>OZ002742.1:2609004-3913506 GCA_963924295.1 Dioctria rufipes | reverse complement strand
GGTAAACATTTTGTGAAGTTTGCATCAGCCATTAGTTTACGAAATATCAGGTCCGACAAATATTCCTTCTTTGATTTTTGCGTATGACAGGTTTGGAAATAACTTGATCAAGTACTGGAAAGCCGGTGTTTCGCGATTGAGTGCTTTGACAAAGTTCTTGTCATGATTTTTCCACGTTTTCCGAGCATATAACATCCACAAACGTAACAAAAATACTTTGAATCGACTCTGTAACTTTTCTCTGCATTTTCATACGTTCCGAAGCACAATCACAGTACAAAAACAAGTTCCAAAAGATGTTCGATGCAACGTAGTCAGCTGATAGCCGTTGTATGAGCGCAGTACTGCCACCTAGCGCGAACTCGAAAACTAGAACCAATCTTGACACACGGATTGAAGATTTGAGTTCAGGGCATCAAATAACGTTAAAAATCGTTCTCATCTGCTCGGGTCAAAAAGTTGACCCGAATTTGTAAACTAATATAGAAAATGGACCTTTTCCTTCGATTTTACGCAGTTTAATTTTAACCGTTTTCATCATTCGTTGGACCATGTTTATGTCCATTTCTTTAATTATTTTTTCCTGATTCTGGTTTTCAATGACTTCAGAGTTTTGACTTTCCAACATTCGTTATAAACATGCCGAGATAGAATTACCCAGAAATCCTCAATTGGTCGACATTTTGGAATGTTCGGTGGGTTTGCACTCCTTGGTACAAAAGGTATGTTATATGTCCTCAGCCAATCTTGCGTAGATCTGGCGTAATGCGCACTTGCTAGATCTGGCCAAAAAATGTATTCGTCCTCTGCATGGATCGAGATTACAATTTTTTTTTTCATTATTGGTAAACACTCCTTTTGGTAAACATCGGCTGGACCTAATGAATTCTTTATCATGGGTTCTGAAATACCTTTACCAGATATCGTCATCCAAACAAAAACTTTCTTCTCAAATTTGGATTTCGACTTAAATTTCACATTCATAAGAACTTGCTCTTTATTTCTGGTATAATGATCATCATTTCCGGATAAGTTGTTGTTAGAAAAACTAAAATATTTTTCATCGTCCATAATAATCCATTTTTTCCCTGTAAACATTTCCCGACGTAATTTGCGACATTTTTTTGGTATTGTTTCTAACTGGTGCTCTGAATATTTATGTAGGTGCTTGTGTTCTTTTATAATAAAGGGTTTTCCAATAAGAGGTGATATTTTAATTAGTCCGCTATTTCGGTAGATGTCACTTTTGGAGCTGTCATTTTTTGACATTTGACAAGTAGAAACTACGCCATTAATAAAAGTGGAACCATACACGATTCAACAACGCATTGAAATTATTAAAATTCATTATAAAAATTATGAAAATGTGGCAGAGACGGTTCGTAAAACTCGAACATTTTTGGGTCGTCGTGAAGAACCTTGTCGGACCGCAATACAGAAATTGGTAGAAAAATTCGAGCTGTCGGGACAAGTTAGTGAAGAAGTCAAGAACAGCCGAGAATATTGCTGCTGTAGCCGAAAGTGTTGAAGAAAATCCAGGTTTGTCCATTCCTCGTCGTTCTTTGGAATTAGGCATTCCACAAACGTCATTACACCGTATTTTGCATTAAGATTTGGGTCTTAAGGCTTATAAAGTTCAGTTAACACAAGAACTCAAGCCGGCCGATCATCAACAACGTCGAGTCTTTGCTGATTGGGTCCTTGAAATGCATGAAAATGATCCGGAATTCCATCAAAAACTCATCTTGAGTGATGAGGCCCATTTCCACCACGATGGCTTCGTCAACAAGCAAAATTGTCGCATCTGGGCCTCGGAAAACCCAAGAGTTATTGTTGAAAAGCCTCTCTATCCTCAACGTGTGACTGTTTGGTGCGGTTTATGGTCCCGCGGGGTCATTGAACCTTACTTTTTCGAAAATGAGGCTGGAGCAACAGTTACGGTGAATGGATTGCGCTATCGACAGATGATTAATGATTTTTTATGGCCGGAATTGGATGGTATTGATCTGGACAACGTTTACTTTCAACAAGACGGCGCTACGTGCCATACAAGCAATGAAACCATTGATCTTTTACGGGAAAATTTTCCGGACCGTGTTATCTCTCGAAGAGGTGATCACAATTGGCCACCGAAATCTTGTGACTTAACACCTTGCGACTTCTTCCTTTGCGGCCACGTGAAAGAGAAGGTCTACGCCAACAGCCCAGCGTCGATTCAAGACCTCAAAGATGGAATTCGTGAGGCTATCGAGGACATAGGGCAGCCACTTTACGATTTGGTTATGGAAAATTTCATGAAAAGTATATGGTCCTGTAGGCGTGGTCGTGGTGGTCAGTTGGCTGATGTTATTTTCCATTATTAACGGCATACCTTCCTCTTTATAATGAAATAAAGATCCGATTATTTGTATCAAAAAATGGCATTTCTCTTTGAATATCAAAATAACACCTCTTATTGGAAAACCCTTTATTTTACCTCGTTTTTGGTCAATATGTGTCGAATGCATCCCCTGGATGCGATACGCCATATTTAGCCGCTATTTTGCGATGTGATGTCCTAATCCTGTTCTCCATACATTTAAAAAAGAAATTGTTTTTTGTTTTTATTTCTTAAGTTGGGCGGTCGACCTGATTATGACATTTCATTGAATGGCAGTCCACTCTCGTAACGCTTTATTACCCTATATATTGTTGACGTTGAAGCCTTTTCTGCTTTAAAATGATCAATAACCATTTTTTTCGACTGCTGCCCAAGTAATTCATAAATTTGTCTGCGTAAATCTTCCTTTTTTCAATAGCAAAAACTGTGCTCATTTATATATCACTTCATAATAAACACTGGCATAACTGTCAGTGCTGTCGTTTATACTCCGATTGGAGTATTTGTACTCCGAAAACTAATACCGTACTCCGGTACTACTCCTTTTATAAAAGTACTCCTCTTTTCATTTTTTCATACTTAAAACTCATATATATGTGTATAATCTAAAAGGTTTGAGTCACCTTTATTTAAAACAATACATTTGTAGTACATTTTAGTAATAAGAAAAGTTGGTTTGGTACTACGTTGTACTTGATGAAATATACCAAACAGCAGCTAAGAGCTAACACATCAACGTTTTATAATTTTTTTCAGCGTTGGCTGTGAGCTATTACTCATGAGTCTGGAGGGTGAACAATGGACCTTGCTATGGCCTAAGTTCTAGAGTCCTCCTCCCGGGAGACTCAACCTCTTTTCAATCCATCCATTCAATCCATTAAATAAATATTTCTATTTCTACCTTCTCCTCTATCATCTCCTAGGCAGAAACACCCTGTATATATATTTTTATAACCTAATAGAGCAACCTCAAATCTCACTTCACTTTACAGAGTTGAAAAAGTGCTTTTTCGCTCTTTCTGTGAGAATTTTTTTTTTATTCGAACACGAAATCTTATAGAGAGCAACTTGAAAATGTCAATCGAACAAAAGCTCTGCAACTCTAGAGCAAATAGAGCAGCCCATGTAAGTCAAACTTCGTTTCGTAATCACTAAATACACAAGGGTAATCACTCATCAATAAATATGTTCACACAAAATATCCACTTGTACTAGGATTAAACAAACAAAGAATCTCGACAGGAAAATCTCTTTTACCTTTAAGTTTTATGTTGAAAGATTTAGCAAGATTTATTCAAAAATATTTTTTTTTTATTTAATTCTAGGTCGTTAAACAAATGCCAACAATTGCATCAAATAAACAGCCGACAATTGCTATAATCACTGCTCAGTACTGTGAAAAATTAGCTGTTGATGCAATGTTAGAGAACAAGGAAACCTTTGTCAGATACACCACTGTAGGTAAGTACTACCTGAAAAATTACATATCCTTCAGCAATCCTCAAATCTAGTATAACAATGGCATGCACAAACAAGGCAAAAATATATTTATTGACATTTAATTCAACAATTCTAATCCAGCAAAATCATGAGAATAATTTTATTATTTTTTTTTAATCTTCTTAATCCTTTTTTTTTCTGACAACTTCACACGAGTAGAATCTGAGCAAATTTCTAAACTTGATAATTCGCCAGTACGAAACCTGAGAACTTTAGAAAGACTAAGGAAGAGCCGACGTTTTGGTAAGGAATGAATATTTAACAAAAAGGAAACCATTTTACAAACAAAGTTACTGCGATTATGCACCATTTGTGTTCGTTCGTTCGTTTGTGTTTGACTCGAAATCATTAATGAATTTTTTATTTTATTTTTTTTTTGTTACAAAAAGAAACTCACAAAATTCTCTCTATTTTGAGATCTTCTTCTCAAATCACTTGCACCCCATCGTCTATTTGGGAATTATGTTCTGTTGTTTCTGTTCATAATTTGTGTTTACATCTTCTATTTGTTTTTTTTTTTTTTTTGTAAAATAATTAAGTTAAGTAAATATATTAAAATTGGCGGAATGAATTAAAATTTTAAATTTAATGTTAATTCCTCACAGTTTCATAATATTCTCTCGCTGTGGCGGGTATTTTGAAAATCATAAGAACTTTAAAACTTGGATGAAATTTTCCAAAGTTTATTTTTACATTTCGGAATGCGAAGCACGTAATTTATTAGACTTTTTTTTTAATATTATATTTAAGATTTGTTCAAAAGTTATTTACTCCTATTTAGATCGAAGTTTGAGAAACTTATTTGAAGTCGGTTATTTCTTACATTTGTATTATATTTTTGTTGATTTACTAACATTAAAACGAAGCAATTTCGATAAGCTTAAAACTGCATAGTGTTGCAGTAAAAACAAAAATAAATAAATAAAAATACTTGGTTAGGGTACGATATATGGAACGCCTCAAGCTAAAATCTTAAACTAAAATGGTCCATACGAAAATGTGGCAAACAGAACCTTGCCTTGAAATAAGAAAAAATTTGGCCGGAAGAAATTAGTGGAATATGTCATTTTCTTCCAATCAGACTTTTTTTTTCTTATTTCAATGGAAAGGTCACTGGGCACCTTACTATGGACGTTTGACCCACCGCGGACATGAGCAAAATTGATAGGCTTGATTTCTATATGACTCTAGTTATTAGTGATATGAGTCGCATCATTGTGAGACACGGGAATCTCGAAAAATCATTAAAATATATAAATGTATAAAAAATACTTAGAAATGCATAAAATTCAATATAATTTCAAAATCTATGAAACCGTTACTATTTTATGTTTATAATTATGATATTGCTGCGACTATTCTAATCCCAATAAAAATATTTATCTAAGTATTCACTTTCATCTAAATAAGTGGTGAAAAAATAAGCCAATTACTTTTATAATTCTTTATTCAGCTTGATCAAAATCAATTATTACATGATTCAGGAAAGCAGCTGGCGCGTTCATAGTTTCTTGATGTCTGGCCCAACACAGAAAATATACTATACTGGCTATATGCGCGCAGCTCCCGACAGTGCGGCGGCCATTTATACAGGAACAGTAGTAATAATCCTCGATAGCTTGTCGTCCATGTAGCGTTGGATTTACTTGAATATAAGTATAATATTGTGGCATTCTGATATGCCAGGGCATTTCGCATCATCTGGTTAAAACCCCTTAAAATAACCCACCAAACCAACAATAACCACAGATACAGCTATAATCTATTAAATCTATTCATAACGGCAATATATCTTATTCATTATTGCATTTCATTAACATTAACTATTTAAAAACCACTACAAGGCTTTAAAGATACCTCACGTGGTATTATCTCTCGTAACAATAATTCTACATGGTTCCCGTATCTCTTCAGAAACACTGGAGTCAGGCTATGTTTTCGGCTACGTAACACAGAAAAACAACAAAAACCAGGACCGAATCGGTTATGACTTTTTACGAAAAAGGACTACTTTACTTGTTCTGACCGATAATAGTTTGAAGCTAAAAAAACTAAGCTGGAAAGGCTAATTATTTTTTCTGGCAAAAATAAATAGTCAAGCTGGGTTTTTATTTTTCCCAGAAAAAATAATAAGTCTTTCCAGCTTAGTTTTTTTTAGCTTTTTTTTTTAAAAAAAAAGTTAAGTTTTCAAAAGCTTTACAGGAATTGTAACGGGTTTCACGAGATATCTTTTGGTATGTTCCACTAAATTCCACGATCATAATTTATCCCAGCTTTTTTTTTGTTTAAAATTTTCAAAATACCAGTTATTTGCGGTCCCTGATAAAAACCCAATCCGAAAGCAAATAACGAGTCCAGGGAACATGCACAAGTCGAATAAGACAGGGTTTTCCAATAAGGGGTGTTATTTTGATATTCAAAGAAAAATGCCATTTTTTAAGATAAATGATCGGATCTTTATTTCATTATAAAGAGGAAGGTATGCCGTTAATAATGGAAAATAACATCAGCCAAATGACCACCACGACCACGCCTACAGGACTATATCCTTTTCATGAAATTTTCCATAACCAAATCGCAAAGTGACTGCCCTATGTCCTCGATAGCCTCACGAATTCCATCTTTGAGGTCTTGAATCGACGCTGGGCTGTTGGCGTAGACCTTCTCTTTCACGTGGCTCCAAAGGAAGAAGTCGCAAGGTGTTAAGTCACAAGATCTCGGTGGCCAATTGTGATCACCTCTTCGAGAGATAACACGGTCCGGAAATTTTTCCCGTAAAAGATCAATGGTTTCGTTGCTTGTATGGCACGTAGCGACGTCTTGTTGAAAGTAAACGTTGTCCAGATCAATACCATCCAATTCCGGCCATAAAAAATCATTAATCATCTGTCGATAGCGCAATCCATTCACCGTAACTGTTGCTCCAGCCTCATTTTCGAAAAAGTAAGGTCCAATGACCCCGCGGGACCATAAACCGCACCAAACAGTCACACGTTGAGGATAGAGAGGCTTTTCAACAATAACTCTTGGGATGGGATGGGCCTCATCACTCAAGATGAGTTTTCGATGGAATTCCGGATCATTTTCATGCATTTCAAGGACCCAATCAGCAAAGACTCGACGTTGTTGATGATCGGCCGGCTTGAGTTCTTGTGTTAACTGAACTTTATAAACCTTAAGACCCAAATCTTTATGCAAAATACGGTGTAATGACGTTTGTGGAATGCCTAATTCCAAAGAACAACGAGGAATGGACAAACCTGGGTTTTCTTCAACACTTCCGGCTACAGCAGCAATATTCTCGGCTGTTCTTGAGCGACGTGCTCGGGTTTTATTCTTCACATCACTAACTTGTCCCGACAGCTCGAATTTTTCTACCAATTTCTGTATTGCGGTCCGACAAGGTGCTTCACGACGACCCAAAAATGTTCGAGTTTTACGAACCGTCTCTGCCACATTTTCACCATTTTTATAGTGAATTTTAATAATTTCAATGCGTTGTTGAATCGTGTATCGTTCCATTTTTATTAATGGCGTAGTTTCTACTTGTCAAATGTCAAAAAATGACAGCTCCAAAAGTGACATCTACCGAAATAGCGGGCTAATTAAAATAACACCTCTTATTGGAAAACCCTTTAGATAAAGAAACTTGGAAAACACGATAACGCACACATCTTGATAGACGATAAAGGACAGCGCAGGAGGCGGGTGGAGGCGCGTGCGCATCGCGTTAGAACCAGATCCAGAACCTTACTAATGAGCGATAGAGAGGCCTAGTATTAATGTGTGTACTTAACGTTCGTAAAAAAGAATATGGCATATATATATAATCTTATAACAAAAAAAAATATTACTCAGATTAAATATTTTTTAAATAAGCAATAACTCTTTTTTCCCACCAATTTTCAATTAAATTACTAATTACCATTAAAAGTTAGTAAAATCTATTTAATTTAAAACTATTTTGAGTGATGTCCGCGATTTCACGCAAAGTGGGTCGGATCGCGCCCAATAACCTTTTATTTTATCATCACCTTTATAAAAAAAAAGTTGAAATTAATTTAATTTTTAAGCATATTAAAAAAATTATTCGACAACGCTTGAAAAGTTTTCAAATGTCTTTAACACTAAGAACGCCCGAATCCTTAAATTTTAACCTCTGTACATTGGCCTTCGAGAAAAATGTTGCATCCTTCTACCCTAGACAAACTATCTCCATAATGCCTCCATAGTTTTTAATTAAATGGAGTCAAATGTGCAAGTGTGTCACATAAATGAGGAACATCAAGCAACATTTTGCAACATTTCAGTTCAAATTTAAATAGACTAAATTTTACTCCATATTAGTGAAATTGCAGTAAAAGTGCCACCTACCATCCTTAACATGAACTGAATTATTTTCCAAAGGGTGACCCTAAATAGACCTATACGTAAGTAACTCGCCTTTTTTAATTAAACAGAGGTACCTACTCAAAATAACCTTAAGCGTCAGTAAGAAAACTTTCGATACTTTTAAATGTCAAACTTCCGTAAGTACAGTGTCGCTAGTTACGTACGTACGTGTCTATTTACGTCCATTTTGGGCAAACTTACTTATGTACAATCAATTAAACAAAGTTTAATTTGTTAATTTCTCTGCTTTCTGCACTTTTTAAAATAGAAAACATCAGCTATCAGCTGATCAGGCAACTCTTTGCAGTTTTTCTTCTCTTGTTCATCTCTTTAAAAAAAATTTCTTCTGTCAAAATGCTTTGCAACCAGGGACGAATTTTCCTATACATAGGCCGAATAAGCCCGTGCCTAGGACGGCAAAATTGTTGAGATTTTTTTTTCTTTTAGTAGTCGCGTCCTCTATGAACCCACATGTCAACGTTTAAACCTACAAAAATGTGTCCATAGTACCCCGAAACAAAAACTTACACGTATGAAGATTACGTTTATTAAAAGTTTGGATCATCTAACTGGATATTTGCTTACTAGTTTACTCCAAGTTCAAGCGTATCATTTTCATTTTGCACCACTATAAACTACATAATTTAGTACTGGGTTATTTAGTAATTTCGCTGCCACTAGTATTAGTTTTCGTACATGGTGAAGAAGAGGAATAATCGCTCTCGGGATTTGTCATATTGCCACCGCCCCCCGCCAGCAAGCATGTTTTACAGGGAGTAGGGGGTGGCAATCTTCCATAGGCCTAGGGCAGCCAAGTTATCAAATCCATTCCTGTTTGTAACTAGAGCAATTACTTACAAATTTCCTTTATGGCATTGATGATTTTTACTCACTACGCTCAGAAACTTTCGATGACATTTCAAATGAACTAATTTTCGTTTAAACTCTGTCACCTCTTCATTCCCTTGAAATGACTGAATTTCAGATGGATTCATTATGGAAATAGTCTGTTAATGCTAACTGTTTGCAATTTTTTGCCTATCAATTTTTTCTTCAGTTGGACAATAACACACATAACATTTCTATAATTTGGCAAAATATTTTGAACTGTTTTGATTATAGATCGCAGGAATTTCAATATTTTTGTCAACTTATTTAGTTTATGGTCTGTGCAGACCTTTTCGTGTTTCAAACAAACAAAAAAACGAATAAATAATTCACGCAGTGACTTGAAACTTCAAGATATTCTCAACTGATATGTTAGAGAATGACAAATTGGAGGTAAAAAATAGTGAAAATGTTGTTTTTATGAAGTCCAACAAACAAATGAAACGTAATTGAAAGAAATTTATTAAATTCATAAATTTAATTATAATGGATTTGATTTTGTTATTCATTAGAAAATCTTATTCATGATTTGCAGGGGAAAGAAACTTAAAGCTTAAAAAAAAAAGTTTTATCTTGAGTGAAAGTTGTATACCTACTCTAATTTCATAGCGAATTGGGTAGAGTTTAGAAAAACGCGGAAAAGTTAATTGTTCTGTTTAAGTACTCACATTTACCTTCACTTTCCTAAAAGTAAACATTTTGATCTATAAATACTCGTTAGAACTATTGCCACCAGAAGCGTGGTTTATTCAGGATAAATTTTTAAACATGAAACGTTTTTGTTTCCCATAATGCGCAATGCTAAAAGCTTTTAAACGACACGTTTCTCATACATATGCAAGTAAAGAAAAGACTTAGCGACACAGCTGGTAATAAAGAAGGCAATGGTTGTTACTCGTTGAATAGACGGACCTACATATAAATTTGGCTATACAATTTCTATGGAAAATTGGTTACTTTGTTACTTTTGATTCTTTGAAGAGGCTTGTGAGAATGTGTTCGTATATGTTCTGGTGTTGTATACCATACAGAGTATGAGATATGAACTGCCAACACCTTTAGCCTTTGTAATTCAAATTTTTTACACTAACCGAACCTTTTTGTCGAGTTAGAGAAGCACCAGTAAACTAAATATAGGAAAACCGAACATGTACCTACTTCGGAAACTTTTAGTTTTCATAAAAATCTTTATATTTCCGGTAAAATTGACCCATGTCAAGGTGAAAAGAAGTCTGCAATCCAACTTTGAGGTTTATGTAAAAATTGCAAATGAAAACTTTGAAAAATGAAAATTGCCACATGAGATTCCTTAGATCAAAAATTCCTTTGTTTTCAAAAATTGCAAATTTTTCTAATATATTTTTAATAAAGGAGTGAAGAAAACACTAACAATTTTTTTTTACAAATTAAACCGATTGGGAAACTGTTGGAAGAAATTTTCCAATCGTGGCGGGGAGCCGGACCTTTTGTTTTGCAAAGCTCCGACGAGTGAAAATTCGAAAAATTTCTGCGAGCTCTCCGGGAGAAGAAAAGCATAGTTGGAACTAAAAGAGAGAAAAAACAAGTACTATTAGAGTCAAATAATTATAAAAAGCGCCACTAAAAATGAAAAAACTCGATGTTATTTACTAGATTTAGGCTTTATCTGTCTAAAATAGTCACAATTTAAAGAAATGAGAATACCTACTCACAGGAATTTGATTTAAAAGACTTCAATTTTTACCCCTTTTTACAAGTTTCCGAGCTAATATCTCCATCCCAATACATTTATTTTTATTTTTCTCGACGTTATTTACTAGATCTCACTTCGCTACCTTTAATTTAAGATATAAATCGTTATTCTGCTACAAATAGTTTGCCAGAAATTCGCATTGAAAAATGTATGAAACTTGCAAATCTTGGTACTGACTCCTCTTAATTCACTAGGTAGTTTGCGGTCCGGTCCTTATTGCGTTCAAATAATTTTTTTTGTATCTCTCTACTCTTTTTTATTTGATTTTTTTTTTCTTTTTATTTTCAGACTAGGTAGGTAGCTAGGTAGGAAGGGTGCCGCTAGACGACTAGCCTGCATCACTTCGACCTCTAGTGGGCCCATTGTGCCTCTAGACTTCATGGGATAAACTTAAGCCCCAGATCCATCCTGTTCTCCTTAGGAAACTCAGGATATATCTAAGACTTTTTACCTAGATCATCGGAGCGGGGCATTCGCAAAGCACGTGTTGGACGGATTCGATTTCCTCTGAGTCTTTACAGCTCTTGCAGAAATCGTTCGCCGCTATCCTCAGTCTTCTAGCATGGTAACCTATGGCGCAGTGACCCTACTAGATGCCTTTTATTTGTTCAGCTGCCATTAACCAGATCCCTTGTCCTTTTCCTGTCATATGCAGGCCACAATTGACTCGCAATACGGCAGATATTTCTGCTGGTCCACCGGAGGTTTGCCCTTTGATAGACACCCATGATGATTTCCTCTTTTATTGCTCCGATTAGGATCCTCACAAAAGCTACCGCTGTGCGGAGCTATCCAATTCAGAGCCTTTTTTGGCCAACTCATCAGCCATCCCGTTGCCTGAGATATCCTTATGGCCAGGTACCCAGCATAGGATCACCAAGGCATAGTCCATTTCTGGTTGGTATTGCATAACTGCACCAATTTTGATTTTACCAGTGCCTTGTATGTTTCTTCCCTGCAATCACTACAGCCCCCCTCCCCGCACCCTTAGCATGAGAGCACTAATTGCCTCTAAACCTCTGCAATAGAGGTCCAGCTGTGGACGTGATTTGCAGACACCACCCAGTTATTCCCATACAGGCTGCTTTCTGGAATTTTGTCAGCACATCCAGGTTACATTTCCTCGTTAGTGTCATCCACCAGACTCTGGAGCCGTAGCAGAGGATGGGCCGAGGTATGGCTGTGTACATTCAACGTATCACCCTATTGAAATTGAAGCCACATGTCTTTTTAAAAGCTAACAAGTTGAGTTGAGTTTGAACTGCCAGTGATAGAAGACTCCTAGTTTTGCTGCGTCCTATATATTCTCGTTTGGTTAGAACTTTTCTAATCATTTATTTCCTCCTGAGAGTTTTGTGGCTACTATTTTAGGCCGCTGTGAAATTTTGTAACTCTACATAATTAAATTCTTTAAATTTTACCTTTAAGACAAATCTACAAAATTACAAAACTGACAAGAATTAAAGTTGAGGTTAAGAGTAGGAATGACTCGACTACTAGGACCCTGTGTACATGGTAATCAGAGTTGATCTATTATGTCCTCCCCTAAATTGTCTAAATCTAGCCCCCTTACGAGCTCAAATATTGCTTTGGGTATTTGGGTATTAGCTTGCAAACTTTATTTGGAATGTTTCTACAATTTGCAACCCTAAAGCTGCAAGCGCAAGACACTGCTTGGAGGCTTCGTCTTTCTCTTCACACACCTGCTCATATCTTCTTCAGAAAATAAAGGAAAGGTTCATGTTCAGTGACTACATCAATAAACAGTCTGAGCGATTGTCTACTAATACCAATAAGTTTGCACGTTTGGCAAGGAGAGAGGGTGAAGAATTCTTTTAGTTGCTCATTCGCGGCGCGCTATGCCAGAATAGATCCAGTTGCCTGTCTTCCTATTCTTGTAGTTCTCCCTGAAGTTGCTTTTTGGTAGGGTAAAAGTTGGATAGGGACCAGTTTATAGACTGACGGCTTCGGTTTTAGCAAGGTCGTCTACTTTTTCGTTACCCTCCACTCCTTCACATCTAAAGCGAGGAGTTTCGTGTGGCAGTTACAGACTATTTTCGATGCAAGGTCTTAATAAATCAGAGCCAGGAGCACAGCTTGGTTGTCTAAGCAAATATATATGTTGAGGCTTTCCTGAGCTCCAAACTCTAAGTAGCGTAGAAGGTAAAGCACCAAGTAGAATGGAGAATTCAACTTCTGGATGCACCACCCGTTCGTCTTACTGGATCAGTCAGTATGCCAGAAATGAACCTATTACGAGCACTCTATTATATCTAATATTTATCTTCTCTCATTATTGAGTATCTGGTAAAGTGGTAATCTCTTTCGAAATGAACTAAGAACGCTACAATTTTTTTTTTTTATTTAATTTTCAGACACTTCTGCGCTGTGTAGGTTAGGTTCAAGTAGCGGCCATTCTACAAGCACGTACAACCAGACAAACCACACTTAGACCATTTATGGTCCATTGTGATGCCACCTTATTGTGACTCTACCTCAGATTTAAGGGTTGAGCTGAAACCATCCACAATGAACCTTACCAGCTCCCTCAACTCTTTGTCTGCTAATTTCCCCAGCTTATAAAAAAAAAAGCTTACAAAAAAAATAGTTACCAAGCGTATTCCTCATATGCTTAGCAAAGCTAAAGGCAGAAACACCTCCAAGCAGCAAGCCTCAGGCCTGGCCTTTCTCAGGCTTCCTCGCAGCTCGACTCAAAGCTTGCCTCAGAGAAATGAAAACAAAATGATACCACTGGGCTCGGTGCTGTCATTGTAATTTTGTTAGTACATCTGTTGACAGAAGTAGGCCTGAGAGAGAAAAATTTCCAACATTGAGCAAAGCTCGGCAAAGCGGCTAGGCCTTGAGGCTAGCTGCTGGCTTGGTATTGTGTTGCATCATTTAAAAACCCGTTTTGGAAATTTTGATAACATCTCGAAGAAGCCTCGAGACCTGGATGTGTTTCTGCCATAAGGCATTCGCAGAGCAGGTCCTGAAAGCTCTCAACGTCTTCTTCGTTCGTACACATTCTGTACAAGTAATTGTATGGGGCTTGCATGCACTCTACATGTTTGCCAAAGTGCCAGTGTCTCGTGATAATTGCAATGAGATTTTGCACATCATTCCGGTTCCTCCTCAGTAAAGATTTAGGATAAATCTCGTGCTACAGCTGTCTTGAGATCGAGCATGTAGTCAATTCTCCCCATCTACGACTTGCCAGCTTACAGCCCGGTACATTTAGAATCCTCTTCACTGATTCTAGGGGCGGCCTACCTATGAATTTCTCTGCTATAGTCATAACAGAATCATTCCTGGCCAGAGCCTCCTGTCACTGTCACTGTGTCCAGGCACCCAATAGAGAATAACTCTGTAGTTAGCACCTACTCTCCCGAGCTTACAGCAATATTGTTGCACTAACCGTGATCTAATGGTGCTGGAGTCTAGAGCTTTGATTGCAGCTTGGCTGTCAATACAAATCCTGATAACTCGTTGCGCTATGTAAAAGGTGGTTTATCCGTGAATGCAGATCATAATTTGGTAAGGTCTTTGCTTGAGTACTTTCAATGTTAAAGATTTTGATCCTCACATTTTTGGAAGCCAGCAATCATAGGATGGGTAAAAGGTATCTTTCTAGATCGTCTCGCCAAGCCAATTTAATGGCCTTTTACCTTTCAGCTATACTTCATCCTGAATTTTTTGTAAAAATAACATTTCGTGAGAATATTTCCTGCTTCATTGTTACATAATTGAACTTTTTCATATTCAATCGATTAAGGACATTTTTTTAAAAATTGTATTCATAAAAAAAAATGGCACAATTTCTTTGGGAATGTGTTAATGTTGCACCGTAGTTACCTACATCAATTTATAGCACTTTCATTACACCTCTCCGCTTTTGTGTGCTTTTTGTTATTAAAAATCTATTCACAAAAAACAAAAAATGTACATAAAACTTTCAGATCAATAAAAAAACGTGTCTAAAAATCAAATAACACACGCAACCTATACCCAAACTATCTTCCACAGGTGAATCTAATGTGTACACGCTGGGTAATATTGGAGCTCATCGCATAGTCACCACAAAACTACCCTCAGTGGGAAGCACCAGAGAAGCAATGACAGCAACCGGAAATACAACCACAAGACTACTTGGTACATTCCAGAAAGTAGATTATGTCTTCATTGTAGGCGTTGCAGGCGGTATACCGCATTACACCGATTATAAAAAGCACGTCCGACTGGGAGATGTCGTCATTTCCCATCCCGACAAAGCTAGATCATTCATCAATAGGTAAAAGATACGCCATGGATTCAAGCTAACATTTCTAAGCGATTTTCTTTCTCTTTTCAGTAATAATAACAAAGGAGACAAGCCTTATGTTTATGTTTATAGCACTGGTGAAGAGGTGAGGACATATTATCCACACAACGACAGCCTTCAACAAATTGCAGAAAGTTTACATGCGAATTCATTTGGTAAAAAGCCATGGGAAAACTATCTTAAGGATGGACTACTAAATCTACAGAATAAGATAGAGAGCGACTTTAAGCGTCCAGCGCCCAATACTGATAAGCTTTATATGAATATCGGAAATCGGGAAGTGATCGAAGTTGCCCATCCACAACCTGTGGATACTGTTGATGGTCTTCCAGCAACGAGATTACATTTGGGACCAATTGGATGTGGAAGAGATTTAGTGCGATCTGATAATCTTCGAACAGAATTTTCGAAAAAGCATGGACTTTTGGCTACAGATGTTGAAATGAGTTCGGTGCTGGACAGCATTATTGGAAATTGTAGAGACAGTTTTATTCTTGTTAAAGGTTAGTTTGTGTGCAGGTTTGGGTTTTTTGTTTTCTACATGTGTATGTGATGAAAAGCAGATTTCCCTAGTAATTCAAGGTTAGAAAAATTGGGATGGGTTTTGAGATGCTATGAGTCCTTTTGAGAAATAATTTTGTTGATTGGTGTTTGGGGTGTCCATGTTCAGATCTTTTAGTAGCACAGAGAGAGTAAATTATTATTTTTATATTCTCCTCAATTATTTTAATAATCCTCTTTCGGCTGAACAATTTTTACCTAAGTAATATTTTCATAATGTTTTTTGAATCCTCTATTTTCAGCCCAAGAGTCAAGATGTGTTCGAAAGGCATCTGTAACTCTAAAAAAAAAAAAAATGAAATCCATTGAAGAAATTTTATGAATATCTTTCATTTTTAGATATAATTGACTTCATGCCTTCCTGATGTCGATGTTCTTTATTTAATGCTTCGAGGAAACTGTTCTTAATTTCAAATGACAGGTTTTATCGAAAAAATGCCAATTCAATAGCCACGCGTGAGTTTTGAATTTATTGATTGTTTGTTACCCGGGATATATCAGATTCACGATCAACATTTAACTTTTGATGGACACAATAAAAAAGAAGTACGCCGTCAGCATTGATCTGTACAATCTTGTTTTTTTTTTTCATTTCTTCCTTGGGAACATTTAGACTCATGGAGGGGTGTGCAGGCCTTAGCCCCGTATTCAGTGCGCTCTAAAAGATCTATTATAAGTCCCCATTGAAATTAATTCCTTTCTAGCTTCAGGCTGTTAATGATGTCTGGAATTATTCTGGGATTGAGATTCCACACGCTGTTTGGTGGAGGATAGGTATATGCTCGTGGTGGAATAAACTTCGCTTGGCTAATGCTTCGCAATTATAGAGTAGGTGCTCGAAAGTTTTATGAGCATACTGGCATAAGCAGCAGAATGAAGTCTCAGCTAAGCCCATCTTGTTTATGTGATAACACAAAGAGCAAGTGGCCTGAGATGAGCTCTGTGATTGTTTTAAGCTCTGTTGTCCTGAAGAGAAGGAATTCTTTTGTTTTTCCATCAGAACTGTCGATAAACTTTTTTGTTGCCTGACATAGTCCTTGTAACGTTTCCCAATAAAGAGATTGTTGCTTTTTCTTCCAGTTATTTAGGTTAGCTCTGAGGTAACATTTAGAAATGCCACAAAATGGCTCTGATATTTATTGGGAACATAGATGTTCCACAAAGCCTTTCTCCACCTAACTCTACTTTCTACGGAAGTTCTGCTTCAGTTTCTTGAATCATTTTTATTTACTAGACATGAAATAGCATATTCAATAGCTGTGCTAAAATCTGTTCCTTATTACATAAAGCTCGTAAACTTTTTGATTGTTATCATAAATGCTCTTATTGGATTGAGGCTTATGCTTACGTCGAAAGTCTTACAGCCCTGAAAATGTTTCTCTATTTCCCCGACAGTACTGTGTTGTGCCATTTGAAGAAAGAGTTAAGGAAATTTTTTATATGTATTGTAGTAGGTAATTTGGTAGAGCGGAAGGTATAAAAGTCAAAAGGAAACTGGGTTAGAGGAAAATCGCAACATCGATTTGAGGTGGAAATCAAACCAGAGCGATACTAACTGACCTATTGATCCTCTGTTTCTATGAAGATCAAAGAACCAAAATTTTTTACGATTATGAGCATAAGGCCTCAAAACCTGGAATAGAGCCGAAATCTATCTAACCATCCTTCGGTTCATGCGATCGAGCGAAATTCTTATATTCAGAAAAATATAAAATACTGAAAACGATTTTTTGGGAATTTCCTAAAAGAAAGCCTCAAGGTCTAGCATGGAGTAAAGTCCACCCACAATCACAATCCTGAATTCATTTGATAAAGCGGAATTTCTGTGTACAGAGACATACAAAACTCCGAAAACGACACTTTTTTGACGTTTCGAGCAAAACGGATTCCTGCTGTCATTATAAAAAAAAAACCTAATTTTTCGACCCAGCGATTAGAGAGGTCTCATCAGTATGGTTATCTCTGTTCGCCTACCATAGAAATTCCACCTTTACGATTATCAAACCATTAAACCATTTATTTACTCAATATTAGGTATAAGTCCATTAAACGCGCTTCTCCCCCCCCCCCCCCACCCCACTTTGCTTTTCAATTTTAAACGTAAAATTTAAAAAAAGGAAAGTGAGGATGTAATCCAACAAAAATTCATTTTCCACTATATATGTAGACACTGCCTGAAAACGCGTCGACATAGAGAGCTGAAATTTGGTAGATGGTGTTTTCATAGTAATAGCAAATAAAATTTCAAAAATGGACTAAATCGGGCACCCCTTTTTGGTGTTGCCATATAAGTTTTTTTTTGGATTTTTGCGTATCCTATGAAAACGATCATCCTAGATGGTTTTAATCTACTGAAAAGTTCTTCAGAATGTGAAATCCTATTAACTTGCACAGATGGGTGACCATACAAAAGTTCATACGAACATTCATCGAAGGTATCATAAAAATTGGTCTTAGACCAATTCTATTTTTTTTTACTTGGTTTTTTTCCCATTTGTTGTACGCAACCCTAAGAACAAATTAAGAAAAATTCTAGAGGAAAACATTGACCAGTCAGTTTAAGGTGAGATTTTAGGTGTCCCAAAATACCAATTTAGCAAATTTTGTGGCACTACCTTATAGTCTACTTTCAAATAAAAACGTTTACTTAAAGAAGCCAATACAGAGGCAACTTCATGTCACTCAGCTCGAAAATAAAATGATCATGAAAATTGTGCTTCAACAAAAGCTACCCTTACAAGACATCCTGCCTACAAGTTTTGCGATGCAAATATCTACTTTTACAGCAACCTTTGATGTTTCAGTTTGCTACATCTGTCTCACAGAACTTATACGGTTGTTTTGACATAACTACATGATGATTCCATTTTCGATCGTTGCATCGTCAAGTTGTCTGTGACTGGTGTTATTTAAGGATGTTTCTTTTTCATTTGGAACTGGTTTTATTTACAAATTTGTTAACTTATTTGTTCCACTGATAGTGCGGCAGACGCAGAAATAGCCGCCAATTATCTTATGTAATCACAAAACGGCATTATAAGTTACCACTTCAAACTGATTTGGATCAATAAACGTCTTAAAAGTTCCCCAATAAATTTAACTCTATTCACGCCATCTAGTCCTCAATATTGGAATTGAATTTGATGGTTAACATTTCGAAATTTTGTTAAAACTTTGGGAAAGAAACAAAGAAAAAAATCAAAATTCTAAATATTGTCCATAGTTTGTCAGGCAGAAATATTGCTAGTCTTTTGTTAAAAAAAAAAAAAAAAACAATTACCCTTAAGCCCTTCATTAAAACCTCTCGGGACTATTCTACATTGACTAACTGTGTTTTTGATAAAACTTAATCATAATACTTAAAATTATAGTTAATTACATTCCTGTGTTTGTTTTTTAGGTATTTCGGACTACAAAGATGGAATGTCAACAAGAAAATGGCAAAATTATGCCTCAATAGCGGCAGCAGCAGTCATGAAAAGTATAATTTGTGGAATGGACGCACCAACAAACGTTTAAAACAAAATCAAAATCAAATGAAAATTTTAAAATGAACTTTAGAAATGCATTTATCTTAAGAATTGGCAAAATTTTACCTAAAAATATTATCTACGTATAGAGAGGATGTCGTGAGCTAATAATTATTACTGAATGAAAGTAGCAACTTCTACCATAGGCTGTAGGCAAATAGTGTGCTTTTTGAGTAAAAAAAACAAATACATATACATAGGTGCCTATACCTACACATACATAATAATAATAGTTCAAGCTTATTTTTGTTTTTATTATTTTTATAATAGTCGTGAGCCGGAGATGTATTTTATGAAATATTCATTCCTTTTCGATTAAGGAAGCATTTATCATTGATTTATGGAATCCTCGTGAAGTGTGCATCCTTTGTTTTACTAAAATATCAGACATACATATGTTTTCGTGTGAATATATTATATACATATATTTTTATTTATATACTTTTTATATTTATATGTTGAATAAAACCGTTTGAAGAAATCAAATTGTCCTGCTTTAAATATGAGATAAATTTCGTTTTGAATTTTAAATAACTTCCGCATGTTATGGTACGGCACCATGTCTTTTTAGAGTCACTAATCTATTGTGATCACAGAATATCCTTGAACACAGGACATCGAACACAGATCCAATGAAATATTATGCCCCATTTTTTTTTTTTTATAGGTATAAGATAATAACGATAAACCACGAAGAGCAGATCAAATCTTAACTGGGAGTCTCGAAATGATTTATGTAGGCCGTGCAGAAAGGACCCAAAATCGGTCTAGAATACGCTATTTGAAAATTATTTTGACGTGGACAGCTTTGTGTCGCATATCGCATTTACTGTATTTTAGCCTTAACACCATGGCTGCTTCTACGCGGGAGAGATATCGCCACCTTGATGATCATGGCACTGAGTTGGAAGATGCTTACGTTTTGAACAGATCACCTCACACACTTTTCAGCACAGGTGTGATCCGTGATGTACTTATAAGACCTCCATAGTTCACAGGATACAACAAATGCTGAACATACTTTGGAGTGAATATGGGTGTGATGGGAGGGATAACTTGCAGAGTAGTCTACACTTCTCCTTCTAATTACAAAGCAGCTGATGTGGCATTTGAATTATAGTATCCGTGTCTTATGCATCCTAATCAGTTGTCACATATCGAGCTGCGAGTTCAGAGGATCTACACAAACTTGCCCGGCTTTGCAAAATCTAATGGAACTCATGCGCGATATGTGATCCACCCGAATTTCGGCATTACGAGAACATCGTTTCTATGGGGACCACGAGTTTGTAGTCAGGTGAATTGTTTGATTAGCTTTGTGTTGATGTTAGCCAAATCTACAATAATTCATTTGTATTACATGAAAGTCGAAGATAGAAATTAGAACAATGACTCAGAACACTACGCACAAGTACTTAAAAGGCATACGACTGCACATAATAACAACTATCGTCAGCTCGGCGATCTTGTCTTTCTCTAGTCATTGCTGACCATAGCATTTGTAACATTAGTCCATGGGGCTTTTCCCCGCTTTCGAACTGTTGGAAGTGCTGTAGGATGGGCAAGCACTCCGTTAGAGATTTTGAGCTAGAGGGAAGATGGGGCGGTTTGTAGAGGCCTATAATACTACAGGCTACTCTCGCAAGACTCTATGATGGAATCGATGGGATTCGGCAAAATTATTTGTTTAAAAATTCTAAATTTCTCATTCGGTTGTTTTACAAAAATTCTTGTTAATTATTTTGGTAATTTTTCGTGGAAAACTCTTCTTGAAATTGCCACTTATTTACTGAGTTTGGCTTTAAATCTAAGTTTTCAAAATAATTGTGAAGATTCTCTTTTACCTTTATTTGGCCCTTATACCGTTTATTGTTTGTTTATTTCTTATACAATTGTTTGAGCCTATTGCGTTAACTTTTATATTTAGTTTTTTCTCCTTTTTTCAGAACCACTTTTTCTTGTTTTTAAAAGTAATTTTTATAAGGTTTTTTATTAAAGAGTGTACATATATACAAAAAAAAAATATTAATACTAGTATCATGTTGGTTATGCATTAAATTAAATTAAATTTTTTTTTAGATCACGAAGTTTGCGCGCCAAGTCGGTACCTTATCTGTTTGAGTGGTATGTTAAAATACATTCGCAGTAAGCATATGTAAGTAGGATACGGAAATAATGAAGCATACAAGCTATTTGATAACATTCTGTCTCACAAAGACACAAAATTACTATTAACCGCATAAAGTAAAATATCCAACTACACTTAGCTTTGTTTTTTTTTTACTTTAACATTCAATAGTAAATCGTGCAACATCTCAGTAGTCAAAAACAAATTATATATGAGAAAAGGATTGTCTTCTTAGTATTTAGTGTGCAAACAAAATATGCTATTAATATTATTATCATAAAATTTTTGAGTTTTTCCAAGACCCTGCAAAATTTTTAGCTGCCGGCCACCAAACTTCAAAGTAGAGCCCAAAAAATATCGAATTTCCGGCCAAGTATAAACTTATAATGAGAATTATAAGGACTCTTTCTTGTTGTTATTTTCAAATGTTTCCTTCTAGTATCTTTTTATATTTTACATAACGGAAGTATGTACTTATATTCAGTAAATTTACTTATACTTTTTGAGTGTTTTCCATAACATATTATAATTTAATTCTACAATAATTTGACATTCATTATTAATATCTTATCTAAAGCTGTTCAAGTCGACGAGTTATGTACTGCAGGGTGATTCTGATCTTTTGTCGTACTATTAGTCGTGAATTTTGACATATTTTGTCGCACTTTTTCTTTTAACACAGTTCATTTTGTGTCTCCACTATTATCTACCACAAAATGAATTATAATGAATTTTCGGTGAACAAACGTCAAAAAACACGCCTAAATGTGCGACAAATTAGTCAACTACTCCTAGAGGTTGGGACAAAAACTTTACACTGGTAAATGAAAATTCTACACATAATTAGAGCATTACAAGTGCTTAAATGCGAAATGTTATTTTGAATTTGTAATGTGAAGTGTCATTTTCAGTTTATTCTACGTCATGCAAGGGTTGCTGACCTGAATAAAAACACGAAAAAATCAGTAGAAAAGTTCATTTAATTTAGTCGTATATTTTGACATTCAAGTACGACAAAAGATCAGAATCACACTCCTGGTAAGGAAGGAACATCATTATTTAGACTATCTCTAGCTACATTAATGTCAATAAAATCGTCTAAAATTCTCACCAAGGAATGCTCATTGAATAAATAACTAATGAGGAAGCGGGGTATCGTACGAATCCAGTGTACGTATTTAAGCAGTATGACAGTAAGACCTATGAAAGAGGGGAGGGGGAATGGCAAGAGAGCCTACTGCCTATTGTGCGTCAGTTCAACATTTCTGACATTTCATAATTTATGAAATTGTTTTAGAATATAGACAGTACAGGAAGTGTAATAAGCCAAATTTAGCGTAGTCAAATCCTGGTTGGTTAGAATCTGTTGCCGCTGCAGTGAAAGCTCTGTACAACCGTGTAGTAGAATCAATATAGAGAGCGTGGCAACAAGATTATGGTTGAAGATATTAAATTTGCTCCCATCGAAAATGTTCGTATTCGCTGTCACTACGCTCACATACCCTGGAAGTTTCTCAGCTGTCATAAACCTAAACAGATCTCGGTGGATGAAGGAATTTTTTGATATTTCATCGTTTGTATTTTTAATTTAATTTAATATAAAAAATTATGTAAAGTACACAAAATTATATTTTATAATTATACTTGCCTAAAAAATGATTTCGCACGTCGTACCTTGGTGTTGTTGTGGCAATTTTCCACCGAACACTTCATTCTGAAAATACATGAACACCACTTAGAAATTTATTACTATACTAATATCAACAGATAATTACTTACACTCTTTACTTTATTTAGCACTACTTTTAAATAAAATATCTTTCACTTTTCACAAGTTTTAATTTAGATTTAAATTGTTGCAAATTAGGAAAATTCGTTTGACAGCTGAAAATACATTTGTCTCTTTTTATACCCTAGATGAAATCATAGGGGTATACTAAGTTTGTCATTCCGTTTGTAACACCTCGAAATAATGATGGTAGAGCAAAATGGATTGGACACCCATTCATAATATTAAAAGTTATTTCGATTTTTGCATGTCCGTCCGTCCGTCCGTCCGTCTGTGCGCACGATAACTCGAGAACGCGTATACTTAGAGAGCTGAAATTTTGTACACAGACTTTAAAAAAAAAAAGTAAAATTAAGTTCGAAAATGAGCCAAATCGGGCAACTCCTTCGTGGGGTTGCCATATAAAAATTTCGTTTTCCGCTATATATTTGGACACTGCCTGAGAACGCGTCGACTTAGAGAGCTGAAATTTCGTACATGATGTTTTTACTACATTAGCAAATAAAATATCAAAAATGGACTAAATCGGGCAACTCCTTCTTGGTGTTGCCATATAAAAATTTCGGTTTTTTACGTATACTTTGAAAACGATCAGTCCAAGACATTTTTATGGTACTAAAAACTTCTGCAGAATACGAAATTCTATAAAATTGGTTATAATCATTTTGTCTGTGGGACAAACCGTTCTAGAAATATATGCGAAAAACAACTTCAAAATCACTACTTGAATAGATCGGTGACCATACGAAATTTAATACGGGCATTCATCTAGGGTATCCTAAGAATTGGTCTTAGACCAATTCTAGCTTTTTTACTTGTTTCAATATAATGCTGACCTACTTCACGGGACCCTGAAAAAATCCACGCTCATGCAAACGAATTTTATAGGTATCAACACTTCCTGTTGTCTCTATATTCTAAGGAAATTGTAATTGCTGCCTAAATTATGTCAGTCATACAAAGGCAACACCAAGAAATATTATCAGGAAATAAGGGGGCGCTAAAAATTTATTTATTTTACATAGAAATTTGGATTATAAAAAAAATGTCCCCCTTCAAAATATCTGGATTTCATTACTGCCATGACGAAACGAATACAAACACAGAACAGATATGCCGTTTTCTTATTAGTTATTTATTCAATAGGGTTCCCTATGCAACTAATTCTTGCCATTCTTATACTCATTAAAATTGATTTTTATTAATTATAGCATCTGAAGAAACTCCCTAGCTTTCTAACTGCTCTCTCGATTCGTCTGCTCTCTCACTTCCTTAATGGCTTCAATTACTATATTAAATATTTTACACGGTATATTTTCAAAAATGCATTCTGGATTTGTTTGATTAAGGTTTTCGATTGAACTGTGCACACATTTTGGGTAACAGCACCTGGAAAAAAATAAAATAAATAAAATAAAATAAAAATAAAAATAATTTCCAAAATTTTCCCAGTTCGTCACAGTACTTTTCCATTCCTTTTCACTTACCTCCGCAGGTTGCAGGGAAAAATAGTGTTCGGTGGACTCTTTCTTTGGTGATACTTTATGGTATTTTGAGGTTTTGGTATCAACTCAACCGCCGTTTTGCTCTTTACCCATGGAAAAAGACTTCTTTGTGGAAAAATATTCTTGTTGACACTTATAAAGCAGAAAACGAAACGAAAGGTCCAATATGGCCCACCTAAATTGAAATGCAATAAATCAAGGATTTGGTGATATAGAATTACAAAAACAAGCTTTTGTGAAGTTTATTTATTTGCACAACCAAAAAATAGAAAAACAATAACAGAAATGAGTATTTCAAAATATTATTAAGTTTTATCAAATATTTTCCATGGGCCTTATTAAACTACCACAGTATAATAAGGCACAAAGCAAAAATTTACTTTTTCAAATTCCAATCAGCTAAAACTAAGAAAATCAACAAAATTCGGTTAATTTTAATAATTTCCAATAAAAGTAAAATGGGCCTTTTTAACCTCCCAGGGTGATAATAAGCCCCCCCCCCCCCCTAAGAACTTAAAGTTATAAATCTCTTAACCTACAACAGAGTAAATCCGAATAGTCTTCATTCTTTGGAACAAAAATAATATCACAATCATATTCCTGTATGAACATTAGTTTCATTGAGAATATAAGTTAGGTAGGGTCATAAGGCCCACGGTCTACTCCAGTGGGCCTTACTAGACCTATGCCAAGATTATACAAAATTACTCATTAATCAAATAAACACAATGGCGGGCGAAAATAAACACCAAAATCATAAACTACATTACCTAACGTTCAAACTAAACAAGTTCTTCAGGTGGAAATAGTAATTAAACAACAGAACTAATGACTACCGGACATCCCCTCGATGGCGTTTGGTCGACCTAATGCATGTGTGCATAAAATATTAGGTTGCTGCGATTCATTTTAGTAGGAATTTTTAAATGAGGGCCTTATTACCCTCTGGGTTTTATTTGCCACAGCTACCTTAGATGACAAGAATGATCAATTTTATGTCTGTCCTAAAGGATTATACTTTTGCTACATACCATAGGTAGAAGGTTTCATAAAAACAGCGTCGAATCTAAAGATGTCCTTTTCAAAAATAACGGCACCCAGGCTTCACTCGGTCGACCTACTTTGTAAGGTGATTCCTTTGGTCATCATTTACAATATGTTGAACAATATGAACTAAGTGGAAAGCCTCAATTGTTAGTCTGTGCTACACCAATCAAAAATTCTTTCCTGTTCCGCTTCTGTGAGAACAAATGAAGGTTCAGATTTTGCAACACCTTCTGGTAGTTTCCCTTTAAGTTTTTCTTGATGCTTAGATTTGGGAATTCTATAAATTTTACTGATTTTTCTTATTGTTACTTTGTTCTCTTTATTTTTCTGATAAAAGGTCTTAGTAACAATTACCTACGCCTTCCTTTAAAAGCAATTTTAGGGTTCCTATTTATGAAATTCCGTACAAATTTCAGTAACTAGCCGCGAAAAGTAACAGAGCTTCCATTTCCGGCAACGGACAGAAAATATATATAAATTCTACAAATTTTCATTCCAAACAATAATCACATGCCAACTGACACTAACTGTGCAAATGATAAAACTGCTTAAATCTACTTTACCTGCTTTGAGTTTGAATTCTAGTAAGAAAGAACAATTGCGTACCTTTTTCTATTCGAGTTCGTCTTTGATTTAACATTTGACCGATGATTTTAAAGATTTCAATTTTCCCACGACGAATAACAGACGCAATTTCTTTTAGTTTTTCGACATCTACATGACCCCCCAATTGTTTCCTTCGAAATTCTGCAAAAGATATGTCCAGCACGGAACGTGTATGACCATTGACCAATGGTCATTAATGACACAATTTCAATTTGTTTTTTTTTAAGCTTTTTTCTCCAGATATAGTCCGCCGCTATAGTTGAGTCGAGACCGACCACGACATCCGACCGACACGATCCGTCAGGATTTCACTGAGTACTGATAAGAGTTCTCTTCATTTTTAAAGTCTCTTTATCATGCTTCAACTTTCAATTCAATTTCAATGAAGTCAATAATTCCAATTATTCCTATCATCTCCACTTGTCTGGGCTGGCCCTGACTTAAATTGCTCCAAAATGTCAATATTCTATGGGGGAATGGGAGTTTGATAACATGCTGCGGCGTAGTAAAGAGAAGTTGTTGTGGTTTTTGTCTTGTACATACCTCTGCCTCGGCGACGCATTGCCAATTGCCGTATGTTCCTTTCGCATTTTGCTGGTAATTTTTTACTTGCTGTGCCGCGGTGTTGTGCGTGTGTGAAGTTGAAGCGATGGTAATATGAAATTTATCACCCCTTCTGTGAAGTGAACTGCTTTAACTCGATTCAGTCGTTCTTCAACGGCCTGACTGACAAGATTGAGTTTGTTTACAGTTTAACTCGGTGAAAAACCAACTCCCACGTGTTGAAGAAATTCATGAATTTGCAGCTAATGTCGTGTTTTTACCTAGTGTGCCATTGCACAAACTAACTGAACTTAAAGTGTGTGATAAAGGGATTCCAAATTGATATCTCAAAAAGCAACAATTGTGCGAATTTTCATAGAAGTAGTGAGTGATTTAACCTCCAGGTTTTAAGATTTAAGGATTATTCTTCCTATACGGATTTACGGTAAGTCTCCGCAGTCTTTACTAAAATTTGGAGGACATTTTCGAAATCCATTTAATTTATTTTCACCAAAAATTTTTCGCATTATCTCAACAAGTGCTCGAATTTCTTGATTCTTCTTCCCATTAAAATGAAAAATGGCTGCCGCCTGTACTCGCCCGTGAGAATCGCTAAAACCACACTAAACAACCTCTCCTTTTGCAAACCGGTCTCGTTGCTTTGCTCGTAGTGTTCTGATGATAAGCTAGGTGAGACGAGACTGATATGATAATGTAATGCGGTGAAGTAGCCGGTACCCGGTGGTACGGTAGATAACACGTGGTTACTGGTCTGGAACAAAATACTTTCACTGTGTTTCATTGTTGTCAAAAACATCTGATCCATTGTAAAAAAAAAATAAATGTAAATAGTAAGTACATGAGCTTTACGACGACGCATATGATGCTGCTGAAGAGAGGCGCTTTCATTTCATTTGTCTTTCTCTTATCACTTCGATTTGTATTTTGTATAGTAAATTGTAACAGCTGATTACAGTAAAGAGAAAATACATTGGACAGTTTTTTTTCTTATCATTGATATTTATAAATATTTTTAGTATCAAAATGAGAGAAGGAACCAAATTTTTGAAGGAAATTAATTTAGTTCCAGAGATTTTTGGCTAGATTAGAAAATTTTCATTTGAAAATTTCGTTTCGCTTTCCAGTAAAGTTCTGATTTTATTTAAATTACAAGATGACGTTTGGACTTTTTACCGGGTTAAACTTAATTTTGTTCAAGAAAGAATTTTTTGGGATTCTCCGGTGTATAGCAAAAGCTAAAAAATGTTCTAATTTGTTATTTCATCACACAACCCATTAATTTTTGGTGACAAGTTTCAAGTCTTGGTTTGACTCATCAACAGGTCACAAATAGCGAAATTGTGTCATTTGAAAAACAAATGAAAAAATGAAAAAAGAAGAAAGAAATGAAAAGTTTGAGAAAATAGAAAAAAACAATTTTTTTATTTAAAAAAATTTAAAATTTTTTAAAGAAACAGATTCATTCGAAGCGAATCGAACCTGTATTCTTGAACAAAATTAAATTACAAGTAAAAAGCACCTTTTTTTTAGAATAGATATTTTAAGTATTGACAGCATGCTTAATTCCCCACTACTAGCAGAGCCTAGTACATAACTGAGCTAACAAGGAAAAAAATTATATTGTTGTGCAAATTTCTGTATAGCAACACCAAGAAGGGGTTGCCCGATTTAGTTCATTTTTGAAATTATACTCGCTATTTTTATAAAAACGCTGTGCACAAAATTTCAGCGACCCGTTCTCAGGCAGTTTCCAAATATATGTGAAAACGACATTTTTGTATGGCAACCCTACGAAGGAGTTGCCCGATTGGCCTCATTTTCGAACCTAAATTTACCATTGTTTTTGTTTTTAAAGATGCGAAATGTCAGCACTCAGAGCGCGCTATCGAGTTAGCAGGTCCACGTATGCATTTCAGCTGACCTAAAGAAGGACAGATGCTAGAGTATTCATCCTGCACCGGGCAAAGGCCGGACAAGTGCACTGGAAATATAAAGCTCTCCTCTCGACTACAAAATAAGAAACCTCTCCATAATGGACAATTTGAATTGAAATTCGAAAATAGGGCAAGTCTTTTCATCTCCCATTTTGAGTGCAGTAATTATATATATGTATGTGAAAATTTCGAGCATAATTACAAAGAATTGCCGAAGAAAACTCTTCATAAGATTTCGCCAGGGACATAGCAAAGGCGTTGACAATTTGAGAATGGCTTAAGCGACATTCCATAAGCAGAGCCTTTGAAGAATTCTAGAAAATTGCTTTATTTTGCATTCATTTTTTCCTTACGAATTTACTAGAATATCTATTTATCTTCAGAATTTTTTTTTTGTTGGCTAACTACGAAATTTTCTCGATTATTAGAAACCATTACGAACAAATAATGTAACGGAAATAAGATACCGACGCCGATTCGAACATGAACAGAGGCTTAACTTCAAAATCATCACGTATTTTGCAACCAGCTCTGTTTTCTACTCATAATGGAGAATGTATAATATTTAGTTAATATTTAGCCGCAGCTTACTATAAATATCCCTCGAAATTAATTTAAGATATAAAAATAAATAAACTAAAAAAAGAAAAAAATTGTGATTTCCGAAAATTCGTGTAAGAAATTTTTCGAACATAATCAAAAAGAAATTGGTGAACTCCACCTTTATTCTAATCGATTCAAAAAATAAACAATAAATTCTTCAATTAAATGTTTCCGTTATACCTAGCTGAGTACATTTAAGTTCGAAATACGAATATCGAAAAATATTTACCCTGAATGTAAGACTAAAATTATAAAAAAATATCTTTTTCAGCTTTAATGAGCCAAAACAAAACAAATTACCCTCGAAAATGTTTCAAATAACTCATCAAAAATCAACCCATCAGTCAATAACCGCGACGGGCACATATGAAAAGCTTGAAAAATTTTCTAGAAGCTTGTCTTTTCTACTGGTCTACAGTTGCTTGCTGCTGAAGTGCTAAGTATCGCTCAAGTATCGCAAAATGGGTTCCGATTCTGAAGTTAGAAGTGGCGCTTATCTCTATTAAGTATTTGCCTAAGATAAATGGCTAGAACTTCCGCAATTGATTTCTTTCCATTTAAACACCAACACAGTAGTCGTTCGCGATATGGGTCTATAATTAGCGTTAACCAAAAAAGCTCCCCCCCCCCCGCGACGCTCTCATGCAAAAAATCAACAGTTTTCGCTGTAGAATGAATGATATATTTGCCACCTAGTTTTTGTGTTGATTGGTCATGTCTGCACCTGGATAAAGACAATGAAGTCAGCGGCTGGATGCACATTATATGTATAGTCCGCGCCACTTAAAGTGAGCTATCAAGGTCAGTAGAGGGCGATTTGTAAGTTTGTACCATTTTGTATGTATTCCAAATGTTAAAAGAGCCTTAGAAGGGAATTGCCATTAAAAAAAATTTAATTTTCATAAATATTTGAATTACAATTGTATTTTCTTGTAATTTTAATAAATATTTATAGCTTCGTTCTTGCAAAAAAATTATTTATTATAAATTTCGTCACAGAACTTCTAAAAGTAATTTGTAATTGTAATTTACAACCAGAATTGAATAAATTATTTTGATGCGGCCACATGAAGAACTTAAAAAGAATTTTTCCTTTTTTTCCAAATACTTCTATTATTCGTGGAGTTGGTTAACGAGCTTAGCTTTAAAGGGAAATCTTTATGACTGCCTAAAAATAAAAACAAATTTAATCAATAAGCTTCATTAATAAAATTCCAAGAGGCTTTGGCATAGAATAGAAAACAAAGTTTAATCAGAGATGTTTTATAATCAAAGACCACACCAAGGAATATCTGTAGCGTATTTCAAAATGTACAGTAAGAATATATGTATGTTAGGCATATACATATGTAACTGATAGTAAAAAATTGTAAATAAACTCTGACAAGTAATACGACGTAAATCATGTTTGCAAGGATGTCATTTATCTGACCTTGCAGAAAATCAATAAAATAACTTAATTTAGGTATAGTAAAAATTGCAAAATTTTGCTCAGGTTAAATTGGTAAAGCGGCAACTCTAAATTGAAATTTCCCTGACCTTGATAGCTCATTTTTCGTGACGCGACATATAATTGCATACAAGAACTGTACAAGTAGAGCAAAAATTATGTAACGCCTCGCTCGAATATAAAATCGACGATGCCTCGACCTGATGTAGGGAAGCCCTCAATTTTTTTCTTATGAATTTACTGGAAATTTTTACGCATTTTTGGAGGCCGACACACATGAAAGTACTGTATCTGAAAATAACTCCAGTCGGTCACCAGACTAAATAAAAATTCTACCGAAACATTTACTGTAAATTTCTAAGAAAAATAAATGCTTATTGCTCATCTACGCGTCTACGCTCATAATATTAGTCGCCCAGCCCAAGCAGCCTTGTCGGCCTCCAATTGGAATACAATGCATACAAATTCTAAAGAAAAAATATCTAGTGAATTTCTAGGAAAAAAATGATATATCAAAATCAAGTCGATGAATCGTTGAATTTATACTGGAGGGGAGGTACTGTTGGCTTAAGCCTAAAACACAATGCGAGCGACATGACAAAAACGCCGTACAAAACGTTCGTGAAAAGAAAGGGTTTTCCAATAAGAGGTGTTATTTTAATTAGCCCGCTATTTCGGTAGATGTCACCTTTGGAGCTGTCATTTTTTGACATTTGACAAGTAGAAACTACGCCATTAATAAAAGTGGAACGATACACGATTCAACAACGCATTGAAATTATTAAAATTCACTATAAAAATGTCGGACCGCAATACAGAAATTGGTAGAAACATTCGAGTTGTCGGGACAAGTTAGTGATGTGAAGAATAAAACCCGTGCACGTCGCTCAAGAACAGCCGAGAATATTGCTGCTGTAGCCGACAGTGCTGAAGAAAACCCAGGTTTGTCCATTCCTGGTCGTTCTTTGGAATTAGGCATTCCACAAACGTCATTACACCGTATTTTGCATAAAGATTTGGGTCTTAAGGCTTATAAAGTTCAGTTAACACAAGAACTCAAGCCGGCCGATCATCAACAACGTCGAGTCTTTGCTGATTGGGTCCTTGAAATGCATGAAAATGATCCGGAATTCCATCGAAAACTCATCTTGAGTGATGAGGCCCATTTCCACCTCGATGGCTTCGTCAACAAGCAAAATTGTCGCATCTGGGGCTCGGAAAACCCAAGAGTTATTGTTGAAAAGCCTCTCTATCCTCAACGTGTGACTGTTTGGTGCGGTTTATGGTCCCACGGGGTCATTGGACCTTACCTTTTCGAAAATGAGGCTGGAGCAACAGTTACGGTGAATGGATTGCGCTATCGACAAATGATCAATGATTTTTTATGGCCGGAATTGGATGGTATTGATCTGAACTACGTTTACTTTCAACAAGACGGCGCTACGTGCCATACAAGCAACGAAACCATTGATCTTTTACGGGAAAAGTTTCCGGACCGTGTTATCTCTCGAAGAGGTGATCACAATTGGCCACCGAGATACCTTGCGGCTTCTTCCTTTGGTGCCACGTGAAAGAGAAGGTCTACGCCAACAGCCCAGCGTCGATTCAAGACCTCAAAAATGGAATTCGTGAGGCTATCGAGGACATAGGGCAGCCACTTTACGATTTGGTTATGGAAAATTTCATGAAAAGGATATGGTCCTGTAGGCGTGGTCGTGGTGGTCATTTGGCTGATGTTATTTTCCATTATTAACGGCATACCTTCCTCTTTATAATGAAATAAAGATCCGATCATTTATCTCAAAAAATGGCATTTTTCTTTGAATGTCAAAATAACACCTCTTATTGGAAAACCCTTCACTTATTTATGAGTTTTGTCACGCTTCGCTAAGCAAAGCAACTGATGCATGGTCAAGGGGCGCAAGCAACGGATAAGCCGTAAGAGCATAATAATAATAATAATAATATATATATTTTGTGGTAAACGATACTACAAGATTGACAATCTTTTAAATTAGTATCTATTGAACAGACGGGCAAATAAAAATTCAAAGACTAACATCAAAACCAAAATAAAAATAGAAATAATATAAAATAAAAAATTAAAAAATTAATTAGAACTAGAATCAAAATTAACATTAAAAATAAAATCGAAATCAAAATTAAAATAAAAACTTAAAATTAAGATCAAATTAAAATCAACAAATCAAAATTAAAAACAAATTGAAAATTAACGAAATTCAGATCAAAATGAGAATTAAGAAATTTAAATTTAATTTAAAAACAGAATCAAAAATTTAAAAACTAAATCAAAATTCAATAAAAAAAGAGAAGAGAAAAAATAAAAAAACAGTAACATAACAAATGCGTGCAGACAAAAACGAGAGTTACTCTAGAAAATCAACAAGGAGCCGTCTGAATGTTCCGAATGAATCTGCCCGCTGAATGTGACCGGGCAGCTCGTACCAAGAACGAACTGCCTGAACAATGTAAGAACCTTCAAAGGCTGATGTTAGGAATCGAGGTATTAAAAACTTACGCCCTCTGGCAGAGTTAAGAGGTCGGAACAAGTTAGCCAGATATGCAGGTTTGGTTGTAGTAATAAGCTTGTACATAAAAAATAAAACTCTCCGCTTCAGATACACTTCCAGCGGACATCTAACAATAAGTAGAGTAAATTTAAGATGAGACACTCAAACCTTCGTAATCCAAAAATAAACCTGACGCAGTCATTGAACGCGACATTTAATTTTCTAGTGCAGCTTGAATCCAATTTCGTAAAAACAAGGCAACCATAAGTAAAAAACATGCAAAGGCTGGGAAGTAGACAACGCCTCAATAGAATATAAAATCTACGATTACGATGGCTGACGCTTGACCTGATGTAAGGAAGCCCGCAATTTTTTCTTAGAATTTTACTGGAATTTTTTTCCTTAGAATTGTTATGCTTTATTCGAGGCCGACAACATTTGCTTGGGCCACTAACAATTTTTATGAGAATGACTAGTAGATGAGCAAATAGCATTCATTTCTTCTTGGAAATTTACAGACAATGTTTCGGGAAAATTTTTATTCAGACTGGTGGCCGACTGGAGTTATTTTCAGATACAGGGTGGGCCAACTTGGACTGACATTGGCATTTTCTGTCGCAAGCAAATCAATATATTGGCATATTGTAGCCGTTGTGGTGCATCCCTCGGCAATAATTCTTGGGCCAATTGAATTTTATAGGGAAACATCCTCAGATCAACTTTTAGAATACGTCGTAGCGATGTTCTGGAGATGCCGAATTGAGTAGTAGGTACGTCGACGAGAGACACAGTTGGATCCGTGTTAACACTTTCTCGTACAGCATCTACTGTTTGTTCAGTGCGAACAGGTCGAACAACATTTCTTCGTGGTTCATCACCTACTGAACCCCAATTCTCAAAACGGGTCATTAAGTTTTTTATCATGTTTACAGTGGTGGCCGCCCCAGTATTAAAATACTGACGGTATTTTCTTTGTGCTGTAACAATTGATCGTCCGGAAGCATAATAAAATTCAACAATTTTTACTCGTTCTTGCACTGAGTATGATGACATTATAAAAATAAATAAAATAAAAAACTTTAAAAATAAAATAATTATAAGCATTTCAAATCAGTCAGTCCAAGTTGGCCCACCCTGTACAATCAGACAATGTGTGCCGTTGCCGGCCTCCTCCAATGCACAAAAATTCTAAGGAAAAAATTTCCTTTAAATTTCTAAGAAAAAATTGCGACTCAGGTCCAGACATCTCTGATTTTATATTTGGAGCGAGGCATTGCTAGCTTACCTTTTGGTTACGTCTGCTCTGCAGTAGTAGCGCCTCTACAACACACCAAGGTGCTAAATCAAATTGCGTTTCGCAATCACTATATACTTCTATACACAAGGCTGGCATCACCTTTCTTTCTCAATGGGCCTTTTTTATCTGTTATTACTTGTCTGTGCTATTAGTATAAACAAATAAATATTTATTATTTAGTTTTATTAATTTATCTACTTATGGCTGGGGCTGACGTTGTCAGCTTTGGAATTTCTCACTTTAACACGATTTTCTAATGAATTCAAAGAATTCCTTGCCTCAGTTGATGGCAGCTGCTGCTGATCCTGAAATCGGATGACCTGAATTTGTTCTTCTAACCTCAAAAGAATTTCTTTGATCGTCCAATTGACTTCCAAGAAAATTGTATTGCTGTTCTAGAGATTTATTTTCTTCCCCTAACGAAATCTTTTGGTCCTCTCCTCTAGACAAATATCTAGAAAAGACTTTTGTTACTTTCTCTGTAGAAAGTTATTTTGATTATCTTAAGAATTCTTTGTCGGTTCACCTTCTAATAAAGACAATTTGAGCTTTGATTATAAAAACTAAAACATAATCAAAGTTTAACTTGATGACATGATTACAAATAAAGTCGGAATGGTGGTACCAGAAGTCAAGGCTATCCTTGAAGCGAGAAGGTATCTCCTAAACTCAGATACTGAGAATAAGGAGATTGCAATCTGCTCGGACAGCCAAACAGCTGTCAAGGCCTTGTTAAAACCTTTTACAACCACCAAACTTGTATTCGAATGTAAAACCACCTTGAATTCCCTTTCTCGGAACACCAGGGTAGATACTGATGCTTTGGGTGTCTGGTCAGCGACTTTAGCGGAAATGAAAAGGCGGACGAACTTGCTCGTCTTTCTGCAACCTCGAAGGCAATCTCCTCCACAATTGCGATCGCACCAAAACACCTTGCCTCTACTACCACGGCTTTGGCCGACTGCAAACACAGTCGCCTTTTGTTGGATGACCCTTCAGGTAGAACTACAAAGGAGCTGTGGGCATACCCAATTCAAATGAAACGAAAAAGCTACTGGGAGTAAACAAGAAAACCCTGAGAACTCTAGTGTCAATTCTCACTGGACACTCTTTTTTCAAAGGTCACAGGATGGGGCTTGTTGAAGAACATACAGTATGCAGAAGATGCGGAGAGGAATCTGAAGGGATGACTCATTTTATTTGTCACTGTCACTCCCTCTCAGGAAAACGTTACAGATGCCTTAGCTCACACCTCCTGGAAGAGCTGCGTGAAGCCGGAATGGAGGATTAGGGCCAATTCTGTATTTTGTTAGAGCTTCCGGGTGGGACTTATGAGCGAGTCTGGAGGGTGAATAATGGGACTTGTTGTGGCCTACGTTCCAGGGACATTTAGGATCCCAACCCCGTTTCAATTCAATCATCCACCGGTGTCGCATATGCATTTGGTGATAGAGAGAGACTTCTCCATTAATGAAAGTGATATTAACTAATTTTAAATGTGAAAGGGATTTTGGAATTCCTCGGCGATCAAATACTTTTTTCCTATTCCCTCTTACAGTTACACTACACTACTCATTCCTCGCAGATCCACTATAGATTGTGTGTGTGGTGGAGATAAACCCTAACGTTTTGTGAGGTGTAACGGGCTAATCTTTTGGTTTTAATATCGAATTCAAAAATATGAAAGTCTTCATTTTAAAATGCACTCTTCTCTCTATATCCAAAATGCAACCTTTTTTCTTATTTTTTCACCTTTGCTTAAGCACATCTAACGAAAATGTCTTTAAACCTAACCTAAAAAATTATTTTGTTTTATTTATTTCAGACGCTGCTGCTAAAGCTAAAACAAATTCCATAATAAAATAAAAAACAAAAAACTGACTCTACTCGACATCATGGGAACAACCGATTGTTTTCTTGTCCTCGAAAATGGAACAATTATGCCGGGAAAATCTTTTGGTGCCAAAACGGAAAGTGACGGAGAAGTAGTCTTTCAAACGGGTATGGTTGGCTATCCAGAATCAATGACAGATCGTTCTTATCGCGCACAAATCCTTGTACTAACATATCCACTTATTGGAAACTACGGAATTCCATCTGATGAAACTGATGAGTATGGCCTATCAAAGCACTTCGAATGGACCGATGGAATAACAGTATCTGGCCTTGTTGTTGGAGAAGTTTGTAATTCGCCATCCCATTGGCAACAAATTCAAACATTGTCAGAGTGGATGGAAGTGCAAGGAGTTCCTGGAATTACTGATATCGATACTAGGGCCTTAACGAAATTGATTCGAGAAAACGGAACTATCTTGGGTCGCATAGTACAGACTTTACCGAACGCTAACTCAGATTATAAATTTGTGGATCCAAATAATCGCAATTTAGTTGCAGAATGTTCAGTAAAGGCTTCAACTATTTATAATCCATCTGGAAGTCCACGCATTTGTGCAATCGATTGTGGTTTAAAGTTGAATCAGATTCGTTGCTTCATTTCACGAGGAGCTCGACTTGATCTAGTTCCATGGAATCATAATCTCAATCCAGAAGAATTCGATGGATTATTTATTAGCAATGGTCCAGGCGATCCAGTGATGTGTTCAGACACTGTCCGACAAATACAGAAATGCATGAAGCAATCGGATAAGCCAATATTTGGTATTTGCCTTGGACATCAGCTTCTATCGACAGCAATTGGATGCAAAACGTACAAAATGAAGTATGGAAATCGTGGACACAATTTGCCTTGTATTCATCATGGAACTGGTCGATGTTTTATGACATCCCAGAATCATGGATTTGCTGTTGATGTTAAAACCCTCCCGTCAGACTGGGAACCATTATTCACTAATGCTAACGATAATACAAATGAAGGCATAATCCACAAGGAGAAGCCTTATTTCTCAGTTCAGTTTCATCCAGAGCATACAGCTGGACCAGAGGTATATGTGTGATCATCAACTTCAAATATTATATTCTAACTTCATTCATTCCATTTCAGGATCTCGAGCTACTTTTTGATATTTTTCTGGATGCTGTTAAAGAAAATATGTCCCGAACAAAATCACAAAATAATCTCTGCATTAAAGATTCTTTAATTGAAAAATTATCTTACACCCCCAAGATTGGATCTATTCCCGAGAAGAAACCTAGGAAAGTTCTTATCTTAGGGTCCGGTGGTCTGTCTATAGGTCAAGCTGGAGAATTTGATTATTCTGGGTCGCAAGCAATCAAAGCTCTGAAAGAAGAAAAAATTCAAACAATCTTAATCAACCCCAATATCGCCACTGTACAGACTTCTAAAGGTCTGGCAGATAAAGTATATTTTCTGCCGCTCCAGCGGGAATATGTAGAACAAGTTATTAAAGCGGAACGGCCAAATGGAGTTCTGCTTACATTTGGTGGGCAAACAGCTCTTAATTGCGGAGTAGAACTTGAGCGAGCGGGCATATTCGCCAAGTACAATGTAAAAATCCTTGGGACTCCAATTCAGTCTATAATTGAAACGGAAGATCGGAAAATATTCTCGGATCGAATTGCTGAAATCGGTGAGAAAGTTGCTCCATCAGAAGCTGTTTATTCAGTTCAAGAAGCTCTCGATGCTGCGGATAGACTTGGATATCCGGTTATGGCACGGGCTGCTTTCTCTTTAGGTGGTCTGGGCTCGGGTTTTGCAAACAACAGTGAGGAGCTAACCAATTTAGCCCAACAAGCTCTGGCTCATTCGAATCAACTAATCATTGATAAGTCCCTGAAGGGATGGAAAGAAGTTGAGTATGAAGTGGTACGAGATGCTTTCGACAACTGCATTACAGTTTGTAACATGGAAAACTTGGACCCGCTTGGGATACACACTGGTGAAAGTATCGTTGTCGCTCCATCGCAGACATTGACCAATCGAGAATATAATATGCTTCGAACTACTGCAATAAAAGTCATCAGACATTTTGGAGTTATAGGGGAGTGCAACATTCAATATGCCCTCAATCCATTATCTGCAGAGCACTATATCATTGAAGTTAACGCCAGATTATCTAGAAGTTCAGCGCTGGCGAGTAAGGCGACAGGATATCCACTAGCTTATGTTGCTGCTAAATTGTCGCTCGGAGTACCATTACCAGATATTAAGAACTCTGTAACTGGAGTAACAACAGCTTGCTTTGAGCCAAGTCTGGACTACTGTGTGGTGAAAATCCCCAGGTGGGATCTTGCCAAATTTACTCGAGTTAGCAAAAACATTGGAAGCTCTATGAAAAGTGTTGGAGAAGTAATGGCCATAGGAAGAAAATTTGAAGAAGCATTTCAAAAGGCATTGAGAATGGTGGATGAAACTGTAAACGGCTTCGATCCCTACTTGAAGCCTGTTAAAGAGGAGGAACTCATTCAGGCTACCGACAAAAGACCATTTGTTGTGGCAGCTGCCCTAAAGGCAAACTATACCGTTGAAAAGTTATACGAGCTAACAAAAATCGATCCATGGTTCCTGAATAAAATGAAAAACATCATTGACTACATAAATCTATTAGAAGCTCAAGGGAATAGCTTACTGTATGAGCATCTTCTGAAAGCCAAACAGCTGGGTTTCTCTGACAAGCAGATCGCCAGTGCTATAAAGAGTACAGGATTAGCAGTACGTCATCATCGTGAAGAAATCAAGATTACACCATTTGTGAAGCAAATCGATACGGTTGCAGGTGAATGGCCTGCCACCACTAATTACCTATACGTTACCTACAACGCTTCTAGCCATGATATCGAATTTCCTGGAAATCATATGATAGTTCTCGGTTCTGGAGTATATCGAATTGGAAGCTCTGTCGAATTTGACTGGTGTGCGGTAGGTTGTCTTCGAGAGCTTCGCAATTTAGGACGGTCCACGATTATGATTAATTACAATCCCGAGACAGTTTCAACTGACTATGATATGTGTGATCGCCTGTATTTCGAAGAGATTTCCTTTGAAGTTGTTATGGATATCTACCAGTTGGAAAATCCTGAAGGAATAATTCTATCAATGGGTGGTCAATTGCCCAACAACATTGCCATGGATTTACATCGTCAGCAAGCTAAAGTTCTTGGTACTTCTCCAGATTCCATTGACTGTGCAGAAAATCGCTTTAAATTTTCTCGTATGTTGGATCGAAAAGGAATTCTGCAACCTCGATGGAAGGAACTGACCACTTTGCAGGCAGCAATAGAATTTTGTGAAGAGGTTGGATATCCTTGTCTTGTCCGACCATCGTATGTACTTTCTGGGGCTGCTATGAATGTTGCATATTCAAATCAAGACTTAGAAACTTATTTGAATGCAGCTTCGCTAGTCAGCAAGGATCATCCTGTCGTGATTTCAAAGTTTTTGAATGAAGCTAAAGAGATTGATGTAGACGCGGTGGCAGCTGATGGTGAAATATTATGTATGGCTGTTTGTGAGCATGTCGAAAATGCTGGTGTGCACTCAGGTGATGCTACATTGGTGACTCCACCACAAGATATAAACACTGAAACATTACAGAAGATAAAAGAGATCACAAAAGATCTAGCCGCTCTCCTTGATGTTACTGGGCCTTTTAATATGCAACTCATAGCCAAAAATAATGAACTGAAAGTAATTGAATGTAACGTACGGGTTTCAAGATCTTTTCCGTTTGTATCGAAAACATTAGATCATGACTTTGTGGCGATGGCAACACGCGTAATGATTGGTCTTTCCGTTGAACCTATTGACGTCCTTCATGGATGTGGTAAGGTTGGTGTTAAAGTTGCACAGTTTAGCTTTTCTCGTCTTGCTGGAGCTGATGTCCAACTGGGAGTAGAAATGGCGTCCACTGGAGAAGTTGCATGCTTTGGAGACAATCGTTATGAAGCCTATTTAAAAGCGATGATTTCGACTGGATTTCAGATTCCAAAGAAAGCTATTCTGTTGTCTATTGGTAGTTTTAATGTAAGTTTGTATGGATTTTTTATTTGCAAATAGGCTTACCCTGCCTTTTTTTTTTGTTGCAGCATAAGCAAGAATTGTTGCCTTTCATTCGTGATCTTGCTAAGATGGGATACAAGTTGTATGCGTCAATGGGTACTGGTGACTTTTATGCCTCTAACGGAGTTGATGTAAGTACTTTGTTAGTTTTTAATATGAATTTAGATCATTTTCTTTTTAATTTACTGAGTGACAGGCATACTATTAACGGTTTAGCAAGATCGTCATAATAACAAAAACCTTGTACAAAATTCATAATTTAATCCTTCATATATTGAGGGTATTTATTTTATTATTATTTAAACTGATCTGCAATATATGGGCATCATAATTGCATACTCTGTGTTATAGACAAGCTAATAGGGCATAAAAAGTAGTTTGAACAGACTTCTTTCGACAGATCATTGTTTGTTCTGAATTCACATCACAGTCCAACTTAAGTACCGTCGTAAATAATTTAAAACTTCTTTTTGATTATTACAAATAAACTTAACTGTATCATCCAGAAATTCCTGCAACCAAAACTCTGATGAAATAACTGTGACCTTAATGCTTCACTTCAAACTTTTACCGGCCTGCGGAAACGTTCGATTAATTCACTGAAGCCAAATCTCCCAAAATCACACGAATATTCTGGAAAATTTTTTATTAAGTAGTAATGGATGTTATCAAAGTGTCTTGTGATGGGATAAATGTAGAAAGCAACCCAGTTTTAAAGCTATCGTCCTACTATTAAAAACAGTGGCGTAGTGGATTCTATAGAAATTTCTTAGGGAGTCTTTTTTTGTAAAATAAACAATACACTCGCATAAACAAAATATATTTGAAAATAACAAAAATATCAATAGCTTTTTTTTTGTGCACGAAGGATAATTTTTAATAAGTTTTAATTTAGAATAGCTTCCTTCAGCTGTTGCGGTTGTAACCGGAAGAATAGTAAGCATACCTACTGTAATAGCTCTTGGAAAAGTGGAGACGAGGCGTTGAAATTTATCGATAATAATTCTGCGAATTCCTCAATCATATGAATTTTCTGAATTTCTAATTTCAATTTCTGTACGTCTTGTGAGATTTTACCACAGTGATAATTACTTACTATTGAATATAGAATTAGCATATAAACAGCAATTTAGGGATGCATTTAAAAAAATTCAGAGTATGAGTTTTATGTAGTAAGTCAAATATCTTTAGTCTTTCAACAGTAATTCGATAATTAGTAAATTGTTTGGTAAAACGTCTGCATAGTTTTACATGTATATTAGGCTAGGCAGACTGTCTCCATAACGACTTAATTATTAATTAAATGGAGTCAAATGTGTACAGCGTGTCACTGAAAAGAGGTGCGCCGAGGACCTTAAGCAACATTTTGATTAAATTTTAAATGGAAAAAATTTTATTTCATATTAGTGAAACTGCAGTGTCATCTATCGTCATTCAAATGAACTGAATTTATTGGAAAGTGGAAAAAAAGTCAACAGTGTGACATCTATTGGCTTAAATATAGAGAGAGCTGGAAATGTTTGGCTTATAACACGGAATCAAAGGAAAAATACTACAAATGTCAAAAGAAAATAACTTTTAATTAGATGGTAACTTAAAGTCTTTAATTTAATTGAAATTGATCATCGCCGGCACTACACAAGTATTGAGATAGAGCATAGAGATGCAGAAACAACGGGGCGGATCGGTTTATTTTCTTTATGCAACTTTTGTAATCCATATAAAGCTGCTACCGATGGATTACTATTTTTCAATAAAAACTTTTCTCTGGCGTCAAAAATTAGATCTGCGTTGTTGTTTATTGCACCAATGATTCCTCGGTTAAATCTTACTGTTGGATCAGACTTTGTCTCCCTAACCTTCATCGTATCAAAAAACTTCGTTACGCAAAATGGGAATAGAATTGCCCTTATCAGCCTTACATAAAATTAATTCTTTTTTCTTAATCTAATTTAATTTCCCCCCAACTCTATTCCTAACTAAATTCTTTTTTCCACTATTAATTGCACTTGAACATTCAAACTTTGTGGCTACATCACTGTCATCTAGAACAGCATCCACGGATGCAGCGAAATTTAAAATTCCTTTGTCTCCCTATCTTTATAGATGGGGATGGTCAGTTGACAAACTTGTAGGGTTATATGGTTGTTTGTAAGTTTTTGTACATAGAATAGTTCAGTTAGTAGCTCTGAGTATGCTCTAAGAAGGCGAAACGCGTTTAACAAACTAATAAACAATAAAAAATTTGTGGAAGTAGAAACAAGAGGTTTTTGAAAATAATGTTATTTAGGCAATTCCACCAAGTTTTATCAAAAGAATCAATAAATTTTTTTATTTCATTTTATTAATTTAAGTTCATCAAAAACTAGTTCTAGAAATATTTAATACTAAAAATTATAAAAACAAAATATAAATTCAAATGTATAATTAATATAAAAGAACTGACCTTGTCTAAACTGATTCTTCAAATGAATCTTAGTTAAATTTGACGTTAACGTAGTCAAATCCTGGTTGTGTTAGAATCTGTTGCCGCTGTATTGAAAGCTAAGTACAGGCAGATAGTATGAATCAACATAGAGAGCGGAGCAACAAGATTATATGTTTGAAAATATTGCGCTTACTCCCACCGAAAGTGCTCTTAGTCGCTGCTACTACGCCAAGAACCTCACAAGTTTCTCAGCTATTTCAAACGTAAATAAATAAATCCAGCAGCTGAACATACATTTTTTCATTAGATGTCTCTTTCTTCAATATATTGTTGCGAGCGTGGCCTTTGGTTCGTTATTTAAAACACAATACTTAATATACAAGTTCTTTATTTCACTCAAATCTTATACAATTCACAAACTTTCAATTAATCAACTCAACTTTAATTATCGCTAATACTGTACATTCAATTATCGCAATACAATTACAACACTTTCGCTTGTTTATTACTTTCGCTTGTTAACACTGCAACGTCTAAGGCAAGACTCTTTTCTGGCCGTGACAACTGTTATATTTATAACCTAGAAACTCTCTAGATTATTCTGGAGTGTTCTATTCCAGAACCTTCTTGAATATTCTATTAATTCTATTCCTGAACCTTCCCGAAGATTCCATCATCGACTCTCTAAACCTGAAGTTGTTTACTCTCCATTGCCAGTAGATGTCACCAGTTGTCTCTTTCTAATGCACGTAACATTATTTTTACCTGCTTCAAGAGCCTGTAAGAAAACCCATGCTCATGTACACGAATTTTAGCAATACTACCTGTTCTATCTATATTCAAAGGAGAAGAGATCAAGTCCCCTGTGGGCTTATGTATTTCAATGTTCGTAAACAAAGAATAATTCATATTAATGAATTATTAATTAAGTCCCCTTTAGACTTAATTCAAGACAAAAATAGTTTAAATTAGTGGTATGGTTTACATAAAAGCTCATTTTGGTCTTCGGTAATATCTACTTTGATGCTCAATTTTAAACGAATAAGTTCGACACTTGATCACGTATCCAAAAAAGACACAAAATTTATTTAGCAATCACTGAGAAAACGTCAGCATTGAACTAGTATAATGAAAAACTAATCAACGAATAAACAATGCTATATAGGCACAGAAATTTTAAAGCCGCTAATGTGCGATAGCGTTTGGAAGATGCAAACGAGAGATTGAGGTGGGTCATGCTTCTGTGTGAGTCATTCATATACAAATACACAAATATGCTCACCGGTCTAGCAGTTAAAGTCGAATTCGAAGCTATTATATTAATCTTTCGTCTCAGGTGTGGTCAATCATGTGTAGCGGAGTGTATGTTAAATAGTTTTATAGTGTAGATCCATTATTTTCTTTATAAACACAGCTTAGAAAAGCTACTTAAGTAAAATCAAATGATCGCTGCTGCTTGACATTTTTTGGGTCACCAGAATTAAAAAGTGAAACAATAAATTAAAAACTTAATAAGAAAAATGGTATCTTGCCTTAAAAACAATATAAAATAAAGCAAATCATAGTTTACTGTAAGGAAAAAGAAATACAAAAGAAGGCTTGCACTGGTTCTGGTGCTCAACCTGTGACTCAAACCATTTCGAAAATGTCCTTGTTCGAAAATTTGACAAGCATGGAGTCAGCAAAATCTGGATATTATTTGTCTCTGCTAAACTGACTTCTTATGTGATTTAAACTCTCTTTTTTTTTATATATAATAAACATAATTAATTTTATTATTGCATTATATTACCTACAAAACTATTTAAATTTTTCCAATGCAACTTTGATATAAATATTATCACAAATATTATTAAACTGTAGGGGAAAACGAAAATCTATAATTCTGTACAACTACCGCTGTCATCGTCTTCTAAAATCTCATCAGGATCTAATGCATTAGTTTTTCTCCATTCCTTAATTGGTTTTTTTTTCAATTCTACACTTGTGTCGATCTCGTTGGAGTCCATATCGGTAGCCTGTTTTAATATTCCATTTACTTTGATTTTATCTTTCATTCTACTAAAACCTTGTTTTGATAGATGAACATCAGCGTCTACAAAAAATACCCGAGGCTCTATAAAATTACATTTCTCGTTGAACTGTACAGATTTCGTAGGTGTCTCTGGCTTCGAATTTATAGACGTTTGTCTATCGAAATTACTTTGCGATATATCCAATTTGATTTTATTTTGCCGAAGTTTTCGTACCGGTTCCAAATTACGTCGTAACGGCAATGCAGGTCCTATAGTAAATTCAGATGGTTTCACAGATTGCAGAGTACTTCGAATTTTATTAATTATGTCCGTGGCTTTTCGAGCTGATTCATCGTAACCATATTCACTGAGCAATAGACAGAGACGTGCTGTTTGATTCAAGTAGATTTTGCATTGATCGAAGGCTTCCAATTTATATGCAGACTTTGCCATCGAAATGAAATTATTAACGAAAACCTCAATTACAAGAGCTCGACGAACTTCGTCAGGTGTTGATCGAAGCTCCGTCTTAACCGGTGTATCATCTTTGATCATAAACTGAAATATGAAATGGAAATTAGTTGAAGTTATATCAAAACTAATATTAATTGAACTGTTAGTGCCTTGTTGAAATTTATGTATAGCTGCTTAAATACTAAAATAAATAAATGTGTGCAGATAGCTTATCAGTGAATGGACGGAGTACTTTCTAGCAATATTCTTTAAGTGTCTCTGATAAGTTTTACTTGCCGATGAAAATTTAATCAAACTTTCATAAGTTGAGGGTCTTACCCTAAATGCATTTCTGAATTAATTGAAATAAATTTTGTTGTCTTAATATTAAATTCGATACTTGAACTGAAAACTTTTCAGTTAGTTTTTTCTGTTTTCTTTCAGATAGCGTACAAATATGTAACATCTATTTATGGAAGACGCTTTTTATGGTTTTTTTTTCTTCTGTGTCTCTATACCCGTAAGATTACTTTTTTCGTACCTAACAATCTTAGGACATTTAACTATGGAGAAGGCTTCATTTATTAAGGGCTTTTTAAGTTATTATCTTAAGATCTCTTAACAAAGTTTGTGTTCCAGTATCAGTTTAAAGTTTAGTATGTAGTAGTAGGCCTGTTCTAGACCTAGAAAAATCTCTTTTCCGCGCCACAACAAGAACAAAAATATCCTTGCACCTCGACCTATATTCAATCAACTAAACAAGCAACCTAACGCTCAATACCGCCATCTACATACATACATATCTAGCTGCCTGATATAGTGATTTTTTCTGTGTTTCGGGAAGTTCTAGAAATAGATTGTAGCTGGTGATAGAACCGGCATAATTTGAGTTGCAAATTCCATCTGCATCAGTGCTAGAAAAGAACATACAATTTCAGCGCGATATGTAAACTAATTTGTTTTTGGCAGTCCGGGGAATTATAGCTTGTTCGCTACGAATATCATAAACCATATTAATAGTCTCTATTTTTTCAAGCATGACGGCTACTTTCATTGTAAAAAAAACAAATTGACCATATTTTCCGATCGCTGATTGAAAGTACCCAAACTTCTGAAGCCATAGTTGTTTCCATTTATCTAGTAAGACCTACTATATTTAGCGAGTCAGCGTACAAGGTGCTGTGCTTTCTTACATCTAAGCTGTTTGACTTTCAAGGAGTGTTTGGACATTTTCAAACAGAATTCAAAGAATTTATATTTCTGCATCTGATTGCAGACGAGATATGGGTCCATGACTATACCTCTGCGGCAAAAGAAAAGCCGAAAATGTTTCAATCTATTGGACATATGTATATATAATGGCTTCGAGTTTTTCGAAATTCCAATGGAATGATATTTATATTAAAAAAAAAACAAAAAACAAATCCAGAGCATTAATGTCACATATTAGGTCTGCTCCCGTACTAGCTTGAAAGTACAAACTTGTAAAACTTTTTGTAAGTTTTTACTCAAAGGCGTTCGCGTACTCGAAAATTGAGAGAGAAATTGTTTACGTCACCTTTCCCCTCCGTGCAATTTATTACTTTATTTAGCTCGAGAAAAATGGTCGAGTAAAAACTTCGAAAGTGTCAGTTTTGACAGATCGTCTCCGGTTTTCAGTTATTTTTCAAGTTTTTAGTTTTAAAAAAATGGGAAAAACCTGTTACTCCTCCTCCAGTAGAAGTAGAATGTTCTCCAAGAACATTTCAACGTATTCAAAGTGGTACATTAAATTTGTTTATTGTACTATGTGCTAGGAAATTTTCACGTCGTTATTACAGATCCCGAATATTTGCAAGTTTTTACTCGAAGCCGTTCGCGTACTTTGTGAGTGTTACTCGCAATTTCTCTCTTTATCATACATTTTGACGTTTTTCATGTTTTTACTTGAAAAAGTACGCGAACAGACCTATTATTCCACTCTTATGCGAAATATATGAAGAAGAAAAGAAGAAGAAAAGGAATGAGAAGTGTTCTTTAATCGTGACATGGCAACGGCGTAAAAAATTACGAACTATACAATCCATAGCGAATTTCAAATATTCTCAAATCGTAAAAAAAAATTTGGCGAGAAGGAGATTGAACTCAGTGAAGAGTATACACACATATTTTGAAGACAATGATGAGTATATGCCAATTAGCCTGTTCGTTAATTCCTGTGCAGCTTCATCCAATTAACAGAAGAAATATTTCTTTAGTATTGGAGACCCTAGATATTTATGTATAGCTGCGACAAGGTGCAATGTGATTGGTCTAAATGTCAACCCATATAAAACTCTGTTGGAACTTTTTATTTTTGGCAAAAGATGGGGCACACACCCTCGCATCGTGCACTGTATGCGCATCGCTATTATGGAGCTTATCCTCACTTATTGAATCTTGGTGTTGTGGAATACTCTAGAGAAAACGACTCACCTGAAGAGTCTTACAAGAATACAGAGAACTGCCTGTATAGGTGTTACAGGTGCTCTTCGAACGATTCCAACGGTAGCAATGGAGATCATACTCCGGCTCCTGCCTCTTGAGATCCATGGCAAATGTATAGCTACAAAAAATGCACTAAGCCTTAGAGAGTAGGCTACTGGAACAACAGCAGAATACTGAAATTCTGTCCTGGATACTGTATATGGAGAGCTACGGATTATATGTCCCTAAACTTGACTTTGAGAAAACATTCTCAACTAGCATTCCTAGTAGAGAGGAATGGGATGATAATCGCGTCTCAAGAGACTCTCATATATTTGTCTTCACAGACACGGTTCGAAAATAGATGTGGGAGCCGGGGTGTACTCAACATTGCCTCAAATGGAGAAATCGTACCGCCAACCGGACTACAGTAGTATGTTCCAGACGGAGGTTCTGACTTTTAGCAAAGAAGTAAGGCTGCTGGCAACAACTTATGTTGTACGCAGTGATCGAGTCATCAGATATTATATTGACAGCCAAGCTGCAATCAAGGCCCTGAACTTGAATACCATTTGCTAGTGGCTTGTGCAACAGTGCCGCTGTGAGCTCGGGAAACTGAGTGCTAACTACAGGACTATTCTTTGCTAGATGCCCGCTCACAGTGATATAGTAGGAAACGAGGCAGCTGATGCTCTAGCCCGAAAGGGCTCTGCTATGACTATTTGCCTAGCGGAGGAACCCATAGATTGGCCCCTAGAATCAGCGAAGAGGATTGTAGACATACAGGCATGTAAACTGGTAAGTCGTAGATTTGGAATTGACTACATGCGCGATTTCAAGAGAGCTGTGATCCGAGGTTTGTCTTAGGAGGACTAAATTTCTGCTGAGGAGTAACCGTAATGATGTGCGTAACATTATCGCTCCATACAATAACTTCTTCAGAAGTTGTATGGGTGAGGAAGAGATTGAGATCGTTCTGCACCTGCTGTGTGAATGTCCTAACCTTGCCAAGCGTAGGAGGAATGCGCTCGGCTGCTACTTCTTCGGCGAATTAAGATAGCTAGCAGACAAGGAATTAAGGGACCTGGTAAGTTTGCTAATACTTGTGGCTGGTTTCAGCGCACCCCAAATCAGAGGTATCTTTCCCAGGTAAAGTCCCAATAAGATGGTATCACAATGGGCCACAAATTGTTTAAGTAAGACTAATAGCAGGGATTCACGCGAAAGCCACTACTCTAACCTAACCTAAACTTTTATTAGGAAATACACAGACTGGAGATAGTCCGACTTAGAGAATTGAATATTTTAGTAACAATCGCTAAATATTGCCATTTTTTAAAGTCTGGAATTTTATATGTCTTCTCGTGATGGGAAAGAAGAGCTGAGAGAGAGAGAGAGAGAGATTAAAAACCCACTCACTGAAAATGTCACTAGAAAATTCACAGACAGCCCCCCTCCCTCTCGTAATTGACGCATCTTACCCTTCTCCTTTCCCTATTCCATACAAATTATAATTTGTTTTGACGAGCTCTATTACCCTGCGAGAGACTGGCATCGTAAGTGCGGGACACCCATCTTTACCTTCTCCACCATAGTTATGCAGCGAGTCAAGGCCATCGTTCAAAAAACTGGGTAGAGCTAATTGATCGTAGCTGATCTGATCAAGTGTGAAAGCATTTTGTCACTATTATCAGGATCTTTAAAAGATTTTTTCTTGAGGATCTTGAGACTGTTATAGCTCGGCGTACAATTTCGTTCCTTGGTAAGCTGGGAGCAGTGATAGTAGTCAGACTACAGCGTTGTCAGTATAATGATTCCTGCTTGAGGCATACTAAAACAATCTGTTGTATCTGAGTGTATAACTCCACTCCATTTCGAACAGACAGGCAGCCTTGATGGCTCTGAGTGGCCCTCGGATAACCACTAAGTGGTGGACTTCAGGTTGGCCATGTATAAGTTGTGTATCCATAATCCATAACAAGATATCCCCTTCCGTGAGTTCCTAATCTTATGGGGATCAAAACAGCTGACCTTCTAGCCAGATCTGGGTCTGGTTCTCCATTCCTTGGACTGGAACACGTATTAGGCGTTGCTACCCCGGTTATCAGATTCCTTATCAAATCGAGTGTTCGTATGAAGAATCAGCAGAGATGGGCGAACTTGAGCAATTGCATGTGCACAAAACTTGATGGGCTCAATAGGAATTTTTCTGATTTCCTCTCGGAACTCAGAAGGAAACAATGTAGAACTGTGGTTAGCATCATCACCGGCCACAGCTCGCTTCACGCTCATTTAACAAAACATGGTAGTTTTTGACAGCCCTGAGTGTCTGTCCTGCCTGAAGAAGAACCTGAGACAACCGAACACTTTCTGTGTGATTGTCCGGCCTTTGCTCTCCTATCTGTAGATGAGCTGAAAAATTTACTTCATCAAGACCTGATGTGCTTCATTACATCTTCTGACAGGAACATTTTCGTGATGAGTTTCTAGCAGGTTAGCACAATGGGCCGTCCTGGCCTACGTACTTGGGATCTCTCGTCCCCCTTCTTTAAAAAAAATTACTTACGACAGAGATAATTTGTGATAACCAAAAAAAGTGGATTTTTCAAAATGTTTTTCTTTTTTTAAATTTCAACCCAAAATTTCTTATCACTAGATTAAAAATATGTTCACTATCCTCCTACCTGCAAGTCAATTGAATCCTCTGATGCACGCCTTATTTGCTCAGCTTCAAGCTTTTTCTGCATCTTAAGTTTCTCCTGTTGTTGCAGCCGCTTAGTTTTCCGTCGTTTCGAACGATCCTTCATTTCCCTCTTTTGAAAATAACCGATGAGCCCCTCTGCCTGTTCATTTTCAATTTGCAAATCCTCCGAAATTTTCTCTTCATTTTTTTCACTAATTTTTGGATACATCTTACTCCCCCCTCTAATGCCTGTCGCAATTCGTTTTCTCAATTCTAGCGTATCTTCAACGACAATACATGCATAAAGTTTTTTATAATTCAACTTTGGATAGAATTCCACGTCAAGATTTAGATTTCTGTAAGCCATCATAACGTGCATAACTGGATTTTGGATAATCTGAGATATTGTCTGATGTAACATCACCATGCTACTTTCCGGGATATTTTCGAAGAGATTCCGTTTGGGTATAAAATAGTCGGGAAGATATTTCATACTCAAACATTTTCGGAAGGATTTCAAAAAACGTATCAGAGCCTCACCGAGAAATTCTTCTGGCCATGCTGCATAGTTTTGTTCACACGAATTAAAAAGATGCGTCCTTAAATGATCCAAGGAGAACATCGTGATGTCGTCCGTTTGCTTTGGTTCCACATAGGTTTTTATAAGAGCTTTGCATAACATGAAAACTTTGACTTGAGTGCTAGATAGGTTCGATTCTAAATATCTTTCAGCTTCTGGGAAAACAATTTTCCATTCCAAATCTCTGGTAAGATTTCGATCTTTTTTCGTAGCGTATCCCAAGGGAATTGCATGACAGCCAAAAGCAATAACTGTTCTGATCATTTCATGTGTTGGCCACTGAATTTGTTCACCAGTGAACGGATTTATGTGACTAATTCTTGCCCTGCTTTTCCATTTTTCAGCACATTCAGGCCAATGTGGAAAATGTACGGCAGGAATTATTTCATAAGCGGTGGTAAAAACAGAGGCTCCTTTCCATGTTGCAATATCCAAATCATTTTTCGTTAAACCAAGATCTTTGCCTAATTGTTCCTTTAAAATATTGACAAAGTACTGAAGAAATGCCACGGAATTTAGATACCTCACTTCTAAGATTTTCGTTTCGGCCATTTCTGAAGCGGCATCCAGTTCACTTTCTGAATCTTCATCATCCGTTTTGGTATCTAATAGATCTCCTTTCGTAATGAGAACATTTGAAATGCAACTATCCGGAAGTAGTAGTGATGAGTCAACCTTTAATGGGACACTGTTGGACAGAAGTTGGCTTAAAGGCTGATGAGTATTCAAACTGGTTATGTATGTGTAATCATATGTCGTAGTGGATAAATTTCTACGGCTACTACACGAACTCCTAAGCTCTTCACTTGTCCCTTCTTGTAGCTGTGAGTAATTCTCATATTCTTCACTTTCAGCATATTGCGGATCACTTTGAATGCATCTGAACGAATTCAAATTTTTGATACTTTCACGATTTCTAGTTACTTCTCCAAACTTTAATCGCACATAGCCCTGCCTCATTTTTTTTTCATCGAATCTGCTCTGAGTATTTTTCGCGTCTATGAAGACTTTGCAAATCGGAGGTATCACGTCATAGTTTGTGTCGTGCGGCTTGGATATTTCTACATTTTCGAAAACCATGTAAATTGCATGCGTATGAAGGTTTACCGATGAATTTTTTAGTGGTCCATGTCTGGAAAAAAAAGTTTTTTTCTATATTAGAAAAAGTGTCTTCGAATTTAATGGAATTTCTAGTGAAGGATTGTGAAATAAATTATTTGCTTTCAAAAAACTTTGAATGCCATAGCCCATGCCGAAAGATTTGGAGACTTATGATCGACTGTAAGAATTAAGTTATGTGGAAAAAGTTGGATCTCGTAGAGTAACTTAGAATTGACCTTTAGTTTTTGAATATTTTCAGACTGGCTCAAATACAATTTCTCTTTCAAATAAAAAAACAAATTAAAAACAATCTCTACTATAACAGATTAAGCTACCCAGAAATATGGATGGTTTTACATGTCCTCCTGTAACCATATATTATGAAGTTGTTGATTTCTCATTTTTAGAAAGTTTTGATTCACTCATCTCTCTGTATGCCTGACCATCGACAACAACTACCTCAACCTCTTTATCCTAAAAAACTAGAGCCCAATAATGTTTTCAGTGTAAATTTCAAATTGTTGCATTTACTGGATTTTCTCTTCCCCAATAACGACTATTTTGTTTGATGACGTGGCCACTGAAAAAGAAATGAACTTCATCGCTAATAATTCTGTCGTGAATTTTATACGGGAAGTCTACCTTCGAAACTTCCCACGTTCTCCGCACTGATGTGTCTGGCGAGTACTCAACTTTTTCACTAACACGAGCAATATTCTGCGAAGCTACTGGCTACTATTTGTCCTACCATATCTGTGCACATTTAAAGAAATCTTATATGAATATGATCTGTAACAAATGCCTTAGAGCAAGGTTGAAGATTGATGGATGATTTGGAGAAGTTATGTACGCATACATGATAGTAGTTCTTTATATGTCTAGTAATTATGATCAGCTATAAGATTACAGGCTATAATCTCAAGCCTCGACTAGAAGGGCGTATCTGAACGTCCATGATGGTCCCCGATGTCTTATAAATAATGCGAATAAGATCTTAAGCCCGAATGGAGTAACCAGTCTCATTTTTAAAAAGGATTCTGCTTGAAGGATCTACTGGGATTGACCATATTGATCCTATGATCTTGACTACGAATATATACCAATTAGATAGGCAGGTTATATCTAAGTTGGTGCCGCGGGGTCGCGTCGTGGTCGTGAAAAACTTAGGCTTTCCCCACCCCAACACGGTGAGGCCCCTTAATGGAAGTAACGTGGTTGCTATTTTTTGGGCCATATCTCGGGCAGAGAGAGAATCACCCATAATTATCGTTGTCACTTTAAGTGAGAAATGGCGTTACGACACAAAAATGGTATTATGATTGTCGTTTAAGGTGACATTTGTCGAAAACATACGACTTTGGACGTATTACTGTTGTCGTATTAAGTAGACAAATGTCGATGTAAGTGATAATTAAGTGACAATTTCACTCACTTGATTTTTGTAAGTGTAAAAATTACAACAAATAAACAATTTGAAGTCATGATAGATTTTATGGTGAAGCATCCTTTTATAGCTAAAGGGCTGAAATACATCGCGTTTATGATTTTTTTTCTTTTAAACTCTTTCCAAAATTTTTATTTATTTTTCCCGCGGACGGGAATCGAACCTACACTTGTTAGAATCGGTCAATGATGGAGAAAGAAGAACTTTAGGAACTTTTATTTTAATGATTCTAAATCAAATTTATAAATGCAAGAAGAAAAAACAACCGCCTCGTCCGGGGTTTGAAACTGGGACCTTCCGCTTGCCGGGCGACTGCTCACTGAGCTAAGAGATTTAGAATCATTAAAATAAAAGTTCTTAAAGTTCTTCTTTCTCCATCATTGACCGATTCTAACAAGTGTAGGTTCGATTCCCGTCCGCGGGAAAAATAAATAAAAATTAAATTTACAATTTATTTGTGCGCTTTCATCGTTACTGGTTAATTCCAGCTGAAAGCAAAATTTGGCTTAGTAGGCTAGTGACAAAAGTAACAAGTTGATAAATGCAAGAGGGAAAATCATCTGTCTCGTTAGCTCAGTGGTAAGAGCAGTCGCCCGGCAAGCGGAAGGTCCCGGTTTCAAACCCCGGACGAGGCGGTTGTTTTTTCTTCTTGTATTTATTAGTTTAATTTAGAATCGTTAAAAATAAAAGTTCTTAAAATTCTTCTTTATCCATTTATGAGGTCGACTAGATTGAGGTTAAACTGGAGTAAGTCTACTTTCTACCCTGTTATAACTTTGCCAGCTTTGACAGGCAATTTGTTATTATCATTTGGTACATACATATTGCTGCTATCATATAAAAGTTGTCCAAGTTCGTATTGTGGGTCGCAAAAGTTGGCAAAGTTCATCAGGTTGAGGATCTTAAAGTTATACTGAGGTCGAGATTGGAAAAGTTACCACTATATTTCTTGCTCATAAAAACTAGGACTGCAATGGTGAATAAGAAAAAAAGGGTTCTCTTCCATTACGATAAATGTCGGCCGCAGACGGCAAAGACGATAATGCATAAGATATAATAAGAGTTCGGCTTGGATATTATACCTGATCCACCGTTTTTACTGAACATTAGCCCAAGTGATTATCATCTTTTCGCGAGTCAATTTATTATATAGATTAAATAAATTCCATGCCTTTTTATTCAATATTCTAAGCTCGAACTTATGGACTTACCTAAAACCATAAAGTTCCAAAAGTTTGTTTTAAACACAGTTTGGACAAGATAGTTTAGTTAAAGCCATTGAAAATTGAATGCTATTTAGAAGATTTAGAAGACATTTCTCCAACAATATAAAATAGTCGAAGAAATATTTATTTTCTCTCTTTTTATTAAATAAAAGTTTGTTTTTAAAATAGTTTTCTTTTCTTTTTTTTTTAAATTTATTTAAAGATCAGAAATGACCATGTATAAATTATAAAAGAATATTGAAAATGATTTTCTATTCTTTTTTCCAAAATATCAATTCAATGGCAACGTAAATAAACAAATTGTAATTGTTGCTAATTGTGGAGCAATTACCAAGGCCCTCTAAATGGAGAGTTGTAAATGAATTTGATTTTCACTTAATTATTCGCTCAATTAGGCAGGCGCGGTGCAGTATTTTGCTTTCCAATTCATTTTAGGTACTCATAGTAAAATATACTCAGCATTAAAACAATATTTCCGTGTTCAAAAATATAAATTAAATTTTATGTAATTATCGATGATTCAGTTTGCGCACTTTAAAATGTCTCCGCACTCATGCGCAAAAAATTCCAATCAAAACTTTGTTTGCTTTCACACATCTTATCAGGTTTCCGACTGGTAAGTATATAAGTACTTGAGTTCATTTGTTTATCTGTTTTTATTTGTTTTTGTTTTTTTTCTATTTTTTATCTATACATTTCTGCATTTAGTTTTGTTTAATATTGTAAATTAAAAACGAAAGATATAGGTGTACTCACTTTCGTTGAAAACGGACATGTGTCTGCACAGGTTCATCAATAACATTTGGCAAAATTACGGAATATTTTTGCAATTTTTCGTTGAGTTCTTTTTCTAACGTGCAACAGTGCTGTCGGGCGGATATTTTTTCTCTGAAAAGCAAAAATTAATAAAGAATTAAAGTAAAGTAACAATATTAGATATATATATTAATGCTTTTGCTTTCTAAAAATTACTTTGTAGTACATAGTAACGGTAAAAATTCGAATGTCCACACAACTTATAAAAAAATAACAAAAAGAAAAAGATTCGGTTAAAAAATTATTAAAGAGCAACCACGCACAAACACTGAATTTTGAAAAACAAATTAAAGACATGAAATTGTCCAAAACTAAACCGAAATTCAAAAAATTGTGTATGGTGTTTTCGACTGGAAATCACCTTCTTTAATATACTAAAAAAGTTAAAAACTAACATACCTGCCTAGGTGTAAAATTTCAATACTAATTAAACAATCTTATCAAAAACTACTAGTTGTATTTTTTTTTTATTTTTATTTATTTCTTTTAAAGGCAGGGGGATGAAAGAATGCAAGTATGGAGGCCCATGCGGCCCATTGTGCTAACCTGTTATAAATACGAGTAAGAAAAAAACTTTCACCAAAACCTTGATATCCTCTTAATGAAGTGCATCAGGTCTAGATGAAGTAAGCTTTTCAGCTCATTCACAGATAGGATGACAGATCCAAGCGTATCCAGCCTGCTAAATGCAAAGGCGAGACGAACGCACAGAAATTGTTCGGTTGTGTCAATGTTTTTTTTTTTTTTCTGAGCCCCAAGAGAAAGTTAGTGAAATTTCTATTAGACCCATCAAGAAAAAGTTTTGTACATCTCTAAGTACTTAGGATTCTCCCATCAATGCTGATGCTTCATGCTAGCTTCCGCTTTCATGAGAGACCAGATCACCGCCTACATCGGGTTCTAGTCCAAAGAGGGCGGAATTAGAGCCGGACCAGGCTGGCTAGCAGGTCAGCCCTGGTTATCTTTCGTAGACCCTGTTTAAACGTGTCAATATGAGGTGCGCTTTTAGGTACCTCAAAATGCTCTTCACGATTACATCAGTTAAGTTGCTGCCCTTGCTGCCTTTCAGTCAATGGAATAAAAACATCAACAAATTATGTAAAGTTGTTACTTTAGCTGTTACTAAACACTATACATTGCTTGAAACTGAAATGATCACATGACTCATAATAGCCAATTAAAAGACCCGCCTCAAAAGCTGCCTGTGCTACTTGCAAATTTCAAGTTCCACTTCATTTGTGCCCCCCCCCCCCTCCCCCCTCGTCAACCTCTCCGTACAACAACAAGCTTCGTGCGGCAGAGGCGGCAGGCTGATGCATCTAACAAGCTCTTAGCAATTTAAGGTAACTCCTAAAATTTTTAAATATTTATAATTATTCTGTGTTTGACAGTAGTGCTACCTATCGGATGTTAGCAAACATAGTCAATGAAAATTATGATTTTTTCATTTATTTGTATTTGAATAATAAAATAAGAGGAGGAAAAAAACCGGCCAAGTGCGAGTCGGACTCGCACACGACGGATTCCGTACCATCGTACAAAATTTGACACTATGTACTTTTTATTTATTTTTTCAAATGAGAGTAGGCGTCATGTGAAAAAATAATGCTATCATTTGTAATAAAAAAAAATGATAATAAAATAAATGAGAATAAAACAAGAAAAAAAAACGCGGAAAACACGTTTCTTGTATGGGGCCCTCTTTAATTTTTCATTTTATTTTATTTTTTATATTTGTTGTTATATCGAAAATAGAAGTACACAGTCTGTGAAAATTTCAACTGACTACCTATTACGGTGAAGGACAGACAGACGGACATCGGAGGCTTAGTAATAGGGTTCCCGTTTTTACCTTGGAACTCAAAAAGTACACACCAATACTCAAATTATTAAACGACAGAATAATTTATCAGTTTGTGCGCCATCTGTTGTTATCTATAGTAAAACTAGAATCACAATTTGCATGTAGGAAAGGCTTTTATTTCGAAAAATTCTTCCGTAAAGGACTGTTTATTTTTATTCGCTAAAATTTAAATAATATTAACTCTATCCTCTATCCACTTTCTATCCTGTACTGAAAAATGAAATTCTTTATGCCAATTCTGAAGAAATTGCCTGTTTTATCCAACTTAGATCCTTCGTAGAATTTTCATACAAAAATTTTTATGTAGATTGACAGATTTTTCATTGATTACTGCTAAACGGTCAGTTTCAGGCATTTTTAATTTACACCTACTGAAGAGAATGAATATGAATTCCTAAAAAAAAAAAAATTACATAACCATTTTTACAGTCCGATGAATCGTTTTAGAAAGAAATACAAAAAAACCACTTTAACGATTTAACTTGCATATTTTCGAAACAGCCGGATTCGTTTCCGCACGGTATTACTAATTGTACTTGAGCACGTTCCTTTCCCTCTCATATAATTCTTTGGACTTTGTACTCTAAAGTCACTTATACCTGATACCAGAAGTGTTTAAAATCTAAAGTAAAAGTGACAATCACTCAGTCTCACCTTTCGAAATTTACATAAAACTGGACCGACAGTAGCAACTGATTTAAAACGAATGAAGAAAATTTATTTTGCAGTTGCTTTCGAAGCCCATCAATAGCTAGCTGATCGTATTCCTCCTTGGTAAGGCTCTGAGGGACCAAAACCAGTGATTGTGGTGATGATTCTGTTTCAGAAATCCTCATACTAATCCCATTTTTATTTTTCTCCCTATTAACTTGATCCTTTTGTTCCCTTAATTTTTTTATTTGCCGCTGTTTTTTCAATTCCAATTCTTCCATAGGATTATTTGGCGTTCTCAACTTAGATTGTGGTCGCCCCATGTTGAGCACAAAATTTTCTTTATTTTTTTTTTCTCACTATTTCACACAATTTTCAAATTTATTTATTTATCTTATTTCACTTTCACAATTTCCACATTAATTTTTCAACACTTCATTTTCACTGAAAACTAAACATAGTTAGAGCAGCGTTAGAAGTTTCTACTTTTGTCTACGCGTACTTCCAACTGTGGTACTAACTTCACTGAACTTTCGCAACATTTCGGTGAAAATTGAAAATGAGCCGAACATTATCAATTCGCTTATCAGTTATCAATTTTTAAGAAAAATTGATTGAATTTGTTTTAGCCTTGTTGTCTCAGCGGACCTCCAAGAATTTTAAGTGATTGCAGTTGGAAGTACTTACGGCAAAATATACATACAGACATACATATGTAGACATCGACGAGAAGTATGCGTGTAATTAATTTTGTAAAATAAAATCTGATAAATCAGTGATAAAATATAGCGGCAATAAAAATTAGAAGATATAGTAGAGAGAATGTAGGGGATGTGAAATGAACTTCGATCGCTTTCTATTGGATTTCATATTTTCTGTTATCAAACGCTCTGAGAAGTTTGGAGAGTCCAATGCAGTTTCTTTATGAATCATGTAACTTGAATTTACTAAGTGAACATTCAAAGTACACACATAAAACAGAAATCCTCTGTTCTTTGAATAAAGAATCTATGCTGCCGCTAATTGATCTCGAAAGAATATCATCGAAATTCTAAATATTGTTCTCTACCTACTTAATAACTTTCCACGTACATCCAGCTGGGCCAGAAAAAAACTTCCAGTTTCCATTTAGGGCATTGAGTAAGTCAAGGAAGTTGATCATTTCCCTCAAGATATTAAAGGTAATAAACACTCCGCAAAATGCACGTCTGATTTTAAGTACATTTAAAATAATCAGTAGAGGGAAGTAGGTCAATAGGATCATCGAAAATACGATCAATCACGGATCCTGAGAAACCTGCGTTGAGCACGATCAATGTGTACAAAATAAATACTGAAATGAGAAAGGGCTAGGATATACTTCACTATATAACGATCGTAAATTTTCTAGACCATCGGCAGTGGACATGTTATAATCACTGATCTGTATAACTTTGAGTAACACCGTTACAATAATTCCCAAGTTACACAAGAAAGTGCAACTTTTATCTACGTGGCTCTACATGGTTTATGATCAGCATTTAAATCCTTCGTTTGTTTATGAGTAATTTGTTTCCTGATCACTACTATTGGACCACTTCAGTAGCGGATCCAAGGAGGGGGGGGGGGGGTTATGATCCCTCCTTAATTTGAAGAAAAAATATTTAATTAATTGCATTATTTGAAAAAAATATATTTATTATTTTTTATTTCTATAATTCAACTTCCAAACAATTTTTTATTCCAAAATTTAAAAAAATCAAAATTTATTTCTATGAATGAGTTTGGGACCACAACTTTAGGTGATCCAAAACCCTCCAGAAACACTTCCCAAGCCACGCAACAGACTCCCACACTACCACATCAGAGCCCTAACTTAGTCCTAATTCCTAACATTCTAAAATATTTGCAGCGTTCTTATCTAAAACCACTGACATGTATAAAATGGACTGACTACGTCCATAACAATGCACTGCAGAAAGTGGACTCACTTCTATATAGCGTTCTCTTTTGGTCTAAGCGCCAAGTACCAACTGAGAGAGAACCGTGAACAACAAATAAATAAGTGGGTTCGTCCAAATAAATGTTTTTAAATTAATTATTTGGGTTAATTTGTGATAAGAAGTGTTTTACCAAAGGCAATATATTCATAGATACCCAACAGAAATCCGAAAGGTTTTATTAAAATCACATTTCAACTGCCCGCCAATGGTTTTTTCGATCTTGGCACCGACGTAAGAACTATTTTTGACAAAAAAAAGTTGTACCCGCATGAAATAGCGTATCGAGCAGTCCATATTATACATGCCAGTGTGTAAAACTGAAAAAAGTTTGGTTTGAATGACTCCTGCAGTTTGCAACCTAAGCTACTATTATTAAAAAATATTAAAAAATGACTTTGTAAAAAAAAGTATATTAAAAATTGACACAAGTGATACATTATCCACACCACAGCGACTTACGGCGCTGGATTTTTTTTTTCTCAATTTAATTTGTAAGGTGACCCCCCTAATTTTAAATGATCCGCCACTGGACCACTTAGTGGCATTATCTCTTCGTTCTTCTGTCCGACTGCAGCCCTAGGGGCTACACTGGACCTGCTTCCAATTCATCTACATGTTAAGAATGAGGCCATTTTCAGCACATGTCGAGGACTAATCTCCTCTCCTAGTCGGCCACCTGAAAGTCATTCAACATGATTTTACGTGATCGTGAACAGTGGCATTCTGATGACCTACCCTTTTTGAAAAATAATCTCTCTAAAGGTGCATGGATGAATTCAAAATGGAAAGCAGAGCAGGCATTAGCATTTATAGACCTCAGGCACTGGAGACCTGACTTACCATTTTTCAGCAGAGATTCACACCATTGAATTCTGACCTCCGAAATCATCTATAAGAACATGTGTGGAGCGAAACTACTACATAATATCACACAGTCAAGCAGCACTCAAAATGTTAAGTTTGTTTGAATTTAAGCTGGTCTGGGACTGTCTTCCTGTCTTGAAGCAACTAGCTGCAACGAATGTTTATTTGGATGCCAGAACATGATGGCACTAAGAACAACAAGATTGCGGAGTGTCTTGCAAAAAACGAACTATATATTTCCTTTTCAGCCTAAGCCTGTCCTTGGCCACTCAAAGAGCCACCTTTCGGCACAAGTCAGTCTTTGGAAGGACAAAATTGAATTGGTACACTGGGAAAACGTCCCAAAGTTGAGACAAGCGAAGAAATTCATAACATAAAATTTGCTTTTTAATATGCTTGTCGTATAACAGCAATATTTTATGTGGATTTTTTCTTGACATAATATCTGGCAAGAGATTTATCTGCTTTTTCATAAAGTTAGATACCTTCCGTTAACAGATCATCGGCAACGCGAGACCATACCAACGCAGCGAGGAAAGGAAAAGCATTTCATCCTCCTTTGCAAATTATCTTCATTAATTTTTTCTCCTAATTTTTTACATTTACCCCTTTCTGGTACAAACAACAACAATAGGAAATGGATCTAATTTGTGCTCATATTGCTAATTATCTTTAACAAAAACATAATGACGTACAATTATTCGCTACACTCCACTTGGCACACCTGCCATTTTGCTCAAAACTAAACCGTTTATCTCATTTCGGATAATAAGTTTAAGTGATCCATAAATAAGCAAACGTAATGTGTCAAAAATAATGGCTTTTATCAACGTTTAGGTTGAATCTGTACAATGGACGTTCGACAAATTAACACCAGAAGATGGAGCGGGGGAGCTTCGACATTTAGCAGAATTTTTGGCAAACAAACAGTTCGACATGGTAATTAACTTACCTATGAGGGGTGGCGGAGCACGAAGGTAAATGACATTTTACAGAATTATTTTGTTTAATCGAAAGCTTTTTTTTTCAATTGTATCTATGCAGGGTTTCATCATTTATGACTCACGGATACCGAACCAGACGACTTGCTGTCGACTACTCTATTCCACTTGTAACAGACGTTAAGTGTACAAAACTTCTGGTCGAAGCTTTACGTTTAATTGGTCGCTCACCACCACCAATGAAAACCCATACGGATTGCATTACATCTCGTCGAATGGCTAAGTTGCCTGGTTTTATTGATGTTCACGTTCATTTACGAGAACCTGGAGCAACTCATAAAGAAGATTTCTCTAGTGGTACGGCAGCAGCTCTAGCGGGTGGTGTAACTTTAGTTCTTGCAATGCCGAACACAAATCCGTCTATCACCGATCGAACTACTTTCAACCTTATTCAAGATTTAGCTAGAGTAGGTGCACGTTGTGACTATGCCATATATGTTGGAGCCTCTGATAGTAATTCGAGCCAAATATCCGAGCTGGCTCCTCTGGCTGCTGGTCTGAAAATGTATCTGAATGATACGTATTCAACGCTGAAGATGTCAGATATGACTGTTTGGGAAAAACATTTGACTAATTGGCCAAAACGGGCACCCCTGGTTTGTCATGCTGAAAGGCAAACTATGGGCGCTATAATTTTGATGGCACACTTAATTGATAGACCTGTTCACATCGCTCATGTGGCACGTCGCGAAGAAATCATGATTATTCGGGCAGCAAAAGAGCGTGGAATTAAAGTCACTTGCGAAGTGTGCCCCCATCATCTGTTCTTGTCTACAAATGACATTGATACTATCGGTGCAGGAAGAGCTGAAGTTCGGCCAGTTCTTTGCAGTCCAGAGGATCAGCAAGCATTGTGGGATAATATAGAATTTATTGACGTATTTGCTACAGATCATGCTCCTCATACAACTACAGAAAAAGATTCTAGCAATCCTCCTCCAGGATTTCCAGGTCTAGAGACAATCCTCCCTCTGCTGTTGAATGCGGTCAATGAAGGTCGATTAACCATTGACGACATTAAAAACAAATTTTACAAAAATCCTAAGAAAATTTTCAACCTACCCGAACAAGCGAATACATATGTCGAAGTAGACCTGGATGAGGAATGGGAGATTCCTAAAGAGTTGTGCCATTCTAAAGCTAAATGGACTCCATTTGGTGGCAGAAAAATTAAAGGTCGAGTTCATCGCGTTGTACTTCGAGGAGAGGTAGCGTTTGTAGATGGAGAAGTTCTAGTACCACCTGGCTATGGGCAAAATGTACGAAGTCCAGTTTTCAGGAAGACAATGCTTCATCAATCTCTTGAGAACTTGGAAAATATTCCCGACGGTATTGATGCTCTACATAAAGCAGAATTGACTAGAAATTCAGAATTGGCAACTGATGTTCAAACAAATGAAGCCTTTTCGAAACTCCTACCAGAACCAGTTCCTAAACTCGCCGTTCATTTTGCTGGTGACCCTACTGCTTTACGTCCAATGTCACCGTTGCCAAGAATAAGGTGTGATTCTACTGGAAATACAACCTGGAAAGATTTAATACAACAAACAAGTTCAGCGAATACAAGTATTACCCATGGTCTGCTAGGAAAACACATCATTAGTGCGGACATGTTTACCAAAGAGCAACTCAATGACATTTTCAATCTCGCTCAAATATTTAAGACTCGTGTGATAAAAGACCGCCCACTTGACGAAATTCTTAGAGGAAAAATTATGGCATCGATTTTCTATGAAGTTAGCACCAGGACAAGTAGTAGTTTTGCAGCAGCTATGCAACGATTGGGCGGCCGTGTTATAGAAATGAACGAAACTAGCTCATCGGTAAAAAAAGGCGAGACACTGGAGGACAGCATTCATGTGATGTCAGGTTATGCAGATGTTATTGTACTTCGTCATCCTGAGCCTGGGGCAGTTTCGGTAAGGATCACCATTGAAATTGATTTCCACAATTTTTTTTAATAAATTAAACTTTCAGCGTGCAGCTCCACACTCACGAAAACCTTTAATAAATGCTGGCGATGGAGTTGGAGAGCATCCAACTCAAGCACTCTTAGATATATTTACCATTCGTGAAGAAATAGGTACCGTTAATGGTTTGACAATTACAATGGTTGGAGATTTGAAGCATGGAAGAACGGTTCATTCGCTGGCTAGACTTCTGACATTGTACAATGTTCAACTTCAATATGTGAGTCCTAATAATCTTAGTATGCCTGATCACATCATTCGTTTTGTGAGCTCGAAGGGAATAAATCAAAAGACATTCGCTAAAGTTGAAGAGGCTCTTCCAAATACAGATGTTCTTTACATGACCAGGATTCAGAGAGAGAGATTTCCATCAGAAGATGAATATCAGAAGGTGAATGAGCTTTAATTTTGCTTTTTACTTTTATATTTTCTAATGAATTCTTTGTCTTCCTATTTTCTAGGCCTGTGGACATTTCATCGTAACTCCTCAGTTAATGACACATGCCCGCCATCGTATGATTGTTATGCATCCTCTGCCACGAGTATTTGAGATCAGTACGGAGTTAGATTCCGATCCTCGGGCAGCATACTTCCGGCAAGCCGAATATGGAATGTATGTGAGAATGGCGTTATTGGCCATGGTGCTCGGCCGAAGTTAGTTATTTTGTCATAGCCAGGCTTTAAAGGACATTAGACATTCTGAATTAATATTGTTAAGAATAGTTGTACAAGTAACACTTTTTTTTACTTACAGAGTTAGTAAACGAATTGTATATATGACAGTGAAATATTCTTAACACGTTTTTTTCATTATAATTTCTCTTCAATTTATCCAGAAATTCTGCATAGCATTCGAACTCCGCAGACTTGTCACTGCTATCATAGAAATTTCTGCTCTGCGATCGATGTATATAAGAAATCCTTAAAAGAGAATCGAGCCTTTCCATACGATTGAAATATTTTTCGTGTTAGTGAAAATTTCCAAAAAGTGATATCTAACAAATTCCAATAATTTAAGAGAAATCTGCTGACAAACTGACCACTGTGGGAAAAGTCCTGACTTCACGATTTATGGTATTAGCTTCATATTCACTGCAATCTGGAAGATCAACTGTGAGTCTCTATTTTCAGCTTATTCCCATTCTAATTTGAAACTGTTGATAAACTTTAAGACTTTTCTGGAATTGTGACTCCACACGTTATTGGGGGGAGAAGGGAGATGCATGCTCGGGGCACGGTACGCTATTACAAAGCAAATGATCCGATATTTTGTTGGTATCCTGTCGAAAGCACCAGGTTGGAATCTCAGTTAATCCATATTGTTCAAGCGATACTGTATTAGGTAGTGGCCTGAAAAGAGCCCTGTATTGAATTTTAGCTTTGATTTCTTAAGAAAGAGGAGCTTTTTTGTTTTTTCTTTCCAGATGTGTGAATGAAATTTGTTTTCCTAAAACAATTCTTGCAGCTTGTTCCAATTGTTCTTCTTCCTCCTAGTCTATAAAGACAGCTTCGTAGTAACATTTGAAATTGCCATAGAGTGCATTTCTTTCAATAAACGATTCCTTTCCTAATTTTGCTAGGCTATTTTTATTGTCTCTTTGCCCTCACATATGGTACCCACATGAGGAGATGATTTTATGTCTCCTCGCCCATGTATTTGATTCAATGGTTTCAAGGAACTTGCTGGCCGATGCTGTATTTGAGTAGATTGTACCTATTGAGTTGAGAGATACGTTAAAAACATAAGTTTTGTGTTGTCAATCTTTTCAAATAGTGCCGCAAGTCTATTTCAATATTTTCTGATATGATTGCTTGTAAATTATTAAATTATCTCTGGATACACATTATGCGGGGAGCTTCATCTGTAACAATTCTAGCTACCAATTCTTCCATTTGGTTGAGGAGCTAAGATGGTCGTCGACTTAGTGATTTCTTACCACAGAAGGTTTTTGTGGTGCTTGTTATCAGATTTCTGAAAAGCAGTTAGTAATAACTTCTTGAAATTCTAATACTTGTTGCCTCGATGATTTCCTACAAAATCTTTGACTTCTGTCATAATAAATGCCTTTAGATTTCCGAAAAGAGTATAGTAGTAGGTACCTCATTTCACCGAATGAGATGGTGTAGGTGAAAAGTGTTGATTCGTTACCAAAATGCCGGTGACTCGATTGTTGATATCTGTTGTGATGATGATGCCATCTGAGTTGCCATTTATTGAGTGGGACGGAAAGGGTTGTTAAGAACATTCTCTGTATCGAAGACACCAATTTAATAATTACATTATCAATAAGTTATGCTCCCAAATAGCTTAGTTTAAGATCTTATTCGATCTAGTTCCTAATGCTTATACGTAACAGATGCAAGTGTAAATTTCTAAATTCCTAGATAAAGAAAAAATCTATCTCCGCTCAAGTACTCAATCTCATGGCATCTATGATACTAAGTGGCCAGGCTTTTATAATTACACTTTCGGCGATTAGGGTCCAATTATCAAAATTTGGCCATCTACTTCAAGTTTTATGATCGGTAGTCTGATTATTCTTAGATTGAAGTAACACGCCATCACTTGCAAAGATAAATAAATGACAACTTATTACCTTTCACTTTATTTGTTTTTTCTATTAATGAGCAACAATTATTTAAAAAAAAAACATTCATAATTACTTAAAATACTAAATAACAAATAAACAAAACACAATCCAACTCTTTCCCCCCAAACCCAACCCATTCCAACTTTTTTTCCTCTATATGAGTTGTGAGTTCACTCAAACAGCGCCATTCAGAGATCAGTCTTTGCAAGTAACCTGAGTGCAACCATGTCTAGGTACTTAGTGAATTCATCTAAAATACTCTCACAATGCTAAAAACGCATCTCAGGTATTTTTTCATCTAACACTTAACCGTAGCTATTTCTGGAAGATTCATCCTTGTTAAAACTATCCTATTCTCCTCTACGGGGGTATCACATGCTGGATTATCATAACCTGAACTGCCAGATATTGTTGAGATGGACATCAGTTGCGGAGCTCCATCGATTTTACTCATATTGAAGATGGGTATGATGACTCCTTTATTTTTGGTTAATTTAGCATTTTCTTGTTGTTGTGATTGCTGACGCCGTCTATTAGAAAAAAATTGATTGAATTAAAAATAGTTTAAATTTAGAGGAGTAGTAGGAAACTAACCTGTTAGAATCTCTGCATCCAATTAGCATTATTAAAATTAGAAGAACTATTACCGCTGCAACTACACCGGAAAATGCTGCCACCATAGTCATAATCTCATGTGGTTCGCCATCTGATGTCACTTTTGGTACTGAAATAAAAAATTCTTTTTTTTAATAACGGTTACTTTTTCATTTATTTTAAATAACTATTATGAAATTTTGATCAGTGCAATAGTTTAATTTGATGAATGAAAAAGGAGTAAAACCTATTGTCAGTGGGACGAATTAAGTCAGGCTCTCCCTCAAAAGCGAGTACAGAACCAGATGAGCAGAAAATTGAACTCTACGTCACAATTAATGCCCCGTCTAATCCAGAAAATTGAAATACTACAACCATCTGGCTTGAACAGTACCGAAGCTAGCGTATCCGGGCGAGTACGGGAAATGGTTGAACCTGGACTAAACACAAACAAGACTAGCACAAATGCCTCTTCTGGATGTACCCGACCAAAAAGAAGATTAGCTTGGGTTCTTCCAAGAAGTGAACATTAATTTCAAGAAGTAAAGTAAAGAAAATTTTTAAAAGGAAAGTATAAATTAGAAATTAAGTGGCTTTTTGGGTTATAACAAAACGGCTTGCATTCAATGCCTTTCAATGGACAACATCACCCAAATTAGCGTGACTTTTTTGGTTTCAGCTAATCGCTAAGACTAAAAAGCATACGAATTTAGAGATTTGGAGGCTGCCTGTATTTATTTATGAATATTTTAGCTCCATGCTGATTTTTATAGTAAAAGTATTTTTTACCGCTGGTGATACGATGGATGTATACAGTCATAGTTCGGCCGATCCTCTGCCACGGCTTTACGGTCTGATGGACGGCACAGACGAGGAAATGTAACCTGGATGTGCTGTCAAAACCCCAGAGGGCCGGTTGCCGGAGAATGAGCATCTGCGCACTAAACCCACAGCGGCACTTGAGGTTATGTTTAATTTATTGATAGGAATGGGAAGCAAATGGTTGTAACATCTGTATTTCTATCTTTACGATGGATCCAAGACAAGACGAACAGAGAAGCTGGAATGTACTTCAGAGACTGCGAGTAGCCTGAGTCTTATTGCCGGACAAATGCGGTATCATTCAGACAGAGCTTGCAGTGATTTAGCAGGCGGCACTATTGATTCCTATGTGCAGAGAGTCCGTACAGCACATCTGCATATACGCTGACAACCAGGCTGCCAAGAAGGAGCTGGATGCTGTGCTGGTAATATCAAAATTGGTACAGTTATGCAAAACAAACCTCGAGGAAGTGCTTGCACGGACAAGGTGATCCTATGCTGGGTATCTGGTCACAGGGATATCCAAAGCAACAAGCTGAGTTAGCTAAAAATGGCTCTGAAATGGACAGCTCCGCAGCGATAGATTATGTGAGGACTCCGTTCGAAGCTTTAAAAGGGAAATCATCAGGGGCGTCGATCAAAAGGCAAGCTTCCGGTGGATTAACAACAAAACCTGCCATATTGCGAGTCAATTGAGTCATATGACAGGAAGAGGACAAGAGAACTCCTTAATAGCAGTAGGACAAATATCAGACATCTAGTAGGGGTCACTACGGTTCACTGAGCTATAAAATACCATACTAGAAGACTGGGAATTGCGACGAACGATTTCTGCAGGAGCTCTAATTGTTCAGAGGAAATTGCAGTAGCTGTAAGGATTTGGAGAAAATCTACTTCTTTTCAAGTCTGAAAGACCTGCAAAGTAAAGAGTTCAGATAAATACTGAGATTCCTAAGGTAAGCATGATCGATTTAGGGCGTTCTTAAAGGCTATCGCATGAAGACAAGGGTCACAATAAACTCACTGGAGGTCTAAGTGAAGCAAGCTAGGTACTAATTTCTAGCGGCACCACACTTACCCAACCTGACTTACTGCCGGCATTAGTGTTATCAAGGAGGGTTTTCCTTTATTTAAATTAATAATAAATGATTAGAGGCATGGTTAAGCCATCTAATGAAGCCTAGAGGGTCGTCAGTTGTATAATGCCTTAATTATGTCCATATGTGCATAGCTCCTACATTACAAAATAATTCATACAAACATATAAAAAAAATTAAAGTCCCGTTTTTATGGAAACTGATGGAATCCGAGAAAAAATGTTTATATAAAAATGAATTAATTTTTAAGTAGAAAACGTGTAATAAAAAATAAGATTTCACATTTGAAATATGTTCAAAGTTTTCTCTCACCTCCCTACAAGGGACGGGGGACAGGTGACGGTCTAACTGCTACGAAATTGAACCTGACTCCCTCGAAAATATTATATCTTTATTTTGACGAACATTTTCTACCATACATATTTTCCGAAATATTCCAGGTGGTTACGTAAAATGGTACGCCCTGTAAACTGCATGTTTTTCCACCTTTCCATCATCTATTTTTCAAAAAAAATTTCCTTTGTCGTGTGAGTGATCCTAATTCATTGAGTAGAGTCTACTAACTGCTTCAATTAATAAATTTGTTCTTTCGATGCATTCAATTGTGTCTTGCTGACACAAAAGTACACAATTATAATTTGGCATTAATCTGCAATCAGCTGATTCTTTCTTTAATTTTAATGCAAGACAGCTAAAATTAACTGTCATCGATCATGACTACATTACATTTAAATTAATTCCAAATGATTCATTTAAATGCGCTTCATTTCAACTGTCATCTATCGCTAGAATATTAGTTTCGATATTATTTCGCTTCTAAAGTTAGCACCGCAATTTCGTCTGATTTAGTTCCGAATTATTTACTAATTTGCCGTGAAAACCATAAATTTGTGGTGTCCTTTTTTCTACAAGAAACTAGATGTGGTGCTCAGTTAGGACCACAACTCAATAGAACTCGGTCAAGCCTTATCGGATTGGAAAATTTTATATCTTGAAATTTGTCGTTTATTTATCGTTAATTTTTCATCAAAACCATAAATTTGTCGTGTTTATTTCTCTAAATCAAACTGAGTGTGTTGCTAACTTGACGTCAACTTATCACCACATCCAGTTTCCTTTAGAAAAAACGACACGATAAATTTCTGGTTTTCACAAAAAATTTGCGATAAATAAACGATAAATTTTAAGAGATAAAATTTTCCAATCCAATAAGATTTGGCTGAGTTCCAGTGAGTTGCGGGAATAACTTGACGTCACCACATACGTCACCACATACAGTTTCCTTTAGAAAACAGGACACAACAAATTTATGGCTTTTACGATAAATTAACGACAAATTATGAGATAGCTCCGTACTAAGTCAGGCGAATTTGCCATATTAACTTTACGCACATGAACAATTCTTAGTTGATTATCGAAAATTCCATCAATTTTATGAAACAAAACTAATAGCGATTCTGTAGTTTTTAAAGAAATTGTTAGTGGAATTATTACTGTTCATAAAAAACTTACTTGAATCTTCATCAATAACGTATCTGTGACTGTTACTTCGTGCTGATTTCATAATATTATCCATGCCAGCAAATTAGATTTTCTCACACAAAGTCTTCCGGGTATCAAACGTACGTTTTTCGTCGTATACAATATGCGCCAATGTACTCTCAGCTCTGAAAGTATAAGAAAAAAATGTTTGGAAATTTTAAAATGGAAAATTAATTAATTTAGTGAGAACGTATTAGGCATATTATTATAAGTTATAAGTTTTATATAAATTTAACTGAAAAGTAATGCCCAAAGATAGAAAATTATCGAAATTCTCTATTATTATATGGTCTGAGCACACCCACCAACGCCGCTGAAAAGTCGTTATTTTCGTCTCCGATGTTACTCAAGTCCAAAATGTATGTAAATTCGTAAAGTCAACCGTAATTCAATGAATAACACAAACACAGTGAAATTCTGCACTATTTATTGGAAATGTTTACGCAACAAAACTAAACAAAACCGTAAGGGAAATACTCGTAGATGGGAGTGTTACAGCAAAACTATTATTTCAAAATCACTTTCGTTTTTGTGCTTTTGATCATCAAGAGTTTCGCACTTTTTTTAGTGGAAGAGACGAAGTTATTGGGAAAAGTATCTATTTACAGGAAGTATCTACTAAAATTATAATTACTTGAGTTTAGATTTCAATTAATTGTATAATAATGTAAACACTTAGTTCAGTAGTTCAAGTGAAATTCATTTCTCATGCGGTTTGCACTAATCCGTCTAATCCGTCAGAGATTAATGAATCACTAATGATCAGAACAGTTCTTGAACAATTAATAAGACAATCTAAGCCTCATTTGAAACGGAAATATTTAATTTATGCATATCATTGACGGAAATAAATAACTAATAAATCCTCCACGATTGGTGCTACTTCTTTCTATTTCTTAAATATTTTCAACATTTTCGCGGTTCATCTGAGAAGTACTGAAATGAAAGATAAAATCAGTAAGATAAAAGTGAGTTACGCAATCGTATTCAACACGCGCATATAATTCTGCTCCAATTTTGTTAATTTGTTTTTTCTTTTTCACATAAATTGAGAGGAATTAAACTAATTTTTTGTAAAAAATAAAAAAAAAAAAAAACAATCATCCACAAAAAACACATAATTAATTATGTCCTAAAATTTGAAATTATTAGTACCATTCTGGGCACGTTTGTTTCACTTGAGTGAGATTGAGTAATTCATGTGTAAATTGAGGTGAATAATAAAATTTTGTTTGAAAAAAATTAACTACTGAATATCCTGGAATATTCAAGCAATACAAAAAAAAAGATTTAATAATATTTTGCAGAAACTGTATAACAAATATTAACCTGAACCTAGAGGATCCGACAACCAACACAATTTCAGACATTATGCCGAAACGCCATAACTTGAAACAGCATTCAAGGTGATCTTAGGGGATCGTCAATAAAGGCACACGCGGAACCTATCCATTGAAAAAGGATCTCGTAAATGGTACACGGATTGGTCGAAAATGAAAGCTAGAGCAGGCGTGGGCATATACGGCCCGAAATACAATCTCTCAAAGGCACTGGCGGCCTCACCAACCATTTTTCCTGCAGAAATACACGCTCGCGAAATAATTCACAAGAATATGAGTGGAGAAAAAATATACATAATATCAGTTAGCCAAGCAGCACTCAAGCGTTAAATTCATTTACCTTTGTCGAAGCTGGTCTGGGACTGTCTTACTGTCTTGAAGCAACTGGCCAAGGTAAACCAGGTGACGCTTATTTGGGTGTAAGCACATAAAGGCATTAACGGGAACGAGATGGCGGACTGTCTTGCAAATGAAATAGCCAGATTATTATTATTATTATTGGCCCTGAACCTATCTTTGGACACCCAAAAAGTCACCCCTAAACACAGATCAGGCTTTGGAAGGACAGAATTAAAATGGCACACTAAGAAAATATCTGGGGGCTGAGACCAGCGAAGAAGTTCGTAAAGTACACCCAACAGAGGAAAAAAAAATCCTCATGCTGCTCAGCAGTAAAGAATTAGGACTCATAACGGGCCTATTAACTGGGCATTGCCCACTTAGATATCATCTTTAAAATATGAGACCAGTCACTTCTGTATGGAAGACGATGAAACCGCTGAGCTCATGCTGTGTGACTATGATGCTCTGTACCTGGCTAAGACAGCTAGAAAAGGGTTGCATACTGCCAGAAGATGTTGCAAAGATGGCCCCTAAGAACGTCATAGGCTTTGTAAATAGCCTTAAGTTCGAATAGGCGCCCTAGAGCACTTAGGATTAATGTCACAAAAGATCTTATAGGTCGCGGTGACTAGATGACAGGTGGGAACTCGCTTTGCATCCCCCCACCAAATAATAATAATAAATCACCCTGTGTGGCGTTGTATTAGCGGATTCAAGATTGAGTCAAAAAGAATACAAATGTTTCAACCAATTAAACAAAACTTTTTATACAATAAAACAAATTGACAGAATTAATTGTTTTCTTACTCGATAATTAATAAATACGGTCAGTGAAGTGAGGTCAAAAGTGAATTCTCTAAGTTTACTAGATTTATAGATTTTAATGGAGATATATACTTGTGAGTTATTGCGGCTGCAACACCCAGAAAATAATTATCAAAATAATTGAAGTAAATTTTTATCATTATGAAGAAATCTGTATTAAATGGAAAGAAAAAATTTGATTGGATAAAGATTAATTTGGCAAGCCTTCATTTTCAAAACGTTTAACTCTTGCAGCGCCATCTATGATCGACTTTCATATTTTTTTTGTTTTTAATCATTATAGTAACGCTTAAATTCCACACATTCCACCTTAAACATCATTATGGGCAAGTATTTTATTATTTCAAAAACGGAATAAGACATCCCTGATAAAAAATCATCAAAATTTTAATCTTTTTCTACGATAATTAAAATAACTTGCAAATGTATCAGAAAAATTCATCAAAGCAAAATATGAGCTCTATTTTACTGGATTGAGAAAATATCAAGGCTCTACCAAGGGGCCATAAAAGCTTCCCTTTTCATTAGCAGAAATATTCTTATTCTGCATTAATATAAAATCAAATTTCCTACAACTCTCGTTTAGCCAGAATACCACCTCACTACCATCAAACCCTCGTTCTTTTTAAAATTTCTACCCGCAAAACCTACAATTATTAACTCAACAAACAATTCCCCGTCCATATAACAATTTCGAACAACAAATAGAACTCAGCAATCGAATTTATTCCATTTTCAACATCGTTTTTTCAACAAAGGCTTCTTCCACCAAAAACCATGATACAAAGATAACAAGGTATGGCCGATTCGAGAGGAATTTTTTGTGTTGCTACGTCATGAGGTGCCTACTGTCGTTTCCAGCGATTTTTTGAATTTTTCGTATTTTATTGACTGAAATACGTTTTGAATATATTAAAATATTTAACAAAATATTAGTTTCTTCGTTTAAATCACTTCGAGAAAAGTAATTATGTGCTAGTGGGAAAGGAAAGAAATTTAAAAATAGAAAATTGTTTTCACTGTGAAAGGACGATTGAAATTGAGACGAACAAGTTTCTGGCATTTGTCGCCAAAGGAGGCAAGCAATCAATTGACAGATTTTCCGGCCATACCTTGTTAATCTTTGTATCATGATCCAAATGACATTGGAAAACTGAAAAAAAAAGATATTTTTGTTCAAATTCTTTATAGGAAAATTATCATTTTTTTTTTGTTCGTACTTCTCTGATTTATAATGGGCAGCTGCATCCGAAATTTTATTTAAGTTAGCTTGAAATTTTTTTCTTGTAAGCGGTAGTAACTAAGTGAAAATTAAGTGAAGAGAAAATACTAAGAAAATGACGTAAATGAATAGAACTAAAAACAACGTAAAACTTCAGATGATGACCATTTTCAGGAAAAATTGGAGTTAAGCTACGCTCGGCAAAGTACCAGTAGAATCAGAGGGAGAAGCAACCGAAATTGGAAGCAGTAAGCCATTGTAATTATAAGAAAGCACCGAGCTTGTAGTATACAAACTGAAGTCCTTGAAATATCCTAAGCAGTAGGTGCAATATTACCAGATGATCAGCGTGAAACGATGTAGACCACATTAATGTACACATTTGTAGAAGGCTACCTAAGAGTCATACATATAAACTTAAGATAAATAGAACCAATCAAGTTACGTCAGTAAAGTGCACCCCGTTCTTAATAAAGACATCCAAAGTAAAAGGTAGCGATTTTGGCAAAAAATTACGAACTCCCGACTAAATATCTCTGCATCAGCGATCCTTTCTAACATATACCATATTTACATGAATAGTTGAACCCTGGTTCAACTCGGGTTCAACTCCATATGAATACGCGGCTCGAGTTGAATTTGGATCGACTCGACCACGCTTGGCTGGCGTAGTCGAGTCGAAATGGTGTCCTATAAACGCGGATTGAGTAGTCGAGTTGGCAGCTTACAGTTGGGCTTTATTTTGTTTACTCTTTACTCGAAAGTTTTGTTAGGTTTTATAAATATTTTGAGTTTATTTTGTTTATTTAAACAAAATTTTTAACTTTTATAACTCCATCACAAAAAATACCATAAACAAAATGTTATGTCGAACTGTCACTTCAACCATATTTGGACCCGTTCTCAACTCAATCTCTCAACGATGCGTACTCAAAAACACGAGTCGAAAACTCAAATCAATCTCGACTCAATCTTTCAACTCTGCATGTAAACATAGTAATAGAGCCAAATTTTGATCAGTCACTCCATGTCGAAGAAGGAATTCGTTGAGCGGGTAAAGAGACGAATTGTTTTTAATTGAAATCCAGTTACATTTTCACAGTAGTAGCAGATTTCACTAAGAAATTTGGTGCCACAACAGAAAATCTGGGACGTTTTTGAGTTTGAACTTGCGCTAGGAAGGCATTGAGTACACGCAGAAGCAGATGATTATCGCCATTATTTATATGGTGATTATAGAACACCGTGCCAATAGATGTCTATGAGAAAACTTAAGGATGATTCAAGTTTATATCAAATGGATGGATACCTGCAATTACGACATATTTACATATATTCATGTTCGGCAGCACTATCTAAGAGTCTTTGTGATCCAGAAATTTCTAGGGCAACCGTAAGGATATGGTTGTTGATGCACCCACTATGAGGATTAATTCGTGAAGACTAGAAGTTTCTATTAAAATCAAGTCCGTGTTAATTCAACTTTTTTGAACATTGGTAGTGTGATACATAAAAATGTTCGTCTCAATAAGAATTCCTATAAAAAAAAGTAAACCATTTCAGAGTAATCCATTTACACATAAAACTTGCTATTAGGATTAAAATTTGCCCAGCTGAAATCAAAGCTTAGTCGCAGAAAAAAATCGTAATTTTTAACATACTATTATTTCGAAGCAAATTACTTCCATATTAGTTGGTATTTATTTTCTTTTTTTATATGGCACACATTTTTCTTGAAGTTGTTTCACCTGAGAATGCTATCGAGAGAAAGAAATTAAATGGAAAAATTATGAAAACCGTTTCCTTCTTTATGTTTCCTGCCGCGGCCCAAGAAAAAGCATATGTGTGAAAGAAGTGCAAAAAAGAACTTTGAGGTCAAATCAAACATTTTACAATAAAAATATATTGAAACTTTTTTTAGCTGTATTTGTTATCTTTTCACAAATATAAAAATTTCATAGACCATAAAAGAAAATTTAATGTTCCAAAATTAATTGTTGCATGCAGCGAATTCATACAGATTATTATCAAATGTCACAAAACTAAAATTTTCTTTTATTGACTATCATTTTTTCATATCTATGAAAAGATAACAAATACAGCTAAAAAAAAAGTTTAAATATATTTTTATTGTAAAATGTTTGATTTGACCTCAAAGTTAAGTGGTGTGCTTTCTTTGCCCATAAGCCACAATGGTAGAAAATTTCGAAACCGCACTTCTATTACACATTTAAAAAGTAATAATAAATGACTGCATGAATAAAAGGAAAAAGGTGGCAATACACCAATACAAAAATGAAAAAAAAAGTAATAAAAGTTCTCTGTATTTTTTATAATTTACGAAAACATTCGTGCTATTTTTTTTCTTTTTTTATTTAATGTGGACTTAAAGATAAATTATGTAATAATAAAAATTTTTTGAGTCACATTTCTTAATTTCAAATTAATATTGAGTTCAATAAATGTGTGTAAGATGGAAAAATAATGTTACGAAAATTTTCTTTGAAAACCACATTATTTTTATTACGTGATTTTTCATGAAATCCAGCATTAACATCAGACAAATAGCGAACTTAATGCGCATGACTGGAGTGTTTAAATCTTTGAAATCAAATGTAAACAGAAAATTAAATTCCAAACAAATGTTTTAAGAAGAATGTCGCAATTCTTATGAACTAAACTTGAATTTTCAAAAAATTTTAGATTGCGAATTTACTTTAGTTTACTTCTCGAGTGTATAAAAAATCTTAACTATGTCGTTTTGATGTAAACACTTGTGACAACGAATGGATAAATTTAGAAGAATATCACACAGTTGGAAAGAGAAGAAAGAACATATTTCTGTCATGCTCACGAATTCTACATGTTCGTGTTTTTTTCTTTTCTGTGTTTTCCAACATTTGTTTGCTATCTGCTGATCAAATATTTTTTGATTAAAAAAACAAGTAAAAAAGCTAAAATTGGTCTAAGACCAATTCTTTGGATACCCTAGATGAATGCTCGTATGAAATTTCGTATGGTCACCCATCTGTGCAAGTTTAAATTTTGAATGTGTTTTTCGCATATATTTCTAGAACGGTTCGTCGGACAGCAAAAATGATTATAATAAATTTCATAGGAATTCTAAAGAACTTTTCAGCAAAATAAAAATGTCTAGGACTGATCATTTTCACAGTATACTAAAAATAGAGATTACTCTATAGGATTTTTTCACCGGGTTAAACTTATATTTGTTCAAGAAGGAACTTTTTTTTGTATTCGTAAAAAACCTAAATTATTATATGGCAGCACCAAGAAGGGGGTACCCGATTTAGTCCATTTTTTGAAAATTTATTTGCTATTAGTATGAAAATACCATGTACCAAATTTCAGCTCTCTATGTCGACGCGCTCTCAGGCAGTGTCCAAATATATAGTGGAAAACAAAATTTTTGTATGGCAACCCTTCGAAGGAGTTGCCCGATTTGTCTAATTTTCGAACTTTATTTTACTTTTTTTTTAAAGTCCGTGTACAAAATTTCAGCTCTCTAAGTATACGCGCTCTCGAGTTATCGTGCGCACAGACAGATAGACAGACATACAGACGGACGGACAGCAAAAATCAAAATACCTGTTAATATTTTGCATGTGTGTCCAATCCAATTTGCTCTACCATCATTATTTCTGTGCGTTACAAACGAAATTACGAGCTTAGTATACCCCCTATAGGTTTCATCTAGGGTATAAAAATTAGATTCTTTCAAATTTATAAGTTTACGAGACACACACACATTTATCATCCTGGAGTCGGATTCTGTAACACGGAGAGTTAGGGAATATGGGAAATGAGCATTTTCATTTTCTCCTATTAGAACTCCCGCACGCACTTCACTAATATGTTTGGAGAATTGTGGAAAACTTAAAAAGTGTGAAAAAGGGCCAATCGCCAATCAGTTTTTGGTGTAGAGGATTGGTTTTTTTTTATATTCAAAGTACATGGGTCTATTACCTCTTGACGTCGAAACAAATTGAAATATTTTCTTAGTAGGGTAGTTTTTGAAGGATGTAGGGGGTAGGTTTTTCTTAATTTTTCTAGAAGAACTGGAGAATGAAGATAACAAGAGAAATTTATGTGATATCAAAAACAATTAGAGCTCGGGGCAAATATGATAGAGGAGGGAAGTTGGGCGGGTAGGAATTTTTACCGCCCCAAAAACAGCTTATTTATGCGTGGGTCATATACACCCCAGTTCCTTATTTTGTATATATTTCTTCCGTTCTTTTTTTTCACATCCCTTATTACTCTTTTGTGAACATTTTTCTCGTGGAAAGTGAATTTGCACGATCTATCAATTCTTCGCAATGATGAGTTGAAAATATCTCCATTTTGTGCAGAAAACGGTCATTTTTCTTCCGTTAAAAGGATTGATTCACTTCTTTTGCAATTATTCCGGCATCAAAACTAGTTACATATCTAATTAGGTGACAAAATGTAAATGTGATTTCATCCTGCATATTTAAAATTTTTATAGCATCTCTTTTGTACTGGAAGTCGATCAAATTGATCATTTTCGCATTGGTAATCTTGACTCACCAAAATCCATATATCTCTGTAAGTATTGCATGGATATTCATAATTTTTTTTTTTTTAATATAACCAGGATATGTGGTTAATTCATAATTTAATTTCAAAATTCCTTGGTACCTACGTACTTTCACAAAACACAACAAAAACAGACAATACTGTCAGTTGTGAGTTTTTCCTCTTACTTTTCCACTTGAAAAACACCGGAGAATTAACAAGTGGAATAGAAAATTAGGGAATTCTCAAAAAAAAAATTCGCCGAGTTATAGAATTCCAAGTGGAGAGTTAAGTGTTAAAACAACTCTCATTTCCCAAATTCCCCAATATTCTCCGTGTTACATAGTCCGGCCCCTGGATGACGTTGATTTTATTTTTCCCCGATATTGAGTGATACTTCCTTTGATTTGAACACCATTTTTATCTAATCTTTTCTCTGGTTTTGGAAAAATATTGTCTCATCTAAAATAGAATTATTATTTTGTTTATCTTGTCTTGTATATTTTTAGTGACTAGATTGATTTTAAGTACAAAGATAGAGAGATAGATAGCCTTGATGCTCTAATCGAATCAAAAGCATCGGCTTCATTTTGTAATAAAACGACAAATATTTTTTTTAAAATTTATTTCATCTTACATCATACACAATTAATATAAAATATTGTTGACATAACATTCTTTAATTATCCTGGTATGTTACTAATACCGTAGACAGACTTGCAGTTTCAATATTGCAATTTGCGCTAAACTGCAAGTCTATCTCTGTATACTGAGAAACAGATCGGTATAAGTTCGGTGTACTTTCAATATGTAGTAAATTGGAACTCAATATTGAAATTGTGAAAAATTTATGCGGTATACGAGTTTATTGAAATATGACCCTAGTTATAAACCACAATCATTAATACATGAACTTTTTAGAACCGAATTTTATACAACATTCTGCAACTTTTCTCAGACATTTAATATTTGACACTTGTCAAGTTGAAGTATCTATTTCGGTTTTAGTTTCCATATAGACAAGTAATTTCACAATATTTGCTCGCAATTTGTACATGCGCGGAACTTTCATAAGTCAAATGACAAATTAAATGACGAATCATATGTAAGTTCTATAATTAATTTCTCAGTATCGTAAAACCGCAAGGGTGTCTCTGAAATTTTTTATTGCAATTGACAGAATTGCTATATCAATATTGAAATTGCAAGTCTGCCTCCGATGCAATTACAATTTCTAACTTGATTTTTTTTAAGTAATGAAAAAGATTTCTTAGAAAATTTTCACGAAAACAGGTTTATACAAAAAAAAACAAAAAAAAACATCAGATACATATATCTAGAATTTTATGTATGCTTTCGACACTTTATGCCATTTCTGTAATTCCACAATTGATCCTCAGTTCTTCAGTTACAAAAAAAAAAATTATTTCTTCCAACTCCAAACCTCTTCAATAGCAAACTTAAGTTAATTTGGGTAAATTAATTAGTTCGCGAACTGACCTACACATTTAATGTGACATAAAACGAAAACTTTTTACTCAACTCGAACTATAGGCGAGGTAATGGGTTAGTTCTAACTTGCAAAAGGTGAATAAGTGTTCTAATTCGGTAGTTAGGACTACTAAGTACTTTCGGATTCTCATGTGTGGCATTCACGGAAAATGTATATGTAAAAGAATCAATTTGCTTCTTGAATTCCATTTTATGTCCATACACATATTTTTTAACGTAAATGCTCACACAAACGCGATAGAATTGTAAATTTCGGTAGCGTTTAATCGCGAGTTGTGAGAACAAAATGAATAGTGCAAATTCAAATGGGTGTTGAAAAATTAATTAAAATCATTACCCAATTTTAGATGATTTGAATTTAATACATTGGTATTGGCAAGAAGCTCAACACAAGTTGGGTTAGCTTAAGAATATTGGTGACTTGGCCACTGGGAACCTGCAGACTCCGCGAGGCTAAATCTAGCCTAGAATACAAGTGTAAAGTATTAAACGAAGTGAGGTTATAGTGCAAGTTCAAAAAATGTTATTGGATTTGGAAAAATTTCTTCCGTTGGTCTTCTTTCATTAACTTCAAAGTTTATCAAACCCCCCATTTTTGATTAAGAGGGCTTGAAATGTTGAGCATAATAGCTATCGTCCTCATTCGTGGTTTGTAAAAAAATTCGAAGAACGAATGGGACTTGAACAATTTTAATAGTTGTTTCAGGTTATGTTGCAGTACGATTGACAAAAATTCCCCATTTTACGCCAAAACTCAAGTAATCAAGTAAACATTTCTCTGCTGGTATACTTCGAACAAACCGCATTCAAATTTCATATATTCATATATGCATTTAAAACTCCTGCGCCAATATGTATTGAATGAATATTTAATGGTAATATGTTTACCATCAATGCTACCCAATACAATTGGAAAATTGTTGTCCGTCTGATATCCAAATTTTTCCCAAATATCTTTATCGCCTTGATGTGAAAAGAATTGTGTCGCTAGTCTATCGCTATGATTATCGCTATCGCGACGATGATTATTTAATTCAAATTACATCACCACCACACTATTCTGGGTATTTCGATGGAAACCTTATAGGCGGAAAACTGTTGCCAGTATACCAGGTATAATACGATTTTAAAGGTAATGCTAGTCGATGGAGCATAATGGTGAATCAGGCTTTAAGAAACGAAAAAATACAAAATCATGGATCAGAATCAGTAATCAAGTAGAAAATTGTCGGAAAACGTTTCTTCTGAATTACTCCCCTATTTACTGTATGCATAGGTTTTAAATCAAATTCAAGAAATTCTACAATTATTTATCAAATCTTATCAATTCTATTAAATTACAAATATTTGAATTATCAATTATTAATTAAAACATAAAACTTCAACTAGACAATGTAATTAGAAATTTAAAAATGATTAATTTATCTGGATACGAGAATTATTTTTTATTTTTATTTTTTTTTTTTTTTAGAATTTTGTAATACGTTAAAAGAATTCGGTAAGGTTTCTATTACTAAAAAAAATTCCAGATTTTCAAATAAATTGAATTCTGTGGAAGAATTAGGAATCCGAAATTTGTCGAAAAGGTTTTATATTAACTCGTTACGTCAGTTACATGAAAGAACTCATTCGCAGCAAAACGGAAAATAGTGAAGTGGTTTTTTTTAAATATGTGCAAACCGAAAATTTTAAATAAAAAGTAGTCAGGAATTAATTGAAAATTGTACAGAATATAAATACTCCTCACACGAATATTCCTTTCTCGGGATTCATTGATTTAATTCCGGATTTCCAGGATAAAACGAATATTTATTTTGAATAAATGTTCTCATTAAGTTTTAATTTAATTTTCTCTTACGCAATATTAATTCTAAAAAAGAATCGATTTCGTTGTATTGAAGCAACTTGTCCTTTTTAATTCCTTTTTTAATTCATTTTTAGAATTATTTTCTAAAATAGTTAATTAAAATTTCTTTTGCATAGCTCTATTTTTTACATGTTAATGTCGACTTTTTTTTAAAAGTAATTATGTAAAAATCCTCGTAAATGTTTGCCACACTTCATAAATTTGTTAGATTTATTGACAAAAAAAGAAATAATAAAAATCATTTCGTATTAAACCAGCCAATAGAAACAATTGAGTTCCAAAACTTTTAATTCGAAAAGTTTCCAAGCTTTTCTTATTGAATGTTGTGTGTGGTAAAATAACAATAAATTTAATTTTCCATCATCACTGAGGTTTGAAACATACGAAAAATTCCAAAAACAAAAACTTTTGTTTTTAAACTTTTATTAAAAAAAAAAATCCAAAAGTCCTGGAAACTTAAAGCAAGATATTTTCCACAATTAATTACATTTTCAACTTTATTTAGCAACCCCAATATATTTGTTTATTGTAAAATAACGTTTCTATTATTGTAGTTATAATTAAAAAACAAAAAGAGGAAAATTTCAAAAATACTGTAGAACAATTGTTTACTTTGCTGTTAATTCGCGGAAAATCTAAAATTGGGTTTGAAATGTTCAGATCGTTGTTTTTTATCACAATTTGGTAAGTTAGAAAAACTTAAAAAATTAACCACAATTATATTTTGCACTTTTTATAGCCGTGGAAATATTGCAAAAGCTTTACAAATTTTAGAAAGTCCTTCGAAAGTCTTACCTATCAGAATATAAATTTGCAACCCTCTACTAGTGAACACAAATTTTTGCAATTTTCAAATAAATAATTTCGTTTAAAAAAATTAATGCAAAAATTGCTGCAAATAGGTATTTATGAGTTGAGATAAGCATTCATTTTTTTTCTCATGGAATTTACTGGAAATTTTTAATTTTTTCATCAATTACTTATGATAGCCGACAGCACTAATGGAAGTCCAGATTCGGTTAACCCGTGGGCTGTACATAAAAATTTTCAATGAGCATTATATACGCAATCATTGCCATTAAGTTTGCAGGACTTTTGAAATTTTGTTATAGAAATTATAAAAATTTGTTTTTTTTGCAATTTTTTACATGTTCCGGACTATGCTGTATGTTTTTAATTCCATTATTAAAATTTTGAGATTTAATCAACAATTAAGTATTTTTTTTTTTTTTTTTTTATTACAGACAAAAATTTTGAAAATGCTTTCTTGATTTCTAAAATTATAAAATTGCAGTAGAAAACAAATCGAAATTTCGACCACAAGGACATATAACATCACAACTTTAAAAAAAAAATTAAAAATATTATTTATTAATCAATTTAATCATTCACTCTGATAATAATCAAGATTAGCATTTATAGCTCATGTTAACGATCACAAAAGACACAAATTATCCTTAAGTAAAAGCTTAAATATGAAACTGCACTCCGTAAATAAATATCCTCTTATGGCGCAATATTTTTCACACTTTACGCGATATTGACCTCAAAATTTTCTCCTTTACCAACAATAAATGCCATAAATTTTCACTTTGAAGGTAAAATTATATTATCAGTAGCCTTGCCAATAAATTTTTAATTTATAACTTAAATTTACGCCGCAAAAAAAAACCGCCTTTAAATAATTTAGTTTATGTCGGACATGTGAACAAAAGTCTCTGTTTATTATCGTAGAAATAATTTAGACGCGCGCGCGTGCGCAAATTCTTATTTTACTTACATAAATTTCGAAACAGATTATTATTAATGTAAATAGGAGCGAGATTGTTCTATAAGTCTAACCAATTAAAAGATTAATTTAAAACTGAGCCATTCATGAGGACTCCGACTTCACAATCCTTCGAGAAAATAATATCAATCACTTTTGTCCGACAAAATTTTTATAAATTTGTACTAAATACGGGGGCTAATTGCATTGCGAATCTCTCACTTTTGATTAAACAAAAAAATATTTTTTTTTATTTGTCAAAAAAAAAATTGCAATAAATAAACAGAAATTTTGCGGCAGAAAGGTTATCTGCAGTAGGTCAAAATCTTTACTTTGTCGAACGGCCGGAAGGAGAGCACAAAGACGAGTTTTGTTTAAATTGGACTCTGGCGAAATTTTTTTTTTCTAGTTTTATTTTTCACTTTTATTCGTTTTTTGTTTATTTTTTTTTATTTTATTTTTTTAATAAATTCACCACTCACCAGCACAAGATCACACATAGAATGACGCCTGTAAAATAAATCAACGCTGACGAAAGTACCCGATATAAATAAAAACAGAAGTCAAAGCACTGCACGGAAAAAGTTCAGCTTGAACCGATCACTTTCGCGTTAGCACTGCAAGTGGCGGCTGATCGGGCTGATACAGGAGATGTATATCGATCAACATGACGCGCGCGACACAATAATAATAATAATTGTTATTGTTGCTATATTCCATTAAGTATAGTATGTAGATATGTATGTGTATAATAATAATACTATTTCACACCTATGCCGCTTATTTACCGCTTTACTATAGAAAAAAAGCTTCAGAACATAGACGAGGCGATGCCTGGGAAATCGCGCAACTGAATGAGATTTTAAGACAGCGGAAAATTTACTTCGATCTGCTGTTGCACTGCTGCGATCAGTACGATAAAAGCTTTCTTTACCGCCACCACTTGCATAGCGGGGGAGTCAATTATTTGGTAAAGCAACCAACGTCAATGATAGCTCGTTGTCAACACGCAGACTCTGTTGGGCTTGTGAGCTGTCGGCAGCTTTTCAATTTAAAATGAATTAAATGTCATCTGATGCGGAAATTACCTTTTAGCCCAAAGTACTTATATTTAAGGCAACTGTTAATTATAATTAGATTTCAATTACTGAGTAACAAAATCTGAGAACTGCAAAGGATTTAGTTTTTTAATTCAAATTAAATTCAATAATTACAAAAAGAACTACTAAAAGTTATGTGATTATTAGGCGTCCCTCATTTTGAGCTAAATAATTTCCTTTTTTTTATGATAATTACTAAGCCAAGCTCAGGTGATACCCTATGATGCACAGTAGGGGAGAATGGAAAACGTGGAAATTTTACAGATTTTTGTAGCGAGATAGCAACACAACGCACCTCCAGGATGATGTGCTATGCTGGCACTTCGCTCTATCACATCCGTTCCAAATTTGATGCACTGAACTTTAAACTTCATCAAGGTCATAACTGATAATCGGCAATTTCAACCATTTAATTTTGCAATTTCTGAATTTTTAGAATTTAGCTCACATATTAAGACCGAATTTCTTGTTTTATGCACACTTCCTGGTTTTTGTTTGTTTTACTAATTGTCACTGTTCTTTGACGGCGGGGCCTATTTCATATGAGCTTAGTTTATCTCTAAACTGTCATGCTTTTGGGAATCATATTTATGGTGATGATTTTGACTTAACTCCGATAAATTACGAATTAAATTAACTTTTTGTATTTTTGCTTGGATTTTCATTTTTTATTGTTTATTTTTTGTTTTTCTTTTGTACTATTCTATTGGAAATTTTTATATTATTTCGCTTTCATTTATATTTTGTTGTATTAATTTATTACAATTCACTAGTTTTATTTTATTTTGTTTTTTATTTTTTTTTTTTATTGTTTTTTTTTTTTTTTTTTTTTTTTTTTTTTTTTGTAATAGTATAATGAAATTTTTCCCTGGTGGCTCTGCTAAATAAATAAATAAATATTACGTTGATAATAAATGTTCTGATAAACCTAAATAAAATAAAATTAGAAAAATGCTGCATACCATGCTGATGGTTAAGTTAGATTAATTTAAATTGTCCTGTAAACATAATAAATTGAAAATATTAATAAGTCGTAGAAAAAGAAATGAAAAAAGTTCGATGAAAACCATAACTATTTCAAAAAAAGGTTCAATTCAAAAATTACAAAACCTAATCATGAAAAGAAAAATCAACAATATGGTCCAATTCGTTTCAAATGTAGCACAAAAAAAAAAACAACATTCCTCTATCTCCGAAACTTACTTAATTGTTATAACGAAAGAGTGTCAGAGGTAGGGAAAAACCTTTGTTAAGTCGGTAGTATAAATATGATTATATTATGATATGGAAAATAGCGTCAGTTCCCATATAAATAAGTCAAAAAATGCATTTCCAAGTATGACGGATATCTCCAGTAAGATTTCCATTAGCACAAAGTTGGGCTCTACAACTCCAATGTCAAACTAGTGCTAAACCTATGGTTTCGACTTTCGAGACGTGGAAGGTTTCCCAATTCACAACACGTTGTCTAAAAGGTATTGTAAATGTGGCTCAGTCGTACCCACTGACTCCATGATTTATATAGACTGTTTATTTTCATTCTTTATCTGGCACATGTGTCATTCAAGTAATTTTACCTGAAAGAAATAAAATGAAAAACAAAACAAATTCTCTCATCTATTTTTATTTAATATTAAGCCATTATAGCGAGTTTGGATAAAATGTGATATTTCCATGTAAATTTTAGCACTTGAAATCGCTGAATCCGGAAAAAACCGATAGTACTCGGCGAGACTTTTAATTTTATATGCAACATGCCGTATTGGAACCCCCCCCCCCCCCCTCCGGATGTTCCTACCCCCAACTCTAAAAGTCTGGAGAGAAAAATTTTCTTCTCCGAATTGTAGCTGGTAATGAGCTGAGGAGAACAGTGAAATCCGTTTTCCGATCAGACAAACCCTATAGACTTAGAGCCGATCTAAAATGCGAAAAATCTAGTTCGAATAACAAAGAAAGAACCACTAAAAAAAGGAGTATGGGGATGGTTATAAATAGCTATTTAAGGTTCCGAGTATAGAAGTCTGGGTACTCAAACTTCTTCTCATGACCTGAGGAATTTGATTCTGTACTAGATTTTCCAAAATGTACTAGATAAAACTTCCCACCCCCCCCCCCCCCGCTTTACACTGCTGAATTGAAATAATATTGTTAATCAAATATGTTCGGAGTATCATAGTGCATCGTTTAAGACATCTCTCATGCCTGGAAGTGTCGGGCCTAAATGGGCATTCCCCTTTATTCATTTTGGTTCATTTTGTCATCTCTCGCTCCTTTATTACTGTAAAGTTATATTCAATAGTTATTAATAAAAATTGTTTACTAATTCAATCATTTCATTACCATTAATCATTTAATTGAAAGCAGTTATTATTTCAGAATTATGATAACAAAATAACAAGAAACACAAGAAACATTGTCAACATTTTAACAAAATATCATTAAAATAATGTTCTTGTGGAAATCATATGATTTTGATTTCACAAGATTTCGTTTACGTACCTAAATTTCATCCCAAAAAAAAAAAAATTTACATAAACCCATTTATACCTGTGATAAGTAATTGATATCTTCTCGAAAACATCGTCACTAATTGGGATAAAAATAAATATTCAAAAACAACAAAAAAATTTACAAAACTGTCATTGTGCTACTGCTAATGTTTGCTGCCACTTTCTTATTTTAATTGCCTATTTACGATCAACAACCAGACAACCACTTTGAATTTATGCGATTATAATCGCCTCCCCATTGAACCTGCTCAGGCCTGTGTTTATAATTCTTTGCATCGATGATGGGAAGAAATTCGAGTGCTGCGCGTTTCATAATTCAACTTGAAAGCTGGTTTCCCCCAGCCCATAAGAATTGTAAGAAAATATCTAAGATTAAGATTGAACGTGTGGTGTAATTACGAGTTCAAGTAAAAGCTTTGGAAATTGTTCTAGAATTATTTTCATTGTAGAGAAAAATCCAAATCACTCCGGAAGTGAGAAAGCCAGCCAAGACTTTGTTTACATTTAATTAGTAAAATTAGCAGCTCTTGTAGGTACTCTGGAAACACAGTTTATGTATAGATAGAGGGATAACTTTAAGCTAATATTTGAATTAAGATTAAGCAAAAATTTAATTTTAGACGAATAAAATAAAATAAAGAAACATTTTTTGTTTGTTTCAATGATAATTGATAATTCAAAATCAGTATTCAAGCTCATCGTGAGCTTGGGATTAAGCTAATCGAAATGCCAGACAGAAATGCTTTATTCTCTAAACTCGTGAGATCGACGTAAAGATGAGTTTATAATTCATCAGGAGTTTCTGGATAAATTCCAAATGGCAGTTGTTTACTTCTCCTCTAGCAAGATCGAATAGGTCGATTGAAATATAAGACAACTTGCGGTCGCTGTTTCAAGTAGATAGATAGAGCGCGGTTTTGCGTCACGTATCTATGGACATATGGGCGTTTTCTATTTTTGTAAAATATGCGCCAAAAGTAGAACGATGTTGATTTTGGAGTAACCTACAAAGATGACAGTTATTAATGTTAAACTGTCAATTATGATTGTTTGTATTTCAATGTAAAGTATGCTCCGTATTCATATGTGTTTTTTTTTTTTTCTTTATACCGTTTAACCTTTTCAGGCAATTGATATTACTCTGAACTTAAGCAAGTGTCACGCCGGATGGTACTTGAAATATACAAGGTGGGTTGGGTCGAGTGGGATAACCAAGCTGCGGTTAAGAAGCAGCTTCGAAAACATTTGCATATAATGGCAATTTTGATTTTTATCAGAATACGATTAAAATATTCTCAAATTAACTAAGTACAGTTAGATTTCGTATCTAGACAAAATTAAATGGGATAGCTATTTTTTTAGTGTGGCCTATGTACCTCTACCACCTCTACCCACGAATCAGATTCGCTTTTCAGTTAAAGTTTTCAATCTAAATTGGGATCTTCCTAATTCTAGCAGATGAGAAATGCTTTTCACATCTCTATAGAGGTTTGTTTTAAAGGTCACTATCCCCACTTTAAATTTGTATATCCTATATTGCTAATGTCCGTAAGTTAAGCATGTCCACCGCAGTCACTTGGAAGTCATACGGAATACTTTTTAAAAAAATGCAAAAAATAACATAAAATTATATTAAAGTTTTGAAAATTATCCGATCACATATGTAGGGTAGGGTGGGGTAAAAAGTGACGCGGGTAAGAAGTGCCATCTTTAATATCTCGTAGTATAAAAGGGGAAGAAAAAAAGAACGTACATGCAATGAATGCACTTGGCGTGGGGTAATTTTTGCCACATAGGCAGTCGCTGCCAGATATTAGGTAAAAACGTACATGTAATAGTGCTATTAATTTGGCAAAAAAAAACATCATGTCGGACATTTTAGTTTCTTTCTGAATGTGCTCATCATGGTTAAGTCAAGTAAGGACCTTTATATTGCTATTTTCTTTATGAGCACTCTGATACTACTTAAAACTATAAATGTTTTGTTGTAATTGTCTTCTATCTAAAATCATGTTCTTGTACCGTTCGGGGTAAAAAGTACCGTGGGGGTAAATTTTAGGTATAAGGCAGATAACAAAGACTAAAAGTTATAGTTATCTGTTTAAATATTAATAACAACCTGAATTGCAATGCAGCTACAAATATTTTCCAAAAACTAAATATAAAAATAACATTTTAAAGTGATGCAACTAAAATAAGGTTAGACTATCATATTAAATTGGAATGCTCCTCTGTGTTGAATATTTATGATTATTTTTGAAGTTATGAATAAATATCGATAACAAGGTTATAGATTCCGCTTTTTTATTCTTCCTTACCAGGTTGCCGCAAGAGGGGTAAAAAGTACCAAACGACTTGCATACTTAAAATCAATTAATAACGTAAAATAACAAAAATTGTTTGCATATATGTTTTTTGGTATTGGTACATGAAACCCTAAAGATTGTATGTTCAAATTATCATATAATTTGACCTAAAATTTTATGATATATGGATGACAATTCAAAAAGTGGCCCTTGCAGCCCCACCCTACCCTACTTACCTAATTTTATTTATAATAATTTAACATTAGATCAAAAAAATGTGCATCTAGGTCGCAATTTCTGAGGGTTAATTCTCCAATCGATACACAGAACTGTACCGCTAGTCAGATCTGCGCATGCGTGAGCTAAATAGCCTTATAGAAAAAGAAATATTATACAGTGGTGCATTAGCAGTCCAGTCCTGGGTTTATAATATAGTGCCAAACCTAATCTTACTTGTAGGTGGAAAATTTCTCGTCTCTATAGACAGAAATTTACTGAAAATAATTTCAATTGAAAATGCAGAAAAAAATCTAATTTTTTTGTAATCTCACATGTCACAACAGTGTTAGTTCAGGAATTCTATTCCATCTGAACGAAATGGAATGTACAAAACTATATAGTGTAATAAACCACAATTTTTAACTGAATATGCTAATAAAAATATTCTTCTAAATGCACCGCGTCAACTAGGCTTGAGCCCTTACGATCGAATGTTCATCCCTTTGCAAGTACCCTCATTTACCAGGGCATGTTGTGCCTTTTTTATTTTCCATTCTCTCTCATTGGTTAGGTAGTCATTCACACTCAAGTCAAGCACGCAAGTACCTGCATTAGATTACAACAACCAATCCTCAAGCCTAGAAGACATGTTAAAACGTGTCTATACACACTCACCAGGAGGGATTTCCCTGGAAACATTAACAGAATGCCGCTCAAGGACATTACTCTTATTCTTTCATTGCAACGTAAAAGCAAAGTTTACCTAATAATAAGTTAAGAAGCTGTAGAGCAAAATGGGAAAATATCTGGTGTTTTTTAGAATGAAACAACTAATTTCATATACTTTCGTCTTTTGCATAAATGGGGGAAAAGAACTTGTCTATGCACTACTGTAGTGCAACTGAGACAACGAGTTAAAAACAAAAATCGAGAGAACGTAGGATTACCCGAACGACAGAATCTTATTAAATCCCTCAAAATCCTTTCAACCTATTCATAATAATGTACTTCGGGCCACACTACCTCCCATTTTTAAGAAAAAGATAAATTTCGCTTTGGCCCAAATGCTGAAAGCAGTGCTGTCGTTTGTACTCCGATCGGAGTATTTGTACTCCTAAAACTAATAGCGTACTCCGGTACTACTCCTTTTATAAAAGTACTCCGCTTTTCATTTCTTAATACTTAAAACTCCTATATACGTATGTTGTTAGCAAATAATCTAATTTAAAATTATACATTCGTAGTACATTTTAGTAATACCATCTACTAAGTCCGGTTGAAAAGTTGGTTTGGTACTACTCTGATTTGTTTTAGCCTATTACACCTATTTAGTCCTGTCATTATGATTCGTTCATTAAACGCTGTGATTCATGCTTATGAATTGCACAATCAACGCTCTCTACTTAAAGAGTTCCAGAAATTCTATTTTAGTCCAGAAAACATTTTTTTTAATCGCTCTTTGCCTTTTCGTTTGTCTTTTCAATTTTCTTCATATTAATTCTCACAAAAGCTAAGTCCAATTAATAGTAAATTTTTTAATTTAACTATATCATTTGTTTCCTTTAATTTAAGTGTTGTAAAAAACCTTGATTTTTTGTAATAAAACAATATAAAATTAGTGAGTTGTGACAAAAAGGAAAAAAACATGAAAATAGTTCCCAATTTAAAAAAAAAAAAAAATCAAGGAATTTACAGCTTACACCATCTTTGTGGAAATTTTTAGGGACGACGATTAAGATTGTTTTCTTTTGTGAAAAAATAAGGAAATATTTCGACAGTAAAGTTGATTTTCGGGGCGAGATCATTTTTTTTTTTTGTTTAATTTAGATACTGTTAATGGGTCACATTTGAGAAGAAGAAGACAAAAATATATATTTTATGGGATCAAAGATAACACAATAGATTTGTATTACATTTTATCCCAAAAAACAAGACCTCAAACAAGAAAAATTCTCGTCTCCAAACCCATTGAGATCCCAATTTAAAAATCTAACCATTTACTAAAAACATTATGAGTATTATTTTAAAAATAAAGCAAGGAAAAATTAAGGGAATTCATTTGAAGATATTCAAGGATAAAGGATATATTTAATATTCTTAATTTTTTCTTCTTCTTAAAGCCATCTATTTTTAAAATATTCGCTCATCTTTGTTGTCTGGCTCTGTGATAATCAGAACCAAAGTTATATTTTTTGAATATAACTCAGCAGACCAAAAATCGGCGAATTTTAAGGTTTCAGAGTCCTTTACTTCAACCAGCATGCGGCGCAGCACAAAAATAAATAGTTGTATTCTTATCTCATAACTACTTAACTTTCAGGAAAAGAAAAATGAGATTGGTGATCGTTGGGTTGGGAAAGTGCGATTTTTTATCGATCCTGTGGAATGACCCCAATGATTATTTATAATGACCTCAACGTTCTTTCAGATATATAAATTACTAACTGTTCCATATTTACCGGGGAAACAGAACTTCATACAGAACTGTGAAGGGCAGAGTAAAGATCTAATGTGATCAAAATCACTTTCGCTAATGGAGAAGTAAGTGTCAAGGCATCCAAAATGTATGTGCATAGGTAAAGTACTAAAGTCAATTCTTGGCAATATTGCAGACACAGTATTAAAGTTTCTAAATGTAGTGGTGGTGGTACAAGCCATATGAATATGGTAAATGTATCTGAAGATCAAAGGTAATCTAGAACAATTCCTAGAAATGCAACAAATATATATAATAAAGAAAATATGATTTCTAGTATAACGATAGATTTAGAGCACAACTGGTGGATATGTCAAGGAACCATTCTTGGAAATGCTATGGAAACTGTTTTCTCGTCAACAAAAGGTAATACGTACAATAAACAAACTAAAGGCTTAAACACAATTCCGACGACAGACGACAAACGACGACGATATATCGCTGTCAAACTTCTAAAAACACAGCATCTTATGCGAATGCACCCAACGAGGTAATAACTAAAGGAGATGCAATCATATGTACGATCCGTGTACATGAGCGTACCCAAAATTGCCCTGCGTTTGTGTATGTTTCACTCCGCCATTTTTGGTTTTCGCTGTCAAATCCATACTTAGGTTTGGATGGTTTTGGGCTTGGTGCATTGACGCAGGAAAACCCGTGAAATAACCGTAGGGGCCACGAAGCAAATATTACTCACAAACTTTTTACCACTGAACTTTCCTTCTTAATTATTAACTTTTTTACGTTCACGTTTGCAAATTCAATAAATACTTTTGAGTATATGAAAATAAAAGCGATTAAAATTGCGCATAGGTTGTACAATTGTGTACAGATGTACAAATTTTACGGCGCTTAGGTACAAACAATATCAGTGTCAATGTATTAGAATTGGGTACGCGATATTTTCTCATTTGCATCTCCTTTAGTTCTTACCTCGTTGAATGCACCAAATTGCGACGACCGACGTTGAGCGATCGACGACATTATCGCCGGGATTGATCAGTTTCTAATTTTGCCGTCGTCGCTGCAGTCCTACCAACAAAATTAATCGAATGAAATGGTTGTGGCATTCACTTTTGTCTTTTTTAGGTGGTAGCACGCCGCGGTAATTTTAAAATAATGAGCTTTGAGGAAAAATTGATCGAGGAAATGCGAAATCCATAAAATAATTTATAGTTTACAAGATAGACAAGACAAGTGGACAAAAAAGACAAGGGTTGGATGGATATTTTAAAGCGTTTAATTTACTTAATCTCCGTATTTTCAGTTTTTTTCCACACTTTGGTTCATTGCATTTCTTTCAATATAATATAAAATATTCTTAATAAAAATCTCCTTTTAAAACGCTCGAAACATTTAACAAATGAAATTTCAACATCTTCTTCTTTCACAATCGTCGCTCATCGCCTGTCGTTGCAATTGTGTTCCAAATTTTTCGACTGCCTGTTTCGCAGCGAATTTTTCGCTGTCGTCTGTCGTTCTGTCGCTCTGTCGTCGGAATTGTGTTTAAGCCTTAAACGTGTTCAAAAATGTTGCTCTGTATTCACGTAGCCTTATAAATAACAGAGGGTTTTGTAAAATATGTTTTAAAGTTATTGCAAACAAATAAAAAAGCTCGAATTGGTCTAAGACCAATTCTTACGATACCCTAGATGAATTTCCGTATGTAATTTCGTAAGGTCATCCATCTGTGCCAGTTTGATTTTTGAAGTGGGTTTTTCGCAAATATTTCTAGAATAGTTCATCGGGCAGAAAAAATTGTTATAACCAATTTTATAGGATTTTATATTCTGAAGAAGTTTTCAGTACAAGCAAACTATATAGGACTGATCGTTTTCACAGTATACGTAAAAATGCTAAATTTTTATAGGGCAACACCAAGAAGGGGTTGCCCGATTTAGCTCATTTTTTGAAGTTTTATTTACTATTGAAAACACTATGTACAAAATTTCCGCTCTCAGGCAATGTCCAAATATATACATAATGAAAAACGAAATTTTTGCATGGCAACCCTACGAAGGAGTTACCCGATCTTTCCCATTTTCGAACTTAATTTTATTTTTTTTAAAAGGCCATAGGTAAAATTTCAGCTCTCTAAGTACACGCGTTCTTGAGTTATCGTGAGGATGGACGAACGAACGGACATGCAAAAATCAAAATAACTTTTAATTTTATGCATTTTCCTCTACCAGAATTATTTCTGTACATTACCGATTCAAATATTGTAAAAGATTTGAAATGCAGAAAACTAAAGCGACTGAAGTTGTCAATACAATTTTGTATTATGACTATATTAAAATCCTTACTAATATTTTGAAAATTCAAAAGTTTGCAATAATTAAATAATTAAGATAATGATGGAATTTATGTATTAATTTGCTTTATGCAGTCACAGACAACATACAACTAGATAAGAAAATATCCATATAAACCCGGATCACTTTTTCAAAGCTCTTTAACTTTTTATTCAACCATAGAAAGCTATCATTGCAAAGAATTTATGTGGCATAATACAGCAAGAGAGAGAAGGAATGTATAGAGCTTTCTATTAGAGGGTCATTAGCTCATTTTAATTCGACCGCTTTTTTGTAAGGTTTTCACATCTAAATGTAGGTTGTCTCAGATGCAGGTATGCTTTTATCAAGAATAGCTTTTCATGACAAAACCTTTTTACTTCATGCAAGTATGATTACCTGAATCAAAGCAATTAATTAATGAATCTCTTAAATCAGCAGCTGTCAACTAAACTTAAGAAATTCTTATTGCTGAAAAAAAAAAAATTCATGGGAAAATCTTAAAATAAAAACCAGTTGTTTCTAAGAAAAAAAAAATATAAATAATGTAATAATACTAGACATATAAAGATTTATTTAAAAATCTAAATATGAATCATTTTAATGAAAATGGGTTTTATTCACGCTAATATGATTTCAGGATCCCATTCTAATTAATTTGAATTCATTAAATTTCGTTGCCGTGTACTCCGTTTTTTTCCGAAAGTACTCCGCTTTGGCAGCAAATTGTACTACTCTTGAAATTTTCCAAACGACAGCACTGGCTGAAAGGAAATGTAAAATTCCTCTCAAATGAAATTCTCATTTTTCCCGAAAATATCAGAGAGTTCAGCATGAGTTCTCCCACTTAATCTCTTCATAGCAAAATGAATGTAAACAGAAACACGTGCTGTTCAAATATCATAGGATTACAGCAACAACATGTGTCCTTCTAGTCCTTTTACAACAACAACATGTGTCCTAACATTATCAATATTTCATGAAAACCGGTTTTCACAAAAGCGCGGGAGCATTTTATGAGAGTAAAACGTGAAAACTACGCCCCTTCTCATTTATTTACGAAAATGAAACATTTGCCATTCTGTTTCGGTGCATGCAACTTGCGCTTTTTTATCTTTTATCTTTATTCATAAAATTTTTAAAGAGAGTTTGATTTTTGTTCGATTTTTTTTCTTTCTTCCTTCCTTTTCTTGCCGTGTGCATTTTAAATGTAAAACACTCGGATATCTCACCAGCTTCTTAACTTATTATTAGGTAAACTTTGGTAAAAGTTGCTGTCGCCGTGGTTTATTACTTCTTTCGGTTTGGTCCTCTCTTTTATTGCCCATGTCGCCAGAGTTCATTATTTCTGCCAGACATGAGCACCATTTACCTTGAGCATGCTACAATAGACGAAAGAAAAACTTTGTCAAGGTAGTTCAGAGTTAGCTACAGCAACAAGCTATTGTTATAGTTTTACCAAATGTAATTTTCATACAAGAAACCAAAACCAACCCTATTCATTCCCACATAGTTTTAAAAATAACCGCCATCTTCCAAGGTTAATTCATTCATAAGCTTTTTTTTTTAAATTCAAGCTGCCACCAGTTACGCTTTTTTTTTTATTATTTTCCTAAATCGACTAATGATGCACTTAAAAAAGGAAATCTGATAACATTTTATTACTGCGCATAAAACAACTTTGTATATCGATAAGTGCCCCTCTAATGTGAACAGAAGTCAAAACTTTTCTGAGAATACTTATATACAAGTCGAAAAATGTGCCGATAGAAATGTAGGTACAAGTATCGACACAAGTATACTTGAAGTAATCAAACTATCATGTAAATGCGCATTCAATGCGTAAATTTCAAGTCAAGTAATTGGTAAATTAATTTCAATAAAAGTTTAGGTCAAGTAATTAGAATTAATTCAACCAAAAGACCTTCTAGAGCTTCAAGTGGATTTCAAGTCAAGTACTGAAGTATTTATGTAAACGTACTGTTAGATATGGTTTACTGTCAACATTACTTGGAATGCATTTGTAATGAGTACATATCTTACTTTTACTTGGTTTAGGAAGGCGTCTTATTTTTGAGTATGTTATGTACCTTCATGGAATACTTACAGAAGGCAGAGGTAATGAGTAGATCTTTATATTCGTGTTGTTATCGAAAAGAGATAGAAGTTTGTGCGGCTATATTTGCAGAGGCTAGTTCGAGGGAGTACGTGCAGGTCGAAAATGAGTCATATAGTTTCATTGTTTTTCCAAAAGCAATGAAGGAAGTAAAAGTGCGTGCAGATGAAAAATATTCTGATTTGTGCATTATTTAAGAAGAAGTGGATTATTTTCATTTAAGTACAAGATTCGAATAAGTGAAGACGTGTTTATTTTCTACATCTTTCTAAGAAAGCAGGAAAACTTCTTCCATTTATATCTCAGTGAAAACAGGAAGAATGCTTCCGTTCACCTTCTTGAGAGTGTAAATTGAATGGTTTCTTCCAACCTTCCGGAAAATGCTTTTCCATTCACTATTCTGAAATGACAAAATGAATACTTCCACTGCATTTAAAAATAATCCTTCTTTTCACACCTTCCAAATAATTAATAAGGAAAGCTTCCTTTAACCTTACAGGTCATGCAGAAGTAAGGTGTGCGAAGTGAATATTGATAGCCACCTTATATCCCTTCCTGTCGTAGGACATCAATGCATTAAAAGAAATGGACTGGCTATCAGAGCGTATTGCTTCCATACTTTTCACAGAATGTTTCCGGAATCCATCCGAAATGCTTCCGTTTCCCGCTGGGATTGGGATATAAAAATTTGTGAGCACAAACAAATTTTGTTGATTTTTTTTTTTTAAGTATTTTTATTCACTACTCCACTACTGTTACGTCTCTTCAAAATAAGTTAAGTATTTTAAGTAAAGTTTTGTGGAGAATTGAAACGAACTTTTTATATGGCAACCCCATGAAGGAGTTGCCCGATTTGTCTCATTTTCGAACTTAATTTTACTTTTCCTTTTAAGTCCGTGTACAAAATTTCATCTATCTAAGTATACGTGTTCTCGAGTTATCGTACGCACAGACGGACATACGGATAGACGGACGGATGGACATGCAAAAATTAAAATAACTTTTAATATTATGCGTGGATGTCCAATCTATTTTGCTCTACCATCATTATTTCGAGGTGTTACAAACGGAATGACAAACTTAGTATACCCTATAGGTTTCATCTAGGGTATAAGAATTTCAATAAGATTACAAAATGCACTTGAAGTGCAAAAAACTGATTGAACTTTTCAAGACGCAACAATCAGAGAGGTCTCATCAGTACGGTTATCTCTGATCGCCTATCATAGAAGTTCAATGAGTAGTAGCAAACTGATAGAGTTCCATTTGGAAATCAATATAAGCTCAGCGGACGGAATAGTTTTGAATTGTGTAAATAACCGTTTCATGTCATGTTATGTTGTGATAACTGTAATTCAAACCTACAAGTATTATAATACAAAACTTATTAAAAAAAATATACAATATTCCAAACTCCAACATGTATCATGGGCCTTCAAAACTTTCCAGCACCAGGGCTCCAGAAATACACCCGAGTGATCAATTTGCTTACCAATGTATTTTGCACCCAACTCTACTGCCAATATTGCGGTTGCAGCAGATAAGCTTTAGATCAACATTTATCAAAATAGAATTTACACAAATCAACAACCTTCAGGTATACTTCCGAGTTCATAGTTGTTTTTTTGCTAAAATCTAGAACGGTACTTCCTATACATATTATGTACATACACATTATGTATATAGCAAGTGCTTCCTAGAGAATTTTAGAAAGGCTTGACATTGACGACATTATATCCAATCGTGGTAACGAGACAATAATTTTCACCCTCCCACAAGCTTACCTTTTACATAATTATATGTATGTAAGAAATCGATATCCAATCCGGAACCGATCACATCAGTCGTGTTATTATCATATAACATACCGCACTCAGCTTAGCTCTGCAGAAATTTAATTTCAACGAGCTTCGACAATTTATCATAGAAGACCCCTTCGTTCTGATCATTGATAAGATCACGTAATTTCACATATTACTGCAGCATGCAGCCAAGCTAACGTTATATTCTCGAGTCTCGACCGATAACAGATTTCTTTTTCCTATGCTTATGAATAAACGTATTTGACTTACCTTGATCGTGTTTAATCAATGGGCAGTAAGCACGATATGATTTCTTCACGAGATATGTTTCTACATTACGTCTGCCCAGTTAAAAGCATTTTCCGCTTTAATGGTGTCTTCATACAATGAAACTAAGCTTGTTGTGAAATACTTAATTTGTATCGAAAAATTGTTCTTTTGTTTACACTTAAAATTTCAATGACTAGAGAGGGATTGTACCGTTTCATTCCATCTCATATCTAGTGTTAATAGAATTTTATCTAAAATATGCACCGATATGGAATTTTACGGTTAAGTTAATAGTCAAAAATAATTAGGCCACCATAGATCAGTTAGTGTGTTAGAGCATGTAAAACTGCGATGTAAGTAGATCACGGATGGAAATCCATAACGACCTTCATTTTAGGCTCTGCTTTTTGAAAGAACTTTAAAGAAAACTTAATTGGCTACAGCTATTTTGTACTCTACTCAATGACCCTCTCAGGTTATCTTGGTTGAAAAGCCTCCTCTTCTAAAGATCTTTCCTATACTTTTAGATCTATTATTTGCAAAAGCATCTCTAGATTGTTCATGTGCCGTTTTACTGAGTTGGTTTTGAAATTTGTTAGAATAGCTGCTTGAAGCTTGGTTGAGGCGAAGTGTATAGTTCTTCGGCTATATAAATATTATTACCACGGGAAGTGATTTGCGACTTAGCACTTAATAGAACTCTCTACTTAATAAGTCTACGGACCCTACATGTCTCTTGCTTATTGAATGACATCTCTATGGATGCGTTCACTGACACGATAGCGTCTTGTAGCGTAGTGTTAGCGTAGTGTTAGCGTAGCGTAGTAAACATATGTCAAAAGAATTACTTTGACAGTTAATTACTACGCTACCCACTTTGCCATGGTGAACGAAAGAAAGCGTAGCGTAGTGTAGTAAAAACTTTGAATTTTTAGAATTCGATTTTTTTAACATAAAATAATAAAATATGTTCGAAAATGTATTAAGAAACATTTAAGACGAATAAATACAATACAATGATCCTAGAAGATTTAATATTGCTATTAATTTTTAGAATTCGATTTTTTTAACATAAAATAATAAAATATGTTCGAAAATGTATTAAGAAACATTTAAGACGAATAAATACAATACAATGATCCTAGAAGATTTAATATTGCTATTTTCTTATAATTACCCAATCTGGCAAACTGTCTCCTAACCTAACAAAGGTTTTATTTAGCGAATCCATTCCTCTATACTTAAGGCTTTAAATATAGTGTAAATTCCTGGCGGATTACATAAATCATAGATACAAAAATGTATGAAATTTATTAAAGAAGAAATAATAAACACTGAACCAACAGAATCGTTCTATGTAGGGCATGAAGAGAACAAAAGTACTAGTACTAGGCAAAACAATAAAATAAAAACTGCGATACTTTGTGGTTGTTATAAAGGCAGCCAATAGACATGTTATCATTCCAACAATCAACGAAGATTTTTTCATTCAAAATAAAATAAGATAGCCTTTATAACTGTATAAAATAATACGTTTAACTTTGGAAAGACCATTTAATTGCCTCTATTTACATAACTTACTAACAATGATTGAGAAAAATATAATAAATGCTCGAACTGTATAAGCTAACCTATAAAGTTGTCATGTTATTGTCGTTCTTGTATCCGTATCCATGGTAACACATCACTTCGCAACATTTTACTCTCCACAATACGATAGTAAAAGGTTGCGCGCTAAAAGTCACTCTAAGTGGACTCAGTAAACGCAGAAAAAAGTAAAAGGAAGTGTTTCGGTAGCGTTTATCTGTCATTTTTCGTGCTCAGTGAATGCACGAAAGCGTTTGGTAGTGACAAAAAGTGACTTTTAGCACGCTTTCTTTCTGTCGGTGAACGCGCCCTATGTCGAATCTTACATTTCTAAGATCAAACATTGACTCCGCTTGGATATAGGCCATTCATGTATTTCACAGGAGTGTTTCATAGTAGTTTGTAGTTGGAAGCAAAGGTAGCACTGCTTCCCTTGACCAAATAGAAATAAAACTCCACACATAAAATACAAATCAGTCACATTAAAATATTGTCGGAATATCTAAAAAAATATTTGTCTAAAATGTCGAAAAATGTTTCTTCTCTAGCAGCACTAAATGCAAGCGGAAAGTTTTTGTATGTACGTATATGTATATGTAAATATGTATATTCCTATGGGATCTAACCTCTGACTTGCTTAGAGTTGCCATATATACGGTAATTACCATAGTTTCAAAGTAATTGTAGAAAAAATCTAGCCTACGGTTGAAGAAAACTATACCTTGTATGACACCTACGGTAATTTTAGAATAATAAATTTTAAAGCAAAGAAAATTTCATTCAATTCCCAAAGTACGCTGAGATATTCAGTGAAGAGTAAAGCATCTAATGAGAGAATTACAGATAGAATGAAGTACTTTTTAAGACACGCACTCTATAGGGGATGTGTTAGAATTGAAGACTTCTTTTTACTGCCTAAAAGATCCGGAGCAATTGATTCAACAATGAGCCTGTTTAGATCATTTAGGACTAATTTTACGTAGAACTAATATGTAGTGATCTAACCATGCCGGTATCTGAAGCGGAATTGACGTAAAAAATTAGTATTAAACGTAGACATAAATCTCACATAAGGAAGTGCTTTCAATCATGTTCATTAATGGAGAGAATTTCCATTTAGTTTTAATAAAAATGAGTTGAATTAAGAAGGAACAAATTGCAAACTGGTCAGAAGAAAGTATTTCGGCTGATAAAAAATTTTGAAATTTTAAAATTTTTTTCTATGCTCCCATTCCTTTCTCTTGTGCATGAAGTAAACTCAAAATATTATTTCTCGTTTTCGTCGTAAAGTATGTACATACTAAGCAGACCTGCCAAATTTGACAACTGTGAAAGTTTTAATACGAGCAAATTAAACGGCAGCCCGATCAGCATGTACTACGTAAGTCGACTTACGTAAAACTAGTCCTAAATAGCTCCAATGTAAACGAACTCAATCTTTTATGATTATCTTGTCACGTAGGACGTGGAGGTGTTTTTAATACGGTACATTGCAAACATAAGCTGGGTGGGTCATAGATAGGTGGGCACTTCACTAGCTAAAAATATAAAGTAATTATGTTTAGTAATTATGGAATCGTACCATACATATAACATAGCAGTGAAACCATAATCTATAATCTATAATACATAACCTATAATATATAATTTATAATCCTAATTCACAAAGTTATAATATAAAAATGTAAATATGTAAGCCAGGCAGAATTGTAAGCCTGACAGTGATAAAATATGTGATCAATAAGTGTCCTTACACAACTTACATAACTTATGAACTAACCAGGTTTATAGTTGGAAATAGGTCCATTAGGTCTAGTAGTAACACAACTGTTGCAATTACCCTACACAGATAATTCAGATAGGGAGGCTATTAGCTATGCTAAGATAAGTAACTAACCATACTTGGTAAAAATAGCAATAGTTATAATAAATATAAGATCACCTAAAAAGTCTATACCGTGACTTTCGACAAGTCACTCCGTGATACCTATCACACACAATATGTAGAGCAATAGTAATACAATTTATTTCCGTGAGGAATGTATACATGTGTGGCCAGCAATTGGATATATAACATATATGCCTGTATGCTGCGTCTTCCACACATCTATACATTTAGGCATATAGCATATACCTTAATTTCTTTAATTCTTGAATTTCTCAATTTCAATTCTAATTTTTATTCTTATTTTCTTTTCGATACCAATACAGGTATAGAGTTTTGGCTCTTGCTGCGTTATCTAGTTTTAAGTTAGGATTAGTGTCAAGAAGACAACCTTTATTAAATATACACCGGGAGCAAGTGTAAAGACTAATAAAATTTAAAGCAGCAATTCAAAACTGTTGAGAAATATTATCTAATGATCTGTGTCATTAACCACAAACGTGAACTCCAATAATGTAAGCCAGGCAACTAGTTATTAAGATAAGAAGTCATGTAAATCCAACAAAAATTATACTCTAATCTAATAAAGCATACTTTGACTTTGACTTTTGTAGGACGTGGAGGTATTATTAAAAAATAAATTATTCTGGTAAAAATTTTGTATCAGTGAAAAGAGTTAAATGAGAGTTATTTGTCTAAAATTTAAAGATTTAACTAAACAAAAACATGAATTAATTTTATGAGGTCTATAAAATATCTGAGAATGAAGATGAAAACACGTAGAAAAAAACATAGATGGACGTGAACGCAGCGTTTTCGGAAAGAGTGGCTTGAGCAAAACAAACTTAAAGTTTGGCTAAGCTCTGTTCCAAATGATAAGTACAAAGCTAGGTCAAATTGTGTAACGTAGATTTTATTGTGGAATAACCGTGATAAAACGGCACGGGTCTTCAAAAAACATGAAACTAAATGTAGTGTGAGCTCATCAAAAACAATTTTGAATTATTATCGTTCAAGGGAAAATGTTAAAGAGAAAAAACTTAATGTAAAGTGTTGATGAAGCAGCGATAGAACTATGTTTTTTTGCTGAACACAACATATTCTTTTTAGCAGTGGATCATTTATTTTTCTGTCTTGAATTTAGCTTTTAAATAAAAATTAAAAAGGAAAGAAACAAATGCAATAATAATAAATGCCACAGGTTCTAGTCAGAAAGAAACTCTGGTTGAAAAGTTAAAAAAGCATAAATTTAGCAGTTTAGTAGACGAAGCAACTGATATGTCCAAATCCAATGAGAATAAAACTTGTGTAGCTGTACGATATTTTGACGGATTCCGATGTTATTAAAAGAAGTTTTTATGAACTTGTTAAAACGAATCAATTGGATTCAAGTACCGCTTTATTTAATTTTTTTAAATGCTATTGTGTCGAAAAATATAACAGAAGAAAATATAATCTTAGAAGTAGTGACGATTACAATTTGATTAAAAACCGTCGAATTAAAAAGTCAACGCCTTAAATTTTACAGAATAAGATATACAGAAATTAAAATCCCATTTGATTTTGATGACCCTATTTTAAAAATCATAGGAATATCATTAATCGAGAAAAGGCTACTGATTTTCTAATCAGGGAAACGTATCCTTCGCTACATAGTAATATATGCAAACATCGACTCAAAATTTGTATGAATATTGATGCCCCCAAGAATTAGACAATGAGTGGCGTTAGTTGCCATCATTCTCATACCCCAAGAGCTGACACAAGTAAACTTACTTATTGACAATGAAAACCGTCACAAATTTAAAAATCTCTGCAATTCGCTTTAAATCTATTTCCACTACCCCACTCGAATGCAGATTGCGAACATATATTTTCTAAAATATTTCTCCTAAAAACTAAATTTCGAAATAAATTAAATACGAACAGTATAAATGGAGCTGTTTAAAAAAAAATTCTTTTCGTTATAAGATATTTTATTAGTCCTACGGTAAAAACGTTCTAAACAAGGTAAGCTTTCAGCAAGCCTACGGTAGAGTCACAAAAAATTTCTGGCAACAATTTGAATGGATTTGCTTTCAACTCAAACCTACTGTGGCACAGTCAGACGTCAGAAACTCTGAAATATTTGCCGCGTCTATACCACCCAACACCACATCCAACCTCCGATTCAACCCGCTCAGCAAAATATATATAATCGAGTGGTTTGGATGCAGCCGCATTCGTCTCACACTTACAATAGCACAGTCAAACCACAGAGACGCTGAAATTTTGACATCGTCCTTACAACAACAAAGCCAACGTAAAAAGTTGAACACATTTAACTTATCGGTCTCATATACATTCAAGGGTTTGCGTATGTACATTGCTATGGGACGCTGCACAAAACGTAGCGTTTTCACAAACAATTTACGACCCTGCTAGAACTTTCATTGAAGCTAAAGCTGTATACAGATGGAGGTGTCGATCTCGAGTTCGATCTAATTTTGTAGCTTTTTGCATATTATGCAAGGATAAGAAGATAATGACTGTCTTATAATATGGCGTACTCGTACATTTCTGTGTAATTGATATTGGAATTGTATATAGATTGAATATGCATGGTAATTGCTATTGGTAAGAATGATTCAAATAATTGGGATTGGATAAATGACAGAGAATGATGGCTAGGACTATATGTGGTGCTTATTTTGATGACCGTCTTTATGATGTGTTACGTAGGTACGTTTCTCTTTAATCGTGAAAGGAGATATTGAATTGAATCCTAGTGATTCTGGCGGAGAGTGCATGCTCTGAATGGATTGGATTGTTGGTTGATAGGATGAATGAAAGACAATGATTATTAGGACTAGGGCTTGTTGAAATATCTCTCCTACTAGAACGTGTTGCTCTAAAAATAAAGCTTCTTCCAGAGAAGGGTTGCTAGATCGGGGTTTTTTGCCCCTATATTGGGGAATAATTCCCAGGGAAAAGTTTGGAAAATGATAATATTGGAGAAAATCATGGCGAAAAAATGGGGATATTTCATGTATCCAAAAGCATTAATCTTACTTTAATTTTTACGCTGTACATACAATCTACGCAATATTTTCGTTTTTAGTTTCATGTTATATATGGCTACATTCGGCCTCTGGGGTAATTTTTTTCCAAATTCGATTAGATGGCAAAGAGTACCACTAGGCGATATAGGAAAGCGTGAGCATCTGAGCCTGAATTTTCAGATAAGCAACTTTGCGTTTAAATATTTAAAGTATTCCCGATAACTTATTCTTAGAAAAGTGATGGAATTAATTTCAATAGATGTAAAAAAAATTAGCGTAATTTCAGCTTGTAATTCTTGTTTTTTTTTTTTTTTAAATCGAGCACTATCTCGAGTACAGTGGGTGTAAAAATTATTATTGTATTTTTTCGAATCTGAATGAAAATTCAAGCTTTTAAATTGTTGATCATACCGTATATTTGAGTTCTTCTAAATATTCTCAATCGAAAATAAATAAATTTTAGTGATTCTATATAGGCACGGCATTCAGAGTAATTTTTAGTTTTAAAATTTGTTTTTTAAGAAATGGTGAAGTGTTCTTTACTAAACTTTCTTATACTAAACTAAATATCCTGATTGTTGTTATTTATATATTATTAAAATTATGAATATGATCGTCTTTTTAAATAATATTTTAATTATTTATTACCCCAACTAATTAATATAAAAACATTTATTTCGACGAACCCACTAATTTATTTGTTGTTTACAGTTCTCCCTCAATTGGTACTTGGTACATAGACCAAAAAAGTCAGCAATATAGAAGTGAGCCTACTTTCTGCAGTGCATTTCTATGAACGTAGTCAGTCCATATTATACATGTCAGTGAATACTTCCCAAGCACAACCTTCTATATAGTATTAGAAGCCGTGAAGTGAAATTTTGCGTATGTGTGGAGTAGTGCTGTTTTCACTCCATACTCTCTGATGATTATTCACTTGATTCAGGGTAGTGCCATATTCTTTATAGATGCAAAGGAAAAGGAATAAAAAAAAGGCGAGTGATGTTATTTAATTGTTTTGTTTAAAAATACCTAGTTGAGGTTTTGAATGAACTTTTACAAGTTTAAAGTGAATCCCGGTTAAAGTTATAAAAATAAGATGTATGCACATATTTCAATTCCTTCCGCGCGTAATATAAATTCCTGGATACGCGTATTTATAGTGAAAGTTTTATAGTGAAGTTTTAATTGTCTCAAACTGCTGATTTCATATGAATTTCCATTGCAAGAAGTGATTACGTTTAATATATTTATTCAATCGAATTTCCAGATCATTGTTCATTCAAAATCTCGTTTAACTCACTACTTCAAACTTTAATAATTAATTTTTTTAAACAGTAGGAATACAAGAGAGACCAAGGCAAAAACCAGTTGACAAGAAGTGAAGTACATTTTGGCGAGGATATTTTAAAACTGTGAGTATTTTATATTTTTATTATTGCTTTCATTAAATATAATTATATATTTTATTTTAAATATCTAATATATTTTATCTTATGCAATTTAATATATAAATACATTTTTGTTTTGTGCACCATGCCACGAAATTGTGCTGTACCGGGCTGCAAATTAAATTACTGCTCGACTTTAAAGTATGTTAATGCAAAACCAATTCCAACGTTTCAATTTCCCCATATCAAAACCCTGAAATCTCCTTGGATACAAGCAATTCACAGAACAGATTGGCAACCAACTTCATATTCTTCTGTATGTTATCATCATTTTAGGGAGTCCGATTTCATTGGTTTCACTGCTGAAATCAAATGTAAAAAACCAATTTAAAAAAAAAATGCAGTTCCTTTAATTTTCCTGAACTTACCTCACTATTTAAATTCAGATCCCATTCCTCAAAGACAATGTCCTGAATTTCGCAAGGAGAAATACCTTAAACGGGCCGAGGATCTTAATGAAGAGTTTATTCAATCTGACCATATACCCCATGTTGAGTGTTTTAAGAGCGATTTTGAAAAAATATTAAATATGGATGGTTTCTCAGTGAAGGAATTCGAAAACTCTGTAGCTTTTTTTTATGCTAGAGGAAGATGAGAGATTTGGGTGTACTCTCTCTGTAAGGGTAACTGTAGTAAAAGATATGTCTCTTACGGTCATTAAAAAAAATATCTTAGTATTGAATAAAAGCTTAGAGTACCAAATCTTAAAACGTTTCTTAATATAACCTTCCAAGCGCCATCCTCAAAGCATTTCATCCGCAATGCACATTTCATCAAATCATAAAAATCTAAGTAATGACGAAAACTACTTGGTTCACATTTTTAAAGGATTGGGTGATAAAGATAAATTTCTCGCGTTGCTTATTGATGAAGTTTATATAAATCCGAATCTGGAATATAAATCAAATAATATAGTAGGAGTAGCAGATGCTCGCTCAAGCCCACAAGTACCATTATGGCTTTTATAATTAAATCCATTTTTGGATCCTAGAAAAATATAATCAGATTAGTTCCAGTTTTTAAACTCAATTAAAAAATAATAAGTCAATAAAAAAATTAAGACATAAATAATTTATTTATTTTTTTCATTGACCTATAAAAATCCCTCTACCGACCAAAAGCACCACATATCCCAGCAGATAGCACTGATAGTCCCATTCAATGTGTGTGTGACTCTCTCCACTTCACGGCTTGTAATACATATATAGAACATTGTGTTCCCAAGCCATATTAAACAGAAATCTATATATGTGCGTGCCAGTCCAATTCTCTAAAATGTTTTATATTGATTCTTATGGAAAAGTGACTTGACATTGGTTGATAGTCTTCCAGTAAAAGACTGCTATTACTACCTTACTTTACAAAATAATAAAATAGTTTGGATTTAAAAGTAATCTTAACATTTTACCCTCAATAGCTCTCAGCTGAGCTATAGTTGCAATAGTGTATGTGCAGTCGTAGTCCGAGTCTCTGCAGGCGGATTGATTCGAATTCATCGAACCACGGCACACATTTACATATGCAATTATTAGGTACTTCGTTGAGAGTTTTTGTTTGGGGAATCGTAGTCATTTGGTTAAGATAATTCTTTTAAATAATTTTGTTAGGAAAGATATAAAAATTTGATTACGGTTCGGAAGATAAGAAAGTAAGTTTAAGATTATCAGAAGACAATTTTTCTGTATGAAAAGTAGTTTAGGGCGAAGGAGCGCTATTCAAATTAAACTTTTGTCAGTTTTACATAAGAACACTGCAAATATTTTAGATTGTTAGGACTTAGTTGGGACTTTTATGTGGTAGTGAAGGAGTCTGTTTCATAGCTGATGAATTATTTCTCGAGGATTTCGGTGTGGCGTATTTTACTGTACATTTTTAATGTGAGTGAAAGCTCTCCCATATGGAATGGGAAAGAAAATATTTTTCTAATGGAAAAATATTTAAAATCTCTAATATTGATAGCTATATCGTAACTTGAAGATGGACCACGACATACACCTCTTGCGCGAAATTGGGTTTGATTGCTGATTTAATAATATTTTCTATTTAAAATCTCATAATTGCACCGTGCATTTCGGTATAACATAAAACGTAAAAACAGAAAAAAATTAATTACCAGAAATTCGTTATTATAATAATTAAAATACTAAAAACAGACCAAAGCATAAATTAAGTTTTTATTCCGAATATAAATAAGAACAACGTGTTACAAATAAAAACTTTTTTGTGCTCTGAATTCTTTCCACAAACAATGTTGTTGCATTTTTCGTAAAGGGGTTCGGACTTTCCCAGTTTTGCATACTTGATTTTTTCGAACTTCGCTTCTTGCCTAAGCCAATGATGCCTAGAAATCCCCTACGTTATTAATATAATAATTAAAAACGTGCATAAAATCGGTAAACCACATTTAATCAGATCAAACGACATGTGCATAAATAAAACGATTAAGTGACGTGAAAAACAAAAAAACTGGGAGAAATTATGATGAGAATAAGAGTAGTAAGTAGCGGCCGACAATGCAAGCTTCAAGAAACAACGGTTTAAATATAATTGGCATAAGTTAAAAAAAAAACCAAAAATTGATTGCTTTTAATGTTTATAACAGTCATACCCACAATTGGCGTACGCCAACTTTAGTATGCAGTTGTAAAGTTTTTATTAACTTTGCATGAAAATTTGCATATAGGTACCTACCTTACCTGACTTGTGTGATAACTTAAGTGATGAAAAAATGAAAACAAGACAAAAACAAAAGATTAAATCATTATAAAATTAGTAATCCTAAAAAAATTACAGAAATTTGACATTAATATCTGACTAAAAACTGTATCCGAATATGGCACAGCTTGTGTCAGCTTTTTGGCTTAAGTGACTTTCACTCAAAATAAAAGAATAGCGTGCTTTAATTTAATTTTAATTTTTTTTTTTCAAGTTTGAAGTTTCAAAACTGCGTGCGCACATGTTTTCTCGAAGCCGATTTAAAAGACATTGCCTGGCTATTTGAAAGAAAAAAACATTCTTATCTTATATAATAATTTAGCATGTTTAATTAATTTTCGCGACAAGTAAAATGAATATGCACATAAAACCAGGTAACAAGCTAAAATTTTCGATGCTCTGTCTAGATAAATGTCTTGTGCCTTGTGTGGATGTGAAACTTAAATTTAAATAACATGTCATATGTCAAAAATGAAACTATTCGGTGAATCTTAGTTCGTAAAAAATGTGGTGAAACAATTACATTAAGTGAAGGTATACAAGTTAAATGAATTCAATACCCATCGACGGTTTAGATAAATCCGACCAGGAATATGATTGATATAAAACACAGTGTTGTTATTGCTTTGTTGCATTTTGAACATCATTGCAGCAATTATTATGACCCTTTTTCTTTTCTTTTCTTGAAAACTGACCAATGTTTTCCTAAGCCAAAATCTCTCAAAGGATGCTAGAATTATACATTATGATATAAGCACATATTTACCTATTGAAAATCTCTATTTCCTGTCACAATTACAATCTGAGTAACTATACAGCATTAAAAAAAACTGCCGACAATTACATGGAATAATTATGTTAATATCTATATCAGTTTTTTGATTCTCCTAAAGGAAATGTCTAAATTAGGCCCGACATCAATAGACATAAGAGCTGTCTTATACCATTCACTATATAAGGTTTGGGGGGTTCAAAGTTTAATATAGTACATTTTGGTAAATCTAGTTCAGAATTGAATTTCTTAGGTCCTGAGAAGTAGTTTGAGTACCCACACTTTTATATTCGGAGACTTATAATCCTTTTTTAGTATTTCCCTCCTTTTTAATCCTCATACCTACTCCTTTTAGTATTTCCCTCCTTTTTATTCGAGCTGAGGCACTAGATTTTTTGCACCTTAGATCAACTCAAACTCGGTAGGGTTATGTCCGATCGAAAAACGAGTTTAACGATTCGTGTCAGCCCATTGCCAGCTACAATTCGTAAAACAAAATTTTTTTCTGTATGCTTTTAGGGTGGAGTGGTAAAAGCCCCCGGCGATGGAAGTTGTGGGGGGAGCAGGAACATCCAACGAAGGGATGGTTCTAATACAACATGTTGCATATCAAATGAAAGGTACAGTCGAGTACTATCGGGTGGTGTACTTTTTTTGCCAATTCAGAAAACTTTCTCGCGGACGTTTTTGCCGCCGGAAAACCCATTTTCATGCATTTGGGTCACATACACCCCAGCTACTACATTTCGCATATATTCTTGTAATTCTTTCTTCCGTGGCTATTAGTGCTCTGTTGTGAATATTTTTCTCGTAGGAAATCATTTTCCACAGCGCAAATTCCGCGCAATAACGATAAGTAGAAAAGTCCAAGAATATCGCTCAAGTTATATCCAAACCTTTCGCCCGCTTAATTGAAATAAACATTGTTAATAAATTATGTCCAGAATATCATAAAGCATCGCTAATGTTGTATGAAAAGTGGGCATTCCCCTTTTTTCAAATATATTGCCCCAATATTAGTCATGATATCCTTAGGCAAAACTCAAACACTGTTTCTATTTGGATGACATTGCTTTCATCTTAGTTAAGCTGTATAAGTAGTCCTACTTCACTGTTGTCCTCAAATGTGCAAATTCATTCCATTATTATTCGTAATAACATGGGTAATGTGATGACCTCAGTTAACTTACATATCTATGCGAATGATGTTTATTACGTTTATTTACATTTCCAAACCGCACTGGATCTATTTGAAGATTATCTGTACCGATTAAATGCTGACATTGCAGTCATCTCAAATGACCTCCAAATGCATATAAAACAAGAGCGATTATCAATATTCTAAAGCTGGCTCTGACACATCATGTTTCACGCCTGCCATAGACAACGATGCAACTATTCGATATTGTAATAATGTCATGACTTTGGAGTGGTAATCAATCGAACGATAACCTAGAATGATCCCAAAATCCCTTTAGTTGATAAATTGTGTATATGTACTTCAATACGGCTTAAGTTAGTAAGGACCCTCAAAACTAGTGGCTCTAATTGAATATGTCGACGTGAATTTTGGACAACTGAATTCAATAGCCGACTATCGCCTAAATTGTAAGAAACATTTATTACTTACGCCAACCCTTTTCATCATATTTCTTGACGATTAATCATAGTCTTTGAACACAAAATATACTATATGTACATATTTCCGCCTCAAAGTGAGAAACGATGGCTTTCCCTATAAACTTCTACATTACTCGTATATTGAGGAAAAACGACGTAGTGTTGCAGTTAGGTTATTTTCTGTAAGATGTCGCTTCATTTAAAAGAAGAAAAACTGTTTTACTTTGTGTTTCATTTAGTGATTTTTATGATCTTAAAAACGATTTAAACCGACAACAGTCCTAGCAAATACTAAAACGGTTATTGGGAGATAAGGTACCATCCTTGGTATCTATAGAATAATGATTCAATGGCTCCAATGTGGGCGTAATTCGCTCACTTTTGTCATCCTTAATAGCATCGAAGCCATACCAGGCATATCCATGATCGAAATAAAAATATCTGAAGATTTGTAGGTACTCTGTCGATACCATTCAATTTGACTTAGGAACGGTGCGAGTTGATTGAAGCAAAAAAATTATCAAAAAATTCAATTCAGCCCAGGCAAAAGCAATGCTCCACATTATGATAGGTGTTGAAATTTGGATTTACTTACATATAATGAGCCAGAAACGGATCTTTCCAGGCAACGATAAACAACCAATCAAAGTGAAGCCCACAAGAAAATGATTGCGCCATTCTTCGGACGTATAAATCCACAATTCCAATGGAAGATCATCGTATGGTAATGTGAGCAACAGTCCATGATTATTCTTTGTCCATGCCATTCAACTCCAGAACAACTCCACATTTTTCTACATACATAAGTAGAACGGTAAACTTCGGTGTACAAAATCAGAGATGAAGTTACGCGACGGTAGACAGAATTTATTTTAAACTTTCTCTCTTCCTGTATCGTTCTCATCTTTTCTTCTATCCTTTTTTTCTGTAGAACTCTTTTGTCTTGCTAGAGTTTGCCTTAATTTTCTTATTATTTGCATAGCTTAGGTTTCCAGGTATGATGAGAATAGAGCAGAGAAGAGTCCAGGAACTTCTTTCAATATGTTGTCTTAGTCTTGTAGTGTTCCGAGTGTAGGAGCCGTATCAAGTATTGTTCGATTATCCATCACTCAAGTAAAGTTATACAACGTTTTATGGATTCATTTTTCTCTTTGCCGATTAAATATGCAGGATATTTTCTCTATGGTGGTTCATAGAGCGGGATGTGATAGTACTCACCTAGGCAAACAAAACATTGTATAACAGGGGTGCCATATCAACCGTTTCGGAGTTACATAGTGATTAAGTTTTTTCAAGAAGGCGTTTTTGTTTTTGATTCTCCGGTATATAGCAGAAGCAAAAAAATTAGATTTGTTATTTCATCACACAACTCATTTTATTTTTGGTTACAAGTTTCAAGTCTTGGTTTTGATTCATCAACAGGTCCCAAATAGCGAAATTGAGTGACTTGAAAAACAAATGAATAGAGCAAAGTAAAGAAATAAAAAAACCAAAAAATTGAGGAAAATAGAAAAAAAAATTATTAAAAAAATTTAAAAAAAAAAACAGATTCATTCGAAACGAATCGAACCTGTGTACGCTCGCAAGAACGCCTTCTTGAACAAATATAAGCTTGCCCCGGTAAAAGGTCTTAAAGAGTAATCTCTACTTTTATAGTGATTAAGAAAAGAAAACATATCTAAAAAAGTACACTCTTCTCCTCTCAGGGGTTATGGTGGTCTAAACTAAAGTCGAAATTATACGATATTTCACTAAGGGAGCAAATTTTGAATACGTCAAAATTTAGGGCTCAATTAGGGCTAATTTAATGCCACTTCCACGAATTTAATGCTCTTGTGTTTTTCAAAAAAATCCATGGATAATCCAACTTTATTAAAAGTTCGGACCACCCACCACTACTGGCATTAAATTAGCCCTAATTGAACCCTAAAATATTATGCAGTGTACACTATTGTGACAATACTATTTAACCTACTCTCAGTAGTGGTGGTCCTAACTTTTAATAAAGTTGGATTATGCATGGATTTTTTTGAAAAATGCAAGAGCATTAAATGCGTGGAAGTGGCATTAAATTAGCCCTAATTGAGCCCTAAATTTTGACGTATTCAAAACTGTTCTACCATGAAATGGCGGTTCCAACTTAATTGACGTGTTTTTAGTATAGTTTTGAGAATAGGGCTAATAACTCTTTAACGGCTACAGATAGCACATAGGGTGTACTAGGTCAAATTAAAGAAAAGAGTCTACAGCTTACAGGTTTTATAAAAAAAAAATTATGTTAATGAACTTTTTGCAAAATAAATAGAAGTCAGTTTTAGTTTAGACCACAATAACTCTTGAGAAGAGAGCATACAATCAGCTTTAGTCAGTGACCGTATACTCTGTATTTTTTAAGATACAGGGTGTTTTGTGAAAATCTAGCATATTTTCTTTATCACCCTGTAACTCCGAAATGGTTGATATGCCCCCCCCCCCTGTCATACAATTTTTTGTTTTTCTAGGTGAGTAATATCATCTCCCGTTCTATGGACCACCATAGAGGAAACACCCTGTATTGACAGTACTTACTTATCTATGTTATCAGGCCGCTACCATGACGTGTCGGAAAGATTCAAGTTAGATTAGATTAGATTTGTTGAGGGGTGTACAAACGTTACCCTAGCATTCACTGCGACCTGAAAGATTTATTGTGAGTCTCCGTTCAATTTACTCCCTTTCTAGGTTTAGACTGTTAATAAAGTCAAGAACCATTCTCGGACTTAGGTTCCACACGAAGTTTGGTGGAGAAAAAACATATTCGAGGTGGAGTAATCCAACAGAAACAACAGGATGAAGTCTCAGCCAAGCCCATTTTGTATATGTGATACCTCAATGGGCAATGGCCTCAAAAGATCTCTGTTCTCTTAAGGAATATGAGTTCTTTTGTTTTTCCACCAGAGGTGTCAATAACCTTTTTTACCTGACGAAGTCCTTGTAGCTTTTCCCAATAAAGGAATTCTTTTAAGTTATACCATGAAAAATTTCATTGCCTGAACTTTAAGCACCTACATATGTATTTTTTCAACGTTTTTTCCAATAACTGCCATACCAATCGAAATACATGTGAACATCTGGTAATCAGGAAGACTTTCTATTTCTATCCAAGACAAGAGAGTGAGATATTATTTTTATTCTTTCCCAGTTTTATACATATAAAAATGGTGATAATTATAGTTTGTAGAAAATGCTTCAATTTTAAGGAATCACAAAAAAAACTATATAGGCAGACAAACAGTGGCTAATTTCATACTAACGAAGTAATAAATATCTTAACTGCGCCATTATTCTTTGGCCATGTACTACATATTAGTAAGCCAATAAACTTTCGCAACTTCAACAGAGAGCGAATATGTGATATAAACTCAGGACAGGAAACCACAAATTGAAAGATCACATGAGTTTATTAGAAGGGCTCGGTCGAACACCAAAGATCACATTCAACAATTTGATAGTACTGTAAAATCAATATTTTGTCGTCAATTTATTGATTTATTTAGCACGAGCAGAGGAATAATCTGAAATCCTTGAATACCTTTATTTTTGGGATTATGTTATGAGCAATATCTGGAAATATACAAGGACAAGCTGGTATTTCTGCTGTCGTATCATGCAGCCATTAAATATTATTGTTCCTCATTATATAACTAGTGCGCTTGAAAAATTACAAAGTTCCAACACAGCTGAGAAATAATTATAATTAAACTTTCATTCTCTCTCCACTTTTGAATTAATAAATTTTTCAATTTTTACGACAAACCCCAAACTGCACAATTTATGGCATTCAAAGATAAAAGTATTTTCCCCCCATAATAAATCTTGAGCCACTTTGCATTAGCCCAGCTTTTTAATGGCAGAGTAAGGGGTCAGATTTTTCTTTATTTTTGATTTATTCCTTTATTTTTTATTTATGGACACGTAATGGATATTACCATATGTACATATGTTTTATTTACGTAATATTTTTAATCGGTTTTTGTACTTACATATGCATGCATGCAGACGTACAAGCTAAAAATAACCACAGAAAAGAAAAGAATTGTGTAGCAGACACCTACTTGTGAAATGTGAAAGTTTTACAAAAATAATTAGATGTCTCGGAAATTTTGTCTAGTAAAATATTCTTTCACTTCGCACCGGTTTATTGTTTATATGTAATCAAGGTGATTTGAACAGGTTACAAAAATTACAAAATAAGGCAATGCATGTAATTCTACGTTGTAATCGTTTTACTCCCATTAGTAGTATGTTAAATTCGTTATTATGGTTGATATTAAACAAAGAATTGAGCTAAATATATTGCTTTTTATATTCAAAATGAAAAATGGGTTGGTTCCGGAATATCTTTTGAATATGATCACGTGGGTGACAGAGGCTCAACCATATAATCTAAGAGGAGCATCGGAGAACTTCAGACTACAATTATACAATAGATCGAGTAAACAGAATTCACTGGTATATAAGAGTTTCAAGAAATTTAATGAACTTCCAACTGAATTAAAAAGTGAACAAAATTTTAAGTGTTTTAAAAAAGGTTGTGTGCAATATATTAAAAATAGTGCAATATTGTAAATTTTAAAATACACATATTTGTAAAAGATAGGTGGTGGTATTGTATAGCGATAATATTGCTAATAAATTATTATTATTATTTATTTACATATACATAACATCTAATATAGTTAGAGCTTAATATTTTGAAAGGCACTAAAAATAATTGCGTTGAAAATTAGTGAAAGTTTTAAATAATTAACGATAATTTAGTGAAACTGGTAGAATGATATAAAATCAGTAAATTTTATGTAAAATGAAGACAGGTATCAAAAAATCCGACAAAACAATTTTGAAATAAATAAAAAACTTTTATATTTCAATTCAACAATTACATTACACATTTTGCCGACAAACTTGCCATTTTCGATCAAAGTAATTCTGAAACTTCATTTAACGCTCATCACCGATATATTTTCATTTTTTTTTCGCGTCTTTCCTATAATTTATAAGATTTTTTTTCCGTCGCATATTTTTATCGGTAGATCACTTAAGGAGAACATGGATGGATGGATAGATAGATTGAAAAGGAAGGTTGAAACACCAATGGTAGGATCCCCAGAACGCAGGCCACAACAAGCCCCATTGTTTACCCTCCAGACTTATAAGCAATTGCTCATAGGTCTCAACCGGACGCTGTTGCAAAGTTCAATACTGGCCCCAAGCCCTCATTGCTGGTTTCATGTAGTTTGTCCAAGAGGTGTGAGCCAAGAAATCTCTGTGGTTTTCCTGAGATATCCGGACAGTGAGAAAGCTAGTCACTGTTTCGGATTCCTCTCCACATTTTATGCATACAGGATCATCAACAAGCCTCATCCTGTGTATATGACCCCTGAGAAAATTGTACCCAGTGAGAATAGCACCAGAGCTCTCAGGGTTGGCTTGTTTAGTCCTTAGGATTGAATTAGGTTTACCCCACAGTTCCTTCGTAGTCTAACCGAAGTTTCATTCAACCAAAGACGAGTGGGCTGGCGGTCGACCCAAACCGAAATATTAGCCACAAGTTGTTTTGGTGCAATGCTGATCATGGAGGAGGATACCTTCGAGGCTGCACAAAAGACAAGCAAGCATGTCCGCCTTTTGCATTCCCATAAATATCGCTCTGACCTAGCACCCAAAGAACGTGTACCCTGCTATTCCGCGAGAGGGAATTCAGGGTGGTTTTGCACTTCAAAACTAGTTTGGAGAATGTAAAATGCATTGACAGCTACTTGGCTGTCGCAGCAAATGGCAATCTCCTTGTTCTCAATATCTGAGTTGAGGAAATACCTTTCCCTTCCTCGATAGCCTTGAGCTCCACCTGGGAAACCGTAACATGGTTTTCAAGATGTATGGTAATTTTCATATTAGGCTTCTCGCAGAAAAAGCCTGGTTTGGTGTTTTCTTCAGATTTGCAGCCGTCTATGTAAATAATAGAGTTTGTCAATGTCTGAAGCACCGAAAGTTATTCCCATTCTTCCCTAGATGGAATTTTCGATTTAAAGTTGCTTCTCAGCCTAATCTCAAGGAGGTGATAGCTATCCCTGTCGATTACCAATGTCAGGTGCGATAGACTGCACAAATTCAAAGATAGATTCGTGTGGAACATTTGTTCCAGTGTAAATCTAGCTCTGATTGAGAAGCAGTTTCAGCAATGCGATTGTCGCCCCCTTCTTGAGGTGTATTTGCACGGGGTGTATGTTGAGGATGATCTGGTTGACTTAAGAGCGCCACTTACACTGGGGAGGCACAGTCTTTCAAATATCTTACGATGATTGGCGAAATCCATTGCTCTCCACCACACCACAGAACCGTAGATTATCACGGGTCAGATGACGCTAGTATATATGCATACAATCATTCGCGACTTGAGACCCTACTTTTCCGTATTGCTCTGCGGCACATTATGCGGATCCTAAGAGCTTTGTTCGACCTGTCCTCAAGGTGTGTTTCCTATATAGATAGCATTTTATCTAATATGATGCCTAGGTATTTTGCCCTGTCCCATAGCTACCAACGTATGGAGCCAATAGGGGGCAAGCTCAATCTGGGGATGCTCCTTTTCTCAGTAAAAGATATAGATCAGTTTTCAGTGGATTGATGCTCAGTCCGAAATCCGTATCCCTAATCGCATCGCGTTTTGCACCAGTCCGCAGAGTTCGGAATCACAACTACCGGCGACTAAGATTACCAGGTCGTCTGCGTAACATACCGCCACAGACAAAAAATATTTCTTGTCTGTGATATCGCTTTGTACACCATCCGAGTGAGTATTAGCAAGAGATCATTCGTAATGAGTACCCATAATAAAAGTGATAAGATACTGCCTTGAGTTGAGGGTACCCCTATGTACGCTTTTTACTCTGCTTACCCTGCCAAGATCGGCAAAGATCAACATGTGTGCGATCCAGTATTTTGGGGACTGATTCACTCCACGAAGAACATTATTGAAAGCACCTTCTACATCAATGAAAACAGCCATCGTAGATTATTTAAAGAAGAAGAAGAAGCCCTTTTCAATTGAGTGGATAGCCTCGTGGAGAGAAAACACTATTAGGAAGACTGACAGTCTTCCATGGATCCCATTTACGACAGTGTAATAGATCTGTATGTTTATTTTTGTGTAAAAATGGCTGAGTAAAATTCAAGTAAAAACTTTCTTTCAGTAAAGGGGATAATTCTAGATGATAATGAAAAAAGTTAACAAGCAACTTGGAGTTCCATTCAACTGTAAAATTTTTCTACTGCGTGAAGTTAACATACCCATTATGAGTAAAATACTTTCTAGTCTGTGTAACAACTCTGAAGCCTGTGTAAAAACTTTCTAGTAAACATACAGACCTTTATTACAAAGAAATAGTTTTTTTTTAAAGAGTAGATTTATTTCAAAGTTCAATTTCTTCGTTGCTATCTGCTCGATGCAGATCGTATTGCTTTTCTACCTTCTCAATAACGATAATAAAGTTTTGAAGACAAGTAATAAAGACGAATTGCCCACACTCAAAAGAAAATTGCATACGGCATGTCCGCTTCTGCTTTTAAAACATAGGTCTGTTTGATGAAAACCCCGGGCTACACCGGGCTAGACTATCTTGTTTTTTGAAAAACCTGGGCTACCCCGTGCTTACACTAAAAATTTCTCGGGGTAATGGTTTGACAGTTGTCACTTGAGAACTGTCACTTGCAATTTGTTGTTGATTGGGGCATATAAATTACTTCTTGAACGGAAATAAGCAAAAATTAGAAGAAAAGAAATAGAAAAATAGCTAGAGCACATTTTATTTGTATTCACCCATTTTATAAATAACTTTTTACAATTAATTATATTCAGGAGAACTGTCAGACAAATGTCATTACATTAGATTTACCCGGTGTTTTAAAAACTTGTTCGATGAGTGCACAAAACCCCGGGTAAATTAGGGGAAAATTTACATGGTGTTTTCATCGAACAAACCTCATGTCTTCAAGCTGTCTTGTGTCAAAACTAGAAAATGTAACCCACTCTACTCACTTTTTCTATACAGCGAAAATGGCTTAAAATGCTCATTCCCAAAAGATAATTGCCTTTCTGGCATTTATTGAACTTGTTCGTTGGATATGCTTAAGAACGCAGAAAGGGCTACATTTTGAGTACAGAGTGTGATAGGTCATCTTAATGCTAAGCTTTTAAGATTCTTACATCCAATATGAAGACTTGGTGTTGATGAAATGTTTTTTGATAAAAAAATATGGCTTCTTTTATGGACCTTTTTTCTAGAACCCTAACATTATGCTGGCAACATTTTCTTGTGAATGGATGGAAACAATTTGTTTTGTTCGCTTCATCTAAGTCTTTTAAGCTAGAGGACGATAGGGTTGTTATGTGTCCACATTTTATCCTGAAGTTGTGTGGAACTAGAAAGTAATTACCAGTGGAAATTAATTGAAGTATTAAAAAGATTCATAAAATATTCACTTTTCAGCATCAATTTTTAGAACAGATTATTTTACTGATCGGGCCTGTGAAAAGAATTAAGTACTTACTAAAAATACGGCATGACAACAATTTTGACAAATAAACATCAAAAGTAGGTACTGCCAACTACTTAAAATAAAAGTCTTGTTTTTTCTGTTCTACATATCATTAGAAATATAATTTGTTTACAATGTTTCCAGCGTAGTTTTGTTGTTTACATCATGTAATTACATTAGATGGCGATACATTTACATACCAATTGCATCAAATATTTCAGTAGTACCTACTTACACAATTTAGATACTTATATAATAATTTATATAATAGCAGTGCATTTACTAGTATTACGACACAATGAAAGCGGCAAATGAACAGTCGATTGAATCTCAAGTCGGCTTATAATTTCCTACGTCGACCTGTTGACTGATATGCACCATTGAACTTGGTCGCTCGCCCGCCAAGAATTCACGTGGAAACTTGTTTTAGCACTTTTCCCAGGCGAGTCGCCGTGACCGTTCAATCCCGTACCGGGGCTGTATTCTGTTTGCAAAATGAAGATTTCGTCGATAAGAAGTCGATGTTCTAACATGTGTCGTAGTAACTTAATAGTAAGCAATTAGTAGGTAGTACCTATAGCCAGCACGAATCTATCTATAACTGACAGAAGCGTTTAAGCCTTATCCAACAGTGAGTTATTGCTCGTAATTTGCGATCGTCTAAATTAAAATGCTAAGAGTAAATTGCAGGCGTTAAAAAAAAGTTCGAGGAAGTCATACTTTAAATAAATACAATTTGCAAGTTGAATGAATTAGACAGGATTCCTCTACTTAATCATTCTTAAGATTAATTACGTCTATGAAAGCTTAGCTCATTTTGCAATGGTGTGCAATTGATTACGGTTAGTTATGACTTAATAGTAAATAAGAAAACTTATAAAACCAATTGAGAAATTTTATGTTTTTATAGCTTTTATAGATATTGAAATAATTTAACGCGTAATAATGAGACCTAATAAAAGTTAGATGAAACTTATTAAAGTCGAAAACGAAGAGCTTATTTTCATTTTTTAGATACTATAAAACTCTGTCCGAGTGTTTTATTATGCCCTCTATTGGGGTGAGTGGATAATGGCCGCCGTGTTACGTACAACAAACATAAACATAACATAATGAAAAAAATTTATAGTTGAGCGGGAATGATAAATATAACACTTATATCTACCCAATTGCCTGAAATTACAAAAAAAAAATAAGTAGAAATGAAATGGTCCATGCAGTAAATAAAATTTAATTCAATTCAATTCGTTTATTAGCTATATTTAAGCTCTTGAGTAATGTAAAAATGTAACAACACTGCGTAATAATATATACATAGCTTTGGGTATTTTCAGTACTGCAGGTTAGCAGCTATGAGTCACAATGAAGTTATGAAATGGTGAATTTTGAAGTCGAGACACGAGGTTAGGGCTGTTGACATAATTCGAAGCAGACGGTTCGAAGCTTCAAATTATTCAAAGCTTCGAAGTCGAATCCTTCGAAGCATGCATGTTTTGCCGAAACTTCGAAGTATTCGAAGCTTCGAAACATGAAAGTTTTACCAATGCTTCGCAGCCACGGAGCTTCGAACCATGAATTTTTCCTGGTGTCTGTTCTGTAGTGTTAAAGTTAAATTGTAATATTCGAACTGACTTGAAATAATTTTGGAATAGTTTAAAGAGTGTCTGAGTTTTTCAAGGAATAGACCTATTATAAGTCTTTTGGTTACGATAAGAATATGTAAATATATTTTATTAAATGAAAATACACTTTTAGAACTTTATATAAAATCAATACGATGGCTCCAAAATGGTGGACGAATTTTATCACTTATGGTCAAATTCGACTAAAAATCGATATTTGGATGATTTTAGGGATTGTAGATAACGAATTTGTTTGCTTTTAACTTCATTTCATAGTTACGATTAAGTTATAATACTTACAAGATTTAGCCTTTGCTTGGTTATATGAATAGTTTGAAGATTTGAGCCAAACAGTTTTTATATTTTAATTTGACAAAAGAACATAAGTACAATATATAATTTTTTTTTTAAAAACAAGCTCAGTTGATATGAAATGGACCACGGTGGTAGTGAATAAGTTCCCTTACACGAATGAATATTGGGAAGGGGGTCTTGGAATAATAGGCCGTGACCCTAACCACTGGCATTGCATCAGGTATATTTGTACTCATATGAATAAAAATAAATTAAATCACCAATGCATTAAACGCACATCGAAAACATGAAAGTATTTCAGCAATGAGGTTGTAGAAATAGCATAAATTAAAATAACCGGCCAAGTGCGAGTCGGACTCGCGCACGAAGGGTTGCGTACCACCATCGTATAAAATTTGTACTTTTTATTTATTTTTTCAAATGAGAGTAGGCGTCATGTGAAAAAATAATGCTGTCATTTGAGAAAAAAAAATGCCTACTTATGATAATAATAATGAATGAGAATAAAACGAGGAAAAAATCGCCGAAAATTCACGTTTCTTGTATGGGGGCCCCCTTTAATTTTATTTTATTTTTATTATTTATTGTTATAGTGGCAAATTAAATACACAGTCTGTGTCTCGGTTCATGAGATACAACCTGGTGACGGACGGACAGCGAAATCTTAGTAATAGGGTTCCCGTTGTTACCCTTTGGGTACGGTACCCTAAAAAGTACTAAAGGGAATAAAAAGCTGTAATTCATGAAGTACAATAACAAAAATATTGATCGTCAAATATATCGATAAGAACACAACAAAAAATTAGTTCTTAAAGCCTAGTATCGAGTTCGAGTAAAATGTGACATTTTCATACAAATTTTAGCGCTGGTAAAATCGGAAGCAAAAATTTTACTGATGATTTTACTTGTGCAGTACGGAGTTCGCTGGTAAAAAGTGAATATTTCGCTATTTTAAGGTAGATGGCACTTTGCATGTCTCCACTTATTTTACTGAACATTTTAATGCGCGTAGCATTAAAATGCTGGTAAAATTATGACATTTCCTGTATCTATGACAATTTTCAAATTGTTTTTTTGAAATTATTGAAGGAGTTAATTTGAATTGAAAATTTTCAGATTGTTTTGTTAATTTATTGAAGAATTTAATTTCAGATTAATTGAGTCCATTTTTAATTGTATATTGTAAAAAAGTTTATCTGAACTTAATTATCAATTTGAAATTTTTCAGCGATAAAATTTTTAAACAGCTGTCACTTTCTTTTCTCCAAATTATACGTCAAAATTTTACCAGCGATTTTATTGTTAAAAATTTGGAGACCGCGTTAAATTTTACTTTGCCCGAACTCGATACTAGGTTTAACATTAAAAAAACTAACACAAAAAGGAAAGTCTCGTAATTTATTTAAGAAATCCCTATTTTGAAATGAAAGGATATTTGCCAATATTTTTGCAGACGGCAAAAAGTTACCCTGTTGGGATACTATATAGCAAACGCTGTCGAAAATGCTTTTTTTGACGCTACAAAAGTTTCGGTAATACACAGGTACTTCCTTGCTAGATGTGCTAACGAGGAGGGCTTCTTTTCCCGAGATTTCCACCACTGAAAAGGGTCAATATTTATTTCCAGGGCACTTTTAAACGGGATCTAATATTCGGTAGTCTCTGAAGAGGAGAACATAGCTTCTTCTTTTATTTGTGCCCTGATAGCGCTCCTTGTATAATCTGAGCATTCCGCTCTGAGTTCTCTAAATCGCGGATCTAAAAATGACAGCTTCTGAGCAAAGGAAACACATAAGGTAATTCCATGCGAAGTTGATCCCATTCTGATTGCGAAGCAAATATATGAACTCGCCTTCCCTGAATTCGTCTCAAGAACCAGTGACCGAAGGGTTACTCGCAAGCCGGAAGAATCCCTACACCCCGATTACAAATTTTGAACCAAACACATAATACCTATCAGGTTATAAAAAGAATGTAAATGATACTTTTGAATTGAGCTTTAAAATTTCATTTTAATTTATAAATTTAAATTTTATTTTTATTTATTAATTCTGTGAACGTGATATATATTCCGAAAAAATAACTGCGCTATCCAACATTGCCCAAAACTTCGTACATTTGAATTCTCTCGAATTCTTCATCATACTTCGGTACTTCATTCTTGCTACGAAGGGCTCAACTTCCAAGCGATTTCATATCCTCTGAGGTCGAATGCTTAAGCAAAAGTAATTTTTCCTGTAAAACAATTTGCAACCCAATAAATTCCATATATCGATTATAAGTCGAATCGAGCAATAAATGGCAAAATTTTTCATACAAATTGGCGTCGACATCTTTAAATTGTTTTGAGCAAATATTCGTAATCCGCGACCTTGATAATCCCAAAATATTGATTTTAAGTCGAGTGGGGCCATAATGACAATATTATATAAAAGTGTTAAAGAAAGAATATTGTCATGAAATATGATTGATAAGTCTGTCAAGTGGCTCAACGGGATGTGGCTCAAATTAGTAATACAAATTTTGAATCCCGGTCGCATTGTAGCTCCGAAGCTTCGAATTTCTTACGTTCGAAGGTCGAAGCTTCGTCCCTCAAATATTCTTTCGAAGCTTAGGTGCTTTGAATAAAATTCGAAGCTTCGAATATCAACAGCCCCACTCGAGGTAGTCGTTGACTTAATCGTAGACGTAATCGTTTGCTTAGCTTAAGTAATATATTTAATATCCACTGCTGGATCAAATCGGATTATTGAATAAATCTCCCCATCATGAGTATTTACAGTACACCGTAGATTCACAATCTATTACAGTAAATACATGAGAAATTAGTAAATATAATTATAAATGAAATGCTGCACAGTAATTTAGAAAATGTGATGCTGGCATTTCTTTCATCATCAACGAATGTACTTTTGGCGAAAGGCCAGCGCAAAGTTTATATCCAAACACAAAACTGTTTACAACGCCCTCTAAATTATTATTTCCTAAACCTTGAAACTGCAAATTGAACTTAATTAAATACACGAAAATGTCCACAAGATAACTCGCATTTCATATTCTGAATCGTAAAATGATTCGAACCAATCATTAATTTTTTTCCTTGGTTAGAAAAGCTTTAACTTCTTCCCTTAGCTCGTACAATCGTCCCAACATATTTTTTTTCGAAAGGCAACGAACTGCCAAATGGCAAAGTATGTGAGGAGCTCAAATCTACGCACAATTTTCTAAACAAACGAGTATTAATTTTCACTATGTTCGCGTTTTTATGACTTATATCTTTATAGCATTAGCTAATGTCGTTTTCGTTTAAACTTTAGGTTGACATTGAGTTCGAATATTCGAGCCCATTCAAACTTGCAGAAACGTCAGAATCAATTGATAATTTTGAAGTTTAAATTCATTATAAAAACTTTACAAAATTTGTCACAATATGAGATTTTAATAGATGTACAAACTAGCCGAGAACTCGTGTTCAATTCCAAATTAAGGTGAACTAGGTCGGATCTAGATCGCACCTGTGATCTCAGTTTTGCTTCAAACGAGCACTTAGACTGCATTTATCCTAGGCATATTCGTTGCCGTATACTTCAATGTTATATCACCTTTTGTGGATGAGATGGGAGACACTCGGGAGGAGGAAAATTTCCCTTCCCCGAGTGTCTCTCATCAGCAAAAAATGCGGCAAATGCGCCGACCTTTAGGGTGGATTCGGATCGATATTAATAGTGAATTTGTTCTTCGATATCGTGTGAATAATTTTGAATTCGAATTTTAACATTGTTTTTCGACAATAAAACGTCTTGAATCGTCTTTTTGGCTGCTATACACTTCTTGAATGGCTTTTAGCAAACAAGGTTTTTTCTAATGTTTCGCCGGGTGTATGAGATTTTTCTTTGATTTCTGTAGATTAGCTTCGAATTTTCAGAAGATGCTGGCACTGCTTCTTCAGACATACATACATATATTACATTTTGAATCGCTTGCAGGACTTTTACATATTACATCAGTATCGGTATTCATATCCAATGTGGCCAGAATAAGCGGAATTTCATTCGACGACTATTCTAAATTCACAAAAATAGCGGATTTAAACATAAAGAAGAAAAGCTGTAAAGTTCGTCGATTTAATTTAAGGGTGGCCCAAAATGGACGTATACGTAAGTAAAATTAAGCGTCCGTACAAAAAATTTCGTTAAGTTTAAATGTCAAATTTCCGTAAGTAAAGTGCCGTAAGGGTGCTGTTTATGTACGTATGTAATTGTAGTAGTAAATATACTAATGTTTTCGCATATTTAAAAATCTACCTCTCAAAAGGAGTTTTTACTTCACTTTGCCAAGGCTCTGAATATAAATTATCCGGCTTCTACAAGTTTAGCAGTGCCACAACCACTTTTAGGCAGAAATAGCAGCCGGAACCTGCAGCTATCCGGGCGACTGCTCATACCTCTGAGCTAACAAGACAGATGTCTTTACCTCTTGTATTTAATAATGTATCTAGCCTATTAAGCCACATTTGCTTCCAGCTGGAATTAACCAGTAATGATGGAAGCGAACAAATGGATTTGGAAAATCTAGTACAGAATCGAATTTCTTAGGTCGTAAGAAGAAGTTTGAGTACCCACACACCTATAATAGGAGGCTTAAATAGCCATTCCCATACTCACTTTTTCAGTATTTCCCTCTTTTTTATTCGATCTGGGGTACTAGATTTTTCGCACCTTAGATCGGCTCTCACTCGGTAGAGTTATGTCCGATCGAAAAATGGGTTTTACTGTTCGCCTCAGTTCATTAACAGCTACACTTCGTATAAGAAAATTTTTCTCTGCATACTTTTCGTGTGGTGTACTTTTTTCCCGATTCAGAAAATTTTCTCGGAACTTTTTTTCGCCCGAAAACTCATTTTCATGCACTTCTTTCTTCCATAGCGATTAGTGCTCTGTTATGAAGATTTTTCTGATAGGAAGTTATTTCCACGACTCACAAATTCCGCACAATCACGAGAGGTGGAAAAGTCCACTTTTTCATCCAATAAAGTCGCTCAAGCTACTTCCGATCGCTAAAGCTTTCCCCACTTAATTGAAATAAACATTGTTAATAAAATATGTTCAGAGATCATAATGCATCGTTTAAAACATCTCTCATGTCTGGTGATGCCGGGCCTAAAATTGTATGTAAAGTGGGCATGCCCCTTTGAAGCATTTGTAAAATGTACTAATTTTACTTAATGTGATTCTATGTTTGTTATTTTTTTGTTTTCGCGAGACCCAAGATCAATTTTTTAATTAATTCTTTACTGCGACTCGGTGTTAACACTGCCACCGAATTTGCTATTCACGTCCTTTTTTCTTCCCTACTGGTGTGGGGAAGAAAAGAGCCGAGAAATGACAGATTCGGTGGCGGTTGTTACGCCGAGTCGCAAAAAAGAATTCACTACATATTTGGTTTTGTTATATTTTTTCATAAGTTTTTGGTTTAAGGCAGAAAACGTAAATGTTAAGATAACCCTCACGGAATGTGACGTTTATTTAGTGCAAAAACGTTTGTAAAGTTCTTTACGTCCATTTTGGGCCACCAAAAATTCAAAAATGCTAAACGAGACGACGCACGCAACGTTCACAGAAAATACCACCACTTTAAACCTAAGCATGAAATATTATAAACATAGTTATGATGTCGACAACCCGTTATAGTGCGTCTCAATTTTGAAGAGTCAGAAATTTCTAAGAACAAAATGATTATTCTGTGCTGGTAAAATATGTTAGTGGCCATACTCAGTATCCAATAGTGCATCTAAATTCTTAGGAAAAGTTTTTCTGGTAGGTGAAATTTCTGAGAAAAAAACATAATGCTTTTGAACTACTGTCCATTCGGGCACCGCAATAATGCATACAAATTAGAAGAAAATTTAAGTGAATTTCTAAGAAAATGAACTGCTACAACAGGTCTATCGAGAGTGAGACATCTCGATTTTTTATTCGAGCGAGGCGTCTTGTTACTTGTTTACCTTCCGATTACGTCATCAAGTCAAGGCATTGTCTTTGTCATTTTATATTCGCGGTAGGTGTTACTACGGTTTTTATTCTACATGACCAGCCTTCGTAAGTTATGTTTACTACTTTGGCTGTGATTATACTTTATTAGTCTATTAATGCGTGTGTTTTTGTAATCCTTTAGTAATGCGAGAACAGGAAATCTAAAAATGAAAACTGTCTGGAATAATATAAATATTCAAGCAAAACTGTATTACGCTGCAATACAGTCCCAGCTATTCCGGACGTCATATTCCTGACTCAGAAACTACTTACGCGCGCTGAATCAATTTTCTCAGTCCCAAGCCCTAATCCTCTTAATAAGCGATGACGCCCGCGCATAATTTTTCCGGTAGAACATTTTCCACAATAATAAATTATCTCTTCTGGAACCTTATCACGTGGCAAAATTAAAGATAATAATTTTTCTGATTACCTCACTAAGGTAATTTTCTAATTGTACCCATGAATTAATCATCGCATGAGATGACTCGCACCATGTCCAACTTGGATGTCTTCTACTAAAAAAAAAAAAAACAAACATCAAGCACAATATGTGGCAGAAAATATTTGCAAAAAAAGAAAAAAAAACAATATTATATTATAAAAATAAAGTGTACATACTCAGTTCGCGGATTTGATTTCCTCCTGAGCAAGTTTCTACCTTCTCAGCACAGCAATGGCATTAACTTATTGCACTCCGACATTTGTCGGGAAAATAAGCTAGAAACAATGAAGATTGAAGACGCTGCTCTGGCCGAGACGTTTTTCTTTAATTACAGAAATTACCCAAGTGCAAGTCAGGCAGGGCAGTACAGCAGGAGTCGTGCGACTTGTACACTGCAATGGGGTTTTTCGCTTTTCACCCATTTAATTCTGTAACCGCAATTTACGTAATCACTTTATCAAGAATTATTTAATTTATTATGTTATGTAGGTACCGAGATCGACTACAAATATATTATGAGAAAAATCAATGTTCGCCGGTACAGGGGGCATTAAAAATTTCAAATTTTTAAGGGATAACTGCTGCAATCACTGGTTAACTATAATTAAAATGGGCTTGGCATTCTTGCTTCAAAAATTTTATATAACTTTTGTGTAGTTTGTCAAAACTGCAAACAAATTTCTTATAGAAAGGGGAATGTCCACTTTTCATACAGCTTTATGCCCGACACCTCCAGATATGAGAGATGTCTTAAACGATGCATTATGATCCCTGAACAACGACTTTCCGGCGGCAAAAACGTCCCGAGAAAGTTTTCTGAATCAGAAAAAATATACACCACCCATAGTATTCGGCGAGACCTTTAATTCGATATGCAACATGCGGTATTGGCATCACCCCCCCCCCTCCCCCACCGAGGGTTCCTACTCCCATGGTAAAAGAAACCAGAGAAAAACTTTCTTCTACGAATTGTAGATGGTTATGAGCTGAGGCGAACAGTGAAACCCATTTTCCGATCGGACATAACCCTACCGAGTGAGAGCCGATCTAAGGTGTTCAAATAAAAAAGAGGGAAATACTTACTAAAAAAGTGAGGATTGGGATGGCTATAAATAAATATTTAAGCCTAAGAGTATAGGAGTATGGGTACTCAAACTTCCTCTCTGGACGTAAGGAATTCGGTTCTATACTAGATTTTCCAAAATGTACTAGATGAAACGTTGTTAATAAAAAAATTTCAGAGCATCATACTGAAAAAAAAAGTTTAATTAACACGCAGAAACGAATTTCAACAAATTACTCGTTATTTCAACTCTCATTTCTTGCTTAGTAGTTAGTTAGCAGTTGGGTCTGAGCTGAGAGAGAACAAGCCAAGAAATTTGTACATCTTTTGGCAGTAATTACGTAACAATAACAAGCCGAGTGTGATCTTGATAATATGATGTACTTACATCTTATAGGTACTAGAATTTTTGCCACATTAGATGTGCACTTAATTCAGGAATTAAGTTTTAATTCTTATATCTTTCCCTTATCACTGTTCGCTTTACATAATTTCACCTTCTACAATTATTTTTACGTTTTACCATAAAATTCAAACCAGGTAAAGCAAAAATAGTTATAAATAAAAAATAATGAATAATCCAATGACTGAGAGCCGCCATTAAGCGTGTCAGTAGCAATAATCTATATTTTTTATGGAGATGTCACTTAAAAGAAAAACTTATCGATATGGCTACCCAGACCCGAACATGAAAACCTAGGATCCCTAGACGGGTTAACAGAGTCAGGATCCCTTTTTTAAATAATTGAATAAAACAAAACTGTTACCGTTATTTTTCATTTATTTAACGTATATCGACCTTATAGAAAATAGACAAACAAACTTGAAAATATCACAAATAAGTACCGAATTATATGCAAAGAAAATTCGTTGCGTGTAAGCATCTTAGATTATATAGCAAAAAGGATAGGCTATGAGGAAGAAAAACTTAAGAATTTCTCTGCATATACAGGGTGGGCCAAAAGTCATCATGGGGTTTAAAAATTTAATAACTTTTTCGTTTATATATTTTTTTTATTTTTTTTTTTTTTTTGATTATAAAATATACAAAATGGAAATTTTTTTACGCTAAGTATGGAAAATAATGTCACTTAAATGACCGCCGTTATTAGCTTCGCAATGATGGGCTCTTTTTAGAGCATTTTCCATAACATCTTTCAACATTTGTGGCTGTAGCGCTCGAATTTCTGCAACAATGTGGGCCTTGAGTTCAAGGATTGTCTCGGGCGTGAACAAGCCCGCTCGCTCCTTCAAATAACCCCAAAGAAAATAGTCGGGTGCTGACAAATCTGGCGAACGCGCTGGCCAATTAATTTCCGAATTTCTTGAAATTATTCGCTGTCCAAAAATTTGCCTTAAAAGTGCCATTGTGTCTCGGGCAGTGTGGGCAGTGGCTCCATCCTGCTGAAACCACATCTCAGGTCTGTTTTCAAGAGCAGGACGTAAAAAATTTTCTATCATAAACCGATACCGCTCTCCATTTACGGTTACAGCACTTCCATCTTCATTTTCGAAGAAGTAAGGCCCAATGATATTTTCAGATGTAATGCCACACCATACTGTACACCTAATGGGGTGCAATTGGCGTTGATGAATGGCTCTTGGATTTTCAGAACCCCAGAACCTACAGTTCTGCTTATTAACAAAGCCATTCAGATGAAAATGAGCTTCATCACTCATAATCAGATTTTCAATAAAGTTGATTTCATTTCTGGCCAACTGTTGAAATTTAACTGCAAAATTTAGACGTTGCCGATGATCTGCGGGTTTCAATTCTTGCACCAATTGCACCTTATATGGGAATAACAGTAAATCTTTTTTTAAAATGCGCCGTAGTGACGTACGAGACATCCCTAGCTGAGCAGAACGCCTTCTGGTAGATGTTTCTGGTGTTTCGTTAACACTTTGCTTTACACGTTCAATATTTTCCGCAGTGTGAATTATACGCGGTCTACCGGTTCGAGGCAAATCACTTACGGTGCCATGTTGGTGGTGACGATCAACTAAGCAACGAATCATGGCTTCAGAGGGCGAAATTCTGACGTTAAAATGGCGACGATATGCTCTTTGCGTTAAAATAATTGATCGCTGATTTAAGTAATAAAATTCTATTATTCTGGTTCTTTGTTCAGTTGTGAATCTCTCCATTATTTATTCTCCAGATGTTATTTATATAATCTAAAAAAAAAAAATAAAAAAAATATATAAACGAAAAAGTTATTAAATTTTTAAACCCCATGGTGACTTTTGGCCCACCCTGTAGTAGAATCGCATCGATGTGTTTGTTTAGTCATGGAAGTCGACAACTACGATATTTTCAGAGTGGGCACATAATTTAGTGGTTGAAACTTTATTAAGTATTGAAGAAATTCAATAGAAGAGATCTCATTATATCGCACAATGATTTTATTTTATAATTTTTAAAATTTTTAAGAATTTTTCCTTATTATTTTCTGACAATATTTTTCGGTGTTGCCTTTGTATGACTCATATCATGTAAGTGACCACTGACAATTCAATTGTAAACAAACAAATAAACCGGATTGGAAAATGTTCAATTTTGTTGTCACTGCTGTCTATTTTTATAACTATTTCATTTCTATTTTATTTCAAACACTATAAATTATTATTGAAAAAATTAAACTTGTTGTTTCTTCAGCACAGCACAGCGCACTTTACCACCATAATTCAAGACTCCGGAGCCTGGATTATATAAAATCCTTGCACAAAACAATATTTCACTATTGTTTCTCACTATAATAAAGTCTGAATCATTTTTAATCAGACTTCTTTATGGAAAAATCACTAAAAGAATAGCGGACTTCATTTCATAAATTCAGAAATGTCAGAAATGAGCAGAAATGTCGAACTGACAAAAAATAAACGACAAAGCTCTTTTGTTATTCCCCCCCTCCCTTCGACGTGTCAACTAAATAAATGATTATCACACGTACACGAATTTTACACAGCATGGCCTATCCTTTTTGCTATATAATCTAACGTAGCATACGCTTAGATTGTCATGCGATGAACTTTCTTCTCTGCAAAGGAACGAGTTACCTTACTTAAGTACAAAGACTGCATTATTTCTGACTATATGTATGTACAGCACAGATAGTGAATTGAGCCTAAACTCCTCTTTTTTCACTCGATTAAGCGCTAAAAACGGCCGTTCTGCCGAGCAGTTTGACTCTGCTGCATACAACAACATCCGGAGCGCTTTTTCCCACATTTGGATAAATATCCAGAAAGCCTTTTTCCAGGATGTAGATTAGGTATTTGTATAAATCCCGGCCGATAATTGTTTTCTCCGTGTAGCCTCAGCGGAAATCAGCTCGTAGGTGCAGACACTCATTTCCCAAAACCCCTTCTAAATCTCCTAGATAGAAGCCTTTCAATTTCCGGGCGAACTCGGACTATCTTGATATGTCAAGATATGAAACTTCATGAGAAAGTAAAACCTTTTACTCAAGTGCTCGTAAGCAGAACCACGTCTTTGTAGTTCTGCAATCAACCTGTCGATAATTACATTGAAAACGGTAATTCTAAACCCGTCCCTACCGGATAGTGCAACTTTGATCTCGTTTCCTTTTATTTTATCAATTGAGAATTAGCCGCCTCCAATAATTTACCATCTTGGTCTGCCTATTGGTAAATCAGCCACTGTACGCAGGAACAATATAAAGTGAATTCAAAAAAAAATAATATCCGTTGTCGTATGCCCTCTATGTATAACATTTCGACCCATGGCGGACCCCTCCCCTACAAGGTTGGGCCCCATGGCAGAAGTTCACCATTGTGGCTACCACAGAGAATCAAAAAATCATTCGTTTCTTAAGTTTCACGTCATGAAAAAAAAATCATCAGAAATTTAATTGAATTAATTACTAATAAAGTTTTCGAAGTGGGCATAATTGCGAATTCGCCCTCCTGAAGGTTTCAACGGATATTATCGAATCCTTAGATCTAGACGATTTAAATAACCTGTCTTATTGGACTTTTGACTCAGTAGATCACAATTTGCTCCTTCATAAACTTTCGAGTTATGTACTTAAATTTTTCCTCTTCAGCTATTAAACTCTGTTCTTATTTCTTACCTGTAGACAACAAGCAATCAAAGTTCAAAACTCTAAGTCGAACTTTCAAAACTCCACCTCCGGAATACCCCAAGGATCAATCCTAGGTCCTCTCTTATTCAATTCTCTATATCAATGATTTGACTAAGATAATTAATGATGAGAATATATTCATATGTTGATGGCGTGCAGATTTACTTGAACAGACCGGGTTGCAAGAAGATTGTGTTATTCGTGTAAATGAAGATTCAATGATAATTTATGATTGGTCGATACCTAATAAACTGCTACTGAATCCTGCAAGGCTGTGTATATGCCGATCTATAGAAACAACTTTGAGGCGTCATATCTACCGCCGTTATTTTAAAAAACTTTACCTTGTCATTCTCTAACTCTGTAAAAAATTTAGATGTAAGTCCTGAACAGACAATTTACTTGCTGCAGTCATGTTACCAATATCTAGGCAAAGATAGATAGATAGATTTGCGTGAAAGTCTAGAGTCAGCTGAACCAATAGTTCAGAGAAAATTAGAAATCCTAAAAGGACGATACTCATTTTTTTAGTATACCAACATTCAAATTGTGCTAGAAGCTTGTAGAGTTGCGGTAGCATATATGTATAGTCCAGAGAGTGGAGAGGTGTGAATATAAAGAACTATGTACCTACTTCAAATTCAAACCGCTAAAATTCTTATAAGTATCCTGCAAAAAATTGAAATTAATTCATTTGACACTCGGTGGATAGAGCAATTTACATTTTTCTTAGTTCATTCCCCCCATTCTTTCAAAACTAATCGATCAATTGTCATCTAGTTCACGTTTGAACGGAGGTCATCCATTTGCTTCGACATCTCTAGAGTAATCCATTCTTAGAGTAAAATATAAAACAACATTTACACGTATATAGGTATACACAAATTATTCATTTAATTTAAAATTATATCAAGATCAGAGACGTGACTTGTTTACTAAAGAGCTTTTATAAAAACAATTTTTTTCGATTTTCATCTGAGTTGAATCATTGAAGAGCTGTGACTTGAAAATAATTCTATAATTAACTCAACACGCACATTGTGAGCTGAGGAATGGAAAATTATATAAGTTGCCTCATCTTCTCATAGGTTTTTGATAAGTCGATTTAGTAACTTTTCGTGAAACAAGTGTAGTTATTTTTATATAATGAAATAGTTTTAGCTTGGATGCATCGACCTATAACATAGAAATCATATAAAATTTTATTTTTTAAAATCTATTACAATTTGGATGATTTCCGTCAAGATTCTTTGAAAAGCGCCATCTGTATTCTTATTCAATTAAATTATTCCAAATTCTATGAAATTTCCAGTCAATTCCAATATTATTTTGGCATTTTCTACAGAAATGTTGTCCTTAAAGAATGCAGTGACCTGAGTTGTTTTGTGAAACAAATGAAAAATGTTTCCTGATTGATTTATGGAGTCGCAGTGATGCCAACTCAATAAATAACTGATAAGTATCAACCACAGACATGTTTCACAAAAAATATTGTGTTTCTGTATATCAGAGTTTGAGCACCCTTTAAAACGTTTACTACATAAAAATATGTAAAACTCAAACCAATCTGGTGAAACTTTACACCCGAAAATCGAATTAAATTAAAAACATATCTTTCTTCGGTTCAAGTGATATTTTAATCGCTTATAGGCACTTTTATAATAAATTAAATTCATTCCGACTTTAATTTTCAAAAGGTTATTTTTACCTGAATCCTGCTGCGTATGGACAAGAGAGACGGAGTATTGTAAACACTATCTTTACCTTATTCTTCCTGCGGTGATTACATCTGCAGCCAACATAAAGACATCAAATGGCATAAGAAAATGTTCAGTAAATGATTTTTTGTGTTGGTAGCTCTGCCATAGCGCGAAAGAGTAAACTATAAAGCTTGTGCCACTCCTTCCTATAGGAAAATGATAATACGCTCAGTCCATTGTTATAAGTCAGTTGTAGCAACTGAAGTATAAGTAGAAAAGCAGGGAAATATATAGCTGCAAAGATCGCACTAAGGCATAAAGAGTCTGGCTGCTGGACATAGCACCATACTGAAGATCTGTCCTAGGGACTGTATACAGAGAGTTACGGATTGTCTAAGTGTGTATACATGCTTTTACGATGGTCGCCACTCTAACCTAACTTAACCTAAGTAGAAAAGCAGGTAAGTGAAAATTGAACAGAAGAAACTAGAAATATATTTGAGGATAATTCGCACACATAATATGGAAAAATAATTTTAATTTCAATTTAACAATATAATGTTCATATCAAAGAGAAAAAAACAAAAACATTTAACTTTATTAGTATGAATTGTTCACTTTTGTGTATTGCATTTGAAGGAATATTTTTGTTACTGTTAATTATAATATCAGATGTAATTTTAATATCAAAAAATTTGATTCATTCATAAATGACAAAAACTCTTTTACAAAAGAAAAGTCTTCAAAAAACGGAATTTCTTCGAAAAAGATGGGGTTTCGTATCAGTAGGAAGCTTATACTTTTCAATACCTACGGCTTGGTTCCAACTTGCCGTAGATGCCATACATCTTAAGCAGAGTTTTGATTTGTATTTTACAATCTTTGATTGGTATTTGTATTTACCTGCTATTTCAACTTTTAGTTTTTTGCATTGCTAAAAAATTCTCTCAGCTTCACTGATAAATGTGAAAGCGAAAAAAGATTAGTAAAAAACCTTTTTACCACGGCATATATTTTAAAAAGCTGTTCTAAATATATGCTCGTTTTAAAAATTTCAACATTCTTTAATATTTTTCTCTATATAAAATACAACGATTTTAGGTATACCAAATCGAACACCTTTTACACTGAACCCCTACAATTTTGATTAAATTTGCAGGGTTGATAGATAAATCATGTAAAAATATTCGACCCATCCTTATCGAAACTGTCAAGACACACATGATACATGTATGGGTAGAGATCTCGAAAAATCATTCAAGCTTTAAGTGGCTCTGCATACATACATATATCTCAAGGGACTCTTCGATTCTGCCTCCTTTTACTGCAATTAAAAAATCTGCTGTGAACAAATGCTTTGATCCTTTCATTGTGATAAGGATTGACTCCATGCTTAAAAGAGGAAAAGTCTCCACCACATTAGAAAATTATACAAGTTTTGGCTGAGTGTAGGATAGTATAACCCAGTATATGCTAAGTGAATGCGAGACGAAGTTTGACTTAATTACTTGCTGTATTGTAGAGGCGCCACTACTGCAGACGTAACCAAAGGGTAAGCCAGCCAGCAATGCCCAATTCTCCAATAAAATCAACGCTGCCACGGCACATATTGTATCTGAAAATAAGTCCAGTTGGTCAACAGAAACATTTTCTGCAAATTTCTCAGAATAAATGAATGCTTATTGCTCATCTACGCGTCTATGCTCATAGTGGCCCAAGCACTCGTTTTCGGCCTCCAATAATTCATAACAATTCTAAGGAAAAAATTTCCAGTGAATTTCTTAGAAAAAATTGAGGTCGGTTGAGGCGAGCGCCTCTACAATACAACAAGTAACTAAGTCAAACTTCGTTTCGCAATCACTATATATATATTTTATACACAAAAGGGTATAACCATTTTTTTTAAAACACGTGTACCAAGGCACTACAAGTTTTTAGTGTTTAATCCCCCCTCTATCCGCCGCGCCGTCATTGAAAAATCAGAAAACTTTATATTTTAAAAAGGTGTTATTTTAGCAATTATTTTTTAATTAACTTTTTTTTTCAAGAAGATGCCCACTAAAGGTAGTTCTGGTGCAAATTTCAGAACCCCCAAGGAATCAACTTTCATATTAACATTTTCGCAATTGTTGAAGGTTCAATACTTTACTCTACCCAGCAGTGTTCAATTTAAAACATTTCTAGCAAAAAATAAGTCCAAACTAGGAATTTATTCCCATTATTATTAACATTATCCAACAATTTTCTTTTCGAATAAATGTACACAATAAGTTAAGAAAACTAAGAAGCAGATCCCCATAGTTCTTTTCTCTATGCAAATCAGTAAATTTTGTCTTCAACGCCTACTCCAACCAAGACTTAACGCCATTTTTTCATAGCAATGTAAATGAAATTTTACAAATGGACTAAATCGGGCAACCGCTTCTTGGTGTTGCCATATAAAATTTTTGTATTTTTACGTGTACTGTGAAAATCATCAGTCTTAAACGTTTGTAATGTACTGAAAAGTTCTTTAAAATATGAAATCGTATGAAATTGTTTATAACCATTTTTGCTGTCCGACGAACCGTTTTAGATATATAAGCGAAAAACCACTTCAAAAATTAAGCTACCACATAATTCTAGTAGAGCAAAAATTATTTTGATTTTAGCATGTCCGTCCGTCCGTTTGTCCGCCCGCCCGTCTGTCCGTCCGTCCGTCTATCCGCCTTCCTCAAGATGACTCGAGAACTCATTCACTTAGAGCGCTGAGACAAATCGGGTAACACCTAGCCAAGCAAAAAATTGTATTGCAAGGGTAGGCCATATCAACCTTTCGGAGTTACAGAGTGATTATGAAATTATGCTAGGTTTTCACAAAACACCCTGTATCTTAAAAACTAAAGGGTCACATGGTAATTTCATAGCCTTTTAAACGACTGCTCACCAGCCTCCTACTCCTCTTCCCTCAAGAGTTCTGGTGGTCTAAACTAAAAATTTCGGATTTTCTTAACACTTTTTTTACTTTGACCCCTATGTTTTTTTTTTTTTTTTTTGCAAAAAGGTCATTAACGTAACTTATTTTTATAAAAGCTACAAACTGTGGACTCTCCCCTTTAATTTGACCTATTACACCCTATGTGCTGTATCCGCTAAAGAGTTATATCTCACAACCTATTCAGGTCATACCAATACCGATATTTTTTTAAATAACGTGTTTTTAGTCACCAAAGGAACAAATTATCTTTGAAAATAGGTTTCAGAATAGCTTTGAGAATAGGTTAAGAGCTAATAACTCTTTAACGGATACAGATAGCACAAAAGGTGTAATACATAGGTCAAATTCTTTTAATTTTATATATAGTGCATTCTTTCAACTTATATTTAGTGCATTGCCTCGTACTCATTCACAATTAGTTATAATTGTGTTCTCGTTATAAAATTTGAGATTGGTGAATTTGCGTGAATTTCTTCGCAATGCCACTCAGCTGTGCTAAGTGCAGTTCAACAGCCAGGAACGGGCTAAGTGTAAAATGTGGCGGTGTATGTGGTAAGGATTTTTGTGCCAAATGTGTAAATCTAACTGACTACGACCTAAAAAGTGTTCTTATTAAGAACAACATTATATATATGTGCGATGAGTGCATTGACTTTAAAAAAACTGTTTTAGATAGGTTTGACGTGTTGAAATGTGAGCTGGCGGAATGTAATAAGCAGTTGACTCTTCAAGATCGGGAGATCAAAATAGTTCTGAATCATTTAAACGTGTTGTCTGCAAATGATAAAAAAATAATGTGTCATATTACTAACTCGGTAATAAGTCATAAAGAATCATTTGCTGATAGGTTAATGTGTCAGCCTCCGTCTGCTGGAGCGGCAACAATGAATTCGAAATTAGTAAGTACACAACTTGATATTCTTAACTCTGCTGACCCTAGGGAGGATAATATTACTTTGGGCCTTAACCCAGTTAACGCTTCGTTTGTGGGTGAGACTGATGATGATTGTCGTATTGCTACTAATGATGTTCCAGTTAATACTAATAGGATTGTATCGCACTCCACTGATCTTAACCAGATTCGGGTTAGACTTAATAGCAATAACAAGCGACAGCTTAAGATAGTTGGTACCTCTTCTAGCCGTGGGATCTCTGCTGTCAACAAGCTCAAATGGCTTCACTTATCTCGTCTTGACCCAAATGATACTACTGAAGATAAGATCATCAAATATATATCATCTAAATTTAGTATTGACCCTAACATCCTGGTCTGCAAGAGATTAACTGGAAGGGATATTGATCTGTCGTCATTGAAATTTTTGACATTCAAGCTGGGTGTTCCGGATTACATATTTCCTGATCTCCTAAAGGATGATGTCTGGCCGTGTGGGATAATTGTGCGGAAATTTGTATACATGCCAAAAAACCTAGATGTTCAGCAACCAGTACATCTGAGCACTTAATTCGTTTCTCCCATCTTCATGAGTATGATCATCCCGTATCCGGTATTTGCCCTCTATCTCAGAAACATTCATTAAATACTTCATTAAGGCCTAACTCTTCTATATCCTGCTATTTTCATAACGTGAGTGGTCTTAGGACTAAGGTTAATGACATTTATGTTAGTTCCACTCAACATTCGTATGATGTTATCGCGTTGGTTGAGACTTGGCTTAACCCGTCGTTTCATTCATCAGAGATTTTTAATCCTTCATATTTGGTTCATCGTAAAGATCGTGCTGCTGAATCTGGACTTAGCCGTGGTGGGGGTGTCCTGCTTGCAGTTAACTCTACTTTCCAGTCGCGTGAAATTACATTACTTCATTCGTCTTATGACATTGAGCAGATCTGTGTTCGAGTATCTACTTCAAACCTAACTATTTTTTTCTTCGTTTCATACATCCCGCCAAACTCGCGTGTGGAGATCTATGAGAAGCATATCCTGAATATAGGATCAATCCTAGAGACCATGGTTCATGACAACGATCACGTTTGTGTTCTTGGTGATTTTAATGCCGGCAATGTCCACTGGTTATGGAGTGACGAGGACAAGATGCTTGTTCCTTTTAATGTTCTCAAGGATATTGAACGCTGTCTGGTGGATGGACTTCTGTCAATGGATCTTCTTCAGATTAATACTGTGGTGAACTCGATTGGTAGACTTCTAGATTTAGTTTTTGTTAGTGAAAACTTAGTTAGTACTGTTAACTCTGCATCCTTTAACTTCTCTAAAGATACTGTTAATCATTGTGCACTCGAAATTGTTATTGGTTTTATAGCTCATAATAGTACTTTTTGCAATCCTCATTTGCGAGATTCTCCACATTGTTATAACTTTAAAAAAGCCAATTATGCGGCTATAAATGAAGAACTTGATCTAATTGACTGGCATGGTTTGTTTTCTGATTGCGATGTAATGCAGGCGTACTCTAAATTTGCGTCAGTTTTAGACAACATTATTTCTGCTCATGTGCCCATAGCATTGAGGAGAGGCAATTCTGGCCATCCATGGAGAAACCATAGATTAGCTAAATTAAAAAATGCTCGCAATTCTGCCCATAGGAAATATAGAGAAACGTGCGATGTAAATGATGGTATTCTTTTTAAAAGACTTCGGAGGGAGTATGAATTTCTGAACAAGTTTTTATACAGGCAATATTTGAATTCTATTGAAACTGACATTAAGCATAATGCCAAAACATTCTGGTCCTTTCTTAATGGTAAAAGGAGCTCTTATGGTATCCCTTCTTGCGTTCACTATAACAGTGTGATAGCAGACAACACTATTGATGCTTGTAGACTTTTTGCTGACTACTTTGAATCTACATACGTTGAGGATGATGGTCAACCATTTGATAATGACCTATTGACGAACATACCCTCATCTGTGGACTTAGGGTCATTACATATATCGGTTGTTGATATTATTGATGCTCTTAACAAGCTTGGTACATCGTCTTCTTCTGGACCTGATGGTATTCCAGCTATCCTTGCATTTTGCTGTCGTGAGGCATTATCTCAACCTCTCCATCACATCTTCAATCTTTCTCTTTCATCAGGAGTGTTTCTCGATCAATGGAAGCTCTCTGTGCTGCGTCCTATCCATAAATCTGGTGCTAAAAATGATGTAATGAATTATCGTCCTATCTGTAAGCTCTCTGTTTTTCCGAAGCTATTTGAGAGTATTGTAACCAATAAGATTTCATTCCTTCTCAAAGAGTACATTTCTCCTCTTCAACATGGCTTCATTAAGGGGAGATCTACAGAGACTAATCTTGTATCTTTTGCTAACTTTTCCCTAAGAGTAATGGAGGACTCTGGTCAAGTTGACGTCCTCTATACAGACTTCAGCAAAGCATTTGATAGGGTTAACATTCGTCTGCTACTTGCAAAGCTGAGTACGTTTGGCTTTCATTCCTCACTGCTCAGATGGATTTCTGCTTATCTCTTAAATCGCAGACAGATGGTTGTGATCAATGATGTAACATCTCGTTTCATTCGTGTGCCTTCTGGTGTTCCACAGGGCAGTCATTTGGGCCCTATTCTTTTCATAATTTTTATCAATGACGTTTTTAAGATTTTCAAATTTGCCTCATGCCTTGGTTTTGCCGACGATTTAAAAATATTCATTAAGGTTGGTGATGCTCTTGATGCAGCTAAACTTAAGCTGGATGCTCAAAGATTCGCTCGTTGGTGCTGTCTAAATCGTTTATCTCTCAAGTTATCTAAATGTAAGCACCTGACCATTACTAGAAAGGCTTCACCGGTTTTATTTGATATATTTATTAACGGATCTCCTGTTTCCAAATGTAATTTCGCATCTGATCTTGGTGTTATTGTAGATTCCGGTATGACATTCTCCCAGCATATTGACTTCATTGTGAGTAAAGCGAATTCTCGTCTTGGCTTTGTCAGACGCCGTGCTGCGGAATTTTCCGATCCCTATACTCTTAAAAGCCTGTATGTCTCCTTAGTAAGACCTATTCTTGAGTATTGCTCTGTTCTATGGGATCCTTACTATGCTGTTCATAGTAATAGAGTCGAGAGTGTTCAAAGGAGATTTACCAGGTTTGCTTTAAGGAAGCTTAACTGGAGTGTCGATTTGCCCCCCTACCATGCAAGATGTCAATTAATTGACTTGCAAAAGCTATCTACAAGACGTAAGATCCGTAATGTCATGTTTATAAAGGATCTGCTGGATTATAGAATTGTCTCTCCTTCCCTGCTTGAGCATATTTACTTTTACACTCCATCCAGAAATCTGAGGTTCTTCTCTATCTTATTTGAATCGCTTCATAAATCAAATTACTGTCTTAACGGTCCAATTGCTCGTTCTGTTCGTCAATTTAATCTTTGTAGCTGCATGATTGACTTCAATGAAAGTAGATGCTCAATTAAAAAAGCTGTAGTAGTTTCATCGCTTCTCTCTCTTAATTACTTTTTTATAATTGTATATTATCATTGCTAGATTTTATCATGATTGTCATGTGATTTTTATTCCTGTTATAGTTGTTATTATTATTTTCATTTTATTTCCAAAGTTATTATTATTATTTTGTATGTAATATGTTACTCAACTATTTATTAACTGTTAATTCCATAATGTTACTATCAATCCTTTTATACTATTTATTGTCTAGCTTCTTTATGGTTATGCATTCATTTTATATTATTATCTTTTTTACATCCTAGCTCGTAGTATTACTTAATTCGTTATTATGTAATTATTTATTGTGTTTTTGCTTGAAGCTAAATGTATTTGTTTTTTTTTCCTTTTCTTTTTTTTTAAGCATTTATACATAGTTTTAGTGCATGCCTTTTTTCTTTATTTTATAATAACTATTTTTTTCTTTTTTTTTTCCTTGGTCTGTAAGATTTGTGAATCGGTAGACTGAATAAATAAATAAATAAATAAATAAATTAAAGAGGAGAGTCTATAGTACTGGGACATCGGAACGGAACATCGATGTGGCGATAATATCGATCATATAACATCGATGTGGCGATAATATCGATCATATAACATCGATGTACAAACCACATCGATGTTATTAAATTTTAAACATAGAGTCTATTCACAGCAACACGCTATAGTGACTATAGTCACTTTTTGCGTTCAGAGCAACCAAAAAGTAACTTTTTTCCCCTCGGTTTTGACAGAAAAATGTGTTCAGAGCGGACTTTTCTTGATAGCACTCGGGACTGCTATCAAAATAGTCACAATCGTGTTTGAATGTGTGAATTGTCAAAGAGCTTGTAAAATTTAAAGTAAATAAGTGAATAAAACTGGCATGGATATAAAGAAGAAAATTATTTTATTGCTGTTTATAGTTTGAATGTATTAAGTCCCAATTTACTAATTTACGCGGGGAGGGGGGGGATAGAGTTTATTTTCTGACCGTATATATATTAACACATACATATGAACATTTTCCTTCAAAACGCTTTTTTCGCTTTTTCTCGTTTAGAGCAACCAAGTTGCTTTTTACACTATCGTCAAATTCACAGAGTCACTTCAAAACGTTTTCGAAGTCACTATAGCGTGTTTCTTAAAAATAACGATAAATGAATTAAATAAAAATGAAAAATTGCAGGTCCGAAAACTTCTTATCTACAGACTGAAGAAACAATAACTGGCAAAAGCGTTTTCCCTGCAAACTGTTTCTCTTTTGAGTTATAGCCTGTCTACAAGACAGTGCAAGACGTGATAAGCCAAGATATATAAGTTGGTGACGCTGCCATCATTTCAAAGGAGCGCTTAAATAAAGGGGTATTTCCAATTGCCTACGTTCCGAACTTTCTTCCGATGCTTTTGTTGTTTTTTCAATCACCAAGCGGATGTAATTAGCACATAAATTGAACTTAGTAGGACAACGATGTTGTCACGTAGATTTGACCGTGTGTGGGCCTGTTTGTTGTGTGTGATACGTATGTCAAGCGGTTGGACGAAGATCAAATTAGTTTGATTTTGAGTGGCAGGGCTACGTGTTTGACAACATATTGAACCCTGTAGGGTGATGTTTGTCACACATTCGTCATTCTTGAGTGAAGTCTATCCTAATGTTGGGCAGCATGTTTGACAGTGTGTGGAGAAAAAGCTTTCATGTGTGGCACAAGGCACACCAAAGTGGACAGCATTTTCGCCTTGTATGGGCCGCTTTAACTAAAATAATAAGCAAACCTGTATCGCTCTGCTGTGGCCTAACTTCATTGGTCTCCATTGAGTCAGTGACAAGAGTGTGATGCAAGGTCACTCTGATTGTTTTGAAAATGAAAAGAACAATAAGTTCACTACTTCTCTTTCCGTTTTATCACAAACATTTTATTGAAATATAAGTATTTTTCCTTTTCAAATCTAGAAATTTTTTTTGGAATTTTATTTGCTTTTTACAGTATGCATTTATTCCTTTGCGGTAAGAAGCATATAATTCCCTAACATCGATGTACGTCGATGTTTTAGTGCGTCGACATTGATGTAAAAATATCGAACATCGAAAGCCCAAACATCGATGTTTTAAAAACATCAATGAACATCGCCCAGGACTAGTCTACAGTTTATAGTTTTATAAAAACAAGTCATCTTAAGGAACAACCTGTATATGTGGAAACTGCCTGAGAACGCGTTAAAGTAGAGAGCTGCAATTTTGAACACAGTATTTCTATGGAAATATTTACATATAATATATAGTAAATATAATTTCAAAAATGGGCTAAATCGGGAAACCCTGTCTTCGTGTTGCCATATATAAATTTATGTTTTTTACATACACTGCGAAAACGAACAGTCCTATACGTTTTTATTGTACTCAAAAGTTCTTCAGAATATAAAATTCTATGAAATTATTTATAACCATTTTTACTGTCCGGCGAACCGTTTTTGAAATATATGCGAAAAACCAGTTGAAAAATCAAACTTGCAGATGGGTGATCATAAGAATTGGTCTAGCTTTTTTACTTGTTGAAATTATATGAACTATTTTTATGAAAGCACCACGTACCAAATTTCAGCACTCTAGGTTCAATCGTTCTCAGGCAGTGTTCTAATATATAGTAAAAACGAAATTTTGTATGGCAACCCTACGAAGGAGTTACCCGGTTTGTCCCATTTTCGAACTTAAATTTACTTTTTTCTTTAAAAGCCCATGTGCAATTACAGCTCACTAAGTACACGCGTTCTCGAGATGTCGTGTGGCCGGACGGACGGACAGACGGATGGTCATGCAACAATCAAAATAACTTTTAATATTATGCTAGGTATGTGTCCAATCAATTCTGCTCTATCATCATTATTTCTATGCGCTCCACACGGAATGACAAACTTAGTACTATATATCCTATAATATCATATATAACAATTGAAAAAGCTACAATTGGCCTACGACCAATATTATACCCTAAATGAAAATAAAAGTTAAATATATGGCATAAGACAACGTTTAGTAAGAAATATTTTGTGTTGGTAGCTCCAATTCTGCCATAGGGCGAAAGAAAACTATAAAACTTGTGCCATTCTTTCCAGGAAAATGGCAATACGCTCAGTCCATTGTTGTCAGTGGTGCAAACTCAAAGTTCTGTATAGCAACACCAAGTAGGGGTTGCCCGACTCAATTCAGTTTTGAAATTTTATTTACTATATTCTTGAAAACACTGATTACAAAATTTCAGCTCTCTGCGTCAACGTTTTCTCAGGCAGTGTAATGTAATGTATAGAACACTGTCGGGTAATTATAGGAAACCACGGTACAGAAAACAAATACTCTCTCTCTGTCTTTTCAAAAGAAATGTATATACATTATTGGACGAAATTACGTCACAGCTCATGTGTCAAAATTTAATGAGAAATCTGGTATTATCTGTACCGTGGTGCATGAGTACGAGCGTATAGTCAGTCACGGTACACTGACAGTAACAAGGTATGACTGATATGAATCATGATGGCAATTTTGAGCGCCATGACATCACACGACTGTGCTAAATAAATTAGATACAAAATTAAAAAAATTCTGAAGTCTTCACATGAATTGATGCTGGGATGTCACTGCATCACCTATCAAAATCTAGTGGATATACTTTGTTAATGTCAATATACCGTGATAATCAGTATCAAGGTATATACATAAGGGGTTTTCCAATAAGAGGTGTTATTTTAATTAGCCCGCTATTTCGGTAGATGTCACTTTTTGACATTTGACAAGTAGATACTACGTGATTAATAAAAATGGAACGATACATGATTCAACAACGCATTGAAATTATTAAAATTCACTATAAAAATGGTGAAAATGTGGCAGAGACGGTTCGTAAAACTCGAACATTTTTGGGTCGTCGTGAAGCACCTTGTCGGACCGCAATACAGAAATTGGTAGAAAAATTCGAGCTGTCGGGACAAGTTAGTGATGTGAAGAATAAAACCCGTGCACGTCGCTCAAGAACAGCCGAGAATATTGCTGCTGTACCCGAAAGTGTTGAAGAAAACCCAGGTTTGTCCATTCCTCGTCGTTCTTTTGAATTATGCATTCCACAAACGTCATTACACCGTATTTTGAATAAAGATTTGGGTCTTAAGACTTATAAAGTTCAGTTAACACAAGAACTCAAGCCGGCCGATCATCAACAACGTCGAGTCTTTGCTCATTGGGTCTTTGAAATGCATGAAAATGATCCGGAATTCCATCGAAAACTCATCTTGAGTGATGAGGCCCATTTCCACCTCGATGGCTTCATCAACAAACAAAATTGTCGCATCTGGGGCTCGGAAAACCCAAGAGTTATTGTTGAAAAGCCTCTCTACCTCAACGTGTGACTGTTTGGTGCAGTTTATGGTCCCGCGGGGTCATTGAACCTTACTTTTTCGAAAATGAGGCTGGAGCAACAGTTACGGTGCATGGATTTTTTATGGCCGGAATTGGATGGTATTGATCTGGACAACGTTTACTTTCAACAAGACGGCGCTACGTGCCATACAAGCAACGAAACCATTGATCTTTTACGGGAAAAGTTTCCGCACCGTGTTATCTCTCGAAGAGGTGATCACAATTGGCCACCGAGATCTTGTGACTTAACACCTTGCGACTTCTTCGTTTGGGGCCACGTGAAAGAGAAGGTCTACACCAACAGTCCAGCGTCGATTCAAGACCTCAAAGATGGAATTCGTGAGGCTATCGAGGACATAGGGCAGTCACTTTGTGATTTGGTTATGGAAAATTTCATGAAAAGGATATGGTATGTAGGCGTGGTCGTGGTATTCATTTGGCTGATGTTATTTTCCATTATTAACGGCATACCTTCCTCTTTATAATGAAATAAAGATCCAATCATTTACCTCAAAAAATGGCATTTTTCTTTGAATATCAAAATAACACCTCTTATTGGAAAACCCAGTAGAATACAGCCTATTCCCAATTCGAACCACGTTCCGCCCATTAGTGACGAAATATTGTGAAAATGTATACAGAGAACACAAAAATGGTACAGAGAACACAATAATTTCTCTCCGCTCTCTGTCTTTCCTTTAAAAATGTATACAGATTAGTCACAGAATTGTCACAAGCTATGCAAAGTATAATTTTAATGGAAATACTTGTCTTCTATATACCTTGGTCAGTAGGCTGTCAATAAATTCATACCATCTTATAAAACAAACTATCATGACGCACCAAATAAATTTGTAACCATCCCTTTTCGATGATAGTGTGCCAACGCGTAATCCCCGGAATATACAAGCCATGAACAAAGTCGAAAAAAGAGAGCAGCGGGCCGCTCAGCAGGCGACATCCAGTCTTCTTGCCTTGTCTTACTGCAGGAGTTTTTCATACAAAAGTTGCTTGTATTTTGTTCAAACGCTATAATGTCCATTATTTTGTTCTACATGCTATTTTTTTTTTTTAAATATTAGAAAGAAAACATATTTGGCTGCAATTTGTTTTAACTTCATTTTGCTGTGGGAGTGACTGTTTTGGGCTTTAGGACCTGTTTAAGATGAAATTTTAGTTTTTCCTCAATGACGAATATACAAAAAGCAGTAAGAGTGAACTCTTACTGCATGCTGTACCCGGCACGTTAATGGTTGGATTACATTACAACGCCGACGCCGGCATGGTCGTCGTCGTCGTCGTCAAACGCCGAACAAAACGCCGGGCGAGTTACATTAACACTGGGCGGCAACGCCATATCTTAATTTCCCTTACATTTCACAGTTGAGTTATTTGCTTGTAGTCTCTGCCGGTTTGCAATAAAATTTTAAATAATAATAAAAAATATATTTTCTTTTCCTTCAAGTCCACATTTTTTTAATATAATATCATTTATTTACAGAAATTCAAATATCGTTTCATTTTGTCATGTTTTTTCATAATAGATTTAGATCTGGCATATTGGCAACAATGGAGCGCCAGCGTTAAATTTAGGATTAGAGATGGGTCGACGACCACGCCGGCGTGGGTAATGTAATGCATTTCATACATGCAGTACTGTCTCTAAATACTTTTGACATAAAACGACGACCACGCCGACGTCGGCGTTGTTAATGTAATCCGGCCATAAGGCCTTTTAATGTGTCTGTGCCTTCGGCGACTTCATGACTTGTATTATATTCCGGGGGCTACGGCCAACGACATAAGCTAATAGCAACTTTGTCACGTACGCAAGGGACAATGACAATGACAATGACAATGACAATGACTGATTAACATTAGGTCTGTCTGTTTACTTTTGAGTAAAAATCTTTGTGTAAAAATCAAGTAAAAACTTTTATGTGGTAGAGGGGATAAATCAAGAAAAGTTACCAGACACTTTTCGAGTAAATTTTGTTTAGCTTGTCATGTGTCAAAATTTTGGCTGCTACCTTTCCGTCTAAAACAGAAAAAAATTAATTAATTTGAAATACGTTTTAAAAAAACCCACCCTCTTTAATATTTTTTTTTTAATTTCGACTTTTTAGATTATCATTTTACATTCTTTCGATAACCCAACAAACGGCTTAACCTCAAATTTAATACTTTTGACAGTCAGCTGATTGCATATCAAAGTTACACATCCTCTTGATCATGAGTAAAAATGTGCAACTTTGTGCAAGAGGGGAAACGTATAAATTTACTCGATTTTTACTAGTTAAAAGTAAACAGACGGTTTGTGAGTAAAAATGCGTAAAAGTTTTTACACCGAGTAAAAACTTTCGAGTAAACAGACAGACCTTTTCTATTTCATGGGGCTCAATTGCTAATGTCAAATAAAATTATTGGCGGGAAGTTGAAAAAAAGAGCGTGCAGCTGGAAAAGCGATTATAAATAACCTTTCGAATTTCTGTGGAGTACATATCTATGAATATATTGCTTTTGGTAAAACACTTTTTTTCGCTATTTTACCCAAATAATTAATTTAAAAACATTTATTTCGACGAACCCAGTTATTTATTTGTAGTTTACAGTTCTCCTTCAGTTGGTACTTGGTGCTTAGACCGAAAGAGTCAGCAATATAGAAGTGATCTCACTTTTTGCAGTGCAGTTCTATGAACGTAGTTAGTCCATATTATATATGTCAATGGCAAGTACTGACATGTATGTACATGGACTGCTCATTGAACCAAAAATGCATGAAAGCAAATGGCATCACTTTCATGTTCCTGCCTCTTTCCGTGAGAGCATACTTTCCCACTGAACTGTATCGATTCAGCGGTATTTCCAACCAAAACAGCCTTGTAAAAAGCACTTCCTTCGCCTTATAATTAAAATTTAACAATACTAATAGTCCCAAATACTTTTGTGGTAAATTCTGTAAATCCCACTGACATGCATATATAAATAAATTCCCAAATAATTTAAATACAGCGCCAGTCAGAGCATACTTTTTGAAATCAAAACTGGCACCACATGAAACAGGAGATCAGTCAGTCCATTTATATACATGTCAGTGGTGGCAAGGGACAGGCTGAAACTACGTTTATACGAACACAGCACAGCACATTTTCTATGGCATGAATATCTATGCTTCATTCATCTGAACGCTAAGAATATTATGTCACATAAAGGCAGAAGCACATTATATAATTGAAGCTTTTCTGCCAGCTTGAGCTTTGGAGTTTCAAGTTTCTTCCATCGCGGTGGGACGTTTTCGTTAATCCACTCACTTCGGCTATTGGACTAGAATAATGGTGTTCCCCTATGATTCTTTCCTTTTTTCCTGGTGATTTTGCATGAATCAAGACTTGAAGTCTCTGGGATATATTTATCAGTCTTCTTACAAGTGTATATTAATAAATATCAAGTTTCGCACTTCAGTCGCATCTGTTTGGGTTCGCGGGAGTTTGGCCAGGAGCTGTATACAAGCCATCTTTCCACAAAACTGGAAATGATTTTTGGCTGTCAAAATTGTGTACACGGTAACCCATATTTTCTTATGGGAATTTTGTTCTAGGATTTTGAAGAATTAAGGAATAAGGAGGAATTTTTCTTCCTTCCGAGTGTCTCTCATCAACGAAAAGTGGTAACATGTTGCAACATATAGTTTTGCCTGCCCAATGCCTCTCAATGGCGAAAAGCAGTGCAAGCTGCAGCGTATAAGCCCTAGCAATACTCTAGGAAGTTTACAGTTTGCATACAAGCTGTACTGCCATACTTCTTGCACGTGTAAAACATGAATTACAATTAAGACTGATCTGTCGACTATGACTTAATTTTAAGTCGAAGTCGACGCTGAGGTGAAATTTGTAATTAAATTAAAGCTTCAACTGCTTGAACAAACCAGAAGTCCCGACTTCTGTGATTGAACTGAAGTTGGCCATAACCAACACCAACTTTGCACTTTAAGCAAAGTTTAGTTTCATTCGCAGTCGAATTCGAAGTTGCAATTGTATCTTGCTACTTCTAATTACCATTTGGGCAAAGTCGTAGTCGACTAATCAGTCCTATTTGTAATTCAGGCCTAATCCCCATTTCCATAAGCACGTTCAATGCCACTTTGGTAGCATAATCGATACCGTACCATAGTCCCGTAGTTGTATCAAATCCACTACGATCGACTATCCTCCTGCTCGTATTCGAACGTAGTCGACTATTTGGTATATTCAAAGTGCGGAGTGAACGATTGTCGAAGTGCACGGTACAGAGAATACAAGTATTATTATTAAAATTTTGACACAGCGCATCATGTGACGTAATTTCGTGAACTTATGTACATATATACATTTCTACTGAAAGGACATAGAGTGGAGAGAGAGTATTGTGTTCTCTATACCGTACTATTCTATACATTTCACGATATTTTATTTAGTCACCTAACGTGGTTCGTAATGAGAATACCTCTGTACCGTGTGCGTTTACACTTTACACTTTAGTGCGCGGCGCGACAACGCGGCAAAATGTTAGAGTAGAGAACATGTGCGTCACGCATTGAACGAGACGCGATAGCGCTGCGAAAATTTTTGCCTCGTAGTCATTTCTAATCCTAAATTTGTTACTCACTTTCAGTGGTACCAACAACAAAATTATATTTGGGGCAGGCAACTTCTCATGAAAATATGTAGTACCAATATAAGAGCACTGTATCTACCCTGCTGCGCTCTTATTGCAATCTGTGTCATATCGCGGCGGAACAATTTCACCGCGTAATTTACCGCGATGTCGCTTCGCGCACTAAAGTGGAATCTGTTTTAGCTTTAAGTGATCACTTGGTAGTGACTCGTAGTCGACAAAAGCCACTATTGCGATGGCAGTGAACGCGCCCACGTAACAGCTCAGCTTTCAGCGAACTTGCATCCTGAAATCTCATAGCATAATGACTGAAAAGAGTTTAATATACATAGTAATCTTTATTTTTTAAAGAAAAATAACGGAATAAGGAAGAAATCATTAGAAATGGATATAGAAGAGGAATGTCTGCACCGCTTGAGGTTTTTTTTTGTAATGAACTGTTCATGTTGCTCGCCTTTGGAACAGTCTACTGCCGGTATCGCAGCTTACGAACTCGGCCAGTTCATTCAGGGTACTGCTAACTCGTCATCTGGCTTCAGATGAGAGTTATGCGGGCTGACATTGCCCTCACACTCCGGAAATAACTATATGCGCTTTTATTTTTGTTTTTATTATTATTTCCAGGTTATTTTTATTGCTATTTTCAGTTTTCTTTTCCATTACCTATGGCTTCCTGCTTTGTATGCTTTTTTATTCCCTGCACTGCTGTTAGTTCTTGCTATTGATTATTTTCAAGTTTCAAGTTTTTTCTTGTTTTATAATCAGTTTTTTGTTCGCTTGCTTATATTTCAATTTCTTATGATTTTTAGTTATCATTTATAGCTTTTATCTTTTCTGTTTTCATTTATTGTTAGTTTAATATTAATTTAGCATTTTCCTTTAAACATACCAGATAAGTTTGTATCATCGAAGATTTCAACATCAGAGATACTTTAACCTAATAATTTGAATTGAATTGAATTGAACTGACTAGTTACTTGATCGAACACAACGCGTTTCTAGTCAGTAAAATTGCCTGCGTAGTCAGTACTGACCGTCTGAATAATAAATCGCCAGATTCCTGTAGCTATTGATATATAATAAGGATAAACTTTGCTTTCTATCGATAAAAATAGTACAACACTTTTCCCAATATTATGTTTATCTCTCTCCAACTAAAGTTTTACATTTAAACGGAAATAAAATCATTTTGATTGAAAATATTAGGACAGAAATTCCCATTATTATAATCCAAGCAAGTTCAGCTTGCATGCAGCTTACTCACACTAATTTCTTAACACAATTTACTTCGATATAGACAGCTCAACTTGCATCAAACTTACATCCTGAAAAAGAAGAGTTTGGAAAATGCGTTCTTATAGGTAACTTATCTCCAAACATAAGTAATGCAAAAGATAAACTTAAATATTATATATTAGAAAAATTTACATTTTAAAATAAAATATAGGCATTTTTTATGTTTCTCTGGAACAAATTTTATCCTGCATAATTCAGCGAAATCGGCCGCAAATTTAATTAAATAGTACAATAACGTCAGGCATAAGTATGGCTATCCTTTTTTATGGTGTGTTGAAGTTCAATTTCTAAAAAATTATTTGAATTTTAACATTATGCATGAAAGTTTCTGTTTTCGCGATGATCCAGATCCTATGGCTTTGAATTGAGAAGAACTTCACTTCAATGCCGGTGCTTATGCCACTACCATAGCTTGCTGCATTATTGCATTATTATTTGAAGAATTTTGTCAGAGGGCACACATAACCAACAAGTGATGTTAATTACTAGACCCAAATTTAACAACGATTAAAGGCACGAAATTTAGATTTCAAAATGATTTATTTGTCGGGTTTTTATGTAAAGCAAAATGACAAATTTTTTAATTTGTAAAGCTCGTGTTTCCATGAAAGCTCAAATAACAGCTGTTCCTTATAATTGGATTTAAAAGCTTTATAAAGTATTTTTCTAGATTAATAAATTGAAGTTTTGATTAGACAATAGTTTGCTCGATTAAAATGCATTATTCTTTTTTATACGAGTATTTTATATACTAGCTATTTATTGGATGCTCTTATCACATTTTATTTATTAAATCGTAATAAAAGTCCATTTCATTACATACCATTAAGAGAAGAAGAAGATGAAAATGCATGAAGTAAACAGAGAGAAATATGTGTAAACGTACATATAGCTGTCTAATTTTTTGGTTAGCTGTCATACGGGCCGTCAAAAGTTGTCAAGACTAGATTTTTTTTCCGACCCGAAGCTGTAAGTAAAGAACGAAAGACGCGGATATTTTCTGTAAATTTACTCAATAAACCACCTTATGTTAGAGTTTTTGTGAGTGAAAATGAACAATAAAATGTGTTTCAATAAATTGATTAGAGATTTAGTGTAGTGAAATTAATTGTTTCAGTGCTTTGTAGTGATATTGATTTATAAACCTGAAAAAGACAGTGGACCACAACTTTCTCACTTTGGGCCCAATTTATTTTTTTCCATTAAATCGTAAAATGTTTAGTTTTCTTGTATAATGTAAAATTAAAAATTTTTTCGTTAGTTTATAGAGCTAAATTTCGAAACACAATTATTGCATCTAATTGCAGAAAATTTGTGATTTTTTTTGCATTTAAGTGCCTGCAAAACACTTGGAGGCTGGTTCTTGGGTACAGGTTTTATGTTTTTTTTGGGGTGCATTTTTTTTTTGTTTCCATGCAAAGCAAAATGGAATGTGGGAGGCTCAGGGGATTAAGTGGCAAGGCGGGTGCAGTTGATGATTTTGTACCAAAATTAAATATCTAACATTTAGACAAACATTGCAATTCTATATAGGTAGCAAAGCCTTTTTTGACTCTAAAACTTTGCTAGACGCCCTGCGCTGATTACAAAGTAAAAGGCTTTTAATATTTCTCTCATTCGAATAGGTGTATTACCTGCCTACATAATATCGGATAAAGAAGCAATCAATGATGAATTGAACGAGTGAATGCTATTGTGTTTGCTAAACTTTTGCCATCCTTCCATTATTAATTTTTTGCGTATTTTTAAAATTTTGATATTTTCGTACCAAACTTAAGAGCCTGGTGATTTTTAGTTAGATTTTGTTGCTAAATCGAAACGTAGAGAATATAATAATTGTGAAAAAATTATTTAAAGTTACATCATACACCCTTTGTTTTGTTATGTGTTTGCGTTTTCCTGTCGTACAATATCAAGCAAGCTATCACGATTTATTTTCCGGTCCATTTTGAATTTTTTTGTAAAACCATAATTATTCTTTTTTGTTGCTGAATGTACTTATACCCACCTGCATACATAATTAAAATGCATGAATAATAAAAAAGTAAAAAAAGTGAAAAAATAAATAAGGCAATGCCACAGAGTTGTTTTTCCAAAATTTTTAAATATAAGGCATAGAACAATAGGAAATGGAGGAAAAAAAGGCAAGGAAAGTAATTGTAACATTTTGTTACAATATGGCGGAGTTGTTCCGTCGTGAGGTCAAAATTAACTTCCTAGTCAGTAGAGTGGCTAATCTGTTTCATTGATTGCAATAATTAAGTACATTCATGCCCTTTGATTATTTCTGTAAATAAGTCGCCTTGTAATCCCAATAACTTGTTGGAAATATTTATTGCTTCGACAAACCCTTCATTTTGTTTTTAATGCCTACATAATTACGTGCGGATATAGTTGCTATTGTTACGGTTTTTTTCTTTTTCTTTTTTCAAAGTAAGACCCTTTAAATTTGAAATGATTTAAAACAATGTGAAAATTATAGTGTTTTATAAGCAGGCTATCGAAAATTTGATCAGCAAAATTTTTTATGTTCTTTGCCGTGGGACTCGGACATTATACTTTGAAAAAGCAATTGCTTTGTGTGCCAACAAACTTGTAATTATAGGATAGGGGGAAAATATTCCTTTAGGGCTGTTTTGTTGATGGCGTGGCGCCTGCTTTTTACAACATACACACTCAGATTAGAAACAAATTTCAGTTGAGCTTTGTTTGATTCTTTCCCTTCCCTTCCTTTATCCAAGTTGATTTCTGAGTAAGGAAAACACCATTTTGCTTTTCTTTAAAATTATCACAAAAACTACAGTGGTGGAAATAGCTAAACATAAGGATATAAAAAAGCTAGAAGTGTTTTAATTTCTAAAATTGAAAGTCGGTTTTCGTGATATTACTGAAATCAAATCAAGGAATTCTTTGTTATAAACTACAGTTTTACTACATAGGAATTAGCTGGTTGGATATTTAATGCATTTTCACATCTAAATTTAATATTTTTTTATCACATATTTTTCTCAAAATGCCAAAAATGCCGTAAAGATAACTTTTTGGGAGAGAGAAAACGCGGATTTAAAATGCTTAACATATTATTTAATTTTTTTTATTGTTGGAGTGAAAAAGTTTCTAAAAAATATAATTTTATTTATTTAAAGAATATAAAAATAAAAAAAAAAGTTATTGATAAATCACAACGTTGGGTAGTTAGGGGTAGTACATCGATCGTTGAATAGATGTCAAGTTAGAGATTATAGATTTATTAGCTAACAAAATGAAATTAGTGAGCATATTGAATTCAATATCATTTTTTTTAGATTAAAGCATCTGTAATAAGATATCGCACACAAAGACACAAAAATGAAATATGAAATAGTAAAAACCATTAAAATTACAATAATTGTGAGTCAGGGAGGCGTATTTAACAATAAAAACTTGATAGAAAAAGAATAAAAATCAGATCATATATAAAAATTAAAAAGCCCCATATGAGAGAAATGAGGTTAAAAATGATATCACTTTTTTCTGCACTCCCCATTCCTTCAATAAAAACATATCTTCCCAAGAGACGCGCATCCATTTTCATTTGGCGAAATGGAGACTGGTTCAAGTCAAAATGCTAGTCCTATACCAACATTTTCTGACTATTCATCCAGAATGTTCCAAATTGTAAAATTGTGTTTGTGTTTTTAGTAAACTCCCAAAAGTATTTCTCACTAATGTATTAAGGCAGTGCGTTCTGTTTAGCTTTGTGAATGATGCTAACCAGAGCACACTGTTCAATATGATTCCTAACGTTATACAGATTGATAGTCCTTTATTTTTTTATCTATTAATTTCATACAAAATCGGTGGTATTCTAACTTTGAAAGCACCTTAACATGGTAATAAAAATATCTTGAAAACAAAGAAAAAAATTCAAATTGATTACATAGAAGTTTTCTAAAGTAATAAGTAGGTTAGGTGTGGATGAAAATTATATTTTTACATTCGACATTTCAACAATTAATGATGATAACAAAAAAAGAAACACATCTAAACAGAAAATTCGCAAAATATAGACATTAATGTATAAACCAAACATGACTGGGCAAAGGAACAAAGTGTATTTTCAAGAACACCTACACCTACCAATATTTGTTATCTTGGATTTAAGAAATCATATAATGCCTGTTAGCAATAATTGCTCTAAGTTCCTTTAAATTTTTAGAATAAAACGTAGTGAATTGCTCTGTATATTTTAATTCCATTTCGCCAAGGACACGCATATAAGCCTAATAGACTACCTCTTGCTATGAAAATCATACTTATCTTACGGATACTGTCCATATAATCACCATAAATATAATTCTTTCACAGCTTGCATAGGCGCAGTAAATCATACTAACACCCTCTGTGAACTGATTTATCATAATGCATGATATATATCATCTTTTTTATTAATTAATGCTTTAACCAGATGCATTTTTAATGTGAAAATGTGAGTTTTATATAATCCTGGGACCTTATTCCAGAGCTTGATCCGACCAGAATCGAGTCAAGTTTTTAAAATCGCAAGGAAAATGAAACAAAATACCTAAGTAGAAATCGAATAGCAAACATCCACAAAACAGTCGAAGAGAAGTAAACATACGACTGTTTTGTGGCTATTAGATTTCGTAGAATTTTTTATCCTGCCTTCGTCTCTATATGGCTTTATACAGTTCACTCGATTCCGGTCGATTGAGTTCAGTAAGAAGGCACCTGTTTCCAGTTTCAACATTTTGGAATTAGAAATGATTTGGGTTAACCGGGCTAGCTATTTGTTTTGTTTAAATGAGTGTGTAACTTTTCAGCTTCATATGTTTGGTAGTCGTTCCATACTTGCGCACCGCAGTAGTTACATGATAGATCTTGAATTCAAACTGCTTTGTATATGCAACACTCGAGGAATGCCAAAATGTCTTTGTTTATACTTTATTGCGTTACCCACACACCACTGTTTGTTTTTATGTAAGATTCATACCTAGGTATTTGTACTCCTTGATCACCATTTATTTAATGACCTGGTATCCCCATTACTGTTTTTGATTTATCTTAAAATATCATAAGATTCCATAGTTGGCTAAACTCCTTCAACCTATCAATTATTTTTTACATTTTCTTGGACAGTCGGACAAAAAAAATTAAGAATAGCGCATTATTGCATTTCGTGTTATTAGTTTTCTTTTAGATTTTCGAATATTTTATCGACGCACCTAAAATACTAAGTTTATAGAAAATAGAATTTTTCTAAAAATCTGAGGGAATTCTATCAAATCCGGGTGCTTTGTTTAGTAAAGTCTGCATTTAAGCTGCGGACGACGACGGGTGAAATACGGATTTAAAATAAGCAGCAAAGCTATTCAGATAAAACAAATGTCTTGCTTGCATGCTGGATGTTATCCCTTACTTGAGATTTTTTATCGTTCACTATATCTCATTTAGGTATGTATGTCAGTTGTGATTGAAAATGCTTTTGGCAAAGAAGCAACTAGTGGCAGCTCTTGCAATTCAAACAATACTGGAAATTGAGAAAAATCCTAAATATTGGATAAATCTTTTTCTTACGAAACGAAAGAAATTTGTAGTTGACAATGAGTTCCGTGAATTCCGCAGTTTTTTTTTTTTTGTATTTGCTTCCTAAATTCGTTTGCAATTTGCATCCATACTTTATTTTTTACATGTAAATATTTAAAAAATTCTGCTGTTGGCATTATAAAGACATACATTTTGCCTGTAAAAATTAATTGATTTGATTAATAGTCCAGTCAATAGGGACTAAATAAGGCTTTTGCCCTACAAAAGGCAGGGGTAGTTGTGATTTTTATATGTGTTACTTAGTTCCGGGCCCCGATGAAAAATCCAAGTTTTCACCCTTGCAAGGGGGGGGGGCTGCACGGTCCGTCATCTTGGCTTAAAGGCAAAAAAAAAAAATTGTAATTGAAACGTGAATATTCTTCCAAAATAAAGTATACGTATAGTACCCCTTATACAAGGTGCTTCGTACATGGTGGTCCATAGGACAGGAGTTGATAATAGTCACCTAGTCAACCAAAAATGTATGGCAAAAGGAAGCGGCATCTCAACCGCTTTGGAGTTACAGAGTGATTTAGAAAATTTGCTAGTCTTTCCCAAAATACCCTCTATCTTAATAAGTTCAAAGTGTACGGTCGCGCCATAACTCCTGAGGGCAGAGGAGTTTGGTGATGGTCGGACAGTCGTTGGAAAAGCCTTGAAACTCTGCATACAATGAGCTCTGTAAATCCATACACCTTGTACTTTCTAAGATACAGGGTATTTTGTGAAAGACTAGCAAATTTGTTTAATCACCCTGTAACTCTGAACCATCCCCCACCCGCTTGTCATACAATTTTTTGTTTGACTAGGTGACTACTATCACTTTCTGTCCTGTGAACCACCATGGACGAAACACCCTGTATACGGGGTACTATACATTTTTTGGAAGAATGATCACGTTTCCGCCGCTGTAACTCGTTACACATCAAGCTTACCAAAAAAGTGTTCATACAACAAAATTTAGGGAATTTAGTCTTTTTCAAATTTGTATCAGCCATTTTTGTCTTAGGATCAACCGTTGAGGAATTAATTAAAAAAAAAAAAAAAAACAATTTTTTGTATATTTAATCCAAGATGGCATACCGCGCAGACCCCCCTCCAATGGTGAAAACTTGGATTTTTATCGGGATCCAGGTGCCGGATATCCTTGGAGAGTTGTGGAGATGAGAGTTGTTTTGACACTTAACTCTCTACTCGGATTTCTGTAACTCGGGGAATTTGTTTTGAGAATTACCAAACTCTCGGCTGTTTTAGTTGTGGAGAAGAAAGAAGAATATTTCTCAACTGACAGTACTGTCTGTTTTTGTTGTTTTGTTAAGGTATCTCGGTACCTAGGATTTTCAAATTAAATTATGGACTCACTGCATATCCTGGCCATGTTTACAAATACAAATTATGGAAATCCTTGCAATACTTACAGAGAAATTTGGATTTTGGTGTCTCAAGATACCCGCTGAAAATTTTAAATCACGCGAAAATGGTCAATTTGGTCGTCTTCCCGTGCAGAAGAGATGCTATAAAAATTTTAAATATGTACGTTAATGTTTGTATGTATGATTAAATCACATCTGCATTTTGTCCTCTAATTATGTAATTAGTTTTTGAGTCCGGTAAATTGTTTTGGAGATAACTGCAAAAGAAGTGAATCAGTTCTGAAAAAATGGCCGTTTTTTGGTACAAAAATGGACATATTTTCAACTCATCAATGAGAAAAAGGTTCACAACGGAGTACTAATGGATGTGAAATAAAGAACGGAAGAAATATTTGCAAAATATAGGAACTGGGGTGTATATGACCCAAGTGCAAAACATCCGTCTTTCGGCGGTAAAAATTCTGTTATGAAGTTAAAATGATAAACAAAAACTACACCACGCGATTACCCGCTTCTTTCTCTTTAATTTGATACCAAACATGACGTATTTTGGACAACTCCCAAAGAGGGCTGGTACGATCCCCCACCCCCTCCCCATCCCCAAAAGCTCCTGCCTCAAAAATTGTTCATATTTTTGTTTTCTAGACCCAAAATCCGAAGGAAAAAACCCCAATGCTCTACGAGCCTCACACACAGAGTTAGCCGTCCTACAATATTGCGACACTTCTCACGTTTTCCCTAACTCCTCAAGTATGTTAGAGAATCGCGAATGGAGAGTTAGGGAGTTTTAATCGGGAAAAACGCAAATTCTTATCTCGCAAAATCTCCGAGTTACAGAATCCGGCCGCAGAACTACGTAACTGCGCATAAATTTTATATCGGATGCGTTTTCTCTCATGCATTTTTTAATCTCAAATCTCAACAGCTGCGTAAACCAAAAGGCATACGATGAAAAATCTAAAGTGAAGAACCTCAATTGGCTCAATTGCTCTTTTCAGCTGTTTATAATTTTTACATGACAGTTTTGCGTTTCTGTTTGTGTATCAGAACAGAACTATTTGTAAAACTTATAAAAATATAGATAAATATTACCTTTATTACCTATAGGCGTCTTTGCAAATGAACAACAGATTTATTTTGTTTCTTACCCTGGATAAAAAACCAAAGTCAAAAAGATAAAATTTATTGCAACTCTATTATTTGCAATTCTATTAGAAAATGTGTCCAAGGGATATTTTTGCGCGAATTATGCAAGAAAACTGTCCTAGAGTTCCATGTTGCAGGGAAAGTTCCTTTATGTCAGGACATAAAATGTAACATGAATGACCTGTTTTTTAAGCACAAGAGACACATTGAATACTCAAACGGTTTGCCTCGCAAAATCATTGCAATGGGGATATTGGAAAAAATCTTTAGCATTGCGAAGGAGATATACAGTTCACCTTACAACATAAAGATAGACACCTAGTTTATGTTATACTCGAAATTAATGAACTCCCGTGTATTGCTTAAAAAGATTTGGGCTTTGGTGTACAGTAGGTACTTCAAAAATTCGAATTTCTAATCTCATGCTTTGCTTTAGTGATCTCTTTCCAAACGTGCTGAACGTTGCTTCCCATGCATATAAGGACTCTACGGTTATGCGCAGGAAAGAATGTGAGAACATTAATAAATCTGATTGAAACGCTAGTTGACTGCTACTTTTTTGCAGATACTAAAACTGATCTAAACGAATCGATTTCTAATTTTGCAATATTCCTACAAACAGTTGCTACTGTTTCACTTTACTAGGAAACTCAAACATACTTTTATCAGTGCTTCTTAGGGTTGTGATACTGTCAGCCAATGTAATCACAATATAAACATTACTCACATAATTGTGCAAAGGTTTAATGTTAACCTAACGGTAGGTTAAGGCTTCTTAGCTCGTGGGCATAGCAATTTTAACATAAAATTGCTTTTCACCGGACTTCTATTGTGCACCAGCACAGCACTGTGCTTATAAAAATTCTATTTCGATGAATTTTTTTGAATTTTGTACATTTTTCTTAATTATTCTTGGAAGTTACCTTGATTCTGTTGCGCTTGGCCGGTAAATATTTTTAATGAATTATCTACATTCCAATCATTTTTTCACGTGTTTTTATTAGGCTATTTTACTTCAGAATTTTTATGAGCTATTGTTGGTTATACTCATATCATTGTGGTAAGGTGGAATTACAAAGAAAGCAGTTAATATCAGCACTGAAATAATTAGAGATCCCAAATACTATATAGTTAGCAATTGAAATTTCTACATTTAAACTGCTCAAAATAACGATTATATATTTTTGTAGAAATTTTATCATTCTATTTCAAATTAGCAATTTTTTCAACATCTCTGTTGCCAAATTTATAAAGTTATTCCAAGCGGTCATAGTTTTGACTTGAATTCATTATTAATTTCAGTTAATAATAAAGTGAAAGTATCTTTAGATAATCTATAACAGTTTGTCAGTACTACGCCCTATTTCCCAAAATAATCGAGCTAGCACAGAAATAGTTAAGAAATCGGATACATAAGGCGGATGTTGAAGAAAAAATAATTATTTTTGTCAAAAAAAGCAGTGGTAATTGACGAACGATAAAAAAATACCTTTTCGTAAAATAATCGCCAACTGCTTGTTGTACTACTTGGACGAAATTCTTAATGGATAATATCCTTGGAATCGTAGAAAATAATAAGTATTGCTTTGATTTTTGACTTCTCCAAACGAGAAATGATATTTTCACAGATTAGTAAAGAAGGCTGACGTGACACTTCATAAAATAATCTCCCACGAATAGATGGCGCCACAACTTATGATAAAATAGAAATTCCGATTATTTTTTGGACAGAAGGTGTAATTGCCGTTGAATGAAACATAAATTTTTGAAGTGAAGTAATCGAATCAATTCCCCAATGCATCGATTGATATAAAAAAATGCAATGTTCCTAACAGAGATCCTAATAGCCCGGTATGCTAGAGCCAAGGAATTTTTGTTCCTATACAAAAATTATGTGAAAAAATTCATGGAATGCTCAAGTAATTTTTTTCTTTGCCGATTCCTTGAAGCACTATGCTAGAGAAAAGTAATTCGAACAGAAAAACTCAACTTTCGATTGACAAAAAGTGGTCGCACTTTTTCGAAAAATCCATTTATGTCAATATTTCTTGAAGAAATAAGTACCGATGCACTTATTTCTGTAAGGAATTTAGGCGTTTGTGGAATAATTGAAAAATTAAAGGAAAGAACGGCGATTTTGCAAGAGGTGAATCAATTTTAAACTGACAAATGGAGGAATAAAAATTATTTTACGTGTATCTTAATTTTTCATTGGAAATTATTATCACTTTCTTTATTACTTCTTTATTATCTGAGATACCACACAATTAGCAAATCCAAATTGTCAAAAATTTCTTGATCTAATGTGTTAACTTTTGTTGAAGGAATAAGTGGAAAAATTCCTTCACCGAATTCCTTGGCTCTAGCATACCGCATTTAAGCAACATCCATAACTAATTCTAATGTCATATTCCTTTGAAGCAGCTCTACACTAGGGGACAGTGGAGTGTGTAGTTCTATGGGCTTTTGTTGTTGCATTACAAAAACAAAAACACGTAAAACTGCACTTCACCGGTGTAGAGCTCGTTGAAAGGAGTACGACATAAGTTCTCTGTGATTTCTCAAATCAATATTTCTGGAGGTAGGACCATAGAGTAAGTATATATAGAGAATTCACTTGAACAGCTGTTCAATAGAAAGAGATTACCCATCAGTAGACATCGTTTGAAAAAATAAAACAAAAAATGAATCCAAATTTTGAAAGCAAGAGTTACGTGTAGCATTTAAGGAAAGTCAGCATGTGTGTGACAAAGAGAAATATACTTGTTTTTTCAATAACCAAGCACGTTGCTTTTTACACACTTGTGAATAAGAGTGTAGTGGTTCACTGTTGTTTTTTACACACTGGCGAATATGAGTGTATTGAACAGCTGTTCAAGAGATTGCTCTATTAGTATACGCTCGCCGGGTAGGACGATTTCACGTATTTATTTTTTTTTATATATAACACTCTTAACTTTCTTATTCACTTCTTAAAAACACTGCGTTTTTAGGAGTTGTAAGGAAAGGTAATGTTACAAAATTGCAAATTGTGCAAAATTCGGAATGCTTCTATACGAATAGTTGATTTTTTTTTTTTTTTTTTTGAATTACATATTCGCTATTTGTGTTTGAGCAGCTTTCTAAAGTATCCTTCTCATTTACTCTCCTCAGATCATTACACCTAATTCTTGATTACTTCCAACTTTCAGAAAATATACTGTCGTACAATAATTGAAATAAATATCTTAATTATTGTAATTCTATAAACACATGTATAAGTCGAGACGAGTCAATGGTTAGCCATTAATTTATGAAGCAAAAGATCCTGGACACACATTTCCGATGGGAAGTCTTAGATAATTTTCTTCGAGGCCCCGAGCTTCATAACTTTTCAATTGTCATAAAGCATGTGAAGCTCATCTTTCAAGATGATTGTACAGTGAGCTCTAATTGTGGTTTATCCGCGGTAAATTAAATTACATAGTGTTGATAGCATATAACTAAAATAAAATTAGAGTCAAAACGGTATTAACTTCTTTTCCATACAAAACTATAATTTCGAGAGTGAATCTATCAATTAAAATAGTAGTTTTCTTCGCATTGGGCTAATCATAACTGTAGATCTGGGGCTAAGTAACGGAGAAAATTATTTCCTAGTAAGTTTCATAATCCATAAAATACTTTTTATGGAATCTTTGGGAACTATGTTAAACAATTCTTGAGCAGGAAAGTTGAATTACACTTTGCTTTTTTATATGAACTTACAATTATATCGCAAATGAATTAACTACCAGATTACTACCACATTTTCCAAACTACAATTCTGACTATTCACAATACCTCCATATAGTTGTTATTACGAAATCTTTTTTATTTTTATATCAAAACACTTGCAGTGAATCAAGAAAAGACAATGGTTTTCTGCTGTTATTTTTCAATTCAATTTCATAAATTTTTTATCTTTACTCTCTCGGTTTTTGAGTATAAGCCACTAAGCATACAGTAAAATAATTTAGAGGAAAAATTGTTGAGTCTCTCTTTTGAATGCCTCCCGCATGAAAAGTAAACAAGGTTGAAACTAAAAGTCGCAGCTTGGGTAGTCCTGAGCATAAAAGTTGAAAAAATATTAAAGTTTTCACCGTCCACTGCTTTTTGGTCCTCTCATCAAAACCAATCTCATCCTTTATATTAATATAGAAATCTATCACTATTTATGCTTATATTCAAAACTGTCCTCACATTTTTTTGCCAGATTTGCCTGGACACATAATTATTTCCATCACTGTAAAACAAACAGCCAGATCAATGTGTTTCGAAATTTAGACGAAAAAAAAATTGCCAAAGTGAGAAAATGTGTATATTTTAAATATTTTTAGGTTAAATGCTAATAAAACTATTTTCAGTATTATTCGTGATGACACAACATGGAACCGATATCCTAGTTTTGGTTAAAAAAAGAACAGTTAAGAAAGCAATATCCGTTACAAGAAGAGGAGATTGTTTATTGCAAATGTTTGTGAAAGACTATAAAAGCTAAGAACATTGTTAAAAGTGCAAAAAATCTAAAATATAAATACATAAATGCTGAAAAACATAACAATTCAGTAATGATTATGTCCGGTTTAATGAGATCCAGTGAAATGAACAACAATTCGAGTGGTAGATTATCGCCGCAAAATACCAGCTCATATCAGACAATTTCAAATCGAAGTGAATTATTATCAGAAACATGTAGTTCAGGCGCGTTAGAAAATGGTAACAATACTTCTAGTGTTGTTTCCCCATCAAATAATGAAAATCCACACTTGCGTTCAACATCGACAACATTTTCACTTGACAAAAATGAGGAATTCCATTTCCTGAAGCCATCAGAAGTTCCTGTATTCAAACCAAATGAAGAAGAATTCAAAAATCCGCTAGGCTACATCAGTAAAATTAGACCAGTAGCAGAAAAATTTGGTATAGTGAAAATTAAGCCACCAAAAACATGGACACCTCCGTTTGCAGTAGATGTGGATAAGCTTCGTTTTACACCACGGGTCCAAAGATTGAACGAGCTTGAAGCAAAGACCAGAGTGAAGTTAAATTTCCTTGATCAGATTGCTAAATTTTGGGAATTGCAAGGATCATCTTTGAAAATTCCACAAGTTGAACGAAAAATTCTTGATTTATACTCTCTACATCGTATTGTTCAGGAAGAAGGTGGTATGGAACAGGTGTCAAGAGATCGAAGGTGGTCTAAAGTTTCTCTTAGAATGGGCTATCCGCCAGGAAAGAATGTTGGTGCAACTTTACGATGTCATTATGAAAGAATTCTGCATCCATATAACATTTTTACATCTGGTAAAGTTGTAGACTTGAAGCTTGAGTCCGATATTGATGATAAAAGTTACAGACCTCATAGGATTATATCACGGCAACAAATAACTCCACCAAACGAGACGACAGCAAGACGATCTAAAAGGTTTGCAAATAGTACTGCAACTTGTGGTCTAGGATTGGGAAATGTAATCAAAGATGAAATAGACAAAATTGAAGAATCCGAACTTGAGAAAGATAGAGCAAAAGAATTAAGACGTCTACAATTTTATGGGGCTGGACCAAAAATGGCTGGTTACACGATGAGAAGTAAAATGGCAGGTGGAATGAACGGCAAGAAAAAATCAAAAGTTGTCGATCCACTGGCGAAATACATTTGTTATATATGCAATCGAGGTGATGCTGAAGAATCGATGCTCTTATGTGATGGCTGTGATGACAGTTATCACATGTTCTGCTTAATGCCGCCTTTAAATGAAATTCCCAAAGGAGACTGGAGATGTCCCAAATGTATTGTAGAAGAAGTAAGTAAGCCTCAAGAGGCATTTGGTTTTGAACAGGCATCACGAGAATATACACTACAGCAATTTGGTGAAATGGCAGATCAATTTAAGGCCGATTACTTTAATATGGCTGTCCACCTAGTGCCAACAGATTTAGTTGAACGAGAATTTTGGCGAATTGTTTCATCAATTGACGAAGACGTTACAGTGGAATATGGCGCCGATTTGCACACCTTAGATCATGGATCTGGATTTCCAACAAAAGATTCCATCAATCTTTTGCCCACCGATAAAGAATATGCAGAGTCCAGCTGGAATTTAAATAATCTTCCACTTTTGGAGGAATCCATTTTGGGACATATTAATGCTGATATTAGTGGCATGAAAGTCCCTTGGATGTATGTCGGAATGTGTTTTGCTACTTTCTGCTGGCACAACGAAGATCATTGGAGTTACTCGATAAATTATTTGCATTGGGGAGAGCCGAAAACTTGGTATGGAGTTCCGGGTAGCAGCGCAGAAGCATTTGAGGAAACAATGAAGAGTGCAGCACCTGAACTATTCCACTCCCAGCCTGATTTACTACATCAGTTGGTTACAATAATGAATCCGAACATTCTAATGAAAGCCGGAGTCCCAGTTTATAGAACAGATCAACATGCCGGGGAATTCGTTGTCACGTTCCCTAGGGCATATCATGCTGGCTTCAATCAAGGATATAATTTTGCAGAAGCCGTCAATTTTGCACCTGCAGATTGGTTAAAAATGGGACGAGAATGTATTAATCATTATTCAGTTTTACGACGATTCTGTGTCTTTTCGCATGATGAACTCGTTTGTAAAATGGCGTTAGATCCAGATAAATTAAACTTGGGAATTGCTACTGCATGCTACTTAGATATGACTGAAATGGTTGAATCAGAGAAGAAATTGCGTAAATCACTCTTAGAATGGGGAGTTACAAAAGCAGAACGTCAGCCGTTCGAATTGATCCCAGATGATGAACGACAGTGTGAATCTTGCAAAACCACCATATTTCTATCGGCAGTTTCTTGTACCTGCTCTAAGGCAATCGTGTGCCTTAGACACTACACAGAATTATGCGAATGCCTACCTGGAAATCATACACTAAAATATCGATATACTCTGGACGAACTTCCACTTATGTTGAAAAAGCTTAAAGTAAAAGCAGAAAGCTTTGAAAATTGGTTGTCGAAGATTCGAAATATTCTAGACCCGAATACATCCACCAATATAACTTTGGAGGAATTACAAGAACTAGCCCAGGAAGCTGAAGACAAAAAATTCCCCAACTCAGTTCTCCTAGAACGACTTAAATCAGCTGTACTTGAAGCAGAAAAGTGTGTAATTGTGATCCAGCAATTAGATATAAACAAGATTCGAACAAGAAGCCGAAATTCTGGGGAATCAGCCAAGTACAAGTTGTCTTTGGAAGAACTGGAACTGTTTGTACAAGAAATCGATAATCTTTGTTGTATTATTAAAGAAGGGCAAAGTGTACGAGAATTGTTAGCTTTAGGCAAAGAGTTCGTAGAGTCTGCTAAGTTGCAATTATCAAAACCAATAAACAAAATCGATGAGAAAATAATAGAGCGGCTGAGTGATGAGGGTACCTCACTTTGCATTGAACTGCATGAAATCAAAGCTTTAAGAGATCGTCAACGTCAAGTGAATTGGTATAATCGTGTTAAGCAATTCCGAGAATCCAGAGAAAAGAAATCTCTTAGCGACATTGATGCTCTAATCAAGGAGGGGCTTATTATAACGCCCGACTCTGTTATTGAAAAGCAACTTGTTTTATTACAGGACATAATAACTTCCATTGAAGATTGGGAGGTTCTAGCAGCTAAATGCCTCCAGAGTGGCTCTCAGCAAGATTTACCAAAAATGGAACTGTTACTGGAACGTGCAGAAGAAATCCAGGGCACTCTTCCTACACAAAGTTCTCTGAAAGATGCTATAAAAAAGACGAAAGAATGGCTTACAACGGTAGAAATTCTTCAGGCAAATGAAAACTATCCATATTTTCATACATTGGAGAATGTTGTTAGCCGTGGCAAGAATATACCCTTTCAGTTGGAAGAATTAAAGACTATGGAAGAGCATTTGGAAAGTGCCCGACACTGGAAGGAGCGTGCCGCGAAGAAGTTTCTAAAAAAGGAGGCTGCTCTTACACTTATCGACGTATTGTCACCACGCTCAGAGGCTTTTATTACCGGCTCTAAGGTAAAAAGGAAAACCTTAGAAGATCATTTTAAAGAAGAGATGGATATTGCTCAAATAGCGAATTTCTTTAAAACCGCCGCTGACAAAGAGTTGGATGACATGCGAGAGCTAAGAAAACTCAATTCAGCCAAAAATCCTGACGAAGATAAATTCTGTGTATGCAAACGCAAGATTCAAGGTCAAATGTATCAATGCCAATTATGCAGAGATTGGTTCCATAAGGGATGTGTTACGCCGCCTAGAAGCATTGTTCGCTCCCGTACTGCCAATGTTATTTCACAATCTGGTGGTTCAGATGAGCAGATACTTCAAACTTCCGAAAAAGAATCTAAGTATTTGTGCGAATCATGTACACGATCACGAAGACCACATCTACAAACTGTTCTATCTTTGTTAGTATCATTGCAACGTGTTCCGATTAGACTACCTGAGGGTGAAGCATTACAGCATTTAACAGAGCGTGCCATGCAATGGCAAGATCGTGCACGACAAGCTATTGAAATTGAAGATGTTGCCTCAGCTTTAAAGACATTATCTACTCTGTCACAGAAAATAACAGATTCAATGGCAGATAACAAAATATCTCGAAAGCGAAGATCTCAGAATCGAACTGGTGATGGTGATGGAGAGTCTACAACTAGCTCTGAAGATGAAGATATATCCGCTGACAGTTCAATGGAACATGTATATTCTATGCCGGCACCTGTATCCACAACGACAGTAGATTCGACTTCTGATGTGAATCCGCCTAAACCGGAAACACCACTTATTCAATTAAACAAGGGTACCATAGAGACCCTAGAAGATCTTATGATGGAGGGAGATTTACTAGAAGTCTGTCTTGATGAAACATCTCACATTTGGCGAATACTTAGCGCTGCCAGGCCGTCTTCTTTCTGTTTATCTCAAAATATGTCGAAAAAGCGACGGTTAGATGACTCAGGTGAATCCACAATTATTAAGCGACCAGCCAAAATGTCTGCAAAACCAAAATCAGCTGTAAAAGATGCAAAAGCTAATGGACCTGTTACCAATAGAAAACGACGACGAGGTAGAAAAGCACAAAAGGAACAGCAAGAAACAATGACATCAGACGAAGATGATGAATGTAGTGCCGCTATCTGTGAAAAACCAACAGGTCGTGAAGTCGACTGGATTCAATGCGATGGAGAATGTAATCAGTGGTTCCACATGTTTTGTGTGGGCCTCGATAAAAATCAAGTCAAGCCAGAAGACGATTATGTGTGCAAACGATGTGAAAAAATGAATCCAAAAACTCCAACATCCACATCACCTGAAGTGACATCAACAACGTCAGCGTCAACATCGGTGATGCCACAACAGCAACAACAGCTCTCACCATCGTCTGCAGCGACTTGAAGATCTCCAGGGCGCTGAAGACTTTTGGAATTCAGCAACCGCCTTCATTTCTGAGCAGGTATGCTCGGCAGCTTTTAATTAACTGTAAATATAATAGAAGTAGCCTTTTTATTTTTTTTATTTTTCTTTAGTTTCAAGAAATTTAATAAATGAACAAGTTTTTTTTTCTTCAGCAACCATCTGCAAGACTAGGCAAAAAACCTTAGGCAGTGTAAGATGAATTTTGATGTAAGCTGAGATTTTCAGTCCCAGATTATAATTACCGAGTACTTTAAAAAAAAAAAAAAAACAACAAAAAATTTATCGTATTATATAAAAACACAAAAAAAAAAGAAACAGAAAGAGTCGATGATATGTTGTGGCTACATATTTTACAATAGAATCGTGTAAAAACGTTTAACATTAGCGTAGCTGGTAATTTAAGATTTTAGCGATTGTTAAGAAGTCATTTTATTTTTGCAAAGTATTTTGTAATCGATTTAGTTTTGTCCCGACCAGCATAAGTGCCGCATTCTGGTACTCCAATATTGTGTCGTAGCTGTTAGAGAAAATTTATTTCTATCTTTTTGCTTGCAGTTCCTTCAGTTTTTCTTCTTCATTTTTTCAATCTTTGTACATAGAATTAATTGAATATTCCATTACTATGTATTTATAATTTTCTGTGAATTTTTTCTTGGACAATGTTAAGATAAATGCACCGAAATAATTATTCCTTTGTTTTGCTTAAAGTTCTGGCGACTGAAGAAGTTTGGCTCTATGCTGTATAGTGTTACTTACGACTAATATTCTAATAAATCTCTGTAGTTTTGAAAATATGTGAATCGCTTCTTTACAAGAACACATCGGCGAATTTCAAACAATGTTTTTTTTAAGATCGATGTTGTGCTTCATCGGATTGAAATGATTTAAATTACTTTTTTTTTCTGTGATGTTATTAAGCTAAGTCAAGGAACACAAATTTTGGCCAATCTCTATTGCGTCCTAAACATACTGACGATTACTATCTCATGGTACCATTTGTCAAAAAGATTCGATGGAATGGAGCTGTGCATGACACGTAAGAGAATTTATTGCCCACAAATTTAGCCTTTTTGAGTTTATGATTTGTTGATTATTTTATAATTCATTTTTTCGCTTTCTCTTTAGAATATTACAAATATGTTGTACTGTGAATATAAAATTTCGTCGTTATATCCGGTAGAATTGAAACTAATTGACAAAATATTTCGTAATTGATGTTTGAGTTTGTCTTGATTGTCAGAGATTCTTTTCTAATTATATTTTAATAGAATCTGATGTTTCCTCGTTACACTCATTGAAAAGATAATATTTCTTCGCTATTTCAATTGGTGTGATTACTAGAGATACATCAGGAGCTTGTTCTGGAAAATTTAAGGAAAAACAAAAAATATCAATGTTGATTTAAAATACCTTCTTCGACGTTTCGCTCGTCATCATCATTATTTTCAGGCAGGTTTTCGAAATTTACTTGTTCAGTAAATTCTTCTACAGACAAATCTGTTGAAATGACGTTGTTGTACATAGATATAAATTCATCCCAAATGCAATGTAGTTCGACACCTGATTGATGTTGCAACTTGCAAGTGATTTGTTAACTCTTCTGCAAGTGGTATGTCTTGATCTGGATTTCAGTCTATGTCTGCATACAAATAAATTCTGCGTGGGAAAAACAATTTGCAATCGTTTGATCGCTTAGTCTGTTCCAGGCATCATCCAGAAAAAATATTGCATCGAGTAAATTGATATCCTTTCGACCTTTATCTGGCGATTGTTGCGCAATTTTGCGGTGCATGACCAAACGTATGTAGTGAACTTTCCATGATTTTATGATACCTTGGTCCATTGGTTTTTTCGATAACATACAAGACTGTGCAAGTAGAACAAAAATCTGCAACGCCTTGCTCGACTAAAAAATCGACGATGACTCGACTTGTTGCGTAACCAAAGGGTAAGTCAGTAATGCCTCTCTCCAATATAAAATCCTCGATGTGATGTAAAGAAACTCTCAATTTTTATACCCTAGATAAAGTCTATAGGGTATACTAAGTTTGTCAGTCCGTTTGTAACACCTCGAAAAAATAATGGTAGAGTAAAATGGATTGGACACCCACGCATAATATTAAAAGTTATTTTGATTTTAGCATGTCCGTAAGTCCGCACGATACGCGTTCAATTAGAGAGTTGAAATTTTGCACACACACGCGCTTTTTAAAAAAAGTAAATTTAAGTTCGAAAATGGCCCGAATCGCGCAACTCCTTCGTAGGATTGCCATACAAAAACTTCGTTTTCACTATATATTTGGGCACTGCCTGAGAACGCCTCAAAGTAGAGAGCTGAAATTTGGTACATGGTGTTTTTATAGCAATAGTAAATAAAATTTAGAAATTGGACTAAATGGGGCAACCCCTTCTTGGTGTTGCCCTGTAAAAATTTAAGATTTTTACATATACTGTGAAAACAATCAGTCCTAGACGGTTTTAATGTGCTGAAAAGTTCTTCATAATGTGAAATCTTATGAAATTGATTATTAATATTTTTACTGTATGACGAACCGTTTCAGAAATATATTCGAAAAACTACTTCAAAAATTAAACTTGCATAGATGGGTGAATTGCTTAGGCCAATTCTAGCTTTTTACTTTTTTTTTTTAGAAATTTACTGGAAATTTTTATGAGTTATTGGAGGCCGACAACGGGTGCTTGAACCACTAACAATACTTATGAGCGTAAACGCGTAGATAAGCTATAAACATACCTTTTTTCTTAGAAATATACAGAACATGTTTCAGCAGAATTTTTATTCACTTTGGTGACCGACTGGAGTTATTTTCAGATAGAATACTTTCATGTTTGAAGATGTCGGCCTCCAATAATGCATACGAATAAAATGAAATGAAAGCTTCATAGCCCTCATAACTAGTGAAAGTAGTTATATTAAACATCGTAGATGGAAGTTTTGAACTCAGAATTTTACGGATTAAAATCATGGATCTGAAACTAGACGAAGGAATCTCTCGAGGAATTGACATCCAAACCAAACTCAAAGATATATTCACATCTATTCAAGGGTTACTGAGCTTGTAGAATGTACAATTCAATTTTAGAAAAGTTTTTGAGCCACAACGAGTGGAACGAATAGAGATTTCATTCACCTCCAATTTATGTTGATTCACGGAAACTGTAGATTTCAATCGAACAGATAAGAGTTAAGGGCGCTACACATCCTCAAGCAAATCATACGACTGGGCCATGCATGAGTATGTGTAGCGTAAGTAGGAGCTTGAGTTGAGACTGAAGTCTGCCATGAATGAAATCTGACGAAACTGTTGTGTACGAGCAAACCTGATGACTTTGCTATAGGAATGAATTAAAGCTTGAACAAAATTCGTTGCGAGTGGAGGCAAAAGTTAATATCCGATTTTGTCTAGTTCAATTCCATAGCAAAGTTATAAGTTTTGCTGGTATGCGATAGTTTCGGCCGATTTCACTCATGCCCTCTCAACTCAAGTTCCGACATTCGCTACACACGCTCATGTAAATCAAACGACTGGGCAATGCATAAGTCGCAAGATTTGGTTGAGCGCGTGTAGCGCCCTTTACTGAAGATAACTGTCAACATGACCTGTTTTCCAAAGATTGGACAATGTCTGCCTACTCTTAAGGGTGGAATCGAACACGTTTTTTTAAGCGTGAATATAATTGGTTCTTCATTTCACCATTTGCTTCTTCCGTAGGAGTGTAGCATTGAATAACGTTTTCACGTTCTTTTTCTTCTTGTATGAAAAGCAAGGGACTCAACTATGTCAATTCAATTCCGAGGCAATGTTTGCCGATTCCAGGCTAATAGGCTTTTCCGAATGTCAACAGTAACAATTACCGCACTTATTTCCATTGGAGGCATATTTTATTAATGCTTTCTTGTTAATCTCCATCCAGGCCTTTATATACAGCTCCTTTTGCATATATATGAGCACAGTAGACCGCAATGATAACATCTTTTTGTTGTCAAAAAATTAAACCTCCCCAAATTGAGAAAGCATCAGAGTCTAGTATTAGTCGCCTGTCTGTTTTTCGAAAATGCTTTTTAATGTCACAAGAAAATGAGGAAAACCTAGGTTAGAGTGGCGGCCATCGTAAAAGCTTGTACAGTCGGCCACACTTAGACCATCTATGGTCCATTGTGATGCCATCTTATTGGGAACCTACCTGGAAAGAATTGCTCAAATTTAGGGGGTGCGTTGAAACCAGTCACAAGAGTTAATGAAGCTTACTAGGAACAGAAAAAGTAGCTACCAAGCGTATTCCTCCTACGCTTAGCTAGGTTAGGTTAGGGCATTCGCACAGCAAGTGCTGAACGCTCTCAACCTCTCGTCATCCATACAGCTTCTCCAGGAGTCGTTGTATAGAGCTTGCATGCGATTTGCATTTTTACCAAGGAGGCAGTGTCCCATAATAAATGTAATAAGATTGCGCACATCATTCCGGTTCCTCCTCAGAAGAGATTCAGTCTTCCCAGGACATATATCGCGCCCTGCTCCCCTTGCCGCCGGCCCCATCCGGCACGTGCAACGCGTTCTTACTTTACACACATCATTATCAATATTTTGGGCTTTATTACATTTGGTTGTTCTCTTGACCTGAATTTGGGCTTTGGCTCACTTTTTTGTTGGGTCTCTTTTCACCTACTTTGAGTTTTATGCTTTCGGGCCTTATTTCACTTATCACTTTTGGACGTTATTTCCAGGAGCCCTTAGTCGCACTGTTGTATCGAGAAGAAAATAGGACATTTGCCCGATTTCCTAATCTCTCTAAACACAACCTTCAAGTTATTGAAGAAGCCAACAATAGCTATTTCATGACCAAGCAAGAGATCAAATAATTAGAAATAGTTATCATGTTATAGAAGACATTTTTATTTAGATTCGTAGTCAATAACCGAACTCAGGGAGTACTCTATGATACAAAACAGTAAAGCTGAAAAGTAATAGGGCATGAGATTATTTCATTTTTAAATATGTAGTTAAATATATTATATCCGACATTTTACCACAAAAATGCTGTTTACCACAGAAAACTACAAGACAAGCAAGCACTAATACTGAAGTTGAGAAAAGTTATCGTTTTTCCTAAGATTTAGATTTCTAATGAGAAAGTTAATTATAGATTTGCTCGTAATAAAAAATACGAGTAACAGTATTCTATAGTTTAAACCTAAAAGTCCATAATCAATTGAAGAAGTACTGGCTCCCAGTAAACCAGCCTCTTTGACGTAATGGGACAATGTTTTTCAAAATTTATGTACACATATGTAAGCAAAGTAGTTAGACAATGTTCACCATCCCGAAATGCATAGAAGAATGAAAACAATACTGCTATTAGATTGTGCAAACTCCAAATAACCAGAAGTATTCAGTTTGGATTAAAAATGCTTGTAATTCGCTGTTATAAACGCAGCGCTAATTTCACAATGCAGCACAATGATTGGAATTAACTACATACATCATACCACAGTGTACCTATGGAAATAACCAGAGTGAAGGACGTAATTCAATGACTGCTTTTGGCCAATCTCTTTCGGATATGGAATTTCAAAGAGATTTCAGTGAAAATAATACTGCGACATCCAACTATTCTTAAGTTAAAGCAGTTCTGCTGCTGTGTGGTTGTCAGACGTGAACTGAAAGCAAATTCATTACACACTGACTGCAAACTTTTATTGAATAAGTGTTTACACTAGATTCTGAACTGCTGAATTCCCGATTCTCGAATGCAAGGCTTTGAAGGCTTAGACCAAGTGATTAAGTAATAGATATAGGCCAAACTGAAATATTCATTAGATTAGATGTGTCACTATATTCTACTAAGCTAATAGGTCAGCTAAACCTGCAAACATGATTCGAAAACGATTTGCTATAGCAAATCGTAATCTCTGACTTAAACTTCAAGAACGAACTCGATATTGAATGGAAAACAGACTACCAGCGTAGTAAAAGGAGCATGCTTCTCGACTTATCAACCCGAGATTCTCTCTTGATAGCGAATTGCTTAAGATCCTAAGACGAACCGAAATTGATGTTAAAAAGAAGTTAAATGCTTACAATGTGTTTGTGTTAGTGATGTTATCTTTAAGAAAAGCGAGCTATTCTTGTATCTTTAGTGATTCTCGCATAGCGAGTTTTTATGGACATTTAACTAGAGCCATGGAAATGGATATTCATTCATTTTAAGTTCGAAATAAAGTCCGTGGACATAATTGTCTTAGTCACTTCATTGCACCTTTAATTATATTACTTTCTTCCCAGATAAATATTAGACATGTCAGCAGTGCCAGTAAACAGATCAATTAGTTTTGTTTTAAGTGATGAGTCATTTAAATCTTACTCAGAGAAACGAAGGAATCTCTCAGCATAGACGCATGGTGTCTCATTTCACTGTAATTCAGAAATCAGATAAATCTCGGGCAAAAAGCGGAAATGTCGTGATGAGCTCTTTATTTTCCTCTCATTCATAACAACATAAGAAAAACGAAAGAATCTCGGGGAAAATTCGAGAGTAGTTCGAGAAAGCGAGTTCTTCGCTAAAATGTTTGCAGGGACACGTAAACTTACTTAGCATACAAATGAAATCATCGATGTACAAATTCGAAAGGGACATAGATAGATCCTTGAGGTATGTCACTACTAAGTTAGCAGAGCAGAGCCAGATATTAAAATTCTTTTACTCTTTGGACCTGTCTGACAAAAAACTATTACTTGAAGAAATTTAAGTGGGTTTAAATTGAAAACCAACTTAATAAACAAATTAGCATGGTTAAACATATCAAATGCCTTCGTAAAATTGATTTATATCAAGTGACATTTAGCAGAGCTGTTTCAATTTTGTGAGAGCTCCGATATCGACACTCGTTTTTTTACAAATTTTCCACAAAAAGAACGTGCGAGAATATAATTTTTTTCAGGAAATTTAGTTAATGGATGGTAGTCATCAGGAACTTTTCGTTGCAGCTCTTCGCTATAGACACTGCAGTGACAGCTTTTTAAGGAAAGAGAATCGGTGAACAATGAAGGCAAGTAGAGTAATCCAATACAAAATAATTGTAATGCACTTAAAAGAAGTAAAATCCAAAATTAGCAGTTTAGAGCAAAAATAGTTGCCAAACTTCAACGCATCTAAATTTGTATATGAGATACATTTATTTATTAATTACTTCCCTCAATGTTAGCTTGTGTAAAATTAAGTGTGGCAGGGTGTAGAGATTCTGAAGTGAAGCAAAATCCCAACTTGATTAATTCTTACCAAAGGTGCCAGCACCACCATTACACAAGTATCGTCACAAAGTGCAGTTGTACTACAGGCTGTATAGCTACTACGATAAAAAAAAGATCAAGCTCTGCTATAAATATTTGATGTAATTTCATCTGTGAAGTAAGTGCATAGAGTTAACCAGATGGAGGATCTGTAAGTGGATTCTGACGCACTGCTAAAGGCTATGTTTCGGTAAGAAAAAAAATATCGATAGTAATCATACATTTTTAACTTTGTAAAATTTATTGGAATCGTAGATTATATAGCAAAATGATTAGCTATCTTGTGTAAAATTCGTGAAAGTGTGATAATCATTTGAACTTGTGGATACGAGGGCTGAGACTATTGTACGACGTTAGATCGACATTTCTGCTTTAATTCTGACATTTCTCAATTTACGAAAACAGTTTGGTGTTGTTTTAGTGTTTTTTTGATAAAGAAGTGTAATTAAAAGTGATTAATAATAGTGAATTTCTTTTTGTGGAAGAGATTTTATATAATCGAGACTCCGGGGGTCTAGAATTATGGTAATTAGCGCGCCATGCTGTGCTACAGAAACAACCAGAGTTATTGCCGTAGGAAATCATTTTCCCGGCAAGTTTATTTGTTTCAATAATACATTATAGTGTTTTAAATAAAATAGAAGTGAAATAGTTTTAACATTTTCCAATGTCGGTTTGTTTGTTTACAATTGAATTGTCATTGCGACTCTAAATTATACCAGCCATACAAAGGCAATGCAAAGAAATAATTATCAGAAAATAAATGGGACAATAGGAAAATTCCTAAAAATTAAAAAAATTATATAATTATAGATTTAAAAATTAATTTGTTTTTGCGATATAATGGGATCTCTTCTATTAAATATCTTGAATACTTAATAAAGCTTCAAGCACTAATCTATATACCCGCTCTGAAAATACCCTAGTTTACTACTTCGACTTCCATGACTAAAACGAACACATCGATGCAGTTCTACTGCATGAAGAAAACTGCTTCAGTTTTTCTTCCTCATAGCCACTGACATTATAACATTAACCACTACTGAAATTGCTTACATTTTCATGAGATCACTTTTCTATAGTTGTCTCCTTTTGGTAACTACTTAAAGGTGAAGACCCAATTATGAGGTGCATGCGTTTGTTGCGTTAAAGTTAAAAAGTATTGAACTTTTTGGTCAAGTTCCATATAAAAGCCATATTTTAGCTTAGCTGTCAACGCATTAGCGTACGCAACGCAATCATTGGGTTTTCACCTTTATACCGCTGAACTTCAAATAATAAGTTCTATACGAAATTTATCAAAGTCTAGTTTCCGTTCAGTGTATTTTCAAAATGAATATATAGATTAGAAATAGATGACGATGCAACATTTGTAATCCCTTCTCTGTCCCGCATACCTACTTTTAGGGACGAGCAGACAAAAATTGCTTAACGTTGTTTCCTTAAAATTCAAGTTTAAGGAATACTTGATGTTCTAGGAGATAAGCTTCCAAGAATAGATATAATTTAAAATGTATTTGCAATTTGTTGAACTTAAAATATAAATATTAAAGCGAAAGTGAAACCTGAAATTTAGATAATTGTCACCCCGCTGCCAACAAAAGTTGACCCAAATGAAATAGAAAATCAAGCAGTCCATATTATGCATGTCAGTCAGTACGTTTAGATGAATACTTCAATACTTGACTTGAAATCCATTTGAAACTCCAGTAAGGTTTTTGGTTGAATTAATTCCAATTATTTTACTTGAGGTGACAACTTTGCATTAAGTTCAATACATAATTGCGGTTTTTTAGATAAATATCTTGAGAAAAGTGCTAGAAATCACAGCCTGAATTATCAACAATAATCTTCTTCTTGTTCCTCTCTGCCGTTTTCATATCTCGCACAAATGAAAAATTTTCAAGTACTGAAGCTGCGTTTGCATGAATTTTTTCGAGTAAATCGAACAAAATTTTGTGATTTACTTGAAATCAATGCGAGTTTACATGATATTTTGATTACTTGATCTCTACTTGAAATATACTTAAAGTATTCATGTAAACGTACTGAGTGACATACCACGTAAACCTAGGTTAATACAACCAATAATGTGTACATATAGTATACTATATACATTTATATAGAAACGACAGAGAGAGGAGAAAAGTCAGTCAGAGTCGGTCTCGCGCACTTATTTTATATTGTCCTTATTGTGTAGTCCTAACTTCACAGTTAAGATTTATGATAAATTTAACACTCAGGCTTTTTATTTTAGCCTTGATTTCACAATTGTCTTGTTTTTGTTTTCATTTGATACACTTATTGGTTTAATGGGGAGAGAGAGTATTGTGTTCTCTGTACCATGCTTTCCTATACATTACGCGCATTTTGTCCCCTGATAGTGGAACGTGGTTTATAATGCGAATACTTGTATGTGCCATCGCCCTATCTACTGAACTACGCTCAGAAAAATATCGCTCACTACGCTCAGGAAAATATCGATCTTCCGTACAATGCAACAAAAAATTCCGTAAGTACTTTTACAAATCATTTTGTATCTACTAATCAAAAGCGGCAATTTAATTTATGGGGTTCGACCCATTTTTGAAAAAGTTATAACTATTCGCTTCGTTTTTCAGTTCCAAATTTTGCATCCAAAATGGTTGCCGGTGAACCGTTCTCCTTGTGCTTTATTAAAAAGGATTGTCTTATTTCGCTAGCAAAATGCTCATACATTTTTTATGTAGGTATATCTTCAGAAGTAAAAATTCACCTTTTGTATTTTCAAAAAAAAATCCATGTTATGATGCCAAAAGTTCAATGATTATTACACCCTAGATGGAAATCTAAGTTTGTCACGCATAGAAATAATGATGGTAGAGCAAAATGGATTGGACACACACGCATAATATTAAAAGATTTTTGCATGTCCGTCCGTCCGCACGATAACTCGAGAGCGCGTTCACTTAGAGTGCTGAAATTTTTTACACGGGCTTTAAAAAAAAGTAAAGTAAGTTCGAAAGTGTCACAAATCAGGCAACTCCTTTGTAGGGTTGCCATACAAAAATTTAGTTTTTCACTATATATTTGAGCACTACCTGAGAACGCTCCAACTTGGAGAGCGGAAATTTTGTATAAAAATAGTACATTTAATTTCAAAAATGGGCTACATCGGGCAACCCCTTCTTGGGTTTGCCATATAAAAATTTATGTTTTTAGGCATATTGTGAAAACGATCAATCCTAGACGTTTTTGTTGTACTGAAAAGTTCTTCAAAATATGAAATCGGCTGCATCATTTTTACTGTTCGACGAACCGTTCTGCAAATAGATGCGAAAAACCACCTCAACAATAAAACTTGCACAGATGGGTGACCATACGAAATTACACGGCCATTTATCTAGGGTATCAAAAGAATTCGTCTCAGATCAATTCTAGCTATTTTACTTGTTTGATTTTGTTTTATTAATATCTAAATGATTTAAAAATTTTAGATTTATTTGCATTATTTTTTGTCTGCGCTGTTAGTTGCAATTTGCAAACACTTATAATATTATTCCATTGAGTAAAACTTTACTTTTCACCATATATGTATTTAGGTATATTTAAGACGGCGGAACTCTTCTATTCCATTTAACCTTATAAAGGCTAAAAAATGAGATCTGCAATCTATATATAGATAAGACTTTATTTCAATGCACGTTGAAGGTATGCGAAATTCTTAAAGTAAGCAATTTTTCTGATAATGTAAATTAATGAAAGACTGACATACCGTGGAACGAAGTGGATTAAACAAGTCGAACTGGAAAAGAGATATAACAATAAAAAAAATTATATCATTAATATTACTTTATAAAATAGAGAAATGACAAAATTTCGGTTCAAATTACTGCCCATCAATAACATTTTTTATAAAGAAAAGTACAGGATATATGAGGATGCGTTTTTCTAACAATTATTTCCTTATTTCTTTTTTCTTTTCTTTTTTAAGTCGCATTAAAACAGAGTTGTGATTAACTTTTAATATTTTCTGTCTTCTATAACAATTATTCTGTGAGAATCGCCATTTTGTAATTTTTATTTTTTCGGTCATCAGTAACTGTTGTTTTGTGATATTTATAATTTTGATGTGGTTTGTGGTGGAGAGGAGTACTTACGGTTAATTTGTTATTTATTTCTGTGGAAATGTTAGATATGGTACATGAATTTTCCGTCGTCGGTAACTGTTATTTTTGAATTTTTGCCATCATCGATAATTAGTTTTAGGCCAAAATGCTTTCATTCTTATGAAGTAAAAAAAAATTATATGGCATTTGAACAAAATGTAATGGTACTCATAATTTATATGAGAGCTATATAATTTTTTGTTTACTTGATTAGAATGAAAACATTTTGGCGTAAAATTAGTTGTCGATGATGGAAGAAATAAAAGTCACACAATAACAGTTATCGAGGATGTTAATCCGATTAGGTGGAAGCACCGATAGTGTTGCCACTCTCCGTAACGGTACCTTGTGACGTCACAAATACTGTATCAACCAAATTAAAGTTTTTTTTTTTTAAATATTTCGATAACGGTACAAATTTCGGCTGCGTATTTCGACAATTATCCTTTATACCTATGTCAAAAAAAAATGTTTTTTTACAGTACTTTTTTAAGGATATAACGTTTTTGATTTTTATTAAATAGATTTACAGTTATCAAGCTTGGTGCATCATAGTTAACACTTGCCTCCATAAGGCACATAACAAATTTTGTATAATATCAAGGATAAAAAATCTGCTTTGTATATTTTTTAGTAGTCCTGAAAGGATGGAAAGTGGCAACGCAATCGGCGTTTGCACCTAATCAGAAGAGCACCCGTTATCGATGATTGGAAAAATAACAGTTACCGACGATAAAGAAAAATGAAAATCTCAAAACAACAGTTAAGTAGGTACTGATGACGGAAAAAATATAAATAATTTGTAATAGTTATTCTTTGATTTCTTATAAATCAAAAATAATGCTTATTCTCCAAACTAACGATTATTTTTTCGATAATTTCAGGATTCAAAAGGTGTCTGTAGTCTTTTCGACCGTTATAATTTTTTGTCATTTTAGTTTTGACTGATAACAGATTACTTTTGGTCTCTGCTACTTTGAACCATGGTGGTCGGTATGTGCGCGCGAGAGCTCAGAATTCAGAGGTAGAAAGTACAAAACCTCTTCCCTTTTAAGAAAAATAAAAATTTTATTTCATAGTATGGGATCCCGCCGATGTCGCCCGGTGATAATATACAGTGTGACATGAATGTGTTGGTACAAAAAGAATTTTCTAGGGTTATGTAATTCAAACTCAAAAATTATTTTTTTAATTATTTATTTAACTAATACAGGTAGTACTTTCCGAAAATATATAATTCATTCTATAGTCCCACCTTTTGCCTTAATAACTAGCCGCAACCTTCTCTCAAAAGCGTTATGTGCGGCACGCACGACCTCAGGAGGTATTGAGTCCCATATTCTGGAAATTACACTTTTAAATTCTGTCAAATTTTGATATTTGAAATCGTTTAGATGCTGCTGCATATATCCCCAAATAGAAAAATCCAAGGGGTTTAAGTCGGGTGAACTTGGTGGCCATTCAACTTTTGGAATAAAATCCGTTAAATTCTGCTCACACCATGTTTGCACAATTTTGGCTGTATGCGATGGGGCACCGTCTTGTTGAAAGCAGTAATATTCGTCGCCATAAAGATTTTGAACTGAAGGAAGTAAATTTTTTTTCAATACCTCTTCCAGGTAGTAACTAGCATTTATTTTTACACCTTTTTCGATAAATACTAATGGAAGGGTCCCTTTTCGCGATATTGCACCCCAGACCATTACCGTTGAGGCATTTTGATACCTGGGTACGTGCGTTTTGTTATGCGGAATATCCTCCGTAGAAACAGCCCACAAACGATTATTTTGGGAATGGTGAATACTCTCCAAAATAAAAAGTTTTTCAACCGAAAATATTATGTCGTCACCAGCGTGCCACGATAGTAACACTTTACTCCTTTCAAATCTTTTTAATTTTGTTGCATCCGTAAGTCCATGAACTTTTTTTTTTCTTAAAAGGCGAACACTTCAAGTCTTTTCGCAGAATATTCCTCACACACTCCCGATTAAGATTAAGATTAAGATTCGCTGCCATTTTTCTTGCGGAACGTTCACAATTTCTACGAATTCGTTCACGAATAAGTTTAATATTTTTCACGGTGCGCACAGTTCTTTTTCTTCCTGTTTTTTTTTTTTATTTTCATTAGATCCAGTTTCAAGGAATCTATTTACAGTTCGATAAACGTAGTTACGCGTTACACCAAGGTTTTTCATTTCCCGAAAAATGTCACCTCTTGTCTTACCACTTTTGAATTGAGCAACGATAATTTCTCTTAAGTCCGACATGTTCACTACAGGTAAACCACACAACTGATAATTAATTCCTTAATCAGGATTTGCTCTACAGCAGTACTCGTATTCATACCATCAAGAACTGGTTTAGTCCTCACACGTACATATATGCCATTTGTACGTGAAAAAGTTGTACCAACACATTCATGTCACACTGTAGATGCCTAAGGGTTGGAGTGTGGGTTGAAAGAGATGTAGTGGTTAGAGATGCATAATATCTACGCTATCATCTGATTCGATCGCGCGATTCCGTACGGTAGGGTTTCACTCTGTGTTTTACTGTATATGTGTGAGTGTGTGTGTGTGGCAACCCTATGAAAGAGTTGCTGGATTGGTCCCATTTTCAAACTTAAATTTACCTTTTTTCAAAAAAGCCCAGTGTACAAAATTTCAGCTCTGCGTATATGCGTGAGGAAGTGTCCGAATATGTAGTGAAAAACTAAAATTTTGTATGGCAACACTAAGAAAGGGTTGCCCGATTTGCTCCACTTTTGGACCTGTGTTTGCAATTCTTTTAAAACGCTGTGTACAAAATTTGAGCTCTCCACGTCGACGCCTTCTCAGGCAGTTTCCAAATATATAGTGAAAAACCACAGTTTTGTCTGGCAACATCAAGAAGGGGCTGTCGATTCCAATTTTTCTTTCCTTAAAAACCTACGAACACAACAAAAAAATAGCCAAATGTGATGATGTAACATACATGCGGCAATTGAATTTTATTTATATAAGCCGTGTACATATCTTTATTATTGCTCAGAGTGCTCTAACAAATCGCAGGTAGACCTCTGATAAATCCGTCTGTAATACCAATAGAGCATAAAAAATTCCATTGAAAATGTGAATACTTTTTCAAATTCCACATTTTCTTTTTTTCCTTCTCCCGTTAGTTATTTTTATAACTTTATTATTATTATTTTTATAAAGAATCTTGTATTATCAATTATACATATATATTTTATAAATCACAAGTGTTGCCAATATAAAAAAAAAACGAACAGAGCGCTCCAGAGCGTTCAATCTACAGAGCGGCAAAAAGATACATGCCCATAGATTATGATTAAAAGTAAGATTTGAATGACATCGTTCTACGCAAATGCTTAGTGCATAGACTGTCATCCCGCTGCCTTTGGAATGAGCAAAACTATACCTACCCATTACAAAACTAGCATCTGTTGGTGTAATTTGGGGTTATCAACAATAACTACTTACAATAAGGCTATGTTCTTTGCTTACGACTCCCAAAACTTGCCGTGCATGTGTCTTCATCTTTTAAAAAGATTTTTCAATGGAATGACGAGGCAAGAATTTCAGAGTTAAGCTCGTCACAGATAAAGTAATTCTAATATGCCGCGTTTTATGAATAACTGAATTATCCATAATTAAAGATGCATTAGTTATCGAAAGCGTCTCTTCAAGCGTACATATAAGCTGGCCAAGAAATGAACTAAACCTGTCGTAGTTGCAAGCTGAGTTTGCTAGAATTTTGTAATGAAGAAATAAAGTGTTTATTTTTCTTAAGAGAGAAGAGGTTTTTTTTTGTTTTTTTTTTTTTTTGTATCTTATATGAATTCTGGGGTTTAAATAAATTTGCGTTTGTCTTAAATTTACCATTTACCAGTGGGTTAAACTTATTTGCTGTTGGTGAAATAAATGTGCAAATGCTACACCCTTCTGATAGGCTCGGGAACGACCGGACTCATAAATATTTTAACAACGAGCTTATTATGCATGGAAAGAGTGCACGAATATCAAGAATAGCAGGAAACAAAATAAACGGGTAACAGAATTAAGACTTACTTTCGCTACCTTATATTGCACTTCTCTAGATATTCTAGATATTCGATAATATTTTTTAACCTAATTTGGTTTAAATTTTCTCTCATTTTGTTTAGACTGCAAAAATCTTCCTCTGCTATAATTGACTCAATATATAAAAGCAACGTTTTATTAAACCGAACTCGATTATTCATACCACGGCCATGACATAATTTAGATTCGTATGGACAGCAACAACAGTCCTTAAAAGTAAATAATACAATTTAAAAAAAAAAAGTATTATTATTAACAAATTGGTTTTTCGTTCATTACTGTTATATCATCGCCTCATCCTTGGCTAAACCTCTGCGCAAATTATTCTACTTGTATTTTTCGACACGAATCTTTCCAACTGCTTGGAAACTACCTCACGTTCAGCCTATTCCCAAAAAAATAGAGGGTAACGATCCCTTAAATAATCGACCAATAGCAATCACTTCGATTCATTGGAAGATTTTTGAAGTATCTGGAAACTAATCATGTGTCAAACCAGATTGCGTGACTAGATGATTGAATAACGATTTTGGCATTACCCTCGCTTGGGGCAAAGCGAATCGTGTCGAATTCAATGCATCTAAGACCCAAAGCTATTTCAAATATGATTTTTTGAAAATGACGTGTCATAGTAAAATCACCCCCCCCCCCTAGCGGGAGGATAGGGCATGGTAGGGCGAAACAAAAATATATGGGTGAGCTATTTTGGTATTCCATGCAAACTGTCAAAGTTTCATCCAAATCGAAGATGGTCGGGTTGTTAATAGTATTCAGCGCTGAGGTGTGCCACATATGTAGGGTAGTAAATTCTGTCGATGCGGAGCAGATTCGCCAAAACTATTTAGCACCGAAAGGGTTAAAATTACAATTTTTTAATTTTGATTTTTGATTTTTTTAAATCCTCTCAAAACTGCCACGATTCATCGAATTGTCTGAAAATTTGTTTGCAATCACTTTTCGGGCGTTCAAATGTAATGTTGATCACCATTTCTGCCACAGACATTGCCGTTTTTGAATTTTTATAATTTTTAAATCTGATGTCCTGCACGATTGATATGAACACTTCAGTTACAAGAATTAATTCAATGGACATCGCGTTTTTGTAATGTTTAATGTTCATCGTCCTTCACGATTGAAGAATAATTTTTAGAGCGGGATATAATCTACTAAAAATACCTTGATTCATCCATAGACAACACCAAACCCATTACGTACTCGCGGTAAACATTATTGGGTATAATCCTTAGTTTTTTCAAATCACGTTACTTAGGGCTTGTGAACCTGTTCCACCTACTCATTCTCCTGACCACAAATTTTTTAATATATTTATGTACAACATATTTTTATGTACATTATTTTATTTTATTAACAATGTTGTTGATATTATTATTCTTTTCTTAAGACTGAATTAAACTGATATTTTAGTACTAAATGATAAATTTAAATTTCCCTTTTAAAGAAGTCATTCAATCAATCGCGTTTATCTTATTTTAGTTTCGGGTATACTATCCCCTATAATCGAAGTTCCACTGTATGTGGTCATAACTGTTTGCCTCATTTTAACAACCACAATGATGCTTGTTAGTTGTGAATATTAATTAATATTTCGACAATCTTACATACAAATTTGACAAATTTTATTATGTTATATTACTAGCTATATACATAAACATAAAAATAAATAAAAGGAAAAACATCGTCAAAAACTATCGGTAACCTCTGAAATATTTAAAAGCCAGATATCCATCAAGTCCATGAACCATTGCTGCTACATACCCCATCCACTATAAAATACATAAGTATAGTAGTAGAGTCCATGAAAGCGATACATTTTAATATAAAAATAAAATTACTTACATAAACTGCTGACATAGCAGGATATGCCCAAAAGCCTGGAGTAATCAAAAATTGAGGATACAACCACATAACTGTAGCGAAACCCATGTAGCTGGAAGCACTCAGGTACATAAAACAAGCAACTGCATTGAAAATAACTTCCTGTTCGTATTAACAAAAATTTTTGCTATTTTTAATAATTGTATAAACTAAAACTTTGAATTAAACCACTCGTAAAACTTACGAAAAGGGATTGCCTGATTTGATTAAAAGATCGTTCCGAAAAACTGTAGCATACTAACAAAACAGCAGTCGTTGTAAAGCAGCAAGCTGTTGTCGTCAGGAAACTAGTTAACGCTTGCCCGATATTTGCTGCATATGGCAGTCCATATCGAATTAATAAACTTTCACACAAAGTTGCGAGGATCACTTCAATGATTTTCATAAGTCCAACTTTAGAAGATAAAATACCGAAATTCACGCAAGTGCAAATGCGGCAGCAGCAAACGTTTATACCTCCTCCATTCGAATAATTACTTTTATTTTGAGCACGTATCCCCAACGAAGCCATTAATATCCACAAAATTTACACGGCCTAAAGATGATTTTTTCAAGGACCTGATCTACTCCGCACTATCTAGAGCAATGGCAAAGACAAATAAATTTGACAGAAGAACTTTTCTCAGAGGGACCATACCCTGTACACATATGTGGGGGACATTGTCGTCTGCATTGGAACTTATTTCGCCTAAAAATAGAATTAATTAAAAGGGAAAAAAATACTGCAGTGAACACAGAGAATTGCCCTCTGTTTGGAGAATGCGTAAGCATTCGTCTATTTCCTGTCTGATGTAAATGAACTCAGAATTAGAAGAAGAAAAAAAAACACAATTTTCCATTTTCAGCAGTTAAAACGACATTCTCAATCGGTTAGCAGAAGCTTTCAAACAGTTGAACACGGTTTGGTCCAGATCATTTCAAATCAAAAGTTGATTGACGGATGATTATGATGATGGCATCTGGATAGAGATTCTTGGCACATGTTTCAATTTCATCAAGTTACCCTGGCATTTTCTTAACTGCCACACCTACACCTGGGGCGAAAAGGTAAACAAGCAATAAATTATCCCAGTTTATAGTAGCACAAGAGCAATTCCGATGCATATGTGAAGTGTGTCAATGAACAAAAGTACGCCAAATTGATACCGCCGCGATATTAAAAACTTCTCGAGTGTCCCTGATCAAAGCCTTGCCAGCTTTATGTACCGCCATAAGTCACCCAGGTGCTAATAATAATACTGAATTGTCTCCATTCCATGGATGCATATTATATTCGATGTCCATTCATATTAGATCGATCATTCGAGGGAGTAATGACCAGATTTATCATTGAGGGGGAGTGGGCGAAAGTATATATGTAGCTGCCCTTGACTTTGAACCCAGGCAATAATGAAGACTGAAGACTGTATGACTGCTTTTTTATTATGGAATGCTATAATTTCTTAACATTTTCGTCGAGATAAATAACTGCATGCCGCGGAAATATATGTGTATAATTATGAGAAGCTGTTTACTTTAATCGACTCTAGAAACGCTTAAATCTTTGTAATTTCGCATGGGAATTGTTTTAAGTATACTCTTGTGGGGGTACTGATGCTTCCCAGCAATTATACATATGATATGCATAACCCATAACATCACACGACTTATTCATTATTTATTATTATATAATATTATTATGCCGTCTTATGTAATCCGAATGAAAAGATAGTATATCTATTATTTTTATCATTTTCGCCTATTGACGTCGTTAAATAATATGTATATACACAAATAATTAAAGCTCTGGGACCGAATTGTGGCTCAATGTCACACCTGAATTTTGTACAGTTTATTAGCTGTATTGATGTTGTCCACCAAATGCGCTAAAAATTGTTTTTGCTGTAGGAAAATCTCTGCGCATGTCTGGCTTACATTCCTTAATTTTTTTATTTTTAAATGCAATCATAAAAGTGCAAGTCTAATGTGTCTAATGACATCACAATTCCCCACTAAGTGGAAGTGTGAACTTGTTATTCCTATTCCTAAGAAAGCTCATCCTAACATTCCCAGTGATTTTCGGCCAATTAGTTTATTAAATTTTCTTGCTAAGTGGTTAGAGAAAATAATGTATAATCAAGCGATTGAGTATATCGAATATAAAAATCTACTGTCTAAGTGCCAATCTGGATTTAGAGGAAAACATAGCTGTGAATCTGCTCTTTTAAAAGTTACAACGGATATTCATGAAGCCCTTTATAATGATCTTCTAACAATACTCGTTCTTCTTGATTTCAGTAAAGCATTTGATAGTGTCAATCACTCTATTTTACTTTTTAAACTTAAGAATAAATTTTTTTTTCTCCTCGTCAGCTTTAAAATTAATCAGTGAGCTTCTGTCGATGTCGTTAAAGTGAATAATACATTTTCTAATGTAAAGCTCCTTTATAAAGGGGTTCCCCAAGGTTCTATCCTTGGTCCTTTACTATTCGGAATATATATCAATTATTTAACAAGCGTTGTGAAGAATGCATACATACATTTTATATGCTTATGATGTACAGATCTATTTAAGTCGACCAATTGCTCTACTTGAAGACTGTGTGCAACGTACCAGTGAGGATCTACACTACATGTCTGAATGGTCACTAACTAATATGCTCTCAATCAACCGTGCAAAGTCTAAGTGCCTACCACGAGGTGCTTGTTGTACACGAAAAAAAACTACTCATCAAACTGAAACTATTGTTTACTAATTATGTATAAAGGGAGGGAGCTTCATGTCTTAAAAATTTCACATTGCTGGCACTCTTGCAATTGATATTGTTTTTTTAATCGCCTTATTGTAGTCGGCTTATTAGTTTATACAGGAATAAGTCTGGAGGGCGGAAGGGAGGCATGGAATACTATCGCGCACGATACAAGCCTTTCTGGTAGAACTAAGAGCTGCTGTTGTACCATTCAAAAGTCTTGCAGTTGTAGTAAACAATTCCGCAAAACATTTTCACATATAATTAAAGGTTGCAGTGTCAGTTTGACTATCTAAGCCCAGCAGCGGCGATTTTTTTTTTTTTTTTTTTTTACATGCTCATTTAAATGAAAATAAGCTTTATCTGAGAACAAAATTTCATTGTAAATCGGTCCAGCATGGGCTAAAAAAAAACAAGCAAGACGTGATTTCAAGTCTTTCGCGGTTTTAACTTGTAATGTGTTATGGCAAGGAGTTCAAGGGATAGGCCGTGACAGCATAGCCAAACTAATAACATCCAAAAGGGAAGTAGAACAACCAATAAAGCCTCGCTAAAATATTATAAAATCAATGATACCTCAGCAATTTTCTTTTAGAAATTTACTGGAAATTTTTTCCTTAGAATTGTTATCCATTATTGGAGGCCGACAACTGGTGCTTGGGCCAATAACAATTTTTATGAGCGTAGACGCGTAAATAGAGCAATAAGAATTTCCTTTTTCTTAGAAATTTACAAAAAATGTTTCGGCAAAATTTTTATTCAGTCTGGTGGCCGACTGGAGTTATTATACCCTAGCTAGATGAAATCATAGAGAGTGCGTTCCAAAACATAGCTACAGCTGACTTCAATCGTTTCAAAACCCAGTAGTCAACTGAATTATGTATGATAGCTGAGTTTACTTTTGTGCGTTATGAAGTCAGCTGTAAACTGTGGCTATGTTTTGGAATACACTCCGGGTATACTAAGTTTGTCATTCCGTTTTTAACGCATAGAAATAATGATGCTAGAACAAAATGGATTGAACACCCACTCATTATAATAAAAGTTATTTTGATATTTGCATGTCCGTCTGTCGGTCCGTCCGTTCGTCTGTGCGCACAATAACTCGAGAACGCGTGTACTTAGCGAGCTGAAATTTTGAACACGAGCTTTAAAAAAAAAGTAAAATTGAGTTTGAAAATGGGACCAATCGGACATCTCCTTCGTAGGGTTGCTATACAAAAATTTCGCTTCTTACTATATATTTGCACACTGCCTGAGAACGTGTCGACGCAGGAGCTGAAATTTATTTCATGGTATTTCCATATTAATAGAAAGTAAAATTTTAAAAATGGACTAAATCGGGCAACCCCTTCTTGGTGTTGCCATATAAAAATTTAGGTTTTTTACGTATACTGTGAAAACGATCAGTCCTAGACATTGTTATTGTACTAAAGAATTCTTCAGAATACGAAATCCTATATGGTAAAATGGTTATAATCATTTTTCTGTCCGACGAACCGTTCTAGAAATATATGTATGTGAAAAACCGCTTCAAAAATCAAACTTGCATGTAGATGGGTGATCATACGAAATTACATACGGGCAGTCTTCTAGAGTATAATAAGAATTGGTCTTAGACCAATTCTAGCTTTTTTACTTGTTTTCGGATACAATGTGTGCTGTTGTCGGCCTCCAATAATGCATAACAATTCTAAGGAAAAAATTTCCAGTAAATTTCTAAGAAAAAATTGCGGCCTTCCCTATATCAGTACCGAGATTCAGCTAATTTGTTAGTATTTCACCACTCACTTCTTTCACTCACTTTTGAAAATAAAATGATTTCTTTAAAAAAGTGAAGTGAGTAGTTTCGAATGTCAATTGCACAGCTTTTAGGCTTTTTATTGTGTGAAAATAAAAGCGGCTGCGAATTATTATCCTCTAAATATTTTATGAGGATAATAAGGAGGGATATATAATATAATATACCGGAAGAATATAATTCTTCCCATATTTTTCTTTGTGTTGGATTCCTTGTGCACTAACAAGCTTCCCCTCTAATACATCATAACTTTATTTTAGTCCATCAATTAGAACTTTCTAGTATGCTAATGGTGAGTTACAATTTATTAGTGATAATTAATAATAATATGTGCTTACTGATGATGATTTCACTCCCACTCACCGCAAGAAAAGGGGGCAACTGACTTCAGGACCCCACAGGAAGATTGGCTGAATTCTGCGTCTACATAACCACAAAAGCACACGATCCAGGCTGACTCCTGATAGGTGAACAGAAACGGAGAAGTTGACTTCATACCCCGACAGCATCTTTTCATACGAGATAAAATAAGCCGAAGGCCATAAGATAGTTCTACCAACGGCGGCTATAAGGTGTATAGCATTTTTCCGGAACTTTCCTACAATGTAGGATATGCCACAACTCACCTGCTTCCATAACAAGGGGTACCTACAATTTTAAATCATCCCATTTAAAGACACGATGTAAAGTTATTGTGGAATCGCCAGTTCAGTCAATCTTTTGCGAGTGGATAAGCTGATGTGAAAACAGCTTATGCTTTATTTAAAACGCTCAATATTCCTCCGTGAAACGATCCATCGTAACAGTATTTCCACGGAGTAAGCAGCACGTTGGATAGGACTTTCTGTACAATTGTACTTAAGTACGTACTTATAAAATGCAGTACACTTTTGTATTTTTGATCGAATTTGAAAATGCTTTTAATGAGCCTATAATTAAAGACCTCGTCGCACTGTTAATGTATATGCTAAATTTATGTATTTTACCATATGGTTCCGAAAATGTTCAACTATTATTTAAGAACATAAGAAAACCAATAAACTTTTAACATTTAAACTGTGAGAATTATAATATGACAATGTGTTGAAAAGGACTAATTAAATGGTTTGTCAATGGGCAACATGCATCTAGAGCGATTAGTATGTTCCTTGTCCTAGTCGTTATTTTTTTATGCAAATTTGAAAACTGAAAATTTTTATGTTGATGTTCCTTGCTAAGAGTAAGTGAAGCTATATGCACCCACAAATATGTTAATAAAAATTTATTAAAATGAAAAAAAAAAAAATCTCAGTACAAAACATACTGATTTACTACAATTTTCAAATAAACTTCAGTACAAAAAGTTATCCAGAAGTCCGATCCCTGCGGATTATATCGTGCGCGAAACTCTATTTAGAGATGAGATAGATTCTTAAAATGCAATAGTTTATGTCCCAACCTTTTTCAAACTCCTTTAACTAATCATTACAATTAAATTTTCATCCCTAATCTATATATTTTAAGTATTTAACCCAGTGAAATAATCACACACTTCCTATATAAGATGTCCTTATAGCCTACAATTACCTCTACCGTCAAAAAAGTAGAAATTATTTTTAGTGTGTTCTAAGATAATTCCCAGATTCTTGATACTGTGTATATGTAGATATGCTTCCGCCAATAATATTAAATTTCTTCGCGTCCCATGCGCCACCGACAGTTTTTCTGGAATTCCCCAATTACACGCTTTAATGCGAACATTTTTATACTCTAAATGAAATCATCATCTAACGCACAGATATAATGCTAGTAGAGCAAAATAGATTGGACACTCAAGCATAAAATTAAAAGTTGTTTTGATTTTTGCATGTCCATCCGTCAGTCTGTCTGTCCACATGATAACTCGAGAACGCTTTCACTAGAGTAAATTAAACTTCGAAAATGGGACAAATCGGGAAACTCCTTCGTAGGGATGCTATACGAAAATTTCGATTTTCAGTATATATTTGGACACAGCCTAAGAACGCGTCGACGTAGAGACTCTCAGATTAAACGAAATACTTCAATATACTGCACGTACTTCAATGTACTTCTGAGTACTTCAATGTACTTCAGGTACTTCAGAGACATTACCATGTATTGCATTACGAGTATCTTACAATACGTACTTCAAAATGGAATGATGAAGTATACTGAGTGAAAATACTGGCGTACTGCAAAATTTGAAGTATAAAAAGTTTGCTTTACTTCAGTAATTCACTTTGAAGTACCAGTACAAAATAATGCAGTACCAAAAGTAATGCATTATTTTACAGCTCTGGTAGAGAGCTGAAATTCGATGTATGCTGTTCTCATGGCCATAGTAAATGATATTTAAAAAATGGATAACCCCTTCTTGGTGTTGCCATATAAATTTTTTGATTTTTACGTATACTGTGAAAACGATCAGTCCTAGATGTTTTTATTGTACCTACTGAAAAGTTCTTCATAATATGAAATCCTATGAAATTGGTTATAATCATTTTTATTGTCCGACGAACTGTTCTGCAAATTGATGCGAAAAACCACTTCAACAATCAAACTTGCACAAAGAGGTGACCATGGCAAATTACATACGGGCATTCATCTAGGGTAGTTTTCCGCAAACTTTTTGTGTTCAAGGTACACCTACCAAATCAAGAAATTTTAGAGGTATACCATAAATGAAAAATGTGAGCCTGCCTAACCCGGGGGACAGCTTTCAGCGAACTTGCATGATGAAAAACCATGGCAGCTGGGAGATAGTAATTTGACATTTATACAGTTTTCAAAATGGCGGAAAAGAAATGCTTGAGAGAATTTGATAAATTTATTCTGGGAAAATGAGATTTTCTGGGATCATTTGCATTACATCATTTACCAACACCTTCCTCTTAATTTTTTCTTGGGTTTTTATCATTCTGCTAATCCATTTATTGCTATAATTTTCCAATATATGCAAGACTTTACGTCTCAATGCCATTTTTTAAATGAACTTGCATGCAAGCTGATAAGACACCAACCGAGCTGCCTTCTGCTGTCAAGTTTAAAATCGCGTTGGAAGGGAGGCTTGCATGCAAGCTGTACTTGCAGGTGTAACCTCCGGGTAACTGAGCATCGGCGATCGAAATTTGAAGCAATCGTTGATAAGGCTGCTCTCATTTCTTCGTCGATTGTTCTCAGGCGTTTTTTTTTCTTTATTTAATTGTAGTGAGAATTGAAAACCCCAATTCCCATAAGTATGTCGTGTCAAATGGTAAGAGAATTGCAATAGCACGTTTTCAAAGCAGTGGATACTCATTTTTTATAGTAGCCAAAAATTTGGTAGCTCTGTTTCAGAAAATATTAGTTTTAATGTCCGATCGGCTTTTAGCTCCATGAATTCTTTCTGCTCGTTTATTGGTAAGTGCCCAATGGAAATGCTATCTGAGAATAGATTTTGTACTCAGTCCATACGTTGCAAGTTACACTTAGGAAAATAAGAGTTCATTTTTTCGGCTATTAGCTCAAAGGTTTCACTATCAAAGCTTGCACTTTTTTCTGGATCAGCAGCCATGAAATTTGCGAACATTTCATTACAACCATTGGTAACGTGGCTGATCCATAACACCAACTTAGCGCGAAAAGTTTCAATTTTCTCCGATGACGATGAATATTGAATTTTTTTGTTGAACTAATTTAAATGAGCAAATACCTATGTCTGCCATTCTACCCATTCTTTAAACAGACAAGCAAAATCTGAACCTTGGGCCTCTAAAAACACCTGGGTCTAATTTTTTAGCTCGTAAATCCGAGAAAGCACTTTTCCGCTAGATAACCATCGTACTTTTGTATGAAATAAAAGTGACTGATGATCTGCTCCCATTTCCTGACACACTGCATTAAACAGACGAGAGCTCAGCTGTCGCGACTTGATATAATTGACAACTTTTACGACTTCTTGAAGACAACAATTCACCAGACGGAGACTTCGTCATCAGTGCTTCCCTGTGTAAAAAGCAATGGAAATTTTTCATATTAAAGTTTTTTCAGAAGCCCTGGTTAGAAATTCCCTAATTTTTTCTGTCATAGCTGCTGCTCCATCTGTGTGTAAATGCTTATGCAGTTATACCATTCCAAATTATGCTCAATGAAGTACTGGTCTGTTACTTTGAATATTTCTTCGACAGCACTATAACCAGGTAGTGGCAGACAAAATCAAAAATCGTCTTTCATTTCACATCCGTCAATGTACCTCACATTTAAGATGAGATGCGCGTGACCACTGATATCAGCAGACTCGTCGATTTGTAGCGCGAAAACTCCGCTAAGCTTTAATTTTTCTTAATCTTAATGTCTTCTTTGCAAACAGGTAAAATTAAGTTTCAGCAAGGTTTCTTGGATTTAACTAATATATTAGCGATCATGTAGCTTGGTTTTTGCGCTTTGTCTAATGTTTTGAACGACGAACTCATGAGAGTTACCTGTTTCTTAAACTGATATTTCAAACTTTGAAAAATGACTGTGTCTTTTTGAGCCACCGATGGGTGTTTAATACTTAAATTTCGCAAAAGTTTACTGGGCACTATCGATTTATTACCCAAAGTTTCTCTATATTTTGGGATTAAGCTTGATTCGTCTCGGCAATATATAAAGCCATGACTTACATAGCTCTCATCGATTAACAAGCCTAGGCTTTTTCTTCGTCGACTCTGCTTTTTTATGGGAATCATTAGTTTCACTTGACAATTAGCTACACAATGTGTAGGTCTTATATTTCTGCAAAAACTTGCCATTTTTCCGCGGCACATACTTTACAGAACACTGATCTAGCTAGGGTATCATAAAAATCGGCCTTAGACTAATTCTAGCTTTTTTTACTTGTTTATAAGATAGACAGATCTTCTGATAAGGACATTGTCCCAGAAAACTATTGATTACACTAAATTTCAATTTAGAATAGATGAAAGTATATATAGTGATCAAATCTAGGAGGAGTTCTGCCGCTATCTCACTCCACTCAAGAGGAGATTATGTAAAATACTATTCAACTGTAATTTTGGAAATAAGTAGTGGTGTTAATTAAAATCTAGCTAAAAATAATTTAAAATGTTATGGTAAAATAAATATAAATCTCATTTCCATTATTAGTAAAAGTATAAAAGTTGCACCATTACTTTCAAATTACTCGCCATTATATACTCATAATTACTCACTATTACTTTTCATTTGTATTATAGTACTTACCTATTTGTAAAACATTCACCTTATTTTTTTATTTATTTGCACTAAAAACATTCTAAAATTCGAGATGAATTTGTTGCAGACAAATGTCCATTTACCAAGTATCCTTCTAGGAAACTTATTATAAACCCTAGCAACTCATCAGATTAATATTAAAAATTATATTTTAATTCACTACAAGTCTATTTTGTTTTATGTACATGCGTATATTGACTTTCATGAGCACAGAGCACTATTATTTGGATTTAAATTGGAATCAGAAAGTGCATACATACCTCCGTCGATTTCGTCAATGTTTAAACTTGAAATTAATTACTTAAAAATGATAATCAGAATTTTTTTGTTACCATTACCATCAAGTAATGGTAAATAGTAATAATGTTGAGAATTCATTGCATTTATAGTAATGGTATAATATACATATTGTTTAAGTTAATATACCTACACGAAAAAAAAACAATTCTGGATTCATTACATTGTCATACGACCTATATTAGAAGTAATTACTTGGGTTAATTTTATCAATTTTCACGTAATGTGTACAAGTCAATGTCAATTCTTTTTTTTTTGTATATAATATTCTAATTTTATTTCATTTCCTCGATTATAATGCTTTAAACTAGATCTTTTAATTTTAATTTTATGTTGTCCATCATAAATTTAATTAGCTGGAAAAACTATACAAGTGCAAATACGCCCATATTTGTGGTACAAGGAACAGAATGGAACACCCGATTTGCATTTCGAATTACTTGATTTCCTATTAATTATTAATGAAAATATATGTAATTGCCGTATACCATCAATTCGCACTGCAGCCTATTATTAATATAAAATCGATAAATTCCGCCGTGACTTTAATATTGCTTAATACCTCGCCATTAGAATGTAAAGCATCTTCATTAGAAGTTGACATTTTAGTTGCAGTTTAGAGACGATCCGTGCATTTTTGAATCAATTATTTGTTCTATGATTGTTTCTAGCATTCCATAAATAATAATAATAAAGTGACTTAAAAGTTCAACGTGAACTTTCTAATAGTAAGGAGCAATTCTCACAGCAGAAACAGACAATAATTTATGTAAGATATATAAATATGTCGATACTTCCCATCAGATCAACCTTAATAATAGTATTTAGCTAATTAGGTAGATGATGGACTGTAATTATTGCCAGTTGATTCAGCAATTTAAATTCATTAAAACACTGGAAAGCTATGGAAAGTTCTAGAAAATTTGTAGTTACCTAATGGAATTGTGTGAAATAGCTTGATGAGTTTATTTTTTCGTATTTGTATCGTAATCATAATAGAATCCTAACAATCTGGCATTAAAAATGCTAAAATAATAAAGTTAATGAACTTTCTAATAATTTCACATGAACGGTTACAAGTGATAGGATCTACGTAGAATTATTCAAAGCTGACCCCACATTGATGACCTCTTATTAAGTAGTTTCAGTGATTTAGCAGCAATAGAGAGAAACGAAGTGAGGAAATGGTGTTATCTACATTTTCATGGTGTTTAGAAGAGGATGGATAATGTGTCTTTTTGATGTAATATGAAAAATGAGAAGAAAGAAACCCAGATTGGGCACACCACACTTGCTTCAATAATATTAACACCCTCAGAATTATTCTCGAGCAGTAGGCGTAGTTTTAGTCTCTCATTCATATTGTTTTTGTATATTACAAGTTTGCTGATTAAATAAGTCGTCTATAATTTTAATTACCATTAACTTACAGAAGTTACACTTCGTATCGATTTACATATGTATGTACTTTTGGAGTAGCTCGTTTTTTTTTATGGAAAATGTTTAATACTATAACGCATTACTACTCATTCCCTGTAAGCCTTTTAGAATGTCCAGCGTATCTTATTATTTGGTAGGATGATTGTATACCGAATGAGTGCTAATTATAACTAACTAACATTAACGGAATTCAAATTGTAATTGTTTTCCGAATTTCCTCGAAGTGGAAGTAGAATAGAATAGAATAGAAAATATCGTTTATTGAAGAACCTCAGCTTAAGCTACGTAACAACGTTAGATTAGATGATTGGCATAATAGGTATGGTACAAAGTTATTTAGCAAACTAACAAGGGAGTAACGAGCAGGCTCATTTCGGTAGATTAAGATAATAGTAATACAGTTAGTTTTATGATGATAAACAACAGCAAGCATAAAGTGCTCAATATAACGTTAGAGATGAAGAATAAATGACAGTAACAATAACAGCTGTCAATATATTATAGGTAATAAAAGTAAAGTATAGCTTGTAAAGTGTTGGAAAAACTCAAACAGGGAAGAAACAAAAGACAAAAGCTCAAAAGCTGTGACGAACTAATTTTGACGCAGTGGGCAAACTCACTGCGGTTGGGAGTTACATGCCTTAACAGCTAACTAACAAGATAGAGCGGAGAACATAAAAAACAAATCAATAAAATAAAATTGGAGTGCGGTATGGATTGAGTATCTTAGGAGGCCATGAGATGGCCCAAAGCTAGCTTCTTAAATTGTTTATGTGGGCTTATTCTTCTCATTGATTCGGGAAGTGAGTTCCAGAGCACAGCTCCCCGACCAAATACGTCATTAGACCCAAATCGAGTGCGGGTTCTGTGCAGGACAAGTCTTGCATCATTAAGGTTGCTCCATGAGAGCGATTGACATATGTATGTGGGTAGCGAGCCCCATCTTGCTTTGTGAATGAAGCATAACACTCTGAGTTCCAGGAGCTTGGGGAGGGGTTCAGGCATGAACAGCTGGACAAGCGCTGAGATGTGAGAGCGCCTCCTGAGACGGAAAATATACCTCACACAGGCCTTCAGAGCTCTGATTAGTTTTTCAGTTTCAGTGGCCTGAAGCGGGTACATAGCTACATCCGCATGATAAAAGTGCGGCATGATGAGTGAGGAAATTAAAGATTGTCTGATGGACTGGCCTAGATGCTGTGAGACCGCGTATAGCGAGCGGACCCCATAATAGATACGTGAGCATACCCTGCTAATCTGAGGTCGCCACGAAAGATGAGGGTCCATAAGAAGTCCGAGATTCTTGACATGTTTGTTTGTGAAACGAAAAATCAGGTTATGAAGACGCAGATTGGGGAGCGTGTCGTTGATTATGGTGACATTTTCGCGAATGGCGAATCTTATCGCTTGCGTTTTAGCTGGGTTGAGGGCCAGACCATTGGATCTGCACCAGTTGGAGATGTCTCCAAGTGTTGTGTTGAGCCCTTCGATCAGGGACGGAAGATCTTCCACCGTGGCACCGCCGTATATTTGTAAGTCATCCGCATAAAGGTGATATTTATGATCACCCAATACTTCCGTGACACTATTTATGTAGATGGTAAACAGGAGCGGCGCGAGAACTGCACCTTGCGGGACGCCTGAGGTGATATCCCTGGGGGAGGAAAATCGCCCATCGCTATTGACGATCATTGTTCTATTTGATAGGTATCTAGAGATGAACCTGCTAGTAGTGGCACCAAAGCCAAAAGTGTTCGAAAGTTTGGCAACGAGTATATTATGGGGGACAGAGTCAAACATGAAGTGATGGCTCTTAAACGAAGAACATAGAAAATCAGATTGACCCAACCTTCGCGGTGAATTGAATGTGGCGCTGGACTGCAGAACGAGCTGTAAAAGATTAACAGGATGATTTTAGTATAATACGATTTGGTTTGTATGGTTCGTTTGTCTTCTTATGTAATAATAGTCGATTGAATATAATAGTCATTCGCTCGTAGCTCTTCGTCTTTTAAACGTGTACGAATTTTTTAGAAATTTCTTGGTTTTTTATATAGTGTCGAAAGGTCTCATTTCATACCTATCACAGGATTGATAAGTAATTTTGGAATACATATTTATTTTCGTATTTGATTGTTTAGAAAATGGCACGTAATGCTTAGCAGGTCAGTTATGAAGATGCTTTTATATTTTTGTTGCGTCGATTACTCATATACATATATGAAAAAGCACACAATTTCGAGTTTAAAAGAAATTGATCAACGATCAAATTTTTTTTTACCTATCTGATTTTCTGACAGTAGACGGCAACGGGAAATTCGGTTTTAAAACAGGTAGTCGAAAAATTGGGAGTACAATTACGACAGGCGGTGATTGGCGATTGTGAAAGAAGAAGATACTGAATTTTCATTTGTTATTAGTTTTGAAACAGATTTTTATCGAGAATATTTTATATTATTTTGAAAGAATTGCAATGGACCAAAGTGTGGAAAGGAAAAATTTAAAATACAGAAATTAACTAAATTAAAATCAAACTAAATGCCAAAAATATCACAACTTTACCATTTGTATTTAAAGCGGCTCGAAATATCCATCCAAACCATGTCTTTTTTGTCAACTCGTCTATACTGGTTGTCTTGTATATCATAAATTATTTTATGATTTCGCACTTCCTCAATCAATTTTTCATCAAAATTTATTGTTTTGAAATTGACAATAATACCACAATAATTTCATTCGTTTGATTTTGTTGGTAGTACTACAGCGAGGACGGCAAAATTTAAAATTGATCAATCCCGACCGCTGACCGTCATCCGTCGTAATTTTGGCATTCGCTGTGCTTTTAGAAGTTTGACAGCGGCATTTTTTCGTCGTTTGCCGTTGTCTGTCGCAATTGCATTTAAGCCTTGACTTCACAAATTTTGTTTTACGGTTCTTCCAGTAGAACCGGTTCCATGCAATCAACGTCCGTTGATTTTTCATAGCGACACTGATTCAAGTCTGAGGTCCAAAATACATTCACGGCCTCAGGCCACAAGCCTCAAGAGGCTTGTGGCCGACTGCTGAAGCCAAGTAAGTTACATTCACGGCCATTGGCCACAAGACACCATTCTTCTGATTATGCATAAATGTATGTATTTTCATGTAATTAATAATTTTTTCTTCTATTTTATTTTTTTGCAGAATTATTACAAAACAATATGAATTAATTCACACAGGTAAACAACTTTTCTGACTAATAAATAAAATTCCGATTAATTACAAATCCCCCGCCATTCTTATACTTCAATTTTGGTAGTACCGGGGCTACGAGCCACAAAATTTGAGATTTGCTGAAACTTGTCCACGGCCACAGCGTGGCTTGAGGCCTGTGGCCGTGAATGTAACTTTGACAATACATTTACATTGATTCAGAGGCGTACATCCAGTGGCCTGTGGCTTGTGGTCGTGAATGTATTTTGGGCCTCAATGTTGGTAATACCGAAGCCACGGGCCACAAAATTTGAGATTTGCTCAAACTTGGCTACGGCCGCAGCGTGGCTTGAGGCCTGCGGCCGCGAATGTAACTTTGACAATACATTTACATTTATTCAGAGGCGTGTGGCTTGTGGACGTGAATGTATTTTGGGCCTGAGTTGTTCAAATTTTTTACGTTCATAGGGAAGCATTAAATTTTTCTTAGAAATACACTTGCAAATTGTTCTTAAGAATTTGAATGAATAACTATTCACCGGCAACGGTCCAAAGAATGGGAGCATTGATTCTGGTGGTTCACTCTTTTGGACAGGGGCACAAGCATTCAGTTTTCTTAGAAAGACCTGAACATTTTTCTTTAGATTTTTCATGCACTATTGGCGACGGACAATGGTTCCAAAGACTCAGGTGCCTTGGCTGATCTGGGTCGCTAAGCAAGCATACATTTTGTTCTTAGAAATTTACTTGAACATTTTTCTTTCGAATTTTTACACACTATTGGTTGCTGAAAAGAAAACGATCAGTTGGATTGATGCCACTAAAATAGATTAATTTTTCTTCACAATTTTTACGGCAAGACTATACAAATAAAAACCATTCGCTTACCTTTGCCTGCGGTAGTTGCCTTTGTTTTGCTTGTACTTTCGTATTACTTCAAGTAGTCACAGTATATTCATATCATACAGTAGAACAGCCCTGTCAAAACTGTCACATGAGTAGGATGCATCTATAATATGACTATACTTTCTCTTTCAACATTTTTAATTGACACACTAGTCAATTTTTAATAAAAAAGATTCCTATGTAAATCTAAAGTGGAAGAAGAGAACTTACAACATGCACAACCTTGTACTAGAGGAAAAGGGGCGTAGATGAACCTGCAAAATTTCGCAAGCGTGTACTGGTCCTTACCCTGAATATGTCGGCATAGCAATCTCTTATGATTGAATTTTAATAAGAACTTAATGGGAAGGTAGATAATACTAAAGCTCATTTAATAGTGATATCTCTGACTATAACCTGTGAGCCTTTTTCTTTGCTATATACTGAAATATAAGAAGACGGTGTAAGGCTTAATTTCATAAAAAACAATCCGAGCGTGACTTTATTCGATAAATAGGCGTATAATTACACAAAGTACATAAATTTCATTGAAGGCACAGGACACTTTGGTAATAAGCTTCAACAACTTTAAAAATAGTGTTTTTGTAAAAATATATAGTCTTCAATTAAATTCAAGAATAATACGAGATTCATCTTAATGCATTACATAAGTCTGGTTTCAAAGGCATTGCACTTTATTTGGTCTTCTTGATAATTTTCTCAGTCGCTTTAACTTTTCTACAAACAAAACACCATTATTCTACAAAACCGTTTGAGAATTGGCAAACTTACCTCAAATGCTTTAGAGCTTGACCTGATTCATAATCACCCTTAGCTACAGCAACTCGCACCCAACGTGGTTTATCATGAATAGCTTTATGCATGATGTACTTAAGAGTCAGCAATGTGTGCTCAAAAGCTACAAAGAAGAAAATTGGAATACTGGGAAACCAGTGGGCCACAAGCTCCCTGCAATTAAAAACAAACAAAGACAAGATTTAAAACATGGTTGAAAAAATCTTGTCTTAAATTAATAACTACCGAATATCAGGTTGCAGATATAAAAGGCCAACATTACTAAAGATAGCCATCACAGATAGAAGCTCCAAAGCTGATTGCCAAGCGCCAATATTTTTAGCTCGTCTAGCAAATGGTCTTTTGTAGATATTTGTTAACTTTAAATATAAAACAAATATGCCAATATTAACAGCATGAGAACACGATATTGAAAACCGTACCTTAAACAAATCAATGGACATGGCAAAAACATTATTAATTAAAGCACCTAAAGCTGCAAAAGGTGCAACAGCTGCAAATAACACCACGTAACCGAATTGAGTACAGATTTGTAAGTAATCCTCGTAAGTGCTGTTGTACTTGTCAAGGCCACTTTCATAATATGTCTGGAAAATTAATTAGAATATTTCACAGTTGCTTTGGAATAAATCAATTTTAGGTTCACCTGCTCATAACGGCCCATATCAATAACATGTCTTCGCTTTTCATCGTTCATCTCTTCCTTCATATGTCGAGTATATTTCTGTTTAAGGAGAGCAATCAATGGAAAACCCACCTCTTGAGCTATTTGAACTATCTGAAATAAAAATGTGGAGTTTAATAAAGTGACATTTAACACAAGAGAGTGCTCTGAGCTACATTTTTACTACCAAAGATATTGTTTAGATCAGTCTTCGAATAACCGATTTGACGAACTAGGTAATAGGAGCACAAATGAACATTCATGTCTTGTACTACGAGAGATAAGTTATTGTTTAATAAACTAAATAGTAAGGACCTAAAAGAGCATAGGCAAACTAATAGCATACAAAGACTGCTCAAGTAAAACAAAATTTGCAACGCCTCGCTCGAATATGAAATCAACGATGTCTTGGCTTGCTGTATACATTACCAATCTTTTAGGATCGAGGGTAATAAAAATCTAAACTGCTGCGATTTAGCGATCAGTTTAGTTATAATGCAAGTGGGGGAAAAAGTAGTTCGCATGGAAGCGATACAGTGAGTGGCTAGAATGAGTACTGTGTAGAATAGTTGTGAATTCCAGGGACCGAAAATAACTGGTATTTTGAATCTTTAAACAAAAAAAGCTGGGATAAATCATGATCGTGGAATTTAGTGGAATATACCAAAAAATCTCTCGTGAAACAAGTTTCGATTCCTGTTAATATTTTGAAAACTTAACTTTTTTTTTTAAAAAAAGCTAAAAGAACTAAGTTGGAAAGGCTTTTTATTTTTTCGAGCTGGAAGTAACAGGTTTTGAAGCCGGAAGTATAAAAAGCCAAGCTGGCTTCTTATTTTCAGGGACCGAATTAGTTATGAAGTTGGAAAAGCAAACGCAACGGCTTGATATATTTTTTCGGTAAAAATATAAAAATCGAGCCCGGCTTTTTCTTTTTCTAGCCAAACTGGTTTTTTATTTTTGCCAGAAAAAATAAAAAGCCTTTCCAGCTTAGTTTGTTTAGCTTCAAATTATTATCGGTCAAGAATAACAAGTAAAGTTGGCTTTTTTCGTAAAAAGTCATAGTAGTGATTTTGGGATGAAAGTCATATAGTGCGAACAATCTGTATCAAACATTACTAGGTCTTGTGTTAAATAAGTAGGTCATGACTGGTAATTACTGTCTTGAGTTTCTGTTGATCACGGTAGCAGACTAGAGACTAAGAGAGCTAGTGTTTTGGAGGGTCACGATGGTGTCAGTGAACACTATGTCTATGTATGTTGTCCCACTTCAAAACCCACGAGAATACTTCCCAAGCCATGAAACAGAAATCTATGTGTGCGTTGGGAGTCCGTTCTCTAAAATGTTCTATATTGATACTTAAGGAAAAGTGTCAAACATTGTCTTTATATATGCTATAGAGCCTAAACTTCAGCTGAGTAATAATTGGATGTGTGTATGTACAGCCGGACTCCGAATTCGATATCATCAGCCCACAGCATGCCATGACGGCACAGCGACATATACAGTAACCAGCTGAGAGTTTTTGTTTGCGGAATCTTAGTAATTTGGTTAAGATAATTGTTTTTTAATTTTGGTATAAAAATTTTATTTCGTTTCGGAAGATAAGAAAGCAAGCTTAAGATTATCAGAACACCATTTTTCTGTATGAAAGTTATTCCTTATACTCAGTGAGCTTTCTTTTATTTGACGAATGGCGAGGACAAATGTGGCTAAACTCGAATGCATTAGGGTTACACTGAGCTTATACAATAAAACCGAATCTAGTCCGCAAAAAATTGTGCAACCATGTTTTTTGGAGATTGTTAAAAAGATTCAATTATTGTATTTGAAGATATAAGAAGATAAATATTGTAGTCGCCCATAGTGAACATGCATGTCTAAATATGGCCAGTCTGCTTGTATCTTCCGTAGAGGACTAAAATCTAAAATTAGGAGAATTAATCAATCTGATTCCTGGGGTGACCCAGAGATGGGAAGCAATGTTTCTTCATAGAAGAGCTACATACGTACAACTTATTATTCTGCCACACCACAATTGGTGAGAGCAAACTAAAGGGTGCACTTGCTCAGAATGATTGATTTTTACCTATTACCCCTATACTATAATAATAATTTCCGTGAAAAGTAAAAATTAGATCCAGTCATGTATTAGAATTCTGAATTTCTAACAAATTTATAAAAAAAAAAGTATTTGAATTCGTCGATTGAGCGATCAAAATTTAATTCTTTGGCTGATTGTCTCACAGATATAGTTAGCGGTTAATCAATCTTTTCATATATGTATAGCCTTATTTCTCAATGTAAGGAAAGATTCCATAATTTTTATTAGAATTTTTTTTTCACTGAACTTCAGTGTAAAGCAATTCTAACAAGATTATCTCTGATCACTTGAACGAAAAGTTCAATTTTTATCCATTATAGGCATGATTTTTCACCCATACCCAAGCACATCATACACCAAAGGGTAAACCCCTCAAAGGGGCCAAGGCGACGCAGTAACTCCGGCTTTTTACAGCCGAAGCTTTGCGTGCTATTCCCTGGGTCAGGGTCAGGGAAGGGGGGTACTTCTGTCGAAGTTCCTGTGCAATGGCGTGCCCTGCAGTTTGGCTAGGCCAATGCACAGAATGTTCCTACCGGCGTTGACGTTCCGGTTCCACGTGGTACCACAGTTTTTACAGAACTGGTGTGGAGACCGAGACGGCTTCGCCGGCTCAAAACAATTGCTGCACAGCTTCGTCGTCCTGAACTCATCCACTTCGAGGACAGAGCAATGAGCTTTAAGAGCCCGCAACAATTTCGTGTGTGGCGTCAGTACGTAGCCACGTATTGGCAAATTTGCGGCAATTTTCGTGGAACCAATACACACCAGAGTTTCACGAGTATTGTTGGTGATTTTTTTTGCCAATTGATGCACTGCACGCTCTGTGTAAATGTAGTCCTTGAAGCGCAAACGTGCAACTTTGCGCTGCCCATACACCGCTTGGCGTTGCGAAAAGCATTCTTGGCGTTCTTTGGTGTACGCCAAATACTCGTCTTGCATCGGGGATTGCGTGCACATTACTGCAGTTGTAGGAAGTGTACCATGAACTTACTTGAAAAATCATCAGTTGCATCATAAGCTGATATTTAAGTTGATTTAAATCCTGAAATACGAAAGCGATGTAGAACAAAGGGAAGAAATTATTAACGATTTCAAAAAGCATCAGCTTATTAACACGATGGCGATCATATTGACTCCTAGTCCGATGATTTTCTTGATCTGTTAAAAATGTTGCCAGTTTTTCGTAAGCCCAAGAAAATATAGCGATGAGAATAGATTGAACTATAACTGGTATATAAAGAAGTGTAGACTCTGCTCCTGCAATATTATCATAAATAGCAAAAAAAATAAAACATGAATTAGTGTCAAGTAATAAATACCAAAATCTTGTATAACTTCTGCTTCAATTTGAAATTGATATAAAGCAAAATAGGCAGCGGCAATGATACACATTAAAACTACAGGATAAGAAATGCAATACATTTGCATATACGTATAACTCATAGGATACTGCAGGGTCATTTTACCTAAAAACATATAATATGTAAAATATTACCTATCGAAAAAGAAAAGACAATTTCAGTAATATCCAAACCTGTGACAGGATCTGGCTTTAGTATTCCATAATAAGCAGTTCGAGGAGTATCTAAGCTTGTCATTTCAATTGTTCCCCATCTATAAGACAACCCTGAACACCTTCTCTTCCATGTCTCTAATAATACCTGAAATAATAAGTAGAGTTGAAACATTATATGTTTATACAAGATTTTTTTTCCTCTTACTGTTGTCCAAACTACATAAAATAAGCAGACAATGGCCAAATTTATGTCCAGAATGTACTGAAGAATACCAAACACAGAAGGGACAATTAAGGCCATAGTATAGAATTGAATAAATGCGAAGTACAAACCAATGCTGGCACCAAAATAGTTTCTAATATCTTCGATTGGAAGTTTTCTTCCCAATCGTACCGTAAATTTCTCTAAATATTCCTGAAATTTTTAAAACTGTTTTAGCAATTATACATTTCAACTGTGCTTAGTTTTTCTATGTACATATTCATGTAACGGAAAAAAGTCTTGAATTATTCCTTTACGAAAATAAGGTAAGAGGGACGGTTTTATGGCATCTTTTATTAGAACCGGTCGTTCACTATTTCGTAAAATATCCTCTTCTGTCATGTCGCCGATTAAGTAATCTTCTCTACTGAAATAATTGAATTTTTGTCTACTTCCTGTTGTGGTTTTCTTAGTAAGCTCTGCATCATCCGCTAATTTTAGGAGATTGTCTGTCGTTGCTGACAGATATAAATGTTTTTCCGTCTTACTGCAAAGTTTCAAAAATATTTGTAAATTTTACTTTTCTGTTACGAACAGCTTAAAATTTTAAGAAGGAATAATACAACCGACATTTATTATACGATTAAAATATGCTTTTTTTTATTTTTGTATGGTTTATACAAATTTCAAAGACAAATTCAGTCGACGGAGTAGTCATTAAAACCAACAGTAAAGAAAACCATACAAATTTGTTATTTATAATCAAAAGCACATCATACTGTGTATATATTGTATAGACATATATATATTTTTTTAAATAATTCAAAAACAATACATTCACATAAATATATGAATAGTGATAACTGTTACGAGAAATTTATGGTCATTCCGTATAAGCACCATGTTTTAACTCTTGTAAAAAAGAACATTTTACTGACCTGGTTGTATGAAGAGATATCGCAAAGGTTTAGGGAAATGAGAATTGGAAATGTGTGTATTCAGGAATTGGGTTTCTTTAGTCTGCAATAGCCATTTATTTTCCTTGAGTTTCATTATACTGAGCACTCTGTAATAAACGATGAAAAGTCCTTTGGATCATTGCGATAAATAACCAAACATATGAAGAAAACACAAAAGTCTAACAATCACATATAAATGGAGTAAAGAAGCACCCAACTAATCAGCATGAATGAGAAGGCATAAAAGGCAATAGTATTTTTATTACCATCAATCCAGATACTGAGATTCCTAGCAGAATTCACATATGTAAGTCTTGAATTTTGAGGACAACCGGTGAAAATCTTTAGTATCGATGGGTCTTTTATAGGTAATCAATGGCTGGAATTAATAAAGAAATATCATCATAATGTGTCGACTAAAATACAGTTGAACATCAACTGAATACTGCAATCTTCGAAAAAAAACCAATGATCGACTTCTCCTACTTTCTGAGGACTGTCACGCAACGAACCGAGAAAAAGGAGAGCACGGGAGGATGCTCTATTCTGCGAAAAATTAAGTCCGTTCGTGCCATCAATAGCTCCACAAGGAAACAACGGACTTTGAAGCCGAATTTGTCAAGGGAAACGGACAGAAACCAGAAGAGAGGCGTTACGGATAGAGTGGAAAAGTTCTAAAGAGATATGGTATAAATCGTTCTTTTTACCACCCCAGAAAGTGATAAACCAACTGCAATCATCAAAAGATCGTTTTCCAGTGCAAATACTAGGCGTATACACCGTACCTTGTAGCTGTGGGTAATCTTATATTGGACAAACACCTGCCTGAAAGAACACATAAATGTACACAAGAATCAGCAGGGAAAATCAGCAACTTGCGAGCATATTCTGGACCATCCAACAGATCATTAATCATTAATTTTAGAAAGGCAGAAGTCCTGGCTCGCAAGCCTTATTATACTTCTCGTCTTGTTCGTGAGGTGATTGAAATAAAATGTCGACTTCATTTCAATCGTGACAACAGCTTTCACGAACATGGGATCCCATCCTTAACACCTCTCCACAGTTTATCCAAAATAAACTTTCTTTAAGAAGTAACGTGGTGAGCTATATTCGTTTGCAAAACTCTACATAACAGCAACAACCACAATAACAGCAGACGCACCGGTACTATATGCATAGTTTAAATCTATATAACAACTTCAGGCAGTTACCGAGTGACCAATGTAACTCGAAGCGAAACATTCGGGGTGAGTACTTGATTAAGCACTTAATAATTTATTTAATACGCGGCTAATCCGGAAAACCTATATAAAAATCAGCCGAAATTTTAAAACGTGTTATTGACAGAACTATCCAAATTCGAGCTATTTACAGTCCGACTTAAGCGAATATATATAGTGTACAGAAAAATATGGCTTAAATTAAACAACTCCATGTAGAGTAAGTCTAGTTCAGTCCAGGCTCTTCCTTTTCATTGCTACAGAAAAATGTTTAAGCATTAAGTCCCAAGTTATTTCATATCAGTGATCTAATTCATGAACATTGCTCCGAGAATAGAAAGCAGCCACAGAGCAGAACATTTTCCTTGTGCTTCCTATTAAACGTTTGAATAAATGAAAATTGCGTTATGCAGTCTGCATAAACCCCAGGGTTTATGCGGTAAAGAAAAGTTGGTTTTGCAAATAATCACAAAATTGTAGGTACCCGATCTATTCATAAACATAAACATTTATTTATTTGAGTACCCGTGCCAAAGGCACGCATAGCGCTGGGCACATCTTAGAAAGTTACATAGTAGATTTACATATTAGCAAAACAAATAATAAAATAATGTGAATAACATTAGTCTTAATATACAGTACAGTATAAAATATAAAAAGATAGAAGTAATAGCTTAAAATACAGTACAATATAGCACAGTCCAGTGCGAAGTGCATCCGGCCAATAGACCTATGTACATAGCTTAAAAAAAATAAAATAAGACAAGATAAAGGTTCAATACGGATTAGTAGGTAGACGATAATTTGATATAAACCGAATGCAATTGATTAACATCTACGTAATTATGTACTCAAATCCAAATCACTGTACAGGGATAAAAAAAAACGACTTAACGGTTCACTGCCTGCCTACCCTAACCAAAATTTGCTTGTTCATTCAGATAATTATAGCCTAGCTTAAAAGCATTTTTTTCTTATACAAAAAACGCTTGACTTAATAACTTACCTTAAAATTTCCAAAGTAGTAAGTATTCCAAATTCCTGGACAATTTTCTCAATATCCTGGACTGTCGATAGTCTAGCCTTCTCCGAAAATATAATGACCAGGTAAGTCTAGGGTCCGAAAAATATTATTTATAACTCAGATTTAAGGATAAAACGTAAAAGAAAAAACAACCTTATTTAATGGCAGCAGGCTTGGACCTGTAGAACTTAGCCGAGCACTCATCTGGCGCCGAAAAATTCTATTGCCTATAATATTACGTGGGCCTGGATCATTTTCATCGGCAAATCTAACACCTAGAAAATATTATGGCTCGTTTGAAGTGCGTACTTACAACGTAAATATTTGAAATACTTACTTTTACTGCGTGAAATCATTACTCAAAATAATACGGAGAAGAGATCAAAGGACTATTAAATCGAAAAGCAAGGATTTCTCTTTTCCAAACAAATTCTCACCCACGAAGGGCTTAAATTCTTGCCCCAGGTTATAAAAGACCCATAAATTAATTGCAACGTTGAAATAACTCTCGCACTTTATTTTTCAATCTGTCAAAACGACAATTCTCTTCATGCAGCAGAACAGCTGTTTATTTACTTGTTGAATTTGGTTGAATTGAACATCGTCGATTGAGTCGCCTTCCGTGGCGGGGCATAGAAAAGCACAAAAGCTCGCCACGCCAACTGTAGCCAATAGATTTTTCACCGCCCGGCGCCTACAGAAACCGTTTCCCGAAACCAACCAATGCCACACGTCGATTGAGCCGCCCTCCGGCGGGGCGTAGAAAAATCTTATATTTTTTTGCAACCCAGCGGAGAATTATCTAAATAGAATATTAGGATATTTTAAAGGGTTTTTTTTAGTAATCAATAAAAAAAAAATAATTCGGTTTTGGTAAGTCGTTTTTTTTTTCAAAAAAAATCATTTTGAGGTACGCGCAGGAAGCAACAATTTACAATTTATTCAGCGAATAAAAAGTTTTGTGAAGTGTGAAGTTTCTTGGTTTCTTAATTTTAATATTTTTGTTTTTGATGAAATTTTGAAAGCAATTTAGATTTGCAAAATGGTTTTGTGTGAAGTGTAGAAGAACAACAAATTACAATTTAGAAGTGTAAGAAGGTGGTATTTAGAATAAAAATTTTCTAACGAATTAATAATTAATATTTGATATTTGAACCAACAATTTATTTAAGTATTAAGTAGCGAGTTGTTTCTAGTTTCCTTTTTTGGTTTCAATTTTGTCAACAATATTTAGAATAGAAATAGAAGTGTTCTTGAATTTTCCGAATTATCTTTTTGTTTTCAATTTTGTATTTAGAATAGAAATTGAAGTGTAAGAAGTTTTCTTATTCGTCTTGAGTTTCCTTAATTTTGTTTGGTTTAGTTTTCGTTACGAATATCATATTTGCAAGAATTTATTTAGCGAGTTTTCCTTAATTTTGTTTGGTTTCTACGAATATCATATTTTGATTTGAAACCAACAATTTATTTAGCTTTCTTGAGTTTCCTTGAATCTTAAACTATATAAATAGTATTGATATCCGACAGCATGGCATATTTTTGCTGTTATAAAAACTGTCCTCAAAAATTTAGAAGGGGGGGGGGGGGATTATCAAATTCATCTTTTTTCAAGTTCCCAAACAATTATCGTAGAAATGTTTGGATACACCATTGTGGGCAATCATTGGGTAAGACGTCGAAAAGACTCTGCAAAAATCATTTTTACGAAAAGGACGTTATAGAACATGCGGGAAGAAGCACTTTAAATAAAGCGGCCTTACCAAAGCCATTTAGTTCAGGAGTATGTTCCTGCTCAGAGGCAAGCATGGACGAAGTCTGCTTAGCAATGCTGGGTACTACAGTTGAAAATACCCAGCTAGCTGTGAATAAAACGAGGAATCCTAAAACATATCGTAACAGGAAATATAAAATTTAAGATCAGCATCGTTTTCCTGATGAGACACATATTTGCAGTTCCCCAGCAAATCTAGTTTTAGAAAGCCTACTTGCAGGAAAAACCGAGGTTGTGAAATCTTTTGTACGTTCACAGCTTGTGCATAAAGATACGACTAAGTGGACAGGTAGACAGAAACAAATTGAATTTGGGATTTTTATTGACCCCGACATCCACCATTCTTAAATGGCATCATTCGATGGTGAGATTGGACACAAGTATTTCTAACATTGTTTCAAAACTACTGAAACAGAAAATTTTTGAGTTGGCAGAAATAGATAGACGGTGTGTTCTAATTTTCGATGAAATGATGACAAAACCGGAGTTGGAATTGAATAATAACTTCATATATGGACTAACAGTTTTAGGTCCATTAGGTCGCAAGAACAGCTTAGCTTCCAGTATCCTCGTGCTGATGGTACGAGGACTGAATAAAAACTAAAGTCAAGCTGTAGGCTATGTGGCGGGTATCGTTTCCGGTGAGGATTTAGCGTTTATTATAAAAGATGCGATTTCCAAACTGCTGGAAACTGGTTTGGATATAAAGGCAATAACGTGCGACCAGGGAGGTAACAATAGAAAGTGCTATCGGCTTTTAGGGTGCACGCGTGAAAACCCATACTTTTTCATAAATGACATTAAAATATATGCGTCTTATGATATACCTCATCTCTTCAAGAGCGTTAGAAATAATTTGTATCATAGTAATATTATTTCTAACGGAAGGGAAATATCTTGGGATATAATTCGCAAGGTTTACCATATTGATAGTGGGAACATTAGAGCAATGCAACCAATATCACGAAAAAATATAATCAAAATAGCCACAGATTCGCACTCCAGACTAAAAAGTACGTTACTCGAGGGGTACTCGAAGAAAGAAATATTTATAACAGGTGAAACGTTACTGTTAACTAAAGAAGAAATGTTTTCATTGCTGAAGATCATAGGTGCCAGGCTCTTACCAATATTGCTATCTGTACTAGTACCTGTCGTAGAGAAATTTGTAAAGGCATTTCATTCACCGTAAATAATTTATTAAAAATAAGGTTTGAGATATACGAGGGCAATTTGATAAGTCAGTGACTTTTGAATAAAAGATATATATTTTTTTTTTCGGCAAAAAACTCCAGCGTTTTTCCAATTTTCTCAAGGCCCTAAAAATAGGCGTTTGTTTCAGTGATGACCTCTTCGTTAGACAAAAATCTCTTAACGCCCAGCCATTTCTTTAGGTTTGGAAACAGGATATAGCCATCTGGAGAATATGCTGGGTGGAGTAGCAGTCCGTAGCCCAATTTATGGATGTTTGCCATGATGACTACACACGTGTGCACTGATGCATTGTCTTGATGGAACAGCAGTTTTTTCTTCGCCAAATGCGGTCGATTTTGCTTCAAAACAATATCAAACCTGTCCAAAAGCTTGCGCTTTTCAAGCTAATCGATGTGAATGACACCGCGTGCATCCCAAAAAACTGTAGCCATGACCTTGTTGGCCGACAAACCCACATTGCCCTTCTTTGGTGCACGTTCACCCGGAAAAACCCACTGTCTTGATTGTTCTTTGGCCTCTGGTGTGTTGTGATGGATCCATGTTTCGTCCACGGTTACGAAACGACCCAAAAACTTGTTCGCATTGCGGCTGAACATCGCCAGACCCTCCTTTGAAGTGGTCACACGGTTGCCCTTTATGGTCGAGTGGGAGCAATCGCGGCACTCATCGCGTGGATAGCTTTTTCATGTCCAAATATTCATGCAAAATGTGATGGACCCGCTCAGTTATGTGATGTACCCGCTACAGCCTCAGGCAGCTCACGGAGTTTCATTCTCCGATCGTCTAATATGTTCCACGGATTTTATCGACTATTTCTGGCGTGACGACCTCTTTTGGCGGTCTGAACATTCGGCCTCACTTGTACTGGTACGACCAGAACGGAATTCAGTAAACCACTTCTTTACCATTGAAATTGGAGGCGCATAGTCCCCATAGTATTTATCAAGCATTTCCTATTTCAATATTATAGCTGCATTCTTTTATCTCTGATCTGGTCCGGTCAGAGAGATAAAAAAACGCAGCTTATATATTACATGTGTCAACAATTATGTATACATATTCATGAAAAAAGCTTCTACATATATGTTCTCATGGCCATACCCAAAACCCTCGAGAAGTAATCCCGAAGGCATGACACAGACTCTCTCACTAATATATCGATAGTCCTAACGTTCTGAAATATTTGCAGCGTTCTTATGTAAAACTGACAAAAGTTCGATTTGAATAGGTCCTGCGTCCTAAACTAGTATTCATACAGAAAAAATGTCTTCTGATAATCTCAAGCTTACCGTAATAAAATTATTTAAAATAAAAATTATCTTAACCGAATGACTACGATTCCCCAAACAAAAACTCTCTACTGAGTACCTAATAATTGCATATGTGAATGTGCCGTGGTCCGATGAATTCAAATCAATCTGTATCACAGATTCGGACTGCGGCCTCACATATGTACGTACATACAACTATTACTCAGCTGAGAGTTTTTGAGCGTAAAATGGTAAAATTCCTTTATAATCAAACATATTTTATTATTTTGTTAATTTTGGTATATAGCTAGTGTAGCTTTCGCGAAGGTAAGGAGCCAAGCTCAAAATGACTGGAAGACTATTTTTCTGTATGAATAGATTAGTTTAGGCTCTATAACACTTATAAAATCAATGCCTAGTCACTTTTCCATAAGTATCAAATCATTATCATTTTAGAGAATCTGACTAGCGCGCACACCATCTATAGATTTGTTTCATGGCATGTGAAGTATTCCTCGAGGGTTTTGCCACAGCTCACACAATCTCACACGTAGACTATGGATATGGGCGGTCCTTTAAGCCCTAACCAAAGAAGCGAACTGAAGTCCCAATGTGTTTATAGGCAAAGAAAAACAGCAAAGTTAACTTAACAACAAGTTAAGCATCAGGCGAGATTTCAGACTATTTTACATTTAAAATGTACACGGCTAGAAAAGGAAAAGAAGAAAAAATAACAATTTAACTCAAACTCTCTTTAAAACTTTTATGGATAAAGGTAAAAAGTTTGAAAATGCAGATGGCATGCAACGAAATAAAAGAGAAGGGGCGGAGTGTTGAGATTTTATTCTCATAAAATGTTCCCGCGCTTTTGTCAAAATAGGTTTTCTAAAATATTGAGAGTTTTGTCCCACAGTTGTTTACATTCGCTTTGCTCTGAGAGACTCAATTTTTATTGCTGAGTGTACATTTTTCTTAGTGTCCAAGACGATAACGTCCAGTAATTTATTACCTCATGTGCAAATGATGTTTGGGAACCGTGCTTCGCCCAGATAACGAAAATGTAAAAAGTTTTAGTGTACGTATACCATCTGACCCGGCGTAATATGTGTAATATGTAATTTGTAACGTAATCTAAAAGTTTTTTTAATAAAGTTTTCTGAGCTAGTAATGTAAAATGTTTTCTTATTTAAACGAGAAGCATTCCCGTAACAGAAAAGTGCACTCTCCGACCCACAACAATTTTAAGTCTGAATTGAAATTTTACGTACTGTTATCATTGAATATGAAATTTATGACGTTTCAGTAACACACTAAGCTCAGCCCCGATTCAAACTGCGACCGAATTTAGACTTTCTCGGTTTATAGGAGTGTTATAGGCTTAGTAGACCTATACACATTGTAATTTTTTCAACTCGAATAAAATTTTTCGATATCAAAAGTGAAAATGTATTGGCGCACATCAAAGTGCGATGCGTCCTTGTGAGATGTAATTATTCTCAAATTTTAAATTGCACGCGGCCTGATAGCGATTATTATTAAAATGGGGAATGCATACATAGATTTCGCCTCTCTTTTAGTCACTGCGATCTGAAAGACCGTTATGGCATTACCCCTAAGTGCCAAACGGCGCCTGTTCGAATTTAAGGTCAACAAAACCTAAACGATTGCAACATCCCATTACAATGTGAATGCCTGTTTTACGTCCCATTTAGAAGTTTTCGCTCTTCGTATTTGAACTAGACCAAGCGGGGACAATGCGGATCATTATGACAATTCAGGTAGAGTTGAAAAAGCATTAATTATGAACTAATGAACATAAAAGAACCAAAATATTAAATTATAGTAATATATTAATAAATATAAAACAACAAGAAATCTGTAAATATTTCTCTCTTTATTCGAATTCTCATACAAGGGTCTTGTTATGGAACTTGAGGCGAAAGAAATTGTTACTTTACACTGATAAACACAGGCATTCAATAGCAATCTTGATCAAATATTTTAACACAAGAAAACAGGTATACTTTTCCCTTCATGAATTATTTGATGTTCTAAATTTAGCAAGGTTTGCATGGTTTTCATTTCGCAAATGAAGTTACGGTCTCAAGTAAGCTTCAGTCCCTCATCTTTTATTTACATAGCTTTATATACATTTTGTAATAGGTACCTGTAAGAAAGTCTAGTTAGAGTATATTTCCTGCAATTGGTACACTTTTTAATCTTGGCTAGTGTAGTTATTTTCTTCGTAGAAAGTTGACAACTCATAAAACGAAACGTGTAGTTGATATATTTTGCTTGGATGGTCATTATTTTATTATTATTTGGAGGTCACGAGACAAAGATTCTTACAGCGCTAAACAGTCCAGGGCACTTCAGTTCAATTTTTAATATCTCGAAGACCAAGCATCACTTGACCGCAAGAGGACACGATCAAGGGGCTAAACATACTCATGCTTGTATTATTGCTTCGTAAAGAGATTTTTTATTCGAGTTTTTAATGTCCTTAGACTTATTTTTAATTATTAGTAGATTAGTTCGTCGAAATCAATTTTTTCATTTAGCCGAAGCCTAGTTTTAGCACCCGAAGCCGTTAGAATAATTCAATCCATTCAATCAACATGATCCCATATTACCTCTAAAATACTTTTACGAGTAAATTTGCTACTTATGAAAAACTGCCAATACGGGTCATACCAATCATTATTTCATTGATTACACCACGTATCTTAATTTAATCAAATTTTATAAACTGAAACGAACGAAAATTAACATCAGACGGTCGACGGTTTTACTATAGTCTACTAATCGTATTTATGAATAATTTGTTACAGTATAGTTTTGAGACTCAACGTCCTAACAAGCTTATAGGCTTCATTTGTATATCTCCCAGCCAATTAAAGGTCAATAACATACATCTAAAAGAATCCATTGAATACTTCTGGTAATACATCGAAATAAAAGAAATCACTTGTGAACACTCGGCGTTTAAAAATGCTTTAACAAAATGCTTAGTTACACTAGTTTAGTATCTATTTAAAAATAAAGAGGACAACAAATGTAATAATAGTGAAAATTAAGATCTCTACAAGACTTATAAAATAAATTGCGATAAATATAAATTTCAATTTTTTAAAAGAAGAATTATGAAATGTGTGATGAGAATATTAGAAGAAAATAAATTTAGAAAAGTAGGAAACCACATTTGGATAGTGCTCATAATCTCTTCAGGATCCGTTTTTTTTCTTTGATTAATTTTTCTTTTTTCTTGTCTTGGAGCTTCTTGTCGACAGCATGCTTCTTTGATAGTGGACCATCATCGCCTATTGAAACTGTACTCTTCGCAGGCTAAAGAAAGTTTTAATTAAAAAAAAAATCGCTAAAGGAAAAAGTGCAAATATGAACATACCTGTGCATGTATCTCAGTCATCATTTTAGCTCTCTGTGAGTAATCATCGTACCTCTCAAGAATCATTTTACCTGCCTCTTCATTAAGAGCTGATTCTGCATTAGGTACAATAAGAAGACATTTAATAGTAAGAAGGATATGCTTTATTCCGAGATCTGGTTTCCAATCCTTTTTCAATGTATTTACACAAATTTCTCCATTCGATGCCACATTCGGGTGAAATATTTTGGTAAGGAAGAAAGCTTTTGGTGGTGTTTGTGGAAAATCTTTTCCAAGGGCCAGTTTCACTCGAAAAGCCCCACCGGAGTATGGTGTTCCGGCTGAAATATATTATTTTTGTGATATTTCATTGTCGATAAATGTTACATAAATTAAATATAATTGAAATCCTAATCAAATAAAATTTTCTGCATATTTTTAATATAACTGAAAAATATATATAAAAAAACGACAGTTCGTGGAGAAATTTTAAAGTTACTTGAATTGTAAATTATCAGAAATTAATTCTCTCTCGAATCGGGCAAAAGAGCAGATAAAGAATCAGGAACCTGGTAATGTTCTTTAACTCTTTTGGGTGGCTTAAGAGTTTTGCATCTCCTTAAATTAAGATGGACACTGAAGGTCTAAGTATTTAGGATTGTAGTTATTGATAACTATACACTTTCATTTTTTCTCACATCACAATTACTGATTCATTACCAATCCCTCGACACTTATTCAATGTGAAATTTGCGTAGCTCATTACCAATCCCTCGACACTTATTCAAGGTGAAATTTGCGTAGCTCAACCTTAAAATTTTTTTTGGAGAATACCGATGCACAGTTAGTAAGATGTTTACTTGGTGTTATACCTTTTGTTATTTTAGGTATTAAAATTTATTAAAACGTAAGATAACATACAAACAGTTTCGACTGCAAGTGGTTTCTAGTTATGGAAAGACGCAGTTTGCATAATTGAAATATAGCATGGCATGGCTTTATGAGTTTTATTTTAGTTTATATGGGTAATACCGCTGCACATAACCAAAATTATCGGGAACAGTTGTAGTTTTTGCTAATAAAAGCTCGCTGCATATTTAACGAACATTTAACATTACTTTGGGAATGCACATCACTATCTTTCAGGCACAGTTTTTCATGTTCCGATATCTTGATATGAGCATCAAGTAGAAGAATATTGCTATACGCTCGTAAGTCGACTTCGAGCAACTTTAAAATATATGAGACCGCAAGGAGGTATTAGTCCACTTTTGCAATTTCAATGCAATATCTCTGTAATAGATTCTTAGGCATAAGGTTATTGTGAGGACAGATAGGAGTACTTGTCACAGGTACGGTTGTACTACTAGACAATTCGCAGAACTTGCAATGATCGGACCCTCTGACGGACCACAGATATAAAAGACTTAATTTTGGGGAAAGAAAGACGACAATGCAGACCTCTGAATGACATCAGTTGTTGATAATCTGGAATGTTTACCTCGCCTTGAAAAGGTGCTTGAGATGACCGAACATTTCCTATGGCTATGCGTTTGTCTGGCCTTGCTAGGTCCAGAATAGATTCTTTGCACCTGCACTGTCTGCAAATTAATTAAAAAAAAAAAACATTTACGTCTAAGACGTACTCAGATTCATCAATAAGACTGCAAAAGTTTAATTTAAAGCAAGAAGCAGAACAGTACATTAAGCTTCCTTGATCTCAGTGCTTGGCGCATTTTGTTCCAGACAATTTTAAAAATTACAACAGAAGTTTGAGAAACTACAGGCCACTGGTAAAATATTAATATTACCTTACAAAATTTAAATCATTATTAAGTTTTATTAAGTAACTGCTCACTTAATTCATTACATTCAGAAAAGCTTCTCTAATAGAATCTAACTATTGTGAACCATTTATATTTAATATTTCTACTAGGTTGATCAAAATCATTAGGTATATAGATTCTTACTTGATTTAATCTTATTTACTCTAATTTGATAATTTACTTTAAATTAATATTGTTTGTTTTGCTTTTATATTACTTAACTAACCTAAGTTTGTCTAACTGATTGTCGTAGAGCCCAATGTAATACGTTGCTTTAAGCAGGGGTTCGGAAATAAATACATTTTGACTTTGAAATTGCGCAATTGAAAAGGAATCTTCTGTTGCACAATAAGATATATGTATGTACTACCCATTTAGCTATTTGGAATTCGCCCTGCGATAATCACTAAGTATAATAACTTAACAACCTCTTTTTATTAGTTATCTTTACATCCCTAAAGATGTTTCCCACCCTTAGAGGCTATATCACAATTAGAATTTCTCCTTATTATGGTTTTTCAAACAACTTTTCTTATTAATAGTTATTCTGTCAAGTTTTCTTCTGTTAGCAATAGAGTTTGAGATTGCTTTCAAACTTATTAGTAACCTCGCTCTTACAATAAGTAGGCAATACTAGTGATATTCTTTTCAATTAGGGGATTAACACTGTACTGACTAATATGAGATACCATACCAGGTAGATATCATGTCGTGCAGAAAATTAGATTTACGCTGAAGTGTAGGTCTTGGTTTTGTAGCCAAAGTAGAAATATTTATAAGTTCTCTTTGAATTGGCTTAGAAAATGCTACAATTTACATCTTTGGTCAATTAAGCTTTGCAAAGTACATTTATTTTTGTAAACAATTGTTCAACGGAGATATGAGAAATGCTGACTAACAACAATTAAAGAGAACAAAACTTGGGTAATTTCAACTCGCAGGCTAATCAGGCCAAAAACACCGCCACAAGTCGACATTGACCTGTAAATGCGAGCAAGTTGAAATCATGTTTAACTAACTTACAATTCAGCACTTTTATGTTTCTGCTGTCCGTTTTAGGACTTCGACGGAACGTTATTCTAAAATATTTTTATTTATTTTACATACCAGGGCCTTCTATTAAAGCTTGAATATCCGTTACATCGGCGTCATTCATTTGAATTTTGATTCCTTCCAGCGGGTTTTCAATGAGTTCATGCATTTCTTTAATGACTTGCCGTATCGTTTGTGGCGATAAATTTTCCACATTTGACATCTACGAAAAGAAATTATATGAAAATTAGCTTAAAACACGAAATTGATTTTCAAAATTGAAATGGATTTCCTTAAAATAAAATATAACATGTGACATTTCTCAAGTAAAAGCAAAACTCACAGAGTTCATGGTGCTGATCAAATTGCTTCCTTGAGTTGTGGAGTCCACAGAAAACACAGGTCACAACTAATCTACCAGGAATGCACAAAAATTACCACCGAACAATGATATATTTTGTTAAGAAACCTATTGTCTTATTTTATTGATGAATTCTACATCTAAAAATAAATTTGAAAACAAAATAAATTCTGACAAGACGGGAGAAATTAATCAAACGCCAAACGCTACTCTCGCAATACTTGCGTATATTCGTTTTTCTTTTCGCAGCGCGCATTGCACACAACCAAAGACAAGTTCCACTCACTTGATGTTGAGGGAGGTTTTCGGACTCTTGCTGGAAAGCTTTCGTCGGATCGCAGCAAATCTTCTTCTTGTTTTTATGTACTAGGTTGTACCAGGTTGGTACTAATTATAACGACATACTTTATGTACACATCCAAAGCGTACTTCCCAGATTAGGCGAACACTCCGCACTTTTTAAGGTGAGAGGAATTCGGGGGATTAAAAATTCCAAAATGCCTAGTTTCGAACTGCAGCATGAGCAGTATACCAATACTACTGAAAATAAAATTGATTTAGGCCATTTTGAAATGCGAAATTACTGATCGGACGACTGTTCCGTTCTTACCGGTGATTTGAGCTGATAATTTAATTATCATTACGTGCTGTGAATTTTTGATACCGTTATTATTTATATCAGAAACTAACTTTTGTGATGACACATGTGCATATGTATATACAAAAACTGTGGCATCTAAACTGGCCCAGAAAGGGCCAAGCGGACGGGATTAGCATTATTTATTTATTTAAAAAACATTAATGGTTTCACATAGCTTAAGACTAACCTATGTCTAAACACATTTAAGCGTGAATTACAATTACGACTGATCTGTCGACTGCGACTTGAATTTAAGTCGAACTTGACGCTGAGGTGGAATTTGTAATTTAATTAAAGCTTCAACTGCTTGAACAAAACAGAAGTCCCGACTTCTGTGATTGAACTGAAGTTGGCCGCAGCGAACACCAACTTTACACTTTGAGCAAAGTTTAATTTCAGTCGGAGTCGCAGTCGAAGTTGCAATTGTATCTTGCCATATGCATTTACCATTTGGGCAAAGTCGTAGTCGACTGATCAGTCGTAATTGTAATTCGGGCCTTAATGTTGTGAGGCCCACGGCTACTAGGATCTGGGCAACTTCAGTGGTTAGTATAGCTTATGTTTTGTACATTTTTTTGTCTTGTGAGTTTCGCAGTATATATTCTGAGGTGGTGGCAGGTGCTTATGGCTATTCCTGACTCATCTATGCTTATATTACAGTATCGTACAATTTTACATTTACATTTTTACTTAAATCTAGCTGGTGTCCACTTACCAGCATGGAGTCTTTAAAGGAATAAATCTAAGGGAAATTTTCCTTACATACAGGTTTCTTAAACTAAGCATAATTCATTTCTCTATGTGGTAACCACTGACTGAGCGATTTGCTATTTCATGTGGCACAAAAAATATTGTGTTTCTATATATCACCGTTAGAGCACCCTTTAAAACGATTACATAAAAAACATGTAAAACTCAAGCATTCAGATGAAATTGTACACCCGTAAATCGGGTTTAATTAAAAAAATATATTTTCTCGTGCTCAAGTGATATTTTAATCGATTATAAGGAATTAAACTCATTTCAAAAGTTATTCTTAACTGAATCCTGCTTATGGGCAAAAGAGACGGAGCATGATAAACACTATCTTTACCTTATTCCTTCTGCGGTGATTGCATCTGTAGCCAACATAAAAACATCAAATGGCATAGGCAAACGTTCCAGAATGCAATATTTTGTGTTGGTAACTCAAACTCTGCCATAGGGCGAAAGAGAGAACTATAAAACTTGTGCCATGCTTTCCTATAGGAAAATGATAATACACTCAGTCCATTGTTATAAATCAGTGGTGGTAACAAAAAATGTGTACTCGATTTTAAAAGTGTTGTTACTATGTATATAGGAGTTGATTTCAATGTGTGAATAAAATTGGAAAGATTGAAAATTCCCAGCGGGAGAAATGGGAATGTTTGACATACTAGGTAAGGTTTCCTATTAACATTACCTGGAATGCATTAGTAATAAGTACATGAACATACCTTACGTTTACCTGGTTTAGGAAGGCAGGCGTAATGTATTCATCCGTCATATTTTTGAGCATATTATGTACCTTCCTGGGAATGATTAGAGAAGGCAGAGGTAATTTTATTGACTATCAGAACCAGCTTAACACAAGCTCGCTGCATGGACACGTTTAACGGTCAACAATACCTACATGCGTTTCATCATTTAGTACTAGTATGTTACACTAAACATAGACCGAACACCGGATAAAATGACATGCAACATAGAACAAGACAATTTAAAAAAGTTAAATAAAACAAAATTAAATATTAAATAGGCGTTCTTTTAAAACATGCTTAGGGACGTCAACAACAAAATTCTCACCCAGATTATTGACAGTAATACACATGCGATTAATAGGTTCATACATGCTAAAGTTAGACCTTGAGGAGTTAACATGCAACAGAGGCAGCCTTCTCAAATTGTGGCTACTATCACGGAAAGAGATTTTGTTAAGTAACAATAGAGAATCAATATTCGCGTTTAAGAGTTGATGCACAAACGTTATTTCGGCAACCATACGACGTTTCTCTAGCGAGTGCATATTTAAAAGCTTCAAGCGATCCTCATAGGGTGGAAGAATTAATGAATTATTCCAGGGTAGGTGCCTGAGAGCAAATCGTAAGAAGTTCCGCTGAACAGACTCGATACGGTCGATGTGTATACCGTAAAATGGAGACCAGACCTGGCTAGCGTATTCAAGAAGGAGTCTCACAAAGCAAGTGTACAAATGCAATGTATAATGGTGGGATTCGAGAACTCTCGAGACCAACGTTTTACAGAGTCCACACGGCGAATCGAGAAATCCGAGAACTCATAATCATAAGTGATTGGTGTTTGATTCCTATGGAAGGTCATAACCTCACATTTGTTGATATTGAGTACCAAATTATTGCTCTTGCACCAATTGTAAAATTTTTGAAGGTCAACATGTACCTGTTCACAATCGTTAACAGATTTAATCTGAGCGAAAAGCTTAACATCGTCAGCATAAATGAAGACCTTACAGTACCTCACAACGGAGACAAAGTCGTTAATAGACACAATAAAGAACAACGGGCCCAAGTGACTCCCTTGTGGTACGCCAGACGAAGCCTTCAATACTCTAGAGATCGAATGGCGGAATAAGATTTGGTATGTTCTGTTATCTAAATAAGACTCCGTCCATTTTAGAAATATTGGGGGAAACCCATATTTTTCCATTTTAAATAGTATCACGGAATGAGATAACTTGTCGAACACCTTACTAAAGTCTGTATAAATACAATCTATCTGATAGCCTTTTGCAAACCCGCAAATGGTATCCGAGACAAATTCCAATTAGTGGTTGTAGGCCTGCCCGAAACAAACCCATGTTGGTTTGAAGAGAGCAAATTCTTACAGGAAGATGATAGTTGAGAGTAAATGATAGATTCGAATAGTTTGGGCATGCAAGATAATTTTCCAATAGGTCTATAGATAGAAATTTCATTTTTACTATTTTTTTTGTGGATAGGTATGATAAAGGAGTTTTTCCATAGCTGCGGGAAACAACCACAATCGAGCGATTTTTGGAAAATAATTCTCAGCGGAGCTACCAGGGCGAGGCAGCATGACTTAAAAAACGCTGGAAGGATCCCATCAGGATCAGTTGTGAAGTCATTTGGAAGCCCATTAATATGATCTGAAACTGAAGGGATAGTGAATGAAACGTTATGGGAATCGTTCATATGACTGAAGTCGCTATTTTGAGGATGAAAATTTGACGGGGCAAAGGCATTGTCAAAAAATGAAGCAAACATATCGCAAATTTCAGACGAATCATCACTAGCAGAATCCTTGTACCTCATGGTATTGGGGTAGTTGCCCGTTTTTTTCTTCATATTAATAAACTATGCGTGGGTCACTAAATAATTTCATACGCATCCTTTGAACATACTCATCATAAAGTGTAGAGGAAAGTTCTTTGAACTCCTTATAGGATGTGAGGAAATTGTTGTGACTTATAAAGTCTTTGTCCCTCATGTCACTTTTCCACAATTTATTCTTTTTATTTTTGAGATGTTTAAGTTCTTTATTGAACCATGGCGGTGATGTTTTATTCAACTGCTGACGAAACATCTTCATCAACACTATTGCAAGACAGAAATGTGTAGAAATCAATAGAGGTAAGTCTACAGGAAAGTTCTGAAAAGTCAGCCTTTCTAAAATTGAAAAAGTATTGCGCTTCGTCACAATATGTGAGGTTTTCGGTTACATAGCAATGTGTAATTAGAAGAGAGGGTTTTATTTGTCAAGAGTAGACATTATAACTGGGCTAGGTTCAACTAATAAGTTACCTTTGTCGTCGACGATATTTATGGAGTCTGGAGGAATATAGCAACAAAGTATGTATAAGTCATATTTTAAGAGAGACATCTTAAGAACTATAAGTTCAATGTCGAGAGTGTTGGAGAAACTGGGGAGCTCAACTTTGCTGCAATTTAAGTGGTTTTTACAGGCGAGGAGTACGCCACCGCCACGAGCTCAGAATCAGTATTGTTGGCTACCGAAACTAATCTTTAATAATAAGGCAGGCGTGCCTTGTCTTGCTTATTCGTTCGGCAGATTGGAGGCTGTGCAAAGAATTAAACTTCACTTTTCTCATACAATATGTATGCGCGTGTGGCGCTTGTTTATTCTCTATAAAATAATACATTCAGTTTTCTATAACTAATACATCGAGTAGTTCACTTTACTTACTTTATTTGGTGCCTTCAATCGCGTAAGCCTTTACTATAAATGCACGTTCAATATTATCCCGTACTAGTTCAATATTTGTCAGAGAATGACTTCCCTCGCTTTTCTCTTCTTCTTCTTTTCTTCTGTTTAATACGGCCGTCCAGTACCAGGATCTTCCAATGGTAATGGTACAGGATCCGAAAATTCACGACTGACGACATCTAGTATTGCGAGCTTTGAGACAGGCTTCCTCAGTATTGAAGTTACTGATTTAACTGCGGCAGTCCGAACCTGACCGTCCGGGCCAGGAAAGGTTTGAACGACTCTCCCTCTTTGCCATTTACTTCTGGGTTGATCATTGTCACATATTATCACCAAATCTCCAGTTTTGATTGGTTCTACCCTCTCGTGCCATTTCGTCCGCCGCGTCAATGTTGGCAAGTACTCCTGAATCCATCTTTTCCAAAAGCGATTCTTCAGCTGTTGAGCGATTCGCCATTGCTTACGCAATGACCATAACTTGTCGTCACACGAACCTGGCGTTTGGGTTGAGTTCATCGTACCAATAAGAAAGTGATTCGGAGTAAGTGGTTCTTCTTCATCACTTGATACCGGTAAATGCGTTAGTGGTCGACTATTGACAATACACTCGGCCTCTATTAGTAAACTGCGAAGTGTTTCTACCCGTGGAGCCTGTTCATGGAGAGTGCAGGCTAGAACTCTTTTAACTGATTGGACCAGGCGTTCCCAGCAACCTCCAGCATGAGGATTTCCTGGACAATTAAAGATCCACTCAATACCTTGATTTGATAATTCAGCTTGAATCTTGTCGTTATCGAAGTCATCGATCGCAGTTGGTAACTCTCGTTTTGCACCCACAAAATTTGTTCCATTATCACTTCTTATCCTACTTGGTATTCCGCGGCGATTAACGAAGTTGCGAATGCATAATAAGCAGGCATCTGTTGATAGGTCGGCTGCTAGTTCAAGATGTACCGCTCGAACGGTCAGACAGGTGAACAATGCTACCCAACGTTTTTCCTTACGGCGCCCGACACTTACATAAAAAGGTCCAAAGTAATCAAGGCCCGTGTATGTAAATGGACGGATATACGGTGTTACTCTATCCTTTGGTAGCTGTCCCATCAGGGGAATTTTTGGCATCACTGATTTGTTCTTACATACCTGACAGTTTTTTACAGTGCGTTTTACCAGAGATCGTAGGTCAGGAATCCAAAAGCGTTGACGAATTTCATTCACAGTTGCTTCTTGGTTTTGGTGAAACAGTTTATTATGGTAGTATGTGACAATTAGTTGTGTTAAGGAGTGGCCTTTTGACAAAATGATTGGCCTCTTCATTGTTATTGGAACAGCTGTAGCTGCATCGATTCTACCTGAGATTCTAAGGAGTCTTCCTTCTCCTAAGACCGCCGTGAGACGGTACAGGGAACTTGATTTATCGATGGTTTCACCATTGATAAGTAATTTTATTTCATCGGCAAAGTCATCAAGCTGTGCTTGACGACACAGTAAGTGCTCAGCATTTTGTAATTCCAGTACTGTTAGTTCTCTGTTGACGGCGGAATACCTTTTCGGTTGACAGTTATTAATAAACCTTAAGCACCAGGCTGTTGTCCGTTTTAGTCTGCGATAGTCGGAAAATTTAGTCAAATCTATAATGTAGCTATTGCCTACCAGCTGGTTGAGCAGGACATGTTTTGCTCGGAGCTCTTCTTCGTACTCGTGACCGGAAATCTGTTCTGGAGTACTTGGCCAGAGTTTCTCTTCGCTTTGTAGAAACTTTGGACCATTCACCCACCTGCTTCGTGGGTCGAAACGAGCTGGATACTTGGCCCTTGTCGCATCATCTGCTGCATTTTGTTTACTAGGTATCCAGCGCCATTCTGACATTCTGGAACTCTCTAGAATTTCAGCTATTCTGTGGGCTACGAACGGTTTGTAGCGTCGGTGATCAGAGTGGATCCAGTTAATGACTGTCGACGAATCACACCAAAAATATCTATTACTGACTATTCCGTCATGGGTTTCTATTATATTGTTACATAATCGTATACCAAGTACCGCTGACTGTAACTCTAGGCGTGGCACTGACAAATGTTTTAATGGCGCACATCTTGTTTTGCCATTTACGAAGGCTATCTGGATCCCATTGGCTGACTGAATCCTGAAATAGCATACGGCGGCAAAGGCGTTCTCACTGGCGTCGACGAACGTGTGTAGTTGGACATCTGTGGCGATGGACAGGTAGGGTGAGTAACATCTTGACAAACGAAACTCTTTCACGGATCCCAGTTCCTTTTGCCACTGTAACCACGATTTATAAATGTCATCAGGGAGTGACTGTTCCCAACCGATGCCACTTTTCCAAACCTTTTGTAACATAACCTTGGAGTGTATCATGAAGTTTGCCAGCAGTCCGAACGGGTCAAATACAGACATAGGCATGCTTAAAAGTTCCCGTTTGGTAGGTCGTCTTTTACCCGCGAGCACGTCCTTATCTACTCGGAGAAACTTCAGCTGAAACTTCAATGTGTCATCCTTTGTGTCCCAGTACATTCCCAATATTTTTTCCGTACCAGCTGAGGATTCCATGTTCATGCTGACCAGATGTTCTGGTGTCTTATTATGGCCATTCAAAGTTTCAGCCACAATGTCGCTATTTGAAACAAAGTCTCTTAACTCAAATCCTCCTTGGTTATGAATTTGTTTCACGGCTGATGATACTTCAATTGCTTCATCGATGTCGTCAAAGCTATCGACAAAGTCATCGACGTAGTGATGTTTCATAATTGCTTTAACTGCTCTTGGGTACTTTTCAATGAAATCCGCGGCGTTTTTCTTTTTTATGAAATGAGCTGAGCATGGTGAGCAAGTTGCACCAAATGTCATTACCTCCATCGTGTAGACCTCTGGCGGCTTTAAGGTGTTTCCATCCCTCCATAGGAACCGCTGTGCATCTCTATCTTGAGGTTGGATCAAGATTTGATGAAACATTTCTCTGATATCAGCGCACACTGCTATCTTTCTCTTACGAAAGTTGTATAATACTGTTGTAAGAGACTGACACTGATCTGGTCCCTTGAGTAGTTCAGTGTTCAGTGAGGTACTATTCACTGTCGCAGCTGCATCAAACACTAGCCGCAACTTTTCAGGCTTGTTCGGATTTCGTACCGCGAAATGTGGTAAGAACCATGTTTTCGGACCTCTTTTGTTAGCTTCGACATCTGTGAGTTTTCTGGCATAACCTTTGTTTAAGTAGTTTGAAATGATTTCACTGTAGCTGGCTGCGTAATTTGGGTCCCTTTTCATTTTATTTTCAATACCCTCAAGTCTTCTTTTGGCCATATCGTAGCTATCTGGAAGTACGACGTCCTGGTTTTTCCAAAGGAGACCGGTTTGGAACCTGTTCCCCACTCGAGCGGTAGTCTCATCAAGAATTCGTCGAGCATGCGTGTCAAGATCTGATTCCAAGTTAATTTCGCTCTTTTTTACTCCAAAATTTTCCGTGGAGAAATATTCCTCGAATAGCTGATGCAGGTGATCGCTGTTTTCACTTGCTGCTTCCTTGGTATGAAGAACAATGGTGTTGTCGTGGCCATCAAATTTGTTAGTACTATTTTGTCCATAAACAATCCACCCTAATTTCGTTCGAACTATAACTGGGCCGCTTGACGAATGTTGAATGGAACGATTTGGGAAACCTATTAGTAATTTAGGACTCACTTTACTGTATTCACTTATTGGCAAGTCCTTTAAGCCCTGATATTTGCTGTAGATCTCTGAAAGTTTCAACGTTTGAGATGGTAGGCTAATGTTTTTGACGGTTCTCACATTGTTTATAGCAAACCTTTTGGCTCTGGGTTTATTTTGACTTATTTCTAGATTAGCCAGCGTGGATAGTTCCGTCGTCTTCTTGTTGCCAAACCATTGCAACGTAAGCGGCTCTACCCTTCCATTTATTTTTAGTTGTTTAGCTAGGCTTTCATCCATTAGTGTTATAGAAGAACCTTCATCTATCAGAGCGTATGTTTCCACTTCTGTGTTCGGCCCAAACAAGCGCACAGGCAGAATTTTAAATAACAATTCCACTGGCTTCTCCAATGGCCTTTCGGTATAGCAATTAAGTACTGAATGTGTGATATCAGGCTTGTCTTCCTTTGTTGCTCCATAGTTCTTCGTAACTATTGGCTTTGGTTCTATTGTCTTTGGCTTTTGTTCTACTTTTTCCTCATGAAGCAGAGGATGATGAATCCGTTGACAGCCATCTAATTTACATGCGCCTTTTATTTTACATGTCCGGGTGTTATGCCCTAACTTTAGACAACCAAAACAAAGTCTCTTTTCTTTGGCTTTACACCATCGTTGGCTAACGTTTAAATTGAGAAAAGAGAAACATTCAGTTATAGAATGGGACTTTTCACACATACTGCAGCCTGACTGAAATTGTTTCTGGCTGTGATCAAGTGTATGGAGGACTACATTTTTTGGTTTAGTTCGCTTGTCACTTTGACTTTGATAAGTTGATGATGTAGCCGTGACAAGGCTTACTAATCTGGACAATTGATTTAACCAATCACTAAAGTTTTTTACAGTTGCATAAGGCTGAATATTTATCGCATATTGTGCCCACTCGAGCCTTTTACTCATTGGTAGTTTGGCAATTAACTCTTCCAATAAAGTCGGGTTACCTAAATGTTGTTGGCTGTTGGTTGTTTCCAAAAAAGTCGCAAGATTTCTTACTTTAATAGCAAATGGTATCAATAAATCTAGTCTACTTTCTGGTATTGGCGAAATGTCTTTAACTTTACCTATCTGACTTCTAACAAGACGGTCAGGTCGACCAAACATAAATTCTAGTTGAGACATAACTTCTTCCACATTATTTGGATGAATTAGTAATGACTCCACACTTTCCTTTGCTTCACCTTTGAGGCATTTTTGTAGTCGAAATGTGTTCTCAAGGTTGCTGAACCCATAAGCAATTGTTGACTGGCGATATGTTGTAGAAAACATAGGCCATTCCTCCGGCTTACCGCTGAATTCTGGCAAGTCGTGCAGCTTTCGACGGTTTTCATATCCATTTTGGCTTAATGGAGTATGAAGTGGCGTTATAATTGGCATTATGTTGCTATTAACTGGCATTGACAGTTGACCAGTTTGACTATAATATGGCATATAAGGAGAATTGACTGGAATTGACGAAGTACTTTGTGAAGACTGCCCTTGAAATGATGACTGACTACTTGCAGGCGGCAAGTAGATTGAATTGGTGTTTGGCAAACTAGGCTGTTGGACTGTAGAGTTGATAGTTTGTAATTGAGCTGTAATCAACGGCAGTGGGGAGGACGGAGAGCCTAGTTGCACTGTTCCGGCATGTGAACTGGTACCTATATCTGTGGACGGCACAGATGATGTTATTAAATTGGTTAGTTTTATTCGTTCTGCCTTTTCAGAAACGACTTCAGCTTGTGCAGCTTCAAGTTTTTTTATTTAATTCCGACATTTGGCTGATCAAGTTGTTCAGAAGTAACCTTGTGTCGCTTTCGTTGTCATGACTGGCTACAATTGTTTGATTTAAACTAGTATCCAATGTATCTGGAGTATCCTCCAGGGTTTTGTCTCCGTTTTCAGTCATGTTTGACTGATGTTCCTCAGTATAGGAACTGAGTATATTTGAAGGTAAAGGTGTTACCTGGTAGCTACTTAAATAGCTTGGGAGTTGGCCTTGATTTGACCTGCAACTTCTCCTAGGTTCGCCTACGACTTCTCGTTGGCTTTGGCTGTCCGAGGATTGTTGCGGCTGGTTTGTTAGTTGCGACTTTAGTGGCATAAAGAAGCAAATAAAAGAATAAAGCTGTTGGCTACGGAAACTAATCTTTAATAATAAGGCAGGCGTGCCTTGTCTTGCTTATTCGTTCGGCAGATTGGAGGCTGTGCAAAGAATTAAACTTCACTTTTCTCATACAATATGTATGCGCGTGTGGCGCTTGTTTATTCTCTATAAAATAATACATTCAGTTTTCTATAACTAATACATCGAGTAGTTCACTTTACTTACTTTATTTGGTGCCTTCAATCGCGTAAGCCTTTACTATAAATGCACGTTCAATATTATCCCGTACTAGTTCAATATTTGTCAGAGAATGACTTCCCTCGCTTTTCTCTTCTTCTTCTTTTCTTCTGTTTAATACGGCCGTCCAGGTTCTCGCCGCCAATTACTATCTTCGCGCTCGTTCCCACGACAAGTATACCTATCTCTTCTAAAAATTTGATAAGAATTGTCAAAGATTTCAGCATCGCGAAAACCATGATGCAACCAAGTTTCAGTGAAAGCAACTATATCAAAACAATTTGCAATAGAGGATTTAAAGATTTCTGCAGTTTTTGTCCGAATCCCCCTTACGTTTTGATAATAAAAGGAGAGCGACTTGAGTTTTTTGAGATATCGCTACTTATTTTAGCTGTACTTCTATGTTGGTGCCCAGAAGGTATGAACAATTTAGTAAAAGCGCCAGAGGGCCAACATGTGGGATCCAATAACATATCCTGCTCATCCGCGGACACAGTTAGAACAGGAGATGCAACAAGTTTAGAGGATTTACTAATTTTTCGACAAGAAATACCATCTGTTGCAATATTCTTGGACTTCAAATACTTCAATATGTCCTCGCACATCGTTTCTGGAGAGAAGCGGGTGACAAAAACACTCGAAGGTTTAGGTACCGTTCTCAAAGAGGCACCAATGCCATTTCCTAGAGAGGACATAGAAGAAGTATCATTCGATACTGTGGAACGCTCCCTCACTTCAGCTACAGAAGCAGATGTAACGAGAGCCAGATCACCGCTTGCTGTAGATTGAACAGAGTCCTGATTTGAAAGAATCGCCTCATTGGGGTTATGTTGGCGTCTTCGGTGGTTCCTCTGCTTTTTGGCTGGTTTACTACTATGTGCATTAGGTACCGGACGGTTAGAGTCTACTCCTTGCTGCACGAGAGGTGATGGTTGAGAGTCAGACAATTCCTTATCCACTGGAGATAATTTCTTGAGTAGATATATTCATTCGTGTTGTTATCGAAAAGAAATAGAAATTTGTGCGGCTATATTAGCAGAGGCTAGTTCGAGGGAGTGCGAAATACGAATAAGTGCGAGATACGAATAAGTGAAGACCTGTTCATTTTCCACAACTTTCTAAGAAAGCAGGAAAAGTTCTTCCCTTTACCTCTCAGTGAAAACATGACGAGTGCTTCCATTCACCCTCCTGACGGAATAAATTTAATGTTTTTTCCAGCTTTCCGGAAAACTCATGCTTAATGGTTCCATACACTTTTCTGAAATGGCAGAATAAATGCTTCCATTGAATTTAAAAGTAATGCTTCTTCCCACCTTCAAAAGAATTAATAAGGAATGCTTCCTTTGATCTTCCAAAGACTTAATAGGGAAGGCTTCCATTCACCTGTAAGGTATATAACCACCTTATATACCTTCCCATGGTAGGACATCAATACAGCTTATATTCTATATATTGTTACGTGCAACAAAAAGAGCAAACTGGTGAGATCTACTGGCAATGGAGAGTAAACAACTTCAGGTTCGGAGAATCGATGATAGAATCTTCGGGAAGTTTCAGGAATAGAATTAATAGAATAGTTAAGAAGATTCTGGAATAGAACACTCCAGAATAATCTGGAGAGTTAGTAGGGTATAAATATAACAGTTGTCACCGCCAAGAAAAGAGTCTTGTCTTAGACGTTGCAGTGTTAATAAGCGAAAGTAATAAACGTGCGAAAGTACTGTAATTCGATTGCGATAATTGAAAGTACAGTATTAGCGATAATTAAAGTTGAGTTGATTAATTTATTGATTGTGAATTGTATAAGATTGAAGTGAAATAAAGAACTTGTATATTAAGTATTTAATATTGTTTTTTAAATAACGAACCAAAAGCCACGCTCGCTTAATTTTGAGAAATTGTGTTAAATTGTGAAAGTTCTGGAAAATAATTTATATTCAACTATAAGTGAATTACTAAAGTAATGGGGCGCAAAGTCGAGGAGCTCCGAATACAGGATTTGAAAGTAGAGCTAGGGAGCCGGTCATTACAAACGACAGGTGCAAAGAAAGTGCTAGTCGAGCGACTCAGACAAGCTTTGATAGAGGAAGGAAAGAATCCTGAAACATTTGTTTTCGAAGATAACTTGGAAGAAACCGAAGCTGAAGAAGAGCCTGCGATGAAAATGGAACAGCTTTTGAGTACTTTAATGAGCAAAATGGAAGCCCATTTTGATGAACAAAAGAATTCTCTCGATGAACAAAAGAATTCTCTCGAGGAACAAAAAAAATCTATGGAAGACCGTTTTGATAAACAGAAGAATTCCAATGAGGAACGAAAGAATTCTCTGGAATCCCGTCTAGATGAGCAGAAGAAATCTATGAAACCCGTCTGGACGAGCAAAAAGATGCTTTTGAGCAAGAAAAGAATTCTTTGGAATCCCGGTTAGATGAGCAGAAGAAATCTATGGAAACCCGCTTGGACGAACAAAAGAGTTCTCTGGAGAATTGTCTAGAAACTCGTTTGGAAGATCAGAAAAATTTTCTAAAAGGTTCTTTAGAAGAACAAAATTTGAAAATTAAAGGAATTGAGCACGAATTTCAACAAAAGGTTTCGGAAGTTCAACAAAATGTCACCGAGCAACTTGAAAACGTTAAAGCAGATCTGGAAAGATTAAAGAATCATATAAGCCTCTAAACGTAGCAGCTGAAATATCCGGTGCAGGTAGAATGAAACCTCCAATATTTGTCTTCAAGAGACAATTCGAGGCAGCTTCAGAGGTAAATGGATGGAATGATGAAGACAAAGCTATAGCTCTGGTGTTAGCACTTCGAGGTCCTGCGTCAGAACTCTTACAAACTGTACCGATTGAAAATCAACGTAATTACTCTTCATTAATACAGGCGATAGAATTACGTTACGGAGATGAGCACATGCAGCAAGTATATCATCTACAGTTGCGCAACAAGATTCAAAAACATGGCGAATCACTACAACAACTGCAGGCAGATGTAGAAAGATTAGCGCATCTTTCATACTCCAGCGTGAATGCAGATCAAAATTTACAACAAGCGTTAATGCTATCAGGAAAGAAATCAACGGCAGAAGCACTAGCCTATGCATTAGCGCATGAATCCGACAGACAAGCTTCACGGAGTTCAGTACGAGTAAGAGAAATTTCAGTGGAAGAATGTACTTGCAACTGAGTGCAATCGTCACAGAGCCCGCCTTCACGTGGTGTCCTTCGATGCTGGAATTGTAATAGACCAGGGCACCTTCAAAGAGACTGCAGAAAACGTCGACGAGTGGAATCACCTGAAGAGGAGGGAAAGAAGAGTGCCAAAAATGTCGAGCCAGGGAACAAGCTATTCGTGGAGAGACTAGATATCAAGCAGCAACTAGTCGCATCACCTCTCCTGTTGAGCAATCGGAAAACTAGTAAAAATCAACTTTGTGGGGCAGAAGTTGGTTGGTGGAATCGACAGCCCCGAAGTCATCATTCAAGTAGGCCAGTTACAGAGAAATAATTGCAGTCTTGTTATATATGGAAGTGTAGGAAAGAATAACTGCGCAGTCACTATTGATACTGGAGCTTCAAGATCAATTATTAGAGCAGATCTTGTTAAGAACAAATGGCCTCACAGCACCACCAAATATCTACTAAGAACAGCAACTGGAGCAGCAGCACGAGTGTTTGGAGAAATAACTTTGGATGTTCAACTACTATTTCCTCACACTTTCCTGGTTTCAGACATAATGGATGAATGCATTCTTGGAATAGACTTCATGACCACATACAAAATAAATCTGGATGTCGGAGAGCAGATTCTCAAATATGGGAACATAGAAATTCCTATGAAACTATGAGAAGGAGCAGATCATCCTGCGAAAGTAAGGACGATGGTCTGCGAAAATATTACTCTTTCGCCATGCTCCGAGACACTAGTATGGACAAAGCTTACTGATGACATCAGGACCTGCCGATTTTATCTTGTGGAGCCTAACCCCACAAAAGTTACATCGAGCATCATTGTTGGCAAGACTTTAGTGAAGGCAGAAGGTGCGACATTAATACCAGTCAGAAAATGAGATACAATTAAAAAAAGGTGCTATAATTGGATATTGTGAAACCGTTTACCAAATCGTCAATTTCGATAATGGTAATAATATCAAGGAGACAAAACCTATACCAGCTATTACCCAACAGGTTCAGAAACTTCTTTCGTCCAGTGCCTTAAGTGAACAACAACACAACGATGCCAAAGAGGTGATCGATGAATTTTCGGAATTATTTGCAATGAATGATGATGACTATGGTAAAACAAATCTTGTCCGGCATCGGATCGATACAGGAGATTCCAGGCCCATTCGACAGACACCACGAAGATTGCCATTAGCCAAACAACCAGAAGTGTCAGACATGATGAACTCCATGAAGAAACAAGGAATAATAGAGGAATCTAACAGCCATTGGATATCGCCGGTTATTCTAGTTAGGAAAAAGGATGGCAGCACCCGATTCTGTGTAGACTACCGCCAACTAAATAACGTGACGAGAAGAGATAGCTATCCATTACCAAGGACCGAGAAAAAACTGCTTTCTCAGTTGGCAGTGGTTTATGGCAATTCAAAGTAATGCCATTTGGGTTATGTAATGCTCCAGCCACATTTGAACGACTAATGGAATGTTTTCTACGTGGTTTAACCTGGAAAACATGTCTTGTCTACTTGGATGACATAATAGTAATCGGAACATAAAAATAACTTACGGGACGTACTTTAAAGACTCAAAGATGCGAAATTGAAGCTCAGTGCGAGTAAATGTGCAATATTCAAAGATGAAGTTCAATATTTAGGGCACATAGTTTCATCACAAGGAGTATGAACCGATCCAGAGAAGATAGAAGCCGTCAAAAATTGGCCAGTTCCAAAGGATAAACATCAATTACGGAGTTTTCTTGGTTTAGCTACCTACTACAGGCGATTCGTGAAAGGTTTTGCAGATATAGCAAGAAGCCTACATCAACTTACAGAAAATGGAAGGCCGTTCATATGGTCGGATAAATGCAACGAAAGTTTTGAAAATTTGAAGCAATGTGAAGCTCCAGTACTTCACTATCCAAAGCTGGGAAAAACATTTATATTAGACACGGATGCCAGCAATGAAGGTATTGGTGCAGTGCTTTCGCAGGAGGAGAATGGTCAAGAAGTTCCAGTAGCTTACTATAGCAAAGCACTTTCAAAGTCAGAGAAAAATTATTGTGCTACAAGAAAAGAGCTACTTGCCATTGTAAGTTCAACAAAACATTTTCATAAATATCTCTACGGGCAGAAATTCATCCTTCACACAGACCATGCAGCACTCAAATGGCTTCTACAATTTAAGAACCCTGACGGACAAGTAGCGAGATGGATAGAGCGACTCCAGGCTTATGATTTTGAAATCCAACACCGAAGAGGTCGTATCCATGGAAATGCAGACGCCCTTTCACGACGTCCATGAAACTTGAATGCAAACATTGCGCCCGGGTGGAATAAAACGAAACAACAGCAACTATACAGTTGGTAACCCTGGAACCAGGTTGAAACAACGAGGAACAGAGAACAGCACAACGAGAAGATCCGGACATTTCACCTATTCTCGCTTGGAAAGAAGACATGGAAAGACCAGACTGAAAGGATATTTCGGAACGGAGCGAGAAGCTGAAAAGTTACTGGGCTCAATGGAACTCTCTTCATGTTGAATGTGGTATATTAAAACGCAAATGGAAAGCACCTAACGGCGAATCATTCCAAATGCAGATAGTCGTGCCAGCATCAAAGTCTATTGACATCATAATGGTGTCCGAAACATGGTTAAAACCTCATATTAGAAATGAATTGGTGAATATGTCCGGGTTTAGGTGTGACCGTGGTTGTCGTCGTGGAGGTGGAGTTGCAGTATATATTAAAAATTATTTGGTTGCTAAATTCGTGTGTCAATCAGAAGGAGAAGATCTACAGTATTTGTTTTTAGAGCTCGTGAGTAATAACAATAAGTTTATAATTAGTGTCGTCTATAAACCGCCGAATGTGACCGATATTCAGGCTCTACAGGATCTTTTAATTGACTTAAGTCTTCAATATGAACATCTTATTATGGGAGGTGATTTCAATATAAATTAGTTTGAGTCGAGTCGCTCTGCTCGAGTTTTTCTAGATTTCTTATCATCTATCGATCTTCATGTGGTCAATAGTCAGCCGACTCGATTTGCCCCATCATCAGCATCTTTACTAGACTTATTTATCGTTAATTGCAAAGAAGATGTACTTTTCCATCATCAGCTATCATCACCTGGCCTATCCACCAGCTAATTATGATCGTTATTTTAACTATCGTGATTACAATAATATTAATTACGATGCACTTTTTGACGAATGCCTCACTATACCTTGGGAGATTGTTTATTCCATAAGTGATGTTAATGTGCAGGTTGAGTATGTTGAAAACTATCTCACATATCTCTTTGATAAGTATGTGCCGTTGAAAGTGAAAAAAATTAGAAATGAAAGCTGTCGTGGTTTGATAGTTATTTAATGAATTTAATAAAACAACGTGATATTGCCTATATAAAAGATGGAAACGATTCCAGATCAACATGTATTGGGTGCAGTATACCAAACTTCGCAATTTAACTACCTCTTCTATTCGCTCTGCTAAGCGGAGATATTTTAGATCCAAATTTGATTGTTCGCAGCCTGCAAAAAAATTATGGTCTAACTTAAGGCAGATTGGAGTGGGTAAATCAAGGAATAGCTGCTGTGAGGCTGATCCCAATAATCTAAATCGATTCCTTTTGTCAAATTCATATTCCAATAATATTTCACCTATAATCGAGATTACTCAAGACGAAAGGGCATTTAACTTTCCCTCTTTTTCATTTTCTCGAGTATATTCTTATGAGATTGAGAAGCATGTTCGATCGATTCTGACTACTTCCGCTGGTGTTGATAACTTTATTAAAATTTTACTGCCATTTATTTTGTCAGTGATCACTTATATTTGTAATTCGAGTCTAATGTGTTCCTCCTTTCCGACCAACTGGAAAAGAGCAAAAATTATACCCATCCATAAAAAATCTGTGTCAGGATCGCCGGAATATAGACCTATTAGTATACTATGCTGCTTATCAAAAGTGCTGGAGAAAGTCATAGCCGAGCAGATTAGTTCATTTTTGTCAGCTCATCGCCTCCTTTCGCCCTTGCAATCTGGTTTTAGAAAGCATCATAGTTGTACAACAGCTTTACTGAAAATATCCGAGGACATTCGTAGCTGTATTGATCAATATAAATTTACCATACTTACTTTACTTGACTTTAGTAAGGCATTTGATACACTCAATCATCGACTTTTACTACAAAAACTGAGTTGGTATTTTAATTTTAGTTCCTCAGCTGTAAATCTCATTAAAAGCTATATTAGCAATCGTACTCAGTATGTTTCATGTAATGGTAAAATGTCGGATTTTCTTTTGGCTCACAGTGGCGTTCCACAGGGCTTCACATTGGTTCCCCTTCTGTTTGCGATATTTATTAACGATATCTTCTCAGCAGTTTCAAATTGCCAGATTCATCTTTATGCAGATGATGTTCAGGTGTATCTTTCGGAACGCCTTGGTTTAATTGAAGATGCAGTTGAACGTATTAATGATGATCTGCTTCAAATCAGTCTATGGGCAGCATCTAATGGTCTTAGATTAAATCCAGCTAAATCGCAGAGTATCGTTATATATAGGTTCGAGCTCGATACATCTTATTTTCCTCCAGTAACCATAAACGCAGCTACGATTCCTTATGTGAAAACTGTATGTAATCTAGGGATAATTTTAATAAAACCTCTCACCTGGGTCTCTCACATTGATATAGTTATATCAAGGATATATAGCGGACTGCGTAATCTTTGGCAATCAAGTGCATACACTTCCACTGATGCTCGATTCAGGATTGTAAAGGCTCTTTTAATTCCACTTATCTTGTATGGAGCTACAGTGTATTGTCGTCTTGATTTTACTACACTTAACAAACTAAATGTAGCCTTCAACTGCATGGTAAGATATATTTTTAGATTAAGAAGATATGATCACATATCGGCCTATGCACATACATTGGTTGGCTGCTCCTTGCCTACATATATTAATTATAATATCTTAATTTTTCTGCACAAACTGATTTATACACAAAAGCCTGAATATTTGTTTGAAAGGTTGCGTTTCTGCATATCCTTACGAACGACTGCTTTGGTTACGCCTGCTCACACACTTGCTTTTAGTCAGCACTTCTTCCACATTCATGCTATTCAGTTATGGAATTCCTTGCCTAGTGGTCTTCGTCGCATTAGGTCTGTCAAACAATTTGCTACTAAATTATTTAATCATTTAAGTTCCTGAAACATGATGTTGCTGAACGGAATGCATAGCCAGATATCTTCTCTTACAGTCTTTTTTTTTTTTTTTGCTCTTTAATTATTTTTTTTCCCTCTTTTTGGTACTTAATCCATCTTTTTATTCCTTTTTATTTTTTGTTATAATTAATAATATTTAATTGTATTACTTTGTTTCAATATTATAATGTAATCTTAGTTTCCTTAATTGAATCATGAATTGTACCTTTTGTTTGTAATAAGTATACAGTGAACTATTAGTATTTTAAGCTTGTACTCCTAAAAGACCCTGTCTTAATGTACAAAGATATTTTCAAGTGAATAAATAAATAAATAAATAAATGTTCTAGAAGAAATGCACTGTGGAGCCTCTGGAGGACATTTGAGAGTGAACAAAACAATTTCCAAAATACAGGAAAGGTTTTATTGGCTAAATATAAAGATGTGGAGGAGTGGTGCCGCAGATGTACTGTCTGTGCTGCTTGCAAAGGGCCGCAACACAGAAGCAGAGGAGAAATGCATAAGTATAATGTCGGAGCCCCCTTTCAAAGAATAGCTGTAGACATCGCTGGACCTTTTCCAGAAACGGATGGCGGTAACCGTTATATATTAGTTGCCATTGACTATTTCAGTAAATGGCCTGAAGCTTATGCAATCTCTAATCAAGATGCCTTATGCAATCTCTAATCAAGAGGCAACCACAGTTGCGGAACAAATAATAACGAATTGGGTCAGTAGGTTTGGTGTGCCTCACGAACTTCATTTGGACCAAGGACGGAACTTCGAATCGCGGACTTTCCAGGAGATGTGTAAAATGTTGGGAATAAGAAAAACCAGAACAACTCCTCTACACCCACAATCTGATGGCATGGTAGAGCGCTTCAACAGAACATTAATCGAGCATCTTAAGACAGTAATTGACTATCACCAACGCGATTGGGATCGGCATATTCCTATATTCCTAATGGCTTATAGATTCATAACACTACCGGACAAACCCCAGCTAAGGTTATATTCGGAAGGGAGATGCGTTTACCTAGCGACCTCAAATTTGGTACCCCCAGAGGTAAAGAAAAGTTACCAGAAGACTACGTATCGGAGCTCAAACAACAATTAGCTGATGCGCATGAGGCCACGAGAACGAAATTAGCAGCAAATAATGATCGGATGAAGACCCGCTATGACTTACGTGCTAATTCCGCAGGATTTAACGAAGGTGATCTTGTTTGGCTGTACAATCCGAAACGACATAAGGGACGTTCTCCAAAGCTAAAACTACAATGGGAGGGACCGTATTCAGTAGTAACTAGAATTAATGACGTGGTATACAGGATTTAGCGTGGCACAAGAGGCAAGCGTAAAATTGTTCATTTGGACCGCTTGTGTCAATACTATGAGCATCAAGACCGTGGACCACCTGTTGTTCGGGACGAACACTTTAAAGAAGGGGGCAGTGTTACGTGCAATAGAAAGAACAAACTGGTGACATCTACTGGCAACCGGCCCGCTACTCTCTTTTTCAGACTTTGTTCATTGCTTGTATATTCCGGGGATTACGACTCAGGTGTTCAAATGTAATTAATTCCACTAAACTACTGAACTAACGCCGGTGTAGATAATTCTACTCCGGTTAGTGCTCACATGGCGATTTATCTCACTCCGAAGTACACAAATCTACTCCAGTCCGCTTCATGTGAACGAGGTATATGTTTCCATGCGGTGTTCAATTCGAATCAATCCGATGGAAACGAGAATTTAGTTGAGTTTCGTTCAATCCATGCTAACTCCACGAAACCAGTCGAGTTGAGTTGGGTTTTGTGTAAGGATTTATTAGAAAAGTTCGGATGGGTGTTTTGTCCAAAGGTTTGATTACCCACCACATCATACCACCACATCATACACCAAAGGGTAAACCCCTCAAGGGGGCCAAGGCGACGCAGTAACTCCGGCTTTTTACAGCCGAAGCTTTGCGTGCTATTCCCTGGGTCAGGGTCAGGGAAGGGGGGTACTTCTGTCGAAGTTCCTGTGCAAGGCCTGAAACACAATTGGAGCTTTTCAGCCAGCTTTATGCCCAGCTTTCTGCTAAAGCTGACTGAAAAAGCCGAATTGAACACAACTGGCGTCTTTGACATTTACAACTTTAACTTGTTTATGTTGAAAATATTTATTAAGGAACGACAGTTAATGCTTCCGATTTTCCAAAATAATACCGAGTTTTTTTTTATATATCCCACAGAAACTGCTTATCTTTTACTAATTATATAAGTTTTCTTCCATTTTAACATTTTTGGTAGCTGTTTAATTCTTAAATGTGTCAACAGAAGCCATTCTCATCTAATATTCGAGATTCGCACAGTCGGCAACATTAAAAATTTCCTCAAGTTGGCAGTCATTGGACTTGAAATTTGCAATTTGATCAAATCTCAAGCCAGCCTCAAGCTGGCAAAAAAATTAAAGCTCCAATTGTGTTCTTCTACATTGATTTACATTGTCAGCAAATCTCAAGCTGGCTGAAAAGCTCCAATTGTGTTTCAGGCCTAACTCAGCCAGCCAAACTTAACGCTATCTCAACTTTAGCTCATTTCTGGCTCATGGAAACCTAGTACAGGTTGAGGCATCGTTGATTTTATATTGAAGCGAGGTATTGCTGGCTTACCCTTTGATTACGTCAGCAAGCCAAGAGAGCGTCTGTAAATATGAGAGCAGTATTGTTTTGTCTGCAGTAGCGCCTCTGCAAAACAGCAAGTAACAAAGTCAAACTTCGTTTCGCAATATTACAGTATTACTTTTGGATAAGGTGAGGATTGTAGCCATTCAAATGTATACAAATAAAAATAATTATAAATATTAATTATAGATAAAATTATTCGCATCACACTCACTCAAACACAATAAAACATAATCGCTCATGTAAGACTAGATTAGTAGGTATAGGCAGAAAAGTTTTTAGCTCTTATCAGTTATGTAGTCGACACTGAAGTTGCCTCTGTAAAATATATTTGAAGTCAATAAAGTAGTGCATTTAGTATTTAACATATTGCAATGTGGTTTCAATAAGTTTAAGCTTCATAAGAATTATTGTGATTTGCTGTTTAATAGCAATCCCATAGTGACGCAATGCTAGCCTACGCTATTTGTTATTTCATAAGTTAGTTTGGAAAAATGGGAAGCAAACTTCCAAACTTCCTATAAAAGCCACGTGGAGGCAGATGAAGGTAGGCTTCATCTATTAATTGACAGAAATAGCATTAGGGTTATGACGTAAAATAATTTTCGATCCAATTAGTTGTTGTATCTATATGTATTGAATATGACTAGGTGGACAGAGATATCAAAATCTTATAGCAAGGTGTACGTATAGTACCTTCATCTATATACCACAGAAAGTGTAGCAACAAATAAACACTTTACTAATATAACAACAGTTTTTTCCTGCTGTTATTGCATTCTCAATATTCACCCTTTTGACAAAGCTATTTATTTGGCCATTATTATTTCATTTTCTTGTTGACCCTGAAGGTTCTTAGGGGATATATGTAGTATAAATAAGTAAATATCCAGATAATTGCAAATCGTCTTAAAGAAAACCCAGTGCCGTAGATAAGGCACCTGCATTTTACCAAAAATAATATAACATATTAACAAGGATATCGCATGTCCCTGCTTGGTTGTACCAGAAAATTGCTTTCTGGAATTTATTAGCAGAACCCGTATGACCCCTTCTCGGGAATTAACAACGCCACTGCACACATCGCTCTCTATTAACAATTTCTCTGAGGATTTTTTTTTCTTTAAAATAAATAAGAAAAAAAAGCTTTGCTTGCATTGCTTACGTTGGATGGTTTTCGTGGGTGATATAATATGTATGAAATAGGTATAGGTGAATGAAGTAGGTATAGCATATACTTGAATGTATTCTCCAATTCTAATATAAAATTAACGATACCTGATGCAGAGAAGCCTTCAATTTTCTCTTAAAAATTTCCCGGAAATTTTTTCTTTACAATTTTTATGCATATTATTAAAGCTCGATACAGAATCTGAAAATAGCTCCTGTCGACCATTCCCTTTGTATTTTGTTTTTCTTTACTTTATTTTAATCTTAATATCAACTTTAATTTCATTTCAATTCAATTTTAATCAATTTTAATTTCATTTTAAAAATTACTATAAGTCCACTAATTGTACCACCTCGTATATAATTCTATTACTTGGTAGTTTCTGTTGCAGCGAATTTGCCCGTTGTGGTTTTGTTGTTTATCTTGATATTGTACTCAACTTATAATACTATTATCTATTTTATACTCGATGTACCAAACATTGTAACGTAGCTTAGGCTGAGGTTCTTCAATAAATGCTTTTTCTATTCTATTCTAAGAGTGAATAAAAATTCTGCAGAAACATTTTCTGAAAATTTTAAAAAAAAAAAGTAATGCTTATTGCTTAACCGGTTAAAAATTCAAATTATCTCCGAAGCTATAACAATTAAAAGTGAGCGCGACAGGTACCAGTTTTTTTTCTTTTGGATTTTTTCCCGAAACTACGTTTTTCAAACGAGTGTACAAGATATCTCAAAATTCACACTACATTATTCTTTATAATAGAATTTTTTTTATAATAAATATCAAATTTTACACCTTACTTATTTTTTTTACCAGAGAGGATTTATATATAGGTATAATATGTATGTATTAATTCATGTATATGTCCATACTTAACTAGAAATATCTACATATCATATATTCCTTTTTGCTCTCAATTATGAATTTTTTGCGATCTATAAAGAACAGTATCGACTATACCTGAGGTGTTATAAATTGTGACCTCCATTTTTAAATGCATATTTAACAAGTAAAATAGATAGAATTGGTCTAAGACATGATACCCCAGATGAATGCCCGTTTGTAATTTCGAATGGTCACTCATCTATGCAAGTTTGATTTTTGAAGTGGTTTTTCGCATATACATATTTCTAGAACGGTTAGTCGGACAGCAAAAATTATTATAATAAATTTCATAGAATTTCATATTCTAAAGAATTTTTTAGTACAATAGAAATGTCTAGGAAACATAAATTTGTATGTGTCAACACCAAGAAGGGGTTACCCGATTTAGTCCATTTTTGAAAATTTATTTACTATTGCTATGCTACGTTAACGCGTCCTCAGGCAATATTTAGTGGAAAACGGATTTTTTGTATGGCAACCCTACGAAGGAGTTTTTCGATTGGTCCCATTTTCGAACTTAAATTTTCTTTTTTTTTTTTTAAAGCCCATGTGCAAAATGTCAGCACTCTAAGTGAACGCGTTCTTGAGTTATATCGTGAGGAAGGACAGACGGACGTACATGAAAAATCAAAATAACTTTTAATATTATGTGTGGGCGTCCAATCCATTTTGCTCTACCGTTATTTTTGGATGTTACAAACGGAGTGACAAATTTAGTATACCATATGATTTCATCTAGGGAATAAAAAAGGGCCCTAAAAAATTTCGCGGGTTGGCCCCGCCAACGAGAAAACCATAACAAATGTTCGCTAATCAATGCTAGATCATATGATAAAATTGGAGACAGCCTACAATGCATAACAGCATAATGATTTTCTTTGAATGTCTAACATTTTTTTACTATGTGTGCTCCTCAAGTAACAGCTTTCTTACAATATCTAAGTTTTTTACATTTCCGCGATTCGATATCTTAATTGATTTCTTGTTTGCAGAAGGTAATTTGAACATCAAATTATTTACTTACCCAGAATTAGAAATTTTTATGATACACGCGCCTCACAGTTCTTTAACGCAAAATTACTTTATTTACTTTAAAAAAAATTAACACTTCACTCATCGAAAAATCAACACTGATTGAATAGAAGGTTTATTGAAGAGACTTCCAGAGGGCATTGACTTGAGTGTTCCTCAAAGATTTCACTCTCACAAGGAACGTGAATTCCGAAAAAATTATAATTTGCATTTCACGAAATTTACCAACAATTGTATGTACTAATTGCTCATAAAACCTTTAACAGGACAAACAGGATAAAAAAATATTTTTTTCTCTTTCCGACAAATATTTTGATACTTTTATGAGTGGGTTACAATAGCAGCAGTTCAAAAATTACTTGTAGGTAAAACAACATCATTTATATGAATAAAAACAAAATAAATAATTAAATTCTTATACTACTTATATTCCGGAAATCGTAAATCAGTGTCAGCCAAATTCGCCTCAATCCATTCTTCAGCTCTAGACATTAGCTGAGGAGTGAATTCTGTCTGCCAGCCACCAACATTTCCATTTCGAACAAATCCCGCCTCCCCATTATTAAGTATTTTCACTTCTTTCAATTCTTTGCCATTCACCGCTGGATAATTTTTAAAATTTTTTATGTCTAAATACTCGGCTAGCTTCAATACATCCTTCTCACTAAGTAATTTATTCAAAAACTTCGCAACTTTTCTTATAGTCTCAGGAAAATTATGTTTCATATCTTCATAGAACATGAACAAAACATTTGAACAGTTTCGATGATCCCAACCCTCTTTTATGTGGCTCCAATATGGCATCCAGGGATCTAAAATCAGATGAAAAAAAAATGATTTTATATAAGTAGCTAGTTAGCTTTTTGTTACTGCTCTTACTTAAGCCTCTCTCAAAGTAATTCCAGTATCTATGAAAGTCACCTACATAGCCCTGGGTCTTGTAAAGTCTGTTTAGGTAATAGAAAGAAACTGCAACATCTTTGGGGTTTCGAGCGACGTAAATAACCTACAATGGTAGAAAGAAAAAATGTAAACAAATATTGTGAAATATTTTCTCGTCCGCCTTGTATTCTCTAATGAAGCTCTTTGACCTCTAAACTGTTTATACAAGAATTGTGTGTTTATTTATATGCTTCAGTGAGAAGCATCATTACTCATTACGCGTATTGAAATTATGTTTTGTAATTTTTACATACCTTGCACTGATTTTCCATAATGCTCGGTGGCAATAATGAAAACGGAAAATGCGTCTTAATAAAACGTCGTTCCTGCATATCCGTAAGGAATTCATATCCAGGCTGAGAGATAATTTCTATAAATTTTTGTTTCTCTGGATCGTCAGAGTTTTCGCAGAGGAGCTCATATTTCACCTCATCATGCATAAAATTGCAAAATCTGTGAATAAAATTCGTCAATCTTTAATCGATAAGGAAAACCAGAGAAAAAGTTCCTACTCAAAAAATGGAAATCGTTTTGTAAGTGGTTCCTTTTGGGCAGTTTCAAAATCTAAACCATTTGCAATTAGCCAAACAAGCTCCTGTGTCCAGGTAGTTCCTGATCTTGGAAAAGTAGCAATCCAAATATCATCTGGTCGCGCCTGAAAATTATAAAAATTCTCGGCTGTGTCTTTGTACTTATTCGGGAAGAAATATTTCTTTGGTCCGACCTGTACAAATCCAGTCCGTTCACCTTTAAAAGAGAAATTTCGGTTAACATCACAAAAAATGATCGAACTTTTTCACTTTAAAAATCGAAAGTTATTCCGGATCACAAAAAATGTTGCCAAAACATTAACAGATTTTTTTGTAATCACCACCACTGCACGTACCATGGAAATAGTTTAAGAGCTCTGAATTAATTTGCGAGTCAACAGGGGTTATTTCGTACGGAAATTGGATTTCACCTTTGTTGTTATTGTAAGCCATTTTTCGCGGTTATTGGGTTATCAGGTGTCGAGCAAGAAAAAGTTTAGAGCCCGAACACCTATAACGCAAACTTCTTCACCAATAATTGCTTCGCGACTGACATAATTGTACTTCTTCCACTATGCTTTACCTTACATTAGCTGAAGCTCTCAAGGTAGTATGAAATCCGCCAAGCGAAGCTTTAACTCAAGCACTCTCAAAACATCGTTGCATCGCTAAGAGAGAAAGTTTTTTTTTTCATTTGTTGTATTATTATGTTAAGTATTTTAATGTACATAATAATAATTTAAAAGCGGTCAAACAACGGCTGGTTCCCTTTTTAGAGAGAAAACAATGGATACCTACGAAAAACTTGCAATAAAAGGGAAATACACTTAAATTTTTATTTCATTGAAATTTGATGCAAGTAGGAAATTATTTGACTTGAACTCCTCACTCTTGTGAAATCATAACAAGTGTAATAATTTTTTCAATATCAACATTTCTTTTAATTAATTGTTTATGTAATATAAAATTAATCATTTTTGATACATTAGATGATATAACGGTAAACGAAACGCCCTCTATTTTGCTGATTTTCGTGTAAGATTAGAAAACCTTTTTATTATTTTTCAAAAATGTTTCATCAGACGGAAATTTATCGTAAGCACTATTTTGATAGCTTTAGATTTTTCTTAAATCTAACAAACTAATTAATATTATCATAATAATTTTTGTCACCACATTAAAATAACTTGAACACAAGTTACGAGCATCTGACCAACTTGAGTAGAACACTGAAGTAAAAACAACTATGGAAATTCGAGTTTCGGCGAGCTACAAGCTATAAGCCACAAGCTTCAAGCTACAAATTTTAGCTTGCAGTTTTGCACATATGGCAATGGCATATCGTGGAAACTGCTACATGGTGTACTAGCTATATGGACTGGCTACGTTCATAGGAGTATGCTGAAATAGAGTTTCGTGTAGCTTGTAGCGACCTAGCCTAAGTATACTTTTTCGATTCTAACAATCCCGTGATTTGGTGTGGAGAAGATATCATCTAATCCCCCGAACACAAGAGGGCGAAAAGAATAGCTCTCCATCGGACTCAGTTTCGTGTTATCGCCTTTTGCTAACTCCTGGAGCCTATACCACAAAGTTCTCCCAAATACTTAATTCTCGGTTTTCCTGTGAGATATCTGCGATATACTCAGCAGAAGTGTACTTTACTGAACCTCGTTTTCTATTTTCTTGCTCTTCGATCAAGTGTTGTTATAATTCTCTCCAGAGCTTAGTTTTTCCCATATTGGACGGTAAACAGACTCCTACCCAGTTGTCACAGTATTTTAGGTCCCCTTCTTAAGCTATTTTCCTCCAATCCTCCGGGAAGGTATACATTAAGCTTCGTTTCCACTAATACAAATTGTGCCAGCTTGTTCGGCAACATGTTGTGAGCCGACATGTTAGCTTAAACTTAACAAGTGTTTTTATTTAAATGCTCGCCAACTTGTTGGCTTAACTTCTTAAAGTTTTTACTAGAGAATCGGATCGCAATGGATAACCAGGTGTTATTAGCGTCTTCAGCGTTTGGTATTTGTATCGGAAGTTATTTCCACACAACGAAAAGAAACCCTTAGCTCAAATCCGTACCAACGCAAAAATATGTTTTTTTTTTTCAACGGAAATTAAATCCGAATTCAACTCTGAAGCAATTTCATTCATTTCGATTATTTATATTTTTATACTACTCTTAAAATCCCACAAGACCGAATATTTTTCATATTCCTCCTCCACTTCAATTTACTGAAACAACGCTAAAATCACTAATTTAAGGCTTAAACACAATTGCGACGACAGAGCGATAGAACGACAGACGACAACGAAAAATTCGCTGCGAAACAGGCAGTCGAAAAACTTGAAACACAATTGCAACGACAGGCGATAAGCGACGATTGTGAAAGAAGAAGATATTAAAATTTCATTTGTTAAATGTTTCGAGCGTTTTAAAAGGAGATTTTTATCAAGAATATTTTATATTATATTGAAAGAAATGCAATGAACCAAAGTGTGGAAAAAAACTGTAAATGCGGAAATCAAGAAAATTAAACGCTTTAAAATATCCATCCAACCCTTGTCTTTTTTGTCCACTTGTCTTGCCTATCTTGTGAACTATAAATTATTTTATGGATTTCGCATTTCCTCGATCAATTTTTCCTCAAAGCTCATTATTTTAAAATTACCGCGGCGTGCTACCACCTAAAAAAGACAAAAGTGAATGCCACAACCATTTCATTCGATTTATTTTATTGGTAGGACTGCAGCGACGACGGCAAAATTAGAAACTGATCAATCCCGGCGATAATGTCGTCGATCGCTCAACGTCGGTCGTCGCAATTTGGTGCATTCGCATAAGATGCTGTGTTTTTAGAAGTTTGACAGCGATATATCGTCGTCGTTTGTCGTCTGTCGTCGGAATTGTGTTTAAGCCTTTAGTCAACACATCAAATGAGCGGTTCCTGAAAAAATCCACCCAACAAATTCTGCGAATTTTTACAGCCGACATCGAACAAGTTTCCAACATGTGCCTGAATTTTCATATAGCGTTTCCACTTATACAGAATGTTGCCGACTTGTTTAAACCTTATCGGGTAAGAAAATTTGTATTTGTGGAAACGAGGTTTTATATATACATTTCCAATTTCTTTCATGTGAACCACATAGTACCTATATTCAAATTTCACACAAGAGCAATTCACATAAATTCTTAATCCTTATTTTTAATTAATGTTTGTATGTACAGTCACAATTCTAATCTAAACTGTTATGTGTTAAGTTCTCCAGAGATGGCAGCATTCATAAAATGTTTTTTGTTTTCTTTTTCTCAGAAGTGCGCTCTCAACAGTTATTTTTTAAATATGTAACAGATCAATTCTTCTAAAAACTTCGTCTTAATTTTAGCAATTATTATAAAACCTGAAGGAGAAATTAACAAAACGGAACTGCAACAAAAGTTTATAATCAAAATCATGCAAATCAGCGATCAGGTGGTTGTCTCGGGGCTTTACCTAAGCCACCTTGAGTTTCAATACGGCATTAATTTTACAGCCATTCCTGATAGTTTTGTATTGTGATCTGATGATTTGTATAGTAAGGATTTGTTGTTTGCTGTAGTCGGATTAAATCGGATTTATGGGAAAAAAAATTAAGCATCTCATCATGCCACGGCAAGAAGTGGTTGGGAGGAACAGGTCAATTGGTTGAGGGGTAGGGTAGGGTCAAATCGCAGCAATCATCAGAATTTAAACGAGTTGGTATTGGCAGGTAGCAGGTAGACACAAATTCAAAATCACAGCAAAGCAGGCAGTTGAGTTATTTTTCTATTTTTAGAAGTAAACGGTTGTAAATTCGGATTATTTGTGACATTAAGATTATGGACTGTGCACTTTCAAAGTAATTGCATATTGAAATGGAAATCTTTTGATATTAATTATTACTGTACAACTTTCCAGCCGCTCTTAAGAAATGATGTTCTGAAAAATGGAGTTGTCAAATTTCAAGGTACTTTCAGTGATTGGAACTGGGAGTTTTGGAACTTGTTATAAGGTGCAAGACAAATTCACCAAGAAAATATTCGCATGGAAAGCAATAGACTATGGTGACCTAAAGGATTCAACGAAAGACTCATTAATTTCAGAGGTAAATTTTATGAGACAGCTCAAGCACCCCAATATAGTGGAGTACTTCGATCATATCGTAAATAAGGAGACGAAAACTGTTTACATTGTAATGGAATGCTGCGAAGGAGGTGATCTGTCTCAGTTAATATCAAAATGTAGACTGACACATTTTCGGCTTGAAGAAAAATTTATCTGGAGAGTTCTTTATCAGATTTGTAAGGCCCTTCAAGTATGCCATAATAAAATTTCTAAAGGTGCTGTATTGCATCGTGATATTAAACCAGCAAACATTTTCTTAGATTCTGAAGGTAATGTGAAACTTGGTGATTTTGGATTAGCTCGTTTCCTTCAGAAAAATGAAAGTTTTGCTGCGACTTTTGTTGGTACGCCTTACTATATGAGCCCAGAAATTATAAAAAGCAAAAAATATGACCAAAAGTCTGATATTTGGTCTGTGGGCTGTTTAATATATGAAATGTCAGCCCTTAGACTGCCATTTAAAGGGAGTCAATTTGATCAGTTATCGAAAACAATCTCAGAAGGAAAATTTGCAAGTATTCCAGAATATTATTCGAGTGATCTGCAAGATGTTATTTGTTTTATGTTGAACGTAAACAGAGAGTGTAGACCTAGTATTGAAGTAGTTTTGCGTAACCCGGTTCTTGTTAGAAATGTTCCTAGCAGCAGTAAAGAGCTGACGCTTCTAATACCTCTTCCCTCCGCTGGATTTTGTCAAAAGCTGGAATTCTCTCCAAGTAAGGATATGTCAAGTACAACAACGTCGAAATTATCAACATCTGATGAAACAAGTAAGTTTTCCACTTGCAAATCAAAACTATACGAATCTTTAATTGAAGATGTGTCCGGCGGAAGCTTAAACAAAAACTACTTAGAAACGGACCCTGATGTTATTACACAAAATATTTTTAATCAAGCTTTACAGGGTAGATTGCAAGCTATAAGAGCGCAAGAAAGTCTCCTTCGGCAAAAGGAAGCAGATTTGGATGTAAGAGAAAGTGATCTCAATGAAAGAGAGCGGCGGCTTTCGGCTCTGGACAAATCATTGAATCAGAGAAAAATTCGAATTGATTCCCTTTTAAAGAAAGTTGGATTAGATACAAAAAATAAAAGGACAAAAAATATTCAAAAAAGGATAAAAAGCAATGACGACTCATATTGCTCAATTGAGCCGAATGAAACTCTATTGCAGCCGACTGTCGCAAAAATGGACTTGGCAGTGATGCCTCGTCCGAAGTCTTTTCCTCGAAATGTCACATTTAAATCGCCACAAAAGTTTGTAAAATATGATATTGAGAATATTCCACCAAAAAAAGAACTTAAATGTCGAGGGTCAGCTAGCACCGACAAACAAATGATGAAATCAAGCAACTCCAGTAAAGCTAGCAAAGAGTCTGAGTCCAGTCAGAAAAGGAAGTCAATACTATCAATATTTGGTATAAGCAACCAAAAGCTTGACGAGAAAGACAAGGATTCGAAAAAAAACTCATCTGTAGAGGTACTTAATTCAGTTGAGCCTTATAACTTAGCAGAAATTTGGACATTACAGAATAAAAGGACAGCTTTCAATATGTTAGCAGCAATGAATGCAGAAGAGAAGAAATCCGAAGTTTGTAACTCACTGTCAGGAGTTTCGAATCGATTGAACAGAAATAATCAACGACGGTCAGTAATGGTAACTTCGAAAGAGCGTATGCTGCTGTAATTTTAATGGGAATTAGTACGTTGTCTGATCCTATGGTGCTACAAAGTGAAATCAGATTCAATAATTTTAAACGTGAATGAAGAACTTTTAAAATTACTTTTTATTCTACTACATATTAAGTTTTTTTATCCTCTATATGCAATATTTACGATTTGGATTAAAATAAAATTTTATAGCACAAATACGAATCGCTTTTTTCTTTTGTTGTTTCACTAACCCAAATTCGAAGTTTGAGTTGCTCTTTAAAGGTAAACGAAATGAACCCTACCCTGTTAACTTGAATAATGATAGAATAGACTCATTTGTTACATTGGATTGGATCTATACACAATAATCTCATAACGATTTGAACATTTAGAAACCAACAATCCAAACCCTTGTTACTGATTTCCGATTTACCATTTGCTTGATCCCTAAATGCCGTCGGACCAATTTTTTTTCTCCCATCTACTTTGGGTCTACTCATTTTATTGCTATTCTCGCCGACAGTACCGAAGTTATGCAACGCCACTGATGAAGTATGTTACACAAATCAGTCAAACTTTTCTAATTATTACGCACTAGACATTCAGGGCAACAACATGCGACTTTGCCACTATGGAGTTCGTGTAAGTAGTCCGGTCGAATTCCTGGGATTTACCAAATTTCTAGTACACATTAACAGCGAAGTTAGTCGGATATGACTGCACTGTTTCTGGATTTCTGCATTATTCTAATGTGTAAAGCTCCAAAAATAAGATAATTTTATATAAACTTGAAATTAAGAAATTCGCGCTCAAATGCTGGCATCAACTCGCCGCCGTGCCCAACGATAATCTAATCTCAACGATTCTTGGACATCTTGCCACAGCCAAACTAATTACTTTTCCTTAGTACCAGGTAGCAATTCGAGGAAACGAGAAGAATGGAATCCTTCTTATTCCGATATTAATGTAGAAGGAACCTACCCAATTTCCACTACTTGCCCAGTGCAATAAACAAACACGTTCTACCTATGTGCATGCAAACAAGGATATCTACAGGGCTGTTACTAGTCTACGGTTGCTATAGGGTTGTTAATGGGCTACGAGTACGGCTAGGGTTCGCATGCAGTATAATTCTTTTTCAAGGCTGTCTCTAATGTGGCGTCGCAAGAATCTCTGAATTTTATTACCCACAGCGGCGAGAAGAAAGTGGCATTGCACTGTTCTTAATTATTTCAACCAGTTGGGCTTTCACTGGTTTAATTTTCCTTATATTTCTAAACTGCTTGCTACAGTTCGGCCAACCTACATGGTCACTGTCCTCAGTGACTGTTACGACGCTCACGTATCAACTTTCATGTCCACTCACGCGAACTTTACTTTCGCCATAGCTTACACTTCAGTGTCCAACATTGAAGTTCACATTATAGCTTATTCAGTGTACCCGAGGTGCTACTTTTGGTGGCACTGGATTGCTGACCCTAAATATAATGATATTCCATGACATGATACGCTCCTAGTACTACATATATACAATACTGAGTCACTTAACAAACACTTTCTTCGCTTGTCTTATTCTTCTGATTGGAGTGGCATACCCGAGATATTCCGTTCGGAACGCTGGATTACTGCTCCCAATCTTCACATCTATACCAAAGTTGCAACTGATTCAGGCAGCCTTCAAATGTGACCTGAAGCATTCGGTTACCAACTTAGACTTTACTCAACAGTATTCTACAGGGTAACACGCATCTAGTACCCTATGGTATACTGCGTGACTGAACCAACACTTCCTCTGATGGTCCTATTCTTCTGATTGGAGCGGCATACCCGAGATATTCCATTCGGAACATTGGATTACTGCTCCCAATCTTCACATCGATATCAGGATAACATCCGATTGGATAGGATATCCAATCATCTGAATGTCAATACCTGAAACAATTTATTTTTAAAAAAAAAATTAAATGAAAAATTTGATTTACTAATTGATTATTTTATTTCATCTTTCGTCATCCTTCGGACGATTGTGGTTATTTTTATAGGTATTCTACATTAATTTTCTTCCTCTTCCGAACTTATGTCAAAATCAAGTTGGTGCAGTTCACACCACGGTTTCAAACGCTCTGCTGAATGTACTGACTCGTACGGTTTCTGCGTAACTTGTAGTTCATCTGCGTCGGTAACCACATACCTGTCATTCGTGAGCACAGTTTTTATAATATACGGTCCTTTGTACCTAGGACAAATTTTCCTAGGCTCTCCCGAAGATGCCGGATCCTGCTTGATAAGAACGAGGTCGTCCTTTTGGTATTGCCTTGGTGGTTTGTGTTTTGCATTGAACGTTTCGACTTGGCTCTGTTGTCTTTCCTTGATCCGTTGCAAAACCTTTTCTCTTAGTTCCGCTAGGGGCACATCCTCTTCGTTGTCTCTTTCATCTTCATGTAATGCTAGGACTAATTTATTTTTCAGTATATTCCGGGGTTGATACGACATTAAGAGTTCCTGCGGGCTAATCGAAGTTGTTGAGTTCTTTAAGCTATTGAGCGCCCATTGAATAGCACGGATATTTTTATCCCAATCTCGTCCGTTGCTATCTTGGGCCATTGTAGCGATTGCAGTTTTCGTCGTTCTGAAGAATCGTTCCACTTGTCCATTACTCCGTGGTGTCTTCACTGTAGTTAAGACGTGCTTAATCATATTTTCCTTGCAAAACTTTCTAAAGTCGCCCGAAGTAAAAGCAGTTCCCCTGTCTGTTATTATTCGTGTCGGCATACCAAAATATTGCGTAAATTCTTCCAACATCTTAATAACGCCTCTACTAGTTGTTGTCCCTACTGCCTTGAGTACAATAAACTTCGTAAAGGAATCCACGAGTCCTATAACATGCATTTTTCCAGTTTTGCTTCTGGGGAAAGGGCCCAGATGGTCTAAATGAATAGTGTGAAAAGGCACAGGTGATCTCTCAGGTGCGTGCAGTTGATATTTCCCTTCGTCTATTCCCCGCTTATTATAGAGACAATCCACACACGCGTTCACATACTTCTTCACTACAGGCTTCATATTAGCAAACCAAAAATGTTTTCGTAAGGTCTCCAGTGTCCTGTCAATCCCAGGATGTCCCATATCATCATGAGAAGTCTTAATTACTCGCCATCGTATACCTGATGGTACTACAAAGCGTAATCCTTCTGATGTCTTCTTATAAATCCGGTTATTTTCTAAGACATAATTTCCTTTGATTCCGTCTTTATCAACATGATTAATGATCGATCCTTCTAACACCTGCTGAATTTCTACCAACCTTGCATCTTGTTTTTGAAGTACGGATAACCAATCCTCGGACAGCGACTTAGCGCATCTGCGTGCGAAAGTTGACTTCCTGGGCGAAAGATAAGTTCAAAGTCAAACTCTGCTATCTTTAGCCACCATCGCGCGATTCGTGGAATAAGGTCTTTCTTCTCTTGAGTTAAGCGCAAGGAATTGCAGTCTGTTACCACCTTGAATTTCCGTTGTAACAAATAATGCTTAAATCGTTCTAGTGTCTCCACTACTGCCAAGGCTTCTAGCTCGTAGCTGTGGTATCTGGATTCTGTCGGGGTGGTAGCCCGGCTGTAGTAGGAGACAGGCTGCAATTTTCCATCCTGTACTTGCATTAAAATTCCGGCAATCCCATAACTGCTGGCGTCCGTATGCACTTCATGTTCAGCTTGTTCATTGAATAAGGCTAACAAAGGCCGGCTAGTCAATAATTCCTTAAGACTTGTGAATGCTCTCTCCGTTTCTTCACACCACTTGAATTCTTCGTCTTTCCTTAGAAGTGTGTTTAGTGGTCTAGCGATATTGGAAAATCCTTTGACGAAGCGTCGAAAATACCCGGCTAGACCAAGAAATTGTCTCACCTCTCTTGTATTGACTGGTTGTTTGTAGTCCCTTACGGCAATTATTTTCTGGATACCCGGCTTAATACCTTCCGAAGAGATTTCATGTCCCAAGAAGTCAATTTTGTCTTTGAAAAAGACACACTTTTTTGCATTCAATGTTAACCCGGCTTTCTGTAGTTCCTTAAGGAAAGCTTGAAAAACTTCCATATTTTCCGTAATGGTCTCGGTTGCTATCAGAATATCATCCATATACGTAATAATCTTACTCATCTCTAGAGGTTTAGTTATTTCAGCCATTAATCTCATAAAGACTGCTGGTGAGTTTGTCAATCCGAAAGGAACCCTTTTGAATTCATATTGCCCTTCTGGAGATATAAAAGCTGTTAGATGTCGGCATTCTTCGTCGATCGGTATTTGGTGATATCCGCTCATCAAGTCTAAAGATGTGAAGATTTTTTTATTGGCCATCGAGTTAAGGGTTTCCTCAATATTTGGCACAGGAAATGTCTCGCGCTGTGTAATGGCATTTAGCTTGCGATAGTCAACGCACATCCGGAATTCGCCATTTTTCTTCGGCACAAGTAATACTGGGCTCGCATACTCAGAAATAGAGGGCTGAATAATGTCTAGGTCAAGAAGTTCTTTTATACTTTTCCTTAAGATGGACTTTAAACCATACGGTACTTTGTACGGTTGATATCTTATTATCTTGTTCTCTTTCAATTTAATTTTCATGCGAACTAATTCTGTTTTCCCTAATTCCATGGGTTCCTTCGCAAAACAGTTCCGGAAATTGCCTATTATAGTTATTAGTGCATCTTTCTCAGTCTCAGATGGTACATCACCAAATTGAATATCGCTTTTGTTAACTGGGGTGTATCTATTGAAAGTAATTTCAGCCATTTTCGGCGTTTGGGTTTTATTATCTTTTATACGTCTTAGCTCAAGACTTCCATAACGTTTTAAAACTTCGATTTCTGGATGGTTCATAAAGTTCCTTCCAACGATAATTGGAGCATCTTGAGCACTATTTTCGACGACCAATATATCAATTTCTAATTTAATGTCCAGATAACACAACGTTTTGGTAACTTTACCCAATGCATTTGTTATATTTCCCCCGAACCCACGTAATTTAACTTCACTAAACTCTAGCGACCATGAATTACTTATTACAACCTGATGCTTCATTGTAGTACATTCGCTACCTAGATCAAAGAAAGCCAGAATTGATTTGCCATCTATTTCTACTATTTTATGGTATTCATCCCTAATTATAAAATTGTCAGTGCCTTCAATTTGTCCTAAATTTGAAACGTTTTTAACTAAGCACTCTTTCGCCATATGGCCGGGCTGATTACACTTAAAACACTTTCTTGGAGCATTTGCCAATGGACACATTCTTGCGTTATGACCTGGTTCATCACATCGGAAACATCTAAACGTTGGCGACCTATATGATGTCGTTTTCTGATGTGCCTGCTTATTTGCTGGTGGTCTCCAGGCTTGAAGATTTTTCTGTTGATTAGATTTTGTTTGTCGATTCCCATTTTGTTTCAAAGAATGATATCTCTTTTGCTTGAAAGAATCATTTGCATTATCCGCTTGGTTCAAGAGAATATCTCGTTTCCGCCCTTGACTTTGAACATCTTCGTAGTCCTTAATTTTCGTGAGAAGGCTTGGGATTGTTTGAATGTTTGAAGCCATTAGAATGTTTATTAAATTTTGATCAATCAGCCCAGATATGATATATTTTATGGTAGAGGTATCGCTTAAATTTATCCTACTTGCCAAGGCTGATACCTGATAAACGTAGTCCTCCGCACATTCTCCTTGTCGCCTCTTTCGTTCCATGATTTTAATGAGAGTTGAAGCCTCATCCTGACCACTTGGAAAACTTATCAGAATCTCCGTTTTAAACATTTCCCAACTGCTAATTAAATTTTGTCGGCTCTGAAGCCAATAACTTGCTGCACCACCAAGACGAAGCGAAGCATAGAACAGGGTTGTTTTGTCACTCCAACCATACACATTGCGTAGGCCTTCAATGCTTTTAATCCATGCTTGAGTATTATAATTAAAGTTAGTGGATGGATTGAATTCCGCGATAAGCGCACTCATTTCGTGAGTACCCATTCTGACACTCGATTTATCTTTCCTCTGCGTCGATGATGTTTGTTCTAGATTATCTAACAATGGCTCTATAATTAAAACTCTCTCGCGTCGCAGCATATCTCGCTCCCGTTTTAACAGGTCGTTTTCCCACCTTATTAAGTCTAATTCACTTAACACTACCTTACCTCTTTCAGTAGAGTACACAATGTCGGAATCTTGACTTTGCTCCTCTGATGCATCTGCATTCACACACTGATCTTCTCCGATCCCTTCCATACTCACTTAATCCAATGTTTTGACTATTACACTACACTAATTCACCACGATTGATTTTCTTTATCTTTTCCACACAATTATCACCGTCACTCAATATGAGTTCAAAATAAAAATATCCACACAATAATTACGAATATTCGCGTCTATAATGTCCGCCACTACCGTATTCGGGAACAATGGATTTAACCCCACACTTGAATTGTAAAGCTCCAAAAATAAGATAATTTTATATAAACTTGAAATTAAGAAATTCGCGCTCAAATGCTGGCATCAACTCGCCGCCGTGCCCAACGATAATCTAATCTCAACGATTCTTGGACATCTTGCCACAGCCAAACTAATTACTTTTCCTTAGTACCAGGTAGCAATTCGAGGAAACGAGAAGAATGGAATCCTTCTTATTCCGATATTAATGTAGAAGGAACCTACCCAATTTCCACTACTTGCCCAGTGCAATAAACAAACACGTTCTACCTATGTGCATGCAAACAAGGATATCTACAGGGCTGTTACTAGTCTACGGTTGCTATAGGGTTGTTAATGGGCTACGAGTACGGCTAGGGTTCGCATGCAGTATAATTCTTTTTCAAGGCTGTCTCTAATGTGGCGTCGCAAGAATCTCTGAATTTTATTACCCACAGCGGCGAGAAGAAAGTGGCATTGCACTGTTCTTAATTATTTCAACCAGTTGGGCTTTCACTGGTTTAATTTTCCTTATATTTCTAAACTGCTTGCTACAAATGTAATACACCTAGATCTACTTTTTCGGATCAAAATAGTATTTTTACCGAGATATCATTGGATCTAAAATCCAGATTCAAGTTTTGAGTTAAAAGATGGTAAAGTAAAATTATGGTTAATTGTATGAGGGCAAAAGTTAACGTGGTTAAAGCAAAATTTGAGCACCATACAGAAGCTGACCTCTCTAATCATTAACGAAATTTTTTGTACATGGAGGTAAATAGTCAAACAATAAATGTGACACGACTTCGTGTGAGGCCTGCCTGACCGCACATTACGATACGAAACTGAACTACTAAGTTGAAATGGCTTAAATAGCTTGAGAGCTACTTCACTAGAAAGGACAGGACAAAGGTTTTTAAAGCAATCTACACATGAATGAATGAATGAAATAACAACTCGTCACTATCATTTCAATAGCCATTAAATATAACTCATAAATTTGACTTTGAATTTCAAATGAATTAACATTTCCAGGAAAGAAAATACAGAAATAAATATCCTCAGTGCTTTATTTATCTACAAAAAATATAAATTTACCATGATGGAGCTTCACCTTCCTTCAGTTGCCTTCCGTATAGAGCGCTTTTATCCCTATACCGAGTCATTCTTTCAGTTTCTTTATTATCAAGAAACCATCCAAACATGAATCCCATGAATGGAAGAGCACCCCAAGCATATTGTTTAGTAATTCCAAGTACCATTGTTTACTGTAATTCTTTGGATTCTATTTTCAATTTCTCCCTCACTTCTCTTTTCCAACGTTGAGTATGGGACCAATCCGAGAAAATTGTCACTGCTGTGAATGTTGGGAAAAATACTACAGCTCCGTATTTCTTCAATACTCCTCGCAGAGCACTTGCCATCAAACTGAAATTACATAACAAAATACTGAAATAAAAATCGTGCGAATTCAACTTATCAGATTTTGTATTTTTTTTTATATATATATTTTTATAAGTTAATTGTACACAATTGTAAATAAAATAGAGAAACTATAAATAAATCGTGATAAGATTTACAAACCTAATTACAACTTTCTATACTTTTCTTCCTCGCTTTCTTCTTCTTGTTGGTAATGAACTAGGCAGGCCATATAAATAAAGAAGCGAAATATCGTTTAAAAGCTCTGAGGGAAAGTGCCTAGGCGTACACGGTGCACTTGTTACGAATCAGAGGCATGGCTACGGCACACACGCTTTAAGACGAAGGGGGAGTATTTTCCTCGGCTTATGCTTAGACGTACTAGCACAATAATGTTGCTCCGCGGTAGTTCCTTATATGATTATCGAAATCAATTTGTGCATGTTCAATTAAGTTACAGTTTTTGATATAAACAATAACTGTATCACAAATTTACAGCACGTAATGATAATTAAATTATTATATTATAACTTCAATATGCAGGTAAAGAACAGCTAATCGATCAAAAATTTCACAATTTTAAAATGGCCTAAAAAATTTGTCATCGCGGAATTCCCCCCCCCCCCCCCCCACGAATGTGTCTTAACTACGAAAACTGAGACAAAAACAAATCAGTATAAGCTGAAATATATTACACATTAGTGCGCGGCGCGACAGCGTGGTAAATTGAAGTTAATATTGCAATAAGAGCACAGCAAGGAAAATATAGTGCTTTTATATTGGTACTACATGGTTTGATGTGAACTTGCCTACCCTAAATAAATTTATTTTGTTGGCAGCACTGACAGTGCGCAGCATACTCTTTTGTGAAATTTAACAAAAATACCGAATCAATTCTTTTCAAAACTATTTATCTTTGAACTTTATTTAGTGCAAAGTTTTATAGTGGCACTAGTGCTTGTAAAAATCTTCATATCAATTAAAATAACAGAAATGAAGTGTTCGGTCAATGCTTGCAAATATAAATTGGATTATAAACTAGGGAAATCCTGTTTGAGGCAACTGCACTATCTAAATTATCTTTTTTGTTAATAGAAGCAAAGATTTATATAAATTAATTATATGAATTTTTTCAGAATAAAGTAGAAAAAGAACATTTTTTACCACAGATGCTCCGCACAAAACCTTTGTTTACTTTTTGCAAATTGACAAGTTGTTTAGAATAGGGATGGCGTGTAAATACATGTAAAAATGGACTACCAACACAACCAGGAATTCATTACGCAAAATCTGGCTTATCACCATTCCTGTTTGCTACGATTCTGTATACTTGGGGAACACATGTTTTCTGTGTAACCACCGCCACCGAATCTGTCATTTCATGGCTCTTTTCTTCCTACTACACCAGTAGGGAAGAAAAGAGCACGAGAATGGCAGGTTCGGTGGTAGTGTTAACACCGAGTCGCAGATAAGAATTCACTGTAATATTTTACGCGTTGTCGCGCCGCGCACTAAAGTGTAATCTATTTCACAATGTGCCTTGGGTGTTTTCATCGAACAGACCTAACGGATGGAACCTAAAATGAAACTGTCAATGATTTTCGAAAATGCGTTCTGCTTCTTTTTTTTAGCGTACAACAAAACACGGACTGCGTACGAGAGCGGTGTGAATTTTGTAATCTTTTCGCTTTGTAATATTGTATTATCGCACATTCTGTCTGCAGCAATTAAACGTTTGTAGATTCGTGTATATCGTAAAGAAATCAAATTCTAATTATTCCAAGTAGGGAAAAATTTTCATTTATTGCAAGTAATCACGCTATATAATAAAACAAATTGCCGAACGCGAGATTGGAGCTAAAGCTGCGCTTTGGGAATTGACAGAAAATTTGAAAAGATGTCAAGTGTTGATCAGGTAAGTGATTTAATCAATAAAAATCCAATTGCCTACATACATTTTTGCGAATTAGGGCTAGGCTACACTGCTAAGAGTTATTTATAGTTGTTGAAATTAGAGAATTCCATTTTCTTAAAATAGTTTTTGCTATTACAACGGAATAGGTACATCCAGCGAAATGGTGGACGAATCACAAATGGTTAATTTTGAAAATTTTCATTATTGTGAGGGTACGATTGTATTGTTCCTAGCTGAAAATCCAAAAATAGAGATGAAATAAACTCTGATTAGATAATTAGGAGACTTATGTGGAAGGTCGCACGCAAGGCCTGCGCATCCTTTGAAGAATACAAGAAATAAAATACACTGCATCGGAAAATGTTAAATATTGATAAAAATATACAAGAACCAAAGCAGGATGATCAAAATTTTATTAATATTGCGTATTCGACTGCTTTTTAATATTAACTAGGGTTAAGACAAAATTAACTAAAACTAACTTTTTGGCTTTGGGAATATACAACAATCTTTGTAGACATTAGATTTTTAATTGAATAAATCGTGCAGATCTTAACATCTGTTTTTGTATATTTTCAGAAAAGAGCATTCAACAAACTTAAGCATGATCTAGAAAATTTTCGTGAATTGATCCTGCTAACAAATTCAGTTCTTAAATGGGACAAAAAATTCTTTCCCGGCATTATATTCGGCTTGGTATCGGCCATTTACCTAGTACTTTGGTATTTGGATTTATCTATTTTGACCCTCTTATCTTTGGGGCTTCTTTTCCTAACGATTTTTGATTATACATTCCCGTTGATTTCGAAATGTGTATTTAAGACAGACAATTGGACGGGAGCACAAGAGAACAAATTCGAGGAAGTTTGCAATGAAATTTGTGCAACGAAAATGAAACTGTGTTCATGCTATTCTTCCTTATTTACTGCAAAAGAAGAAAAATCCGCAGTAGTAAGCGCCTTTTTTTTAATTGTAGAATAGTATTGATTACTTAATTCATATCTTACAGTTTCTAATCAGCATGTCTGTAGCCCTTATATTCTTTGCTTGGATTGGATCAGCTGTGGACAACCTACTCTTGAGCTACATTACAACGCTTTTTATATCTTTGTATCCAGGATTGCAGCATCATGGTTTCATTGGAACGGTTAAGCAGCAATTCGGTTCTTTGTTATCATCAAAATTGCAACAGTTAAAGGAAAAGGCAAACAAGAAAGAATAAGGTTTCTCAGGAACTTGAATTAGTAGTTGTAAGAATCTTGTGGTAATGCTGTAAAATGAAAAATCTTTCATATTAGCCCCAAATAATGTAAAAAAAATCGAATCATTTTGAGCTTAAATTATGTGAGATCACAGATTCTTTAGGAAAATTTGCACCATACTTTGAATGCAGCTCTATAGGACATCGGGTCTTAATAATTGTTACTTCTAATTTAGGTTTTCGCCTAGTTTTCTCTCATGGGCAGCAGCCATTCATTTCGTGATATCAGATATAGCATTTCGTTTATTATACTCAATCAAGCACATCATACTTCTGTAGATTATACCTACATAATATATAGTAAGTAAATAATATACAAAGACCATACTGAAGAAAATATCTACTAATACTACGCGAACATTTTGCATCATCTCATACCTATTCATTGTTATTTTAGTATTTTATTGATTTCCTTCTCATACCATTTTTTTTTTTTTTAGATAATAAGGATTATTCAAACTTTTTTCGTGAATTTAGAAAAATCTAAATGGAATCACGTGTGTTTAGCTTTTTAAGAATTTTTTGTGATTTTATTGTAATTTAATAAGAAAATGTTCAGAATAAAACGAGAAATAAATATGTAAGAAGCGTTCCATTGCTTGACTGAAATTCAATTTAACTTCCTTTGAGCATTTGTAGAGATTTATCCACCAGCCTCATTTGGGAATTCGATTTAATGAATGGAATTAAGTGCTTATGCTTCCGATATTCGACTATTCACGCCTCACTGCTGATATTGTGCCTATTATTCCTGTTGATTCATATACGTTTAGCTTACAGTTCGACAGGCTACGCTAAACAATTTACGTTATCTATTACACTATGGATGCCATTATTGTTTTTTGTTTGGAAAACGAGTCTTTTGTGTGTATTGCATTTCAGCAGAATAAATTCTATGAGAATAACTGGACACAACTAAATACTTACTAAATTCTTTTGTCACAGAATTCAGTTTTATGATTAGTCCGATCGACGCCTGCTTGGATACGGTTTGTTGATTATTTTACAAATTATGAGGACTCTTAAAGGTTATATATATTTAATGTACGAGCGATCGAAGCTTTTTTATAAAAAACATTGAGAAAACAATCGGGCAGGGCGTTCGTAGTTTACTCGGTAGGACACAATTACAAATGTGATAAGATGTACGCAGGTTCGAATATCGCCGTTGGCTAACTATATGTATATTATTGACAGCTAAAACCATTTAACTTTTTAGCTCTAGTTTGAAAGTAATTATTATAATGACACAATTAAAAAAATTAATAATTATATCACATTTCAAAAAATTTTCATGCACAGCTTTTATGAATTCAAAAGCAAGATGCAATAACATAAGGAAATGGAAAATAAAAGAAAGCAATTTCCATTTGCCTCTCTACCGATGATTGTGAGTTCTAAAATTGCATCGATGATGATGTTGATGTCTCGACCAACGTTATAGAAACTGATATATTGTTATCAGGGAATTATTTTGATGGATGTATCATATCTTTGCTGAAGATACAAACATCATTTGCGGAGCGAAAACGTAGGAAGAGCTCCAGAGCACCATGAATGAGGATCTGGGAAGATTTAAGCGCTGGACGACTATCAATGGATGTGGATAAAACAAAGCTTATTCTATTTACACAACAAAATAAAATGGACATAAGTCCTCAAATTAGAATCGGAGCACAGAGTATAACGTAAATCAAATACCTAGAACATATAAATTCTAAAATCAGCAAGATTATTCCGATGCTAGGAGCTATTAAAAAAATGAAAATTACCTTAAGTCAAAAAACGGCTAATCTAATATATAATGCCCATGTACTATCTCACATTAGGTATAACATACTTACATGGTCCCAATCTACTAATTACGTAATGAACAGAGTGCAAACAACAATAAACAGAGCTCTGAAAATATTGTATAATATGCCTCGACTAACATCCACAATAGAGGTATTTGATAGAACCAAAGCTAAGTTCATTTACAAACTAATACATAAATGGTCTAAAACAAACTTAAGAGTCACTGCAGCGACTAAAATTCACATCTATAATACAAGACGAAAAGCAGATATAAGAACAACAGCAGCGACTGATATATACAATGGCCTTCCGGAGAACATCAAAACTCTAAGGAACTTGGTCATTTTTACAAGCAAAGTCAAAACTTATGTATGTAGTACTGATTCTCTAAAGTGTTAGCTTTTAGTGGTAGTGTTGTTGATATTTGCAAAAAGCTTATAGTAGTAGGGTCTATGTAAATTGCAGATAACTTTTAGTTAGACTTAGACATTAGTCTACTGAGTAGCTTAACAGCATGATAAATTGTAAATTTCTGAGTGGTGTTTAATTGTACGTAGTTTTTGATGAACAATGTAATGTAAAATTTACTACATATTCAACCTTTTTCTTATACCAGCAATGCTGACTGGAAGAGAGGATTGAGTGTCAAGAAACAGTAATTGTCAGCTGAGCTTAATTATAAGTGTGTGGATGCTTCATAGTTATGTATTGAAATATATAAATAAATATCTTAAATCTTAAATAATAAGAGCGTACATCAAGCGTAGACCAAACAGTTTTTATGCTAATCAGTCTGTGTTGTGAAGTCCTACAGTATAGTTTTGGTAATAAATGAATAAGTATAAGTGTTATTTGGACCACTTGACTGTGTTCTTCGTGTGCCACAAAAATATATTATGGAAGCTTTACATTTTAATGTACATATTCATTACTGATATGGGGAAAATTCCTTAAAGGTGTCACCGCAGTCAGACTTTTCGACTTTTTTTAACGAGTATGCATGAAATAGATAATAAAAAGCTGAATTTCAAAAATACACTCGATTTTATTTGTAAGAAAATAAAAAAAAAAAATATTATTTTAAGACTAGAGGCTGGATTTAAATGTTGAGTGCAATTAGAGTATACATGATGACCACATTTAGAATAGTCTAACTGTACTATTAATAATAACAAATGAATCTGTCTTTAGGGATGATACCTGGAAAACCAAAAAAACCTGTTGTGAATGTAATCTGATTGTTGCTGATTGGTTGGCAGCGCTTCATTTTCCAAACAAATTAGAACCAGTTAGAGTAGAAGAGATATACTACAATTTATTTTCATTAGGATTGGGATATACCTAAATAGTATATACTTACATTAGAAATCGTAATATTTTTATTCATTGTTTTACACAGATTTAATAATTTTTGCATATGTTCGATAGTCTGAAGCCAATATGCTTCGGGTAACAGATGTTTCAATACCGAGACTTTTCAGTTCATAATCTAAATTATTCCTGAAATTTGTAAGTTAAATAAAATAATAAAAATTTTTAATATAACAGATATTAGCCCCTACAGTGAACACAGATGTGAATGTATACCAGTTGATTTTGGAAAAGCAATTTTCAGGTGATCTTGTAATAAACGAATTTTCAAAATATATATTTATGATGTGGTACGGATTTAATATATGCACTGTGGAGGCTAAGATTACATACTCTTTTTTCATCCTATTAGGTCCTTTAACCGGCATCCATCCACTTGTTGGTTTTTCATTACAAACCATTACTCCACGGATAGCTACGTTTAAACCCAAGCGACATAATTCGTTTTCTCGATACTCATTCAACAAGACATCGCTGTGGCTAATGCTATCAATTGCGCAAACTACATGATCAATTGAAGAAAAATGATTCAGGTAGTTAGCGTGGATGAAATTCACGAAATTCTTCGGCTCTGAATAAAACGAATTTGTGATGTCCTCTGGGCAGTGGACTAGTCTCTTTTCTTCCAAATCTAGAAATAACAGTGAAACAAACTTATGAGATTATAATATTTCTTCGATACATTTCGGGTTGAACACTCTTCCTAATGCATGCATGAACGTTATAGACTCATCACGCCCAATGCCCTTTACTTTTTTATTCTTTTTGGGATATTTAGTTTTTAAGTTTTGTTTTTGTAGTTGCATTTCTAATTGAGATGTTCCTGAAATATAACCTTTCACTAAAAAGTGCCAAAGAAGTTATTTAATATATACCTTTTTGAGATGCAAAGTGTAGATTTACAATGGCATTCCGAATGTCTCCTTGGGAGGATAAATTAATACTGTCCACAACTTCTGAGCTAGGTACTTTATACAAGTCCTTATATCCGTTTTGTGTCATAAGAGTACAAACTCTTTTCAATGCCCGTTTCATGAGTGTAGTCGAGACCGGGTTAAAACTAAAATATTTCTTACTTGATTTCATAATATCTCAGAAGTATTCATATACCTAATATGTGCTATGTGAAACTGCTGGCGAACATGATCCGGAAACAGATTCTGAGCGATATTCAGTTGTTTGCTTTTAGAGTCTGTTGTAATAAATATCAGAGGTGATTTCCCATAGTTGTGATATGTCCTGAAGTAAAGATTTGTAGTTGAGTTAGAATATATAATATTTTTCACTTACTCCAAAATGTCGTTGAAGCTTTCTGAATCATTTATGAAAACGTTTGGAAAGTCTTCAACTAAAATAAGACGTTTTCCTTGATAACCAAAAACTGATTTATAGCGAGCTGATCTAAATAAAAATCCTTTGAATATTTCCACTTGAGATTCTTTAAACGTAGATTCATCTCTCTGATTGACTAGATCAATATCCAAGGGAGTCACCCATTCCACGAGATCATATTCAATTTCATTCGCAATTATTTTAACAGTTGCAGTTTTACCACATCCTGAAGGTCCGGTGATTAATAATATTTGTGCTGGATGCTTACTTTTTATTGCCTCACAATGTAGGAACCAGTCCTTGACTTCAGATATCTTTTTAGCATGTATTGCGAGATCTTGCACTGAGTTTGGAGAAAAGTTTTCCACCCAGTTGGATGGCTCCACGTACGTTTTTTTATTTGGACTTGATGTTTGAAAACTTTGCTTAATATCATTTAGTATAGATTCATTATACGTATTACAACTTTCCGAAACCGACAAACTTCTAGCCTTCTTTTCTGGTGGTTCATCTCTTTTGAATTCTTGACTAAAAGCTGATTTAAACCATTTTTTCTAAAATCAGGATTTTAATTATGGAATTAAATTTATATAGAATTAGTTCCAACCTGACTAACGGACATTGCTATATTTTCGAAGTTTTCTACACAAACATAAAAATGTAAAACCTTTTAAGTTTTTTTCATAACAGTTATTTATTCCATGGTTTTTTTTAAATACTTAAGAATTCAAAAATGTCAAATTTATTGTCATTTGACGTTTTAAAATATTCGAAGTCGACAAAATGTCACTATTTTGATGGCAGTCTTCAGTAAACGCGCCCATTTTCTTTTCATTCGATTTGGAACCAGTGCTGCCAATTCAGTACATAAATATAATACACCCCTCAGGGGGCCAAGGCGACGCAGTAACTCCGGCTTTTTACAGCCGAAGCTTTGCGTGCTATTCCCTGGGTCAGGGAAGGGGAGTACTTCTGTCGAAGTTCCTGTGCAATGGCATGCCCTGCAGTTTGGCTAGGCCAATGCACAGAATGTTCCTACCGGCGTTGACGTCCCGGTTCCACGTGGTACCACAGTTTTTACAGAACTGGAACTGTGGAGACCGAGAGGGCTTCGCCGGCTCAAAACAATTGCTGCACAGCTTCGTCGTCCTGAACTCATCCACTTCGAGGACAGAGCAATGAGCTTTAAGAGCCCGCAACAATTTCGTGTGTGGCGTCCGCATCCGCACGTAGCCACGTATTGGCGAATTTGCGGCAATTTTCGTGGAACCAATACACACCAGAGTTTCACGAGTATTGTTGGTGATTTTTTTGCTAATTGATGCACTGCACCATCTATTTGAAAGAAAACATATTTGGCTGCAATTTGCTTTAACTTCATTTTGCTGTAGGAGTGACAGTTCTGGGGTTGAGGACCTATTTAAGGTGAAATTTTAGTTTTTCCTCCATGACGAGTATACAAAAAGCAGTGAGAGTGAGCTCTTACTGCATGCTGTACCCGCCACGTTAAGGCCTTTTAATATGTCGGTGCCTTCGGCGACTTCATGGTTTGTATATTCCAGGGGTTACGATGCTGTGTTAGCTATAGTAAAATCACACGGACTTATCAGACTCTCTCTGCGCGTGACGAGTTAGGGCCGCAGCCCCGAGGTCATGATTTACGAGTAAGAAACTAAAAGAGAGGCTCACCATCAACAATTTTTGTCTCAATCTCGAAGATATGTAAGTTCATACGTACACTATAAAAAATTCGCATTGCAGGCGGATGAAAAGAAAAGTTTATGCAAGGGATTTTGGCGAGATTTTTGAAAGTATGAGGCAAAATTGTATACCAGCAGCAGCATAGTGAGCGCTAGCAATATAAAACAACTTTTTGATATTTCTGGTTTCCCAATAAACCTATTTCCATTTTCGATTGCCCAATAACTTGCCTTAAAATTTCATTTTTGGTACATCTTTATCAAGAAAATATATTAAAAATTAAGATAAAGTATTTCGTTTTGGCAATAAAATCTTATTAGTCACACTGTTAACTTCCGATATCGTATCACATGCAGGTGCACGACCCTCACTGACTGTTTTGGAGAAAGCAATTTATATATATATATCTTTACTCTTTTCCTTGATTTTATACACTGATTAGACTAAGTACTTAATTACACAACTTGTGTAGTTGGAAGGAATAAATAATATCTTCGGACTGACTACAGTTCTAAGTACTTCTGAAGATCTCCCAAAGTGGGCATCTCCTAACAAAAACTAAACAAAACCTATCTTTTTATGCTTCCCTTCTATCTTGATAGCTTGGAGGGACGACTTACGACTGACTGTTACATATAGTTAAAAAAGATGATTATTTTAATGTAATTTCTTTAGTCTATTATATCCGCTTAGAGTCCGTGGTGGAGAAAATTCCCAGTGAATCCCTGATATTTAATTCCACCTGCTTACAGGTGTGCGTCGGTGCGGAATAGTAAAAATATATATCCTGGTGTTCCAAACTTTGATTTTAGTAATAATTCTCGGAGACTGAGTACTTCGTCACGAAAGCAGGGTACTTTTAACCTGACGGCGCACTAATGTTGGTCTCAGGTGGTCATAACCTCAACTCACCACATGTATTGGTACATTTTGGGAATCTGTGCCCCAAAGGGCGGATCGTGCGTCTAATCACGCTTTATGCAGCATAAAGCTCCATGTCTACTTTTTGTTTAAAATTAAAAAAAAATGTTAACTTAATTGACTAGCAAACTTGGTATGCGAATCCACTATCCTTACTGCTTCACCTGGGTGCCTCTGTCTTTCCGCGTGGTTGCCCACGGAGCACTAGGATTTGTGTTACGGGATGATGGTACCGTTTCCACCGTTACATATTTGCCACCGTGATTCCGGGAAAACTCAACTGAGATCTCTGGGATATTGAGTTATCTGCCGCTTCCTTTTCCAACTGTTTAAATTATTAGGGATTAATTTGCTAAATTATTACTAATTAATTACCAAAATGATTACCGATTATGCGCAGTAGGGATGTATGTGGTATGGGGATCTTCGCTTAATCAGTAGGCAAAAACACACGGGTTTGAGAAAAACCTTTCCTTTATTAGAACGAATTTGTTTTTCTTTCGCTCTATTTAACTTATTCGGACACTAAATTTCTTTTTATTTCCGTTATCTTCGTAGCTGACTCTTCGTTGTTCCTTCACACTTTGTTTTTCGTTGTTATTATAAAAGCGGAAGAAATCGGTCCAACAGTTGTATCGTGTGTGGGCCGCTTTATTCTCATTAAAATGTTGACATATATTCTGTGACGTAATTTTGTTATTTGTATATGCATTTCTATAGGAAAGACACGCGTCGGTGCCTTTGGCGACTTCATGGCTTGTATTATATTCCAGGGGTTACGACGTAATTAATTTCGGAAGGAACTATGCGAATTATTATTATGGCACGTTCTAAAAACTTCTTGTGTAGTTGGCCCTTCCAATTGTAAAAAGTGAATCGTGTGGGCCCTAACTGTTTTGATCATAAAATTAAACTGAGCAAAAAGTTTCTCCATTTCGAAAAATGACATTTTTTGACAGATCTGAGCTCAATGTGCCCAAATGCCTGCCTAGATTATTGTGGTGTAAGTTGATAGTTTCCATTCATTTGAGTTTTTCCTAAAAGAAACGTTATTTATATTTTAATTAAAGTGTTTTAAAATCAGTATTTAACAAAGGTCAAGTTTAGAAATCGGAATAATACCGTTGCTATGATGGAAATTCGATTAAGAAGAGAAATTTCTTTTCATGTGTGATGTGTCTAGCAAAATATTAGTCACAATCTTGACAGTATTTACAAAAATAGAAAATTCTGTGTAAAAAATTGTTTGCATATTATTAAAAAATGAAAATCAATGAGAAGAATTTGTGTGTGTTCGCAACAACACCGCCCTTTGACTTAGAGGGATACCTAAATAAGCGTGGTGAAGTGAATAAAGCATGGCAAAAGAGATATTTTGTGTTAAAGGGAAATTTGTTATTTTATTTTGAGAAAAAAGGCGATAAAGAACCTTTGGGCCTAATAATTTTAGAGGGATGTATAATAGGTTTGTCTGCTGAAGGCATAAATTTGTATATTATTTAGAAAAAAAACTCTGCTTTCAGAATTAGCTGAAGATAGTGAGCCGTATAGTTTTCAAATTGTTTTCAATGGAAATAGAACGTATATCCTTGGGGCTGATTGCCAAGAATCAATGGAATTATGGATGAAGTCATTGACTTGTGCAGGATACGAATATAAAAAACTATTACTTGCTGAATTGCAAAGGCAACTTGAAGAGATCGAGGGTTCTCAGAAAAGTAAGATCTATTATTTTGTACGCTTTAAGTATCGCTAGTTTATTGCTTTTTGTAGAACAAATACAGGATGCTATACAACCTGTTGCTCCAAAACCACCGCCAAGAAGGCAAAATCCTTTTAATCGGCCTGCGCCTCCACCTCCTACATTTATATCACATGTAAATAATGATAATCAAAGTAAAACTGCTGCATCAACGACTGCGGTAGCGACGACACCAGGTATTTTTTTCTGATAATGTTCATCTTGGTTTTTTTTTTTTTCATATCAATTAACTTATTTTGCATGCATTTTTCAATATTATTTGCCTTATATCATTGAATTTTGGAAATTAGTGTTTTGTGAGCATTTTTTGGGGCACCTAAATTGCTCGTGTTCCTGCTGTAGGTTTTTATATGAATACATATCTATAATTATAAGGTGAAGAAGAGGGTTTGGTTTTTTTTTTAATTGAAATGCACTGTACATGTTTTTCTGCACGCGTTATATAACATTGTAAAATAAAATTTTTGGGTAATAGATTTGTCAGTAGTTTAAGGCGTCATTTAAAACTCAAACCCCTTTTGCATCATAGATCTTGTTAAAAGAATTACATAAACATATTTGGAATCTGGATATGCTTAGGTGTGAGTTTTACAACAGCCTATAGTATATTTTAACAAATGGTTTACTTGATAAATTTAGGGTATCCATGTATATTTAGTCTCTAATAATGTAAATATCAAAGAAATCTGTCCGAATTATTAGGAGTTAAATAAATGGAATCTTTTCGCATTGTGGATGGGGATAAAAGAATCTCCAAGAGTTCCGTTTGTGCCGGATACCTTTTTAATCGGTAGTTAATATCTTGCACACAAAAAATGTAACTATATAGAAGCCTTCGACGCATCCAACCTAATTTAATCTAACGCCATTGGACACGCTTATGTTTGTTATAGGTCGCTTAAGATTGATTATTCCTGCACACACCTGCTCAATATGTTCCTCCATGAGCTCGCTGTTCCCTACATGCTGTAAGATTAGATTTGTTATGCGCATCCACAAGTTTGTCACACCATTAGCTTTTTCTGGTTATTACCATCGTGCTAGACATTTTCAAGTAATTTAAAATTCTGGTCAGATACCAGATTTTGTTTTATATCAGTTCCGCAAATCTCAGTCTACCGATCTAGACACTATTTATACAACACTGGTCAAGAAACTACGGGATCTCAATGATTCCTGGCCACATAATTTGGTTATCCGCAAGCTTAAATCGGTCGTCGGCTTCTGCGCGCTAAATGAAAGTTATCTCAATTGAAGGATTCTGATTTTCTTACTGTGACTACCGATGGTCTGGTTCGGAATCCGTGCAGGTTGGCGTTTGTTAAGAAAATTTGGCGTCCCTTTTATCATCACTTATTTATGATATCAACGCATCCCTTACCGAGCTTCGGCCACCACTTTTATGCTGATGATTTCCAGATTTATGAGTTTAATTTCTATCTCTATTTTATTTCCTTTTCTAATATTTTATGTACAATGAATTTATACTATGACTCTTCATTACATTTTTAATCACGAATCTGCAAATCTATGTTGATATCAAAATACCCTCCGTTACAAGACATAGCTATCGCTGGATGTCAGGAAAGAATTTCACAAAAGAAACTATGTAACGTGGGAAAAGAGTTTTTAGCTTATTGACAAAGAAAGAATAGTGTTCGTTCAGATTCCCTCCCGATTTTATATTTACATTTCAGGCTATTCATTTTTTAAGATTTTATATTTAATTCGCCTTTATAGCTTACGGCGACAATGATATATGTATTTGCTTTTATGATTCAAACAAATAACAAAAACGGATCTACTACAATGAGAGGAAACATTAAGCTTTGTACCATTCCATAAGCAACGAAGTCTGTTAGGCCCATTATATACAAGGCACTGTTACTTAAGTAAATAAATAAAAAGAAAAATAATCTAAGATTAACTTAACTACGTAAAAATTAACATTCTAATTATGCTGACAAAACGCATGAGAACTGAGGGTGTATGTTCGCACTAGTGTATCAATGTGCGAAGTAAGTAATCCGAAAAGAATAAAAAATTAGATGAGCATTAAGCTAACGAAGAGCGAGACTACCACGACCTGCTAAGACTTCAAATTGAGAGACATTCAGAAATCAAGAAGGCGCGATTTAAATGCCATTAAACTAAGCGCGGAGTGAGAAAAATTCAATCGGTTCTAAATGAGGATAACACGATATTCTGAAAAACTGCTTACCACTTTTAATGAAAACGCTTGCTGGTCTCGTTTTGTCATTTAATTTTTGATATTTTCAAGATCTAAGTTCTTGGTAATAATGAATTCTAATTAAGTCTGGGTTTTTTACCTCATTAAATGGATTGATTTGGTCGTTTAATTTAAATAAGGTTTGGCGGAGTTAAGGTTGTAATGTTCAGTTATCTTTTATACTCTCTTTCTAATTTTAACGATGATTTTTATTGATGTTCTGCGAGCGACCTTTGATTTCGTACACTACTTTAACTCTTATAGTGAACTAACTCGGGTACGCTATAGTTCAGAATCGTTGACACATGTACAGTTACTAAAAAATTGCCTAACAATAATAATAGCTCGCGGAAGAATGAAATGGCGTCTTTTTTAATCCATCTCGAACCTACTGCTGTCGAATATCTATTAAATATAACCCAATAGGTTGTATTTCTGTTCAAGTAGATAAGATTTTTCAATTTCAAATCAATTACTTACTTCAAATAAAGCGGCACAGAAAACAATAATTTTATGAATAATTTCTTTGCAAAAGTATCTGAGAGCTAAAGGAAAAAAATTAGATTAATACCGGAACTTTATACAATATTTTCTCTCGTGTTTCTTTCTTCTTAGGTTTTCAAAGTGATTGAATTTGAACAGCTTAAATATCAATTAATTACGGCGACATTAGTTTTTTCTCTTTCTATTGAGAAAATTTTTAAACATTAGATAATAATAACTAAGGTGAATGTAGAGTTTTTGAAATTTGATAAAAATCTTGGGAAATTTTATGGGCCCGAAAAAAATAAAATCAATTCCCTCATACTGAATATGCTGTGAACATTAGCGCTTAAATATTTTTATATTTCGCCCAGACCAACATTCTTTAATTGAATTGAGTTTAGGTTGCTTTTTAACGGTATTTTAAATATTCTATTGACTTTACTTTTATATGCAGAAACTTAGTTTCATGCTTCCCATTTGATATGCACAAAACTTTGTACTAATAGTTTCCATTTTCAGTTCATTCTTCAAGCAACTAATTTTTTATCGTAAAGTATAATTACAACCGAAATATTCCATTCTTATCAAAACATTTAGTTAAGCTTAAGGTTATTTCATTCATTACCAGGCTTATTGGTATAAACATTTTTGCTTATCAGGCACTTTCCTTATCTCATGCTTCTGTTTATTTTTCACCTTCTCTATCTCTGAATGCGATTCCTTTGTAATTTTTGACTGGATTGCCTACATAGTCCCGTTTTCTGTATTTTATTTACATAAAATAATTAGATTTCATTATAACAGTTGCGCCTCGAAAAATGTTCGCAAAACCATTTATTTTAGTTTCCATTTGTATCTTTGCAATGTTATTGTTAATTGTGTTAATTTTTGTATTTTATTTGATTTTCTCTCGTTGGATTTCACGTATATCGTGTTGTGCTTACTTTTTGTACGGTTATCGGCCAATTCCAGAAAACTGCGACGTATTTAATGACATCGGTGCTGGCAGTCTCAGTCTAGGAGTAAACGGAAAATCTGTGATTCATTCAAATTCTGGCAGCATAACAGCAGCTGGATGTGATAACACCGAGTTTACCTTTCAAAGTGTTCACGAGGCATTTCGAAGGGTGATACTGGAAGATTTAAAAGCGTGTAGAAAGAGGATGGAAGACAACCAAAAACCTCTCATTGAGCTTTAACTCAAATACTTTGTTCGTTTTGTATTTAGCGTTTAGATTCAATTTGTTGTTCGTCTAGAACACGAAACAAGCACTTTTTTTATGAATGTAAATATTTATTACTAAATTGTAAAAGAATTGTTTAAGAGCATTAAACATTTATGAAAATACTTTGTTCCTTTGCATTTGTTCAAAATTCGGCTTTGAAAAGCACACTTCTGTTAATATGTGCAACAAAATGAGAATGTTTCTTCCAATGGGAATTGTGTGCATGACTTTAAAGGATGTTTAACTCTTTTACTCTTTTGGTAACATGGAACTAACTAAATGTGCATATTTTTATCCCGAAACCACATCTTCCTATAGAACCGTGTTCAGGATATTTTTGAAGAATTTCATTATGACAAAATGTCTTCTTGTATGCTCGCCTCATCCGCTTAATTTTCTTTGGTTTTGGCAAGTAGAGTTACGCACGGATTTAATTATTTTACTAAACAAACAAAAAACAAAAACAAATTGCACCTATCACGAAGTAATGTAGCTAATTACTGTTTGAAATTTTCTGCTACTATCGCTAAAAGGGAATAGAGGAGCACATCTGGAGTCACACTTTTAACACTATGTATATCTACCTATTCGCGTCGTAATGCTTTCACAATTGGGGGAAAAATCTACGCACATATTGTTATTATACGACACGACACTTATCAGTGTTCGTTCAGTGATATTTCTCAAATGTTTTTACTTTTAGGGGATAATGAACAGACAAAATAAAGATCACATATACACACATTCATTGGAGGCCTAAATTTGTAGCGGTTTAATATTGATTATATTATTAATTCTCTGTACGACAGTATTGTAATTTTTTAAATTTATATTTTTATGTTAAATAAAGTAATGTAAAGAGTATAAAGAATTTCGTTTTTCTGATTGTGATGCAGATGTTATTGATGAAACAATATGGACTAATTGTGTTTCCCGCTTAAGATATCAAAAATGCTTTTGTTGAGGCTATGAATAATCAATTGATACTGAAAAGTTGTATAATAATTTGCAGTCCGTGAAGTTGAATTGAAAAAGCGGATGTAGTACCTTGAGTTACTGCGTCGCCTTGGCCCCCTTGAGGGGTTTACCCTTTGGGTACCTTGAAATTAATTATAGCAAATGTAATCTAGCATTCATAGGCCTCCAATAATCCAGTGAACAATATTGGGTTGGTAACTCCTCTATTTGCTGAATTCGACTTAACGGTGTTCACCTTTAAAATTCTGTAGAATGAAAAAAAAAATTAAGAAAAGTTAGATTTTTATCCTAAGTTTAAGATTAACAAGGTATTTGCTGTTTCGGCTGAGATATAAGCTTATGAAGCTTAAAGAAAAACAGATACAGACAGCACTTTACAACTAAAATTGGTAAACCATTGCACATCAAGGAATAAGCTGATATCGAGAATGGCAATGGCCAGGCACATGTTGGCATTGGCAAATGTTATAAGCAAGCAAAGTGTGCAAGGAATCATATGGCTGGCATTTAAGGAACATAAAGTTCGGCGAGAAACTGGATGTGTTAGGAAGGAAAAAGGTGAGTATAGAATTCTTAATAAATTATTACAGCCAGAATTTTTTTCTTACATTTGATATATTTTCCTGTATGGAGATTGAGAAGAATTGTATATGATTTTAATTTCTTTACATCTATCCTGGATTCGAGAACTATGGAAGAGTGTGTGGGGGTTAACAAATTTGCATGACGAAAATATCCACCAAGTGATAGCCAAACAGAAAATAGCGCTAATATTATTGGCAAGGCCATACCTTGTTCATATTTATATCATGTCATGTGTGCATGTGGTCGAGTCTAGCTCAATTTTATTTATTTTTATTTTGTCCTGTAGAGGACTTGAGCTCACAATTTTTAGAATCGGTCATAGATGGAATAGAAGAACAAATTTAGAGCATTTTATTCTTACGATTCTAAATCATATTAATACATACAAGAGAAAAACAACCGCCCGGTCCAGGGTTTGAAGCCGAGACAGTCTTGTATGATTGTGAGTACCAGTACCAGTAAATACCAGTACTCATACTGATGAAAAATATTCAGTAAAAATTCAATTTTCTTTACTGGTACTTAGAAATTACCAGTACCAGTAAATTTATTGGTACTTATAAACTCCAGTAAATCACCAGTAACTACCAGTAACAACCAGTACGCCAGTAATAACCAGTAACCCCCAGTAAACAACTGTAACCTGCCAATAACAAGAATTAAATACCAATTTTTCCACCAATCTGATAAATGCATGAATTATTAAAGAAGAAGACTCATTTTTATATCCATTATATATTATTTAACGAAAATAGTTTTGTATTTTACATTTCATTTAAGAATATTGCCAGTTACCCATAATTATTCGCTAATATCATCTTTCATATGTTCCTTTGGTGCATATATAACATTCCTATACGCAGCTTAAGTGTAGTCATATTATTAAGCCTGCGATAGAGTTTTAACACATTACATTTAAATCGGTTAGGACTGTAAGCATTAACGTAATTTTAAACAGAATAAAGAAAGAACAATTGCTTTTCGTGAAGTAATACCTACTTAACGTGTAGTAAGAATGAGACTTCTGTTTTAATAATTCATGCATTTATCAGATTAGTAGATAAATTGGTATTTAATTTTTGTTATTGGTAGGTTACTAGTGTTTTCTGGGGGTTACTGGTTATTACTGGCACTTACTGGCGTACTAGTTGTTACTGGTGGTTACTGGTGATTTACTGGCATTCGCCAGTACCAATAAATTTACTGGTACTGGTAATTTTCAAGTACCAGTAAAGAAATTTGAGTTTTTACTGAATATTATTCACCAGTATAATTACTGCTACTGGTTGAAAAATCAGTAGGGACTTACTTGAATATCACGCACGTTTGGCCGAGACCTTCTGCTTTTCGGGCGAGTGCTCTTACCTCTGAGCTAACTAGACAGAGGAAAAATCATCTTCTTACGGCTTCAAACCCCGAACGAGGCGGTTGTTTTTTCTCTTGTATTTATTAATTTGATTTAGAATCGTAAAAATTAAGCTCTCTAAAATTAGTCTAGCTCATGTGCTGCTTCATTACATTGATTTTATTTTCAGGGAATGTATCGCTTTTCGATATGTCCCTGAGGTATGGAGGAAGGTAAGGGTTGCCTTCGTTACGAAGCCTGGTAAGGCTTCATAAATGGATCCGAAGAGTTTTCGATACATAAGCCTCTCATGCCGTTTGAAAAGCCTGGAGAGGCTCGTGGATGAATATATCAAGGGAGGCAGATCTACTGAGACGGCTCTCCATTTACTGTCGGTGAACGGGGACTGTTTACATTGGCAGCCTTTCTGGAGATCTAGCGGGCTTTTGACAGGGTTATTTCCGAATCGCTGTGTAAGGACCTCGTCGGCATGGTGTTGACCGCACTGTAGTGCGATGGATCGACCAAATGCTAAGACTACGATACTTGACTGAAGTTGGGTGACCGATCACGGTGCTGAAAAAAGTAGGATTCTCATGTGAAGCGTATGCGGATGACATCCATCTGCTCATCTCCAGGCACAGCATGGCTGCTGCCTGTGCCTTCATGCAACGAGTCCTACATTTTTTTGACTACCTTAACTCAAAACTGACGTGGGGATTGCACGTAGATCAACAAATTAATGCGGCTTTGAGAGTCTTCGTTCAATGCAGAAGAACCTTAGGCTGCAAATGGGGTATAGAGCGAGTATTGTGCACTGGATGCACACCTCGATCGTTAGTTACATGCTCACATATGCCCTCTGTGAGGACGCTAGTGGGGACTGCGATCCGGAAGATGGCGGGTTTGCAAAGGCTTGCCTGAGTGGGAATTACAGGCTCCATGCAATCTACGTCTACTGCTGCCCTTGAGGTCCTACTTAATCTGCCACCTCTGGATCTTGTCATTCATCATGCACAAAACTTTTTCTTTGTGGGCATAATAGGAATTTCTCTGATTTTCTCTTGGAGCTCGGAAGGAAGCAATGTAGAGCTGTGTTGGCATCATCACCAACCACAGTTCGCTTCATGCTCATCTAACAAGGATGGGAGTTGTTGACAGTCCTGAGCGTCTGTCCTGCCTGGAAGGAGAGTCTGAAACAACCGAACACATTCTGTGTGCGTGTCCGGCCTTCACCCGGAGCAGGCTGGATACTCTCGGATTTGCTCTCCCTATCTCACAATGGGCCACTCCTCTGACCTCCGTGCTTGGGATCTCTCGTCCCCTTGCCATTTAATAAAAAAAAAAAAAACTTGGATCAGACAAATCTGTTCGGGTATGAAATTGTTCGATATTCGAATAATTTTACAGGGTAAAGCGTATTTGTGGCAATTTGTGTGTTAGTCTAGTGTAATATGCCTGATTCAATATCAATAAGCAATATCTTGCAATACCTTCAAAAAAACCAAATAATCAAAATGCATGCTTGACCAAGTTATGCAAGTCACAAACAGCAAGAAAGTGTGATTAAGCGAATCAATAAAGACAGTCTGTAGAAAGTTTTTTTGTCCCCCTAATAAACTGGGGGGACCCAGATGACCAATTTGCAGACTATGAATAATGAATGAAAAAGAATGATGAAAAGTAGAGATTTGTAATTTTTTTGTTATCTGAAGTTTAACGTTACTGACTAACAATCGTCATGTATTCTAAGGCAATTTGCAGCACATTTTAAGTGGAATTTTGTCTCACTTAATTTGAACGTGTTTCCTTCCATTTAATTTTTTATTTGATAGTTGAAAAGTATATTAATCAGAACAACGCATAGACCGTGGGGGGGGGGGGGGGGTGTGGTTGAAAGAGCAAAATACAAACTAAATTCTTTTAGACAGTTAAATACTTTAATTAATATAATTCATATTTGCACGACGAATATGTGTAATACTTATACAAATTATTATTTTTTCACTTTTTTAATAAATTGATGCACCAAGTACACAAAAAAATTATTAAGAATTGCATCGTCTGCTATGCTTTGAAATGCATCCTTGCTGCACATATCAAGCACTAAGAATAGGAAACATTTCCAAGAAACTCGAAGGAGCACGAATAATTTGTGAGCAAGCATTTTTCTTCATCATTAGTAACTAACTCATTTTTATGTTGAAAATAGTTATATACTCATAGGAATCCGCATTTACTGTATGAAGAAAAAATTTCGTTTTTAAAAAAAATTAAATTATAAAATGATAATTTAAAATTTTTAATTAATTTTATAGTTTTCAACTTATAATTGTAATCTTATTTATTTAATTTATATTTTTTGGTTTACTTAGTGCCCTTAGAGTTTCGATTTATGGCCTGCTGATGAATTAAACCTAGGTCCGAAATGTTGCCGCCCATTGATTTAAAATAGAAACCATTAAAAGGAACATTACTTTTGTTTGTTTTTTAATTAATTAGAAGAAATATGTGGACTAATGAAGCAATCAGTATTTTTTTACGTAAATTATTTTCTCGCCATAGGCAAAAGCATGATATTGAAGAAATCCATTTTTTCTTCGCATAGTCCACGGAAACATTCAATTCTTTGGCTATTCCTGTCCAAATTGTACTTTTTTATATCTGTCCATTAATTAAAGCTCCGATAATTCTGAAGGTGGTCCTTTGTTTTGTATATATACATATTAATAATTTTTATCACTTCACTTCGCATAAGCTTGAAATCCGCCATTTTTCCATGGAAATGTAACAATTGTTGCCAACTTCATCGAATCAACAGAAAGAAGACAATGCTAGTGCACAATATATTCATAAATATACTGGGGCCAGGGTGTCTTGATGAGTTGTACAAAAAAATTTAAACTTTTTCTTTCATTTCAACGAGTCTACAGCAATGCCATAAAAGCACCGTCACTAGGAAGCCAACAGGTGCGTATGAAAATAAACTTACATAAGCTAACGCTCAATTATTATTTTTTTATTAAAATTCTTTTACAGTTAATCAACAACCTAAATGTATATAATTTAACCATCAATATAAAAATAACAAACTACAATACATATTCATAATGAACAGATAGCCTTGTAATAGAAACTGAATTGAGAAAAAGGATCAATAAAAAGGCTTGACAGCGACCCGCGCCGTTCACATTAAATATTACACAATTAAGGAAATTACGAATATAATTTATTTGTTTTCTTGTTTGTTTGCTTGCATTCCTTTAGTCAACAGCAAATGTTTAATTATAATTTTATGTTATTATTTATATTTCTGCTTTGCATATTAAATTTAATTCGTAGTAGTGCTATGCTTTTTTGCTTTTTTGTTTTTTGCATAAAGTGAACTTGATCTGATTACAAATTCTTAAAAAATAAAATATTTTCATTTCCATGTAGAAAAATAAAGTGCGGAAAATTTAAGAATTTTGTAAAATTTGCAAAATTTCATCTTTTATCCAATTATAGTATGTTTTATGTTTTCTTAAGCTTTATTTTCATTTATAAAAAATTGTACAAAATTTTTCCTATTCTTTTGGTTTCCAATTTTCGGTCACCAGTGATCAAAAGATTTTCCAATTTTCATTTTGTCTATAAATTTTACTTTTAGGTCGTCTTAGTTTTATTATTTTCTTTTTTTTTAGTGATTATTCTATTCTTTAGTTTTATTTTTAATAAAATGCTTTTTTTATTTAGTCTTAGATTTCAAGTGTTTAATTATGCATTTTATGTATCTGGAACACAGCTATTAAAAAATTGAAATATTTATTTGTGTGGCAAATTTGACTTGTTTCGGGAGTTAAAATTTTTTCCAAAATTAAAAAACAATTTAAACTAATAAAAAGAACCATGCTGAAAAATGCCGCAATAAACAAATTTATTTAAACTAAATTGGCCCTATTAATTCTTTGGTTCATATTTCCTTTAAGGAAATCTCATTCAAAAAAATACTGTTCTTTCTAGAGTGGGATTGTTGGATGAACTATAAAAAAAAGCGGTGCACAATAAGCCAATGAATGGCTGCTGTGCAAAGACCACCCGCCCAGCTCAATTCCAAATCTATCTAATCTATCTAGGGAACGTGAGGAGAGTGGCGAAGGTGCTGATGTATGTCACTCTTAAACTTTCGCAGATTGTATGTCGGAGGAAAGACAGAAGATGGTAGAGTATCTCACATTTGATAAAAAAAAGCATCACCGAATTTTATTGTACGACCGAAAGTGATTTGAATGATAAAAGATGTGCTGGAGTGAGTCGATAGGACAAGTTATTGCTAAATCGCCAATGAGTTTGAAGGCTCGTAGGAATAAATACAGGACTAGCCTAAGCTAAAAAAAACTAATTTAGCTGCTAACGTACTAAATACCTTAGCTGATAAGCTTATTATAGGTGGCAATGAATTGTAGGCTGAAATACTGAATTTTGCACAAACAGGACCTAGTAAATAAGAATTCATATTAATAATAATAATATTAGTCAATTTTTAAGACAAACTGGACAATACTAAATCAAGATTATTATTTTAAGCCGTAGATTATGTGCCAAGTGCCCCAACATTTAATAACTGTGGTTGATCTTCATGCAATTGGATTAATTAATAATTAAAAAACTAGATTATTTGCAAACAAAAATTATATTATCATTGACCAAGTTATTTACGTCTATAACCAAGAGGCAACAACTCCTGTAAAAAAACTGTCAAAATTTATTTGATGCCTTAAGGATTAGCACTTGATTTTCTTTTATTCTTCATTAGGTTTTTGTTAACCCACTAATCATATAGTTCAGAAAAGAAGAAAAAAAATCTTCCTACCGATATAATTTTGTTTCTTTTTCTATACTGCAGCTTTCTTCTATCGGGGAAAATCAATTGTTTCATTCAGGAATTGTCTGTTGGTATGCAAAGAAGAAGACACAAAATGTTGTAATTATACTAGTCTACTAACTGTATTTATAGTTTTACATATACAAAACTCTAAGCATATATGAAATATTTATTTAAAATGCGGCATTTGTTGGACTCGTCGTTGTATATCGAATTTTGGGATTGTTGGGGTACTGAAATCCATTCCTTAAAATTTTCCTCTCTTTTCAATAATAAAAGGAAATTAATATAGTTTTCTGAAAGAACTACATACATTACATTAAAACAAACATCATTCCAGATACATAATATAAATAATGCAATGTAAATTCAGATCGATTAGAGCGGTACCTATATGGTATCAAAATGCTCTTGTACAAATTTTCGTTGGTATACATTAAGGTCACTCAACATTTATTTTTTATCATGTATGTTTCACAAATTTACTAATAAATCAATTTCTAAGCTGCTGGAAAGAAAAAGAAAAGAAAACTAATTTATGACAGTTTTTACTCAGTTTTGCGCGTTTGCTTTTAAGCTTTGCATGCAAACTATATTTTTATTTTTTTTTTCATATATCTTCTTAATTTTTTCAATACTGCTGGTATAAAAAATGACACAATCAAAGCTTTTAAAATCATGTACCCTATAACTACATACATAGACTTTTGCTTTTATGTACTTACATTAAAGCAAACTTTTTTTATTTTATGTTTGTACTTATTGCTTTTATGTGAAGGGATATTTTGTAAATATATAAGCAGATAGAAATATAATAGGTAGGTACATATATTTTAGTTATTGTTTTCACTGTATTTCACATACATATATTCACGTGTGTTGTTTACATTGTGCATAGTTTTTTAAAAGTCACTTTACTTAATAACAGCAAACAGTTTTACACGCAAAATTTCAATTCATTTTAACTTTATAAAAATTTAAATAGGTTTGATATGGTATATGGGTGGTGTAAACCAGTCAAGTAACCAGCGACAGTGTGGCATAATCTATCCTTCATATATGTATTTTCAGATTTAATCAAACCATTTCAACAAAGCATGAAACTTTTCCTGTATAGAATTAAACCAAATCCGTAAATAATGAAACATTTCACACAAAAAAATTTAACCAAATTCATAAACAATTAAACCTAGAAATGAATTTTTCTTTTATTTGTTTCCAACTGTATTTTGTGTCACAAACCAATAAAGCTTATTTTTATAGGTAGGGGAATGTCGTCAGGATTGGCCTGTCTTCTAGGTCCGCCATCTGGGATTTTTCTAGTTTTGACCACTAGCGTCACCAATGTTCGAGCGCGGAAAAACTTTTTTCAGTGCTTTGAAATTAAAAAAGGGAATACAGCCAGATAGTGAGGAGAAAATATGCAATCGTCAAGGTAAGCATTGTGAATGTGTTGTGTGGTTCATGCCTGAAAACAAAACAGGAGGAACATTTTATCCTGTAACATGTTTGGTCGTGGTGTGACGGGATACGGTAATGGGGCTTGTCGACAAGGTTGGCCAATTTGTGTAGTCATGGTTGGCCCACTCTGATTGTGTGCTTCGAAGTCGCAAAAAACGTTTAGCACCAATCCCAACGAAGTCCGCCAAGAAAACACCAGCTAAAGGTAAAAGCCCGCTCAATAAAGCGCAGAAAAAGTCCTCATCGGACAAAGCAAAAGATAGAAGTGCATTTTAAGTGCGTCAATATAGCGATGAGCTATTATATTTGCGGGAAATGCGATTCCGAATAATGTGCTATTCAAATTTTGCTAAATAAACAATAAAATGCAATAAATTTGATTTTTTATTTCATTTAATTAACTTTTCCAGGTTATTTTCAACCGACCTTGACAGGATTTTAACTTTTTTTTTCTCCCAATCAATTTGCGATTTTCAGCAAGTGTTCCTTTTTCCCAGGCCTTTCCAAAAATGTGCTTGGAACGATCAAATTCTTCCTTAAATGGAAGTTATGGGTAAAAGGTGGGCAATCCTAACGGCATTTCTCAACCTGTATACATATATTTAATATAATGGAAAAACCAGTTGTGATTTGCATCTGGTTTTGGACCAATAATGCATTTTTGCAGTCTTAACAAGACAATTTTCAACTTATTGTGTGATTTCTTGAAATTATTATTTCATTACAATGAGTGATAGGTACTCAAGTAAAAGTATTGAAAGACAAAAAATAATGAAAGAAATCCAGGGCGGTTACGTGGAAGATATCAAACGAATTTGGAAAAAAATAAAAAAATAAATTATTATCGAACTGTATGAAAAGGGAAAACTTTGGAGGAGTTATGCTTTAACCGAAAAAATCTCGAGGACATCGATCAAGGAATTTTATTGAAAATCTTCTGAATTATATTGGCTGTGTTCTTTTGGTTTCCAGTGCAGTGCAATGCAGCAGAACATAGGAGATTGCAAATTGAATTGAAAACACAGTTATACTGTAGAAGACTGCATCAAAAATAATTCTGGAATTACAATAAAGAAATTCCAAAGGAGATTATCATCTGAAAAAGCAAGCATTTTAGATAAATCTAACGTGGATAAAGAGGGCTACGTGAAATAAAAATAACTATATAAAACACCAGATTTGAGGATGATCGTATGAATTCAGTTACTACGTTTCAAAATAGACAAAAACCGTTTTAATCGGTGAATCTGGGTTCAACTTTCATTTAAGGCGCTAACAATCATATTCGCGATTAAACACCAGAACTTGTGTTGCTATTCACACAGTTCATGGGCGTAATACCATCTGTTAATAGCAGCCATGAACAATAAAGGGTTTATTCATTACAAAGGTATTATTGCAAATTCATCATGAAACTTCAATAAATTTTGGTCGTTTCCTAGAGAGCATATTAACGTAAAATTTGACATAAATATAGAAGATGCGTGGTTAATTTTGGCAAGACTCACAAATATGAATGCTGTTCGAGGTTATTGCCACCTGTAATGACCCACGCATTCAATTTCTACCATCATATTCACTTATACTCACTTCTATAGAGCCAGCGTATTCTAAGATTAAAGGAGTCTTATTTCAGCAATAGAAACTATCGAGTGAAATAAATCTTGCAAAGATGCTGTAGATTTTATCAGGAACATGATTATGAAAATTGGAGCTACATCACTTGGCGAACAACCACTTCACTAATACTCCTATTAAATATATTTACAAATGTAAAAACGTATAATATGTATACAAATTTAATTAATTTCCAAGTTTAATTGTTTTTGGATTTGGTTTAACTGTTCATGGGAAAATTTGAATTTAATCTGATAATTCTATATGTGGGGGAACAATATGCGGCCATGGTACACCCTGATTGACAGATCTAGACTAAATAATCGTGGTTAGGATCAACATAGGTTTGCATGATTTTTGTTTTTGAATCATAAAAAGTTGAAGAGCCCAACAGTAGTTTGAATGGTAGTAAAAAATTTTATTTCTATTTCAAACTCTTTTTTTTTATATATATATTTAAGTATTTTTGTATGTATTCCCTATCTTTTGGAAGAAAATTAAAAGGTATGATTGTTTTTTCAAAATATGTTTTCCCTTTCAGATTGTATTGGATTTTACTATATTGTTTTTATACCTACTTCCTAACAAATCTGAACTATGTGACTGACTTACATTACTAATTAAAAATACATTAGAACTTTTATTTGTTTATTGCTTGTGTATGTAATTTACGTATAATCCATGAAAGGCTTTCATAGAACCCGGTGTTGGTGCGAATGTGGTTGAAATTTTGATATGAATTGAGCAAAGTAGTTTTCGTTTTTTCGTTTTTTTTTTCCATTATGTCATCAGCCATATTCTTAAATAAAAAATTAAAATAAATGAATAAATAATAGTTATAAATTAAATGAACCTCCAGTGAATGATTTTAACGCTTCCAAACGGGTAAAGATAATACGGGTTTTAGACGGCATAAAGGAACATTCGACAGTGTTGGTTTATGTTCTTCTAATAAGCTTAAATACTTAATCCTTCATAAGGCGTGAAGACTTGGTTGTCATTTCGGATGAAAATGAATTCACCATCTCTCAAAGACCTATGCATATGGCAGTTTGTGCTACTCTTTACTTTATATTGAGTCTGTTGGATGGATTTAAAAAAAGTTGAGATCTCTAGGGGGTCTCTTGTTGTACCTAAGCCACTACAAAGTCCATTATTCATCCCCGAGATTTACGAGTCATTGCTTATAAATCCCAGGCGGACGCTCCAACAAGATTGACTCCTAACCATCCTTTTCCACTCCATGTAGTTCATTTAGAAGGTGTGAGCCAAGGAATCTGTAACGCTTACTGAGGAGAGCAGGACAGTGACAGAGAAATTCATCGGTCTCTTCTCCAAATCCTCTTCATATAGGATTGTCAGCAAGTCCCATCATGTGTAATGGTCCCCTGAGTGAGGAGTGTTCAGTTTTCAAATACTTTTTTTTTATTTATTGAGCTTGTGTTGGGTGATTTTACACTCCACTACCAGTTTGAGTTTGTTGATATTATATACAAATAAATTTTTTTGCTGCTGTAAGTTGATGCTTTATATCTGCCTAGGAGAGACTCATAATTTTTATGGTTAATATAGGGTTGCCCATATTCTGTGAAATTCAACGATATTTGACAGTTTTCAGCGGTAATGGGATGACCAATGTTTGAAATAAATTACAATTTATGGCGGCTAATAGTTGAAATGGGGATGAAGCAGGGGTAACTATGGTAGAAAAGTAGCTAAATAAAATCAGCCGAAAGGAAAGAACTACTATAGTGTATGGGGATGTATGTGACATATATGTATATTCCTTTTTTTACTTCCAAGAAAAAAAGCAAATTTAAGACTATTTTATTCTAGACGAGCAGCAACTCTTCGTTTTAACAGAAACGCGACCTGATGACATAATAAGCGCGTAAACCAGTAAGCAACTTCTCACTCGAATATAAATTTAGTAATGACCTGATCCTGATATCTCGTGATTTTGCAATTCACACTTTTTCTTCGGATTTTATGAATATTATTCTTGGGGAAGTGAAATCGATTCAGTTGGTTGGGTTCGACATCATCCGTCTTAAAAATTTACTGAAAATATTTTCTTCGATCGATCGCCCTATTACTGTTCAAAATATTAAATTTAACCCCTTCAAATCTTGATGCAAAGGCATCACCGCAAAATGCCTTTTAATCAAATACCATCCATATCAAAAGTTACCTAGCTTGGTAAATATTGAATTTTTTCCAAATATTATTTCCTATACTAAAAAGTGATATAGAATTATGAAATATTCACTTTACTCTTGCCAGCCGCCCATGAGATCCGTCAAAATTAAAAATTTTCATCTAGTTCAGAGTCCAAAAACTGAAAAGCATTCAAAGCAAATAAATGCGCCACTTATGTTTAAAATAATAATTATGGCGTGCCGTCACTGTAATAGAAAGGTTTGTCTTTTAAAAAATTGCACAATGATTTTTATTTTCTAATAAATATTTGTATATATATAAACATCAGACCACATTATATATAAATATAAATTTATCTCCCTACTCTTGTATGCTTTTTGTTAATAAAATGTAAATTTCTCCTAAGCGAAATATGTCTTAGTTAATTTCACAAAAAGAAATCCCGTTTTGCTGGTAGACCAACAAAATTAATTAGGATATTATAGCAACAAATACAAATACATTTATGATTCTCTGTGTGTATAAAACCACACTACACCGTTTTGTTTTGTTCTTGTCAAATTGCAACAATCTTGATTTTTTTTATCTGTTTTCATGTCTACAAATCGTTGTGCTTTAAAGGGCACATACAAAAAAATTTTGCTTTGTTTTTTTTTTATATATCTACATTTTTTGTATTTTTCTATTTAAATTTTTTCTATTAATTTATTGAGTTTATCTAAAACAGCGTTTTCTTTTGTTTTGCATTGCGCAAAGTTCATTTGTTTCATCATAAAAGGAGCATTTTCAATATTTTCCTCCCCCATTGCGATTGTTTACACTGACTTGGGTGGGGGAGGGGCTTACTATACAACAGAAAAGAAAAATTTTACTTCAATTTCATTGAATATCAAATACACAAAAATATTTTCAATTTCATATTTTTTTAGTTACATATATTGCATTTTAATTTCTCTAAATTCTCTTTCCATATAAACTCTAACTCTACAATCTCGCATATTCCATGGAGCAACAGATGGTTTTTTTTTGTTCGAAAAATATACAACTATTCTCTTTAACAGAACAAAACATGAATTTACAAAGGTACCCGCTTACCAGAAGGGGAATTTTAATTTTAATACTAATTTTATTTATTTATTTATCTTACTTCTCTATGCATATTTATGTGTTCTTTTTTTTTCATTTTCAAGTTATGTACATGACTTATGCGCTATGAAACTGTATTTATGTGGATGGAATGCAGTTCAAGAAAGAAAGAGAGAGCGAACGACTATGGTTTTAATAAGTTTCAACAACTAATAGCCTAGCTGCCCTGAATCCGAATATTTTAAATTTATTATGAAGAATACACAAACAATGTACAAAAAAAATGGGAAATAATTTATTTAAAGCAGTATAAGACGGGTGAAATTGAGTTAGCTTAACGCGACATCTAGAACAAGCTAATTTTATTAATATCCCTATAGTAGTGAAAACTAATCATGCTGACGTGCTTTTTTGGTCATAATCTGGAACATATGTACCTAATGCGTGGAAATCGGTGGAAATCGATGAATTAACATCGACGATAGATTTTCTATATTTCTGTACGAAGCAGGAGTACCAATTTTTCTAAATCTCTGATTAAATTTTTTTTTCAGAGCTATCCTCCTTTCCAACACTCTCTCCATCTCTCTAGTCTGACTATATTCATTTTTTCTTACATGAACTAATTGGAAATGTTCACAAACGGGCATCTTCACAAACAGTATATTTTTCAATTTTTTTCTCTCTTTTAGTTACTAGTTATCTTTGTTACATAGACCCAGTTTAGACACGTCAATATGCTGCCTCTGTCGCACGAAAACTTGGAATAAAGCATCACACTACCTACAGATTTCGTGCGGCAGAGGCAGCATATTTACCCGTCTAAACTGCATCATAGTAATCAGTTTACATATCATACTGTTGTAAGTTTATTCCATATAGCCATCTTGTGTATCGTATTAAATACTTATTTATTCCCCTCTGTAAATCATCGCCATTCTTCCTATTGTACATGAGCAGGGTATCGTCAACATATATATAATATTCCGTAGCCAATCCAGCTTCCATTAAATTTTGGATGTAAAGAGGATAGAAAAGCGGACTTAAAATTGATCCCTGCGGGACCCCAGTACTCATCACTTCATTCTCACTCCAGCTGTTTTTCATTTTTGTACAACACTGTCTTGCTTGCAGATAATTACTTAGTATCTGGTTTACTTTTTCTCTAATTGTCAATGTCGATATGCGGTATGATCTACAATATCAAACGCTTTCTTCAAATCAACAAATACTCTAATAACGTAATTACCAGCAACGAGTTTTTTATTAAGGAATTCCATTACATCAGTTACTTTACTTCTGCAATCCATATTGTTTTTTTTATCAAATACACCATTTCTTTAGATAAATTTTGTAAGTTGATTATGAAGTATAGAGTCTCTCATATATTTTACTGAATACAGTAAGGAGAGCTATTGGATGGTAGTTATTTGGATCTCTTCTATCGCCTCCTTAGAAGATTGGCACTATACATGTAGATTTCAATCAGGCTGGAAATTTCGCCTTTTCGATACAATTATTTTCGTTAAGTGTTCGGCGATTATATTTCAAGTTTTTAACCCCTTCATTAATAACCTGCCAAATTTGCCTTATTTCTGAAAGATTCAGATAACTTTCAGCACTACTTATCATCAAATCTGACACCCCCAATATTTATTTATTTCCAAAATGGAGATTTAACTTTTTATGACAACAAAGGCTATTACCGAGAATAAACAAAATGATAACACGGTCAATATGTCGTCTTCAACAGACTGAGTTCACAAAGGAGCTGTCTGTCCGAAACTTTTACATATGTCTTAACCTATTCTATCTTTGCCTTCCCATAACCTGATAGCCCTAACTAACAGAATAAAAGCAAAATCTACGGCTGGCGTAGTGCAACAACTGTACAAGACATTAGAGCAAGAGTTTAGAAAAAAAAAAAAAAAAAAAAAAAAAAAACAGGACAAAAAAAACAGGACAAAAAGGACAACGAGAGAAAAGAAAAACAACGACAACAGTTAACTAAAAAAAGCCCCTAAGATGTAGTGAACAAAAGCACGAGGAAAGAAAAGCCATCGAAACACCCGAGAGAAAATATTTCAATAGGGACACCAACGCCTTTTCCAAATCTCTGTAATTAGAAAAACTTCCTAATCATGAAAAAGCCTCGAACCCTTTACAGGACACTTAACATAACGTACTACCCGTAGGATAAACAGCAAAAACAACACGCTTCTGGTATTATCATTCATTGTTAGAATTTTAAAAGTTTTGCATATTAATCCTAGAAGGCATGTATAATTTTAATAGTTTAAGTGCGTCAACTGTTATATTTTACAGAATGCTAGAAAACACGGAAGTGGAGTTAAATATGCTTGAAACCAGCTGTGATATCTTTGCCGCAGAGGAAAGTAATTATTTTGAGCCACCTAACGCACCTTCCTACCTCATCAATTTTTCGTAAAAGGCGAGCAAAGGACAACGAAACCAGTCCTTAAAAATTGCATTATCCTACAAAACATAAAGGAAATGTCTCAGCCTTAAGATCAATATCAGCTAGCGTCGCACCATTAATACAACCGATTCATGTGGAGTATGTTATTGGATGTCATCTATTAAAATAGGGGAATGGCACACAGAGATTCCGCCTCTAATCTAGTCACTGCTTTTGCAATATTACCTCTTAAGTGTCTATTCGAGATTAAGGTCTTTTACAAAACCTAATACCCACTGGTGATGAGAATGCCTTTTCTTGATGTCTTAACCTTATGCCAAAAGCTGCACGGTTATAGAGAACCTTATCCGTCTTTCTACGATGATATAGAAGAGTAACGTTAAATGCTTACAGTGATTATCAAGGCGGTTCTCCCGGAGTGAAGCTTTGCCATTGTATGTAATTTAGTATTGAGTAGAAATTTTCTGAAAAACATTACTTATACCCATTAGCAAAGAATATTGCTAGTAATTTCAATTATCTGTTTTATCTGGAAGAGATGGCGGAGATCACAACATACATTTCCTGAATGAATACCCCAGGTACAAAATGGATAAAAAAGCTGCAAATCACTCCTCATTAGGGCCTTCCATCTTTCATAGTTAGTTAGTTAGATGCTTTATGAAAGATGGAAGGTTCAGATTTAACAGGGTCATACAGCAGAGAAATTAAAATCCATTTGATAGCTTAATGTGCCGTCGTTGTTTTGTTATAATATAAATGTGCGTAGAATTTCACTTCACTTTGTGTGATTTGGCCTAAGTTCAAAATATAAGTCAAAATCTGTAAAATGCAAATTACAAATTGTATAATTGCGTATCACACTACAAAAGGTTAGCAAATATTCTCTTGGCAGATATAAAGCTAAATTAGCATAGAATTTTATTGTTTTATTGTCACAATTATTTTTTTTTATCTCAAAAGCCTCATACTTGTGGCTCAAATTTTAAAATCGAAATTCTTGTGATTCCATCGCACATAAAAACCAAAGCGCGCGCGTGCGACCAATTTCAAAAATATACATAAATACACGATTCTTCTAAATGTTTAACAATAAAAATTATCCCTAGAGCTAGAAAATCCTTAAATTTAATCATGTAAATTCCTCGCAATAACAGGAATCGTCGCCGTGTGTGTACAATAATATTCCATTAAGTAAAAGTTACAGTTAAAAACTCGTTTGTGTACAAATTTTGAACTGTGGACAGTAATCTTAACGGCGTACAAACACCTACGTAAAGTAGTAAAACTAATCATAATCATAATAATAATAGTAATAATAAAAAAGTTACGAAAATATACATATCTCAATACATAAATAAAATTTACATCAGATTACAATTGGAACTGCGTGTTTTGTTTTATATTCAACGATTACTCTAAAAATAGTACAAACAACAGTAAGTGAACCCTATCGTGTTGAGACGATAGACACCAATACCAATATAATAATTGGGACACTACAATTGGTCCAAACCAATGCCTTCTGCAGAGTTGATAGTAGTCGTGGTGGTGGTAGTGGTGTTGTTGGTGGTACCAAATGCACAGGTACCACTTTTACATTATATCAAAAAAGAAGTTTGTAGTTTGCTTGTTCTGCATTATTCCAAAATAGCTTTGATGACTTGAGGCCAGGTGCTGAGACAGCATAATAATACTCTCCTCAGCTATACAGATGTGTTTTTCTGTTTTTTTTTCAATTGGCTGACATTTAAATGTATATTTTTGTGTGACTTTGTACGTCTGTGTGTATGTGTATGTGTGTGTGTGTGTGTGTGTGTATGAAATGGTGCCAAAGCTCGTTTTTTCTCCCAATCCAATTTAAATACGGAGAAATACACTCGGCTTTACATAACAACTTACAAAAGGAACCAAAACAGAAAAAATTTACTTCGTTTCATCTTGTTCCATAGGCTCCTCTGAATCTTCCCGTGAGAGATTACTCCTGCAATTTAAAGGAAGATTTTTGTTTTGAATAATTTAAAAGATTTTCGTTCAATTTAAAAATGATTTAAAATGAGTGTGGCAGCAATCGAAATTGATAAATGACATCCTTATAGTAGTAGTGGGCGTGATGGCTACAATCTAAGATTGATTTACGATACGTTGAATGTAAAGCAGGCACTTACGCCGTGATTCATAGAGATTCAAATGAACTTTGTCCAATTATAATTTTTGCATGAAACCGGTAACAGTGACCATCTGCGTTCTTGTTTACCGAAATTTCTTGCAGGATTTTTTTAGTTCACGATACATGGACCCCTGATGTCATACAATTCAAAGTTTCATGCATAATTAAAAGACAGTTACGTAGATAATGAGATAAATCGAGGTTTGAGACTCAAGCTTATAGTTTATAGCTCCATTTATCTCGATTCTCCTTACAACAATGGAGAATATGTTATGCCATCATCATTTATTCACTGGTGGCGTTCCTGGATATTGAGATGGATTTTGACAAGAACCCCCGACTGCGATTTTTTCACGGGACAGCGGCGGCGTGGAATAGAATGAAGAAGAAGGGGTTAATGGCCAATTAGGATGGAACAAAAATCGCCTTTTTTATGATTCTTGTTTTGACGGCTGGTTTATTTATTCTCATACCAGTATTTTTTTTTTTCAATAAAATAATACATGGAGAATAGAAGAATTTTTAAGAACTTTTATTTTTAACGATTCTAAATCAAATCATAAATACAAGAGAAAAAACGCAACCGCCTCGTCCGGGGTTTGAGGCCGGGACCTACCGCTTTCCGGGCGACTGCTCTTACCACTGAGCTAACAAGAGAGATGATGTTCCCTCTGGCATTTCTTAATTTGCAACTAGCCTGCTAAGCCACGGTTCCTTTCAGCTGGTATTAACCAGTAACGATGAAAGCGCACAAATAAATTGTAAATTCAATTTTTATTTATTTTTCCCGGCGGGAATCGAACTCACATTTGTTAGAATCGGTCAATGATGGAGAATGGAAGAATTTTTAAGGAAGGAAGGTCCCTGCTGCATTCTTTCTGGCAACTACACTATGCTTGAAATACATATTGAGTTGAGGATTTCTCTATATCAGCGAATCTAGCTCTTGACATGAAAATCAAGAAGCATATTTATATCTTCTCTTAAATAGTCAAAATCTAAAATTGGCAGATACCTCTACGTGGCACTCGTATATGCTTTAAGCTACTAGCAGGAAGGCATTTGATTGGCGGCTTTGTAGTAAAAATATGATGGGTAAACTATGTCTGTCTTTATAGAAGTTTGGTGCTGCAGTTCTAAATTTCGACATGTTGTGATTTGCATAAGGAATTCTATCGAGAAGGATTTCTTATATTCCTTCTATGAATTTAATTTTTTGTCCATCATATCTCTTAGAAGTGCGCAGAAATCTTCTAAGTTCACTGCTATTAGCAGTTTTATTATTCACGTCACTTATATATTCTTAATTACTGCTTTTTTACTTATTTTTAATTACTGCGCATCAGATTCATTTTTGGCTTATTCGATCATATTTCTCATCTGAAATTTTTCAATGGTAGTTTCCCCGTTGTATTTCTTCTTAAAATTTAAAGCTCTACTTTTTTATACAATTTTCTCTGAGATCTTGTTGAACCATTACGCTGTGACTATACCTATATTTCGGACATCTGTGCTTGGACGGTCTTACTCTGTTGAGGTAATTTGACTTTGGAATACCTTACGCAGTTACATTCAGACGGCGGTCTCATCTAACACTTTTACAAAATTATCAAAATGGTAATCTTCCTTAATTGCGTGTGATCCGTTCTATGTTAAAAAATAACATTTTCTGGCATACGACTTTGGGAGGAGACGACAGAATTAAATGCTTACACTATAAAAACCTACTAGTTGTGAAACGGGTCGACGTTTACCAGATACTTACAACAGAGTACAAAAACTTTCTTCTGGATTAACTAGAATTGAGTTGCTTTGGTTCAAATATATGGCCAAGGTTTTATTCCAGGATAAATGACAAAGTGGCAAACAGAATTTTTCTTACAAAAAAAAAAAACACAAATTCTGCATTCATTAATCAAAACAGGTAGAATCAGCTTATTTCCATGGGATATCTGTGCAATTTCCTGTATGAGAAAGAGACATAAATTTACCTTGTGATAGGTTGCATTGACAGGCCAGCCATTGCAGTCACAGTCTCAGATTCTTCTCTTTCAATTTTTAAAGCTTGAACAGCGGACAAGCCGACTGTGTGTGCGAGTCTTCTAACGCACGGCCAATGTGACATCTGTAAAATTAAAGTAAATATTAAAATTTTACTTTTTTTTTTCGTTATAAAAATTTTATAGTAAGACCAATACCTGTATAGCAATAGTCTTTTGAAGCGTATCAATAGCATTTTGACATGGAGGCCGCGACAATTCACAATCTGTAATTGGTGCAGGTTCATCACCGAGTAAAGCTCTGACACATTCTTGCGCAGAGTCACAAATTGCTGGCAAATCATATCCACCCTCTAAAGCTAATACAACTCTTCCGTCAGCTAATTGCAATAGCTCTCTTGTCATGTAACCAAAGCAAGCTGATGATACCAAATAACCACCCAACGGTGCCGGATGTCCTGCTGCTGCATCGAAACCAGCCGATACAAGCACAATATCCGGATTAAAATCTCTTGCAATTGGCATCACAACAGTTCGAAATGCTGCCAAGTATTCAGCATCACCCAAAGGAGGACTTAGCGATCCAGACCAGGATATATTTACGTTGTAACCAATACCAGGACCACTACCACACTGAAATATAATATTTTTTGGAGAATTTATTATAAGAATTTAAAGAAATCCAGTTATGTTATTACCTCTGTTGGGCCTCCTGTTCCCGGAAAGAAATTACCATCGTCGTGTCTATGAATAGAAAGGTAGAGAACATTGTGACAGTCATAGAAAGCTTGTTGCGTTCCATTGCCATGGTGTACATCCTGGAGAAAAAATTTTAGAATCCCATTAAAGCAATAATTTACAGTGCAAAAACAAAAAAAAAAAACACATACCCAATCAATAATCAGGATTCTCTGGATTTCTGGCAGTCTCTGTGTGAGTAGTTTAGCAGCTATTGCCACAGAATTAAAAAAACAGAAGCCCATAGCAAGATTGGATTCTGCATGATGTCCTGGAGGACGAACAACAGCAAATCCATTTCTAATATCACCTTTAGCTGTTTTAAATGCCAAATCTATTACGCAACCGGCAGCCATACGTGCAGCAGCAGCCGTATGATGTTCATTCCATGTTGTGTCCAAATCTACACCTACACCTCCGCATGAGAGGCGCACAAAACTTACGGACGGCGAAGCCTCTAATTTCTGTCGATTTAATTGATTTGAGCCAAAAAGCATGGCATGAGCTTCAGTATGAACACTTTGGAGTTCTTCTTGAGTTGCCTTTCGAGATCGTAAACGATCACAACGGCTAGCCAAACCAGTTTCAATCAGTCTAGCCCAGACACTTTGTAATCGACCACTATGTTCGGGATGTGAAGCGTTATTGCCACAAATGCAAGCATGTTTCAGCATAAGACTATCAAAGGCTAAGCCTGTGGTAATTTTGTGCGGACTATCCGTTAGGTTTCGACGATGCGGGAGTGCTAAATTTACTGGAGGGATATGATCGGTTGCTGATTGTCCCGTATCTGGAATCTGATTGCAACCATGCGGTCCTAAATGTACTAGAGGGCTGGAAAAAGTGCGAGAAAGTGGACGGATTAGACCTCGGGCAAGAGCATCTTCCATCTGGGTATAAAAACTTTTATTTAATTTTATGTGAGACAACTTTATGACAACGTGCTACTTACTTGTAGGGAGTGTTTAAATAGAAGTTCTCGTTGCTGTTGCAAGTACTCCTGATCTCTACTAAGTCTTACACATCCTCCATCTTCCGGAATACTATGAGATGTACTTGTTATCACAGAGCTAGTCAGAACAGTTCTGGGCGGTTGTTTTTTATCTGTTAAATCGATTACTTCACTAGCTTCCTCTTCCTTAAGATGGGGTTCACGACCACTTCTTGTCAGTACGGTTTGTCGAATTTTTTGTGTAAGCAAATGATGTTGTTGCTCATAAGCTTGTCTCTCAGCCTATTTTTGGGGTAGTAAAAAAAATTATTATTAAAAAAACTAAACCTCATAAACAAAAAAAAAACTTACGTCACTGTTCTCGTAATGAGTGGCAACAATATTTACTGCCCCAGTACCGGTAAGCATTGGATGTCCCAGAGGCAATGGAGCTGATTGTGTTCGACCGAGTGGTCGATGTCCTTGTTTATTGAGCCTAGCGTGTGCAACTTGTGCGTCTGTAATCGGTTGTCCATAGACTGTTACTTGTGGTAAACCGACCATATGCCCAACTGAAATTGTTGTGGCGGCATGTGCTTGTGGCGGCAATTGTTCTGATGCTGTTGGCGGTGGTGGAACATGATCAAGGGGCGGCAGAGGACTATAATATGTCGGTGCTCCAGAGCCAACCATTGGTTGAGCGGCTGCTGCTTGTTGTCGTAAAGCTGTTAGCATTGCTAGATTAGCTGCTGGACTATGTGCGTTCGGCAAATGTGGACGACCCAATGATATATTCGGCATTGATGGCGAACTAAACAGAGACAGGTCATTAATACTACTGCGGGTGCCTTGATATTGTGGATCTTCGTTTTCCTCTTGAATTGGAGCACTTGTTGGTGAACCGCGACTACCACCTAGAGCCGGAGGTGAATTAGGTCCAGAATCTGGTGTACTACTGCAATCTAATTCGGAATATATCAAGGATATGTGATGAAATTTTGGCATAAATGGTTGTTTCCTGTGTAAGTTAAGTTCTCATCTTGCAAGCTTTTTTTTTTTTTTTTTTGGTTTTGAGATTTTTTGGGGGGTATATGTAGACGCGAGGAAATATTATCTCCTCTCGATTTTTTTAAATTTTAAATTTTCTGTAAAGCTTGCATTATAGATTGACTTTTAGATTTTGTTTTTTGTTTTATCTAAAAATACTTTGACATGCTGAATTTCAACGATGCAAACTCTCGCGCAAACAAAACACACAATTTTCACAGCTACTATGTAAGTTAAGAATATTAAAAGTATTTTTAAGAACAACCTTTTAATGTTGATTAGTAAAATAATTAGTTGAATTAATATTAGGAGGAGCTGTTAAGTTAGCCAGCGCCAATTCCTACTATCGATTCTATGTTGGTTAGACACATCAATTTTTAAGCGCACACATTAAACGCACGTTACAAATCAAAAAGACCCATGTCAAAAATATTTTGAGATAATTTTTCTTTGCTTTATATTTCTCTCACGTTTTTTTGTTTATTTTGAAGAAATAAATAATCATAAAATAAAAAGAGAGAGAGAGAGACAGACAAGGGGAGAGAGAGAAATAGAGAGAGTGAGATACAGAGAACGGGAGCAAGAAAACAAATGTATGTATTTATGTGTATAACAGTTGCTTAATGCAAATCTTTACTTAGGTATAGGTGAGTAAATATGTGTATATAGAAAGAAACAAAAAATAAATAAATAAAAGTTAAGGACTTAGTATTACTAGTTACGTACTTGCCAGGACTGAATTCTGCTTTTGCTGGCGTCTTTGGGCAGCCTGCAGTAACCTTTCGTGTCGGCGTGCTGCCAATGGACCGATTCTAGCCTTACGCTCGATCACGCTCTGTTTCAAACGTATCTTCAGCAAGTTTGGTTCCGATGCTGTGTAGCCATAACATTAAGATTACAATTACTTCAAGTGTTTCTTGCAATTATTTTTTTTTCTCAAAATTTGATTTCTAATCCAAAAACAACTAATAATGAACAGAGTCGGCGCGAGGATATTTTGATATTATGCGATAGCTATGTATGTAATATACCGAGACTTGTTTTAATATTTCTATAAGAAGCTTTGAGCGCTAATAAATAATTATTGCATACGAATTTATCGATAACATTGTCTCTTAAATGCCTGAGGATATACAGTTTGCTGTAAGTAATAGCCTTTTTTTAGATTGACGCCCGCCCCCCCTTTTTTTGGAAATCATAAACCTACGTCACTGAGTTTTATGAAAAATTTCTAAAAATTGTTTGTAATAAATAATATTGAGATTCGAGTGAATTTTATATTTTTCACATAGATATGAAAGAGTTATAAAACATGATCAGCATCATACCTTTACGTTGACAAAATGTGATTGAGATTTCAGTGGTTCCCTCTGTAAGGATTAGCTGGACATAAATAAGAAAATAAAAACGCCAATCTATACATTCAGGGATTAGCTAATCACAGTAGAGCAAAGAAGTTATAAACAAAACCGTTCTTATTTTTATTATCGTAGCGTAGCATGTACAAATTTCAAAGTAGTAATCGGAATATTTTCTGTACGCATGAATTATTTGGAGGGTTCCACTTGCCAGGAATTTGAAAATTATGCAAATCGAAAGATCTAATTGTTTTTTTGTAAAAACTATCCTAGGTCTAGTATCCGTTTTTGTTTTTGTTTTAGTGACACCCTTCTTCTCCTAAAATAAATTGTCATAAATCTTCAATTGCGAAACGGTTTTTTTTTTTTTGCTTTATTTTCTTTTTTTCCTTTAATCTTGGTAGACTTGGGGTTAGGGATTGCAAGCACTTACGGGGTGTATCTAATAAGAGATATTTGGTATTAAATGAAAGATTGCCATAACTATCTTTTCGAGGTGAAAATTTTTGTAATTGACTCTTTATTCACAAATTTTGAAATTTTTCATCAATCGGGTTGCATACACCGCCACTAACCATTATTTGGCTTACGTTTATAAATTCGATTGGATCGGATAAAGGAAAAAATATACATTTAGTCATTCAGAACAAGATGGTCAAAATTAAATTATACTAAAAAGTTTCGATGCATTTTATTTTTCAACGAGTTGTTGTTGGGCGTAAAAAAAAAAACTCAGGAGAATTTCAAAAACCATAAGTTAGTGCGAAAGTGAATTTACGTGTGGGTGTATTCTGTTGAATTAGGACCTTATACGGAGCACTAAGGCAAGGCCGTAGCGAGGAGGGGGCATAAGGGGGCAATGCCCTACCTTAAAAATTGCCAACTTATTCCTATCCTGCGGCGACGTCACGTCATAAAAGTCATCGCGGCGAGTCTGTGTGACCGGCAACACTAACCAGTCAGCCACTACCTGTTTGCGCTGTTTATCTCCCACCTCTTACTGCGTTGAATGAAGGTAAGACGTTTGATCGACTAGTTGAATAGCTTTGGTCAGGACATTTGGCGGTTACAAAAGAGTTGTATATGAAAATTATTCTCTGATTTTGAAGACTCCAGATAAAATGAAAAATTCAATGGTGATGATATTGCAAAAAGTGTTGACATCAAAGGTGTTATGTTAAACACGGAAGTTCGATTGACAAGGATAGTAGCAAAAAAATATTATGTGTTCTGAAACCGGTTGATGCAGCTATACAGGCCCGAAGCACGGGATTAAAGGATGCCATATCGATAATAAAATGTGTCCAGGAAGAAATTGAGGTCAGATCTATATCGACAAAGGGAATCCTTCAGAGAAACGTATGAACTATTTGCATCAATCGCAACAACCGGATGTAGTACTGCTTTCTGCGAATCTACCTTTTCGATACTAATTGCTATCAATAAGACTGAAAGAATGTCAATGGTTCACGAGACGATGGCAGGTTTGGTGTTTCTTACATTTGAACGGAAAAGAACAGACAAAATAGATATTCCACAATATGGTAAATCGAAGACTGCAATTATATTGAATATTTTCATCATGTTGTGTTTCTTGGTTGGTTCATTTATTTCTTTTTATTGTAGATGCTTGTTTTTGTTCATCTATAAAAAAATGTAGTAAAATGAGGGTTCTAGCAACGTATTTTTTCAAAAAGATGTCCCTTCACCTAAATAAATTTATTCCTAATGCACCGAAAATTTGCGCCCTACTTCAAATTTCTGATGCCCTACCTTTAATTGGGCTCTAGCTACTGGCCTGCACTAAGGACTTAGTAGTACTCTTCGAAGTTCAGCAATTATTTTTAATAGTTAACTCACTTATCGAAAAATCAAAATACGAAATATTTAAAATTCAAATTATCAAAAAGTTATTGGGAAGGAAGTGCTAGAACACATTTAAAAACCTGAATCCGTACCGGAAATCAAGCTACAGGGTTTATTAGAGCATATACTGCATTGAAAATTTTCGAAACCAAGAATAACTCAATTCGACAATGAGGATATACTTTCAAATTGAAATCTTAATTTGAAGAAGGGAATAATACTGGGCATATTGAATATAATCAAGTGTCTGACGAAGAATTTTTCGATCAAGATCGATTCTCTGTGTTTGCTATGTGTGATTCTTTCATAAAAAAATCCCGTGACAGACCTATTAAATTTATATTTAAGCCCGGGCTACGTTCAAGACTTTTCTCTGGAGCTTATTTAAGCCCTTTGACACTATTTTCTGCAAAGTCAGAGCTATTTTTTGACACTTCTCGAGAGTTAATTTAAGCTATGGCCGGCCACGGGCACTGGGGTAATCCCCAGAATATACAAGCCATGAAATAAGTCTCGAAAAGAGAGTAGCGGACCGCTTCGCGGACAACATCGCAGATTTTCTTACTACAGGAGTTTTCCATATAAAATTAGCTTGAATTTTGTTCAAACGCTATAATCTCCATAAATTTGCTCGCTATTTTTTTTTTACAACCATTAGAAAGAAAACATATTTGTCTGGAATTTGTTTTAACTTAATTTTTCTAGGGAGCGAGAGTTTTAGGCTTTAGGACCGTTTAAGATGAAATCTTAGTTCTTCCTCCATGATGAGTGTACAAAAACAGTGAGAGTGAGCTCTTATTGCGGCTGTAGCTGGCCCGATAATGTTTTTAATGTGTTAATGTCATAGCCGACGTCATGACTTATATTACATTAAGAGGTTTACGACCGGAGCTCAAAAACCTCGAGAAATACTTCTCAAGCCATGAAACAAAATCCCTCAACTACTAAATGAGAGCTCTCTAACATAGTCTTAACATTCGAAAAAATTTGCAGTGTTTTTCTGTAAAACTGACAAAAGTTTGATTTGAATAGCTCCTGCGCCCTACATATAGAAAAATTGTCTTCTGATAATCTTAAGTTTACTTTCTTAACAAAAATATTTAAAAAAATGTATCATAATCAAATGACTATGATTCCCCAAACAAAAACTCTCAACTGAGTACCTAATAATTGCATATGTGAATGTGTGCCGTGGTTCGATGAATTCAAATCAATCTGCCTACAGAGACTCGGACTACGACTGCATACACACTATTGCAACTATAGCTCAGCTGAGAGTTATTGAGCGTAAAATGATAAGGTTACTTTTAAATCCAAACTATTTTATTATTTTGTTAAGTAAGGTATAGAGTAAGTGTAGCCTTTGCGAAGGTAAGGAGCCAAGTTTAAAATTACTGGAGACTATTTTCCTGTGTGGATCATAGTTTAGGCTTTATGGCATATAAAAAATCAATGTCGTAATCACTTTTCCATAAGAATCAATATAAAATATTTTAGAGGAGAATTAGACTAGCACGCACACATATAGATTTATGTTTCAAGGCTTGGGAAGTATTTCTCCAGGGTTTTGTTGGAATTAAAAAGTAGCTACAGGAAAATTTGTGGGCATGTGTGAATTGCCAGATTTTTACTCGTGTTCTTATTTTTTGAAATGACAATAAATTTGTAAAAAGATGGATAATTCGATTGCAGCCATTGCTTTCTTTACATTTATTTTGAAAAAGTTCCTGCTGTACCTTTTCTTCACAATTAAATTTTTGTTGTTTACACATACTGTTGAAGTACTGCAAAAGATATTTTGGTTGTTCAAGATTTCGTGCAGATTAGCTAATTTTGCCTGCAAACTAAATAAGCTCCGGTCTGCACAAATAGTTTAAATAAGGTCCAGAGCAAGAATCTTGAACGTAGCTCCGGTTGTGCACCGTGATCGAACAAAATCTGCAGTGACAAAATTTCTGTTCATTTAATTTTCAAATTAATTCACTTCAAATAAAAAAAAAGAATTTTGCAGGATTGGCCTACAGATGGCCATAAAATTCTCGAGATAAGCGAATGTCTGTCTATCATACGTAAATGTCAAACTACAGATGTCATTTGTTTTTGCCCTTCTTTGGTTGGTTTGAAAACAATACAAGGGCAACAGAAAGCACAACAAGAACTTTTACTTCATTCATTTTAGTTAGTAAATGTAGGTAATTTTAAAAACATACCATTTTAAACTGATATTTTTTTTTCTGACCGGTGCGGATATCTTTACATCGCCTACAAATTTTTGATTTGCAATTAAGTTTACAGTCACAAACAAAAATATTCCCAGCCACACTAAAATGTTTGTTGATTGATTATTTTCATATACCGTCAACCTTCAACAGTTCGCATTTATTTCATTCGTAATGGGAATTATTTTTTCCATTGAGATAAATTTACATATGCCATGTTGGCTGCCATGAATGTTCGGAACATTATTAAAGTTTTCTCGAATTTGCGTTCCTGAATTGTTGGAGAAGAGATGGAGAAGTTCATTTGAGAATATCATCTGCTGTTCGAAAGGCATATAGAAAATCAAGAATGAGAATTACAGAGAATTGTGTGTCATATAGGAAAATGTCAAAGTATAAACAATTCTCCAAATGAAGTGTGTAAATTATTTTACGTCGTAGATTTTATACACAATGACAATGTCATAGGCAGGAATATTATTATTTCTTTGGATCTCACACTGAGTTTGAATAGAGAATGGCGACATTAAGAGCATAATATTGTGACGAAAAAAGAAAATATAATTTTGAATTATGAAAATTAATTAGTTTAATGATCTCTCTACGCCTCAGATTTATTTTCACCATTATGTATGAGCGACAACTGTGTTCAACAAATCCACAGCATAGAGAGATGTGATTAACAAAAACAACCGAGAATTTTTTTAATTCGTGTGATATACATTTTTGATTGAGCTTATTTTTTTCTCACGTTTCTATCAGTGCTTGTGATATAAATGTCAATGTTAATCAATGTTAATCATAATATTAGAAGAAATGTCCTAATTGGTCCAAATACATCAACTACAGTCGAAAATTTGGAAAAAAAATGAAAGATATTTTGCGCTTACTAATCACCAATTCACTATATAAGAGCAGATGCTGAAGAATTTGGTGTCTCATATGACTCATAATAAATTTTTACTAACGTTATAGATATAAAAAAAAAGTGGCAAAGAAATTTGTTGAATTATCAACAAAACCACAAACTGCGCAGATCAAATGTTGGCTGAAGTCACTAACGACGACGATACAGAATTTACTCAAATTCATCATAACAGGTGTCATAAAAATTGGTGTATGGCTTTGACATACGGAAAAAACAAGGCTAATTCGTACCAATAGAAGTTTCGTGAAGAGCTAAAAAGAAGGAAACATACCAAGTTCGACTGAATCCTGTTTATTAACACATTTCTGGTCATTTTACAGCGTTTGCACTATACCATTGACAATCGGGTGATACTGGGTATTTCCGCCAAAAGGGTCCATCAGGACGTGATAGTACCTACTCACATAGCGAACAAAAAAATGTATGACAAAGAAGGGGGTGGCGGAAGGGGTCTCCACTGTTTCAGAGAGGGATTTTCACAAAACACGCTGTATCTTAAAATTGACGTATTACACCTATGTCCTAAGTAGTAGTAGTAACTGAAGCACGTCTATATTATTATCGGTATGACCTGAATAGGTTGAGAGCTAATAATTCTTTCATGGCTACAGTTAGGACATAAGTAGGTGTAATATCAAAATGGTCCAGTTAAAAAGGAGAATCCACAGTTTACTAGCTAGACACAGAATGACAATCTTTGGTAAACCACAGCTGGACCCTAGTTAGAGGTCCAGTTGTGTCCAGAGTGGACCCTAGAGAGATCACTCTGCGGATTCTTAAACCTGCTAAAGCGGACTAGCCTGCTTTAAAGGAGAAAATGAGAGAGTTATCACAATAGACCCTCTCAGTAGCCGTAGCGCTTTATAACATTTCTTTAAACCAACCAACCACAGTTTACAGTTTTTATAAAAAAAAAAACTATGTTAATCAGCTTTTTTAAGAAGAAAAAACAAAAGAGCTCAAAGTAAAAACAAAAATTCAAAAATGCGAAATTTTTACTTTAGACCGCAATAACTCCGGAGAGAAGAAGAGACCTGGGCTGGTTGAGCAGTCGTTGCTTAACTGCTTAACGCTGACCATACACTTTTAAAATACCGGGTATTTTGTAAAAAACTAGCATATATTCTTAATCATCCTGTAACTCCGAATCGATTGAGATGCTCCCCCCCCCCTTCCGCTTCCAAGCATTTTTGATGGTTTTGTGGGTACGCAAACAATGAGGCGAGGCGTGGCCGTGCGCGGCTTCATCAAGAGTTAAGTGAGGAGGCGAGGTGAAGATACTTACATTTCAAAGTGTAGTATTCACAACAGGGTGTTCAGTTTCGCGGTAAATCTTCAGATTCTGAAGAAGGAATCTTGTGTTTAACAACTAGTATAACTATGTATATCGTCGGTGATATCTATTGCATAACGGCGAGACTACTAATGTCACTAGCGCCTAAGTTAAAAGTCAAAGTAAAATTTTTAGCACACACTAAACCTTTTTTTTTACAAAAAACAAAATTATTGCTACTGAACTCTAGGATAGGACGAGAAATGTCATATTTTTTGATTTTAGATATAAAATTGATAAAACAAGTTGTAGTTCCTTAGCTACGTCATTAACTTTGAACTTAGATTTTGCTACTCTATGCAGGCGGTTATGATATTGCTAGTCTCGCAGTTTTGCAGTATCATTGATGATATGGCACTTTTCAAATAAGTGTAGGTGCTCTTTGCAGTTTTACTTATGACCTCATAAATAAGAAGTGATTACAACTTGAGGAATTTCCTATATGAAATTAATGATCCTGATGAATTCATCCAGTAAATGAGAATGAGTACAGAAACCTTCGATTATATCAAAGGAAGAACCAAGGTCATAAAATTAGTGTGCAATCATTTTATGTCTTAAATCTTGTTGAAATGAAACCTTACGCGGTCTCGCCTAGCTTCTTTGTTCACGTACCCTTTGTGTAGATGAATACTATCCCTCCTGCCCCTATGGACTTAGGTGACGGAAACACCTTGTATAACATGGACTGAGTCAGGAAGTATTTATTTGACGTTAGAAAATATGTAATGGCAAAATCGGAATTGCAAAAATTAGAATGCCCTATTAAAATTTTAAGTTGGTTGCAAATAATTTCTACCAAGAGAGAATTATTGACTCAAAGCTTCTATATAATTGTCTCTTAAATTTCGATAAACACATAAAATAAAATTCTTCCTCAAAAATATTAATTTTTTTTTCGCATAAGAAAATCATCTAAACTGAAGTTAGTGAAAACTCAATAAATAATCTTGAGCAAAACGTAAGTTTTAGTAGTTACTATTATGACGTGGCATTAATAAATTTAAAAATCAAAAACCACAAAGAAAACGCCAAAACAATATTCAATTAATCTTACGCACTCTGTTAATATCGTTAATTTTTAGTTTATACACTCTTAATACATAATTAATTATTATTATTATTAATAATAATAATTCGAGTAGAAAACGCAATGCAGCGATACAGCGAAATGAGATTAATCGAGATATTTTTGTCTATAAAATTATCTCTCGCTTTTAAAACTAGAAAATTTTTAATATTTTTTTTTTACTTTTATTCTAATTTTATAAATAAAGAGAAAAAGTTAAAACAAACATGCAAAAAATATCTACTCTATAAGTATTTAAAAAAATGTAAAAAAAACAAATCTATAGAATGAATTACCTGTTTTCCGTAGTGGAAAGTCTGATTCATATTTAGCTGCTGCTATCGATGGTGGCTGGGGGATTTTATAGGGATGAGAGCTTGGAACGGAACCAGCCGGCAAGGATTCACCCGACGAACTTTTTACCACACCCCTGAAATGGAACGTCATGACGTAAAATAAAGTTTTTGCTTTGTTTTTTTTTATATATATTTTATAACGTATTCAAATTGAATTTCATTTATGTGGAGACAATTGCACAAGTAATAAATTGGACATAAATAGCATCTTCTATAAATAAATAATACACAAAAACGTTTGAATTGAAAACTGGAGGTGAAAAATAAATAAATAAACAATTGACATAGAAGGAGATGGTTAAAGGATTATAAGATTGACGTTCTTGACAGCTGTCACCATGTTACATTGTGTTCTATTTGCGATGAAAGGGCTTCCCTTATGATTTGGTACAGATTTACATGGAAGTTCTAAATAGAATGACCTTATTATGTTTTTTATTGGCGAAAGGTTGTACGTTTTGAAAGTCATGTTATTTTATCAACAAAATAGAAAAAAACGTGTGTCAAATTTGTCTTTTTTGAAAAAGCTGTAAGAATCGTTCGACCATGATTTTCTCTCTTTCATACATAATTTCAACAACAACGCTCTTTATGCATGCATTATTTTCTGTCCATGCTGTCCATGATTTTCAATTAAACATTACTTTTGCAAATATCAATATAAAAATTTCTGAAGCTTCATATCCTTATTATTTTTTCGATCTACTAAGTCCCTTTTGAATTCAGAAAATGAGCTTAGCTTCAGGTGTGTTGACAGCACTGAGCGCATTATTGCTATCAACTGCATAAAATTAATAGCCGTTGGCCCAAAATTTTGTTTCGTTTCGTTGTCTTAAATTTTTACTGTTATGGATTGTAACTCTTATTTCTGTTATGATCTGGAAACTTCGTCTTTTTTTTAATATGCTTGCTCCCTCAAATGTGTATTTTATCCAAAGTTCTTGAGAAGCTCATTTATCCTAGGATATCATGTAATATCGGAGACGAAAAGGGGAATGCCCATTTTACGCCGAACACCTCCAGACATGAGAGATGTCTTAAACGATGCATTACGAACGTAATTTATTAACAATATTTATTTCTATTAAGGGGTCATCCTGTGTGAAGGCACTTTTTTTCGGTTTTTTTTTGGTATTTTTTTCTCAATAAACAAACATACAACTGTGAAATTTTAACCACATATCACATCATGCCTTGAGTATACTCTACATTATTTTCAACCCGATTCCGTCGCTCATTGCTCGAGTATACGGCAACTTAGTCACTTATCTTCAAAAAAAAAGCATTTTTCGGTAACCACGATTGCGGGCTTCCTGCTTATCCAAAATATGAATTATGAACTAGTTTCCGAATTATCCTAGTTTGCAAGGTGTCTACATGAGTATACTGAATAAGTCAATCGAATTTCAAAGGAACTCGTTCGATAGAATTCGACGTGGTTACCAGTTTGAAAAATACAGTTTTGATAAAAACGCGTTTAAGAATTCAATAAAATTCGAACACTGCTGGAAGGCACGCTCCAAAAACCTGGCCTGTTCAACGCTGTAACTTCCGAATGACTCCGAATATAGGAAAATCATTTTACCCACATATTCTTGACTATATTTGGATGCAATTTATGAAAAAAATAAAATAAAATAAAAGTTTTTTTGAATCAGTCACACGGGATGACCCCATTCAACGGGGGAAGGCTTGAGCCGTACGTCAAAGTTTGATCTAGTAAATTTTGGACAATCTAGTACAGAATCGAATTCCTTAGGTCCTGAGAAGAAGTTTGAGTACCCATACTCCTATACTCGTAGACTTAAATAATCCATACCCACTTTTTTAGTATTCCCTCCCCTCGTTTTTATTCGAACTGAGGTACTAGATTTTTCGCACCTTAGATCGGCTCTAAGTAGAGTTTTTCTATGCATACTTTTATGGTGAATACTAATGGGTGGTGTACTTTTTTCCCGATTCAGAAAACTTTCTCGGGAAGTTCTAGTCGCCGGAAAACCCATTTTCAGGCACATGAGTCACATACATCTCAGCTTCTACATTTCGCATTAATTTTTGCAGTTTTTACTTCCATGGCCATTAGTGCTCTGTTTTGAACATAGGAAGTCACTTTCCACGACTCACCAATTCCGCGCAATCACGAGAAGAAGTAGAAAAGAGCACTTTTTCAATCCAGCTACATAAGATCGCCAAAGCTTTCTCCCACTTAATTGAAATAAAAATTGTTAATAAAATATATTCAGACTATCAAAATGCATCAGTTAAGATACCTCTCATGTCTGGAGTTGTCGAGTTTAAAGTTGTATGAAAAGTGGGTATATCCTTGAGTGTGCTGATAAAGGAATGTTTTTTTTTGTTATACGGTATTGTAGTGGTCTTCCTCAGGGTTCTGTTTTGGACCCTATACCTTTTTTTCTGCCTATATTGAAAATTCTTATCAGAAAATATTCGTAATTCCAAAATTCATAGATTGTATCGGGAGTCTCAATTTGCATCTAAAAAAATTATCAAAATGGACGAAAGGAAGTTTTTTTACTCTTAATTCGAATAAGTTTAAGTTCAAGGTCGATATTTTTCTAGAGAACGCTTCAGTTTAAATATAACGATAAAACACTCTATGAATAATAATTTTATTCAGAAAATTTATGGAATATTTCGCTATCACTGCTGGATTCTATGAATAAAGTCTTTAGATCCATCCTGTTAAAGCGAATAAGCATATGGGTTGAGTATCACAATGAATACCAGGTTGGATTTCGTAAGCACTATTTTACAAATGGCAACATCTTTAATTTGACTAGTATTGTCCACCTGAGACTGTCTTTTTCGTTGATTTTAGAGTCGCTTTTGATACAATAAATCGAAATGCTCTCTTTTATAAGCTTTCATTTATGGCAATGTCAACTAAAATGTTAAGCATGTTAAAGTCTATCTACGGGCATACGGAAGATGCAGTATGGGATGGTGTAGGCGTCTCTGACTACATCAAGATGTCACAGGGACTGAAGCAGGGTTGTCTTCTTAGCCCAATACTTTTTGCATTGTTTCTTAACGGAATACATGATGTCCTCCTGGGAGGTATACACTGCACTGATTTGGTACTCAAAGTCATTTTGTCAGAGAAGCCGGAGACCTTGCAATGTATGATCGATAAGTTTGTGCAGTACTGCCGACAATGGAACCTTCTGCTCCAAATTACATGCTACACTTGGATCTTTCATCTTTATTTTAACATTGCATTTCAATTATCTGCGCAGGATATTCAAATACTCGTGTCACAGGCTTCCTAGATTACTGGCCGAGGAAACAATTTTAGCTAATACAGCATGGGCTAAAGAGTAGGGTGAAATTATTACTAAAGCGGGGGTACAATTGGACTTTTCTGCATAGAACAATAACTGGAATGCATGCAAACATCTTAGAAAAATTTGTGCAGATAGATTTGGATGAACACGTGCGCCGGGCACGGATGTCTTGTTTCCCCATGACGAGTATTGTAAACTGAACTAAGTCAACATAACCAAATATGTTGATGACAAATACTCATCAAATTGCATTAGCCTAATATTCAAGGCATATGGTGGTCTACTGGATAACAAGGATAACACTGTAGGAATATGTACCAGATGTAACCTAGACGAAGTAGAAAATACGTTCCACTTTGTTGCCATTTGTCCAATTTTCAAACTAACAAGAAAGAGATCATCTGGGTAAGGAACTGCTGTCCAAAGACGAATTCTACGATATACTAAATGGTCAAAACTACGAACTTATCTGTAAATTTTAATAGGCGGCTTTGAAGTATAGACAACTAATAATAGATGATTTTAGCTGAAGTTTAGAATTATTTCTATGTAACTATATTGTGCCAACCTGACAGACAACTATCGTGTTAAGTCATATATTTTGTTTAAGTAACAGTTAATCTGTATTGTGTAAATGAACTCTAATTCCTGAATAAAATTATTTATCTATCTATCTATTTCGCTATTCGAAATTTGGTGTGTCGCAGAATACTAAATGTCGTGCCCAACTGGGGTATCCACTTTTTCTATGCCCTAAGAGGATATGACCATCCTCTTTGTAGCTCAGTGCTTAGCATAAGAAAATGTAAGATATTCCAATAAATACATGCTTGAGATCGTTTTAAGTAACGAAAATTAAAGTTAGACAAACTACATATGTCGCAAAACAGACAATAATCAAACCAATAGAAAGACGAGTCTTGTATATGTAAAGGATGATTTTTTTTAGGGTTTCCCGACTTTGAAATGAAATGCTGGCAACACTGTACATTTGACAAACATCGTATGTTTGACAGTTTTGTAGATCAAATCATGACAAATCATCCGCAGCCACAGTAACGTTTGAAATTATTAAAATTTATTATTAGAACCAATCCTCTAGAAAGGAAACTTGGATGCGTTACGTTCAATTTATAGTGTACATTGTCGCCTAAGGTTGTGCATAAATTGGAAATCTAACTTTCTGTGTTCGATACTTTAGTCAACGAACTGTTAGAAGTCCAGAGAATATTGAAGGCGCTAGAGCAATCTAAATTTGTCAATTCGTCGCTGTACGCGGCAACTAGAACTTTCGAATTTTTCAACAAGAAACATTTGTCCGCAAGCAATGTGTTGTTAAAGAAAGATACAGCTGGTGCAAGTTAAGGTGACTGTGTGGTGTGCCGTATACGCTGGTGGTGTCGTTGAACCTTTTTTTTGTTTTTGCCTTATTGTCTTAAAGTGTCCTAACTTCTAACATTTGTCTAAAACTTAAAATGTTTCGAAAATTTTTTTTCATTCCATAAGCAAACATTATTGAATGACTTTGAAAGTTCACACGTAAAAGCGACAACAGGTGTTTCATATTTACAAATAATAAAAAATTTAAAAAGCCTCCAGAAAGCCTCCAATCCAAGTATACTTATATAACAAAAAAACAAAAAAAACGATCAGATATTAATATTAGAGCAAAATTTCGAAGAAAAAAAAATCATCATTAAACTGAATAAGAAATTTGGATTGTTTGCACAAATGTTCGTCAATATAAGGTGAAAATTCAATTTTTAACAAATTTGCAAAAACTGTATTTGTCTTACCTGTTTCTGTAGGGTGAGGATGTTGTCAAGCCATTTGAGGAAGCAGCTTGCTTCTTGTTCATGAGAAAACTCTGAAAATAAAGTGAAAATATTTTATTTATTATTTTATAAACGGGCATCAATCGAAGAACTCTCAAAAGATTGATCGGAACTTACCATGAGAATTTGTTTAACTTCAGGACTAGCATTTGCACTGCAATTCTCCTTCCGTTTCATTGCTTCACGTTCTCGTCGTTCCCGCTGCTGTTGTTCCTCTGCAGCAAGACGTTGTTCACGTAGTTCCTGGAATACGCCATTTGAATGCGCCACAAACTACAGATAATGTTTAAAGGATTTGTTGACAGAAAAAAAAAAAAAAAACAAAACCAAAAAGGAGCAGAGAAAAATAAAATAAAAAAAAAATTGAAATGTGGAAAAAGAATTGGTAGTATGGATTCGGTGTGAAACTTTTAAAAAGACAGAAATAAAAAAAAATGTAATTTGCATTAAAAGGACTCCAGTAAATATGGCAGCAAAAGTAACTTTTATTTTTTTTTACTCTAAAAAGTAATGCAGTGTAGTGATGGGTAGGTCGCGAACGATTCGTCCGTTTTAACCGAGTCATTGTACACTGACTCCAAAGACTGGAATCACCGTTTCAAAATCATATCGGTCACTTAGACTCAAGAAGAAAAGAAAATGTTTTCTTGACTGGCAATAAATTATGGTATACAAGATGTTATTGCTACGGAATTGTCAGTGTAGACCGTGTAGCCATGGCAATAAATCATGGTATGTGATACATACATATATGGTATACCCCATATATTGGCAAGAAAATTGCTTGCAAAAAATTTGACGTTTATTATCAAAATGGCTGTAATGAAGCTAACGCGTTCGAAAATAATTAAATTAATTAACTTTTACAAACTAAATGAATGCTTGTGGAACTATAAAAGTGCATATTCGTTTTCTTAATCTCTTCATCTCTTCTAACTCGGCGAGCTCCAAATTCTTTAAGAGCAATCGATCCTCTGATCGCAGTCCTTTTTGGTCTTGACATCGCCATCGTCCAGTCAAAAATGAAAAATCATAAAATAATTTGCCCACACAAAAAATTTTATTTCCAAGATGACATTACCATAAAATATGGTAAGCAATTTTTCATGGCCAGTGTAGACAGGGGGTAAAGCCATATTTTCAACCGATCTTAAATTTTTTATTTACAGGACTTTACAGATCTTTAGCTAATATTTTTTTACATTGAAATAAAACTTTTGCATTTAGTTCACATTGTATATATTCCACCCATAACCGGCGAGCGTATACCAACAAGAGAAATATCTTAAAAGCTGTTAAATACACCGTTATTCGTGAGTGTGTGAAAAACAACGTGAATGTGAACATTTCTCCTTCAGAAAAAAAAAACAAGTATATTTATTTGTCTTTGTCACACACATGCTCAATTTCCTTATATGATAAATGCCATGCTTTCTTTCAAAATTTGGATTAATTTTTTATTTTAATTTTCCAAATGACGACTATTCTGCTAGGTAATCTCTTTCTATTGAACAGCTGTTCAAGAGATTTCTCTGGTAAACTTGCGGGCCCACAGCTCTGTTTCAGCAGCGTAAGAAACAACAAAAAGTTGCTGCCGCCAGGCATCCAGAAAGGTATCCTTTCTGAATTTATTTTTATTGCTACTAGGTTTTAGGGCAGATCCTATAGTATCCAGCCTGCTCCAGGCGAAGAACGAACACGCACACAAAAGGTGCTCGGTTATCTCTGGCTATCCTTTTAGGAAATACAGACACTCAGGGCTGTCGACAACTCCCATCCTTGTTAGTTAAACGTGAAGCGAGCTGTGGCAGGTGATGATGCCAAGCACAGTTCTACATTGATTCATTCCAAGCCTCATAAGAAAATCAGAGATATTCATATTGGGCCCATCAAGAAACAGTTTTCTGCACCTCTACTTACTCAGGTTCTCCCATCTCTGCTGATGCTTCCTATGAACATCCGCTTTGATGATAGATCCGCCTACGGCGGGTTCTAGTCCTCGGAATGGAGAATCAAGTCCTAGCTAAAAGGTCGGCACTTTCATTCCCCTGATCCCCATGTGACCAGGAACCCACTGAAGGGAAAACTTTGTGGTGGATACACAACTTATCCAGAGACGACCTGCTATCTCCCAGTAATTTAGATGTTATCCGAGGGCCATTCACAGCCATCAAGGCTGCTTGACTATCCGAAAGGATAGCAATGTCCTTTCTCTTGATTTGCATATCAAGGGCTATCTTCGCTGCCAATGCAATGGCGAAAAATTCAGCCTGGACGACCGCCCCGGTTCCATCGTCAGTAAGAGAGCCGTCGGTAAAATTTTTTAGAGCGGACCGGAGAAGACCCGATAGGGCGTTTCCCTTACAGTAAAGCTCACAGAGATTCGACGCCGAAAACGAAGCTCGGGTACCATCGCAACTCGTGGCTTACTGGCCAGAGTATTTTCCAAGTCCAGCCCATACGCCATAGAGCAATGAGAAGAGCCAGTCTGGCAGTGTTCCCAACATCCCCATGAGCGCAATCTGCACACGGTCCTTTTGGCATCCGCCTGAATGACAAAATGCAGGGGTGGCAGGTTAAGTAAGACTTCAAGAGCAGCAGTGGCCGTAGATCGTATGGAGCCCGTAATTCCCAAGCAGGCAAGCCTTTGCAGAACCGCCAACTTCCGGATCGCAGTCCCCACAAGTGTCCTCGACCACCATATACTACGTTCATAGGAATACGCTGATATAGAGCATCGTGTTGCTTGTAGCATGTAGTTCTCGATGTAGATTGGACCTAAGTTTCACCCGCAAGTCATTTATTTGTATGTAGCGTGAAAATGTCTAATTCTGAAACTGCATGCTTTTGTGATTCTTTACTTTTTAATATGGAAAAGGTCTCTGAAATCGTTTTTGTTGGCGATTTTAATGGGCACAACACGCAGTGACTCATAGATTCGTCAACAATAAGTTTATAGCACGTTTGAAATTTGACTTATTGGTCTGACTATTTTTCTTTGAGTGATATTGAGTACTGCTCTGAATCCCTTATTAACATCTTGTGCGTTCGCGCAGTAATAAAATCTCGTGCTAAGGTTTAATTCGACTAAAATTTTAAATATCTTCGCAGGTTTTTCCTTTATATCTCCGCGCTTTCACAGTAAAAATCCTTACATTTTCACATAATGTAGGTCTCCAAATTTGTATATAGCTCTTTGTACAAGGAGATGAGACCACTCTATGAGAGGCTTCATCATAAATTTTCATAGAGAAAGAATTATAATTTCATTACATGCTAAATCAATGGACTCAAATCTTGGCGAATTATTGCACGTCGTAGCCTTATCTCGTTGTGCACAGATTCTTATACCCTAGACAGACTGTCTCCATAATGATTTAATTTTTAATTAAATGGAGTCAAATAGGTAGTGTGTTACACATCAAGGACCCATTTGCCACATTTCGCCTCAATTTCAAATGGACCAAATTTTACTCCATTTAGTAAAATTGCAGTATAAGTGCCACCTACAGTCTTTAAAATGAACTGAATTTATTGGAAAGTGGAAATTTTTCCCAATAAGGTTAGCAGTGACAGGCATCAGCTGATCATGAAGAAATTTTTTGCCACTTTCTTCTGTTTTTGGTCTCTTTCAACAACAAAAATTGTCTTCTACTAAATGCTTTGCAACTACAGAAAATACTCGCAAATTTTCTTGATAGCATTTAATTAAATTACTGAACTCTGTCATGATCTTTACTCATATTGAGGAACTGTTAATGACATTCCAAATGAAATAATTTTCGACCACAGTCTGTCATCACTTAATTTACTTGAAATGACTGAATTTCAAATTAAGTTATTATGGACACTGCCTGTCTAGGGTATATGACAAAGAACACATTGAAGCAGAACAATTGGGGCGAGAGTTTTGAATAATAAAAACGGCATCGGAGAGGTAAAAAGAGTGTTGTGACGGCGATCAAATGGCGATGATATAATATTAAAATGATATTTAGAATAATTTACAATCAGATTATCTCCCAACTCTGTTAAGAAAGACGTAGTTAGAATAAGCCAGTAGCTAGTGGGACCAACGAAATCTACCAAATAGGCTATGATATTTCATGCCAGATACTCAAATACTTCACTTTTCTTTAGCCAAACCTCTACATTAACTTTTTTATATCTATTCTATTTGTCAGAAATTTTCTCATCTACATGGATCCTTGCTTATGATCGCCCAAGACCTCAAAAAGGAAAGGAAAGCGAATAGACCAATTATTTTTATTTCGATTCTTTCTAAGGCTTTTTAAAAGAAAACACTGATAACATCTAATTTGAATATCTAGAAAATAAACACATTACCAACAGCCACCAGTACCGGAGCCAATGTCTTCACAATTCGGTAAGCCTGCCATTTTGCTCTTTTAGCCAAACTCTCATCTCCTTAAATGAATTGAATGTTTTCTTTCTGGACGTCTAAGTTGCTTGTAAACGAACTCCGGTGTACCGCAGAGTTCAGTTCTCTATCCCAATTTGTTTTTTCATTTTAATTAATAATTCTTTAGTTCTCAATTTTAATCCTATTCACAGTTCTAGAAATAGTAGCACTTTTGATTTCGTCTACTTCTTCTAGGATGAACTCGCAAAAAGAAAGAACTCAAGATTTAAAATTTATTTTCAGTGCACGTACTTGGATAACCCTATAAAAGTTCTTTTTGGCAGTATGCGACCGTTCAAACAATTTCAAAAACTTCTAACTTTTCCGATTAGTCGCTTCGATTTGTTTGACAGATGTGACAATTACAAAATGTAGGTAGAATTTGCATAACAATATAACTACTTCAGTTATGATGTACCAATACTGATTACTGAATCGCTTCTTAGAGTAAATAAAAGCAACACTTTCTTCATAAATAACTTAAAAAATATTGTAGCTGTACTGAGAGCATATAATCAAAATGTAAACTGTCTTATTATCTCTGTTACTAATGTACATAAAATAGGCATATCCTTTTACTTATTTTCATTTTTGATTTTTTTTTTGTATTTTTTTTTATATGTTATATTAATGAAGAGTTTTTCATAACCAACCTGATATTTGTGCTCAAGTTCCAATTTATGTTGTAGTTCCAGCTGTTTGGTTTTCTCCTGAAATGTATGCCACAACATTTGTTTTTGCATTTCTTGTTCCTTTTTTAACTGAAATATGAAAGAAAAAAAAATCATTAAGTTGTTTTTTAAATTTAGGGGGAAATGGGGGAAGTCGGGGAATTTAATCTTTAATAAGAAATATTTTAAGTAGTAGGTACTCTTTATTATTAGGAAATATTATTTAACTAAATATTCTTTGCTTGTTTTGCAATAATATAGCTAAGACCTTTATATGTATAAAAATTTCGAAGTACAGTGATTCTTCGGTTTACGCGAAGATAAGGTTCCTGAAAAATCTCCCGTAAAAAATAACAAAAAAAAGCATCTTAAATGCACGAAATTTTTATATTTATTTATATGTAGGGGAATGTCGTCAGGATTGGGCACTAGCGCCACCAATATTAGAGAGCTGCAAAACTTCTCTCAGTGACAGCAAACTTTTCGTGACATTACAGATTTGGAGCGCGAACGCAAAGCATGTCTTGTGCTCTCCTCAGTGGTTTGAAACTAATTTAGCAGCAGTGAATACGGCCAGAAAGTTAGGAGGAAATATGCAATCTTCAAGGTAAGAATTGTGAATGTGTTGTGTGGTTCATGCTTGAAAACAAATGAAGAGAAAAATTCAATCTTGTAACATGCTTGGTTGTGGTGTGACGGGATACGGCAATGGGGCTTGTCGACAAGGTTGGCCAATTTGTGTAGTCATGTTTGGCCCACTCTGATTGTGTGCTTCGAAATCGCAAAAAAATGTCTAGCACCAATCCCAACGAAATCCCCCAATAACACACTAGCTAAAGATACAAGGCCGCCCAACAAAGCGCAGAAATAGTCCTCATCGGACATAGCAAAAGTGAGAAGTGCATTTTAAGTGCGTCAATATAGCGACGAGCTATTATATTTGCGGGAAATGCGATTCCGAATAATGTGCTATTCAAATTTTGCTAAATAAACAGAAAAATGCAATAAATTTGATTTTTTATTTCATTTAATTAACTTTTCCAGGTTATTTTCAACCATTTCAGCATTTCGTCGATTGGCCAACTTAGATAGCACTGGTCGACCTTGACAGCAATTCGCTTTTTTTTTAATGCCTATATTTCTTTTCATTTTCTCCCAATGAAAATTGTTCCTTTTTCCCAAATCTTTGTAAAGATGGGCTGGATTGACCAAATTCTACCTTAAACATAAGTTATGGGCAAAAGTCAAAAGGGTGGCCAACCCTGAAGACATTCCCCTATATAAAACACAATAGAAACATAAATAGGCATCTTTGTCTAAAAAATGAAAGGAACTCGCAGATTTCACGTTTATAATTAAAATCAGAGTCAGAATCGAGACACATTTCCATAATGCTGGTGGAATCCTGGTCTTCTCTGAAAGTAAAGGGTTTTCCAATAAGAGGTGTTATTTCGATATTCAAAGAAAAATGCCATTTTTTGAGATAAATGATCGGATCTTTATTTCATTATAAAGAGGAAGGTATGCCGTTAATAATGGAAAATAACATCAGCCAAATGACCACCACGACCACTCCTACAGGACCATATCCTTTTCATGAAATTTTCCATAACCAAATCGCAAAGTGGCTGCCCTATGTCCTCGATAACTCTTGGGTTTTCCGAGCCCCAGATGCGACAATTTTGCTTGTTGACGAAGCCATCGAGGTGGAAATGGGCATCATCACTCAAGATGAGATTTCGATGGAATTCCGGTTCATTTTCATGCATTTCAAGGACCCAATCAGCAAAGACTCGCCGTTGTTGATGATAGGCCGGCTTGGATTCTTGTGTTAACTGAACTTTATAAGCCTTAAGACCCAAATCTTTATCCGTTTTCTCCAACACTTTCGGCTACAGCAGCAATATTCTCGACTGTTCTTGAGCGACGTGCACGGGTTTTATTCTTCACATCACTAACTTGTCCCGACAGCTTGAATTTTTCTACCAATTTCTGTATTGCGGTCCGACAAGGTGCTTCACGACGACCCAAAAATGTTCGAGTTTTACGATCCGTCTCTGCCACATTTTCACCATTTTTATAGTGAATTTTAATAATTTCAATGCGTTGTTGAATCGTGTATCGTTCCATTTTTATTAATGGCGTAGTTTGTACTTGTCAAAAGTTAAAAAATGACAGCTCTAAAACTGATACCTACCGAAATAGCGGGCGAATTAAAATAACACCTCTTATTAGAAAACCCTTTAGATGTTTTAGGAACGCTTAAAGTTGAAGGTTTCTTGAAAAATGTTGGTTGTGGAGATTTCTGTTGTTTTTCTCTAAGCAACCTTTGACTGCATTGATTTGCTTGTCTAATTATGTCTATATCTAATCACCTTGGAGCTCCTATCATGATCAGGCTCGTTTTCTACAATATATTAGGTTAAGTAACCATTCACTTTCATCGTATTCTCACTGTCTAGTTCAACGAGATCTTCATTAGAGGTTCAGGTTAGCGAGAATCTAGTAATATGTGAGAAGCAATATACGACAAATTTGTGGTGAAATGTAAAAATATGTGATAAAAATATACTTATACGATAAAAAATCAGAATCACCCCCAGGTGTAAAATATGTCATTGTTTTTATTTATTTTTATTTTTTATACTACTGGGTTACTACTATTAGCAATAAATATATAAATATATTAATTATTAACTCTTCCTTATTTGATTTCGTGACGTACCGAATTGTAATATGTATTAAATTACAATTTTCGTGTGGCAAATCAAATTAACTATCAACAAGTGAGTTTTAGTGTGAAATTTTATCTGATGTTTCGTGGTAAAAAAAAAGTGGAAACAAAAATCTTTTACAATCGAAAAATCTTAAAAAAAAAAATCTATTCAAAAGCAGGCGTTTCGTAATAGCAGGAACCGTATTACTCATCAGTACAGCTTGGTTCTTGCCTGCCGTATACGCCAAAGTGCACAGCCAAGCTAACCTCATAATGCACTTAAAACAATTCTTAAGTGTGAATTATATACGAGGCGAAATATACTAAGTATTTACTTGAATGCCTAACAAGATTAGCCCTATGCGGGACTCGCATTTCATTCAAGTGTTTTGATATGAAATAAATTCATAGCGAATTTAGTCAATATGAAATTAACTGAGTTTGCTGCCAAATCCGCAGTTCGAGAATTGAGTGGAAAAAACGCCTGCTTTTGCATAGAAATTTCTCTGCAAGGCTATGGCGTTTCAAGTATTCGTTACTCACACATAATGGCGTCCCTGGTTCAACAAAATAGTTCTCCAAAATTTACAAAAAACTGATCTAAAGGTAACCAAAAACAAATTACCGAAAGATATATGAAAAGTAATTACATGGTCGCAAATTTTGCAAGTGATATCGCGGAGCTTACAAAGTACAGAGGATGAAATCCCAAATTAAGGAGAGCTACAGAGACAAGAAACTTATCCAGTTTCCAACGGTCGTCAGAGATAATTTTAAAACTAGACCAGTTTTGGGAATATATGGTGGCGGGAAAGGATGCTATGTTTGACCCTCATTTTATTTATTACCATTTAACTTTTCGCTGCTTATATACTTCTTAACGGATATAAATTCCGCCACTTAATTTAGGTGCAAATTAAATATACACAGAATAAATATAAAGTCAATAATAACTTCTCGATTCGAGCTATTTTTACATCTAAAGCTATTTTTCATAATAAATTTTTCCGTAGAAAATTATTTTTAATATTTTTTTTTTTTTAAATGGAAAATTCTCTAAGAATACATGGTCCGAAGAACCAGTTGACGGACAAGAACAAAAAAATATACACACACACACCTATCCATTGTAAATCTCTACTTTATTTTCTGCGGAGATGCGTAAGTAATTTTACCAATTTATTTACCTTTTCAGTGCAAACATCAACGAGTACCCGACTTAAAAAAAAAAACATCGAAAATAACTGCGTACTTATCGGTCGTTAACACATCACCCCCAACAAAAACGATTATTTTTTCTCCCCATTTTATTGGCGCGAGGTGTAAAAATAATTTTTTTTTTTTAAATTAAAACAGACGCAAATTTTGCTTCTATCTAAATTTTATCGCGCAATTTAATCCGCACCATCTTGTATTGATATGATTGTACGTATGTGTATCGTCTCACCTTTAGTCTTTAGATGACGAAGTACCTAACATTTGTATAGGATTCGGACGTAATCGCGACGGTGTCCATTTTTACTTACACGCGACATGTGTTAACGAATATCACCACAAAAAAAAAACGGCATCGTTGAGGTAACGGCAAAAATAACATTTTGTCGTCAAATTCGATCTTGAACTTGACGCACAAAACTATCTCGGGGAAGTGTGTGACGTTAAACTTGTTCGTAGTGAGTAAAGAAAAATTGGAGGAAAAACTCTGATGAAGCATTTTTACACGTACAAAAAAAAAAAAAAGAAAAAAAATGGGACGTAGGAAGACACATCACTAGTGAGTGTGACAGTTGGTGGGTGTATATAATATTAACCCGTCAGATGGCGTGTGGTCTGTTGAAATATGAGAGGTCAACCCCAAAGGTTTTTCCAGACGAGTGGCGACCTCCTGGCTGGAATTAATAAATAATTCACGTGATAGAAAAATGATTTTTTTTTATACTGGACGTGGACTGCTTGAAATTGAAACGTACAAAAAATTTAGCAGTCGCAACTAAAGAAAAAGATATTGAGTAAAAACCAAAAGCTACCTAATTTCGGGAATACTGATTATGAAAATATAGGGTGACTAAAAGTTTTTTCGTTTTACCTTCCATCTTGAGAAGCGAGCTAAAACTTTGTAAAAAGTAATTTTATGGAAGATCAAGTCCGTAGATTAGTGTTGCCATATGATAATTTTGATTTTCACTATATGTATTTATTTGAGCACTACTTGGGAAGACGCGCACCTAGAGAATTTTATAATTTTATTAAAACTTTATATAAAAAAAAAAAAAAATTAACCAAACTAGTTTTTTCGCAGATGAAAATCAATACATTCAAGCTAGCGGTTTTAGTGTTATGATGAGGAACAAGGAAGAAATTGTGATTCCTCAAAGATCGTACAGGAACAGCATATAAAAAAAAGTATTTAACAGATTCAGGAGAATTTATCAACACTTGTATACAGTCAGAGTCAATAATGAAAACGATTCGGGAATGTTTCGTATTACATTCTGGAGAGAATCCAATGGAATGCCTACATATGCTGTAAGGATAACAGGATTATGCTAATGAAGCTTATAAAAGGAAAAACAAACGATGGAAAAAGTCGGGAAGCGGTGATTCGATAAACCGCATAGAAATTAGACCAAACTGGACTCAAGGTAGTAAGAAAAACTTCTTGGAACATCTCTTCCACAAAGTCCAGAGTAGCAATAACCTTGACAGTAATTGAATTACTATGATCCTTCAAAAAAAAAAAAGATGAATATTACAGAAGTTACCCAAACCTTTAATTTTATTAAGCCTATAGTTAAAGAACAAAGGCTTCCTTTTACGAGAAAAGGACATGCTAGTGCACTTACTGATATTGAAAGGAAGACAGTTAATTGAATATCATTTTCGTACTCACTTTTATTGGAAAAAACGCAGAAAATTTTGACATCGCATTAACATAGCAAAGGATTCTCAAATTTGTTAGGATCAGAATATGGAGACAAACACACACACACACACACACACACACACACACACACACACACACACACACACACACACACACACACACACACACACACACAACAAGGCTCAGTAACAAGTCGTTACGTATTACAGGCGTTATGAGATCCTATCGTATCAACGTCCATCTACAACATCGAAGAGTGAATAAGAAGGCAACTTCAAGAGAATCAATCTGGTGGGTCATATCCACAATGAAATATATCAGGATCCGAAGATCAAAGAATATGACATATCCAACTAGACTTGATTTCAAAACGACAATTTCATGTGGTACTTAGGGATTGCCAACAATGACGAACTAGTAAAGGTTCCTTTCTCCATATATGTAGATATTTAAAACTAGAAAAAGAGTTGATTTAAAGGTTTCGGTACATTTTCTACTTGTATTCCAGGCTGAAGGGCTGGCCATAGAAGATTACTTAAAAGTTTGTATTCTTGTGCTTAAGATTCTGTAGCGCAGAAACAACACCTTTTTGGGATTACCTTCAAACACCTAGCGATGAGCAACAAAATTATGATCATGTAGATTACGGAGGCTACTGATGGTTTGCCAACACATTTTTGATTATATCAAAACCATTTCCATCATTGCATAACTATTGCAGGCTAATCACTGAAAATAGTGAGGAAAACTTATTGAGGAAACGAAAGCAGAAACGTGGATAACAATGTCAGGAGGAGGTGGAGAGGCTATGTAGAAGATCTATGCTACAGAGGAGAGAAGAAGAAGAAGAAAAATCTCTGGCGATGTGAATCTAAGCACCAAAGGATTTATGGGAAACGAGAGTCCTAACCTGATTGTCAGATACCCTCTATTTTGAAAAAAACAAAAAAAAATCTGTAATAAATGCTATAAAGCAAACGAACTTTCTTTTAGTGCTCGAGGGGAGGTAATACAGTGTGCATCATGTTCATCTTAATTTGTTCTTTTTTTTATAAATCTATGTCCTCTATAATCCAGAATGTTTGTCCTATCCAGAAAGATCGACTGTATTCAATAAACACTCACCAGATAGGTGTGCAGGATAGAAATTTTTGGATATGATCTTTTTTTGATCTCACCAGAACCTATTACTCATAATGAGGACAAGAATTCTCCAAAAATTATTGCGATTGTCTTTCAATTTCGTTATGGTAAATTCCAAAAGTATGACGACATTGTATTAAACCTTGGGTACTCCAGCAGATGCATGCAAAGCGATCGATCAACAATAAAATCTACCGCAATCCAAGTGATATTTCTAACACGGAAGTCGCTCTATTCGAACAAGAAGTTTAATCATGCTAATACATGGATAGCCTCAGCTAGCCACAGGCTAGTTTTAGATTTCCAGTTTTCTAATCATAAATCGATCTCAACAAAGTACGAGAAATACAAAGTGTAAAAATGTAAACTTGCCAGAGCACCACATGTGCATGTTTGTAAATATGTAGGCGAACTTGTGTATGCATTCCACAAGCATTATTTACATGTAATGATCATATAAAGCGGGGACTCCTATTCCTATCCTATCCTATCCTATCCTATCCTATCCCATCCCGTCCTATCACTTAATCGGTGATCCATTAGACCACACCCCGACTTAAGGTGAACATTTGGCTCGAGCTAATTTATTTCCTTCGATTGCATATAATCTCTGCCGATAAAAATGAATAATGAGCACATGGCGCATGGTTGTCTACGCGAAACATGCAAGATGACATATGAATGGGGAAGCAACTGGCTAAGAGCTAAGGCAAATCTATGTGAGACTCTGAGCCCATAGCACACACCTGTTGGACGTTCCTTTCCTACATATACATACCATTCACTCTGGCTATATACTTAGGTAGTGTTGGCGGAATGGCAACATAGTAAACCGCGAACTTATTCACAATTGCATGTAAGAGCGGTAATTATTGCCGGCCGCGCATAGCTAGCCGCATTAAGCGTAAAAAATCACGATTTCGAGATTGAGGCACGCTCATTATTAAGATGTCGCTGGATACCTGTTCGTTAGAGCAATTATTTTGGCACCAATCCAGTGATATAGGAAAGAACTTAACCGAAGGGAAGGGGTTGGTGAACGTTGGGTATACCTAACAAGCCGGCAGATTCTTGGACGTCACAAAATTGATTCACAGTGTTTCTTAGTTAGAGGAGTTCCCCTTAAGTTGTTTTTTTTTTATTTTTTTTCTGTACTGTTTGAGGATAGAAAAAATGTAGACGATTTTATTCAGTGTGTTGATGATATTCCGGAAATGATTTATGCACCTGATTAGGTGGAACCAGATATGCTACCTCCGTCCTCCATCTTCAAGTTATGTAAATTTTTTTGCAAGTTTAATAGTGCCTTTAAGATACGAGAGAATACAAATGGCGCAAACATGACTCATGAAAAATTAAATGAAAAAAGAAAACTCATTGAAATTCCGAAAATGATCAACACACGTTAGTTTCTCTGACGTTCCATGCGCACGCAATTTTAAGTTTATTACGTGGATTTATTGCGTACCAACGCGTACTTTATTTAGATTTATTTTTATTTTTTCCGATTTTAGTAAAAACACGATTTGGTAAATAACAAATTTAGCCTTCCGTTTAGATGAACTCGGCAGGATTTTTATTACGTGAACGCCTTCCACAAAAGTTTCAAAGAGTGTCGAAAAAGTGCTACAGTAGCAATTAAGTACCTTCTTTCAGTACCTACGATTAGAATTTTTCTGCCAAGATTTAATTATTTTCAGATTTCAAGCTTATATTCAGCAAAAGATATACGTAAAACCTGCCAATTGGGACACTGCCCAATCGAACCACCTGCACAATTGGATCACACACACACTTCCGACATACAAAGAGGTTCTGGAACAAGCTTCACTGTGTAATTGGGACACCTGTGTAATCGGACCATGGACCACATATTTATCCATAATTTTGATCTTTTTGAACCTTACCATTCGGAAAAGACGTAAAGAAAAATCACGAAATAAAGGAAATGCGCATGAGATTGTGTCTACTTACAATATAAAAAATTGAATTGCTGTTTTGTGTACAATCCCTGTACATTTTTAGAACAAGATGCATACATTAGAGGAAGATAGACTGAATGACAAGCAAAGTTAGTTTTACCGACATCAAAGTTTTTTACATTCTTTGCATTTGCTGCAATAAATAATTAATGCGTCGAAAATTTGCGCTATTTGGTACATAAATATGTATGCGTGTATCTACTACATATGTACATATTTGCAGGACCACGAATCGTTCTTAAACATTTTTGTAGGTGATTTGTGTGATTCCCCGAAATTTATTTCCTATGAATATGAGTCAAATAGATACGCCAACACTTTTCATGAGTTACGTGACTATAAATAAGGAACTCGTTTTGTGTGATCTTACTTAGGATTACGCATAGAATTTTTCATCACTGCACATCAGAATTAATAATTTGTGAAATTAAGTGTTTTTGAATAAAAAAAAACAAGCTACATACAAGGACCCGTTAATTAAATAGGAAAATAGACCTGAGAATTTTTTTTTTCAATTAGGTAGATTTTTTCAAATGAGAACTCAAAGCAAATATTTAATGTTGTGTAAATTGGAAGAAAAAAAAAATATCCAATCTAACATCTTTTAAAAATTGAAAAAAATACAAGGTCGATTAGTAAAAACTTAGAAATCATAAAATCGTTGAAAAAGATAGGCTTAGTCCGAGGAAGAATGATGAAATATTTGAAATTAGCAAAAGCCAAGTGTAGAGAATTTAAAAAAAATAATAATGAAATAAAAAAGTCGCTTCAGAGATTTGAACCAACTGGAAGAAAATGTTTAAAATTAACCGGCCCGTATGCAAAACTGGATATTTCAATGGTTTGTGAAAGCTCGTGGAAAAAATTTACTAGTATCTGGCTTTAAAAATTCCAGAAATGTTAAGTTTGACTGAATTTAAGGCATCGAAGTCATTCCGTAATCGTTACAACATTACTTTCGATGTGGTATCAGGAGGGGAGATGTTGACCTGCGTATACGGTTGAGGCATATCGGAGTATTATTCAAAGCCTTTGTGATGGATACGAACCTTCAAATATTTTTAAACTAGATGAAACTGGACTCTTCTTCCAAACAACACCAACCAGATCACTTCTCTTGAAGAATGAAAAGTGCTCAGGTGGGAAGTTATCCAAGGAACGCTTAACGTTGGCTTTTATCTGCAATTTAGCTGGTGATAAAGAAGATCTTTTAGTAATTGGCAAGGATAAAAGGCCGAGGTCATTTGACAGAATAAATATATTCAACAGCATTTATCCATTACATGGAGAGCCAATTTAAGGGCGTGGATGAACTCTACTATTTTTAGTGCATGGTTGCATACACTAGATGCGAAAATATAAAGACAGAAAAGAAAAATTTGTATCTTCCTCGACAATGCTGCCTGTAATGTGGTCGATGAGCTTACTTCCAATATAAAACTTTAATACCACCAAATTTTACTTCACATTTATAACCATTGGACCATTATTGGAGGTTAAAAATTCTTCAGAACTTGCAAAGAGAATTTCTCCCATTTGATGCTCTCGGTTGGCTTAAATCTGATTGGGACTATGTAACTAAATCAACAATCCATAAATGTTTTCGAAATTGTGGGTTTACGCACGATAATATCACCGTAGATATAATTACTGAAAATAAGGCGTGTCGCAAAAGTTTTGAGACAAATTCAAAAGTTTTGTGTTTGGAATAGAAACAAGATATTTGAAAGCAGTTGCCAAAGGCATTAACTTTTATTCAGAAACTATCACACTAAACATTTAAACTGTGGCTAATGGCCCGTTATCTTCGATTTTACGTAGCTTGTTGCGAACGCTCTTCATCAAGGCTTGGACGAACGAAATGTCAATTTCTTTCAAATTTCGCTTAATTCTACCGACTAATTGTTGTTCTGATTTAGCTTCTCAGCCTCTATTGTAGACCTCCCGTTTGAGAATAGCCCAAAATCTTTCGTTTGGACGTGCCTCTGGAACGTTTGGTGGATTGTCATCTTTGGGCACAAAGGCACTTTTTGCTTATTTAACCAGAAGATAGTCTTTTTTCGAATAATGACACCGTGCCAAGTCCAGCCAGAACATTATTTTGTTTTGAGCGTGATGTGTTGCAATAATTTTTTTCAATTTCGGCAAGCACTGGCTGGTATAAACATTAGAATCAACTGGTCGAATATACCGCGGTGATATTCCTTTCAATGAAATCGCAATCCATACCAACACGTTTGGCTCGTACTTCCTACTTACCGTAAAATGTTATTCTTTTTTTTTTTTTTAATTACTGTGTACATACATATAAATTTTATCAATAGTTTGAACTATTTTTATACTCATTTTAATAAAGCATTTTTTAAGTTTACATATTATAATTAGTTCCATAATTTTTCATATTCATTTCGTCGGATACATTGGAAAAATAGCTCTCCTTGTCTATACATACATAAATTCCTTCACCTGTAAAGTCGGACCACTTGTAAAATCGGGCCAGTAATTGCTGCCAGCGTGAGACCGTGAGCCGCAATTACTCTACTATTTCCAGATGTAGATGCGAAAGTTATGTAAGCCGTCTATTCATCTTCTTCACATAGTCTTCATCTGTATGTATTTTTCCTGAAAATGTGGAATGGTGCTCTCAGATGTTTTGGAAGCTGGAATGTCTGATCTTTCGCATTTAAGTGTCCCAGAGGATCTATCGGAGAGTTAGTCAATTCCTTACATCAACATTTCAAAGATAGTCGTTTTTCCATGTCGTTTGCAGCAAAATTTTGCCGACAATCCTTTACCAACAAGGTCGACACCACAGTTTTTCGTTTCGAACTGTCCTGTTAAGAGAGTTTATAGGAAATTTGACGTGGGATTATACGAGTATATTGATTTAAGCTTATAGGCATATACTAATTATTTGAGTCTTTTTTTGATATTTGGCAACTGTTTGATAATGTATTTAGATGTTAGGTACGATTGGTAGAATTTCCATACCTCTACACAGCGCCTTTCGCTGTTTTCTGCTGCTTCTGCACTTAATATATTTTCTTTAATAGAGAAACTGTTTAGTTCAATTTATTTTAAAATCTTTGCTTTCATATCTATTTTCCATTTGAAAATTGAAAGCCGCTTTCAAACAACAACAGAAATGTAAACTAATGATTTCTTTGGGGTAATTAATTACAGCTATGATTACGATTATATGTAGGAATTAAAATTCAAGTACAATTATTTGACAATAATTTGTTATTTTAAATACGATATTATAGAAAGGAATTAATTTGATAATTATCAAAATAATGATTAATTCCTTTCCTTCCAAGCCAATAAAGTAATTATTGTTAATTATTCAAAGTAATTATAACTTAGGGACTATTTTGGCAATTACATTAAACATTATTTCAAATAATTAAAAGTAATCTTCAATTATTGTTAGGTAATTGACAATTACTTTCAACTACTCTCACATAAATTTTTTTTCGTACCTACAATAAGAAGACATTTATTTTTTTAACTGAAATTGTTCTGACCGATTCACTGACACCTGATGAGTTCTTTTATGCAAGAAAAACTGAATATCTGGTGGTAACTAATATGAATCTCGAGTGGAAAGAAATGTTCCTTCGTTTTCAAATTCAGAAATGGAATCTCCATGTAAAGAGAACTAAAGAAATAAACAGCTGAGATTTTGACATTTGACACATCCTCATGCTCAATTTTACTTTTATACAGTTGTTCACGCTAGCTCAATTGGCAAGGAACTTAGTGAAGACTTTCTACTTGCTTACTTTGCACGTTTATTATTTATTTAATTTATTTCACTTAAGAGTAAACTCTCGTTTCGCGGACTCTTAACTTCAATTTCAAGCGATATCGATATCAACTTTTCAGTACAGAAACAAATACCTGGAACTACTCATATAAGCGAAAAAAAAATCTTTAAAGTCTGGCAGAGCTATCTTTCAGGCAGTCTAGCAAAGAGTCTTTCTTCTTTGAGGTGCCTATTTATAAGAGAGGCTTAAAGATTTCTTGAGAATTTGTTTGCTTTCTTTTGTTTCTTGATCGGGCCTCCATTTTGGTGATTTTTGCTCCTTTAAATTTCTTAAGGGGGGTTCCCACTGAAATCTTAATAAACACGAAAAGTCAGTACAACTTTGCGTCAAATCTGTTCGGATTATCATGATACAAACTGCACATAATTAGACAAAAGGGATAAACTTAAGTAAGGACGCGTCAAAAATAAAGATATCGGAATTTTGTATGTACCTATTAACTTTAAAAAACTCTACAATTCATGAAATTTGCCAACTTTGGTACATAATTACGTAATAATGGTACATCAAGTGAGTATGGAAGATATTGAGGTAGAAGAAGGAATCGCGGAAACAAAATCAATAAAAAAGTTTCGGTTAGGTACAAATATATTTCCATCTGAATGTTGCTATTTTCAGAGAGGAATAACTATCAAAATTATGATATTATTTCAAAGAAAGTTTAATTTGTAACAAAGATCGAACCTTTTTTTTTGTTTATTTTAAAAAACCGAAATTGTTTAGTGTAATGATAAGGGAAATATAGTCAATAATGTTAACCATGCTAACGGCAAAAATTTCTTGTTTTTATATATTTTGCATACAATTTGGCGTTTTTAATTCGCTTCATCACCGTCAGATGGAATGATATGCTTTTGGAAAGCTTTCACTTGATTTGAAAGCTTTGCGGGCTGTAGCCAGACCATTTTCTACATTAGCTACATGTGTGTGTAGATTTCGCTGAATATTTTAATTTTTATCATTGGTAATTTCTTATTGTTGCTTGGGAGGTTAGAAATTTTTTTTGGCTGTTCTATTCTGGTTTTAGGTAACAAATTGTAAGTAACTATTATTTAATCATGGGACGTGTTAGTAAAATTCAGTTCAATAATTATGGAATAAAGAAGAGAAAACTGAGTATTGCTAGATATGTAAATTTGTATATATGAAGGTACATTGAACAGTAAGTCCACACGAAAACGATCAAAAATGACTTTTTTTGTCCTGATCATTTCCGATTTGCATGAAACTTTCACAGTTTGTAGGGAATACCAAAATAGTTCACCCATTTTTTTGTTTGTTTTTGTTTTCCCTACCACGCTTCAGTCCCCCATTTGGGAGGTTAGAAATTTTGTGATTTTACGATGAAACGTCATTTTCAAGAAATGATATCTCGAGAATGGAGTAGCCGATATTTCTGATTTTTGTTAATAATAGTATTTAAAAAAAATAGTATTATCTATTATTGAGGACTTCTAGCACCTTTTTTTCCTTTATTTATTTTGAAGCTAGAGACCTTATCTATTTATGTACAAAAAAAAAAAATTGCGATAGCGTTCGGCTCCGTTTTGATATATGATATACCCAAAGCAAGCTGTATGGGAGCACTGCACTGATGAAGATGTTACCTGAAAGCATTAATCTTTGATTTTTTTTTCGGTTTTCGTTTTTCCCTCATTTAAACCAGTTTTTTTTTTCATTTTATACTATAAGATGACCGAGTCCAAGTCTTTTAGCCAAATATTTCTTATAGACATCGATAGATTGCGATAAGGATTGTTTTCTTTTAAGAATAGTTAGGTACCTACTTAATATATTTTGGGGTTTCCGTTGTATTTTATCAAAAGTTGCGCATTTACTGTGAAAGAACGGTACATTATGTTTTATTCAAAGTATATTTTTTCCATCTTTCTGGTAGCATATAGATACCGCATCGGAAAAAAGCTTCATCTTTTGAGGCTATCCACAAATCGACCCAATTTTTGGTATCAGCATATGATGTGAAATGTTTCTCAGACAGGGCAGTGTCTGGTGAATTAGGCGGGTGGGGTAGGACTTCACAATTGAGTGTTTCCAATTAATTTTTTCGTGTCTGAAGTAGCAGTGGGCGGGTTTTCCCTGAATCTCATCAATTGTGTTCGATCAAGTGCCCCAGTAATGATTTCGTTCGATTTGAGCAACTCATAATATACGACAACAAGCTGATTCCACCAAATAACAACATAAGTTGTTCTTTCCATAAATATTCGGCTTGGCTGTCGACGTTGAAGCATGGCCTCGTGGTCCCCATAATTTCCTCTTCCTTAGCTTATCATAGTGGATCCATTTTTCATCAGAAGTGAGTATACCATGCAAAAAACCCTTTTGTTTATGCCTGGAAAGCAGAATTTCACATGTGCAAAATTGGCGTTCAACGTCTCTCGGCTTCAGTTCATATGGAACCGAATTCTCTTGCTTTTGAATCATTCCCAACGATTTTGAGTCAATTCTACTGTAAGAGCAATTTCTTTTTAATTTTGCACGAATCTTCCTTCAAAAACGCTTCCAGTTCCGCGTTTTCGTACACTTTCAGCCTTCCGCTATGTTCTTTGCCTTCGACGTCAAACTCAACGTTGTTAAACTTTTGAAACCACTCACGACAACTTCTCTCACTTAAAGCAGCAGCCTCACAATATGCTTCTACAAGAAATCGATGCGCGTCAACTGCAGATTTGTTCAAATTAAAGAAGTAAATCAAAAGTTCCAGCAAATAATGGTTATTCGGCTTTTTGAGCGAGAAAAATTATGTGATGCTGATACAAAATCGCGAATACTTGGAGGTTATGGTGGTGCCAGATGTCCAACCTGGCGATATGACGTTTTACATCTGAAAATGTCAACCATAACTTATTGAAGGGGCCATCTGTTGTCAAACGGCGAAAACTTATTTGTACTCCCAATAAAAATTCAGATTTTTCTCTTATACTGGCAAAACTGTCAGTCCCAAACTCCTAGTAGGAAAACTGGGTACTGCATTAACGTAGTATGATTGAAAGATATCATATGCGCGAAATTAAGTGCTCACACGTCGCGATAACTATATATTATGTATAGGCTCATGACTCTGCGATATTAAATATAAGATTTATGTGGGTACTGTAGTAATGTATGGTGATGACCGTTGCCCCCGGTCATGTACAAAGAAGTTAAGTGTTCATGCAAGTCAGAATAATAAAATCTCAAACATTTTTTGTTGTTGTTATTTGTTGCATTTTTTTTTTCATTTTCATAATTTTCGCGGTAAAAGCCCAGTGCTTCTTTAACTTTCTCTGTAGTTCAATATTATACGGACATATATCTGCTTAATGAGCAAAAATTCGATAACTCAGTCAAATTTTAATCGATTTTAGTTCACAAATGGTCATTGGATGTGCAATCGAATTCGCTATTAATGATATGAACAGAAAAAAAATATTGTAGAGCAAAATAAGCCATCAAATTGTTGTCAAAGTTCAAGGAATGTGTAAAATATGGTAAATTTCGAAATGTTTTCGACTGTAACTTTGTGACTTTTCATCGCAACGAAATAAGGAATATATGGTTAGAAAGGCCTATTTCTCTACTTGCATGTACCATAAAAAAATGGTGGAGTTATAAAATATTATATACATGGACCTACCGAATAACGGTTTTTTTGGGTCTAAAATGAGATTTTGAGGGTGTATGAGAAATTTCTAATATGCCACTACCTTTAGTTCCACTAGACCTACAACCCGCACTATGTCTCGTCAAAAAAATATCTAGTTTATCTTTTTTTGTAACACAGTGAAATTAATGACTTTAAAGGACACATAAGGCTATCAAAATATAGTCTTCTTCCTCCTCTAAAATTTTACGAGCCATAATCTCCCAAATTTATATATTTTATTTATTTTTTAAGACCTAACTGTCTCAACAGACTCACCCTGTATAAAAATTATCTTAATATAATTTTCACCATAACTCAAATAATCATCTATACTACATAGTTCACCTTGAACCTACTTTAATGCATCTACAGAACGTAGATGAAAATCTCTTCATTCACTGCAAGTATCCAACACACACAGAAATAAAATCGAATACATTTGTACTTGATGCGATTTTCCCTGCCGAAATAGATTTTCATTATATTTGAACGGAAGGAGTATAGGTACTTATGTATATCTCATTTCTAAATCCGTACCGGAAATGGCAAAAAAAAAGCAAAAACCCCAAGCCAACAAAGTTATTTCGGTGATGTTAATTTATTTTCGGGACAAATCTCATGTAGCTGCACATTGCACATTAATTCCTTGAATTTTAATCAAACAAGAGACTCGAGAGAAAATTATTATACAAAAAAAAAAAACCAAAACACAACAATTATTTCATAATAAAACTCACCTCTAAAATTTGTTGATTAATGTCACTAGGTTGCCCAGGTGAATGAGATGCGGTACTGTCTATTGAAAGCGTACTTGGTACCACTATCATTCTATCACGCCCGACTGCTGAGTCACGGGCCATATCTGAAAGATAAAAAGATTTGGTTTTTGTTTTAGATATGTTTTAGCTTAAAATTCGTATCAAAATTCAGAATTTCGTTTTCTTGATTTCTCTGTTTATTAAAAGCTACATACAGATGTAGATAGGTACCTACATCAGATTAAGAAATTCTATATTCTACCCTCATTCCAAGATAAGCTCTGTTTTTTTTTTTTATCATGATCAAAACTCAAGGAAAATTTCGGAAAGATTTATATAAAAATAGCCGAAATGGTAGACAAAGAATTTGAATTTGCTTCGATTTTATAATAAGAAAATTTGGTAAGAGAGTTCACTAATTTTATTTATTTACCAACGCACACTGCACCACAGACGTTGGGAGGAATTTCTGGAATGTCTACTTCAGAAATATTATGTTGATCAAAAAATCTGTTCTATCTACTCACCACACCCGCATCTAAATAAAAGGCTTATCAAATTGAAAAAATAAAAAAATAAAAAAACAAAAACTAAAGTGCACAATCTTCATAAGGACATTGACTCTTTAGGTGTTTGAGTAGATTTTAATCGAAGAGATATGCTTTCCATTAGCTGTACAGGGTGTTTCAGGAAAAGTATAGACAAAAATGTGGTCGGCTATGATATTGGTTTGCAACTGAAGAATCGAGATGAAACGGATATCCGGTAACTATCCGGCCTAAATCATTTACGCGGCCGGATACGTGATAGTAACTTAATATTCGGCAAGATTCGGATATTCGAAAAATTACGATAATTCATAAAATCAACTGCAATACATAAATATTCGTAAGGTAAAATAATACGACAGTGGATTATAGACACCGTAGTACTAAAAATTAACAATACCAGGTGTACAAGTATGAAATGCGGATTTCAGACAACAGATGATGCACCAATGCAGTTATTGCTATAAAGATTTGACACTGCGCCATTTTATTGTGTCAGACGTGCAAGTGTGATAAATTGGAAAAGTGTATGCATACTGTAGTGTTGTCGAGAGGAACAAGTGGCAGCCAGGTCAGGAATGGTGGATGTGTTAAAACTTCATATCCAAGAGCCTGGAGCTTCTTTTTCGTCCTTAAAGTTACGTGAGGCCTTGCATTGTCATGTTGGAAGACACCACATTTTCGGTTATACAGTGTTGGATGAAGTTCGCGTATTTTTGCATCCAGTCGGGTTTGCTGATCACAATATAGGTCTGCTGTCACAGTTTGAGTATCTAACAAGGTTATCCAAGAATTGCTAATATTGTTACTGAGAAAGCAAAGAAAAAGCAATGGGAATCCGAGCTGTCATAATTTTTCGTTTAAATCGCGAGGAATCTATCGGTACCATTTGTAGACAAATTCTCAAATTCTCAATCGTAATATGTTTAATAGCAGAGCCTGAAAATAACTCTCCATTAAGTCGTTTTTTAAGTGAGGTCTGACTGGAAAATTTTATATTTAAAAAATAAATTTTAATAATACTTTTAACTTTTATTTTTAAAAGTAAAAGTTAAGAGTAAATTTTTATTGTACGAAATAAAAGTTTTAAGTCTTTTCAGACTTTTATCTAACAAAAAAACTTTTTGAGAGTATTTCGAGACTTTTATTTTATAAAAGTATTTTTAAAAGTCTTTTGAGACTTTTATTTTAGAAAAATCTTTTTAAAAGTATTTTGAAACTTTTATTTTATAAAATTCTTTTTAAAAGTCTTTCTTTGTGTTTTTATTTAAATATAAAAAGTATTTACAGTCTAAAGTAAAAAAACAAACCCTCTCCCGCTGTTTATAACATTTTAATCGATTTGATCCATATACATAACATAATTTGTTTATATCATATAAACTTAAGGAAAGTCCAGACTCTGCCTGTCTGTAACGCATTCGAATTCCAGGATGGCCTTTCTTTTAATTAGAAAGAAATTAAAAAAAAAATCATAAAAAATTAAATAAAAACAAGTAAAAAGGCTAGAATTAGTCTGAAACACCAATACTTATGATACCCTATATGAATGTCCGTCTGGATAAAATCGATTGAAACATTATTATAAACAGCGGAAGATGTTGTTTTTTTTTAAATCAGACCGTAAATACTGTAAATAATTAAATAATAAGCATAAAGAAAGACTATTAAAAAGATTTTTATAAAATAATAGTCTCAAAAGACTTTTAAGATGATTTTTATAAAATAAAAAAAGACTCTTAAAAAGAAATGAAATAAAAGTCTCGAAATACTATCAAAAAGTTTTTGTTTTGTATAACAGTTAAAAATAACAATTAAAAATAATGATTATTTTGGGAGTCTCAATAATAAAAATTACTAATTTTTATTATTTTAAACTCTTATTTCTTATAATTTTGTTTAATTCTTATGGAATAAAAGTTAATAATAACTCGTATTCTATTTTTTGAAAAAAGTCATACAAGTTTCAATACCTAATATTAAGCCTTTTTTCAATCTCTCCTGTAGTCATTAGTTTTAAGTAACTTTTCATTAGTGAATAGTGCAAAATAGTGCAATCGACACAGTTAAAGGTAATGTTTAATGTGGAATCAAGGTCTCCCCATGAATTAAAAAATAAAAACTTAAGCAGAAAATCAGATAAGGAGTTTCCTGGCCCAATTGGTTGGACAAAGAATTACTACAAAAAAGTGATATAGGTACTATGTAGGTTCGAATCTCACACATGGCCAAATATTTTTGCTGATTCCTACTACATATTTATGTAAAAACCAATGTTAGCTCGCTTCCTTTGCTAGATTACATATACGAATAACAATAATAGTACAAACAACAAAAATGAAGAGAATCAAACAAAAGATATAAATAACAGAGAAGCTTCCGGATCTCGTATGTTGAAATGAATCCGTTATAGGCAACTAGGGTTGCGTTGGCTTGGAAAGATACACAAAAGGTCTGTTCACGTACTAGCTTGAAAGTACAAACTTTTTATTTCAAGGCATTCGCGTACTCGAAAATTGAGAGAGAATTTAGCTGTGTTCTTTTGTGTCCGCAGAACAGGGCAGAATACAAAAGATACACAGAAGAACGCCCCATACATTTCCATAGAAAATTTAAATGAAGCGAACAGTACAAAATGGTTCCTTCAATCGACAGAGCAATTTGTTCTCTCCAGTTTATGCGAGTTCAAGAACAAGGTATACACAAAAGAACACAGGTATTGTTGACGTCACTTTTCCTCTCCGTTCAATTTATAGGTTTGTTCGATGAAAACACCGTGTAAATTTTCCCTTCCAATATTTACCCAGGGTTTTGTGTACTCATCGAACAAGTTACTTGAATTTAGAGTAAACCTAGTGGAATGACGTTTCTCTGACAATTCTACAGAGTATAATTAATTGTAAAAAGTTATTTATAAAATGGGTGAAGACAAAGGACAAAGAAAATGTGCTCTAGTTATTTTTATAATTCTTTTCTTCTAATTTTTGCGTATTCTTGCTCAAAAAGAATTTATAAGTCCTAATCAGCAACAAGTTTCAAGTGACAAATGTCAAATCATTACCCCAAAAAAATTTTAGTATAAGTTTGGGGTAGTCCTAGGTTTTTCAAAAAACAAGATAGTGTAGCCCTAAGGTGCCTTAGGTTTATCCGGAGTTTTCATCGAACAGACCTTATTTCTTGATTTAACTAGAGAAAAACCGTCAAGTAAAAACTTCGAAAGTATGAGTTTTGACAGCTCGTCACCGGTTTTTAGTTATTTTTCAAGTTTTTAGTTTAATTCTCCTCCAGTAGAAGTAGAATGTTCTCCAAAAATATTTCTACGTATTCAAAGTGGTAAATTAAATTTTTTTTATTATACTGCAGGAACTACTTCTCCGTTATGCATATTTATTTCAAATATAAGCACAATAATTCAATAATTTAAACACTTCACTTTGACGTTACATAAGTTTTTACTTGAAGTCGTTCCCGTACTTTGCGAGTGTCACTCTCAATTTCTCTCTCTATCTATGATTTTTGAGGTTTTCCATGCTTGCAATTGAAAAAATACGCAAACAGACCTTATATAAATCAAATTAATATAATTGGTAAAATTAAAAAAAAAAAAGTGGAAAATAATTTGCTGATATATATTGAAATACTCACTGACATTTTAAGTTTCTTACATCACCTAACAATGGGATAATCATCCTTTACTGTCACCTACAACTCATCTATAGCTATTCACTTATAGTGGTCACTGCTGATCTTTAACAGGAACTTCCAATCTTTATAAATATTTTAATCATTAAGATAATTTTTGCTCCTCCTTCTCTTACAAAACTCCTCTTAAGGATTTCCTTTTTTTTTCATTTTCAAAGCTAAATAAAAAGTTGCTGTCATTAAAGGTATCCAAAGTAATCAATTTACTAACGCTAAGGTAAAACTATCCATCCAAGCTGTGCTAATTTTAATTGCATCTTTCCTGCAATATGTGGCCTTTATGTCATCATGCAGACATTTAATACTTTGGACTCCAGCCTACCACTCTATTTGGTACACCAGCAACTCCAGCACTACATTACATTAGGTACTAGAGAATTTACACAAGGGCTCACAACGTGATGAAACTTAACTGTCCAGTCCGAAGAATCAAATTTTGATTCTTTTCCGGCAGCTCTCGAAACTGCGCATTAGTTTATATACTTAAGTGATAACGTAAGCAAAACAGTTATGTCGTATTGACAATGGATTTATAGTTCATATATCAAATGCCACATTATCGGCGACAACGGCATGTAAAGGGTTTTAATAATTTTTGTAAACTTTTAGTTACATTTTACCAATTCCTCCTGCACTTTTTTGTTATTAGATGATGAATTATTAGATGATGAAATTTTTTTCAAGAAAATCATTCTTAGCGATGAAGCTCATTCTAATCTGGAAGGATATGTGACTGCTTTAGAGATTCGAATATACAAAGATGATTGTTGAGAAATTTCTTCATTCACAAAGACTGACAGTTTAGATTACTTTCTTTGGGGTTATGTTAAAAATAAATGTCTACGTCAATGCATCTCTGAAGAACAACATTAGAGCTGTCATCGAAGACATAGAGTGACAATTGTGTCAAAATATTATGCGAGAATTTTGTTAAAAGATTAAATATTTGTAAACAAAGCCGAAGCTGGCAAGCTGGCAACCACAAAAAGTTTAAAAAATGTTCATGTATTTAATCATTTTAAATTATACCTCTAAGTGGAAAATTCTATATGTATATAAGATGAAAATGAATAGAATACAGGAATATTTCTTGTTATACACAATTTAAAATCAATTTCACTAACCATCACAACCAATTACATTCCATTCACTGTTTTTTGTATTCTTTTCTCTTTATTTTTTTTGTGGTCCTTCGAGCCGGATTTCACAATAAAATTAGAGATAAGCTTTTTTTTTATCAGTTAAATAATAACTCATATCATCCCTCTAAGCTTCAGTGCGGTAAATTTCGTCACTACCTCATTTAAATGTCACTGCTACGAATTCAAATTCACTTATCTGGTTTTGACAGAATAACCGTAGGTAGAGTAACCAGCACATCAATGTTATGGAGATAGAAATTGAGTTCTACCATATAAGAGCGCGTTACACGTGGCATGAATTGATATATTTTATTTTTGTCACATACTTTTATATTTACGTTTTAAGATTTATTTTAAAAACACATTTATAAAAAAAAACAAAAAAACTTGAATCAAGTCACGCAATCCAAGGTCTTATGAGTTTGGATGTATGCACATAATACAATCAAAAAGAACTATATATTTAACAAGATTCACATAATACATATATTAGTATGCAACAATATTTCTGTACATAATGTATGTGGTATATATAGTATATAAGACCCTCGACTCGACTCGCTTACGAACCTTTCAGAACTTTTTCCAAGTAAAGTTGTCTCAATAATTGTTCGAACATTTTCAAGGGATTTAGAACTGCACGAATGAATCGATCAATAGCGGTGAATAATAGATACTAAAACTCCAGGAGTTACAAGATGCCTGTTATGATGGTGGATATCGACTTAAAATTTTAATGGCTCCAAGAATTTTCGTATTTTTGAGACTGACTGCTGGCGACAAGCTGAGTAAACATCTTTGTTCTGAGCGAACAGAGTTGATTGGACACGTGTTGTGCAAAAAGAAAAAAATACCGAGCCCAATTTGAAATTCTACGACTTTACCAGAATATCAGTCGCAGTTGAACGGAACGGGGCTATTGTATTAACGGTAAATTTAAAAATTAAATTTTTTTTGACAAGTATAATTTTGGATAAAAAACAAAATACAACAGAAAAAAAAAATTAAATGGAGAGCAAGGGTTTAGGTAAGCTTTCAGAAGCGATAAGCATCCTTCAAGGGTACCCTCCCTGCCTAAGTTTGTTGATTGTATGTTATACATATACGTTTTAGCTCAATTTAGATTTTCATAAGATTGAAATATTTGTCTTTTTCAAGCAATTATTATCCTACTTCAGCAGAAAAAATAAAAATCTCAGGATTTACTTCCATACTACGCCCCCATGCCATACTCAAGAATTTTGCGATCTGTGCGATTTAATTAAAAGTCCAACTCTAAGGAATAGGATGAAAAAATCTTAGTAAAATTCGACAAGCACACTTATAGGGGGAGGTAACAAAAAAAAATCGAAAAACTCCCTAGGATTGTGGAGGACGACTATATACCTACCTACCTAACCTTGGAATTGGAAATTCTTCAAGGTAATGCACACGCTGTTGGGTTGCTTTTTAGATGGTCGGCAGGGAAAATTCTCCTTGAAATGAGGTGCTCGCCATAGGAGGTATGGCTAGTTTTTCACATTACAGTTAAGTGAACACAATGTCTACAACAACATTTCTAATATTAGGATAGCTTCATTGATTTTTATGTTTGATTTTTTTTTTATTATTATTTTCTACATGTTGGATAGCATAGGTGGGAAATCTTAGACCATATTAAGTACAATTGTAAAGCTTTTTTTTTTTTGGGCTCGTGTAGCATAATTCTTGAAAAAATTTAATCAAAGGTAGCAGACCAGACATTTATTATAAACGAGTCTATCAGGAAAAAATCGATTCATGTCAGGTGGGGTGGCAGATAATCTCGGAACAGATTTGAATTTTACAAGGGCCTTAATAGAAACTTTTTAAATATTGGAAACGATTATCAACCGCTTCTTAATTTATGTTGAATGGAAAGAAAGAAGCTACAAATATTGGAACTGAGAAGGAAGCAATATTAGTAGGGGAGTGTGGGGTAAGATGGACTATTGAGACAAAAAGGGGTTCTACTGATTTTGCGAGAAGGAAATTGTTTTATTTTAAAATAAATAAATAAATACTTGTATGTATACGTTTATTGCTCAAGTCCTCCTTGGACCTAAAACGGACTAATTTAAATGAGATAAGAAGGATTATAGTGGCCCGTTTTACCGCTGAAAAAAAAAAGTGTTTTGTCTTTCGCCATAACAAGCAAGTAAGGTATTTATCTTAAGATTTACTGTGCACCACTTTTTGTGTGTAGCTATACAGATTGATTCGCACATACAAAAGAAAAAACAACTCATCATGTAACGTGAACAGAGGCTTCAAATCATGAAAGCTTTAGTTACGATTAAGGATAAAATAAAAATAGGATATTAAAAAGCCAAAGACAATTTCGAAGTTCCTAGGCCAACACAGAGTGAAGACCAACGAGTATTGGGGAGAGTTGGCGTTTTAACCAAATTTTTAAATTTTTAAAAGAGAGCAAAAAAAGGAATTTTTGATTTTGAGAAACGACTTTTTTTTTTATTAATAACCAGAAATGACTGTTTACTGGTATTTAAAGTTGTAGAAGCCAAAAAATAAGGAAAGAAAGGAGAAGAGACATCCAGAACCTTTTTTTTTTAAAGAATCTCATGCAAATCGCCTTCAATCAGCCTGTAATAAGAGAATTTTTCACATACTTAGTATATGTTCAGGGAAATGTACGACAATAAATATTTAATGTAATTACAACGATAGTAACCATGTTTTTTTATTCCATATTATGTTTTTATATTATTTTCAAGGTTCAAGCTAAATCATCTAAAATATTTTCTTTTAAAAATCCGAAACAAGTTGGAATCTTAAAGACAGCGGAAAGAGGTATACTTTCGACCGCAGTTACTTGCTCATTTGATTTCAGTATCTTTCTATGTTCTCTCAATGATTGTTTTAACTAGAAAGATAAAGAAGCTGAAACACAATGAGGATCAATATTTGCTTGTCACAAATTGGAATGGATATGTAAATCGAAATATTTACGGATTAGTTTTGCCATTTTATTCAGTACAGCACAAGACCACCAGCCAGCAGCGTAGCGTTCCAGATGAACCAAGGCTCTTATTTTAGATGATCATGCGAAACATATTAAAAGCCTAGATTTTTTTTACATATGACTGCATTGAAAATAATGTAACCGTACTTGAATTTCTGCTGCACTGTACAGACTTAGATGCAAATATTTCTTTCATATGCCCGCACTGTGCAATTATTTTTCTCAATGTCCTCCAATGTTTTTAGGAAATGATGACTTTATGGCTGCCCAAGCTACAGACATAACTCTGACATCAGAACACGGCAGTAGACGTAACCAACCTAAACTTTCGGAGCTTTTGTATGGATATCCAAAAAAGAAAACCAGTGCTATTCCTTCTATTCAGCTTGTTGCTGAAATGTAACAACAACTAAGGGTACGTGCAAAACGAGGCAAGGCGAGGATAGGCAGTTGCGTGAGGCGAGGTGAAGACACATCTCGAGATGTAGTGTTGGCCCACTTTCATCTTTCTACATCAAAATTTGTTGAACCCAGTTTTTTTTTGTTTCGATTTAGCTCAAATTTCAAAAAAGTCTTGTGATCGACCGCTTCGTATGTGTGAGCTGCAACATTGAAGTTTATGTGAGTTGAGAGGGTGCGCGACCAAAACAGTCGCAAAAGTGGCCGTGTCAGTCGCGTTATGTCAGAAACGAGTATTCTGATTTTGGAATATGCCAGGAATTACACTTTCCAAAATACATATTTTTTTTTATTTTTATTTTTTTTTTTAAACCTTACGATTTTTTTTTTTTTTGATTTTACTAGTAATAAAGGAAGTGCAATGTTTTTTTTCCAAAGGCCAGGCCGGACAGGAAATCAGGACTGTTAATAACCCCCATCCTTGTTAGATGAGCGTGAAGCGAACTGTGCCCGGTGATGATGCCAATCACAGTTCTGTATTGTTTCCTTCCGAGCTCCAAAGAAACAAATTAATTCCTATTAGGCCCATCAAGAAAAAGTTTTGTACATCTGTAAGTACCCAGGCTCGCCCATCTCTGCTTCTGCTTTATGGAAACATCTGCGCATGATGATACACCCAATAATCGAGGTTGCAACACCTACAACGGGTTTCGGTCCAGGAACCTACTGAATGGACACCTTGTGGATACACAGCTTATTGACAGACGACCTACAGTCCCCCAATAACTTAGATGTTATCCGAGGGCCACTCAGGTTGCCTGATTATCTGAAAGGATAGCAATATCTTTTCCCTTGATCTCCATATCAGGGGCTTTCTTCGTTGGCATTGCGATGGCGAAAAATTCAGCCTGGAAGAGAGTGGTGTGTCTTTCAACTGAATACTCCAACGCAATGTCAGTTTCAAGAAAGTAAACACCAGCACCTGCACCCTCATTGGTGAGAGAGTCGTCGGTGAAAATTAGAGCGGACCGGGGAAGGCTCGATAAGCTACTTCCCTCAGCCTACGATTACCTTTCAGGAAAACTCACAGAGAAGCAACGAAGATCTGGTACCATCGCATCAAGTGGAATGCAGGCCAGAGGGTTTTCCCCGTTTCAGCCCCAAGAGCGCAATTTGTCCACAGCCCTTTTAGCATCAATATTTTATTAGTAATGTGTAAAAATTTAATTAGATTACGGTAAAATTGTCAGTGCTTTCATATAAGGGAAAAGTGTGTCGCGCAATCCAAAAAACCGAAATTGTTGAAAGTGAGTGTGAGCTTAAGACCGCACGACCGAAGTGAAAATGTTGTGTACCGATTTTTTCAAAATTTTAATGCTTTTACAAAACAAATGCAAGTTCAAGCTATCAATTTATTTTTCCATATAAGCTGTCACTGCCATTTGAGGATTCGAGAATCGAAACTTGTTCTCTCCCAATTTCGAGACAATTTCAATATTAATTGAAAAAAAGAAAAAAATTAGCGTTTCATTTTGAAACATGACGATCGTAAAACTCATTCAGTGTCCAGCAAAAATATAATACGCGATGCGCGTCTAAAAAAAAGTTTTCACTTCAAAAATTATTTTAGTGCATTTTCGTACTTCTTGACCAACAAAATAAATCAAAATACTTGCGTGAATATAAATTTTGCTTAGTATAAAATTCGTTGCGGCCATATTTGACGCCATCTTGAATTACTCTCAAATTGCTCCTTTTTATTTAATGAAGTGAAATTAACATGTAAAAAAAAACTCACAAAACGTTTCAGTCAGACCTCAAAATAAGATTCTGTCGTTCTTAAGCCCTGATAAGGATAAAATATGTTAAAGAATTTCGTGGTAAGTTTCCTACTTTTTCAGATTTGTAATTGTCCAGTAACATCATCCTAGAGCAAAAAAAAAAAAAACAAATTCAAAATTCACAATTCATTCGCTTGACTAATTTGACACTTCAAGCCATCAGATAACATCATTTCCTCACAAATCAAATCGTATGCGAAGTACCTACGTACATATGTACATACCTATGTAGGTACTATGTAGGTAGTGAGTGTATATGCGCCACTGAGCATCTCTATATAATCTCATCACCCGGATATCACCGGTATCATCAGTAGCAACATGTTACGGAACGGTTTAAATGTGACAAATCACATCTCAATTACTGACATATATAGGCAACCTCAACCCAAGGCGGTGTGTGTGTGTGTGTGTGTGAAAGCAAGCGAAAATTCATTAGCTCTGAATAACGAGTTTAGGTCTTCCAAGCTGGCTACCCACCAGCTTACCTAGAAGCTCTCCACCATTTTAGTCACTAAATTAACCCGGCAATTTTGAGCAGTCAACAGTGCCCAAAGAGGTGTACATCGTACATAGAGTAGGAGAGGAACCTCCAAAGAGCAAGTAAAGCAAAAAATAAATAAAACTACCACGGCACGCTAGGCAGGCAGCCAAACGGTCGGTGCGGTGGTGGTGGCAGCTTTAGCTAGCGTGCTGATGATGATGATGATGATGGCACTTCCACGAATTCCACCCACCCCCCCATTCAACCCATTAACCCATCTCAACCCGACTTGCGGAGCTTATTTTTAAACTTTTCTACTATCGCCGTGGCATTGAGCTTATCGACCAAAATCTATTTTTAGACCTACCGATTTACCTGTGTGTTGGAGGGAGGAGCACCGAAGTATTTTCCTCCTCTTATTTTCATGTTTTTAGTGGTGTCGCTGAAGTTTTAAGCGTGCCACCGCACCGGTATAGCAATTGTGTGTTCCTTTGTCAAAAGCATAACCGATTCGTCGAGGAACTTGATAGTCCTTGTGCGCTTTCTGAGTCCCTGACTGACTATTGGATTGGGATTGGGATTGGGGGCAACTAAAGAGACTTTGTTTACCGTTAAAAAAAAAAAAATTCAATATTTACATTCGTAGCGAAGGTGGGATAGAGGGAAACAGAAGAAACTCGCCTTCTGGTCTTTGGAGTTTCGACGATCAAGGAGAACAGCTTTGGGTTCGCAATTACAATTACCGCCATAGAAAAGGTGTCGTAAATCAGTTTATAATAATCTTGTCGGATACATACCTACGTTGACTTACATACATACAGACATATGTACATGCATAAATATTAATTGAGGTAGAACAGTGTCTCTTTGAAATATTTTTGCAACATTTCTAAAAATAGTCACCTTCCACCTGTTAACGCGACAATTAAAGTTGATAACAATATTTATGAGAAGTTATAGCTTGAGCGCACGCTCGAGCCGCGGAATTTTTTTTTTCCTTTAGATGACAAAATGTGACAGACACGCGCTGATCTGACAACTATTATTCTGCGCATTATTAACTAATCCGTACGACGGTTTTCTTTAGAAAAATTAGCACATGCCAATTGAGAGATTTTTAAGACTTTGGGCTCATTTTTATGATAAATTATTCGTATATACTGGAGGATGAGGGGAGGGGGGGGGGGGGGGCAGTATTTAAGGTGTGCATGCTTAGATATTTCAATATTTCTGTTGGAATCATGCCACTCTTCGATGGAAATTCAGCTATAAAAGGAATTTTAATATTTTTAAAGGAAATTTGCTAATTATTTACAAAGGTTGAGACGTTGTTCGCTCGGTTGAAGGGCTTGCTCGGGCGCCAATAGTTTCGTTCGGTAGCAAAACGTTGGATTTTTCGCTGGGTAGATTCAGTGGAATAGGGGGTCCAAACGACAGCAGCTGGTTTGAATTTAATTTCTTGCTTTATTGCTTACGTCTCTAATATAAGTGTAAAATATTTAAATATAAATTTCATGCGTGTAATTCATAATTTTGCTGTTTTAGCAATATAAATTACTTACAGGCTCTAAATTTTTTACTTTTTTGTCCGATATCTCAACAACGATCAACGCTATGTGAAAAATTCATATGACCTAAATTATACAGCGTAAGAAAAGCAACAAAAAAATATATAATCGTAATTTTCGTATCATTTCGGAGAGCTGAGTTATCGCAAAAGATGGCGGAGAAAGCACATAGGAAATCTTGGTTGACAATTTCAAGTAAAGCTTTTCTAGCCCCCCCCCCCCCCGCACGCTATACAATATCAGAAAAATCAGCCCTCTCGGTTCACTTGTATTTACATGCCATTTTTGCCTAGTGAGGTAGAGAGACAAATCCTTTATAAAGTTGATTGGAATCACCGTGGTAATTAAGGATCTTTCTGGGAAACCACCTGAAGGATCAGTTTTTATTACTGTGTTTATCGTAAGTATGTAGTGATTTTTCTTAAAACATTTTATACGGTTTTTGTCTGAAAACCCATTATTTTTTAAAAACCTGTTAGAGGATTTTTGTGTTACTTCATTATGATTTCGAAGAGGATACAAACAAGAATTCAAATCCAAACTCCTGGCAAAATAGGAAAATCCGTTTCCGAAATATCAAGGTCACTATGTAGGTGTTGACCGGTAGACCGCACGTTTTATGTCTGGAAAAGAAGAAAGGCGATTTAAAGGACAATAGATGCTCCGGTAGGCCGACAACTCTTTCGCCTACAACAACAATGTCCCAATCAAAAAATCTGAGTCCACCTCTGACATTTCTCTTGGATATTCTTTCTCTTCATGAATCCAATCACTTATTACCTCTGATTGATCTTACTGAAATATATCGGTGATTGTCAGCGAATAAAATCTGAGTCCACCTCTGTGTGTGAATAAAAGTTTATTTTCTACTTTTTCATGCGACTTGGCCTCAGTTTTGTTTGAAAACTCGTTTTTCACTTATTTTATTTTCTGCCTTTTTCACGTTAACTAAATTAGAAAATTCTGTTTTCCTGAAACAGATTTATCACCAGTCATATCGATGAAAATTTTTCCGATGATTTTCCCGCTTTTCCGGGTTTTCCATGGAGTTTTCCACAAAAGCAACTTTATGCAACTCATTTCGCTCTACAACTTTGTCTTAGGTTGCAAAACGCTCAAACGCTTCCTTGGTCGGAAAAACTCCGGAAAAGCGTTTTACATGAATTTTCCTCGATTTTTTCTGCAAGTTTTCACCATTGTCGGAGAGAAAGTAATGATGTCAGTTGATAGGGAACTTGATCCTGCATAATTTAGAAAACTTTTTTACCGGAAAAGTCGGAAATTTTTTTCGGAAAATTCGGAAAACTCTGCATTTTCCCTGAAACGGATTTATCACTAATCAAATTTGTACCAAATTTTCAAATGATTTTTCTCGATTTTCCGGGTTTTCCATGGAAATTTCCGGTTCAAATTTTGACAGATTCAATTGTCACGCGACGTGAACCTGTGTACCAGATTTCAGCCGCGTCTTACTGCAAAGAACGTCACTTAGAGATTTGACTTCTGCAGAAGGTTGCAATGCGAAGGATTCTTTGATGAAGGTGCTCTTGCAAGCTCTAAGAGAGCTAATGTACTTTTCCACTGTTTTTTTTTTTTTTTGCATCTAATGCCGAAAGGGACGGTAAGAACAAGTGATCCAAGCACTATTGAACCCATACAAAACTTCATGTTGTTGAGGAAAACATAACCGGCGATGGATGCTTACGCAGAATGCCAGGCTGATGGAAGACAGTTTCCAAATAAAACTTTGGTAATTTTTATGCAGGACGCGGAGCATAAGCGCACACAGCAAAGGCAACATTGACACTGGCAAAATCGATGTTTTTAACTGTTTGGGAAGATTGGCCTGGAAACACTCCTGACCCCAATCCAATCGACCACGTTTGGGCTATACTTCAAGAGAATGTATTTAGTCATCCAATGACGAAGAATAGACGACAATTAATTGCAAGAATACAGCAAGAATGGAGCAGCTATACACTGAGGACGAACTAAAAACTGGACGACGTATTTTAGAATGTATAGATAGTAACCGTAGCCATATGCATTATTAGTAATAAGAATCTCTAAGCATCGCAAATAAATTAAATTTCTAAATGATGTTTGTTGGGTTTCTTTTTATAACAAAAAGTTTATGGGGAGAAACTTTTGGGCCACTCTGTATGTATAAAGTAGAGTTAAAAATGAATTCAGATAATGAAACCATTAATTCAGTTTTTCCAGTCATCAATTGTTTGCATTAGTAAAGCATATCAAGTTTCTGTATCCTGAAATGTAAACCGCGGGTATTAGGGGTTTGGGGTATGCATCCATATAATAAAAATAATTTTAAACTTGAAAATTGAATTTCTAATAATTTCTACGTAAATTTTTGATAATAAAACCGATTTTGAATTTATGCACAGCACATGTTCATTACTACACTTTTTTGTTTTTGAGTTTTCCTTGAATTGTTTTCTTTCTGCAGAATCTTTAACTCTTCTCCTCCCCCTCTCCAACATGAAATTGTTCTTCAAAATAAGAAAATTTCGGCGCAGTGTAAAAGAAATTTATGAAAGCATTTGTTTGACAATTCTAATGGGAAACATGTTTTCAATTTGAGTCGTTCGTTCTGCGCTGATGATCATCATGAGATAGACTTTATGAACGCGTGCGCACGCCATTTATTTAAGGCGCTATTATTACACACAGAATGGTGCAAGATGTGATCTCTTTACTAGAAGATATGTACGTATGTAAATATTATGTATATTGACATGAGACGTTCTAATGTTAAAACATTGCATGCCAAAAGGTTGCGCAAGTTTCACATTTTCTACATTGAAGTGTATGTATGTAAGTATGGGTGCGTATGCTATGAAAATATTATAGTACAGAAAATGTGTTCTGACTATTGGAAAAACAATTTCACAAGTTCACATTTTTGTGTCAAAGTTTTTCATTGATCTACGCTCATATTAAGTAAGTAATAGTTGATTTCTTATTGATGGATGGAATTCGAACAAAGGAAAAGATGTGAGCTAAACAAGTTGTCAGAAGAAAATAGGTCGATATCTGTAAGCAATTGGGGCTCTTATGGCACGATTAATGTTTTAAAAGTTATCCAATGATTGTGATTAATGAAAATGTGACGAAATTTTGTGTATATGGTGATATACGGTTTGAAACTAAGTAGAATAGGACAACCTCGCTTATAATGACGAAATTCCAAAATTAAGATCGAATTGTGCGTGCTGATAAAAACAAAGACAACCATATTTTTTTTTTGTCTACCAAAGCTTTCAAAATACGAAAAACATCAAAGAAACTGAAAATAATATTTTACTATTAGAACCAGCTTTCCACAAGCTCGCTGGAAAGACACGTTTAATAAAGCGATCCTCATAGTGTGGAAGAATCGGTCCGTGTGTGTGCCGAAAAATAGAGACCAGACCTGGCTAGCGTATTCAAGAGGTGTTGTCATAAAGCAAATGTATAAACGCAATGTTATGGTGGAATTCGAGAGACCTAGGGATCAGCATAGAACGACATATACTCTTTGATGCCATGTAATTTATGTTGGGAGATAAAATTCCATCTTTAGTCACATTTGACATACCCAAGTCACAAACAGAACCCACACGGCGAATCGAGGAATCCGAGAATCCATAATCGTAAGTGATTGGTTTCTGATTCCTGTGAAAAGTCATAACCACACATTTGTCGATATTGGGTACCAAATTATTGCTTTTGCACCAATCACAAATTTGTGAAGGTCACCCTGTACCAGTCTACAATCGTTAAAAAATTTAATCTGAATGTAAAGCTTAACGTCGTAAGCATTAATCAAGACTTTACAGTACCTCAAAACAGAGACAATGTCGTCAATAAACAGAATAAAAAACAACGGGCCCAAGTGACTCTCTTGAAGTACGCCAGAAAAAGCCTTCAAGACTCTAGAGGTGGAAGGGCAGAAATAGATTTGATTGTTCTGTTATCTAAATAAGAATCCGTCTATTTAGAAATATTAGGGGAAACCCAGACTTTTCCATTTTACACAGTATCACGGAGTCAGATAACTTGACGAAGACTTTACTAAAGTTTGTATAAATAAAATTTGCCTGGTAGCCTTTACGTAGTACAACAGTAGTTGATTGTCATCAGGTCAATAATTAATTTAAATTGGTGAGATAAAAAATGCAGTATGCTCCATGATAGCATAGGTATAGATATTAGATCAATATTTTTCCTGTCATCTGCACGGTCATATTTTCCCGTAATTTTATTGCACTGACTTTCCTCCATTTCGCAGTTATGTAAGAAATCCATTTAAGTTGAGCAAACATTTAAAGTGCTCAGTAGAAAATAAAATTGAGTTCCCCGTACAAGAAAAAAAAATGAATTTATATTTTTAGTTGAGCACGATCAAAAATTTCGGTTAAAACAGTTCCCAGATAGACCAGAAGAGAGTTTCTATTTACTTATGGATATATGAGATATTGATACCTAGGTATTTGGAATATCCCGTTTAAGTACTATGTGTGTCATCAAATACTCTCAATATCCTAACCCGGGAGTTATACGTAATAGTACAGCTTGCATTACATCATTTACCAACACCTTCCTCTTCATTTTTTCTTGGGTTTTTATAATTCGGCTACTCCTTTTATTGCTATAATTTTCCAATATACGCAAGACTTTACGGCTCAATGCCATTTTTTAAATGAACTTGCATGCAATCTGATAAGAGATCAACCGAACTGCTTTCTGCTATCAAGTTAAAAATCGCGTTGAAAGCGAGGCTTGCATGCAAGCTGTACTATCTCGTTTAATCCCCGGGTAAATAGCTAGTGAGCATCGAGAAGGTATCGATACCCTCAAATTTTTTTTTGCTGGGTTTGGCCTGAACATCGGTACTTCTTACTTTGTGCCGCGCCATCTAGTTGTTAGTAATATTATGACGATGTGTCAAATTAAACAAAAATATGTCTGTGCTTTTGCTAAGAAGGGAATAAAGAAGAAGAAGAAGAATAAAACCATTTTTTTTTCTTTTTTCGCTTCATATATTGAATTTGTCGTATATTGCCAATTATTTGCCACTTCTATTTCCAACTTGTTTACGCTTAAAAACCTGTCAACTGATTTGAAACGTTAAAGTACGATTTGTCACACCAATATCCCTTTTTGTGTTTATCAGGGGTACTTTAATAGCTATGTAGGTAGCTATTCGGACTACCCTAAAATGAATATCTAGCTATCAATATCTCAGAGAGAATGGTGAAATTTCTGAATTCTGCGAAAGAGTTGTACGGAGAAGAAAACCGAGGCAGGCTTCTGCAAAAGAACAACATGGGTGTCACCTCTGCACCTAAGAGAGCCCGCACACCTGTTTGTTAACTTATCATCGACTAATTGATTTTTAATCTTTGCTGATTGACAATTGTCGTATGTGTGCATACTGTATCCTCTTCTGTAATCGAGTCAAGAACGTTGAGTGGTGTTTCGATTTTTATTAAAAACTAGCTAGTTGTTAAAAGCTAGGTAACCGATTGAAAAATTGCAATGAGAAACATAAACTCTATAATAATTGTCTGGTGGTTTAGGGGAAGAAGAAGAAGGATTACAATAATAAGGACGATATCAAACTGCTTTAACGTGTTTAAAGATTTTTCAAATGTATCACAGTTCTGATGAATTCGTAAATATTGTAGGTGAATAATTAAGAAAATAATTAGGCCAAGACTCAAGAGTGAGTCGGACTTGCGCAATCAGGATTTCGTACCAGAACCGTACTAAGGAACAGTCGATCGACCGAATTTAAGTATGTTTAGATCAAATCCAAATTTGCCTGTGATAACTGAAAAATGAATGCATTGCTCCACATTATTCTGGAACAAGTAAATACGTACGTTATTGATTATTGTGTTTCCCCTCTAGTTAGCTCTATATTTCGTGTTTTACTTAAATGTCAATAATATTCAAATAGGCGGACGCAAGAGTGATCTTCTAAGAGTTGGTTTTAATAGTGAGAGTTGCCTTAGAAATTAACATAAAAAAAAATCAACAACTATGAATCTGACGATAAAAGCGGCAGTTTTTCTTTATCTATGACTAAGTATCTACTAACCCTGATCATATCAAAAGTTTAGCTTTAGAAACCTAAAAGAAAGGTGTTTTGCGAACAATTTGAGGCATATCTCAAAAACTAAATAAAAAAAAAAAAATTAAGTAGCCCTTTCAAACGATACCCAACGATATAATAAATAAAATTTATTGAGAGTAGCCCAACCTTAGATCATATAACGAAAAGGATAGGCCAGGCTGTGTAAAATTCATGTACGCGTAATAAGCATTTTTTTTTTGCAGCACGGAGGGGAATTGACAGGTATCGCCTTGTTATTCGTCAGTTCGGCAATTATGATTTATTTCTGACATTTCAGATTTCATGATAAGAAGTTCGGTTTGTTTGTTTAAAATTGAATTGTCATTATCGCCTTATGTTACAGTAGCCATACAAAGGCAACGCCAAAAAATATTATCAGAAAATAAACGGGACACTAGGAAAATTATAAGCTTAAAAATTAATTTAAAAATTCTGTGATATAATGGGATCTCTTCTATTGAATTTCTTCAATACTTAATAAAGTTTCAACCAATAAATTATTCGCCCAGTGTGAAAATATCGTAGTTAACTACTTTCATGACTAAAACGAATACATCGATGCGGTTCTACTACATGCAGAAAAATGCTTAAGTTTTTCTTCCTCATAGCCTATCCTTTTTGTTATATGATCTAAGGGCCCAAATCATCTCCATAAAAAATAAAAACAAAGTTCTTCTAAGTTTGCGGACGGACACGGCAGTGAAGTTAATATAAAGGATATAAAAAGTCATAATCTTTGAAATATTTCGCCTTCCGAGGATTAACAATCTACCACATTTCAAATTCTCACGGCACATCGAGTTCGAAAAAAAAGTCTTTTTACTTTTGAAGTACGAAACTCTAAAAATACACAAACTTCAGAAAAGCTTTGCCAGTAGACGAACGTCTTTTAATCAAACTTGGTGGATCCATATCCCGCCATAGTTTCCAATCCCGCAAAAATTTTCGCTCCCGTTCCCGCGGTTCCGCGTTGATCTGGTGAAGGCCTTAATATTGCTGATGCGGACTGAAACAAAAGTCGGTTCAATTCAGTTTTAGTTACTAGTCGTCAGTCACGCTGTTGCGTGTAACGACCAAAGTCAACTGACTTTTTAGTCACTGATTGCAGTCGGTGATTGTGCAGTGTGCGACCTGCCCAAGTGAAAGGAAGATATAAGAAATAAATGGAATCATCTTGAACTGATCATCGGAAAGTCCGGACGCAAACCATATCGACTACGTGTAGGACTTTATGAAAACCAGGCTCAAACACCAATCACCTCCGATGCGTTTTGAATGTGTAAAGGACATTCTCCAGAGTATGAGGAAAGATTAGTAAAAAGCTGCCCTAGACGGTACGAGGCAATTATAAGAAATGCAAAGACTGCACACGGTACTAGTCTTATTACGAAAACGTTATTCGTTATTCATTTTACACTCTCATGAAACAGACGTCATGTCATGCAAACTAATGTCGCTTTCGATGGGACAAGTTCAGTGATGCACTTTTTCTGGCAGTAGAATTGCATCGAATTGCATCGAACATATTTCTGTCATATTTCTTCTAGGTATTTGTAGATACACACGTATTATATACACGGAACTGTCAAATGTCATAAATGTTTTTTATTGATATATAGAAACAAATTCCTTCTTAAACTTGATAAAAATAAACGCAAGTAAAATCTTTTCATTCGTTTAACTTCACAATTTCACAAATATTCATGACAATCGACTTTGACAGAGCAGATGACAATTCAACTTGAATATGTATTTGTAACACCGAGAAAAAACTCAGTGCAATGTAGGGTAAGTTCAGTGTTCAAACCTAGTTCTGCCATAAAAGTTGTCCCATCGAACATTTTCAGCGCTGCACTGCTAGAAAAAGTGCAACGCTATGGTGTTGCACTGAAGTGCCATCGAAATCGACATAAATTATATAATAGTTGTGATGTAACTGATTGTTATAGCGATAAAATACGTCGTAAAATATTAAATATTTGGAAAAAAACAGAAAAGCTTATGCCTTTTGCTCTATACAGCGTGTCCCGTAAGTGGTGTAATATCCAAAGGCTACGGATAGGTCATGCTTATACGAGCAAAAAATTGTATGGCGGGGAGTGGGGAATCCTAACGGTTTCCAAGATAACGGGACTTTAGGATATTTCGATATGTTTTTATAGATCACCCTGTAACTTCTGAACTTTACACTCTATGATGATGACTTAAACTTTGGTAGATAGATAATCGTTAGGCCTTTCCAATGGTCTAAACATTTTTTCCGTCCTCCCGGTTTTGAAGTTATGGCTCAACAAAGTTAAAAATTCGGAATTTTTACTAGTTTTATTTTTTTTATTTAACTATTATTCTTATAAAAATAAACAAAAACGTCATCAATACCAATTTTTCATATTGGAATTAAGAAGCCCAAAAGCTTAGCTTTAAAGTGTCCTATCACACTCTGTAGTAACCCTTTCTGCATTTTTTGCACTTTTTCTTGAGCTTATTCAGCGAAATGGCTCAAAAATAATGTCATTTCCAAAAGATAATTGCCTACTTTCTGGCAGTTTGAGCTTTTTCAGCCATTTTCGGTGGATATTCTTAGGAAAAAGTGCAAAAAAACCTAGAAAGGGTTACATTTTGGGTGCGGAGTATGATAGGTCATTTTAAAGCTGAGCTTTTGCGCTTCTTAAATCTAAAAACATAGAATTCCCCTCCCCACCCATATAATTTTTGTCTCATCTAAGAATGACCTATACGTAGCCTTCGGATATTACACTACTTACGGACACCCTTTATATAAAATCTCACCCTGAGGCAATTCTTCTACTCTCGTACTTTAAATTTCGAAGGACTAATAGTACGAGACTATAATGAGCTAGTTTTCTTCCGTAACATAATAATGCGTAGATGAATCCCATGTATTTTGCCCTCTATTATGTAGCTTCTTTTTTTTTCCTTCCATTACCTTCAAAAGGCAATTACGAAACGTCAACTTACGTAACCTTTGAGAAGAATTTCATCAGTTTATTTCTAAATTTAGGTTATATTTCACTAAAACCCTACCGCCTGATAATTCTATATTAAGCAAAACTTTATCTCTCTTCTGATGTTGAATAATCGCTAGAAAATTAATTACAAAAAAAAAAAAAAAAAAAAAAACTATCAAGAATTACGGAATTTTCTACAAAGCTCACCACACACTTAACGTGACACAGAAAATCTCTAGACCGCGTTTACATACATACAAACATTTATAAGCACACGATTCAATGTCGTTTATTGCCTATAAATAGCATCACTGGAAATTGTGTGTCTTTTCCACTCTCTAATTGAACTGAAGACTGCGATAAAGTCCTGTCAAGTGTTTCGTTATCAGATCAGAGAAGCTCGTTTGAATCCAACCAATTCGTCACGGAAAAAAACGTTCGACAAAAGTTTACAAAGTAAAAGTAGTTAGCGCTTTCGTCAATTTTTCCCTGCATTTATAATTGTTTGACAACGGGTGCTTCTAAAGTTTTATATTGCAGTCTCGATTCCATGGAATCTACATATAAAATTGTGAGATACGTGTATAGCCAAGCGTGATAAATTGAAAAATCTACTTGTTTACATATTTTTTTAGGTTCAAAGGTTGGCTACATGATAGATAGCCAAATGTATGCGTGTATACACGTGTATACTACACTTTATACCATAATTGAAAATTTTCGGTGAATAATATGCGAAGACTATATGAGTATTGCTATAGAGATTTTCGCCATTAGTCCCTTGTTATTTGTAAATTGAACCAAATTTGCCTCCATGGACGACGTCTATAGTACCACCATATATGGATGGATGAATCTAGGTAGGTAAATAGGTATGAAGACAAACAGACCCATAGCTCCAAGGAGGAATTATTGTTTACTCCAAGTAAGCAGAGATTTATTCAACAGTTTTGATGTTGCTATTAAATTAAAGTAATTGTTGTCAAATCGGCGGTGCTTTTTATGTTGTTTACATTCTCAGGATCAATTACGGGGGAATAATAAAGTGTTTGACGCTCGAGTAAATATTTGTGAAATTTGTTCTTGAAATAAATTGCAATCATTTTTTTTACAGCCTACAAATTCAAAATGAAAAGAATAAAAAAAAAAAACTGTAACTTTCCATGATGGTGGAAATTTGTTTCCCTTATTTTCCATTTTGATTTTGACGAGGCCGCCTTCTACAATATCACACTGTTTGAGACTCAATTGATGGAGTGAGTATCATTAAAAAAAAAAAAACAGAATTCGTAAGCGTCATCCCCCAGAAAAAATATGTCTCCGGTTGGATTCATCCTGTAACTACCTACTTATTAAAGTATTAAGAGATGGACTAAAAGGAGAAAATTTATCAGCCCATGAATTGCAATAATTGTTGATTTCAAATACTAAAAAAAAAAAATATTTGAAAGAATGTGACGGTGATAATAGTTGCAGCATACAGCGACATCTACTATCAATTTAAAAATGTATTTTATATAGGTATAGATATTATTGGATAAGATATTCAGATTCAAAAGTTATCAAAAAATAGTTGAATTTGAGTCATTTATTTGTTACTCAACAACAATTTAGGGTTACATATCACTCAAAGCAGCATTTTGAGTTGATGTACTTCCCACAATCATTGGACTCAGATTAGATATTGCATCAAATAGTTGTAAGTGTTATACCCTAGACAGACTGTGTCCATAATGACTTAATTTGAAATTCAGTCATTTCAAGGAAATGAAGAGGTGACAGACTGTGAACGAAAATTACTTCATTTGGAATGTCATTGACAGTTCTTCATATGTGAAGACAGATTTCAATAATTCAATTAAATTCTCTCAAGAAAATTTGCGAGTATTTGCTGTAGTTTAGGATTTAGCAGACGGCAATTTATTTTGTTGAAAGACCCCGAAGATAGAAGAAAATCTGTAAAGAAATTTGCTCCATTTTAAAATAAAGCGAAATGTTGCAAATGGACTTGATGGACTTCATTTGTGTGACACACTGCACATTTGATTCCGTTTAATTAAAAATTAAGTCATTATGGAGACAGTCTGTCAAGGGTATTAGGTTTTTATTTTACTTGCCACCAGATGATCTTGTTTTTTTGCAACCTAAAAATTGTTGAACATAACATTCTTCAATTATATATCGCCATTTGATTTTATCTGTGCCAATAGTTTTATGTTTTTTTTTATAGTTTCGAAAAAGTATCCAGGTGGTACCACTATACATGGAATTTTTGAATTTTACAGGCTATATAAGTCCAACTGCCAAAATTTTTTTGTTTTTGTGTTGGTACATTGGTACAATGCTCCTATGGACAGCTATATTTTATTATGGTCGTGTGTAAGCGTGACCTTTGTCTGTTTTTAATTTCTAACAGCACCACTGACATCTGTCAGAAAGCCCATAAGACAAATGTCAGTGAAGTCAACTGAAAATTAATCAGAAATGGTACAAAAATGAACTGAAGGAAAATGTCGGAAGTAAGAGGGGAGACCATCTTTTTGTTCTTCTTGGTTTAGCATTGACATAAGTGAGAGGTTGCGAGAACGTTCTGACAGAAAGAATCGAAATAGCCGGCTCAGATAAATCGCCGAAAATTAAGTGAGTTGCGAAAGTCTATAAAGCAGTGTTTCCCATCGTGGGAATATTCTTGAATTACTAAAGTTTTTTTTGTAATTTTAATAAATATTTATGACTACATAATATTTTCTTTTCTTTCTTTCATTCTTGCAAAAAAATTACATATTGTCAATAAATTTCTTCACAGATCTTCTAAAACTAATTTGTAATTCTAATTTACAACTAAAATGAATATAATTATTTTGATGCGGCAACATGAAGATCTTCAAAATGGTTTTTTTGGCTTGTGTCGCAAGTAAATTAAGTAATGAATGACAGTTCAAATATCCTAAATGGCTTCTGTATAAAATAAAAGAGGAATATCTGTAGCACCTTTAGCCAAGGTGCTGAAAGGAGATGTAAAGTTCTGTCAAAAAAAATTCTCATTTCCCCAAAAAATATCAGAGAATCCAGCATGAGTTTCTCCCTTCAGAGCAAAATGTATGTAAACAAAAGTTCATGCTGTTCAAAAAAGATCCTAGGATTACAGCAACAAACATTGGGCTATCCCACACGAGTATTCTTGATGCAGTATGCAAACCGGTTTTCTAGCGAAGAGGTGAAAAGAAGCAAAGAGGTATCTCTCCAAAGTGTAGGTTAGATTGGGATTTCAGAGAAAAACATTGGGATAAACCGTAATGTTAGGGTGGGGGGGGGGGGGGCATAAGACTTTTAGAAAGCCTTAGGTGGGGCATAGTACAAAAAAGGTTGGGAAACACTGCGTTAGAGGGAAATCTAATTACTTCACCCCCTGAGTGAAACATAATCATAAGAATAAAGAAAAGGAAAATCCATTAAATCTCGGCACGATAACGACTATTATTGCGACGGAATTGATCTTCATCATTATACAAACCCAGCGGGAAATATTACAAGCGCTTTACTGGAATCTAAATTGAAGCGCTTCCGTGCCGTACGCGATTGGAAGCTCTTTTGGAGCACTTCATGCAAATTGTTTTGACTTTGTTCTTCTTTCAAATTTTTATTTTTCGTTTCACTGACAGATAAATTAAAGTGCTTCCCCTCCATACGCAAATTGAAGCTCTATTGGAGCACTTGTTTTCTTTGCTGTGCTTTTGTTTTGCCTTTGCTTTACCTTTCATAATTTCATATCTTACCATTAAGAATTCGTTAGAAAAATCATTGTTAACTGTGCCGGTGAAATAAAACGTCGTGATTTCTTCAAGTTTAAATAAAATAAGTGAAGTGAAATTAAAAGTTAATATTTTTAAATTATTTAAGCCATTTTATTTTAAATCAGGGACCGTAATTGTTATAAGATCTATGATAAAAATTGCTTTTTAATAGTTATCTTTCGACCATTTTTTTTTTGTTAACCCTTAACCTTTATTTCATAATTTCTTCTTTTTGTTTATGAAATAAGAGTTTTCCATAACGTTTGTAATTTTTCTTATTAATAAGATTTATTCTTCGATGTATTTTTAGTGGTTATCGGATAACCATTATTTCACAACTTTTTCCTTTTGGTTATAAAGTAAAGGTTATCAATAACCAATTTGATTCTTATCAATAATAACAGTTATTTTCGATTTTTATTTTATTGGTTGTCGGTTAACCATTATTCATTAATTTCTTTTTTTCGTTAATAAAATCTGCGAACCCTTCTCTTTGAGCTGAAATCTGCAGATGTTAAGAATACAAAAAAAAACACAAATTAAAGCAAACACTAAAATTTGAGCACTAAGATATCTGGACCCGCACTTAATTAATGTATAGTCCACTGGATATCTGTAATTTATTGAAAAACTTGAGGCGATAGAAGCCAGTTTAAATACTACCTCGGAACAAGAACTGGTATGAGCTAAACTTGCTAGAAGTAATAATTTTTAATAAAAATGCTTATTATTTTTTTGTAGATTACTTATATTAAGGAAATTATAGGAACTTCTCGCGAATCAACATGTGTAAAACTATTTTTTGATGAAATTTTATTTTAAAGGTAAACTGGGATGGATTACAAAAGAAAATACCAGTGAAAAATTACCGACTTTTCAACACTTTTGTTTATGGTAAAATAGTTACCTTTCCGTTTTATTTAATAAAAAAATCTGAAAAATTTATCATAGGTGCGATTAAAAACGAGAGGCTTGGTTACCAAAATTTTTAAGAGCAAATGAAGGCAGGTTTTCGGTCTGCTAAAAACAGGTTTTACCGAACAACATTTAATTTGAAGAGTACTAAATAAATTTACATTTCATTTGCCTTATCCTTTTCCTACTCGCTTATTCCTATGTATTATATTTATTTTTTGTTTGTTTTTAAATTTCCAATATGAAGTAAACTTGAAATTTAATTCCCTTCATTGTTAATTAATTATATGGTTTTTGTAATTTTAATTAGCCTAGTTATGCATTTTTTAATAAAGCCACCGTCCATCGAAAAATATTCTGGACAAGTATAATCATGTCCAGAATAAATGTAAAAATTTTCTCATGGTAAGAAAATACAAACTATACATTTTCTACCCTGAACGACGGCTCTTGATCACGAGCAAAGTGATCAAGCAGAGAGTTGATTCTTAAACTACGAAGAAGTGTGATTAAAGGTTGGTACGCGGCGATAGCGCAAAAAAAAAGAGTTCGGTTTAGGCATACTTTGAAAAAGTCGGTTTGTGAAATAGGTTTACGGTCGACGTTTATAAAAGGAAAAGTTTTTAATAAAAGGAAAAGTTAGAAAAAAAAAGAGAGAATGGTTTTTAGTAAAAGAAAAGTTTAAGAAAAGAAGAAATGAAAATAATAAGGAAGTAGATTGTGCGAATAGGGAGCTGGAGGATGGTTACGGTGGAGTTCGATAAAGTATAAGATGATAGATGTTAGACTTATTCGCTAGAGCATATGTAGCTCGTGGTTGTGCATTTAAATAAGGGTAAATATTAAAAAAAAAAATGAAATACATGAAAGGTAAAACAAAAGCTGTGTGTAATTAAGAGAATTAAGCCCCATAATTAAGGAATACCATCGAATAAGAGGCAAGAGTGTAAAGCGTGAGTACCCCATAGAAATAATATAATAAGAGCTTCAAAGCCGCTTCCCAAATGCTCAATTGAAGCGCTCCAAAGAAGCTTCCGAAATGATCAATTAAAGCGCTCCAAAGGAGCTTCCCACCATGCTCAATTGAAGCGCTCCAAAACAGCTTCCTAACATGCTCAATTGAAGCGCTCCAAAGCGGCTTCCGAAATGCTCAACTAAAGCACTCCAAAGCAGCTTCCTAACATGCTCAATTGAAGCGCTCCAAAGCGGCTTCCGAAATGCTCAATTGAAGCGCTCCACAGCAGCTTCCTAACATGCTCAATTGAAGCGCTCCAAAGCAGCTTCCAAACATACTCTTGCAAAGCGCTTCCCTCTTAGGACATGCAATGTTTAAAATTTATATGAAACTGAAGCGCAAACGAAGCGCTTTGTGCTTCCGTAGAAGCGCTTGAAAAGGAGTTTTAAAGCGCTTTTTTCCCGCTGGGAAGCGTCATTCTTTGAAAAAGAAGGGACATTGTCCTTTAACTTGGCCAGGACCATCTAGCAGCGTGGACATCTGCGTCGCCTCGACCGCAATGCTTCATCTCCTTGAAGAAATAATTATTATACAACTCGAAGGGGTTCTTGGAATGTAGCTATCCCGAACACTTTAGGAAGAAAAACAGCGGACGTAAATAGGAGATCTCTCCGAGAATCTCCCGGTTACTACATGGAAGTTTCACTAATTATAAATAAATTTGTACTGAATAAACAATTAGAACTTTTACAGGCAGTACCTACGCCTCTGCGTTGGATTCGAGCATAAGTTACACGTAAGTTATTGTTTTTTTACTCTCGTATAATATGACGGCCATACAGGCGAGACAACGCTTACTTTGGTTAATATATATGTATATTCGGTCAAACTAGTTCCAAAATGACGGACCAAGATTGATCGATTGCTCGAAGAGTTGAAATTTTGGGTCCTCGTATAGGAGATTTGAAGTGAATGTGCTTTAAAAATAAAAAAAATAAATGAAAAAGTTTGGAAAGTTTTATTGTAGGTTAGGTTTTAAAGCATTACTTTTTAATGCAGCCATTGGTCACTTGGGTATATTTGTGCTTAAGCTACTTGACACTATCAGGCGCTTCCGTCAATTGAAATTTGTTGAGTATATACATAATTTCTGTTGTCAAGTAAATATATATTTAATGACATCTGCAACACGTAAAACCATTAAATACGCTCAGTCTACTGATGCCAGTGGGACCCCTAATTATGTATATGATAATTTCGAGACATTTTTAGTAATGCGATTTTCCAAGAGAACTTGAATCATATAGGTCTACTCCTGTCTGTTTATAAGACTTAGAAAATTGTGGTACAAGTTTCGATAAAATATGTCTAGCCTCTACCCTAAATTCACTACTAACAGATTTAATTCCGATTTTTCTCTTGATTTTAATTCGTTAATTATAAGTTAATTAAAATAAAAATCTCACCATCTCTTTTTTATCAACTACATACTTCTACCCTATCTGCATAGAAAAATGCAACGAAAAATTTAATTCTACAAAAAGCCAAGTAAATGTAACAATTCTTCACGTCATATGTACAAAATTAACTTAAACGAGGTGTTGAATTCAGATCACTGGAAGCTTAAGCCTTGCCCAAATGGCCCATCAATAATGGAGTCAATAACAAGAGAAATGAATTATATCCATCCAATTACGCTTGATAAATTATGACTTTTCTGTCTATGTTGGATAGTGCAGCTGGAAGCCTCCATATCGTCGCAGCAGATACACACACAAACACGTCTCTGTATCTCCTCATCTCCACCCTGTTTCTATTTCTGGACAAATCTACGAAGTATGCAAATGTTATGCGACTGAATTTATATCGAAAATTGGTTTGCACAGCTAAAAATAGGCCTCTGGAAAAATTATGAGCGAATGACTATCATGGCGTGTAGTGAAGGTCTCATGGAAATTAAAATGGAAACTTGGTGGAGCCGTCAAAGTGAAATAGTGGGTCGCTGGTATAGAGAAGAAGCTATCTCTACCTCTACGTCTACAGCTAGTGAATAGTGATCCATCCGTTCCAATTTCAAATATGACTCTACTATGGTGATATACCTGCATTTTGTATAGTACACCACGGATGTACATATGTTACATATAGTATGTTTGTATGTACGACAGAAGAAGTTTATGGTTATTATACACCTTAAGACTAAGACGTGCAAGTCCACGTAATTCAAGTGAACGGATCTTATGTGAGAGAGAGAGAGAGAGAGAGGGGGAGCGAGAGAGTCTAGTAGACCTGTTGGATTGAATTTGAGTCATTCGACGACGCCATTTCATTTATTTCTCTCGCTTTTAATTATAATATCGCAGTTGTCCGTGTGAATTCTATTTTTAGATGCCCCCGCTTTTGTTCGTTGACAGTTTTCCTAGCGTTTTTGTTTTCACAACTTTTCTATCTAAAATTGCCTGACATCCAGCAGCGTCTTAACTTGTAGTTGGCGCGTGGGTTTTTCCAATAACTTGAATTCGACATTGTCTAATTCCGTCCTAGTTATAAAGCACGCAGTCACAGTCGTTCGCGACTAGGTCAACGTAAATGGAAGTAGGAAGTTTTTTTTTATCTTTTTGTATTATTTTTTTGTTTTTTTTTTGTTTAATGTTATTAAATTTAACATTGAATTTTTTGCATTAAATATGGCAGTGAAGTTATCCAGTTAAGGGGAACTTATATCACGTGGAAATAATATGAATTAAGTTGCGAATACAAATATTGAAATTATCCTTGTCGATTGCAATGCTTAAGTCCTTCAATCTGAAACCTAATGGAAGTGGTTAAAATCAGATGACGGTAGACCTTTACATTTATAAATTTAATTATAGTGGAACTAGTGAGCACTCGCACTAAAACCTTGCATCTGGTAAAATCGTATCCGTACTCTTGCAGAGAATTACAGGGTAAAAATTTAGTATGACGTCATGTCCGTGGTTACAACGTTCATTTTAATGGAGCACATGCATGGCAAGGGTATTAGAATAATTTCGAATATATGGAGACTAATAATGAAGTCCTTATTGTCTCAGCCTATTAATCTGATATCGACTTACTTTTACAGCTGTATGCTGCATGTACTTGGGCCTAATTGCTGCCAAAATGACTTATGTCGAAAAATGGAAATTAGAAATTATCTAAAAAATTGTTATGCCTCAGATATAAAATTCCTAGCACTCTTAAAGACAGTAAAATATCAGAATATCGAGACACCATCTTCAGGTGTGAAGAGGTAGGTTATGATGAATGTACAAGGAGATCCATGTTAAAAGTCTGCTTTTTGAGCTTCTACTAGAAAATGCATATCAAAGTGGTGCTCGATGAACAAAGACCGTGAACTACATATATTCACTCATTCATAGATTGTTTTGATTCTTAATGCTAAGACTAAGTATGATAACCGGAAAATTGGGTAACCAATGAAGAGCGCACTAGGTGGAGTGTATCTTATCTTCTTTGTTTCGGCCTGTGTTTGTGTCAAACCTGAAATAATTGTGATTTTGACGCAGATAAACTTAAATGGATTAAAAAGATATCTAGCCCCGAGATTATCCTGAACTTAAGCCACTGCTAGGCATATAATACACCTTCAAAAATTACAATTGGTTTACTCATAAATCGCGCATGATATTATGAAATTATAAATGGAATCTCAGCCTTCCGGGTGTACTCCAGGTAATACATTGAAGAAAAAAAAAATTATGGACAAATTATTTAGCCTGAAGAGTTTCCTCATTGAGCTTAATTATGTAGGTTTCAGTCACAGTTTTTTTTTTTTAGTAATTTTCCTCTTATGCATGTGCTTCTGACAGAGAACAGCTTATTCAGCCTTCAGGGCTTGAATTAGGTTCCACCACAGTTATTAAGCCAGAGTCGACTGTATTGGCAGAGCTACCGAATTTACTCCAAGCCAAGGGATTTCGTTCATCCGCTTTTTCGTTATTTGGGATGTTTCTGTGACCTGGTAACCAAAGAACAAGCACGTTTTTAATCCTTGAGAAGAAGTTCACAGTAACTTTACTCTACATACTAATTCGCAAGTGACAAAAAGCTTAATCTAAAAAGATGGATATCTGTTTGTTTCCTGTACCATAATTGAGAAGATACCTTCCAGATTCTAAAATGGCTTTGACTCCTATGAACATATGATTGTCGAGACGTAAATATGTATGTGCATTTCCATACCGTGCTCTTCGCAGAAGACGTTTGTAGTTGTTTATGGGTCCAGTTATGTAATTTTACCTTACCAAATATCTTGCGATCATTAGTTAAATCCATTGCTTTTCGCTAGACTAGAGCTTCATAAGTTAAGATGAGCAGAAAAATGCCCGTGTACATCCATAGGATCGCGTCCGAAGCCTTAGACGCCATTTCTCTCTCTAAAAGTTTTAATCACCCAGTCTACCAAACGCCGCCACGACAGCTCAACCTCAGTCAGAGAACTCTTAATAATAGAATTTACTACTTACGGAACTACTTCTCTACTTCTGAGAAGTTTTTCAAATCCCACCCACAGATACGTTCTAGGCTTGAAGATAAGGAAGACAGTTCGGCTATATAGAGCGGCTGAGGTTATTGAATATACTCTGCATCTTCACAATCTCCATCTCGATTCAAAGTGAAGCTAATGTGGATGAAGCATTTGAATGAAAAGATGAACGCAACTATGGCCAATGTAGAAAAAACTTTTCCCTAAAATGAATTACGATACCGAGAGAGAAAGTATTAAAATTAGAGCTGAAAGTATCCGGATAATTTGCTATCCGGATTATTCGGAATAATTAGGATCCGATTCCTCAAATATGGATATCCGAATAATCCGGATCTAGATCCGGATAGTTCGGAAATATCCGGATCTGGATCCGAATTATCCGGGTCCAAACTAAACAAAAAAGGTTAAAAATTTCCTCCAGATTGCATGCATTGTTTCATTGGGAAAATGGAAATTTATAGCAATGCAATTTGGATGACATCTTCAACCTCTCTTGCTTAGTCTGCTCCGGATAGTTTGGGTACAGATTTCAGGAATAAACTAGTTTGCAGACCCGGATATCCAGATATCCTAATATTAGAAAATCCGAATCCAATTTTTAGCTCTAATTAAAATGAATTCTTTCCTATTCTCAATTTGGGGTCTCGAATCAGAGAAATACGTGCACCTTACATTTAGCTGTATGAGTCAAAATCGGAAAGTGGCGCCAAGAAGTGTTAGTATTATCGCGAATCATAATCCTAGAAATACCTATGCAAAAAGTAAAATTTCTAAATCGAAAATTGATAAGTGTGTAAGTCTTAAGAAAATTATCTCTCAGAATAATCGAAAGCGTTATCACTGTTTCCTGACGTCATTTTATTTGAATGGCATGGGAAAAATTTTATCGTAGATATGAAATTTCGATACGCATACAGGAAACATTATTATGAATTCTAGAGAAAATTCTCCAAATTCACATTCACGGTGCTTATGAAAGAAAAGATCAAATTCCTTAACCAATTGCACTTTAAAGCCGCCAAAACAATCGCTGTTTCAGAAAAATCACCGACCGTACATTCTGTTTTTTATTCTATGAGCGTCAAAATGCGATAACAACGTCTTTTCAGAGTTCTTTTTTAGCTTTCTTGAAATTTTATTTTTGGCTAACCTCCAACTTGAACTCTATTTGCTGTCTCCTTACACACATTTGTATGCAATATATTGAAAAAAAAAAAAAGAACAGAAAAATTAACGCGCGCATTTAAAGACTACTTTAATTCAGATCAGCCTAATTATTCGAGAGTCCTACTCGCCTATTAGTTCTCAGTCATGGATGGGCAGTTTGTTCGCGCATGCTCTATATATTTATTTATATACAGATTGCATGGTAAACAAAGCCTTATTGCATACATGTGACTTATCCTATTCCCCCACCCCTTCCCAATGAATGAACAGGAATTTTAAGTCGCGACAATATAAATTGTGGCCTGGTGGTGAACTGTCTTAACCACACAATCGCACAGGTCACCATATAGATGATGTGGTGAGTATAGTTACGCTCATATCAACTGATTTCTTCTTGTTTTTTTTTATTTTACATATGCCTCTTGCAAGATGTCACCAGGAAGTTTTAAAGTGTCTGTGCGTAAATTGACTTAAATCTAATCGGCTTCGTAATTTGCTGGTTGCGCATGATCAGTGAAGAAATTAATTGTTTTCGCCGTCTATTGTCGGGGGGGTTTTTTTTTTTTTTTCTTAACTCAGCTCTTAGGGTATAATGTGCAGTTTTACATGAAATGATTTTCGGGTTCATTGAACCAACATGCAAATTCACATTTTCACATTTATAATTCAAATTCAATCAATATTATTGTGGGTGGATTTAGAGGATGGTAGAAAAAAAAACAATTTTTGATATATTTGGTTTTTGTTATTGCAACTTCATCAAAGGTTGATTATTACAAATTTTTTATATTTACACAATCGATATAAATAATGAAAAGGAATGGTCCGAGCATACTACTCTGAGGTACTCCTGAAGTATATTTGCAGCCAACCAATAATGGCAAAAAGAAAAAAGTGCAGGATTTCCAAGAAGTTTGTAATAATACTTTAATGAAAACGTGTTGAAATGATCCCAACATAGATATAAAGGGTTTTCCAATAAGAGGTGTTATTTTGATATTCAAAGAAAAATGCCATTTTTTGAGATAAATGATCGGATCTTTATTTCATTATAAAGAGGAAGGTATGCCGTTAATAATGGAAAATAACATCAGCCAAATGACCACCACGACCACGCCTACAGGACCATATCCTTTTCATGAAATTTTCCCTAACCAAATTGCAAAGTGGCTGCCCTATGTCCTCGATAGCCTGACGAATTCCATCTTTGAGGTGTTGAATCGACGCTGGGCTGTTGGCGTAGACCTTCTTTTTCACGTGGCCCCAAAGGAAGAAGTCGCAAGGTGTTAAGTCACAATATATTGGTGGCCAATTGTGATCACCTCTTCGAGAGATAACACGGTCCGGAAACTTTTCTCGTAAAAGATCAATGGTTTCGTTGCTTGTATGGCACGTAGCGCCGTCTCAAATGAATTTGCAATGAATAAACGTCAGAATATACGCCTAAAAGTACGACAAATTACTCAACTGCTTCTGAATTTGTGACAAAAATTATAAACTATGGTAAATGGATATTCTACACCAGCTTAGAGCGGTTAAATTCGAATAATATTTTTTAATTTGTTATGTGAAGTATCATTTTCAGTTCATTGTATGTAAGCAGTAGAAAAGTTCATTTCATTTTGTCGTATATTCTGATATGTACCTACGACAAAACATCAGAATCACCCCCTAATATTTTGTCGTACCTACTTCAATGTTAGAATATACGACAAAATGAAATGAACTTTTCTATTGCTTTTTGTTTTTTGTATTTTTATTCAGCTCAGCAAGCCTTGCATTCCGTAGAATGAACTAATGCGAATGTAGTTATATTGGACAAACTGTTAGAAGCTTCAATACAAGATTTAGTGAACATATAAGATCTTTTAAACTTGGTAAAAATGATTCTGCTATGGCCAAACATATGAACGAAATATATTGAATGAACATGTAGAGCCAATTCGTTTAGTTTTGTTAAACTTATTCATCAACAGACAATGAATTTACCAGATTCAGCTACATTCGCAATCCTCTCCTCATAAACATCTGATGGACATATATGTATGTGTGTATTTTATTTTTATTTTTATTTTAAGCCTAGACGAAGAGATTCTCGAATTTGTAATTGTATATCAGTAGCACTTGTCTATTCTCCGATGATGGTCCAGTTGGACCGAAACAGCTGTCAGAGTTTATAAAAAGCTTCAACTTGTGAAATTAAATTACATGTACAAAAGACTACTAGTTTCATTTAAAAATTACACTTTACATTACAAGTTCAAAATATTTTTTCGAATTTACGCAAAGCACTTGTATTGTTCTGAGTTGGTGTAGAATATCCATTTACCATAGTTTATAATTTTTGTCACAACCATAGAAGCAGTTTGCTAATTTGTCATACTTTTAGGTGTATATTCCGACGTTTCGTTTGCAAATTCATTTTAGTTCATTTTATGGTTGAAGAAGAGGATAAACTAAAATGAATATGGCGAATATGAAAATACGACAAATATGTGGTGAAATGTCAAAATATGTGACTAAAATATACGCCTAAGCTACGAAAAAAGATCAGAATCACTCCCCTGTGGGGTGATTCTGTGTGTTTTGTCGAACTTGAATGTGAAAATAATCGACTAAATGAAATGAACTTTTCTACTGATTTTTTCGTGTTTTTATTCAGGTCAGCAACCCTTGCATGACGTAGAATGAACTGAAAATGACACTTCACATTACAAATTCAAAATGACATTTCGAATTTAAGCACTTGTAATGCTCTAATTAGGTGTAGAATTTCCATTTGCCAGTGTAAAATATTTGTCACAACCTCTGGGAGCAGGACTAATTTGTCGATTATTTAGTCGTGTTTTTTTAAGTTTGTTCATCGAAAATTCATTATAGTTCATTTTGTGGTAGATAATAGTGAAGACACAAAATGAACTGTGTTGAAGAAAAAACTCGACAAAATATGTCAAAATTCACGACTAAATAGAACGACAAAGAGCACAGAATCACCCTACTGATCTCATATATTGTACAGAGCTGTCAAAGTTGATGAGGTTGGAAAAGCTAGCACTATGTTTCACGCTTTAGAGTGGTTCTCTACAGCAGTTCAATGTAGTTAATAAGTTTAATGGAAGATATTATGATAAATGTAAGCAGAGTTAAATTTACCAGTAAAAGTGAGTATTTTTTACTGGTACTTAAAATGTTTTGAGTACCAGTACGAAAATTGATACTGGTGTATACCAGTACTTCCCAGTACTCGCCAGTACAGCACTACATTTATGCAGCGCACTTATCTTGATTATATACTATATTTTATTTAGCTGCACTTATTTTAACAAGAAATGTGCTCTGCACTCTTCTGTTCAATGCAAGCAGAACTGTGAAAATTGTTTTCAACATAAAGCAAAGTTGGAGTATTTATTATTAGATATATATGGAAGAAAATAAAGAAGACGGATTTGAATGACTGGTATGTAGGCTACATATGATTATATGAAATGGAATCCATCGACTTAATAAAAATTTTCTATTTACACCATTTTTCCGTCTTAATAATTACAGTAAACTAGAAAACACTTAAAGGGTGAAAATTTGCTTGTACGTACTTGTAATTACTGGCTTTTATAAATGGGTCCTAATAAGTACTGGTAAGTATTGGGAAATACTGAGAAGTATCGTCAAGCACTGGATAGTACTGGAAAAGTACTAGCACTAGACATTACCAATATTCTTACTGGTACTGGTCAATTTCGAGTAAACTTAAAAAAAATTGACCTTAGACTAAATATTTTTTTTTTAGTATGAATACTGGTACTTAACTGGTACTGGTACTTAAAATCAAACAACTCTGAATGTAAGGTTCATTTCACTCTATCCGTTATGCTATTGTTTTGAATACGATTCAAGAATTAAATATATGATAAAAATTTTAGTAGGTACGGATGAGAATTCTGAAAAATTAATAAACAAATCCTACTGTGATACATTGTGGTGAACAGTTCAGTGTCAAAATGTCGCCCATATTTTTAATATTAGTTTTATGTTGGGGATTCCCATACTTCCTCAAATAGTAGCTGCTACAAAAACAGATATGCACAAATATCAATATCTCTTGACAGTCCCCACCTAAACTTAAAAAAAAAAAAAAGGAAAAGACAAAAACTTGACGTTTCAAAATATTCAAATGGCGTCAATCAGGTTTTGTGATTCAAAGATGCGCATACATACGAGCATTCGTCTATGCTGTCATTTTCTAAAAACATACGCATACCAATTATAGTATTCCTTTAATCTGAAATTGAAATCATTAAAAACGAAGACATGACAGCAAAATTATCTCATGGAGACGTAGGGTAAAGGGTAAGTCATATTAAGTATTTCAAAATTATACCCACACATTTATAAAACATACAAAATTTGGAATTTTGCTTAAAAAAAAAGTCGGATAGTGAAAATATTCGAAATTTCAATGAATTGTACCTATACACATAAATAGCAGGAAATACAAAATTATTGTACAGAATCTTGTGGAAAATTCCCCGTGCTTGTATTAAAATATTGTCGCTAAATAACAACGATAAATAATAATTCAACGACAAACACCTAACAAAAGCAAAACAAGTGATTCATCAAAGTATAATTTACTTTGATTATAATATGTTTTACCCTCAGAAAAGCGTCACAAGTTTTCGGATGCATATAGATGCTGTATGTTTACGAAGAGATTTTTTGTACAATAATAAATTATCGAGAATTTCATTGAAATTGTTTACGAAAAAAAAAAAATTAACTAATCAAAAACAATGTTTCATCAGCGACCAAGTTTCCTTGTCACAGAGGAGAGGACAGGGCTCGACGATAACAACGAAAATTTAAAACAGAGCGAAAAGTAAACACACACACACACACACACACACACACACACACACATCTACACACAGATCACCACGGAACTGGCATTGATTGTAAAATTCTATGAATTGATTATGATAATTATAGTGTGGGGTTCACGCCATGCCATATCGGACCTTGAGAAATATATTTGTCCGGGGTAAAGAAACTGCCAATTACATTCAATTTTAAAGCCGCATAAAGTGTGTTGCTTCGAGAATAATCAGACGAAAATGCTATTTTTAGAAGTGCTAACGTAAAATCTACACGGGCAAAAAAATTCAAAATTGACTTCAATGTGGGGAGTTATGAGCTACTGGAAAATGGAAATTTTAATTTCGCTTAGTCATCAAATTAGAATTTAATTTTGTAATTGTACATGCCGCGCCGCTAAGCCGCCCGCTGCAGATATTTTCATACACGAATGGGGTGATCTGCAGATTGTATATACCCTAACTACACACCTACTGAAACAACGTACCTATATTTTCTTGTTTCTAGGCAAATGTGTTAAGGCCGGCCTTTCTCTATGTTGCCCTATTTGTAATTAATTTACAGTAGTCACATGAAGAACTATTTTTGAACGTAATTTTGCGTTGAAAATTAGAATGGTATTAGTGCAATTTTATAAAACTACATATAAAGAAACAACAGCCTACAAACTACATATCTAATTATTAAAATCAAAAATGATGCAATTAAACAGGGTGTGTCGTAATTGTATACCAGACATAAATCTTAAACGGGATAATAATAGGGTCAAGATCAACATTGCCATTGCTAAAAATATCTCCTCAAGTAACATGTCTGACTTCCGACCTATATATATTTATATATATATTATTAACCAATAACAAAATTATATAAGCAAACCTTAAGAACGGAAATAAAATTTCCTCTTTATTGAGACTCATGTTAATAATCTTGAAAATATTTTTTTTTTTGTTTACTGAATTTCATTTAAGATAACAAATCCAAGCAACATATCTGCACGGCAACGGATAAAAAAAAAATCTTAGCAAATCCTGTATGGATGCATTTCCATATAATCTAAAATCAAACGATCTAAATAGTTCTAACCTTCCTAATAATTCTAAATTCGAGAAAGAGACATTGAAAAAAAAAATGGAACTATGCCAAAACATTTCAGTTTCTACTACCTTCCAAAAAGATTCAGTTTTGAAAGTTCAAAGCCCGAGAAGAACGGAACTTTTAGAGATATTTCGCATGTTTTAAAATCTTATACAATTGGAGAAAAAAAAAAAACAGGAAAAAAAGAAACGTTAGAAAGAACCGCGATAAAACTGATGTTACTTAATTTGAATACCAAATTTCCCCCGTATAAACACATTTTTGCTATGTAAACCTTGGAATTTAACATAAAATAAAAAAAAAAAAGAAACTTGGGCATTTCTTCTTGACCGACAACACACACCGACAACTATTTTCTCTCTATGGACACAGCAATTCAAATATCAAATAAATTGTAAGAAATTTAATGGAAAACGGATAGAAGAAGCTATTAACTAAATGAAAACGTAAACTTACCTATTTTTAAGACATGCATCGTACTTCAAGTGTCTGTGATTCCATGAAATGGTCCGGTTTTATTGACACTCGGAGGCTTTGCAAGGAAAACTTTCACATAAAATTCGCGAGAATGTTTATTTACTTTTCATTGGTGAATTGAGTAGGTATATGTGTAGGTACAAAAGTTAGTCAAACACTTCACTGCTATTGAGAATAATGAATATTGTTGTTAATAAACATATAAAAATAGAAATTTATATTTAGCTTCACTGGAATGCACAAAAGAAAAAAAAAACAATGAAAAAATAATAATAGCAAAATCATTAAAAATACGAGAGAGACTGGAAAACTAGAAACTCTTTTTTTTTTATTTTTTTTTTGTTTCTCTTTTCTTCAAAATAATTTTGTTTACAAATTCTGTTGGAAAAATCGAGAAGTTTAAGTGCCATGGCATTACGCATATTTAAGAAACAATTAATATGCTAATGATTTACATAAATTGGTGACATTGAATTTTATTTTACTGTTACTGCTAAATATATACATTACGGAAATGTTATTTTAGTATAATTGTTAAAAACGTACGCTTCACGGCAAGGGAAAATCACTGGAAACTGGCGGAAATGTTTATCGGAAAGTGCGCATATATAACTCCATCTAGTATTGAATAGAATCTTTAATTAATTATCTAACTAATTCTTATTAGAGTTTTTCTAGAATAGACATTGTCCAAAATTGAGGTGACGCTTTACAAACATTTTCTCAAAAATGATTTTAATTAATTTTAATTTTTTTTTGTACAAATAATATTTTTTGTACATTCTGAAAAATTTTCTGTTTTCATTTGAAAAAAATTGCAAAAATCAAAAAAGGTTAATTTTTAAAGAACTTTTTCCGCATTGATTTTGGACCAGCAATTGAATTCCTTCTGAACTCTTCTTCTCCAAAAGAAATCTCAAATTCTAGGGACTTAGATTTCTCACAGCCTAGGTAGAAATATCTAAGGAATAAAATCCAAGACGTGTGTGTGTGTATGTATGTGTGTGTGGAAATAGAATATCCTTCTTAAGGTTATGTGTAGAAAAGTTATTTATTAGCAATACTGACGCAATAAGTCAAGCAGCTAGTCGTGGATGAAATGTATTACAATCTATTAGAAACAAAATAAAAAGTATGAGGAGCCAATACTGAAAACAGCTTTCTAAATTTCATTTCCATAAGAAAGAGATTACACTACACACACACTCTAATTTTCAGCACATCATTTTCCTTGACAACATTTCGATAAACAGTCGTTCTGGTCTTTAAAAAGCTATTTCGAATATCTCCGACACCCTTAGAGCCTTCCCTCTACCTATTTTTCCATAAAAATCTGAAGGGAGGATCAAAATTGATAGGATAATTAAAATGAACGTGATTATGTGCAACTGCAGAAAGCCGATACATTTGCAAAAACAAATCCTGCCAAGATTCTTTACACAATCCAGTAGGCATAAGTACCTCTGGCGGTAAGAGATCAAATCAAAAGGATGATGATTCGCCGAGGCAATGAAAAACTCGTATTCGAATACCAGTTAAGATTTTTGCTTTAGGCTGCTGTTTTTGTCGAATCTCGCTAAATATGGCATGCATCAAAGAAACCTGCAGATCACCTTGTCTTGGTTTATCAATAAGCTTTTTCACGACAATTTAATAAGATTGGGCTTTGTTTTTAGTCAATGTGATTTGTGGATGATCACTGATGGAGAAGATTCCTGATTCACCTTCGATCACCAATCTACATTGAATGATCAGTCAAATGAATGATTTAGGGTTATCCAAGACTAATTTCAAACGCTACCCATACAATAAATGCTTTTAAATTTTATCCGATGGTGTAGTGTAATCGAGGACTTCGTATGGGTATATGATGTTGTGCTTTAGTAGTAATGTCATCTTTACGCTGGACCCGGGCTCCGCAATACATGGGGCCCCCTAGCACCTGCGATAGTAGACTAAACGATGACCAATTCTTCAACCAGTAAGACAACCTATTACAAGTTAGTTTAGCTGTTTTAGTTTGGATACTGAAAGTAGACAGCGGAATTTATTCGAACTTCTATACATGGCAACAAATTTGAATACAAGGTGACTGTGTTTGTAGTCCCTGTATTTTTAAGTTTCTGGCATTTTTTCATGATATACTGTCAGTATAGCCAAACTCAAGGTTAGGCCTCGCCTAACAACCAGTTCAGACTTTATGCACCGAAATTTTTTGATCAGTGTTGCCGTTCTGTTGCCGTGGGCAAGTTTAATATGCACACAGTGAGTAGCTGTCAAATTCATGTTTTATATCACCATTTATCAATATAAATTTCAAAGAGGTAGCTGTGATGTGTATTTGTCATAAGGATATAGAAAATATAAACGAAAGAAACGCTATTGGGTTCTTCCAATTTGGAGCGAAATACCGCTTAAACGAAAATTTCACTTAATGTTTGTTGAACTATGATCCTGTCCTGAAAAATTCTTTCTTTGATATTGCCATAAGAGTGTTGAAAGCTTTGATGATTTACTACAGATTTTGATACTTGCTATAACTTATCAAAGTACCAATAGGCGATCATCAATTCAACCTGAAGAGAGATTTGTTGTCATTCTAAGCACTATAAACGCTTTCATGAATATTTCTCCCCACATTTTTATCTTCAAATTGCAGATTTTTCCTTCAAGTTTTTTGTTATAGAGGGGTGGTCTTACTTGCACTTCTTGTATTAATGCTTCATTATTTATATATTCCTGTCACTCTATCGTTTCAGCAGTCATTTTCAAAGATACTTGCAAGCTCTACAACGTCTCCCAAAATAATGGCAGTGATGCGGCGACAAAAATGTTACCAGTCCGTGCACATCCATATAAACGTGAAGACGCAGTGATAGTTTCGTCACCCAAAAGTTCCTAGCTGGAAGAACCATTGGAGTCTATGGTCTTGACGGTGGTGACAAAAAGTCTCCAGTGCCCAATAGGTCTTAACATGATTTACCTTATTACTCCTGTTGATGATAATCCAAAGCATTTTAGGAAATAATTTTTGTTAGGGAGCCACCGTACCCTCAAGTGCCCAGGACCCCCACTTGCCTAAAGACGGCCATGCTTAGAAAGTATATGAAAGAGTCCTTATGTCTCAACAGCAAAAACTCTATGGGATACAGAGAGCAATTGTAAGATTTATACATAGTATAACATGAAGGCAGATTTTCTCCAAAGGCAAAGAAGTCAACTAAAAAATATCTGGGATAACAAGTAACATAGACCCCAACATGGTAAGCTTTTCCTAATTAACGACAGATAGCAGAACAATCGTTACAACAGCCAATGCTAGCTTATCACCTGACAGAGTGAATAAAAACCATTTAAGAAACAGCAAAAGAGCCTTTGATACGGACAATTAAAACAGATGTGAAGAATCTCTGTAGAGGACATATCCTTCCAAGGGGGACTGAGGAACGAGAATAGAAAAGGATCAAAACACTGTCGAGATATTATCTCTATTGCGTAAAGAGACTGTTAAATTCCGTCTTACAGTTTTGATTTGGAGTCGCATTTGACTATAATTGTATTTTCTATACAGGCTACAGACGTTGACTACAAAGCATTCTTACATAAAAAATATCTCAATTTTATATCTATACATCGAAATAAGATTATTAAATTTCTCCATAAGCATAAAATATATTTCTAAGACCAAGCCTACATTTTACAAGATCTTATAGAAAAATAACATTGATATTGTGGCATAATTCAATTTTATTCTAACAAAGCTCCTTTCTTCTCCTACGATGATGAGGCCAGGTTAATAATGTCTTAAGGAGTCCTAATTGCCGGTAGGTTGTTAATAAATAATATGTAATTCTTCTAGTACCTACAGCTATTATCATATACACCCATCTTAATTTTGAAAAGTTATTATGAGATATAGAATATAAAACAATAATAATTTTTAACTACTCTCCTAATAACGAACCCTAACCATAAACTAATATACAGACGTTGTCGCCCTTCGTACATATAATATCATCCCCTCAACAAATTTAAGCTTAAATTTATTATTTTTTTATTTTTTTTTTTTTTAATTGGTGTAACTGTTTTGTCTTTTTTATATAAGTATATGTATACAATGAACTTCGTGTTTATGAAAATATTCGGCCTGTTCTCAGTGCTATTTTTGCAAATTATAATCTCAGTTGCCATTGACTTCATATTTCTGAATGACGCCCAATTCAAATTGTTGACGTAAATTGATAAGCGGTTCAAAATGTGATATCAAAAGATAGCATTCACACAACACGTTATTAGGTAATTGATAAAAAATTTTCTAAGAATAATACCTACTTACTTAAAAAAGAGAAGAAAAAATAAAAATAAAAATTAAAAAAAAAAGCATAAATGAAAATTTTATCTTTGATTTTTATGAAAGATAATATAAACCAAGGTCTAGGTATGCATGAAATGGGAGCCCTTTTGTTCGACTTCGAATCATCATTTTACATTCAGTCGCATAGCCATCCCTATAAAAAGCTGCAAAACATTTCCTTAGAAAATAAAAATTATTTTTTCCTCAATGACAAAGATTTTCTTAAGCTTCAAACAAGAAAAAAACCCTCTTCTCCAAATTATCATTGTGAGTAACTAGATATGTATAGGATGACGATGACGATTCACCCAAAACAAATGATCATCAAAAGTCTGACCGCAACCTGTTTGCACTGCACATAAGCTCTATGAATGCGCCTTTAAAAACGCCTTGCCCTATAAAAAATAAATAAAAACGCGAAATGATCGTGCGACACATGCGCAAATCAAATATTATGCAGAGAAAGAGAAAATTTATATTCGTCCCCCAAATGATTGTACTACGCCACTGGCATAATTTTAATTTTAGGCCGATAAACTACCAAAAATACCCTCAACAGATCCCCCATCCCACTTGGCGATGTTTATTAATATCTTTTCGCGTTTTTCTCTTTTTTTTCTTGCTTCGTTTTTTTTTTTCTTAAATTCTGTTAACTTCACTCAATCTCAGGCTTAGTAGCGCGGTCCGCTCAGAGAAGAGAACAGGTTTAGTGCGGTATGTTAATTTTTTTTTTATCTCACGATAATGTCAGTCAAGTTAGTAAGTATTTGGATGTATGTATGTATAAATGTAGGTAACTGCGTCGATATGGCGTTTTTGGCCACCACCTGAAATGACTGACATACAATTTAGCGACGAAAGTAGCGTGTAAAAAAAATTGTGCATGCCAACAATGTGAATTTTCGCATTTTGTGACGTTTTCAATAAAGTTGAGATTGTTAACGTCAGTCAACGTGAACAATGATAATTTGGGAAGAAAGCCCGGTGGACAAATTTTATGTTTCTAAATAGATGGCGTCTGTCTGTCAGTAATTTTTTCTTTCCTCTTAGGAATCTCAGGACACATCTAAACCCATTACTTTACATCTCCCCAAACTTGAAAAGAAGTAGCTACCCAATAGCCTACCTCTTTTATTCATCAGAGAGGGGCACTCGCAAAGTACGTGTTGGACGGATTCGATTTCTTCCGAAGCCTTACAGCTCTTGCATTCCCAGTCTACTACCTATGGTCCAGTGACTCGTAATAATCTGTAAAGGATTCCTGGTATTTGCTCTACTGCCAGTTCTCTTGTTCTTTTCCTGTCATATGCATGCCACGATTGCCCCACAATATGGCAGGATTCAATGCTGATCCACTGGAGGCTTGCCTCTCGATAGGCGCCCCTGATGATCTCCTCTTTTAAAGCAGCGATTGATATCCATTTCTTTTTGGTCAACTCATTGGCCATCTCATTGCCTTGGATATCTATCCTTGTAGCCAGGTACACAGCATGCCGTGTAATCAATTCCTCAAGGCTGGTCTTGCATAACTGCACCAATTTTTATTTTATCAGCACAACATTCAGCGCCTTGATAACTGCCTGGCTGTTAGTGTATATGCAGGTGTGCCGTGCAGACTCTACGCACATATATACCAATATTTCCGCCTGTTAAATCAATGCGAGTTCTGCGTAAAAGACAATACATTTGTCCAACAGTCTACATATAAGACTCGTACCACTGGCAGTCTCTGGAGTCGCACTCCCATCTCAATCTGGTGGGCATCATTGCATTGACCCCCACCAATAGTTAGGAAAGGTACTTGATAGTCTGTTTCTTCCCTGGAGTATATTGGAATTGAGTGGAAAAAAAAATCTTTGAAAGAGAAATTTCTTTTAAAAAAGAGGGCGTTTCGTATCAGCAGGAACCGTATACTTATCAGTATGGCTTGGTTTCTGCGTGCCGCATACGCCAAATCATATATGCGCATAAAATAATTTTTAAGTGTGAATTATATTTAGCGTATACGGCAGGCAAGCTGTTCTGATGAGTATACTGTTCCTGCTGATACGAAACGCCCTCTTTTGCAAAGGGAATTTCTTATTCAAAGATTTTTCATTTGTAAAGAGTTTTTTTTTCACTAAATTTTCGAGCTGCAGACTCGGTCAATTTTCATATTGACTAAATTTGCTATGAATTTATTTCATAACACAATTTTCTATGTATATTAGAATGTCCAAAACCCTTCTCCATCCATTAACCCCCGCTCTGAGCCTGAAAGCGCTAATTTCAGCTACACTTCTGCAGTAGAATCTAGCGGCAATAAATCAAACATAAGCTCCAGTGCTACCGTGGGCGTGGTGCGCAGACACCCAGTTAATTCCAGGCAAGTGGTCCTCTGGGCTTTTAACAGCATATCCAGGTTACATTTCCTCATCAGTGCCGTCCACCAGAACGTGGAAAAGGTATCATATCTATTTTTTTTTTTTAAATACGGGTTTTTGCATTTTGTTTGTTCTTAATGCTTGCTCGTAAGCACTGTTAGCTACCAGAACGGGTCATATTCTATATTGCGAAACGAGAAGAAGTAACACTGAAAATTGAGCTCATGAGTTTCGAAAAAAATCTGAGTTCCAAGTTTTGGCCCCGTTTTCGAAACTATCCACCAGTCTTACTTCAAAACTAATTTACATAGCATCCCTCTGTCCCTCATTAAACGTTTCGTCAGAGTTCTTATCCTACCATCAGTTACTGCTGGTGTTTTGCACTGAAGATTTGCACATATAATACGCCAAAATAACTAATAGTGAATATTCAGTCGATTCTAGGAAAGAAGCGAACCAGTTTGAGGACGTACGTAGTTATTAAAAAAGAAAACCAAGAGTGGGAGGTATAAATAACACACACCTCCTGAGTCCAAACACTTCACCATATACAGAAGCTACATTTTACGAGTGTTTATAACGCGTTTATTTCTTGTTATGGTTACAGATGCATTCTTCTGTCAATTATTTCTATAGCATAGAAAGTGTAACGGCGTTGAAGGATACTCTTGTAACAAGCAAATTACAATTAGAATTGGGAGAAATGTCAATGACATCAATAATTTTTTTAAAAATCCTGAGAATCACAAAATAAACGAAAATAAAGAAGGAGTAAATAGAACGACCACCGAGAAAGGGAGATGCAAGCTCACCGATCGTCAAATTGCGAATTCTTTTAACTTAAGTTTAAGAAACGCCCGAAGGATAATAAAGGACTCGCCGATATTGAAACGGGCATTAAATAGACATCAGCAGGCTAGAGTAGATTTCACCCGACACCACATGAGAGCTGTAATGAACATTATTTTCGGACGAGAAGGTTCAGATGGATTTTCTTATTAGTACCTACTACTTCCGAGATTTCCGGAAAAAAATTTATACAAATTACAGAAGTTTACAAATCGGAAAAAAAAAAGATTGAGGAGATATAATACTGCGACTTTCCTGCAAGATAATGTTCCTACTGCGACAGAGGTCAAATGCTTCACTGGTGAAAATGCTAGGGCTTTCGAATGGCATTCTAATTCGCCCAATCTGAATATAAAAAAAAATCTACAGGAGACTGGCTCACGACAGACAGTTTTAAAATTTTCACATTTTGAAGAAAACAAAAAAATGAACTCAAACAGTTGGGCAGCGATTCCTAGCTTTTTTCACTCGCTTTTATTGTCCATAAAATTTGCCGGAGTGATGTCACGACATAAATGTAAAAAAAAATATTAGGCATACTTCGTATACGCTGTGTATACTGTAGTCATCAATTATAATTAGTTGTCACAAGTTTTTGCTAAAAAGGAGCTAATAAAAACTGGATAACTGCAAAAGTTTCTTCCATGAAAAGTTTGCGAAAACGAAATTAGAAGGAAATCAATAATTTAAAAGAAAAATTGTAAAAATCGTTACGTGTAGTTTGTTCATTATGAGCATATTTAGATCATTTGAAAAGTTTTCGGAATGACATCTATGATAGGATAGCAGAACCATTCACACTGCTGTATTTTGAAATTTCAAGAAAAAATTTTCATCCTCATTTTCTATTGTGTTAAGAGGAGTCAGTACCAAGACTTGCAACTTTCATACATTTTTCAATGCGAATTTCTGGCAAACTATTTGTAGCAGAATAATGATTTATATCTTAAATTAAAGGTAATGAAGAAGTCTAGTAAATAACGTCGAGAAAAGTAAAAAAAGATTTATTGCAATAGAGATATTTGCTCGGAAAATTGTAAAAAATGGTAAAAATTGATTTTTTTCAAATCAAATTCCTGTTAGTACGCATTCTCATTTATTTAGATTGTGACTATTTTAGAAAGATAAAGCCTAAATCTAGCAAATAACGTCGAGTTTTTTCATTTTTAGTGGCGCTTTTTTTAATTATTTAACTCTAATAGTACTTGTTTTTTCTCTCGATATTTCACCGACTAGAAATTGCAATATTCCGTGGAGAGTTGTTGAAATACAGAGCAAAATAGCATATTTAACAATTATGTGCAAAATAAAATTTATTGGAGTTCATTCTCGTTAAAAATTTTCAATTTCTTTGAACTGCAAATTTTCATTTTCGTCCTAAATTGTCGCATGTTTGGTTTCTGCCTTTCACGCTAGATGTCTCTAATGTGACTTATGGTCTAGGTCTACGCTAATTTTATATGAATTTTCATACTTTCAGGACACAAACCTACGTATAGTAAGTTTTATTGCCTACAGGCTCGCTGGTATCTAAATTGAAATTTTTGCTGAGTACTGACTCCTCTTAAAGTAGACGACGGAATTTATCCGTGGTCGTACAAGCGTCGAAGTTTTCTTCAGTAGTGATTGCCTGAAAAGTGTTACAATACCACAAGAGATCCAGGCTATGGTTCTGACAGATCGACGAGTCAAGGTTTTAGCTGAAGCCGTGGACCTTTCGGATGAATGACTATTGCATATTTTAAGAGTAAGAAAGAGAGTGGTGCCGTATATTTGTTTACCATTAATCAGAAACGCATCATGCGCATGTAGAAATAGCAGAGATGTTTGGAGCTCTCCAACGAAAACGAGCAGAATTTTATACGTTGATAGGGTCCACTATTATGTTTCCAGAGATCAAAAAACAATCAAAGCAATGCAATGCAGTGGTTGTTTTGGATTACTATGAAAGCCTCTGGATCAGATAGAAGAAAAAAAATGAATCAAGTTTAGCGAAAAAAAAAACTCTGTATCACTACTAACATGCAAAATCTTGTTATTCTGAGGTATGACTTGGTTGCACATCTACCCTTTTCTATCATCTCTCCCCAAATCTCATAAAATGCCTTCCTAGAAAGCAATTTGATTCGAAACAAGAGGTGAAAGTAAGTGTTGCCGATTATTTTGAAGAGCTTCGAGAAGAGAATGGAGGGTTAGAACTATTCGAAAAACATTAAACTAAAATTATTAATGTTCAAACGGCAAATGTATATTGAAAAACTAACATAAATCATACAATCACATTGCGACAAAAAAATTTCCAGGATTGTTGCTATATCTCTTGCTACTAGTAGCGGTACCTCTTGGTGTTATCTTAAAGCTTAGATATATCTGAACAATCCATTGCAATTTCAACTTAATCGATAGATAGTTCACAATTCTATGACGTTTTGTTTATTACCCAAAAAATCATAAAACAAAGAACCGTTATTAAAAATTTCACGCAAAACTTGCCAGAAACAATCACAGAAACGTACAAAATGATGCAAATCGTTTTTCTAATGATTATTCTTTATCAAGATCAAAATTATTTGAGTTAGTATGAAACGATTTAGAGGACAGAAAAATGTTAGAAGACAACGAACGTACACTGGAAGACCATCTCAACAAATCGAAAAGTTTATCAATTCGTGGCACAAATGATCGCAGTGCATAATTGAAAATGATAAAATGATAGAATGAGCACTAAACATCAACAGGGATAGATAGAATTTCTTTGATTATAAAAGGCGAATAGGCAAAATAAAGGTTTGTGCCAAAATTCTAAAAAAATCATACGAGCTGCAAAAAACAATCCCTGAAATCAATTGTTATTGAGATGAGAAAGTGCATAATGTGGAAGTCAAAATCATCATCACCCCCCCCCCCCCAATAAAAAACAAAAAGTTCCATAAAAAATTCAGACAATGTTCATCGTTTTGTTCGATAGCAAAGTTGCATTATCCACAAAGAATTAATTCATTCCACAATTGATCGAACAGCAGAACTGGCTTAATTTTATTTGAAAAATTTTATATCGCTTGATGGCTAGGATTCATCGAATTCGACCAGGATATTTAGATCCAGATAGCTCTGGTGTTTGTTACACATTACTGCATCAAGTCAAAGTTCGATTACTGTTCGACAATTTTTGTCACGAAATCAAGTCTGTGTGTGTGTTGAATCAATCACCGTCACGCTTCTACAACATTATTATTAAATCGTTTTAAAATTTTAGATTGAATCAGGAGGAGATATACCAACTTTGAATAAAAACAAGGAACTGAAAAATATTGTTTCGTTTAATATTTTTATACTATCAGTCCCCGAAATTTATAGCGAACTGTGTATATTTTTGAAATGACTCTCGCATTATACCCATAAGAAGAATGTCAAAATCATTTCCTATATACATATCACCTCCTAATAGTCCAATATAAAATTCCAAGTAGAGCAAAAAGAAAAAAAAACAAGCAAAGAAGCTAGAATTGGTCTTGTGCTAGATAAATGTCCGTATAAAATTTCGTATGGTCACCGATCTAAGCAAGTTTGATTTTAAAAGTGGTTTTTCGCATATTTTTCTAGAACGGTTCATCGGACAGAAAAAATGATTGTAACCAATTTTATAGGATTTCGTATTCTCAAGAAGTTTTTAGTACAATAAAAATGTCTAGGATTGATCGTTTTTACAGTATATGTAAAAAACCTAAATTTTTATATGGCAACACGATTTAGGGCATTTTTGAAATTTTATTTCTTATTATTATAAAAACACCATGTACCAAATTTCAGCTCTCTATGTCGACGCGTTCTCAGGCAGTATTCAAGTATATAGTGGAAAACGAAATTTTTGTATGGCAACCCCACGAAGGAGTTGCCCGATTTGTCTCATTTTCGAAATTAATTATACTTTTTTTTTTTAAGTCCGTGCACAAAATTTCAGCTTTCTAAGTTAATGCGTTCTCCAGTTATCTTGCGCACAGACGGACGGACGGACATGCAAAAATCAAAATAACTTTTAATATTATGCGTGGGTGTCCAATCCATTTTGCTCTCCTATCATTATTTCTATGCGTTACAAACGCGGAATGGCAAACTTAGAATACCCCATAGATTTCATCTAGGGTATAAAAATTACCAAAACCAGGGGAAAAGAAAACATTAAAACCACACAAAGGTTTACGTGTCCTAAAATCGGATATCACAACCAATAAATATTCTATTAAAACGACAGAAAGCTGTCCACAGAAAAATATACTTATAACAAAAAAAAAAGAAAAAAACTAAAAACCAGTTTTAGTTTAATTTATTGTTAATTTATTTATAAAATATACACATACTAATGTATGCATCAAATATGTGAAAAAATTCAGTGCCTCGTTTTTTTTCTTCCCCCAAAATTACCATAAATTTTTCAAATACGGCAAAACTTGGTCCTAAATAACCATAACACCCCCAACATCTCTTTCACACAGATCTTAATTTTTCCAACAGAAATAATTTTTCTCAATATCAAAATAGTAGCAGAAAAGTAAATCAACTAGCAAAAAAAAAAAATCAAATTTTACTAAATATGAAAAAAAAAGGTTTCATGTTTTTTCACTAAAATTTGCATAATTGTCTATAAAATTTATAACATAAAATAAAACTTGAAAAATATAAAAAAGAAAATCTCAGAACATAAAATTTACCCTCATAACAGAGAAAACAACAAATTCCACGTTGTCATCAAAAATTCACATGAGAAATTTTTATAGTACAACACAAAAAAAAAACACGAAAACTTTCACAAGACAATTAATGTTAAAAATTGCGCTAAAAATAGCCACTGCAATACACACACGCGCACACAATATAGATATATTTATAATAATAATTGTACAATAAGAAGAGAAGTTGTTGAATAACTATACTATAAGTATAAAAATAAGTAATAGGTAGAGATGTAGGTAGTAAAAGCCACGCAAACGATTGACACTATTTTTTTTTATACTATACTGGCGAACACAAAAGGAATGCAACAACTTTGAATTCGTGTGTATCTTTGTATCTTCTTCAGGCGGTAAACCGTGGAGGATTTTTGTTTCTCCTTTAGTTAAGAACAACAACAATAACAACAATAAAAAATTTTTTTTTTTTTTTTTTTTAATTATGATAATTTGCACTCAATTAACACTTTTTTTTTTTGCTTCCTTTTTGTACACAGAACGTTGAATAACACTTGATTTAACAACAAAAATTACATTTATGACACATTTCCATTCTTGGATTAATAATTGTAGTTTCATCAATTATACTATGCTCTCATCAGCGCGCACACATTTTACAACACTTTATATCGCACTCACTTAACAATATCAGAAAGGCGGTGAGGATGGAAGGGAGGGCGGATGGACAGGTGCTGATTTAATAAACAATAACTAATCGAATTAGGAAATAGAAATTTTTTTTTTACACTTATATCTCTTTTATTAACAGTTATTATAGTTAGCAAGTAGATTATCAATTCGCGTAAGTGTAAACTTCCAAACAGAACGAAAGCTCCAGTTCGCGGTAGATAGGTATATGATTTCGAATCGTCGGAAACCAGCCACTGACTGTCTGATTTTGGTTGGTGGTAGAAAAGCTCTTGTTAATTTCACAAAAGTATATATATATACATATGTCAATGTCTCTACAGTTGTAGATATAATAAAACAGATACACATATATGTATGTATTCTGAGTAGAGTACGACACAAGTAGAAGAGTAAAACGAAAACGTAAGATTTTCTTTAAAAACACACGTCTAATCGGCGAGCCGTTATACTACTGACTGATGGTTGTTTTCAATTTCAGTTTTGTTTGGCTTTGAAGAGATTGGGAATTTGTTGGGTTTTGGGAATGGGATCCGTTCGTTTTGCTTTCTCTTCTCAGTTTTTTGTTTGAGTAACTGACGGACTCCCCAACAATCAAACAAAAGATACTAAGCAAAAAGCTAGATATATATACATACAACAAATATATTATGTATATATTGACGGTAAGAAATGCTACTATACCTACTGAGAATTTGATGAGTTAGTTATTCGGAGACGGCGCACGTTTTCTTCCTAACCAAGAGCTACAAAAACACAATAGCTGTTGAATTTTCAGTTTTAGTATCCTCCTAATGTCCAGCTATTTTTAGGGTATACTACGTTCTGTTTTACTAGCAAAGTCAGTACACCATAAATGGTTTTTATATATAGGAAAAAAAATAGAAAAAAACTGTGGTAATATTGGAAATGAATAATTGAGTAATGTTACTCGCTTAGTATTAAAATAACAAAAAAGTATCTCACACAGCATCCCATTCTAATACCACAAAAAGCTTCAATTCTAAAGAGACACAGATAATCTATGTACTTTTGTATATCATAGCGCGCAGCCATAACAATCTTGTCAACTAATAATAAATCCAAAACAAGTCTAATAATTCAACAATATAATTAACAAAAAACAAAATAACAAGAAAAACCTACACAAATACAATCATATCTACTAGTTCGCTCGCGATATATCTTATGCTTCTATGGCGAGTTTTATATTTTATGGTAGTGTGCCCGCATGATCTATTTTTAGCCTCTGCGCACTTGCAGATTGCGCACTTGTACTATACGATTTATTAGTAGTAAAACAGTAATAAAAACATATGTGATTTCGTGATTCGTGATAAATGTGTGTTGTGCTGTGCTGTATTTGTTGCACCAGTTTATACCACCTACTTATGTATGTAGGTACATACTCTTATTAGATATTATATATTAGTATAACTGTAAAAAGCATCTTTATCAGAAGCACTTACCACTCTACTCTATGATTGCTATATGGCAAGGCAAATGTTAACGACACAACATACAGCAGCATGATTTAAATCGTAATTTTCTTAGAAGAAGACTTGAAGAAGATATAAATTAGATCATTGAAGATGATGAGAAGAAAGATACAAGATTGACTTCTCTCCTCTACAAGACAAGAGTTGTATGTGATTGTTTTTTGTGATGCTCAGTGTGAATCAATATGTATAGTGTATAACTATGGGATGACATTTGTTGTCGTTGTTGTTGATTATGTGGATGTCTTATACTTGTATCAAAAGAAAAAAAGAAAAGGAATATTAAAAACATGTATCTAGAAGGAGAATGGACAAGGTGGTGGTCAATTTTATGAAATTGTTTACAAACATACTTTTTGATGCAATATTTAAAAATAGTTACTTAGTAGTACTGCTGTTATCATGCAAATAGATGGATTAAAATGTTAAATGCAGATTACATTTAAGTAGGTAGTAGTACTATCCTTGGGAGCCCTCTCTACCTATAACTCTGTTTTAAGCAATTTTTGTGACTTCTGTCGAGATTTTTAGTTTTTTTTTTTTTTTTTAATTAAGGTCAGGTAAGCTTTTCAGCTCATCCACAGATAGAAGTGCGTATCCAGCCTGCTACGAGTAAAGGCCAGACAAACCCACAAGTGTTCGGTTGTTTCAGGCTCTCCTTCCAGACAGGACAGGCACGCAGGGATGTTAAAAACTCCCATTTTAGTTAGATGAGCGTGAATCGAGCTGTGGCCGATGATAATGCCCAACGACAGTTCTGCATTGCTTTCTCCCAAGCCTCCAAGAGAAAGTCTGAGAAGTTCTTATTAGGCCCATTGGGGAAAAGTTTTGTACAACTGCAAGTACTCAGGTTCGCCCATCGCTGATGATGCTTCATATAAAGATCCGCATTGATAAGAGAACTGACCGCCCGAGGTGGTAACGCCTAAAACTGGCTCCGGTCCAAGGAAGGGAGAACTAGAGCCGGACCTGGCTAGCAGATCAGTTCTCTCATTCTCCATGATGAAGAACTATCTTTGCTGGCATTGGGATGACCAAGACCTCAGCCTGGAAGACAGTAGTGTGCTTTCCAAGTAAGTACTCCAACCCAATGTGAGGATCAAGAAAAAAAAAACACCGGTACCGGCTCTCTGCTTGTGAAAGAGCTGTAGGTGAAAATTTTTAGAGCGGACCGGGGAAGGTTCGTTAAGGCTCTTCCCTCAGCCCATGACTCCTTTTCAGGAAAAGCCACGGACTATCGATGACTAAAACGAAGTTCCAGTATCATCGCCGCATCAAATGGCATGCGGGCCAGAGGGTTTCCCCGTTCCAGGTCACACGCAATGGAAAGAACCACTACAACAGTACTGTCAACAACCCCATGATCGCAATTTACACTCACAGTCCTCTTGACATCTGCCTGAATGACAAAATCTAGGGGTGGCAGATTAAGTAGGACCTCAAGGGCAGCAGTAGCAGTGAATCGCATGAAGCCTGTAATTGTCAAGCAAGCAAGTCTTTGCAGGCCCGCCAGCTTCCGGATCGCAGTCCCCATTTGCACCCTCGGCCATAAATATTCCTCAATTGTCCATACAGTCCTGTTTGAGTCACTTCTAGCCAGAGGGTCCTATATGGGAGACATACAAAAAAAAAAAAACATAGATTGTGCAAAAGAAATAACAAAAAATAATAATTGTTGTCATCTCTTTTGTTTGTGCTATTGGGAATGTTATGCATGCAGCAAACCAAAGGTGCGCTAAAAACTGACTATGATATGATTACGGAACATGGAAGGTGACACAAATCTAAGCGTATGGGATGAAAGCCTTTGAAAAATCGATGGAGTTGACCGAGTGTCAAACGAAGAACTTAGAACTTTGTCGATGAAATTTGATTGACCATACACTTCGTCAAGATAATTACAATATAACAACGAAGATTCTAGACTGAAACCCGTAAGGGACACATCGAACAAAGAGATCCAAAACAACTTAGATGAATGTGCTTAAGGAATTCATTGTACAATTCTGCATATTTTGTGTGAAAATAAAAATGACATGAACAAAAATTTTGAAAGAAATCTACCTTAAAAGATGTGATTTTTCTGCTTAGCGGCAGATGATAACAAATTTTGGAAACCACTTTTTTTGTGTAAAATTCTTCAAAAGAAGAGAATTTCCAAACTTTGAACTTGAGTGCACTGCGCATGCTAAAAATTTCAGTTTTTTTCATGTGGGATACTTTCATCTATGACGTTTTTTTTTCTTGTGCTATTTTTTGTTTTTTTTTATTATTAAGCTAAGCTCTGTGGATATCCCAAGACACAAGCACAGCATGGAAGGATTAGGGGATATGAGGAGAGTGGCGAAGGTGCCGATGTATGTCGCCCTTAAACCTTCTCCCTTTTTGTTGTTGTAGTAGTAGTTTCTTTTTTCTATTTTTTTGTAATTTTTACAAAAAAATTTGATCTGGAAATATACAGGGTGTCCCGTAAGTCGACGTCAAGCCGGAACCGGGTGATAGACCAAATCGTAACAGTTACCAGAAAAATATAAAAAAATCTAAGTCATGTATTTTTCAAATTATAGGCATTTCTTTTGTTTTCGAGAAAATGTACACTTTGTGATGGTATTTTACGCCAGTCTGGCAAGTAACTTTAAAAGTTGACGCATGTAATAAGGATTCTAAAATGGTACAACACTTGCTACATTATTTCTTAGATTACGGAAAAAAAAAATTTTTTTCTTCAAGAAACCCAGTTTCGAAAAATTTCTTTTCACCTACTAAAATTGATTCTAGTGTACCCAAAGGTTGCCTTAAGAGCGTAACTTTAATATTCTAGCTTGAGTGAGACGGAGAGTCAATCCATGAAGTGGGAATGAGACAGATAGTGACGCTTTCAAGTTAGAGATGTTAACTTTTTGTTAAATTTAGGACAAATTTCCCTTAATTTTAAAATTAAACACCAATTATTTGGATGCTAAGATTTCTTCTGCTAAGACATCTCCTTAAAAAAGATCGGGTTATCAGACGGGCAATTCTTCCGTTGTTGACAAATTCAACTGCTTCCGTAATTCTTTGCCGAAGCTCAGCTAAGTTTTCAACTGACTTCTAATAAACTTTCTCTTTCACTGCTCCCCAATAAAAGAAATCTAATGGATTTTTAGATCAGGTAAACGGGCTGGCCACGAGATCGTACCAGACCGCCCTATCCATCTGTCCGGATATTCTTCATTGAGATATTCTCTAATTGAAAGGGCATAGTACGCTGGGCAGCCGTCTTGCTTATACCACATCTCTCTGTAAACACTTAGTGGCATGTCTTCCAGTAAATTAGGTAAACGGTTTTGTAAAAAATCTAAATAAACTTCAGCATTAAAGACCTCTGGCAACTCAAAAGGTCCTATGACTTTTCCGTTTAAAATTCCGGTCCACATGTTTATTTTAAAACGATATTGAGATCTATTTTGTCTAATTAAGTTCGGATTCTCTACGTGACACTCGTGTAAGTTGTGTAGGTCATGTAACCGTCTTTTTTAAATGTCGATTCATCCGACCACAAAATTTTCTCGAAGAATCGCGGATCTTCCCATTGTCTTTGTAGCATCGTTTGGCAAAACGCAACGCGAGGTTGATAATCCCGAGGTAGCAGGGTTTGTACTCGCTGTACATGGTATGGGTGGAGCTCATGTTTCTGTAAAATTCGGTAAGCCACACTTTTAGACACTTCTGTGCTTTCCTGGATTACACGTACCGAAGTACTTGGGTTTTCTTCAACTTGAAATACTACGTCCTCGTAAGGTAAGGAACTCTTTCTTTACCATGTACTTGGTTTGGAATTCGGTGCACATTTGTAAAAACTCAATGATTTGACAAGCTAGTGTCACCATCTTGCTCACTCACATTTCATGCAAAGACTCTCCGTCTCACTCAAGCTAGAATCTGAAAGTTACGCTCTTAAGGCAACCTTTGGGTACACTAGAATCAATTTTAGTAGGTGAAAAGAAATTTTTCGAAACTTGGTTTCTTGAAGAAACAATTTTTTTTCCGTAATCTAAGAAATATTGTAGCAAGTGTTATACCATTTTAGAATCCTTATTCAATGCGTCAACTTTTAACTTTACTTGCCAAACTGCCGTAGTACATTTTTTTTTAGTACAGTCAGTTAAAGTTCAACGAATTATTAATTTTATATTGTTGGTTCGGCAAAATGTGACATTTTCTTCCAAGCTGGAGCAGTTGGCTTAGAACTTAAAGCAACAGGTTACATAAGCACTATTCGGGAATACATAAGAAAAATAAAATTGAAAAAAAGTAAAGATTTGTAGCAACAGGAGCTAAAAAACCATCACAAGGTGTACATTTTCTCGAAAGCAAAAAGAAATGCCTATAATTTGAAAAATACATGACTTAGATTTTTTTTTTATATTTTTCTGGTAACTGTTACGATTTGGTCTATCACCCGGTTCCGGCTTGACGTCGACTTACGGGACACCCTGTATATTATAGTGGTCATGGTAAGTTTTTATAGAGACCATGATCAGCGCATCTTAATATACTCCTGGCTAGCTAAGGATGGTTTGGACTGTGCGGACCACGAACATCTTTGGTTCAATCGAGACCATAAAATGATTCCACCAACTCTTTTTTCGATGTTAATTTTTTTTTTCAATTTTAGCATAACTCTTGTATATCAAGATCCTGGAGAAGAATTAGACACAAAATGGATACATGATTCACATCCAAACCCATCAGGCCATCATAAAAAATAAATTAAAGAGCATCCTGTATAACGTTTTCTATGATTTTCTATGAATTTGTGTAACTATATTATAATAAAACAAAAAAAAAAGCCTGCTGATCCTATTCAGGAACAAACCCACCGGAAGAGTATAACTAATCAAAGATCATAAGAGCAAAAATATAAGATGATCACCTGAAGTATGACTCACAATTTCAAAAACAGAAAGCGGCCCATCCGAATCGTGTAGTTCATTTACGTGAAATATCTTTCAGTTTAATGATCTTTTCCATTAGTCCTTCGACATTAAAATAAATTCTAGAATTTTTGATACAAACAATGTACCCTTGACTCACCTTTAACATTTCTAAAATTGTCCTCAATTTCAGTTCCTTTGAAACTCCTCGTATGTTTTGTTAGATCCAATGACTCACCTGAAAAGGAAAAGGGAACACGTTAGTACCTACTACAAAAATACCGCGATAAGCGAATGAAATTTTATTACGGAATAGCGTGAGAACACATCCCCATCCAAAGCACCTGGAGAATAAAAGCGGACATTAACTGAAGCGATATATAGTACAAATCAGGGTGGAATTTCGGGAAACACTTGTTGGCAACCGGAAGGCAAGAATTGTGTCGTCGTCCCCCACCCACTCTTGACAATAACACTGAAGCGTTGTACTTTAACAATATCTTTTTACTGCTTATAGAAAAGGGAAGGACAGCGGGGTGCAGAGAACAGGAGTGTTTCCCTTTCTCCACATCGCCTTCATCAAACTAACTGCTCGCAGTTACATAATCATCATCCAGAAAATTTTATTGCTATCAGAAACCTCGAAATTATATCCATAAAGTGGAATGGGCGGTTAGGGAGACATGTGATATGTTTATGTGATCAAGGATAATTGGTAATGAGAATACCTGCCAAGATTTTATCAAGAAAGGGAAGCAATTAGTGAAGCCTCTCAAAAAATTTTGCGCATTTTGAAAAATATGAAAAAGATGTGAGAAGAATTGGAATTTTTACGATTGTTATTTCGGATTGAAAAAAATATTCATGTTTTTTTTTTCCTTCTGCTACCCTGCTACTCCATGGTTGAAGGTGGTGTGGGAAAGATACATTGCTGGTGCCACTCTTCACTACCAAAATTTAAGTAGGACTTGTGAAAAATGAAAATCAGACAAAAGATGCGAAAGAGAAAACAAACAAAACAAATCGATAGAACGCTCAGGATGGTAGGTAGGCCCATATCTAAACAAAATATCGTAGGAGGATATGACGGGCTATTTTTGGAAAAATAATTTGCTCGCAAATTAGATTATGCCCTGAAAATGTCAGAGGTTTCCATAAGAATAAGGACTGTCTTTTCTCCTCGAGGGAATCGAAGAATTTTAACAAGGAATTTGATATTTGTTTAATAATAATTACCACCCACTCATCAAGGTATTTGCTTAAATTATGGAAATTTATGCAAATAAAGTTGAGTTGGATTTGATAAAGTTTTAAGGACCACAGATGTTTTACAGCAGTAATGAGCTGCTGTTGTTGTTTACTTTTACAATGATGCATGAACGAGAAGGAAAGTGCAAGAATGGAAAAATTGAAATTTTATACCAATTTGGTGAATAACGTTTGCTTTATAATGGTGTATAGTGGAAAGTTGAAATTCAAATAATTGGGTGGCATATACATATTTCTGAAGAAATAATTCGATAAAATTTCTTGAGATTTTTTTTTATATCCTACTATAGTGTTCGCCGGAAACACAATTGTAATCGTTGGATTTGTTTTGATGTCTATCTAGGCACAACTACAAACGTTAATTGATGTGCTGTACAGAAATTATCAATCAATTCCAGCAAAACATCAATTATATACCTTTTACCAGAAGACGGAAAATGAGGAGCATAACTAGCCTACCCTGTTTGGTAAGGAGATCTCAAAGTGCAAAGAACTCAATTGGAATTATCATAATCCATAAGACAGTCCAGAAAAGTACACTAACCTTGTGGAACTATAGGAAACTGGTTGGCACAAAATGGGGACTCAAGCCAAACATAATGATATTGGGCTTTACAAATCCGTAGTCAGACCCATGATCACAGGAGCATGGTGGAACAAATGTAGACAAAAGACAACCATCAGGAAATTAAATAAGCTCCAAAGGATGGCCCGTTTAAGTGTAACTGGTGCAATGCGCACAACATCTAGAATTACTAACTAACTCAATAAAGTTATTGAAAAAAGAGACTGGGTTAATGGTGTACAGAGCCCTCACAGATGGATATAGTGAATGGGACTCAAAACGTCTACGCACTATAATTAAAGATATCAGACAGATGTAGGTAGTTAAATACAACCTCCTTCTGCCATTCAAAGATACACAAATAGGAAGGAAATAGATACAAATCTAGAAAATGAAGCCCTAATCTGGTACACCGACGCGACAGTTCTAAAACCGAGAAAAGAATGGGAGCAAGAATATATATTGTAAAGTCAAAGGCTTATATCTATCAAGGCCTAGCAAAATACGACTCAATACTCCATGCAGAGATATATGCCATCACCAGATGTATATACGAAAGCCTCAGCCGATCATACACTAACAAAAATCCATAAGATACAGGAAATGTCAAAAAGATCACCCATCGACCCCGACCTCCTCCGATTTAGATGAAACTCTCAGTATTAGTTAAGGGTGGGTACAGGGCGACTCAAATTTTCACTGTGCGATATTTCAAATTAATGGCATTCTAAAGACATTAAAAAAAAATTAAAAATTAAAAATAAGGTTGACAAAAAAAATTAATTTTTATTAATTTTAGGTTCTTGATCCCCTCCGGAAAAGATACACCCGGTAAAAAATATTTTATTTTTGAAATGCTCAAACATTAATGCATATCATATCAAAAAGGGGAATGCCGATTTTAGGCCCGACACCTCCAGACATGAGAGATGTCTTAAACGATGCACTATGATACTCTGCACATATTTTATTAACAATTTTTATTACAATTAAGCTAGGGATGGCTTAAAGGGAAGAGGGAGTGTCAAGTTTTGATCTAGTACATTTTGGAAAATGTACTACAAAATCGAATTCCTTAAGCCCTAGATAAAATGAGCGCCGCGGGTTTTTCTTGCGGCGCCGCTTTGAGACGATTATGATACAATGAGAGCCGCGCGTTTTTTTACACTTGACAGTTCGAACTATTTGAGGTGTGCATGACATATATAACATGGACTGCCTGATTTTCTATTTCATATGGGTAAACTTTTGTTGGCAGGGTGTGACAATAATCTTAATTTCAAGTTTTACTTTCGCTTTAATATTCATATGAAAAGTTCAGTAAATTACAGATGCATTCGAAATTATTTCTATTCTTGGAAGTTTATCTCCTATAACATCAAGAATTCCTTAAACTCGATTTTTAAGCAAATAAAATTAAGCAATTTTTTCTGCCTATCCCTAAAAGTAGCTATGGGGAACAGAGAAAGGATTACAAGGACTGTATTGCCATCTATTTCTATTCTATATATTCATTTGGAAAACCACTGAACTAAAACTGTTAAACCAAAAAGAGACAACTATATAAAAGTGATCCCATAATAATGTCAAATAATGTAAGCAATTTTTGTAGCGTCAGCAGTCCATTGTATATATGTCAGTGGAGGTGTGTTGATTATTTCTGTGAAATTGTAAAAAATATTTAAAAATGAATAATAAAAAAATTAAGTATGATAATTAAAGCAAGTATTCTTGTCCTAAAAGTTTATTAAAAAACTATTACCAAAAACGTGAAATTTTTTATTTCAAACTTGTCAGTAAATGAAACAAGGAACAAACGAAGAAAAAAAAAAACGCGCCGCAAAGTTTTTAAAGTTTGATCAAACTTTACGGCGCCCCAAAGTGGCGCGACTTACATTGGCTCTAGCTATATATGAAAACCATTGATTCAAATTCCGTAAAAAACGCGCGGCGCTAATTGTATCTGGGGCTTAAGGTCCTACACTCGCGAGGCTTAAATAGCTATTTATAGCCATTCCCATTCTCACTTTTTCAGTATTTTCCCTCTTTTTTATTCGAACTGAGGTAGGCTAGATTTTGCGCACCTTAGATCAACTCTAACTTGGCAGGGTTATCTTCGATTGGAAAAGGCGTTTCAATGTTCGCCTCAGCTCATTACCAGCTACAATTCGTAAAAGAAAATTTTTCTCTGTACACTTTTAGGGTGGGGGTAGGAACTTGCGGCGAAGGGGTTGGGGTGGTTCGCCCATTTTCATGCACTTAGGTCACATACACCCCAGCTACTATATTTCACATATATTTTTGCAGCTATTTCTTCCATGGCCATTAGTGCTCTGTTGTGAACATTTTTCTCATAGGAAGTCATTTCCACGACTCACAAATAGAGGTAGAAAAGTATGCCTTTTCACCCAAGAAGTCGCTCAAGCTACATCCGATCGCCATAGACATTGTTAATAAAATATGTTCAGAGTGTCATAAAGCATCGTTTAAGACATCTCTCATGTCTGGAGGTGTCGGGCCTAAAGTTGTTTGAAAAGTGGGCATTCCCCTTTGCGGTTATTCAGCTCCTAGTTTAGGAGATACCTAAATTTTTTTTTATTAAAGTCTCTGCAAAATTGCATACGAAAATTTTAGAATTTACCCAAAAATAATGATTTTTTAATTGTTTTTAGATACCTCAATGAAATATGTGTTTAAAAAATATTATATTATTGTAATTTAATTTTTCGTACAAAATGAGTCCCACTTTGTCAAAAGTAGAAGGGATATATATTGGTAGCTACATTTGTACGAACTGGGGGATATAGCAAAAAAAGATTTGGGGGAGCTTTTAAAGTTCATTAACCACCCCTCTAAATTAATTTCCAGGTAGGGTATCTACTGATAAGACGGCATCAAAAAGGACCATCTAGGGTTTAAGTGTGGCTGGCTGATCGTAGGTATTTATATAGCTTTTTCTCTAGCCTAGTCTAACCTAAACTTTCCTTAGTAAGTGTTGATCATAGCAAATAGGCGGAATAGCACAAAGGCTATTGTAGGTTAACCACTCAGAAGACAGACATGACTCTCAGGTGAAGTCCTCATTAATGATATCGCTCTTAATATCATACTTTGTCTATAAGTTTTGCTCATTGCCCCCCCCCCCAACTTCCGCCCACAGCAATACGCTAGATTTTCATTTTAACCATAGAACTAACATAAACTAAAATTCTCATTTCAAATTACCCTCATTTCAGGTTTCGAGTCCTCTACTAAATAATGGCTGAATTTTTAAAATGGTAAATATTTTTGGAGCAATCAAAACTTGAACAAATGAAATCTAGAGGATGTCGTTATTGTCACGAATAGCCAAATTTTATTATGCAAATTCCTCGTCTATATGCACAATGTGATATACATACATATATGTAGATATCAGCTCACATGGGCAAATATTGGCAATGATCCAAAAAAAGCAAAAAAAAAAATCACAGCAGACAAAAATTTAAATTAAAAACGATGAATTTGTATTGGACTCGTACGCACTCACTTATATATGCAATCGGAGGGAGCTCCACCCAGCCCCCTTCACCCTGCGCGGGGAAGACAATAATGTGATAAAATAAAATTTAAATTAAATTTTTGCTTTTATAAAATATTTAAATTCCGGGAAATTTTCAATGCTTAATAATCAAAAATAGGATTGAGGAGTCGTGGAAATTGTACATATGACGCAGCGTAAAAGCAACTGGCGCCAAAAATGCAATACGTAAGCAATCCAGAATGAAATTCTGACGGAATTTATTTGATGCTAAATTTAATGTAATAAAACTCAAAATATTTCCACTTAACTGTCGCTTAATGGCACTCTTTTAAAAATTTGCTAATAAATCGTTGTTTTGTGTGAAAAAAAAAGAACTTCTATATAAATTTAGTTGGAAAAAAAAAGGCCGCACCATTTTGCTGTATTCATTATGTTATTGCGTTTATACTGCATGGATTTTTTCGATATAAAGAAAAGTGTTCGTAGAATAACGCATTCAATTCTATACGGTGTTCCAGAGATGGGGCCTGCAATAATGTCCTGCTGTACAAAAAATCAAAAGACATTATTTCCAACACTGGATCCGTATACATATGTATGTTCAAAGGAAACTATGCAGGGAAAGCAGAGTGTGAGGTGACTGTCGGTAAACTTGATTAAGCCTTTTGTTATTTCCAAATTGATAATCGAGTGTACCTAAATTCCATCTTTCAGTACAATGAGATACTTATTCTTAGGACGATAGGCCAGAGCAATATATATACTGAGTAAATCTGACAGCATACTCAGAAGGTTCTTCATACAATCCGAAATCGGTATTGTTCCAAAATACCCCCCTACTTCCAGCAATGTGGCTTGGCCCAACAGCCATTATAATGGGCATTTTGAAAAAGCAAGTAAAAAAAAAATAAATTTTAACAATACAGTTTTTAAGATGTGAAAAATACGCATTTACAGCGTCGATTACCTCATCATACGTTGCAAATTTCTGCTTTTTATTATACCCTAGATGAAATCATAGGGGTATACTAAGTTTGTCATTCCGTTTGTAACACCTCGAAATAATGATGGTAGAGCAAAATGGATTGGACACCCATTCATAATATTAAAAGTTATTTCGATTTTTGCATGTCCGTCCGTCCGTCCGTCCGTCCGTCCGTCCGTCCGTCCGTCCGTCCGTCCGTCTGTGCGCACGATAACTTGAGAACGCGTACACTTAGAGAGCTGAAATTTTGTACACAGACTTAAAAAAAAAAGTAAAATTAAGTTCGAAAATGAGCCAAATCGGGTAACTCTTTCGTGGGGTTGCCATATAAAAATTTCGTTTTCCGCTATATATTTGGTCACGGCCTGAGAACGCGTCGACGTAGAGAGCTGAAATTTCGCACATGATGTTTTTACTACATTAGCAAATAAAATTTCAAAAAAGGACTAAATCGGGCAACTCTTTCTTGGTGTTGCCATATAAAAATTTCGGTTTTTACGTATACTTTGAAAACGATCAGTCCAAGACATTTTTATGGTACTAAAAACTTCTGCAGAATACAAAATCCTATAAAATTGGTTATAATCATTTTGTCTGTGCGACAAACCGTTCTAGAACTATATGCGAAAAACAACTTCAAAATCAATACTTGAATAGATCGGTGACCATACGAAATTTAATACGGGCATTCATCTAGGGTATCCTAAGAATTGGTCTTAGACCAATTCTAGCTTTTTTACTTGTTTTTATTTATTTTTAATTTGGGAAGAGGAAAAAGAGCTCCCACGGGGCTTAGTTTAGTATATATACAGTTCTACTTCTTCGACTGCTCTTTCGTCTACAGTTACAAAACTCGTCCACAATTACGAATGGGCACACATTTAAGCATCTTCAAACAGTGCTTCTAAATGTTCATTCGACTTGAGGGTCTGGTCGACTGTCAACAAACGCGATATTCATCACGGCGATGACAGCTTTTTAATGGCCTAAGCTTTATCCACCCATTGAGCATCAGAAATCCATACGCACTCACCGGTCATCCGTGGTCTCAATTAGGCATATCTGAAGCATGGTGCATTATTTACTCAGTTGTAAACTGTCTGCAACGACGGTGCAGACTCATCAAGATTCACGAGTGGTCCATAACTTTCAAGAAGTGTTTAATAGATATATTGCCACATCTGGTCCCATCCATAATATCATCTGTTACCCCTAAGAGACAGAGGCTTGAATATAGAAAACGGTTCTATCTATTATTTAGAACAGAAATTAGAATAGTTAGGACCATACTACAAGCGTCTATAACACTAGAATTAGAATATGCCGAGGCAAGATTTTCACTTCAAAGATTACTTTTTCACTGAAATATAATTTCTATGCACACAACACTTATTTATAAATTAGAAAAAGAAGGAAGGCGACCAAATTAGGGTTTTTTTTTTTTTTTTTTGAACATCGAGTAATCAAACACTTTTTCAATTCATTATTACCCAAGTAAATCAGATATCTTATGAGCAATCAAGAGAAATATTGTCGCCCGAGTTTCAAGCATTACTGACACGATGCAGCTGTCGATACAAAAATCGTTACATCCTAGATTTTAGTATATGTAAGCAACGTTGCCAAATTAAAGAGAAACAAGAAAAAGCTAGAATTGGTCTAAGACCAATTCTTATGATGCCCTAGATCTAAATGAATGAGCTTATGAAATTTGGTATTGTCACCCTTCTGTGCAAGTTTGATTTTTGAATTGGTTTTTCGCATATATTTCTAGAGCGGACCAAAAATGATTATAACCAATTTTATAGTATTTCGTATTCTGAAGAAATTTTTTAGTACAATAAAAATGTCTAGGACTGATCGTTTTCACAGTATATGTAAAAAACCTAAATTTTTATATGGCAACATCAAAAAGGGGTTGCCCGATTTAGTCCATTTTTGATTTTTTTTTCTTATTACTATAAAAACAGCATGTATCAAATTTCAGCTCTCTATGTCGACGCATTCTCAAGAAGCGTCCAAATATATAGTGGAAAACGAAATTTTTGTATGGCAACGCCACGAAGGACTTGTCCGATTTGTCTCATTTTCGAAATTAATTTTATCTTTTTTGTTTTTTTTTTTAAAGTCCGTGTACAAAATTTCAACTTTCTAAGTGAACACATACAGACGGACGGACATGCAAAAATCAAAATAACTTTTAATACATATTATGCGTGGGTGTCCAATCCATTTTGCTCTGCCATCATTATTTCTATGCGTTACAAACGGAATGACAAACTTGAATACCCTATAGATTTCATCTAGGGTATAAAAATGTAGGGAGAGGCTGCAAAATATCATTGAATGTGCAAATGATGCACTCTCATTTAGATTTTTTCCAGAAAACATGGACCAGCGATGAACACGGAGAACGGTTCCATCAAGATATTTCGGGTATGGAAAGGCGCTACTAGGGCAAGTGTAATTTATAAAAGATAATCAACAAAACCAAAATATTTTCATTAATAAATATGTATTATATGAATAAATGTACTTAAAAATTTCACAAATTTGTTTTCATCTTAAGACACCCGAACCAACTTTAACTTATGACTATGATACAAATCTTCTGTAGAAGCCCCTCTTTCAAAATCAGTTCAAGTCGATTCGGATATCCAAAAAAAAAAAACTTTAAATTTGTTGACCAGTGATATTAAACAGATGATATCAAAAGGCAAAACGTACACCGAAATTACAAAAACCCTTAATTGATCAATCATGCTTCGGAAGAGATGCCGGCCGCTCAGATGGGTCTTCCAACAGGACAACAATCTGAAACATACCAGCAGAAAAGCAAAAGAAGTGGTTTGTAGACAACTGCATAACTTCATGGGAGTGGACTGCACAGTCACCTGACTTCAACCCAATTTGGAGTGCAATTGAAGATGCCTGGCATGCAATATCTGTTAAGCAATTAGTTGATTCCATGCAAAGGCGCTGTGCGGCAGTTATTTCTAACAAAGGACATGCAACCAAAGATTAATTTTAATTAAGTTTAGTTCTACAATTATAATTTCTATCAATTAACACATAAAATTCCAAAGAAGTTGTGAAATTTTTAAGTTTTTATATTGATTTGTGTTTATGGTGCAATTATTTTGGACGGCCAAATTCTGATGTTTCTTTACAAAATATATTTTAATTTTTGAAAAATTCAATTAATAAAATTTTGATTTGAATTTTTTTGAAGGAGAGTATTTTAGTTTTAAAAATCTGAAGTGGTTATGTGAATTATTATATTATAAATAACATTTTTCCTATCACGAACGTTTCCAGGAAATCCAGGGCAATTTTTTTTACCGCAGGTGTATATGTAGAAGAGAACACACTTCTTTCAATAGGGACATCATGGAATAAACTTGTAAGTTTGTAGCGGTAATTCAGAATAGTAGGGGAGACCGGGTATGGTTGGTTGGCACAATCTTAATAGTTCTCAATGTACACGACAGATCTAGCCACTGCCTAAGTCGATAATGTAGAATGGTACCGTGCGCCACCATAATTGTTTTCAGTTTTCAGCAAGCATGTCTGAGCGCAAAAGTAAAAAGCTGGTGTTTTAGTTTTATCGCTCGTGATTACAACTAATTCTGTATGTGTGGTAAGCAATATTTATTCATATGAAGAATTTCTTGCTTTATTTGTATGTGCATTTCGTTTTTAAGTATTTCCATAACCTCATCATAAATGACGTTAAAACCGCCCAAAACTAGCTTGGGGTTGTTTGGCTCATTTAATAATTTCTTTTTATTGTTTTATATTGACTTCACGACTACTATTAATTGTTTTATTATAAAAAATGCCAAGAATATTTAAGAGAAGGTTTATGAAAAGGAACAGCAGTTTATCTATTCGAAAACCCTAGAGGCTACAAGTTTGGCTAGAGCTTCTGGCTTTAACCGAACCAATGTCAACGCTTTTTTTTTTTTGAAAATTTGAAAATTTGAATGGATCGCTTTAAGTTTAATGCTGGAAATATCTGGAATGCAGACGAAACGGGAATTACCACTGTTCAGAAATAGAATAGAGTGGTTGCACGTAGAGGCTTTAAGCAGGTTGGTCGAATCACATCTTTCGAGCGTGGGACATTAACAAATCTAATGTTAACAGTTTCAGTAAATCAGATCCGCCATTCTTTAATTTTCCTCGGGTACATTTCAGAGAACATTTCTTAAGAGATGCTCCATCAGGAAGTTCCGGCTTCGTTAGCGCTTCAGGGTGTATGAAAGAAGAGCATTTCTGCCAATTTTTTAGGCACTCTGTGGCGAACGTTAGATGTCCGAAAGAAAGACTCGTTTTTTTTTTGTAGATAATCACCAATCTAATTTATCTATTGGAGGGCTAAATTACGCTAAAGAAAACGGGATTTGTGCGCTATCTTTTCCACCACATTGCAGTCATAGACTGCAACCTTTAGATATAAGCGCGTACGGACCTCTAAAGAAATATGTCAACAGCGCTTGTGACAGTTGGATGACCAACCATCTAGGCAGCACAATGACAATTTATGATATCCCAGAAATCATAAAATCGTCTCTTCGGCAACGACACCTGCTAATATTGAAGCAGGATTTAAAGCTGCACGAATTTTTCCATTTAATAATGTAGGTCTAAACCTCAAAAACAAAGAAATACCGTTGGCTGAAAAGAAAAAATAAGAAGAAAGTTTAATCCAGTTCTGAAGAAGATGTGGAGTGTTTTTGTCTTGTGCCCTTTGCAAACATCGTAGCAAAAGAAAAGTGGATTCAATGCACCTCGTACTTATGGGTTCATAAATCGGATGGGAACAAATTTTATACATGCCAAACCTCTGTCAGTGAGGTTTCATCTAATTAAGAATATAAAATAGTAAAAGAAAATTATTATTTTTTTTTAATTGATTTAATATTGTTACGCGCTGCAGAGAAATAATAGCAGTCCCGTTATATATGGAAGTGTAGGAAAATTTTTTATTGCGCAATCACTATCGACACTGGGGCTTCACAACACCACCAAATATTTACTAAGAACAGCAATTGGAGCAGCAGCACAAATTTTTGGAGAAATAGCTTTGGATACTCAACTAGGCGAACTACTATTTCCTCACACTTTCCTGGTTTCAGATATCATGGATGAATGCATTCTTGGAGTAGATTTCATGACCACATATAAAATAAATCTGGATGTCGTAGAACGGATCGTCGAATGTGGCAACATAGAAATTCCTATGAGACTAGGAGTAGGAGCAGATTATACTTCGAAAATAAGAACAATGGTCTGTGAAAATATTATTCTTTCTGCATGCTCCGAGAGGCTAGTATAGACAAAGCTTACTGATGACATCGGGACCTATCAATTGTATCTTGTGGAGCCTAACCCTACAAAGGTGACATCGACTTTAGTGAAGACAGAAGGCGCAACATTAATTCCAGTCAGAGTGCTTTAAGGGAAGGGGTGGAAAGGGGTGCTTTAATTGGAAATTGTGGAACGCGTTTACCAGATTGTTAATTTGGTTAATTTAGTAATATTAAGGAGGCAATGCCTATACCAGCTACTAGTCAACAGGTTCAGAAACTTCTTTCATCTAGTGCCAAGTGAAAAGCAATACAACGATGCCAAAGAGGAGGTGACGATGAATTTTCGGAATTATTTGTAATGATAATAATTTTGGTAAAACAAATCTTGTCCAGCATCAGATCAATACAGGAGATTCTAGGTCCATTCGCCAGACACCACGAATACTACCATTAGCCAAACAACCAGAAGTTGCAGATAAAATAAACTCCATGGAGGAACAAGGCATAATAGAGGAATCTAACAGCCCTTGAGCATCGCCAGTTGTTTTGATAAGGAAAAAGGATGGCAGCACCCGATTCTGTGTAGACTACCGCCAACTAAATAACGTGATGAGAAAAGATAGCTATCCATTACCAAGGATTGATGACACGTTGGATACCCTTTCCAGAGCGCAATGGTTTTCCACGCTGGATTTAAATAATGGTTAGTGGCAAGTGGAAATACATCCCGAGGATGTGGTTTAACCCGGAAAACATGTCTTGTCTATTTAGATGACATAATAGTAATCGGAAGGACATTCGAGGAACATAAAAATAACTTACGGGACGTGCACCAAAGACTGAGAGATGCGCAACTGAAGTTCAGTACGAATAAATGCGCTCTATTTAAAAGTAAAGTAAAATATTTGGGGCACAAAGTTTCATCACAAGGCGTAAGAACTGATCCAGAGAAGATAGCAGCTGTCAAAAATTGGTCAGTTCTAAAGGACAAACATCAATTAAGAAGTTTTCTTGGTCTAGCTACCTACTACAGGCGATTCGTAAAAGGTTTTGCAGATATAGTAAGGAGCCTACATCAACTTACAGAAAAGGGAAGCCGTTCATATGGTCGGATAAATGTAACGGGAGTTTCGAGAATTTGAAGCAGCAACTCTGTGAAACTCCAGTACTTCACTATCCAAAGTTGGGAAAAACTTTTATATTGGACAAAGATACCAGCAATGTAGCTATCGGGGCAGTGCTTTCACAGGAGTAGGATGGCCAAGAGGTGTCAGCAGCGTATTATAGCAAAGCATTTTCAAAATCAGAGAGAACATTTCCATAAATATCTCCACAGGCAGAAATTTATCCTTCGCACAGATCATGCAGCGCTTAAATGGCTTTTGCAGTTTAAGAACCCTGAGGGACGAGATGGATAGAGCGACTCCAAGCTTATGACTTTGGAATCCAACACCAAAGAGGACGTATCCATGGAAATGCACCCTTCCACGACGTTCATGCAAACTTGAATGAAAACATTGCGTTCGGGTGGAAGAAAAAGAAACAAAAGCAACTATACAGCTGATAACGGTGGAACCATCGACGCGTTGGTACAACCAGAGCTTGCGAACAGCACAACGGGAGGACCCAGATATATCACCCATTCTTGCTTGGGAAGAAGACATGGAAAGACCGCAATGGAAGGATATCTCGGAGAGGAGTGAGAAACTGAAGTGCTACTGGGATCAATGGAATTCTCTTCGCTTGTGGGAAGCAACTAACGGTGAGTTATTCTGAATGCAGATAGTCGCGCCAGCATCCCATCAAAGATGTTCTAGAAGAAATGCACAGTGGATCATCTGGAGGACATTTGGGGATGAATAAAACAATTTCCAAAATACGAGAAAAGTTTTATTGGTTACATATGCGAGAGGATGTGGTGGAGTGGTACCGCAGATGCACTATCTGTGCGTCTTGCAAAGGACCGCCACACAGAAGCAGAGGAGAAATGCATAAGTATAATGTAGGAGCCCCATTTGAAAGGATAGCCATAGACATCGCTGGACCTTTTCCAGAAACAGATAACGGTAACCGTTACATATTAGTTCCTATTGGCAGTTGCGGAATAAGTAATAATGAATTGGGTCAGTAGATTTGGTGTACCTCAGGAACTTCATTCGGACCAAGGACGGAACTTTAAACCACGGACTTTCCAGGAGATGTGTAAAATTCTGGGAATAAGATAAACCATAACAGCTCCTCTGCATCCACAATCTGATGGCATGGTAGAGAGCTTCAACAGAACATTGGTCGAGCCTCTAAAGAAAGTAGTCGACTATCATCAACGCAATTGGGATCGACATATTCCCGTGTTCCTAAAGGATTATCGATCAGCTGTTTACAACACGATCGGACAAACTCCAGCTAAGGTCGTATTCGGAAGGGAGATGCGTTTACCAAATGACCTCAAGTTTGGTACACCCAGAGGCGAACAAAAGTTACCATACGACTATGTATCAGAGCTTAGACAATGATTAGCTGATGTGACGAGGAAACGAGAACAAAATTAGCAGTAAGTACCGATCGGATGAAGACCCGCTATGACTTACGTGCTAATTCAGCAGGATTTAATGAAGGTGACCTTGTTTGGCTGTACAACCCGAAACGACATAAAGGACGTTCTCCAAAATTACAACAACAGTGGAAAGGATCGTAATCAGTGGTAACTGGAATTAATGACGTAGTATACAGGATTCAGCGTGGTACAAAAGGTAAACGGAAAATCGTTCACCTGGAGCGTTTGTGTAAATACTACGAGCATCAAGACCGTGGACCACCTGTTGTTCGGGACGAACAATTAGGGCAGTGTTACTAAATCTACTGTAAGTATGAAGTTAATAGCAGTTTTCTCCTACTCGGTATGACAGAGATTCGAAAAGTGTAGCCAACCATACCCCGTCACCCCTACTATATGAGGTACGAAAGATCCTATCAGGGTAGGCCGTGAAAAAACAAAATACAGAGACTTCTGAAGATCTTCGAGTTTTTAATTCGATTCTCAAAATAAGATTAGACTTTAATTTAATTATCTGGGAACGACTTTCTTCCGAAGTCTTCCCCATTCACACTTGTCTAATTCAAATTCAAATTAATTGCAAAATTTTGTTACAACATGTAGGTACGAGTTAGGCAATAAAAAATACATATATTATGCCGAACGAGATATTTTATTGCAACCTGATATTAAGTGGTCGACATCTGTCAGGAAGACTAAATTAGCTGGAGGCTCCTAGAAAGCGTCGATGTTAAAGAGCCCCTAGTCCTGGAATTACTCGGCCCGGACATAGTATTAAATTACTTAGAGTTCAAAGCTGTTGCGCAAAATATAATCCGCTTGTCGTATGAGAACAGTGAGCAGGAAAAAAATGACTTACTTCAATACTATTTGCAGCAAATCTCTCCCATTCATTCCAAATTATGTAAATAGTTTTAGTGTAGTCATAAAAAAAAAACAATATTTTCTCTACATTATGTCGACAAAATAAAAATAAAATGTCACCCACAACTCATTCATTTGCTGCTAAAAATATCTCAAATTGAAAAATCTCCAACTCATCCTCTTGGCATGCATTTTCGCAATCATGTCCTATGTAACGTAGGCAGTTCATCGCAACTCCGCGATCCCAACTTCTCTTTTGTTGGTTGCTTATCAATAAGTGCAAAAATAACTCCACATAAAGGAACGAAAATAAAATCTTCAAAGCCCATAGATATATGGAGGCCCTACAAAGTATTTTAGGAATAAACCAACAATGCCCTCATTGTGCTGCAAGAAGCTTAAAATAGCCGCAATAAACGGAGTCTATTTTTTGCTTCTCAATATCAATCACATCATCAAAAGACTCTCCACTCCAGCCCTTTTTGTAGGAGGTGGTGGAGGAAGAATAGGAAGAGGAGGAGAAGGAGGAGGAAGACGAGTAGGAGCCGAACCTTCAACCATATGGCACAAAACTACAAGCATGATAGAGGCAAAAAGGCAATATGCCCACCTACTTCTTATCTATATGCATGAGTCCTCTGCGCCACACCCCATCTCATCCCATCTCATCCCATCCATCCATTCCAATGTTTTCTCTCCAAATTACAAGTCGGTTGCATGGGAAATTATGAAGAGGTCAGGTGAATTACAAAAATAGCTTCGAAACGACTGCACATGCTCGCTAGGTCTTTAAGTGAGGTGGTGCTGCTATATAGCGTCGAGCTAGATCTTTTCTGTGCTCCTTTTTGTATCTACTCGCCTCGCAGCCGATATATTCACGACCACAATAATCAATTTTCAAAAACTATGTAAACAGACGACTTTCTTCTGTGTGTATTTTAAGATACGAGTAGAAGATATGGAGGCTAAAAGCGTCCCCGATACGTGTAGATGTTGGCCTGCCAGTTGAGATTCTGCCGAGAGAAGGTAGACCAATTTAGATCCACGCGATAATCTTTCAGAGCAGATTGGATAAAAATAAATCCGCGCCAATATGCAATAAATGAGAAATTTGTGCAACATATGGCAGCACGCGTATTTTCAGCCAAATGTAGAGATTTGTTGCTTGGAATGAATTTCTAGAAAATTTTAGAAAGGAAGTGATTGGAAGGTGTTGGTTTTGCTACAGGACTATTCAATGTACAGCTTTAACGGAAAGAGCTACTGGAAATGCACAACTGGTATTAGCATTCGAAAAAGGACTTTGTTGATTAATCGTTTATTTCGTGGCGCGAAAAATTAGATTATTTGGAAAAAAAAAATATACTGCCGATACCAGTGGGAAAAATTGTACTCTCTTTAATTTACACTTTTAGACTAGTCGTTTGATATTAATTTCTATACACTTAAGACTCGGGCAACGGAAGGATTTATACCTTTCGGATAAATTAAAGGTCATATTTCCACCATCCAATCTCCTAAACAAGAAGGATATCAACTGTCAGGTGCAAGGGCGAAAATTGTATCTTCTCCTCTCCAACGGAATCCAAGGTGAAAGTTTTCGTATCGAACATAAAATGGGATGGCACCCTACTAAAAAATATACCCTTGACTCGGTAAGATCCACTTTAAAAATATTTTGGAAGTTTCGACAAAAAACTCGACTGTATGTTCAGCGAATTTTCAGTTCATTTCTGATTCATCTGGATCAATTTCAAAAAACGATAATTTTCTGGGATAGTTAGTGAGGATGTCAGAAGCGTTAACAGAGGTCGGTAGACTCTACTAATTCTAGGATGGATCAACGAGGTAGAAAAAATTTTTGTGAATGACGATTTGGAATTAGACAATTCAGACGAAGAACTAAAAATCTTGGAATCACTGGAAATTTTTTCACTTTACAGAGGACAACGGAGGATTGGGCGAACAAAAGGGGCACATGTCCGTGGTCGGCCGCTTGTCGTATTTTAACGGAATCGTGTCCGCTGTACTGATCTTTCTCTATTTTCAATCATAATATTTCGAATAAGCACCAAAAGTAGCACAAACTATCAAAATCATAGTGAGATAATTTCGAAAGTTCATTGATTTATAGAGTTTTATGCGTTTTCTTTAAGTTTTTAAGAATTGGACATTTGCGCTTTTGTTCGTCCACTCCTCAACTATACTAGGGGTTCAAAGGTAAGACGTGCAATTAGAGTGGGCTGTTCTCCTTTGTATTTTAGTTGAATATGAAAACATACTGCAGCCAACCATAAGGTCTCAGGAGTATTGGATTTCAATCAACATGATGATCAAATCTTATTTTAATATAACTAATCTATGTCACCAATGCATAGAGTTCTGTGTCGGAATTCTGCGTATTTTATCCTTTGCGAAAGGGAACAAAAAAGAAGTCACAATGGATCAACTATAAACTGTCAGATGGTTGAGTTATCAATTCCACTCGTAAAGCGCGGCCTAAAATTCGATAGTCAGAGATGCGCTGTATAATGGAGAATAATTCACTATTTTTGTTGTTTTTCATGCATTTTTTTTTTTAATATCCACCAACGATTTTCCATGGTACGTGCAATTTCAATTGTTTTTGGGGAGACGGTACTGTTTGCTTGCGCTTTAGTAAGCTACGCCTACGTTGGAGTCTTCATACCATTGTTTTGCAGTGGTTAATGAGAGTGCTTTATCGTAAAATAACCGTTTTATCCTTTTTTTTTTTAATTTAATCTGTCCTTAAAATCATAAAAAATCATTGCTCGAAAACTGTCGAGTGTTAATTCTATATTTTAATGAATTTACTTCTTTTCTATTCATGTGGTTAGAAACAAAGGCAACTATGTATTTTATTTTGATTTGTAAAAGTTGTCAAAAGAAGGAAACGTCAAAGAATCAGAAAATAACAATACCAAGAGCGACACCTTGTATGAAATAGCGTAACTATAGAACTTAAGTAGCAATCCTCATTTATGTCAACACAGAGCCTCAAAGAAGAATTATTTAAGCTCAAGTTATACCTCCGAAAATTTGAACCCAAGTACTTTTGATAGATGTCCGTAGTGTAGAGGTATCCATGAAATAACGCTCTTTTTGATAATGCAAATGATCGAAAGTCTCAGTAGTTAGGAATCTTCCAAGCATTTTATCCTGTATTGTACTAATATTTTGGATATAATTTATTATATATAGTACCTAGGTATAGTCTGTACTAGCATATAGGATCTCAAAGTAAAATCATTTTTCTCTCCGATAAATTACATTATTGTAAAAAAAAAACAAAACCGCCCAATCAAATGCAGGCTTCTGCTTGCATGATCCAATTTTGTGTAATATGGAAATCAACTGAATCGACGTAATAATTGGGTTTTGGTATATTTCATGAAGCCAAGCCGAAAATAGATAAACAAATGTTTTTCTATTTCGAATTTATGGTTTGTTTAGATATTTTTAGCTTTTGAATTTGTCTTATTATCATCATCAAGCAGTCTTTGAAGAGTTTCCAGAAATACGAATTCATCGTGCAGTTATGCATGGAGTGGTGAAGGAGACTTGAGTGCTATTTAGGAGAGTACATGTATAAAACTCATATAATATTCCAGGCTCAATTTATCTGTTTAGTATAAAAAGTATTTATAGATGTATGTATGCATGTACGTATTTAGATGGGTATAGATATTTCATGGAAGGCCGAAAGTATATGGATTATAGCGCAACATTGATATGAAAATAAGGTATATACAGGTGTGTATAGAGCTGTGGGACATATTTTATGCAAGCACGCTAAGGGCACAGCTCAAATTTAGGAACAAGCTTAAAGTCAATAACGATCGGATGTGCAAAATATAAAAATAAAAAAATATAGAAATATCTATAACCCAATGTACGGCGTGGTGTATACGTAATAAAATGCTAAAAATATTCGAAATTTCTTCTAAGAGCCACAGGCTGGTTGAGTGTTATAATTGGCTCTAAAAATGGAAATGATATTATGTACTTACTCTTCCTTCCTACATTGAGTAAAATATTGCTTTATCTATCTTTATTTTTGTCACCTGTAAGTTCTTTCCGTTTCTGTATATTCTCCTGATATTAGCACTACTTTATTCAAGTTCTGCTATGTACGAACAGAAATAGAATTTCAAAAGTCGTTCTTTTTTTGTATCTACTATAACCCCTCCCCCGCTTTGCAACCACAAGCAACGTGACTTTTTTTTAACAAGCCCGTTTTGTTCCGCTTCTGATAAAAATGATCGACAAAAAAAAAGGAAAAAAAAACGGAAAACATCTTGAAAAAATTATTTTTACAATTTGGCAAAATTAGCGGAATCTATTCTTAGGTCCACCACAAAATAACGTAAAAGTAAAAATAAAGTGCAGAAACAAAAACAGAATTTTGTGCTACCCTGCTTTGCATTGTTGTACATATTGCTGCCAGTCTGTCGGATCGATTGTTAGTTCCCTTAGCACTGTCTCGACGGTTGAGCGGTTAGATAGTGGGGTACAACTGCATTGTTTTGAGAAATGTGGCAATTATTAGAGAAAATTATTTAAATTTTGACGTTGAAAGAGAGCTTTCATCAAATGAAATATTGAGGAAGTTGAGCAGACGCATACCTGCTCTTCTTGTTGACTGCCATGTGGACTTCAAAAATAATTATAAAACCAAAATAAGAATTTTCTCGGACGTTTTTCGTTTTTTTTTTTTTTTTTTTTTATTTCTCTGTAAATATAGCGAGTATAATTAGAATTAAATTTTAAATAGACACTAGTTTATAGTAACATCTCAAGGACGAATATTTTTATAAATTTATGAGCTAGACGATTTCAAGGTTAGAATTTATTGTTTATTGTAATGAAAAGATTAGACCTAATACAAACACTAGTAAGATATTTACCTAATATACCACCACTTCTGTGTAGCAGGACTTTTAAAGACGTTGTAAAAAAGGAAAACCAACTAACGTTATAGGGGTTGTATTTTCTATCATTTTTGAACTTTCTCTAATTTTCACTTTGACGTTAACATTTCTGCAATAGGTAATTGTTTTGAAAATAATAACGTAATATTTCCTTAAAAATTTATCCTCACTATCCATTCACAACTTGAATTTAATAAGTAAGAAAATGTTTGTTGATAAATCCTTGGAGGTCATCTCAACTTTGAAGTAGATGAAATTTTTCCTTATTTATCTAAGCAAATAAAATCTGAGGAAAATTTCTCATGGTGTACGATAAGTTTATTTGTAATTGTCATTCTGTCATCAGTGTTAAAAGATGTCGTAAATGTTCCATCACAATATTCAAATGAACCAGTGGTAAATGCGACCAATTCAGCACTTACAAAAGGTGGATCAAAGATATTTTCATTTTGACTATCAAATTCAGCCTTATACAAGCTTGCTGCATGGACACGTTTAATAACCCTAGTAGAAATTGCTCACAGTTTTACCTTGTCTCCTGCCCCGCAAGCGGCAGTTGTTATGTAAACCAATACTAATTTGACTGAAAAGTATCAAGGTGTTTGCAATTAATGAAGAAACATATAGAAAATCAATTCCCTATGAGCTGTCTGATGAGCATTCATTAAATCTCAACGAAGGGCTGATTGGATAGTATGAAATTGCTCCCTATGTACTAAATATTTACTATTGTCATCACCTTGTCAGATGACATTTCTATTAGGAAAATTTGAATTGATTTTTATGATTTATATATTTAAGTTTTTAAATTATTTATTTAAATTAATTTTTTGATTTGTTTTCCGCGGAAAGACTGTCGCCAATATGCTGAACAAGACAGTTTGCTATATCCTTACGCCTCAGCGTCTTAGAGTTTGATTTTCAACCGGAGTTTGAATTCGGAAAAATATATGAAATCAATCGTAAATGCAGATTATCATTTATGAATTCATCACGACACTCATTGACATGCTCATTAATGAACTCATCGTGACACTCATTGCTATGCTCATTAATTAGGTCATTGTGATACTCAATGACATGCTCACTTATAAGTCCATCGTGACCCTGATTGACATGCTCATTAATAAGCTCATAGTGACGCTCATTATGTACTCATCGAAGTGCTCATCTAATATTGTAAAATGCACAAAAGAGAAGCAAAGTATACATTTCGAAATAAAAGAAAGAGATGCAATATCTCATGCACATTATCTGTGAATAAGTAAATAAATGATTTTTTTCCCGGCTTTGATTCAAACGCGAATAAATTTCATCGGTACGTTCATCTGATTGTTCATGAGGAGCTCATTGATGAGCTCATCATGATATGTCTACCAGGGAAATAAACGGTCAACAATACATGCGTGTAATCACTTAGTCGGTGTTAGTATTAGTATGTTAAATTAACCACAAACCAAACACCGAGAAAAATTATATACAATGCACAAAAACATTAAACAAAAGACATTAAATATTATATAGACGTTTTTTTAAAACATGCCACCAAACGTCAACAACAAAATGCTCAGCCATATTATTAATAGTAATAAACATGCCATTAACAGGTTAGACCTTGAGGAGTTAACATGCAAAAGATGTATCCTTCTCAAATTGTGCCTACTATTACGGAAAGGGATTTTGTTAAGTAATAACGGAGAATAAATATTCGCATTTAAGAGTTGATGCACAAAAGTTACATCGGCAACCAAGCGACATTTCTCAAGCGAGTGCATATTTAAAAGCGATCCGCATAGGGTGGAAGAATTAATTAATTATTCCAGGGTAGGTGCTTGAGAAAAAATCGTAAAAAGTTTCTCTGAATAGACTCGATACGGACGATATGTGTGTACCGTAAAATGGAGACCAGACCTGACTAGCGTATTCAAGAAGTGGTGTCACAAAGCAAGGGTACAAACGCAATGTTATGGTAGAATTCGAAAACTCGCGAAACCAACGTTTTTTTTTTTTTTTTAAAAACCCAGCATAGAACTATTCTTTGATACCATATAGTTTATATGGGAAATAAGATTCAATCTGTGGTCACATTTGACACCCAAGTCACAGCAGAGTCCACATCGCGAGTCGAGGAATCCGAGAACTCTTAATTATAAGTGGAAAGTCATAGCCTCATATTTGTCGACCAATTGTAAAATTTTTTAAGTGTAAGTTTAAAGGAAGGTTGCCGGTCAAATGGAATCAAGAGCTACAACATATACAGGGTGTTTCCGTCACGGAGGTCCAAATGGCAAGAGGTGATAGTACTCAGCTATGCAAATAAAAAATTGTACGACGGCAGCATGGGAGGAGAGGAGAATCTTAACCGTTTCGGAAGAAGAAAGAAAATATGATAATTTTTCATAAAGCACCCAGTATTTTAAAAACTATAGGGTGTACGGTAACCGTTAAGAACTCATTATATGAAGAACCTCCTGGCTTTTCAAACAACTGGCAGCCCCCGTACCCCTCTACTCTGCTACGGAGTTATGGCAGTTTAAATTAAAAATTTCGAATTTTTTTGAACTTTGAAAAAAAAACTGAATAACATAAAGCTGTAAACTGTGGTTTAAAGACTGAGATGAGAGGCTATAAAGCGCTGCAGGCTTTTTGTGACGGCCTTTTGTGCTCACCCTTTCAACCCCTTTAAAGCAGGCCAGTCCCCTTGAGTAAGTAGTAAGTAAATGACTTATTTATTTTATTTATTATTTTTTATTATTTTATTTATTAATATTTATTTTGCTATTTAATATTAATTATTACATTTATGAACAAATTAAAATTTTCTGTGATGCACTCTACTATTTTTCTTTTAAATATTTTAATATTTTGATTATTTCTAATGCTAAATTCCTTAAAGTCTGGAAGTCTAAAATGATCAAAATTTCTCAATGCATTTGACATTCACCTACGTAGCTTATATGTCTACTACTTAAGTAATTTGGGATAAGATTGTGTTTTAATTTATATAGAAAAATTAACATGTTCATTCTTAACCATTTTAATGCATGCAGCATAAAATTTACACTCGTGTATCTATCACAATACAAAATGCTTTGGCTTATTTTGGATTTTTCGTAGTTGTATTAATTGCTCCTGCTTACACAAAATAAGAACTATAGCACAAGTTCTTCGCATAAAACATATTTTTTTGCAATCTTCTTATTGTACATATATATATAAAATGTGATCAGTAAATTTCAGCTTGTTATCCATAACTACACCTAGGTATTTCATTTTATACACTTGCTCGATATTCGAGTTACATATCTACTACTAAATTAAGATTATATTGATCCTTTAAGCACATACACTTAATTTTTGACGCGTTCAATTTCAACTTGTTTACTCTTAGCCATTCACCCACTTTTTCTAAATCTTCTTGCATAGCATTTCTTCCTTCTTAAATTGTCTCGTTTACTACAAACAACAGAGCATCATCGTCCGCAAATAATGCCCACTTGTGTATATTTTAAAACCCGTTGTAGATCGTTTATGAATAGGTCACTAACAGTAATGTTCTCAACACAGACCCCTGAGGAACTTCGAAGTTAACCTGCAAAGATCCAGACTCCTGGAAGTTCATTTTGTTTTTTTGCTGCCTATTAAGTATTAGTTAGAAAATTCTTGAACCACAGCAACTCTGTATTTCTTACCCCATATTTCTGGAACTTCAACAGTAGTATGTCTCTGTCGATTGTATCAAAAGCACGTTGCAGAAATACACATATTATCTTTTTTTTCTTGCTAATTGTTCTTTCAGTACGCTAAGGACCATATTAATAACAGTTTCGCATGAATGATTCCTTCAAAGGCCAGACTGATTTTCTACTATCAGTTTATTCCTTTCAAGGTAGGTACGTCTCAAATTGTCTATACAGGGTGTTTCCCCGTAGGAGGTCAATAGAGCAGGAGGTAATAGTACTCACCTAACAAAAAACTGTATGGCGGGGAGGGGGGCAATATCAACCGTTTAAGAGTTGAGTTACAGGGTGATTAAGAAAAAAAGCTAGTTTTTCACAAAACACCTTGGATCTTAAAAAGTACAGTGCATACGGTCACAGTTAAGAGCTTATTGTGTGCAGCACTTCATGGCCTTCTAACGACTGCTCAACCAGCCTCATACCCACTCCTCTCAGGAGTTACGAGGGTTCAAACAAAATATTTCGGATTTTTTTACTTTGACCTCTATTTTTTTTTTTTAAAACGGTCATTAAAATAACTTTTTTTTTTAAACTATAAACTGTAGGCTCTCCTCTTTAATTTGATCTATTATACTCTATATGCTATCTGCAGCCGTTAAAGAGCTATTAGCTCAAAACATATTCTGAAAGCTATTCTCAAACCCAAATTTGTTCCCTTAATGACTGAAAACACGTCATTTTACACAAATATCGGTATGACATGATAGGCTTTGAGCTAATAACTCTTTAACAGCTGCCGATAGCACATAGGGTATAACTGGTTAAATTAAAGAGGAGAGTCTGCAGTTTATAGTTTTTATAAATAAATTTCATGTTAATAGAGGTCAAATTAAAAAAATCCGAAATATATTGTTTGAACCCTCGTAACTCCTGAAAAGAGGGGTATAGGGTTGGAAAGGCCATGTAGTGCTGCACACAATGAGCTCTTAGCTGGGGCCGTGCGCCCAGTACTTTTTAAAATTCAGGATGTTTTGTGACAAACTAGTTTTTTTCTTAATCACCCTGTAATTCTTAAATGGTTGATATTGCCCTCCTCCCCTGCCATAAAATTTTTTGTTTGGCTAGGTGAGTACTATCACACCTTGTTCTATTGACTTCCTAAGGGGAAACACCCTGTATACGGTTTTCCCCAACACTTTCTCTCCAAATAGCATTTCTTACTTTTTCTATTGGTGTAACTATAGATTCATTCCATTCCATTCAAATTACCTTGCACTAGAGAACATTGTCAAAATAAAAACTACGAAATTCACTTTTCTTTTCTTAATTGTTTTCTACACCGACTTTTGATCAGCACAGCTCTATACTTTGTTTTGGATATAATTATTTTTTGTCATTTCTATTTTTTTTTTTTTTTTTTATTTATATATGTATATACTTAGTGGTACGATAACTACTCCAATCGTATTCTTAGTTTGTTATTAATGCACGATCCCTTTTTGCAATTTTAATGTTCTTTAATCCTTCTAAGTCTAAATTAAACCACTCATTCTCAAAGTGCTGGACACTTTTCTGTACAATAAACTTGCTAGTAACTCGATAAATTTCATTTTGCAAACTCATTGTCAAGTCATTAGCCGCTCTACTAAAGTAATCGAAATTTTCACTTCTTATTTCACTAACAAAGCTATTCTTATTGTATTTTAAAATGTTTTTGCTTTTTGTTCTTTTATTTGTCCTTGCTACACTAATTTCACGACTGATAACGATTGTTGATTCGAAATATTTAATGTACCTAAGGACTGCCCCAGAAAAAACCCGTCCACCTCTTCTTATTCTTACGCACACAAACTGTCAAAGTTGGAAACTCTTTTGGTTATGCATGCATAATAGAGTTTAGTTGAACGATGCGTTATATTCGGTAGTCAGTCATCAACGCAGTCAGCCATGGCGTCAAAAAAAGAGGTAAGGAGCAAATCAATTATTTCCAAACAGTTTGAAAATTCGGAGATGTCACAAAGTAAGTTGACTAAAATCTTCGATATTCCAAAAACAACCAGTCAAAATGTTTTGTCTAAATTTTCGAAATCTCCTAGTGATCAAAGAAAACCTGTGTTAGGAAAAAAATGTGGAGTAGAAAACAAGGACATTCAGGACAAAGTCACCGCTGCTTTCAAAAGGAATCCTAACATGTTTGTAAGGCATATGGCTGAGAAAGTAGGAACATCAAATTCAACTATGCAAAGGATGAAGGTTAGAGGAGAATTTATAAGCTGTAAAGTTCAGAAAGCTGCCGGCAGATCTGTAGGAAAGGACAAATAACGAAAATGTGGTCTTGAAAATTGTATGAATAATTTTTAACGAAATTTGCTTGCTACACTATGTACGACGAGATTTATTGAATGCTGATTTTCGTCAGCTACCCGGTCAAGAAATTTATATTGCTGGAAATCGGGGCGATGTGGGCCATTATTTTAAAAGTCCGAATAAATATTTAGTTTGGCGGAACATATGCTCTTATCGTTTGAAATCTAAAGCTTTTGTAACAACAGCAACCACAAATACAGAAATTTACCTGAGAAAGTGTATGAAAAAACGATTGCTTCCTTTACACACGATTATCCCGTATTATTTTGGCCTGCTTTGGCCACTTGCTATTATATAACAAAAGGTTTTTAGAATTTATGCGGAAAACTTGAACAAAGTCGTCCCAAAGAAACAAATCTGCCAAACTCTCCGGAACTTCAACCTATCGATAAATATTGCGCCCATATTAAACCAAGACATAAGAAGACCAAAAAGCAAGCCCCTAACATCAGTGATTTCAAAAGGAAATGTAAGGTGGCTTCCGGGATAATCACAAATGTAGGTACAAAATCATGTACAAAAGTTAATATCAGGGCTTACTCCAAGGTTCGAAAATTCTGCAAAAATGTGTAGCTTCCATCATAATAACAATGAAATTATATTAAATACTGTATAAACTCACAAGAATAAGTTTTTGTTAAAAATAAATGTGTTTCCTTTATATATTTCCTACATTTTTTATGGTCAGTTTTTGTTTTTTTTCTGGGACAGTCCTTACTCTATCCGTTTTTGCTTCAAAGAATGTACTCTAGCGAGTTCTGTGTGATTCTAGTTGGGCTTTCAATTATCTGCTGCCTTGAATTCATGATCAATGTATTTTCCATACTTTTCTATAATTATTATTTATTTATTATTTTTTTTTTATTATTTTATTATTATTTATTATTTAAAATCTCCAACCACTCAGCCATTCATTAAAATTATCGCATAAACGACGATTTTGTGCACTTGAAGATTTGTATAATGCAAGAACCATTAATACGTATTTATCCAATGTTATTTTAACTGTTAAAACCATACTTCTCTAGCCAGTACTAATCTATTTATGATTTCAAATTGTCAAATTTTTTTAACATATAACACATACAACAAAGGAATGTAGGAATGCAGAGTGGTCTCATTCACCAACAGACTAGGGTGCAGCCCTAGTTTACCAAAGGTTGCCATTCTGGGTCTAGCAGGTAAACTATGAACACTCCTCATTAATTTGACCATTTTGATATTACACTTTCATGTCCTAACTGTAGCCGATAAAGGATTATTAGCTCTCAACCTATTCAGGTCATTCCGAAAATAGACATGTTTCAGTTACTAAGGGAGTAAATTATTTGTGAAAGAGCTAATAATTCTTTAATGGTGTGTAATAGGTAAATTTTAAAGATAAAGGGTATTTTGTGAAAAAATAGCATATTTTCTTAATCATCCTGTACCTCCAAAACGATTGAGATTTATTGTTGAAAGTTTAATTTTGCCTATGTAAAATAAATAAATAAAAAAAAAAACAAGAAATGATAACAGCACTCGAAGAACAATATTCTTTCTCGGTTCTTGGTCTCCCGATGTGTGGGCCGGTGGTTCCTTCAGAATTACAATTCCAAGGGATTCCTTCCTTCACGTCGGCATCGTATGACAATTAAAATTAATTTTGTTATTTTGATTTCTTCATCGATTATTTATCCTGGCCTCGAGTGCCTCTATAGTTTTTCGTTTGACACTCAATTTGCCCAGCAAAATTCTATAGGACTCGACGTAAATACTTATTTTTAAAAAAAAAAAAAAAAAAGTTGTTATGGATTGGGTAACTTTTCGCAACCATACATGTAGCAAGATTACCTTTGAATTGCATTTGAACAGTCACAGTCAGTTTTGTTTTGATTGAGCTCTCTCAGGAATTCCAGCTATAGGACAAGGTGAATCTCGATTTATTTATATTGAAACTGAAATTTTATTCTGCATCGCCCAGTTTTTATAATTCCTCTACTACCAATTCAAATGAAACTCTTAATAACCTCCACGTTATGCTCGTGTTAATCCACATTTCTTGGTTTTTAGTGTGATTAAGTTTTACGTTACATGGATTATTTCTGCTGCAAAATTTTAAATCATTGCGTTAAGGACCAGATATCGATATGCCAGAATGCAGATGATAACCAAGATATGTAAGACTTTTCTAACACACTCCCATAGAATCAGCTGGAGTCAGTGGCGGATCTCCAGATAGCCCCCCCCCCTGAAGACTATTGAAGAAATTGCAGTTGATCTTCTGAATTTTTCCTAACAAAATGATTAACATCTATTCTACTGCACCTTTTGTATAAAGCGTAACAATTTCTGGAAGAGTTCAGTATGCTATATTTAGGCCATGGTTGTTTAAGCCTATAGAGAAACCAGGAAGCGCGGATTCCTGTACATGAGCGTCGCTTTGCTCGGGGTGTTTGAAACAGGACAGAGCTTATTCACGTAAACGCGATGGAAGGTTTGTTTTAATTGAAAACAGCTGCGAAAGGGTCTTTGATAAGCTTTCGATGTAAAGACGGCTTCTGAGAATATTATCGGCGCGGCGTGGCAAAACAAACATTCAAAGAAACAATATTGGAGAAATTCAGCGAAACTCCACAACGGCGAACAAGTCATTGTGCATTGTTTTAGTGAGTGTTATTACATTTAAAGCAAGAGATTCATTTTTAAATATTTTTTTTTTTATTGGTCAGTCTGTTTTATTTCAAGGGATGTTGATGAATGCACATTTGACACATTTGTACAATTCTAAGTCTTGGGCATGCGTGGATATATTCAGTATTTATACAGCAGATCTTAACAACAGCAAGATTGGTTTTGGTTTAACGATAAGTACAACCAAGCACTAAAAGAGAAATAGTCTGGCTTTTCGTACCTATCAGTTGTATCTATGTCCAGAACTCAAACACTATCCAAAGAGAAGAATTTCTTTTTGACCAGAATGTGAGAATCTTGGCAAGACGTTAAGGCAGGAAAGATTTCTGGTCCTTGGTCAAAACCATCAGGAGCAACTTCAGCAGTTTCTCTATTCCCTCACTACTTTACAATGAAGTGATTGTTGACTACCTGAATAAAACTAATATTTTGACTTTTGACTGCTAGATTCACTTCAAATTCTTATTTTCCACGTAATCACATTTCCCCCTTCTAGATAAGTGCAAGAGCCAACACACATCCGTACGAGAGATCTGTTCAAGGTCCTTAAGGAGATCGACGTCTCCATAGCTGCAGGTCCTGATAGTTTCAAGCCCCCGTTAAATAAAACCTGTGCCTCATTATTGGCTAAAGCTCTGCGAAAATTATTTTACTTGTCTTATTCGACAGGAAAATTTCCAATTGCTTGGAAACTACCTCCCGTGCAGCCTACTTTCAAGAAAGGAAAGGGTAGCGATCCCTCAAATTATCGACCAATTGCAATTATTTCGATTCTTTCAAAGGTTTTGGAATCTATCATTGGTTCGAAATTAATGAAGTATCTAGAACTAATCAAAACCACAACGATTGTCAATATGGCTTTTCTTTTTCGGACTTTTCTTAGGGAACGTTGAAGCATAGTCTTTACAATTTTGCTGAGTCCAAAACCGTTGCCCCAGATATTTCAAAGGCCTTTGATAGTGTCTGGCATTCAGCACTTTTAACCAAACTTAAAGCACTTGGCCTCTCTCGTCCTCTTCTATTATGGATGTAGTGTTTTATCTTGTCGCTTAATACGGATTATATTAGATGGCGTTACATCTGAATCTCAGCCAATAAATGCCGGGGTGCCTCAGAGCTCTGTTATCTCTCTTCTCAATTTTCATTAATGATCTGCTTTCCCTTTCTTTCAATCCCATCTATTGTTTTGCCGAAGGCAATACCCCTGATTTCGCTTACTCCTTTGACACTCTTGCGAACTACAGAGGAAATGCCAAATATGTATGATTAGATCCTTGAATAACCACCTTGATAATATCCTCGCTTGGAGCAAACTGAATCGCATCGAATTCAATACATCTAAGCTCCATAGCTGTCCCATCTCTTTAATGTTTCCACTCTCGTTTCTTTTGATAGAGCACTTCTTGACGATACACCGTCTTTATCCATTCTTGACATTAATATTTGCAGTAAGTTAAGCTGAACAGATCACAACTTCTCTGTTGTCACATAAGCATCGAAATTTCTTGGATTTCTGAAAAGGTGTAAGAAATATTTCAGCCCATCGATTCTAGTCCTACATTAGATTTAGAATGGAATACAATTTCCATAGTAGGCCGGGACTGATCGCAGAGCCGTAGCTTCATTGGATATTGTCCAAAAGAGAGCTTTCAGCTCATTGGCAATTTAGCAAAAACTTGTTATATGGACTCACTCGAGCACTTGGCTGCGTTGTGATCGAAAAATGCCAATAAGAGATTTATCTTGGTCGCTTTATTAACTTAAATTACACACTCATGTCCGCTTGTATTGCATTAATAACAACTCAAAGACTTCACGCATGCGCACTCAAAGACTTCACGCATGCGCACATAAAGTTTTAAAAATTTAATGTGCAAATAAGTCAAAAAATGGTTTGCATTTACTTACTCTGATTTTGTATTTAAAAAATAAAGTCGCATTTTCGTTCATTGAACAGGGCGCCAAACTTACTCGATATGGCTCTACGATAATGGATATTACTTAAATTATTATTATTATTTAAGTCCTTAAATGTCCAAAACAACTAACTGTATAAATAAATGAAATTAAAACGTAAAACATAAAGTCTCATCAAAATTTACAAAACTTTATTTTGAAACTCAAATTACTTAAACATATGCGCATGCGCGCCTGACTTGAAAAATCATATTAATTCATAAAGATCAGAAGAAGCCCCTCCTTTCCTTCATTCTATATGTGTATATGAAATGTATAGTCTGGTTCGTTTCGATGCTTGACACAAAACAGCAGTAACAGAAACAGCACATCTTATGTTAAAGGCATGCATACTAGAGACAGTAAAATTAGATTTCTGGAATTCTAAAAATAATCTCAAGAAGGCTGATTGTGTCCTAAAGCGAACCATTTGCTCCATAAATAGATTCCAATAAGACTTTATCCTTCCAGAAATAGGACTTTGTTGTTATGAGAACACTTGCAGCGAGATGTAAGACTTTATAGGCTTAAGGCGGCCACTTGAATTGGATCATTCTGGTGGTATGCGTGAAATTTATTGGACTTTCAAAATTACACTTCTGACATTGATTTATGGTTGGAAAAGGGTCTATATTTATTATGGGCATTTTGAAGTTATACTTATTTATAAGTATTTTAACGGCTGGGGTTAAGTTTGTACATAGTATGTAGAGATGAGAAATTTTTGTGGTAATTTCTTAGGAGAAACTGACGAATTTGATCACTCTATTTCGGTTATAGGAGCAGGTAAGAACCCTAGGTAGGGATGTGCCGTTATGGACGGAACAAAAGAATTGACCCGCGTCGCCTTAAGCTCCAATCTGTTTTTCTAAGAAAGGTTGTAGCAACAGTAATAATGCGAATAATATGTACTACAAGATGAGACAAAAAATCGATTTTTCAACAATTTTACACTGAGATGGTCCCTTAAACCACTTTCAAAATAAACGGCTCATATATACATACATACAAGATTGATTTAGGAAGAAAATAATAACAAATTCCCAGGATAAAATATTATGTAATTTCAATTTTTCTATTTTTATATGAAATAAATCTGTGCATAGAAACCAACCAGAACAACAGCAATTAAAATTGAATCAGCACAAGAGGCTTCCTCACAATATTGGAAGGAAACTTTATCCCAGCTAATCTTGTATTCAATCAATATCCCGAATCAAAATGTAATTAATTTTTCAAGGATCAAGCACCAATAATAATTTGCTGTATACTGGGACATGACATCATCGGTAGCGTGTCTATATAAAACTCTGACGACAAAGATTATTGCGTATTTTGGTTCACAACAAGGTAATCGCTTATTCGATTTCTAAACTATACTTATTGAGACCTGTGCTTTTTGAAATTTTCTAATCCCTATATATACCATGCATACAAACATATAATCCCAAAAACTTTTCTATATTTAGCCATTACTGGCACGGATACGACGAATTATGTAATAAAAATTGCGGCCAATCCATATCACCTTAAGTCGTATGGATTTCGTCTAAATTACCACCTTGAAACCCTTTGCGTGATTTAATCCAACAATTCCGGAGTTTTAGTTACTTGACCATGCAAACTTAGTGAGTAGTAAAATAATGTACGCCGTCTGAAGAAACCCAGACTTGTTGTAGATCATGTGGCGTATAAATGAGCTATAGGCACGAAATTGTATACTTCTGGTATACTTACATCATGGCACAGAAATCAACTATAGACTCTCAGATGTGTGTATGTGTATGTGTGCATAATTTAAGTATTAAATTCATTTTTGTGTACTTGTTACCAGTGAAACACGTGAAAGTTTATCATTACATAAATTAATTTAAAATTACAAAAAATTGTAGATTAAAAGATTTGCAATTACAAAACAAAACTTCTATTCACGTTACTGAGCCTACAATTGTTGCAAATATAATGCCACCTATATAATGCGTGATAAAGAGATATTACGTAGAGTGTGGGGGGGGGGGGGGTGTTTACACATAGATTTGTGAAATAAAAACACATGTTGAGAAAAACTTGTTGATACCTCGGAAACAGTAAGGTTTTGTGTAAAATTACATCAAGTTGTTTTTCTGGTCGAATTCTACTAATAGGGTGACTCAAAAGTTTCTCTAACCATTAAACACAAAAAACTATTGCGAGTGCAAATTGATTCGGTCTGTTCTTTTGTTTTTTTGTCTTCAAATGACTTTTTGAATTAGAATAAAATGTCTCGTCTTTTGAGGCAATCAAGTTTCGATCTCTGTGAAATAAGTGAGCCGGTGACATGCCAAATCTTGCTGCATTCGTCGAAACAACCAATAATCAGAAGAATCAATGTCAGGAAAATACAGTGGGTGCGGTAAAACATCTCATTTGAGCATTTCCAAATATTTATTTACGACTTTTGCTAAATGAGTTGCTTCAGTTCATTAGGCACCCAATTTCCTTGCTTTTGAATCATTCCCATGGATTTCAATAGTACGGGAACTGTCTGTCAAATCATTCCTAATGATTCTACAAACTCCTTTTGCGTTTGACTGAAATCTTCATCGAGTATTGCATCGAATTCTTTGTCTTCGAATTTTTTGGCAATGTTTGTCCTCAACGCTGAAATCATCATTCACGTCAAAATTTTTATAATATTGGTACGGCTGAAAATTTGAGAACTTTCAAAACCCATATTTAACCAAAAGAATATCGTTCGGCTAAAACTACAGCCTTATTCAAAAAATTGTTTCACAAGTCCTTGTTAGAGAGAAAGACCAAAAGCTCTTCTTTATTGATTGATAAAATATCGTGTGCAACTCAACTGAAGCTGAACTTATAAACAGTGACGATCTAATTTGTACAATGTCCCTGCCTACGAGTTGCAGGATCATGATCAAAATCATGGATCAATCGTTTTCCTTTTAGAGATCTTTCAACATTTTGCCATAAATGCTGGATTTGATTTAGGAGGAGCGATTATGCAGGCCATTCCAATAGTCGCACGTTATTTTCGTCAAATCAGAGTTTAACTGTTCTTGCCGTGTGTTTTGGATCGTTATCTTGCTGAGACACCCAAGGTTCTGTAATGTTTTCAGTGGCATTAGGAAGCATGATGTTTGACAATATTTTTGTATAATTCACTTGGTTCATTGTCTCCCTTATCCAAAATAACGGATATACACCAAAATAAGAGAAAGCCCCAAACAATGACATTTCCTCTACCTTGTTCAACTGTTTCTTTAGCATACCGTATATTGCGTCGACAATTGACGGAACATTATCAACATAATGTAAAATTTGGATTCGTCAGACCACACTGTAAAAAATAATAGGACCATTGCCTAAATTTAAGACACGTTTTTCCCTAAAAATAAATGTAATTTTCTCTGATATAAAAGGAATAAGTTTAATTTCCCCAAAATCAGCTATTCAACTCATTATTATGTTTTTTAAAGGGAGCGGCGTTCTATCACCTATGGTGGAGTGTGGTGCTATCACCTATGGTGGAGTGTGGTGCTATCACCTATGGTGGAGTGTGGTGCTATCACCTATTCCCTACATTTTAGGGAAAAAACAAAAAGAAATTTTAAATTCCCTACATTTTAGGGAACAAAATAAAAAAGGGAATTATTTTTTACTGTGCAGAGTATAATTTTTCAATTTCCGATGGCCCAATCTTTGTGCTTAGCTTAGCAAAACGCATAGTTTTTCATGTTGGCAGCACTAGCATTTGACTTTTTTGCCGTAGCCCTTTCTGGTAAGCCTAACTCCACCAAACTTGTTTGTACATCTACAGTAGTTTTACCTTAAGGCGCAGTTTATTAACATTTTGACTCCACTAACATTCTTTTAAACTTTTAAATTAAATTATACAAAAAGAAAATGAAAAATCAACAAAATAATTTTCTAGGTACATGAGTAATGAGCACAGAAAAAATAATTTAATTATTGTTTCATTTTACGATATTGAAACAACGAAAGATTTTTTGTTTACTTAAATTTATACTGCTATCCCTTGCTTTGTCTCAGGCTAAAAATGATGCAAACTCTTCCCTATCTTCCCTATCATGTCCTTGACACCTTATTATGGATCTTAATGGAAAATATTTTAAAATGGCTGCTTTATTATCGACAAAAAAAGATGGCTGCTGATTTAGAATGTGGTCTACATGAACATAAAACGATTTTTTCCTTATTTTCTATTGAGTAAACTTTGTAGCGCTCTTCAAAGACATCAAACATTTTCTTTATAAAGTTTCTGTTAAATTTCGGCATTTTAATCATAAATTCATGGAAAAAAAGATTCGTGTAAATTAATTTTTTTAAATTTTTCCGTAAAATTGGCTTTTGCGCGCTATTATCGTAGTCGTAGCACTTGTCATTTATGCAATCATTTTTTTTTTTTTAGATTTCGTGCTATTCTTGTCTTTTTCTTTCTCATTACCACTAACGAAAATAATTAAAATCGCAAATAATTTATTTAGCTGTTGTTTGATTGACGAAAAGGCTTTTCCTTAATATAGAAAGTGCTGTTCCTGCTGTCGTCAGAGTAAATAAAAGTCAGTAAGTATCAAGTCGCAAATAAATTCCTTTGTTTTACAGATGCCTTTCACTTTTCTTATTATGTTTTTGAGTGTTTTATGTGTGAAGTGGTATTATTCATCATTGGAACAGCACAATAAAACATTTTCTAGTAGGTAGTTGAAAGAAAAAAAAAAAACAAGCAGCCAAAGGTGTGGAAGGAGTCAACTTTAAACGAAAATAATTAATTATTGGCACATTATAGGTACCTAGGTTATTACAATTCAATCAAAATATTAGTAAATTCGTTTTTTTATTGTTATTTCAAATAATCTATTTACTTCATACACGCCCTCTTTATATTGGATACCATGTCCTCTGAGTACTCCTAATCAAACGTACAAGGTCAAAGTGTGCACCTTTACTTTAGAACAAGTATATAGTAAAATTCATTTCATATCTAATATTCAGAGCAAAAAATATTAAAAATCATCATAATATAAGTTAACCGGAAGTGTGGATATTAAAAAATCGTGGCTAACACTGACCATAAAAATTCTATAAACAATTTCTTTAAAAAATTTTTTTTATCAATAAAAGCAAGCCATACAGAAAAATTCTCAAGGAAAGTAGCGAACTTTTTATAAAATCCCAAAAATAGATTTCTCAAAACAACTTTATCCACATATGCTACAAAAGTAAACAAACAAAACTAAAAATAAATTTCCTCATCATCGGTCGGCACTTGAAATTTCTTATTAAAATCCACAGAGAGGAAAGACTATTGCTGCACAAGTACATGTTAGAAAATCAAAAAATCGTATTTCCTCCTTTCTATTCTTCCTCGAGATTCGATTCACCTTCTTCCTCCTCCCGGAAAATTGGGGAATTAGCTTATAAGCAAGCTGTAAGTAAGCACTAAGCAGTTAGTTCCTCTCTATATCTTTATCTCTGTGGCTATTCTTGATATTATGAGAATGTGGCGCAATCGCAATGTGGCATTCTGGTATGTCCTGTCCCCGTTTGGCTTAGAAATTAAAAATTAATGAAAGAAACAAATATTTTGTTGGTTTCCAACTTTTCCGTTTTGTTTTTCAATCCGTCGTCGTTTTTCAATCTGTCCGACCTTGGCTTGTCGACAGTGAAATTTGCAATAAAATATTCATTTACATAGATAAAAAAAAAAACGTGTATAAATAAACAAAAGTGCTGGTTTAGATACTAGGTATGCGTGGGGGGGGGGGGGGGCTGGAAACTGATCAACATAATATTTTTATTTAATTGAACGCAAACGCATTGTACAGATGTATGTAGTTAATTCTATGAGAGAAAAGATATCATTGCGAGATATTCAAGTGAAAGACTGACTTATAACATAATGTCTGATGTGAAATAAGTTTGTTCTTTTCTTTTTATCACTCTCGGCAGTAGACACGTTTTCTTGAATTAGACCCCCACGTAAGCAGTTTTAATTCTATTTTTGAGTCACAAGTGCCTCTGTGGCAAGTTCATTGAATGAAAATAATTAAAGCATCCGGACCAATACTATGATTCTGTTTATTTTATCATTGTTATTTGAGTCATTCAGAAGAAATAATATAGGGACAAGAATTATATTGACACCTAGAATGCCATATTTTTCTAACTAATACTATGACAGTAGTACACGTAGTTCAATACAAGTAGATATTTTTGTGAGTTTTGAATTTTTAAATAAGAATTTTTAAATAAGAATTTTTATTATTTGCTAAATTCAAAATTATTTCAAGGCCAATACTATTCTAATTTACGATAATTATATAAATCACTCTTAGCTAAGTTTTGCACCATTATAATAATTTAAACTTTTCTATTGGTTTCTTAATATAATCAGCTGCGATGTCAATCAGTATAGACAACTTGTCACTGTCCTCCGTGTCGACCGGCGGATTATAAGATATTCAGCCCATTCAACATCCATCGGCTGTCAATGTCAGTATGCTTTTTTTTTCATATCGAATAAAAAATGTGTAGGAAATTTTTTCGGTTGGTTGGTGAAATTATTGAGCTATTGGTAAAGACTATAATAATATCTTTTAAGATGCCGAGTTGTAAAAACCAAAGAAAACAAAAGTAAGGAAGGTCGCAGAAAGAAATGGAATTTTTGATAGGAATGCATTTTTATAAAAATGGTAGACATTTTGCTTTACGCTGCATATTTAAGACAGAGGTTTCCTAAGCCGTTGTCAAAAATTTCCAACATAGGTTTTTAAACAACACAACACCAAAAGTAAAGTAGCCAGCCTTAAAGATAGTCACATAAAGCTCACTTTGCTCAATGTTGGAAAATTTTCTTTCTCTCTCTCTCTTAGACCTTATTCTGTCAATAGGCCTTTTTTTAATACCCTAGATGAACTCTATAGGGTATACTCAGTTTGTCATTCCGTTTGTAATGCACAGAAATAATAATGGTAGAGGAAAATGGATTGGATACCCACGCAAAGCTATTTTGATTTTTGCATGTCCATCTGTCCGTCCGCCCGTCTGTCTGTGAGCACGATAAATCGAGAACGCGTTGACTTAGAGAGCTGAAATTTGTATACGGACTTTAAAAAGAAAAACAAAAGATTCGAAAATGAGACAAATCGGGCAACACCTTCGTGAGGTTGCCATACAAAAATTTCCTTTTCCACTATTTATTTAGGCACTACCAGAGAATGCGTCGACATAGAGAGCTGAAGATTGACTCATGGTGTTTTCATACTAACAGCAAATAAAATTTCAAAAATGGACTAAATCGATCAATCCCTTCTTGGTGTTCCATATAAAAATATAGGATTTTTACGTATACTGTGAAAACGATCAGTCCTAGATGATTTTAATATACTGGAAAGTTCTTCAGAATGTGAAATCCTATGAAATTCGTTATAACCATTTTTACTGACCGACCGACGAGCCGTTTTAGAAATATACGCAAAAAACCACTTCAAAAATCAAACTTGCACAGAAGGGTGACAATACGAAATTTCATACGGTCATTCATCATAAGAATTGGTCTTAGACCAATTCTAGCTTTTTACTTGTTTTATGTAAAAATGAGAATAACAGTACGGAGTCGATGGTGTCATTTTATTTTCAATTCTCTAAGGTAAGCATTGAACCCAGCTGCGAGGAAGCATGAGAGCCTTGTCCTGAGGCTAGCCTGGATATGTGTCCGGAAATTTAAGAAAGGCGCACTGGGACCATCGGGTAGACGGTTTCAAATTAAAAGTGTTTCAGGTGTTCTTGGTAAGGACAATGAACTGGAACGATTAGCTGCTCTTGGATATGCACCTACCAGAAAAAGAGTTCATAGATTGGCATACAAATTTGCTAAAAAACTTGGATGCATACATAAATTTTCCCATAATACGAAACGTGCAGGAAGTGCTTGGCTATCTTCATTTATGGAAAGAAATCCTAAGTTATTCATACAACAGGTTGAAGGTTTATCGCTCGCAAGAGCGCATGAATTGAATCGGCCGGAATTCGAGAATTTCTGTACACTTTTAAGAACTGTTATCCCAGAAAATAATCCTTTAGAATGACCTTGAAACATTTTCAATGTAGATGAAAGTGGTGTGCAATTAATAAATCAGCCTGAAAAAGCAATAGCTGCCAAAGGTTCGAACGATGTACATATATATCATCTAAAGGCAGAGGCGAGAACGTAACTCTATTCGCATGTTGTAATACTGAGGGTGGGTTTTTGCCTGCTGTGTTAATAATGAAAATCGTAAATAGAAAGCCAGATTTCAGTGATGGTCTTCCACTAAATTCCGAAGTCTATATGAACATCTTCCTATATCAATTCGGATCTTTTCTTTAAGTGTATGAAAGAACATTTCATAGCTATAAATCCATCAGAAAAAGTCTTTCTAATTTTAGATGAGCATACTTCATACAGCAACGCTATAGAGAGCTTTTGGAGATGGCAAACCAAAATCAAATTTTTTTATAGTGTTTGTCGAGCCATACCACGCAAGCTTTACAGCCGCTACACAAAAGCTTTGGGCCATTGCAAACTTTTTTGAACAAGAGACTCAGGCTTGGATGCAACATCATAGCAATAGGAGACTGACAAGGTATCAGGCAGGTCATCTCATTGGAAGGGCTTGGAATAAAGCTGCATCCGTTGGCAAGGCAGTTTCTGGGTTTAGAGGAACTGGGATTAATCCTTTGAATCCAAATGCAATACCAGATCATCTGTTTTTATTATCAGATACCTTGAAGTAAGCTATTGAAGCTTCTTGTTCGACAAATACTTCACCTCTCCTACAATAGCATCCCATACCCATGCAATAATCAGCGCAAACAGTCCGCTGCAGTGTTTACAACGCCCTGAGGCCATAGTTGCAAAAAAAAACTAAAACTATTAAGAAGCCCCAGAAAGTTGACCGGCAGATAAATAATCAACCAAAACGCAATTCAAACCAACCCGGTATCATCTGATTCATATAGGTGCACCGAATGTTGTGAAAACTACTTTTTAACACGAAGGTTGTACCCTTTACAAACCAAGAGGTTGACGTTCAAGTTCGTAATAATTGCGGGAAGCAAATTGTTCGGAAAAAATGCAAAGTCAAACCAAAATGTACACCGAGCCATCTCAAATTAAACATGTGGCATCTATATCGCATCTTAAGGTATAGATGGCACGAACTAACTTTTTTTTCTATAGTATATTTTTTTTTTTATAAAACTTATAAGATTTCATTTTTTTTTAACTTGTTTTGTCTGAAAGAAGTTTTAATTTTTGTTTATTAAAAAATATTTCAAAATTATTAACTGTTTTACATACTATCCCTACTTTTATAAAAAGGGTGGTAACCCTCCCGCATTTACCCTATTAATTTCAAGGCTAAAAACAAAGAATTCATTAAAGATTCGCTAAAAAGATAGCATTAAACGGAAGATCACAAGAAGGCTAAAATTAATGGAAAGAAGAGTCTTGCAAAAACCGAAGCCAAAGATGACAACCAGAAAAACGTTGGATGCGACGTTATTTCTAGTTGGTTTCATTTAAATCGTCCACATTTAATTGTTTTATTTTTACTACAACTACATATTTCTAATAAACTATTAAATTGTTGTAAATCATAGAGGAAGAGTTAGTCTTGGAATACGAAGATACGAAAACAGACGAGATATTCGTCAAGCAACAAATTCTTAAAGCACAAGAGGAGAATAAATAATTATATGTACAACAATAAATACAGCAACAAAATGAACACAATTTTGGCCGGGTCTGAAACTCTACCCTATGTTTTTGGGGTCGTACAAGATAATGAAGGTAGAGGATAGTATTAGTACTTAAACGATAAGTTTTTGATTAATTGATTTTAACTCGCATTCATTGTCCGACTTTAGAAACTCATTTGGACGAAAATGAGAAATAAACGACTGACTTTAAGGAAAAGGGGTTCATTTTCAAATAATGTATACCTATTTTTCCCTATTTAGTTTCCTCAATGTCAGCTTTTCGTAGTAAAAAATTAGAGACATTAACCCTACACATGTGTAGAAAAGCTGTAAGAATACAAATAGCAGCGAACGTGTCAGACAGTCTCCTTCTGCATCCGCCGTATCGCACTTTCATTTCATTTGAAAATTTCCTCTAAGCTTCACATGAAAGTCTGATAATAAAATTAATTCGAAACCCAGTTGCTATAGTGAAACTCATTTGTGTCGTATTTGTCTAGACGGAATTAGGAATTAAAACTTATTACAGGTAGGAATTTCTAGCAATTAGCGAATTTCATCCTTTTGATTTCAATTTGAGTTGAGTTCATACACATGTTCTAGGATCTATTCATAAAATCCAGTCGTCTTTGGTCTGTTGTTGTCTAGTGGCTTTGTGCGTTTTCTTTGATGTGTATCCTTTTAAGCGCAAATTTGTTGAGATAGGAAACAAAGCAGCATCACGAATCAAAAACTACTTTTACCACGACTACACCAAAAGACAGACAAAATATTGCATAGAAGTTTCTTATTAATGAGACATTAAATTGTAATAGACTATTATGACAAAGAAACATACTAATATTGGGAAAGGCTGTCTTTAATCCCTCAAAAATTTTTTTTTTAAACCCACTTCATATTAGCTCCCAGGATATGAAGCTTCAATTAATATGGTTCTTCTCCAAGTGGTGTTTTGTGTGTTTTTTTTTATTGATTACAGTCTAACTTTGAAAAATTGAGTATACTGTAATCATGTCAAAGTTTGTAGACAATCTAAACCAAACTATTGTTTTTGAATTATTTTCGAAGTTTCTCATCAAAGAAATTACTTATTAACCAACCGAGGAAAAAGGCTGTTTGATTTAGAATTCCGCCATCAGCGGTAAGGTTTTTAAGTTAAGCTAGTCAACCTTGATCCGGCTCGAAGGACCAGGCCAGTCAAGATATAAACTCTATATAAAAATATAAAAAATGCTACCATTTCATTGAAATGTTGGAAAACTACTACAACACTTACTATTTCGAAAAGGATTTACATAAAAAAAAGTACAGTGTCATTATCATATTTTCTAAGATCTCTAAATACAAGATCATTTTCCTGGATTGCCTGTACTTTTTCCTACTCACAAAAAGAGCAGAAAAAAAAAGAATAAATTCGTCCTTAACCCTTTTTTTAAACTTATGCTCAGACTTCTTTCCCAAAGTTACCTAAACAATTTTAAAGAATTTCAATCAAATACGACACACAGTTGCATGCATGTTTAAATAACTTTAATTACATAATTAATTATTTAATTACTTTTCTCAAAGAAGTATAAGTTAAATTTCTACTTCATTAGGAATAAACCCTCGAAGGCATACCATCTTTTGACGCCACCTGTTGGTCACACCTAACCACACTTTGTTTCTCATCCACCCACAAGTTTACAGAGGAATTCCCATGAATTTTCACTTTTTTTACCCAAAACCTAGCCTACTTTTTTAGATTTTCAGGAGCAACAATGTGTATGTGTGTATGAGTGGGTGTAATTGCGCGATTCCAATAAATGAAAAGCTTTGCAGTTTTTCTAGCCTATTTGCTAATGTGACATGTAAGTTTTCGTAAGCGCGTGTCCTTCAAAATTGTACACAAATGGAGCTTGCTGCATAAAACCGTGGAAAGCTTTCAGTATATACATACATACAAAGGCAATTGAAAATATGTTGAGCATTACAGCAAACATCTGAAAAGGGAATTCGCTCCAAAGAACTTCACCACACCTTTCCTCCAGCTTCTAGAAACCAAACCAACATAAGTCGGAGCCGGATGGGAGGACCGAAGGAGCTTTAATTTCTCGTTTTCTGTGTTTTCATGTTTTGTGCTCTCCTGAGGATACTACTTGTTGGCTTAATTCCCCTGATATGCCTTGCCTTGCCGTAACCGTGGGTCGAGCTATTTTTAGAATTCAATAAAGCTCGGGGGTTTTTTAAGTGGGCGCTTTTTTTTTTTTTTATGTACATCAAGAAGAAATTTTTATTCAGGTGTACTTACTTAATCGTTTTTTTTTTTTTCTTATTTCCCATCTCTTTCATGCTACCTACCCGACTTATGTAGGTGTATATACGGCGTTGTTTGTTAGACATCTATACAGACACCGACTTTAGTAGGTATACATATTCATATTATGGATTTGGGCTATTTTTCGGGGGAGAGGTCGATGAAGTTTATTTAACTGGGTTTTATGATGTTGTGACGTTTTACTCCTCAAAAGTTTTCTGATGTGAGCTTTATTGCCTTTTATGACGATGAAAATCAAAATGTCAAGTTTATTGTAAATCATTGAAGTGGAAATTTTATTATTTTTATTTTGAAATTATCGTGTGAGAAAAGAGAACTATAAACGAATTTTAGTTTTTTTTTTTTTTATCCCCAATTAAAAAAAAAAAGGCCAACTGAAAAATCATAAATTCATGTAGTACGCAAATTCATGGAAATCACAATAATTTTTAATCTTTTCTTTGTTTTTGTTGTACTTTTATTACCCTGAAAGTCGTCGTTTGTGTTGTTTACACAAAATTTGTGGTCGGTTCATAGCTGAGTGTGAAGCTCGGAAAATTTCTAACTATGTAAGTTCGCTACAGCCCTGGCCCTTGGGTTCAAGAACGACTGTGAAATTAGCAGCGACATAAAATATATAGTCTTGGTTTTTAGTATAGTGTCTACAAAATGACATATGTACATACGTAAGTGATAAAATCCAAATATCACAACAGTTTCAAGAATATTTTTTAACTGCCATTTACGCAAATGATAGTCAATCAAGTTAAAATTCAGAATAAAATTAGTAGGAACACATTATAATGAACAACTTGAACTGTCCATAAAAGATAAGATGCGAGTATAGATGAATATAATCAATTGATCTAAGTGTCTTGCTCAGTATTTAATACTGTGACGGCGTTTGCTCAGCCGGTGGATTTGCTATAGTCCAGTCGGTAACAAAACGTCGAAATTTGACTCTGGGTAGCTTCAGTGGAGTAAGGAGTCCAAATAACAACAGCTGGCTTGAATTCAATTTACTATTTTATTGCTTGCGTCTCTATTATACATGTAAAATGTGTATATCGTCGGTAACACTGCATAACCGCGAGAGAAATATCTTAACTGCACAGCTGAAAGCAAATTCCAATTTTGAAGTTACTGGTAATGTAGCTAAGAAATTACAACTTGTTTTGTAAATCTTATGTCAAAAATCCAAAAAAAAGGAAGTTTACTGTTTGCTACAAATTTTATTTAACTAACTTTAACTTCCGCGGTACTGACATTAGTAGTTTTGTGGTTATACAGTATCACCGACGATATGTTGGCGTTTGAAATGCTTAGATTACTTAAATCTAGTTAATCGGTGTGACGACAGGACTTTCGGTTGCAATACCACTAGCTCTCCATTGTTCACGTACTGGCGACAGATTATAGCTTTCCGTTGTTCACGTACTACCACTAGCTCTTTGTTTTTGAGGTACATACAACCAATAGTCTTCCTGTGTTCACGTACTGGCGGATATATAGGCAGAGATGGATAGTTCAGGTTTACCGCACAAGCCAGTTCAACTTCCAGAATCTTGGATAGGATTTCAGGTGTGAGGTTGAAGATGCCCAGTGATTAATTACACAAATCGCCGAAGTTCAGCTCCAAAACTGAAAACAGTTTTTGACAAATTCGTTGAAATGTTCCATAATGTCTGTCATCTCTTTCATATTTTAACCGTAACTCTTCTAAAAAGATCTTAAATTGACGATAAGTCTTGGAATTTGTTCTAATTAAATTCACAATCTTCAAAAAACTCCTCCACACATTTTTGTATTTTAAATAAACTTAGCTATGAGTAGCTCGCGGTAAATTATGAAGTGAAGAGTTAAAAAATGTGGAGTTTCAGGATTGGTGCTTAAAAGAACCTGGGACCCTCCCCATTATTATAGGCACTCCATCAGTCGCAACACTTACGAATTTATCAATTTAAAGTTGTACCTTCCTTCGTCAAGTGTATATTTTTGACATTGACACTAAGTCTAACATTTCTTCCTTCACATTTACGTCTGTAGATACATACAGGACAAAAACGATGAATTGTGGAACCTCGCCGAGAGCTAAAAACTGAATGCTGTACAATTTTTCAAATCACACATCAACAACCTATTTTCAAAATTTTTACTAATTTCAGTTGTACGACGTGACATAGGAACTTGAGCGATTAATCTATGCAGTTTTGTATTATCGGGGGCAATTCTTTTAAGATTCTTATAATAAATTCTCCTTCTCCATATGGACTTCTGTCATAGGCAATATGCCAAGCTATTAAAAAGTTAACTTCGTTGGCTCTGTCATTTTCGCGACTATAATAGAAGACAAGAGTCCTTAATGCTTACAAAACCCTGGTTACAATGACTTCAGTTTCTTTGTTCTCAATTTTGAATTGAGTGGATATTGTATTTACTTCGTAATGTCGTGTAGTGTGGAATTGCAACTTTACAAATAAAACGCAACGGCTTTCCATTATTGTCAATAAAAGCTAATTTTTTTACCGAATTTTTTTTCTATTTTTATTGTTTTTTTTTTGTTCGTATTTTTGTTTTGATGTTTTCTGAGGTTCCGTTAATAAAACATTTAAAAACAAACATTTAGCTGATAGGAATACTATCACTGAAATATGGTCCCACCCACAACCAAAACAAAAACTAAGAAAGAACTAAGGAAATTCAAATTAAAAACAAAATATGCTTCTCTCTCTCTTGTTCAAGCGCGTTCAACACAAAATTACTTTAAAACAGGATTAAGGAAACGCAAGCTCATGTACGCACTCGAAATTTCTCATTGGTCATTAGCAACTTTATTGGCAATTTCACTTATTTGCGCCTGTGACTGATGAGCATACGAATGTTTGCAGGGTTTAATGAAGGAATTTTTCATAATATATTTTTACGTTTCTTTAAAATTTTTGTAATATTGTCGCCTAACAAATTTTTCTGTTGATTATCTGTAGAATATCTGAAATAATTTTTACGTAATTATTGTCACCTAACAAACCCATTTGGCGTTTCTCAGTAAGAATATCTGTCGATAAGATACGCACGCAAGTATGCGTTCCTGTAGGTACTTTGTTTTAACAAGATTGAAAAATAAAAAGGAAAACAATGTTTTTTTTTTGCGAAGCAAGAATTGGCCACTCTTATGAATATGCAACATTAAAAAAACAAAAACTCAAATAACATCATTGCATATTCCTTCAAATTATAATTGCAAAAAACTACAAAATATCTAGGCACAAAAAATAAAATAAACCCAACATAAAATCCGTACAACAAAATACATACATAGAGTTACTTATTTCATTTAAAAAGATTCAGGCAGGGAAAAAAAAGTTCTGAAATAATAAAAACAACTGATTTCAATTTTCCATGGGAATGGGAGCCGCACAATGAAGAGCCGCATGCGTTGTCCACCGTTTGTATAGAATATGTAAAAAATATTCGTAATTTTTACATTTTATATTATCAAAAGAAGAAGTTTCCACCATCTCAAGCAAAGGAATTCACTCTTTTACGAAACGTTTTATAGATTGTTGTAATATGCTTGTTAAAATGCGTTATAAATTCTACAAATTCAGCCCGTTAAATCTATCGCTCCTGTACAAGTCCTATATCAGACCTAGAATGGAATACAATTCCCATATATGGGCTGTGGCTGGTAACACAGCCTTAGCTTCAATGAAAATTGTTCAGAAGAGTGCCTTCAAGCTCATTTGCGATGTGGCAATAACTTGTCACATCGACCCGCTCGGGCACCGCCGTAGTGTCGGATGCCTTTCGCTCCTTTATCGGTACAGCTTGGTAAATGTTCAGATGAAATATTTAGTTTGATCCCTTGTAGAATAATTCCTGCACGCAATACTCGCGCTGCAAGCTGCACACATCCCTTTTACTCTTCAAATTACTTTCGGATGTACAGTAAAACCACGTGATGCTTTTTAACTGTGCGAATGTGGAACAGTCTACCATCTTCTGTTTTTCCTCTGGCATACAATCTGTTGAAGTTTAAGGATGACATACATCGGCACTTCCGCCACTCTCTCCATATCCTCTAATCCTTTCCCTATCTCCTTCCTGCCATGCTATCTTCCCTGAGCTTGGCTTAATAATTAAAAAAAAAAATCCTATAGATTTTAAGCAATTTTATTCAATACTACGAAAAATCTTTCAGATCGAGAATTTACGAACACTTCTACAATTTGCGACAAAGATGAAAAAATATTCATTACACAACCACGCAAAGCACCATATTTTCTAATTGATTGGACAAAACCCCCCAAATATTTAAAAGTTTCTCTCGGTACAAAGGAAAACATCACTTTGGAAATGTAAACCTCAAAATATTTTTTGTAATTCAAACATTATTTGAAAAGGTGCAGCACCTACAAAAAATTAAGGTTATCCTGCCTGCACCTATGAATGTTGTACATATATTTTCCTTTTTTCCCCCCCCCCCCCCCGCATGCTCGCACCTTTAAAATTCGAAGAGACAAGAAAGTGGTCGTTGATACTAACAGAACTTTACAGCCAGAATGTCTTGCATATTCACCAACGTCCTTGAGGTTTGTTTATTTTCACCCCACGTTGTCCACACCCCACCACATCATCAAACCCCATCGATGCCCCACAAAGACTTTATAAAACTTTCTTTTCCTGGCTCGGCAAGTTTTATGCAAGCCACTTGAGGAGCATCTTTCCTTCTTCTCCTCGATTTTATGAATATATGCGAATAAAATTGTTATAAATAAATAGAGGACGATTTGGGGGGAAGAAGATGGCGGGTAAAACAAAGAAAATATAAATAACAAAATATATTTTGAAAAAAAAAAAAATCTCACTAATTCTAAACTTAGCTTTTTCCTCTGATGACATACATACAAGCGTACCTACTTATGTTCGTATAGGTAGACAGTGTCAAATTGGCATGTACTAATCATGCAGGAATTTGCGCTGATTGATCCTGATTAAAGCGTAGGATGCTGCGCAGTGCAAATATTTCTCATGTTCTGGTGGGTGCATCTGTAGAAGTAGTACATAATTGCCATGCGGGGTGACATATTGTCTGAATTAATTTCGGTATATCTATGTATGTAGATGCTTTGGTTCAATGCGATTTTTTTCTTTCGTGTCCTTCTTGTGACTTATTTTATTTAATAAAAATTTTTGCGGTCAAGTTTTACCAATAAAAAAACTTTGATTTTTTTTTCTTCTTCTCTATTCACCTATCTACTAATTAACAACAATGTCCGCGATCGTATCGTTGTAAACTTTATTATGCAAACCGGTTATATTTTCCGACTTTTATGCATTACATTGGCCATTTCGCATATATTTTGGGCTATTTATAAAGTTTTCATTCATAAACTCGTTTTGATTTTCGGAGAATTGTGAATTTATTCTGCCAATTCTGCAGGTATTTGTCGTCATGACTTTTTATAGATTATACATACATAACTATACTTGGCCTGTAGGTGTGAATGGGAGGGAATTATATTAAAAGATCTGCGACTGTTTTTGAGGTAGAAATAAAAAAAAAAAAATATTTTTATAAAATAAAATTTAAAAAACAAAAAACAAATAATTTTATTGCATTCTTTTTATTGCTAACAATAAATAGATGTATAAAACTGGTTTAAGTCTCCAAGTTTTTATATTTTGACGTCTGTATTTTGAGTTATTTCAAATATGACAAAGTGTCGCTCGCAGTATTTGCCGCAGCAAAGCATATTGTTCTAATCTTGCTTCATTTGCATCATACACAAAATACATCGAAGTTATTAATTCGAAACGTAAATGAATTCAAATTTGTTCTAATCAAGTCTCTACTTGATAAATGTCTAGACTTATTAAACAATGACGAGAGCGAAAAAAAAACTCATTAGGCACTTGACGCACAATGATACTTCGTCGCAAAATTTTTTTAATTTCGTATTTGACATACAAATATGTACGTAAGTGTGTGTGTGTGTGTGTGTAAGTTTTAGGGTAGATCATTTCTTAACTGAACTGACTTTTTAACCACTGTGTACAGAATCAAAAGAGAACTCCTGGACTTGAGATTATATACGAAGTTTAACGTGCGCCTTTTCATATCTATACATTCTGTGTCGTGTTTGTTGTTGTTTTTTTGTCAATTAGATTTTTTTTTTTTCAAAGGCAGGGACACGAGAGATCCCAAGCACGGAGGTCAGACGGCTCATAGATGCTAACCTGCTGGAAGAGATTTCACCAAAACCTTCCTGTCCTGTCCTGTCCTCTTAATGAAGCGCTTCACGTCTTGGTCAGCTATGATAGCGCAGATAAGAGGGCTCAATGATATTCAGTCTGCTCCAGGCAAAAGTCGGACAAGCACTCAGAAAATGTTCGGTTGTCTCAGGCTCTCCTTCGAGGCAGGTTGTTGTGAATATACAACTTATCCACAGACGTCTTGCAGACTCCCAGTAACTTAGATGTTATCCAAATGCCACTCTGAGCCATCAAGGCTGCCTGACTATCCGAAAGAATAGCAATGCACTGGTGAGAGAGCCATTGGTGAAAATTAGAGCGGACCGAGAAAGGCTCGATAAGGAACGCCCACGATTCCTTTTCAGGAAAACTCACGGAGAAGCTACGCACAAAACGAAACGGAGCTACCATCACATCAAGTGGCATGCGGACCAGGTTCTTCCGTTACAGCCCACACGTCAATGAACAATGGGGAGAACTAGTCCAGCCGACCTCCAAACATCCCCATGAGTGGAGTTTACACACAGCCCTTTTGGCATCTGCCTAAATGACAAGATCCAGGGGTGGCAGATTACGTAAGACCTCAAGGACAGTAGTAGCCGTAGATCAAATGGAGCCTATAATTCTCAGACAAGCAAGCCTTTGAAGGCCTTATCGCATTTGCGTTCTCGGCCACCATACACAAGAGGCATATGAGGTGTGTTCAAAAAGTAAGGTGGCTTTTCAAATTTCGCGGGCTACGTACATTCGATTTTCGATTTTTTTTTTTTTTTTTTTGGTACACTCATCCCGAACATATGTTTACAGTTTGAACTTTATATATCGTTCTTTGTCTGTTTGTGAGAGGCATAAAGGTTAGAAGTGTTTCATGTGCTCCGCGATTTTCTACTGTCGAAAAAATGGACTAAAGAATTTGCATCAAATGTTGGGTAAAAAATTAAATTAAGTGCTTCAAAACACTTGAAATGTTGACAATGGCATACGTTTATAAGTGGTACAAGCTCTTCCAAGAAGGCCGAGAAAATGCCAATGACGAACCTTGCTCTGGACGCCCCAGCACGTCAAAAACTTATGAAAACGTTGAAGTAAAGAAAATGGTGTTGGGAAATCGTCGAATCACCATTAGAGAAGTTGCTGATGATGTCGGCATGTCGGTTGGCTCGAACCATCAAATTTTGTTGGATGTTTTGGGCATGAGACATGTGTCAGCGAAGTTTGTTCCGAAATTGCTTAATTTTGACCAGAAGAATCGTCGGATGAGCATCGCTCAAGAGTAGTTGAATGACGTCAATGATGATCGTGATTTACTCAAAAAGGTCATAACTGGTGACGAGACCCCTGCGATTCTTTCCTCTTCCCTAACTGCAGTCAGAGGTTCTGCTGCATTGAGCGAAGACCCTTATAGCCGCATTATAATTTTTTCCTCGAAATACATGCAATCTAAACGTGAGCTTCAACTCAAAGTAGATTCCGAGGAGCTTGACATGGGGAGACAGTTGCAGAGTGTCTGTCTTCTGGAGAAGAGGACCAAACTGGTCTTTGTAGGGTTCACTGTCATATTATGGCGGGTGCACCACTCCTCAACAGTACTGAGTCTATGTTGAATAAAGGCACAGGTAGCAGCCATGCTGTGCCTAGAAATGAGTTGAGGGATGTTATTCGCACATGCTATACAAGAGCAGCCCACATTTTTCAGCACCGTAATGAGCGAGTCAACCAATATACAGCAAAATATCGGGGAAAGCAAGCAACCCTGTGCGCAGCCTTTCTCCACCATCACACTAAAAGGTTCGGCCACTCAACTCCATGGTTAAGTACCGTGGACTAGTTAGGTATGCAAACTTTTGCTTTTGTTTTGGACACTAATAAATAAAAGTATCACTTATTGCCTCTTTTCTCCCAACAGAACGAAATCGATTCGAAGCGATATTGCTTTTTCATATCCTCAAATGATTTCTTCCACTAATATGGAAGTGCGGTGATCTACCAACAAGTTATGTACATGTGGATAACATTTTCAAAGCGACTGAGGATTCGCAAAAGGCACCTTATAATATAAGCTAGGTAAACAACAGTTATTAAAAAGGTGAGGAACCTTTTACCAGCATGTTTTTTCTATTGTTTCTCAATAACAACTGTTTGGAGGCATTAAAACGACCCCAAGATATGTACATATACCAATCACTATATGAATGTGTTCTTCTAAGGGAAGATAGTATTAATATTGTCATAATTTAAACCGTTCAAGAATTATAAAAGAATTGACTTGACGAAATTCAGTTGATGAACTGTGCTACTCCAAAATCAGTATTTTTGAAAATGTCATGAATATAAAATAGCTTATCTAAAAAGAATTTTGTTCGGTAAAATGCAGGGTGTTTCAGATCTAAATGGAAATATTTATGTATAATGAACACCTTGTAATTTGATTTTGACACGTATCGTTCAATGGGCAATTTTTATTCATTTCTATAAAACTTACAGCCACCAACTTATGTTCTCTTAACTCTGGAGTTATAATTTTCGAATTTTTATCTTCTTTTCAAAATTAACCGTTATATATTTATCATACATCATCAAATAATTTTTGTTTTTTTGCAACAGTTGTATGGAGTCACTTACAATTTTACTGATTCAAACTTATATGGAAATGGTTTGAAAAAATAAAATTCTAGTAAATGAATTTTTTAAAAACTTTCAGCCAAAGACAGAATGGTTCGGTTGACTGGCTTTAAATAATATTTTATTTAAATGGTTTGCAAATGCGTACGATAAAAAAAAGTCAAATCCACGTCGGAACGAACCTGGTGGATTTCTCGGTCAAGCGAGTCAATTTAAGTCACTGCATCCATTGTAGCCGCATTATAACATTGCAAATATCTAAGCCAAGATTTCCAAGAAATTCTGAAATAATAATATCTTCATTCTACCACCACTTTAGACACATTTGGTTAAAACTGAATTTCTATCTCGGTAATCTTTCGCATTTCCTCAAAATCACAGAGATGAACCAATAAAGTTTTCAGGAGGTCTATGTGTAAGCCATTTGTCTAGTGGTGGTCTCGGGTTGCACTTTTTTTTTTTTTTGGAACACTGATATTGAAAAGAAAAAAGATTACTTTGAATTCCACTTGGTGATATAATTAACCCACTTCAAAACTCTGTTAACATGATTGCCTTTCTTAAATTAAAAACGTACGGCCGTCCTTCACTACATTTCTAGCTGCAGTTTTATTTAAACAAAAAAAGAAAAATTGTAATTCTAGGGGTTAGTACTTTTTAATTTAATGCGGTTTTCGTATTGTAAATTTACTTTTTTTTTTTAAATTAATTTCTTAGTTAAGGTTTTTTTAAAAAAAAAAAACGTTTAAATTATACTTTTTTTTTTTTTTTTTTTTTGTGCTGCCATTCCTTTGAGGTGATTCCCTCGTGCCTTGAAAGTTGCAAAAACCATCCGAAAGTTGTGCGGTGCGGGCGATGTGCGCGTCCTTCGGCTTCCCAATCAATGAGTTTCTATCTTCAGCTCCTCGGCCTCAACCTTCAGCTAGATCTGATTTTCCTTTTAAAAAAAAAACTTCCTGGACGTGCCTTCCTCAAATTAAAAAAAGATGTTCTTTTTTTGCGTATCTTCCTTGTCGCTGTCCCTCTCGAGAAGACCGGAACCTGTTCGCCGTCCCCGACAAAAAAATGTTTCACTCCCTCTCCGTTTCGCATGATGTTTCAGCAAGACATTTGTATTCCCTCTATTTTCACGCTGCTGTGGCCATGCTTAGGATTTAGTTAATGTGGGGTTAAGCGAGAGTTATTTAATTAGTCTTTTATTTATTTCTTTATTTGTATTGTTCATTTACTTCCTTACTTAATCGTTTATTTATTTATTTATTTATATAGTTTATTTAGGGTTAGACTTTTTATAGCTAACGATCTAATATGGCTAACGTTCCCTAAGAAATTCCAAAATGACCAAAACAGAGCTTTGATTTCAGGCATCAAGACAATTGTTCTCTACATACCAGTGTCACTCGAAATAAATGAGTTTGTAACGGGCGCCCACGTTACATATGAACCATTGATATCCAATATTCCAACTCATTCACCTAATGGTCACCAACGCTTATTTGTTATCGGCAACCCAACCTAATTCGGTGACATAAAGATTTACAAGTGTAGAAAGCAATTCTATATGGCTCAAAACTTTCATGTGCCATATGCACTTTTGCAAAGCTAAATTCAACAAATGCATAAATATAGAAATTCACAATAAACACACATACAAACATATATCTGCCTACTTATACACTTAATACAAATTTAATCTTACTAAAGTAAAACTTCTTAATTCATAAATGAAACTAAAACAAAGAATGGCGTCGTGATTTTTATTATTATTAAGTTTTATTCCGGATCCTCATAAGTATAATTGCCAGATTTCTCAGTGATATTTCGACGTATTAATTCGCACGGTCTTCACATATCTTTTTTCGATAAACACAAAAGCTTTTTCTAAAAATAATTCCAACAATTCGCAAAATTCCTTTCATTTTAATCTTTCATCCACCTAAAAATAAAACAATAACAGAACCGAAAACTGTCATAGGGGATAAAGAGGAGCTTGTGGGCAAAGTAAAGCTGATAGGCATTTGGCTAGAAAAACAAATAACACAACCCCCAGAGTCCAGTTGCTCTTTCCAACAACAATCGAGAGATGAGAATCTTTGAAATTATAATTTTGTGATGAATTGTTTCGGCGTATTTTCAACGTTTCAATTCTTTTCTATGATGGAGATCAAAGTGCAATTTTTTGGTACATATCCACATACCTACGTAAATTTTATTCGAAATCAAAGCTTAGCATAATTAAATTTATAGCGCTGAATACACTTTGTAAAATGTGCAACTTCCTGTAAACGAACTACATATTGACTACTAGCAGAAGAATGATTTTAGTGCATTTCTTTACTTTCAATATCCTTACTTGAAGGGTGGTCCTTTAAGGATATCTAATTGACTGTAAAACCAATTTTGCATAATTAATTTATGGCACCCAAATTCAATTCTTAAAAAAATAATTCTTATGAAATCTGTGTCAAATTGATTATTAGGAAAACATGACGCACAATCACCCTAAAGCCCAATTCAGAATCGACGCAGTATGCATCAGCGCAGCATGCATCATGATGCATGCTGCAAAGATTGTGCCGGCCAATTCACAATCGGCGCAGCAAGCAGTGTAGCAAACTTTGTAATGCTAAATTTTTTTATAATTCACAATTATTTACAAACATAACACCTTAATACCGAGTTTTTATATTGTGCATAATTTGAATTTAGTCGTTTTTCTTTAAAAAAAATAGATCCGGAGGAAATATGAGATAAATAAGATTTGAAATTTATTTTTTGCCTCAGTATGTTGGCTGAACTGTTGCAGCATGCATCAAAATTTGAAATTTTCCAAACTCTTGCATCATGATGCATGCTGCGCCGATTCTGAATGGGGCGTAAGATTTTGTATTCTTGATATCTCCAATATTATGAAATTGGACGTTTCAAACCTCTCAGCATTTGGTTATTAAGTATTCTACATCTACCCCTCATATAAACTCAACAAAAACTTCGTATCGCGTATATGTTTTTGTACCGTGATTTGATGAGACTTAAGCCGGTCCCACACAATGTGCGCATTCGTCAAATATTTGTCAATGCGTCTCATTTGACGAGTGTGTGTAAACGAGACGCATTGTCAAATATTTGGCAAATGCACACATTGTGTGGGACCGGCTTTAGGGTACGTACACAACAAGGCGAGGCGAGGCGAGGCTAGGCTAGGCACTTGAGCGAGGCGAGGTGCAGTGCTCACAACAAGGCGTTCGGGGTCTTGGTAAATCGCGTGAGAGCATAAATTATGTCATCAGATTCTCATGAAGAAATTTTGAGTTTGTCAAATAATGTAACTATATGCCATTTTTCACATAAGTGTACTTTCCGCAGTTTTGCTTGTGACCCGATAAATAACAAGCGATTAGAATTTGGGGAACTCGTCATTCACATAAGTATATGAAGATTTACATACTGATCCTCATATATTTTTATATTCTTCTAGCATATGAAAATGAATTAAGAACCTTTCGATTATATTAAAGAAAAAACCTATACGAATATGCCAGTTATCAAAATTAGCGCGCTGCACCTGGCGAAAAAATGGAAAATTCATTCTCGAGCGAAATACCTCGAGGTGTCTCGCCATATCGCGCGCTGACGTTGTTATGAACACTCTCATAGTACAGCGTACAATCATTTTATTTCTTCAACTCTTGATATAGCCTCGCCTCGCCTGGTTGTGCACGTACCCTTAGAAATTTGAACAATCCAATGAAACACCGATAGTTATCAATTTCAATATACAGGGTGTCCCGTACGTACCGCATTTCCTTTATACCACAGATTCCTCACTCAATTGCGAGAAATAAATTGTATGGGAAGAGAGCCGGAAAATGCACGGTGTGGGCGGTAGGGGGGTTTTGTGATTTTGGGTGCTTTTTATCCTAATACCATGTAACTTTCTTTTTATACACCCTATGAAGGTGATTTGCATCTCAAGTGATAGTAAACTCTCTACCGTTTCCAACAAATGCCCAACCACCTCTCTACTCCCTTTTCGTCGGCAGTTATAGGATGTCAAAGTCAAAAAATTGGATAATTTTGCAATTTATTTTCAATTTGAACGATTTTCCCGCCAAAATGCATGATAACTATACAGTTTTATAACAAGATTTAAAGACCCTGGAATGTTACCTTTAATTTGACTATGCGCATGTACCTACCTAAATGCTACCGTTTTTGAGATATTCCCGTTTTTATGATGCATAATTTCATGAATTTTGTTAATTTGCGTGGAATTGCATAAAATTAGGCGCGATTTCTAGACTAGTTCCTGGCGACAATGATTAGTAATAGCAACGTATTTTCAAAGACTCCAAGCGACATGAAATAAAAATTACAGAATTAAAAAAGATATGAAGTTAGCACCACATTTTGGTCTTTAATTGATGCGTGCAGAAATGCGTGACGATATGTGAAATTAGCACTAAATTGGTGTTTTAATTGATGTAGGTATCCAGAAATGCTTGACGATTTTCAGATTTCCGATTTGATATGTAATAAAAGATTTCATTGAAAAGTAGTAATATGTAATATTAAATTCTGAAAACTAAGATAATTTTTTCAAGAGCTTAAAAATTCTTCATTTTAACAGAGAAAATTTTCAAATCTTTTATTGTGTCTGAAATCTGCCAAATGAACATCGCTGATTAAAACTCAGCTATCAGCATCAAATACATCTTCGACTCTCTTTTATTCCAACTCTTCTCTTTGTTCTACCATTAAAACACATTCAGAACTTATTCTATATTTTCCAATTCAATTTTTTTAGACTGTTTCAAAATTATCCTTCTTTATAGTTTAAATTTAAGAAATTGATGTTCATGCATATTTCTCTATATGTGCATATTAATACATACACATAATATATTTCAGAATTAATAGAGTTCTGCTATCCTAAGAAAAGTGCTTCGGAAAAAAAATTGTAAAACTTTTAAAATCAGAAGTATACTGTAAAAAAGTAGGACAATTCCCTAAACTTAAGACACCTAAAAATAAATGTAATTTTCTCTGATAGAAAGGGAAAATTAGTTTCATTTCCCCCAAGTCAATGGAAAATTCAATGAATTTATGTATTTGGCACCTGATAACCGATATTGTACGTAAAATTCCCGAAATGTTAAGCTCTATCGGATATAAGGAATAGAACATTCAATAAATTAGGTATTATTGTACATTTTTAATGCAACACTTACAAATATATTTTCGTTAATATAATTCACTCACACATTGTTTTTGAAAACAAGTCATAAGCTATACAGCTCATCCTTATATTTTTTAAAGGTATAGTACTATCGCTTATTTCCTACATTTTAGGGAAAAAAAACCAAAACAAAAAATTGAAAATTGCCTACATTTTAGGGGAAAAAACAAAAGAATTTGAAAACTGCCTACATTTTAGGGGAAAAAACCTAATCTAAAAAAAAAAACATTTAGTCTCAATCTCATCCCGTAGTGAATGTGAATAAAATTAAAGTCCAGCCAGATTACCAAACCCTTTAAAACAACAACTACATCTACTTGAAATGCCTTAAAATAGCCTGATTAGTATACTTCGGGTAAAAATTAATTATGTAAGACACTGTTGTAAAATTCCAAAGAACAAAAGAGAAGAACAGAAAATTCAGGACATAAGCTCTAGCAGAAAAACGAAAACAGATGGCACGTGTTAGTTAAGTATGACAAGCACAGAAGCAGGACAACATCCAACACACCGGGCGAGGAGAACGGGGAGAAACTTTCATAAACAGCAATTCGAGAGGTAGATAATTGGCGTAGAGAGCCACATGTGAAGGAATGGTGGTAGTAGCTTTCCTAGAAATCAACAAAGCCTTGCTACGGTTTGTACGTACCTACATACATGCATACATACTTCCATATACATTATATTATATCTTTACGATTTAACTGTAGTCTCCTTCAACGCCCTGCCGACTCGCAGGAGCTTACGAAGACCTTGAGAAAACTTTACCGATTCCTGCTGTTACTGCAAAAAAAAAAAAAATGTGTACGCGGTGTCTAAAAATATCCTAAAATCGATGAACAAGGATTTCCTGTTTACTTGTGGTAGTGCAATAGAAAAACGAGCTTCAATGGTCAGGACTTCAGGAGACTACTAAGAAGATTATGGAAAAAGTGGAACTTTTTAGAGACAAGTGGAGGGGTAAAATAGGATATTGATATCACTGCCGCACAAATTATTTCAAATTATACCGAGTTCGATGTACATATGTGTATGTAGTTACATATGTAAGACAGCACGGATAGACTTTAATAAGTCCTTTTTCACAAACACAGTCTTAACGGTGGAGCTAGAAAATATTGTTTGCTTTTTCTTGAAATTTATTAGCAACAGGTTTCCTTTAATAATTTTTCGCCTTCAGGTGGTATCTTCCTCTATAATAATGATAAAATGCTTGAAAGCGTGCAAATATACGAGGGGGTGTTTGACATAATAAAGCCTACCATGATAGGAGGCGATAAAAGGAACAAGATTGATTTAGTGGGGAAAGGGTTAGTTAGGGTTAGCTAACAAGCTACATATTTTAATTACTTCTTGGTGTTTGTTTTTATTTTTTACTATTAATATTGGGACATGAAGGGAAGAAGGAAAAATTGTAAAAGGAAAGTGTCAGTCTTTGAATATCACAGATTATAAGTGCAATGAAAGTTAAGGGATGGTAAAATGTTCCACAATCACATATAAGAAGGTATCTTAGCTACTATTGAATGATATGATCTGACCTTGTTTTGGGCTCCTGGTCACGGAAGAGTGGACGGAAATGGAAAAGCGCAAGATCTGACTAAAACGTAAGCCGATGAACTGTCGGCTTACATTTTACTGGTCCCTAACTAACAGGGTTGGCAATGATTAAAACATTTGTTTAAAACACTGGAAAAAATGCACACCTGTTTAAAACATTTTGTTTTAAATACGTTTAAAACATATACAAAAAACATTGAGTTTTACTTTATTATTATTTAACTCACAATTAATAATTTTTGTACTTTTTAAATCTTTTTATTAGCAATATTATAATTTTGAGGTAAATTGTTATGGCAACTCTGAATTTTGAATTCTGAGAATCTTCTAGTCTTGGACTGGTTTGTCTGACGGGGATTACCCCAAGCGTCTACAATAAGTGAATGAATAAGGTTTATTCTACTGTGGGTAAATGGAAAAGGGATGAAGATAGTTCGCTCCGCTTGTACTGTGGTATTTTTTTGCTTATTGTTAGATTGTTCAGTGTATACTAGACTGCAGTGACTAGTGGTAAGTGATTGATAGGCAATCCGATTTAGGGTCGTTTAGTTCGTATTAATTTCGTTCGATTTATAATAAAATAACCCTGGATCTGCGCTTCCAAATGACAAAATGTCTAAAGGATGAAAAAAGGATTCACTTTGGCAGTACTTCAAAGAACTGCCTGCATCTACCAGAGGACGTGGTGGAAAAACACTCAGGGTGAAGTGCAAGTATTGCGGGAAGGACTTAGTAGGGTTGATCGCCTGTTCAGATTACGGGGCTAAAAATTCATGCGCATCAACTTCGACAACAAGAATCCAAATCCACAGTGATTCAAGTGAGGATAGTAAGTAAATAACTTTTATTTTTTTATTGTATTTGTGAAAACTATGTAGATATTTAATAATTAAAGAATATAACTAACTACCTTTCAAACGTAATGTATCGGTGCACCTATATCTGTCTCTTAGTGCCTAGTCTACCTAGTGCGTTTATATTTCGAGAGCCACTGATCCGTCCGACATGCTTAGCTTTTTTATATAATATAATGTTTATATTTACTTAAGTATATAATATATTGTGATGTAGTAGGTATATCGTTGAAATGGACCCATAGACAGGTGAAAATAAATCGTAATTGAATTTGAATGTGTCCGGTATTTATTTTTTGTCTAGTTAGTATTAGTTTGTATCCCGTGTGGTTCCTGGCTTAAAATAGGGCCACTCCAAATCTTCCCGTGGTTGTCGTCAAGGCGACTAAGGCATTGCACCAGGAACGGGCAGTAGCGTTCACCTGTGTATATTATAGCGTTCACCTGCCTGCCAAGCGTGGTGATTATGGCGAATTTTCCACCCTTTCTGTCGGGGAGGCCCATATTCAGCAGTGGACGTCTTTGAAGATAATGATGATGATGATGATGATGACGATGACGATGACGATGATGATAGTATTAGTTACAATTTTATCGTGCATAAAAATATGTACATTACTAGTGTGTTTTCTACAGACAGTGATGCAAAAGGAGTCCAGACCGATGTTGATCCCGTTACCAAAAAATCGAGGCAGGTTTCATCAGCGTCGTCAAGTCGCTGAATAATGTCAATGTCACAGTATGTAGTGAAAAAATCAGAAAACATAAGGCAGATATACAAGTTGCCATATACTTTTATGCAACAAACACTGCATTCCGAGATTCTGACACTCTGAGCATCCAGAATTTATCAGTTTGATGCAATTAACTCGACCAGGCTGTACCACCAAAAAGAAAAACAATTGGCGGAAACTTGCTAGTGTATGGTTCCGTAAAATCAAATATGGAAAACAATGTGAAAGGAAAAGTGGTTTGTATGGCACTGAATGGTTGGAGCAATATACGCAATGAGCCTATTGTGTGTGTTAGTGTAACCACTACTCAGGATGAAAGTAAAGTTTTTCTCATAGATACAATAGATACCACTGACAAAATTCACACTAGTGATTATCTTCTGACTCTGGCAGTCGACAGCATTAAAATGTGTCAAAGTTTTGGTTGCCATGTGCGCAGCTTTGTAACAGACAACGCTGCCAATATGGCAAAGATGAGAAGACAATTGATGGAGTTGGAAGATAGTGAGATTGGCGATATTATCAGATATGGTTGCTCCACTCATTTATTGAATTTATTTGCCAAAGACTTTGAGCGAGAGGACATTAAAAGTAAGGTAAAAACAATTATAAAGTCTTTCAAATATCATCATTTTCCCGGAGCAAAATACTATACTACCTCAAGATGTGCGCTGGAATACATTAACAGACTGTCTCCAGTCATATGTCAGTAATTGGCATTGTCTTGCTAAAGTATGCAGCGAGCACAGGGCTATAATAGACATAACAATCGTAAGGAATATCTAATGTATAGCTAAAAGAAAATGCTGAGAACTATCTTGGAATACTTAAAAAAATATCAATTACCCTTGATCTTGTGCAGAAGGAAATGTGCGTCCTAAGCGATTGTACACTTATATGGAAGGGCCTCCTCTCATCGGATTGGTTGCCAGAAAAAGCCAACAAGCTAAAAGCAAGATTTGATGCTGCAATGACACCTGCACATTTCGCCGCTCATATATTAGACCCCAAATATAAAGGTGAAGGACTATCAGAAGAGGAAGACACAATGGGTATGGAGAGTTCATAGATTTGAGCCGTCCACAGGCGATGAAAGATGTCCTCGCGTACCGTACGATGAGTTATCCATTTAAGAAATACATGTTTAAGGAAGATCTTTAAAAAAAAGCATGTGTCCGTGTGGTGGAGATCTCTGGGGCGTAAAATAGATCCGGAGATGATAGAACTTACAAATCAGTTATATACAGCCACTGCGTCTTCCGCCGGAATCGAAAGATTATTTTCTACTTTTGGGTTGGTGCACTCTAAATTACGCAACCGATTTGGCATGGAGAAAGCAGAAAAATTGAGGGCGCTCAATCCAGGCAAAGGATCATCATACGTGGACGAGGTCGAGGACTGAACAGTTTTATCATTATATTATTTATTTATTTATTATTTATATTATCCTCAATAATAAATACATAATACGTAATGAATATGATAGGCAGGTAAAATCAGGTACTCCTATGTCTATGTCAGGTCAGGCAGGGTTGATTGATTTTGCTTTTTTTTTTGTTGTTGCTGTCTTGAAGAGTGGTAAAGATTACTATTAATTATTAATAGAGATTTTGCGTGAGCAGTATAAGTTCTGTGTTTGTTCTGGTTATTTTTTTACAATAAAAAACTTTTTTCTTTCTTTATATTAGTCTTAATTTCTAGCTTCCCCTTACCCCAATCACAAAATAAGATGACGCGCAAACTAATTGATTTTAGCAAAAAATCAACCAGGCTATTTATTAATCCAGTCACTGGACATGGCCGCTTCCGGTATTTTCTGAAGAAGATAGGCAAATCCAACAGCAAACTGGGTCGACTATGCGAAGAGGATGACGAAACCTATATGCATATTGCATATTCAATTGTTTCGTACTTGCAGCTTTAAGGTTTGCAAATCACTGGAGAAGCATTTATCAGTCCAAATAAGGTTTGCAAGCAATCATTGAACTCGTAAAAACGCTAGATTTAGCTTAACCACTATAGTTAGGCAAAGACAGAACAGAAACTCCAGTCGCGGTGTCAGCAGGGTCCTGTGGCCTTCTACTTTTAACCTGTAAAGTTACAACTGCAATTCTGGAATTCAAACTGATTTATTTATGAAATATCTCATAATTTGTCGTGAAACCCAAATATTTGTCTTGTTCTTTTTATACCCTAGATGAAATCTATAGGGTATACTAAGTTTGTTACTCCGTTTGCAACGCACAGAAATAATTCTAGTACAGTAACTCGCAGTTACGTACGAGTAACCAAAAATTTTAAAAATAATTATTTTTTATCTCAAGTGTGCAATACCTTGTAAACATTGAGTCATTAAATACACTATTCACTGTCTATCTCCCTTTGTAAACAAACACACGTACACACTCTCTTACCCGGGGGTTACACCTGCACTGCACTGCTTTCAGCAAACTTGCATGATGAAAAAACATGGCAGCTGAAGTGATAGTAATTTGACATTTATACAGTTTTCAAGATGGCGGAAAAGAAATGCTTGAGAGAATTTGATAAATTAATTCTGGAAAAATGAGATTTTCTGGGATCATTTGCATTACATCATTTACCAACACCTTCCTCTGAACTTTTTCTTCGGCTTTTATCATTCTATCTTTTCTATCATTTTATCATACTATCTCGTGTAATCCCCGGGTTACTTTCCTTGCTAACTTCTTGCCAACTTTGCGTGAATATCACTTAAATACGACAGAATCTTCTTGCAGTTGATATTTCTCTTTTGTTTATAAAAAGAATAGTATGCAATATACATATGGTATGGCATCTACATACTGTTTCAATTTTCAAATTCGACTTACGTAAAATTCATGTTACGCAAAATTCTACGATCCGCATTAATTACGTATCTCGCGGATGACTGTAGAGAAAAATGCATTGGACACCCATAAATAAAATTATTTTAATTTTTGATAACTCGAGAACGCGTTTACTTAAAGAGCTGAAATTTTTCAAATGGGTTTTAAAAAAAAAGTAAATTTAAGTTCGATATTGTATTGACATACAAAAATTTCATGTTTCACTATGTATTTGGGCACTGCCTCAGAACGCGTTAACGTAGATAGAGCTGAAATTTTGTACACGCGGCGTGCCTATGTACAAATTTTAAAATGCACAAAATATTATATACAATAGATATTATATATAAGCTGTAAAGAGTCAACCTAACGTTAATTAGCATTGCATCGATAAAAAAAACGGACACGATAAGCTTATAGTTTCCACGACAAATTAACGATAAATAAACGACAAATCCTGGAATAGCTTCACACTAAATCAATCCGTTTAATATTCATATTCTTAGCTTGTTATATGATTTTTTTTATGAAGTAGGTAGGTACAACTTATTTTTTTCTTAACGCAACTGCGTGAAATAAATATTTGAAAAAATTTAATTCCTTTTCGGTCCAGTTCAGTGATGTCTTATGGATACTCTGCATATATTTTATTAACAATGTTTATTTTAATTAGCTTGAACGACTTATGGAGTGGATTTTTCTACTTCTGGTGGTGATTGCGCAGAATTGGTGAGTTGTGGAAAATGACTTCCTATGATAAAAATGATCACAAGAGAGCAGTAATGGCAAAAATATATGCGAAATATAGAAACTGAGGTGTATGTGACCAAACTCCATGAAAATGGGTATTCCGGCAACAAAATTTTCTTCCACGAACTACTAGTCTAAGAGCTAGCAACGTTTTCGAGAAATTACTTTAGTTCGCCTAGTTTTTTGATATGCCTTTCCTTACAGCATATCAATACTCATGCGGTCCATCTGGCTGGTGAGACGCGTTGCGTTTACTTGTGCGCATTCCGTTTTACAGGTAAAAAAAGCCGTTTTCAAAATCATTTTAGTTCGATTTTTGTTTTTTTCATCTGTTTTCATAAGCATCGGACAATATAAATTCACTATTCCCAGACAATTACCTCGTTGCTAGCACCGTGCCAGACGTTATTTTGTTGTTGTTTTTTTTTTTTTCAAAAAAATTTATTAGGGCTATAACTTTTATACGAGCTAGATTAATTATCGAAGCTCATGAAATTAATTTGCCAGGCGATAACTCGGTTGCTCATTAGGTACCGGACCAATTTGAGCACGGTAAAGTGGTTTTTTTTTCTCACGATGATGTTTTGAGAATATTTGATGAACCCAGCGAGATAGCACAATTTTGTCCTATTCTTTTTTTGTAGAGAATTTCAGGAGCTACAGAAAAGCTTCTGGGCAAAATTAAGATATCTGGCTCAGATTTGAGGATATTCTTGATAAAATACTGGAAGAAAAAATCCTCTATTATGTATACAGATCCGCTATTGAGTTAGAACTTGGATAGATTTCCATGGAAAAATTAATAAAAGCAATTATTTGGAATATTAAAAATGACAAGTTTTACTTTGAATACATTGACTTCTGTAAATGTAAGAGATTTAGAGTGAGCATTTCTCCACAATGTTGTCAGGTATTGGACTCTCAATAAATGCTGCCGTAATTCTGCTCTGCACGGTGGTAAGCTTGATGGATTGAAATTTCTGCATATTTAACTTTCTTCTGCATTTAACTTTCACTGAAATTTTTGACTGATACGTATTAGAAAACAAATGAAATCTGACATCGTTGACGTTGTTAATCTGCCGAACTGCCGAAACAAATCTTTCCAAGGTAACAAATGCACTCTTCAGTATTTTTTCATTATCGGTGGCAATATTTTGAAATGCAAGCTGATAATCTTCCGCGTCTTCTAGTAATTTGAAAGGCCTCAATTTCCCTATGTGAAAAAAAGCTTGAGTGTAATCACAACATGTTATGGTCTAGAATCCTCTAGATATAGATGGAAGAACCCAGTGTTTTGTACAGTTCATTGACGTTGATGTAGCATTCATGACTATCCACGCCCATGTTGATCCAAAATTTTAAGTAAGCGTCGATATCAATTTGGCAAATATGGTAGATAATCCTCGAATCTGCTTCTTCATGTTATTCACATGATAATAACTATTCCGTTGCTTTAATGACTCTATTATTTTCAACCCGATAAAAGAAGCATTTGTTAAATTTTAAGTGAATTATTTTATCACCAATATAAGACGCCATATCAACAGTCCAGTGGTTGATAAAAAATTTCACTAATGCTTCCTTGTACTGAACATTTTTCAGTTGAGCGGTAAAATTATGGGGACGAATTTGATTTAGTCATATTGAAACCTCGCTAGCCGATTCATCTCGACGTTTACGTTATCTTTGATTGCTGGTGTAAAACATCAACGCCAGTTTCTTTCAGTTGACATACAATTTACCTTTAAAGCTTTTCCAAATTTTCCGTTTAAAATGTCATTGCATAATTATGTATAGCCGCTACATTTACTGCCATGCAAGCAGGTTTGCTCGGGAGAGATATTTCTTTGCTTCTTTTACCTCATCCCTAGATAACCGGTTTGCATACTGCATCAAGAGTACTCGTGTGGGATGGCACATTCCCTATCACACTCGAATCGATCTGGCTATTGATAATCAACCGAACTATCGCCTGGAAAATTAATTTCATCTGGTTCGATAATTAAACTAGCTCGAATAAAAATTACAGCCGTAATAAAATTTTTTTTTTTTTAATGAAGAAAAAAAAATAAGTCTGGCACGGTGCTAGCAACGAGGTAATTGTCTGGGAATAGTGAATTTATATTGTCCGATGCTTATGAAAACAGATGACAAAAACAAAAATCGAACTAAAATGATTTTGAAAACTGCTTTTTTTACCTGTAAAACGGAATGCGCACAAGTAAACGCAACGCGTCTCACCAGCCAGATGGACCGCATGCCTATTGAGATAGTGAGGTGATAGCAAATAATCAGCCGAACTAAAGTTCTTTTTTTCGTGACGTTGCTAGCTCTCGGACTATACAGTTCGAATCCGATCTAAGGTGCGAAAATCTAGTACCTCAGTACCCCAAGCTTCCACCACTTAATTTAAAAATAAACATTATGAATAAAAAATGATCAAAGTATCATAATGCATCGTTTAAGACATCTCTCATGCCTGGAGTAGTCCCCTTTGTATACTTTATATAAAATTGACGGTTTGAAGTACTTTTTTTTAAGTAGTTAATTAAAAAATTTCACATTTTGGACATTGTATAATACCCAAAACCTCAAGGTATGATGATGATAAAAAAAATAAAGTTCAACTCCATTAATTCCTACCTTTACCGCTAGGATTTTTTGAAAAGAACAGATCTCAATCTCAATGAAATTTCTGATTTGTAATGTTTCACTACTTTGCCATACGAGATGATAATGCAAAGAAAATAAAATAAAACTGGTATACATTATACAATCGAACATTTTCAGTGCAACACTAATTTTCCACTGAGATCACATCGAAATCGACGACATATTAAATATACTCTTATTAATCAAAATTCAATTCTTACGCACGTATAACAAATTTTTTCAAAAATATATAAATTAAAATATTCACCATACCATGAGTAACAATCCTTCCTTCAGGACTAGTCATGTTGAGTCCTCACATAGAAGGGCCTCCTGCAAAGAAACAACCAACCATCTCTATTACTCATACAATCAAAAAAATAAACAAAAAATAAAAGAAAAAACTGAAAACAAACATTTCACATTATTAAGTATTATTAACTATCTTAATCAGCCACTGATGATTGTCTCCGATGTCAGTCATCCATCTAAAAATACTCCCCACAATTAATTTGTAAATTTGTAATGGGGAAATACATTTCGTGGGTATTATTCAGCACTAACAAGTTCGTCCCCTGTTGAAAATTTTCTCGAGCATAAACATTTTCGAAAAGTAAACAAAACAACCAATATATGTGTACATCTTAATTTTGACATGCATACGCACATATGTACATACGTGTAGTGAGCATAAAAATTATCTCGTCTATCTATATGACTACGCTTAAATCAGAGGACTCGTAAATGTGGCTCTACTTCATAATTTTCTGTTGAATATAAAAATAAAAAAAATGCACTAAAATTATTTTTTTTTGTCATTTGTTTTTCTATTTTTATAACGATCTTCGTCGTGGGAGATAGAAACTAAAAATATGATTTTTTTTACTAACCACTTGTTGAGGATTGGGGGTGTACTTTTTTTTATTCTAGGATATAAATTCGCTTTGAACATTACGAATTATCTAAATAAAAGTTATACAATCTTGCAGAAAAGAGTAACATTCATATGAAAAGAGAGAGAAATTTTAATATTTTTTCTTAATGATAAAAGTAAATTAAAGAAGAAATACTCGTCTTCAGAACTTTAAAATAACAAACTTGTAATTTGTATAATCAGGAAGCAATGAATTTTCAGATAACGGGATTTTAGGCAGATTGTTTTTTTATAATTGCAGGATATTTCACATGATCCCGTATTCCTCAAAATGAATGACAACAACGAGTCAAATCTATTTGGTAGCTGGAGGTGGCAAATATACTGCTGATACATCATAGCAAATCGACCAAAACTCACAGAAAGTGTGACATGATCATCACGAATTTTCTTGAAATTTTACATACTTGGAGGGTTTGTGAAAAAAAACAAATTAAAAATTTGCTCTATACATTTTCAAAAATTCGCAAAAATTCTGGCCCGATCTTCTTTAAAAATACATATATATTTTTCTATGGAAAACGTGTTTTTGATTTTATTTATTTTTTTATATTTTATACTTTATATTATCCACTAAAACCAGGGTTGTTAAAGAATGCATTATTTCTGAGCTGCATTCCTATACATTTTTTCATTCAAATGAACGAATTGGAAGCTGCAGTCTAAGTATGTTTAAAGAATTGGAATGGAATTAAATGAATTCTATTCCCCAAAAAAAAATATTGCCGAATGCATTCTTTTCCTTTTAGAAAAAGAATGCATTACTTTGAGCTGCATTACTTTGGAATGCATTGCATTTATTGACGTCTGTGTGAATTAACTTGCATTCATTTGCATTCAGCATTCACTTGAATTCAGTGAAATTATTCCATGAAATTATTTTGTTATTAAGAATGAAAGAACAAATAAAGCACTTTTAAGCATTTTTTTAAAAGAATTTCAAATATTAATTAATTTTTCGAATTCTACCACATAATGAAAGTAGATGTATTTTGTTCGCATAATTTAATTCATCTGCTTCTCCTTCTTAAATGATTTTTTCACATAACAAATGAAAAATAATCATTATTTTCGGTTTCTGGAATAAATACTTTTTGATTTGATTTGAAATTCTTAAAAAAAATGCTTAAAAGTGCTTTATTTGTTCTTTCATTCTTAATAACAAAATAATTTCATGGAATAATTTCACTGAATTCAAGTGAATGCTGAATGCAAATGAATGCAAGTGAATTCACACAGACGTCAATGAATGCAATGCATTCCAAAGTAATGCATTCTTTTTCTAAAAGGAAAAGAATGCATTCGGCAATATTTTTTGAGGAATGTGGAGTTGTATTTCCTAATTCCTAATACTGAAGAGGAATGAAAGAATGTTAAATATGCATTCTTCATTCCTTTGAATTAAAACCAAAAAAGGCTGCATTCTTTAACAACTCTGACTAAAACATATTAAAGTTTTAACTTGAGATCTCAATGAGATGAATGAATAAGAATCAAGATAGTTTACAAAACTACATTTCTAACTAACTACCTACAACTAAAAAAAAAATTGTTTCTATACAGGATGTCCCGTATGTGATCTTGCACCAGATGGCTATGGATAGGCCATGCTTGGACAACCAAAAAATTGTATGAGAAGGGAGAGGGGGTAAGTCCTAACGGTTTCCGATATAACGGGACTTAAAAATATTTGGATATGTTTTTATAGATCACCCTGTATGAATGTTATAGCCTATGGTGTGCAAATTTTTCCGTCCTCCTCTCCATTTTGAGGTTATGGCTCAACAAAATTAAAATTTCGGATTTTTAGCTCGTTTTTCTTTTAACTACTATATTTATCAAAAAATACGACATCAATATCAATTTTTCATATTGGATTTAAGAATCCCATAAGCTTCCTTTTAAAATAATTTAACACATTCCCAAAAGACATTCCCAAAAGTCAATTGCCTACTTTCTGGCATTTATTGAACTTTTCGGCTTGTGAATGATTAAGAAAAAGTGCAAAAAACGCAGAAAGGGCCACGTTTTGGGCAGAGTGTGATAGGTCGTTTTAAAAGGAAGCTTTTGATATTCTTAAATCCAATATGAAAAATTGATGTTAATAACGTGTTTTTTAATAGAAATAGTAATTAAAAAAACCGAGTTAAAAGTTTAACTAAAAACATTTAGCAAAATGATGGTCATGTCACACACGTTGTCTATTTGATATGGAATAACCCTGAGAGAGTTATTTGAGGTTTAAGGAACATGAAATTGGCGAATACAGAATTTCTTTTTGTCGATTGTTTCTCCTTTATAGCGCATTTTAAAAGCAACTCTCTCCTTTGGCAACTTAATCAGCACCGAAAATAGGACTTGAAATATTATTATATTATTTTTTATTAAATTCAAATCTTTGATATTCAGAGTCGGTCCAATATTTCAAAAAATGCCCTATAATTTTTTTTTTATAAAAAATAAAGTTACTTGTTACTTGTAGTAATTTTATTAGGCAAAATTGTCCCCGACATGTACATATAACCTGTGTTTTGATGGGAATAAGCCTGAATGCTTCTAGGAAGGCGGTTTCACCTTCTACTTTGGTATTCCTTCGAAATATTCATTCTTAAATATTTAATTTATGTATATTTTTGTAAGTAACCTAAAGTTATAATTGTGAAGTGCACGTGTAAGGATGTTACTTATTTCGATACTTCCTAACAGTAAACGAGCACCGGATGCTTGCGTTCGGGCTGCATACTCACATAGAGACTTGCTGACTTTTCTTACGGAACGTTGGAACCATTGACGTCATAATTTGGTCTGGATATTTCAAAGGCCTTCGATAGAGGATGGCACCCTACCCTTTTAGCCAAACTTAAAGCACTTAGTCTTCCCCTCAGCTTCTTTTATGGATTCAAAATTTTTTATCTAGTCGACTAATAAAGGTTGTATTAGATGGCGATACATACTAACCTCATGCTATAAATGTCGGTGTGCCCCTGGGCTCTGTTATCTCTACGTCTCTTTTCTTAATTTTCATTAATGATCGGCTTTGTCTTACTTTCAATCCCATCCATAGTTTCGCTTTTGACAGTACCCTTGATTTCACTTACACAATTGACACTCTTGCGGAGTCTGGATCATCCCTTTAAAACAATATCATCACTTAACCACTCCCATTTCTTTTGATGGAGCATTAACTTGCGATTCACCGTTACTAAGAATTTTTGGCATTAATATTTTCAGTACGTTAATCTGGACAGACCACATATTCTCTGTTGCCAAAGAAGCATCAAAATGTCTTGGTATTCCTCTACAAGTCCTACATCAGACCTAGAATGGAATACAATTACCATATATGGGCCGGGACTAGTCGCATAGCCTTAGTTTCATTAGATATTATCCAGAAGAAGGCCTTCAAGCTCATTGGCGATGTAGCAATAATTTGTCATATCGAATCGTTCGGTCGACCCTTAAAATTACTTTCGACAGTACAATAAAATTTCGTGAAGCTTTTTTTATCCCGAACTGTGCGATTGTAGAACAGTCTACCATCGTCGGCCTTCCTTCCGGCAGACAATCTGCGAAAGTTTAAGGGCGACATACATCAGCACCTTCCCCACTCTCCTCACGTCCCCTAATCCTTTCTCTATCTTCTTTCCTGCCATACTGTGCTTTGCACCATAGGATCTCTCCTGAGCTTAACTTTATTATAATAAAACAAAAAATAAAATAAATATATTGAGCTCTAAACATAAAAATATGAATTTAAATTTTAAAACATCAAAGTTTTCGAGTCCTATTACATATTGATATACAAGTTCAAAGTGGCATTTAAAAGTCGCTATAACTTATCTGTCTATGTCAAGATTTCTAGGCAAAAGGGAATTTCGCATTCATCGGTTTCATATTTCTTAAACCGCACATAACTAAAGCAGAGCCAACAGGACAAAAGTATTCCACCTGACTATTATAAAAACAAAAATCAATAGATGTAAATAAAATAAAACTACCATAATAAATTATAACAACAAAATATTAATCAAAACAATATAAAAATTTCAAATAAAGATAGAACAAAAAAATACAACACAAAAGCAAACAAAAAATAAAGAAAATATAAACAAACATACAAGAAATTAATTTAATTCGTAAAGATGACTTTTCAGCTTTGTCGTAGTTTATGTCAAGATCAATTAGGTCTGTGTGGTCAGGTCACTGAAGGCTCTTAACATAGAGCAAATAGGCTCATTGTAACCGTAGTTGGTACGATGATGAGGTACATGTAACAGGGAATAAGAGTCATTTCTCAAAGTTCGTGGGCGAATAATAAAGTTTATTTTAGAAGGAGCGTCTACGGCATCTGTAATTATTTGAAACATGAAGACTTTAATTACCTCACTTCTTCTAGTGAGCGTAGGTAGCTGAAGCAGATTTAATCTCTGCTCATAAGGAGGAAGCATGCGAGGATTATCGCATCGTCTAAGTGCGAAACGAGTAAATCTCCAATGCCAAGTACGGGGCGTACTTCATGATGTAAGACAGGCGGAAAAGAAATATAGCCGAAAGTATTAGGGTTCATGGGGAGAATGGCCGATTAATGTAGCTCTCACCTTTTCACAGCTGTGGAGTACGAGGAAACATAGATGATGGTAAACTATTCTGTTCAAAGTTCGTACAGTTCGGGATAAGATAATTGTAGTATAATAGAAAGGATAACGGACATAGTATTTATTACCAATTTAAATTATTCAAAAAATTGATTTGATGAACTTTTAAATTCGGTACATTTTCAATCTATGCAGCCCATGATACAAAAATAACAAGATATGGCCGATTCGAGAGGAATTTTTTGTGTTGCTACGTCATTTCCATCGAATTTGTTTTGAGTTTTTCGTATTTAATTGACTGCAATACGTTTTGAATATATTAAAATACTTAACAAAACATTACTTCCTTCGTTTAAATCCAAATAGAAAATTCTTTTCACTGCGATAAGGACGATTGACGATTGAAATTGAGACGAACAAGTTTCTGACAATTGTCGCCAAAGGAGGCAAGAAACCAATTGACAGATTTATCAGCTATACCTTGTTAATATTTGTATCATGTATGCAGCCATTCCACACAAAAACGATCAGATTGGACTTGTTTTGGACCCGACCATTTCCGATTTGGATAAAACGTTTTGAGGTTATATGTAAATCTTAGATTATATAGCAAAAAGGATAGGCTATGCCGTGTAAAATTCGTGTACGTCACTGACATATATAAAACTGATAAAGCTGATACTACTGAAGCTGATACTACTGAAATTGCTAACACTATTTAACATTATTACGGGTTCACTTTTCTATAGTTCTCTCTTTTTAGTTTAACTATTTTATTCCGCGGAACTACAAATATTAAGTTCTATACAAAATACACCATAGTCCAGTTTCAGTTCAGTGATTTTCTAAATGAATAATAGAATAGAAATAGATGACAATACAATATTTGTAATCCTTTCTCTGTCCCCCATACCTACTTTTAGGGGCAGGTAGACAAAAATTGCTTAATTTTATTTTATTAAAAATCAAGTTTAAAAAATATTTGATGTTGTAGGAGATAAGCTTCCAAGAACAAAAATAATTTCGAATGCTTCTGTAATTTGTTGAACTTTTAATATGAATATTAAAGCTAAAGTAAGACTTGAAATTAAGATAATTGTCATACCCTGGCAAATAAAGTTGACCCATATGAAAATCAGGCAGTCCATGTTATATATGTTAGTGGTATACGTGTGATAAGCATTTTTGTAGACACCGGGGGGGGAAGAATTATAAGTGAGCTGGGTTATTTATTTGTTGTCAGTTCGAAATATCTGACATTTCTGAATTTATTTGAATTTACGAAATATAGTCCGGTGGTTTAGTGATTTTTCTTAAACAAGCCATTAAAAGTAATTTATATATACTCAATAATTATGAGAAACTGTAGTGAAGTATCTGTGTAAGAGATTTTATACAATCAAGACTCCGGAGTCTTGAATTATGGTGAAGAAGTTCCCTGTGTTGTGCTGTAGAAAGAACTGGAGTTATTGCCATAGAAAATAATTTTCCAGGCAAGTTTAATTCTTTCTAGTGTTTCAAATAAATTTGAAGTGAAATAGTTATAAAAAAAAAACAGCCGGTTTGTTTGTTTACAATTGAATTGTCATTGTTAGTTGTCGGAAAGTTTAGGGGTATTTATATGATGTCAGCCATAAAAAGACAACAAGAAGAAATATTATCCAAAAATAAATGGAGTACCTACGAGGAAAATTCTTAAAAATTCAAAAATTATAAATTTAAAAATTAATTTAAAAAGTTTGCGATATAATGGGATCTCTTTTATTGGCACTGGTTGTGGTAGCCGTTATTTTAGAAAAAAAAAATTCGATTTACGTGATGAAAATATATTTTAAAGTTGTTGATAGGAGCATAAACAGATAAAACCTAATTACATAGCCTATAAATGTATTTTATTAGTTCTATCGATGTGTTCTCAAAAACGATTTAGCGAGGAAACAATACGAATGGAGAAAATGAAGAAAGTGTTGTTGTCAAGATACTTGGTGAGCTTGATGACCAAGAGAAAAATGAATATTCGGATCTAGAGCTGTAAGTATACGCTAAGCTAATGTTACCTAAAATTCAATATTGTAAAAAAATTTGTTATTGTTTTAGCAATGGCAACGAAAATGTGACATTGACAATATCTAAGAGATATCGACAAAATTATAGAAGTGAATGGCATCAATTTTTCCATGGTTGTGTAAACGGGAATTCCTATTGCAAAATATGCAACAAATCATCGGTAAACAACAAGTCATTACTAGAATGTTATGAGCAGCGTAAATTTAATAGAGATAAATTTAGAAAGTAGCGTAAAACTCATTGAAGTTTGTTTTAAAAAGCCGATTCGATGGAAAATTCCAATAGTTCCTGTGAAATTATGTGCATAATGTACTGTTTAAGGTGTGATTTACCTTTCATATAAATGGATTTATTGCCTGAATTATTAAAATTGGTGATAGGACCATTTGCTAGAAATAAAATCAATTCGGTATTGCGACGGGGTAAGTTTTCTTTAATAATAGATGAAAAAACAGACGTTTCATGTGATAAGTGCCTAGGTGTGAGTTCGATATTTTTGCAATAATATGAAATGCATACTAGATAGATTTTTCGGAATCTACCGCAGACGAAATTTGTAACATCATAATAGTCCGATTAAATTAAGATGCGATTCTAATTAAAAACTTAATATACATAGAATTCGCTTCAGACAAGCTCGCTGTAATGCGCGGTATTATGAACGGAGTTGAGGCAAAATTATGCAATAGTAAACAAGATTTACTTCTATAGGATGAATACGTGTCATTTGATTCATTTATTATGTTCGTAATACTATGAAGACGTTGCAAAGTTCAACAGAACAATTAGTCCAAAACATATACAACCATTTTCCGCATAGCTCAAAGCGGTAGAGACATTTTCGACATTTCCAAAAATGCTTTTATACCAAAGAACATAAAACTTTAAAATATTGTTCACAAGATGACTTTCATTCGGAAATTGTGTCAAACGGATCCTTTAACAATATCAGTCACTTCTCCAGTTTTAAATCAAATATACCGTCAATTTTAGAATTTTTAAATGCTGCTGAAGACATATTACTTCCTTTCTTATACATATATTGGAAAAATTGGACAATATTAATAAACTTTTTCAAAACGGAAGTAAGTACCAACTAAAGTTCAGCGAATAAATAAAAATATGGAGGCACTTTTATTAGAAATTTACAAGAATTTTCGTAAAGTGGAATATGTTTCAATTTTGGTAGATTTGAATATGCTTCATATCACTTACCCTTTTCATAAATGTATTTTGGCTATAACTTTGGAAAGTATTGCTTAACATATGAAGTAAACGATGAGATTTCCCTTAAAGTTTGAAACACCTGGTGCACTTTTTACATAGAACTATGTAAACAAATTAAAAAGCGATTTGATTTATGTGATAGTAAATAAGAAATATGCATATTGATCCTATGGAAATTGTGGATAACGAAGTTCAGTCTATTACACGTTCAATAGAAGAATTTGTGCCAAATCCATTATTAGATAAACAAACATTCAGCAATGAGCAAATATTAAAAGGAGCTCAGAAGATATAAAAATAATGATGTATCTAAAGGGGAATGCCCACTATTCATACAACTTTAGGCCCGACATGAACAGACAAGAGAGTTGTCTTAAACGATTCATTATGATATACTCCTCACATATTTTATTAACAATGTTTATTTAAATTAAGCAGGGGAAAGCTTTGGCGACTGGATGTAGCTTGAGCGACTTTCTTGGGTGAAAAAGTGGACTTTTTTATTTCTTGTGATTGTGCCGAATTGGTGCGTCGCACAGTGAGCCAAAACGATTCTTGGGTGACCAGAAATCGATTTTCGTCATTTCATCGATTTTAGAAATTTTAATGCCGTTCGATAGTAAACTAAATATATTACCTCATGGCAGCAATTTTTTTTTTATCGTTTACTACCATTTTTGTGTTTGGAATGGCTAAAGTCAGAGACAACTTTGAACAGCTCATTTTTTTAAAAAAATGTTCGAGTTTTCTATGATTTCAAAGTTCTATTGTGAAAATGTTTGTATGGGGAGGTTGAATTGTTATTAATGAAATCACTTACTATATAGGAGGAGATATTATTAGGCTAAAAAGTTATGATAAAAGTCAAATAGTTTTTTTAATAATAGCATTTTAATTAAAAATTGCGATTTTTTGTTCAAATTTGTTACGACTTGAGCTCCACTAATGAGGGTGTACGAAATAAACCTCAAAATAAGCAAAAGATACTGGAGGAGAAATACAGCATACAACATGAGTTCAGACGACAACTTGGTTTAATTATTAATACACCTAAGCAAGGATTTGAAGTACAAATGACGGCAACCCAACGAGGAAATTTTTTGAATACCCGGACATAACAACGGATATTACCAAAGTGGACGGAAATTATAAAAAGATTTATGTTCTTTCTTGCGGTTTTCCTATAAATACCGAAAAATTCGGAACAAATGCAGAACAAGCAGAAGTATTACTAAATGAGAAATATGCATGGAGAAAATTAACAACAACAGTCCACAAAGTTTTAAAGCATGTAAAAAATATAATACTTCATTGTCTTTTGCCAATTGGCCGAGGAAGCCAAAAATGAAACCTACAAGCGCTTTTGATACCACAACACCAGAAAAATTTCAAGGAAACAGCAAAACGTTGATCTCATGAATATGCTGCTTATATCATCAGATCCATATAAAGCGTTTTCCAATAAGAGGTGTTATTTTGATATTCAGAGAAAAATGCCATTTTTTGAGATAAATGATCGGATCTTTATTTCATTATAAAGAGGAAGGTATGCCGTTAATAATGGAAAATAACATCAGCCAAATGACCACCATGACCACGCCTACAGGACCATATCCTTTTCATGAAATCTTCCATAACCAAATCGCAAAGTGGCTGCCCTATGTCCTCGATAGCCTCACGAATTCCATCTTTGAGGTCTTGAATCGACGCTGGGCTGTTGGCGTAGACCTTCTCTTTCACGTGGCCCTAAAGGAAGAAGTCGCAAGGTGTTAAGTCACAAGAATTCGGTGGCCAATTGTGATCACCTCTTCGAGAGATAACACGGTCCGGAAACTTTTCCCGTAAAAGATCAATGGTTTCGTTGCTTGTATGGCACGTAGCGCCGTCTTGTTGAAAGTAAACGTTGTCCAGATCAATACCATCCAATTCCGGCCATAAAAAATCATTAATCATCTGTTGATAGCGCAATCCATTCACCGTAACTGTTGCTCCAGCCTCATTTTCGAAAAAGTAAGGTCCAATGACCCCGCGGGACCATAAACCGCACCAAACAGTCACACGTTGAGGATAGAGAGGCTTTTCAACAATAACTCTTGGGTTTTCCGAGCCCCAGATGCGACAATTTTGCTTGTTGACGAAGCCATCGAGATGGAAATGGGCCTCATCACTCAAGATGAGTTTTCGATGGAATTCCGGATCATTTTCATGCATTTCAAGGACCCAATCAGCAAGACTCGACGTTGTTGATGATCGGCCGGCTTGAGTTCTTGTGTTAACTGAACTTTATAAGCCTTAAGACCCAAATCTTTATGCAAAATACGGTATAATGACGTTTGTGGAATGCCTAATTTCAATGAACGACGAGGAATGGACAAACCTGGGTTTTCTTCAACACTTTCGGCTACAGCACCAATATTCTCGGCTGTTCTTGAGCGACGTGCATGGGTTTTATTCTTCACATCACTAACTTGTCCCGACAGCTCGTATTTTTTTACCAATTTCTGTATTGCGGTCCGACAAGGTGCTTCACGACGACCATTTTTATTAATGGCGTAGTTTCTACTTGTCAAATGTCAAAAAATGACAGCTCCAAAAGTGACATCTACGGAAATAGCGGGCTAATTAAAATAACACCTCTTACTGGAAAACCCATTTTGGAGAATACGGGACAAATATAGATAATATGTTTGTAAGTGTTCCAGTTAACTGATTAGTATTTGAGCATTAATTTTTATTTTTTTTTTTTTTTGTATATATTTGTATTTGTTGTTAACTTTTTAAATAGCATTAATAATTCATTTATTGACTATTTGAAATTTTGTTGATTTATTTTTAGGCACCTTGTATTAATGTCAAGATTTATTTCCCAAAGTCTCATTATGATATTAGATTTTTGATAGCCAACAAGTCGTTTTGGCCCACTATGCATCATGGAAAATGACTTCGTATGAGAAAAATGTTCACAACAGAGCAATAATGGCCATGGAAGACAGAACTGCGAAATGCAGTAATTGGGTTGTAGGTAGGTGCATGTAATGCATGAAAATGGTTTTCTGTCGCCAAAAACGTCTCGAGATAGTTTTCTGAATCGGGAAAAAAGAACACGAGCCAATAGTACTTGCCCCCCACTCGGGGTTCCTACATCCTCCCTTAAAGTATACCCAGAGAAAAACAAATTTTGTAGCTGGTAATTAGCTGAGGCGAAAAGTCGTTTTCCGATCGTATATAATCCAACCGAGTTAAAGCCGATCTAAGGTCCGAAAAATCTAGTAGCTCAGTTCGAATAAAAAAAAAGGGAAATACTAAAAAAAAGTGAGTATGAGATGGCTATAAATAGCTATTTAAGCTTCCGAGTATAGAAGTGTGGGTACTCAAACCTCTTCTCACAGTACCTAAGGAATTCGATTCTGTACTAAATTTTCCAAAATGTACTATATCAAACTTTTACCTCTCAAGCCTTCGACCGCTTAATTGAAATAAACATTGTTAATAAAATACGTTCGAAGTATCATAGTGCCTTTCATGTCTGGAAAGTTCGGTCCTAAAATGACCATTCTCCTTTGGGTAAATTTGTACAAAAGCTAAAAATTATTTAGAGGAGCCAGCATTTCCACATTTATGTGAATACATATCAACCTTGTGTTGTCTGCCTCATAGTGCAGCTGCCGAGCGATGATTTTCAAGTTTGAATTTGATAAATTGATATTTATATTTGATATTTGTGTGAGTAAAGGTCAAACTTCCATAAATTGTTTCAGTTTCATTGTAAAAATTATGTCGAGTAATAAATGTAAATATGTTGCAATAGCAACTATAATAAAACAATGAATTGATTCCCTAGAAAATAAGTGAAACCTATATTAATAATAATAATATACAGCGCAAATGTTCAACATTACCGACCTTGTCTGTTAATAATGGCATATTATTTTCGTATATAATTTCACCTTTGGTATAATAAAATTGAGACATTTTTTTTGTTCACTTGACATGACATCAACAACTAAACAAACAAACGTCAAGCTACTTTGGCTTCACCTCCAGAGCACTAACAACTTTGGCTATAGCCGGCTACAGCCAAGAGTTGAACAATAAATTCGGACAATTGAGCTAACTTATGCAGATATGATTTTTCGTCACTTATAGCTCTTATTTTTGGCTCAAAATTGGCTATAACCAAAAACTGAAGGACCTCATTCTAGATATAGCCAGCTATAGCCGGCTCTAGCTAAAAGTTGAACATAGCCCTGATTTTCTATTTCATATGGGTCAACTTTTTTTGTTAGGGTGACAATTGTCTTGATTTCACGTTTTACTTTCGCTTTAATATTCATATTAAAAGTTCAACAAATTACAGAAGCCTACGAAATTATTTCTATTCTTGAAAGCTTATCTCCTACAACATCAAATATTTTTTAAACTTGAGTATTAAAGAAATAAAATGAAGCAATTTTTGTCTACCTGCCCCTATAAGTAGGTAAGGGGGACAAAGAAAGGATATCAAATATTGTATTGTCATCTCTTTCTATTCTACATATTCATTTGGAAAACCACTGAACTGAAACTGGACTATGGTGTATTTTGTACTTATTATTTGTAGTTCCGCGGAATAAAGTAGTTAAACCAAAAAGAGGCAACTATAGAAAAGTGATCCCATAATAATGTCAAATAATGTAAGCAATTCCAGTAGTATCAGCAATCCATTTTTTATATGTCAGTGGGTCACCCTTAGAACTAATAATGTCCCCTATCCTGACATACTTTCTATACACCGTTCTATCTATTCTTTAATTTCGCAGCTATTTTGCCATACTGACAATACTTTCTTTCAGGATTTGTATCGTAGGATTAGGAGAGGAATAAACTTGGGATTTTAAGAGACTTCAGACATTTTCTATAGGTTTAAGGTCTGAAGATCTGCCTGGCCAGGAAAGAATCGGGATACTATGGATATTTAACAGGTTTTGAATAGATCGAGCACAATGACAGAGGATTTCAGTTAGTAAAATTATTTGGATCATTCGTTTGTACTGGTCCATTATTCATTGTCCCCTGGACAAAACCAGCGGTCCCGGTGCCTTGCCTGAGATACACGACTATATCATTGTGGCTGGTGCGTGCTTAATGCTCCTCACGACGCAATCATCATTATATCGGTCTGTTGGCCTCCTTTGAACAAATTCGTGGCTCTCCGTTACACCTTCAAACCTACACTCGTCGCTAAATATAACCCAAATGGAACGGAAAAAATGCTATACCTTAGCATTGTACATCTAAGCAAAAATAGATACATGAATATGCTTAAGAAATGTTAATTACTTTTTTCCAGTCATCCACATAAATACGATGAGTTCTTGGCCACTACAGCCTTGCTCGATGCATTTTCTTTGTGAGCTTGGCTTCTTTAGTGTCCGTCTCAATTTAAAATTGTCCTAGTATAAGCGTCTTCTTAAGGTGATTCTCGATATTTGAATCCCTTCTTGCTGCAGGTCTTGATGTAATTTTCTTTGAAATGCAAAATGCCTTTCGCAAGCCTCTACGACCATTCTACGGGTTGTATGTGGTGTTTTTTTTCTTCTACCACGACAATTTTGACGCTTGTTACTTGTTTGCTCCCAATTATCCTTTGCTGTTTTCGATGTTCTCATTACTGTTTGGTGAGATAACTTCTCTCTTCTCGTGATTTCACAGAAAGAAAATATTCCTGTTTTTAGCAGTGAAAACTGCATTTATATGGCGCTACAGGTAGCAGTATCGAAAAAATTAGATAATTTGTGAGTGGTCCTAATTCGATAAACAGCTACTGTAGAAAGACGGCTAAAATAGTTTTTCTACTTTCAAGTCACCTTTCCACTCAATTAATGCCCAATTTACAGCAGTTCACACGAATGTCCTTTTCAAAAACCGGAGCTCTGCTCCATCAGTACGTGGTTGAGATCAAGATATATTCTTATTGCATTGTGCTACCTTCTCTATTATTTTTGTTTTATGTTATTGTTTTTGATGGAGAATATTATTTATTTTGTTAATATTAATAAAACATTCAAAACCAAATTTTGACATAGTTTTATTTCCAAAAAAAAAAAACATCTACTACGTTTTTTCCACTAATTTACTTCCCAACGCTGGTTCGGAGCCATGATTCGGAAGCAAAAAAATAAAACATCCATAATACTCATTGGTATGTAAATATTTTGAAAATTTCGCTGAAACAAGTTCTGGCTAAGAGTGCGTAGTTGCTTTTGCAGACACGTCATATTAATGACTGAAAAACTAAAAATTAATATTCAATGTAAGGTAAGATAAAAAAAATATGTTTAAACGCAAAATACTCCTCAGTTGTATGAAGATAAGTGCAATTTCTGCCGCCAATTAGTTTGCTTGAAAATGAAAACTAGATCACTTCTTTTTGAGTCCATATAAATATGTACATAAATGTATGGAGCTACCAAAAGACGGGAAAGTTATAATCAAAAGCTAGCTATAAAATATTAAAATGCACACATAAAATTAACTGAAAACAAGTGTAAAAATTCCACCTCCCACCAGTTGTTTGTATTCATTCCCATTTCGACTGACTCATTATTTTCAGTGGTTGGTTGCGAGTGACGAGCACAAGTTCAATGGACAGAAACAATTTGTCGACTAGCGCAAGGGTGGAATTGTCAGAAGGGAATGCAAATTCTCTAGGAAATCTGGGCTGGGATAGATACATACTAGATAGCAACATAATTAAAGGCCAAGAAGGAATTCAACAGATGTTGAAAGACCTCAGATATGTAAACAAAACTACAGAGATAACAAAAAATATGGAAATAAAAATATTTCTTTTCATCATATCATAATAATATTATGTGTGGTGTGGGATTCGCTAAGTGATAAGAGCTTTGCCTCTTTATTCAATTTGGTTAAATATTAAAGAGTACAACTATTTTAAATAATATCATTTAGATAAAAAGAATTTTTATTAAAATAATCGAACCTTTTTTGAATTTGGTTTATTATTAGAACTGGCTTGATGAGGACTTGGCTGTCACGTACGTATACGCGCAGTCCAATTCAACATGTGTAGGTGTAGAATATTTGCACACTGTTGACATTTATCTTGCACACAATTACGGACACTGGTAACACTCAAAATTTCTAACCAAGCACAAAATCTTAAGAATCTAGTCAGACGTCAAATATATTTTATCTATTGAGCGGAAAGAATTTTCTACACTTAACTTTTAAATCACATCAAAAATACATTTTTTACACTTTAAATAATTTTGACAATTGCAGAAAAATATCAAAACTTCCATTACACAATACACACACACGCACTCTTAAAAACAGCCACTGACTGACCACACTGCTGATGGTAGGGAACCACTGAGATACTTTTCACAAATTCTGTTTGATATACCTGTTTTTGCTTCGATCATTATGTCAATTTCAATATTTATTACAAAGAACATTATCAGTATGATTTGTAGTTATCGTTGCAACTAATTTACTTAAAATTTCGTTCATTTAGCATTGAATTTTAATCGAAATTCCTAAGCAAAAAAAAACCCGCTCGGACGCACTCATCGCGAATTGAATGACAAAACATAAGAGAACTACACAAACGAATTACGCTTTTCTATGGATAGCGCTGTGAAGTAAGTTGCATTTGAAATTTAATTTAACAATGTATAAAAATTAATATTATCAGCATCTACCTGTTATTGATTATCTTGTTTTTTTTATAATATTTATTTAAAGAGATTAGTCTCACAAAAAAAATAACGTTTTATTTCAAAAATTAAAATTACCGTCAATTTCAACTCAACCCTGTAAAATTTTGACAGTTTGACTCACGGATTAATTTTTATTTACGTTTTCTGTCAAATTAGCAAACTCTGGACTGAAGGCTGCAAGGGCTGCAAGCAAAGCAAACAAGTCAAACAAAGTAAGTTGAATCATAATATTCCTAAACAAATTAAAAAAATATATTAATTTCAGGAACGCATAATGTTTTCATTTTTCAGTAGAAAAAAGAACAGCCCAGATTCCGCGGATGAGGGTGATCCAATACCTGGGCCAGGTGCAAACCCTTTGGAACAAAATGATTTTATTTTTGTAGAGCGAAGAAATGACCAGCCACCCGCTCCGACAAATTCAATATATCCTCCAATGCCTGGAATGCCTTATAATCCTGTTAGTTTCGAAACAGTGCGTCCTCGAATGGCGCCCGTTAACTTTCTTGACGGAGTCCCGTTTCAATTATCCCCAGAACTTTGCAAGGAAGACACATTAGAAATTGTTCAACTTGAAGTTGATGGAATCCTCGCCCTTATGACGAAGCGCCTACAATTTGATCAAGCGGACTACGACTTCTCACTAGAGCGTGGAATTGCAGAATAATAATTAATTCCTTTGTTATGTTTCTACTAATTTACCTCTATTTATGATTGTCACGTTGATTTTACTACGTCATTGTTTAGTAATTTAATGTGTAAGAACTATTCCAAATGTGAACAAAGATAATTTTTTTGAAATGCAAAATACGCGAAAATTAATTTGATTTCTTTGCCTTAGAAATTTATCCATAGTGAAGTAAATACTCGTATACTGTATGTCTAGTTTTTCATTTTATCCATTAGCGATTATGGGATGTATTCGGATGGTTATTCTTTTCTGAATGTAATGCTGTTTGAATTCTATTTTGAATTGAAAATTGGCCTAATTCCCTCTTAACGAAACACTTCAACGGATTTTTTTATGCTAATAACTTTGTTGTTGCACTCTGCCTGCTTGAAGATTTTTAATGCTATTTAGGCAGAATAGTAGATTTATTTTGCTCTTGATTGATTATTTAAATCCTATTCAACAAATATAAAATAATAATTCTCCACTAAGTTAAAGAAACTAAATTTTTTCCTAAATATTATCTTTGAAATCTTTGTCCAGAGAATTGTCGGATCTTTAAATAATAATTTGGAGTGGGCTAAACTATCTCCAAGTTTTTCAGTAGTATACTCCTATCCACCGTTTCGAAGGCTCTTTTAAGATCTAGAAAGGCACATACTATTTTCTTCTTATGATATAGTTGTTCTTTCCATGTATTTAGCACGATATTAATAGTCGATTCACAAGAATGATTTTTGCGGAAGCCCGATTGGCTCAACGATAATATTCATATTTTCCAAATAGGCCTCTAATTGCTGATGAACAACTTTTTCCAAATTTTTGTCACAAAGCAATAATGCATTGATTGGTCTGAAATCTAGTTTTTTGACATTTTTACCTATATTATCGGCGTCGCCATTGAATCCTTCCAAATTTCAGGGAACTTTCCGATCTTCATGGAATCATTAATTATTTGGAGTAATGCTTGGCCTTGGCTTATCTTTGGAAACACATTCATTATGATCTTCTTAATAACTAAATTGCAATTATTATTCATGCCATTTAAGATATCGACCAACTCCGCTAAGTCAATATGTACTTCGCAAATTGAATCTGGATCCTACCTCCTCAATTAAATTTGTGTACTGTACTAGTTGACTGTTATAATTTTTTTACGCTATCAATAAAATATTCATTAACTTTTTTTGCAAGCATCCTCTTTCACTATCTTGCTCTTAAAGCATATATTACTTATATTATCTTTTTCACTATCATAATACAAGTTTGTGGTACTCTCAAAACCTTTAGAGACTGCTCATGAACATGAAAGTATTTTGATTGCATTATATGGAAGTTTATTCCAAAGCGAAGCTCCCATCTGAGTTGATGTGAAATTTTGGAAAGATCAGTGTGTTCGCAACGTAGTCGTAGATAATATATTACAATTGATCTCGGATACGACCTTGAAGGAGGCCAGGCCTAACTCTTTAGAGAAAAGTAAGGGCATTAAGATTATTAATCTTTCCCCGATGGGAAAAGTTCAGTGACTAGTTTCAAAACATAACGTAAGAAAGTTTTGAGCGCATGTGAACTGAAGCCTTGAAGCAATGGGAATATTTATACATACGGTGGATGGAAGAGCGAGGTAATATTAGAGCAGAGATTTGGATCAAATCACTAACATCGTTGACATATAATAAAAACAAAATGTTGGCCAGTTTTAGTTTAAACATAAACATTTAATTATTTGAATGCCCGTGCCAGAGACAGGCATAGCGCTGCGCACATCTTAGAAAGTTACCTGCTAGATTCACATTGTAGCAAAATAAACAATAAAGGTATAAGTATAGGCTCCTCGAATACATATAGTGCAGTATAGTGAAATATAGCAATTAAAGTTACATACGGAAGCTTAATGAATACATAATATAGAATAGCAAAGTAGTATAGTATAGAATAGCAAAATAGTAAAGTAGTAGTAGTAAAGTAGCCATACAAATAGTAAGGAAGTAGTGCGAACCTAACAGTTGTAGGGTGGACTTTATGTATATATAGTAACTTACAATATATACCTATAGATGAAAAAGTGGCGTATGATATACAGTATAGTCACGCAGTAGGAAATTATAATATAAAATACATAGTATGTATATGCACAAGTATGAATTCATTTTTTTTTATGTGAATGGTTCGCCCAGGAGGCACAGTCTTAAACAGCTGAAGTTGCTAGTTGTGAGACAGTGGGATGATTGTTTTCGGATGCCACCAGAAATAGTTTATTTTATTTAAAAATGAGAAGATAGAACAAAGCCCCTGCTTATTAGTAAACACTGACCGTTAAGTCGTTCAGGACGACGAAGCTGTGCAGCAATTGTTTTGAGCCGGCGAAGCCGTCTCGGTCTCCACACAGGTTCCAGTTCTGTAAAAACTGTGGTACCACGTGGAACCGGGACGTCAACGCCGGTAGGAACATTCTGTGCATTGGCCTGGCCCAACTCCAGGGCACGCCATTGCACAGGAACTTCGACAGAAGTACCCCCCTTCCCTGACCCTGACCCAGGGAATAGCACGCAAAGCTTCGACTGTAAAAAGCCGGAGTTACTGCGTCGCCTTGGCCCCCTTGAGGGGTTTACCCTTTGGTAGAGCAAAATGATAGACGTTGATAGTAGTGATTACATAATGGAAAACAAATCAAGTAGCTCCATTCAAGAAGTTCCGGAATTCTTACCTAAACGAGTTCAGCGATGCGCTGCGTCTGGCGTGGTCTGGCGTTCTCTGACATCCTAATTCCAAATGGTCGCTCTACAAAAGAAAGTGTTTTTCCCACCATATTGTGAGTGAACCATAGGAAGGGCAATTCTGAATGTATTCAAGTTGCTACAATTGAAACGAATTACTATAAGTTGAATACAAAGCTAAGAAAAACAACAAAGTTTTTTATTCCAAATATTTTCAGACAAAATAAATCTATAAAAATTGCAAGCATATTGCAATAAATTTAACACGAATCCTAGCGAAATGAATTCGAAATTGAGTCTTCTCGAATAAATCGAAAACAATAAATACATATCTACAAAAATATCTATTTTTAAGAAAATTTTTAATTTTCTAATTTTAAAATCAACAACCACGCAACGTTTTTTTAGCCTGCAAATTCGTTTTTGGGAATCATATAAAACAAAGGGGTGCGGGGTTTTTATTTGAACTCAAAGGTCGTGCCACTTTAGAGGAGGGAGGCTTCGAGGTCCAAAAATTTTAGTCCCCCACACAGTTTCTCGTAAAAACGGAAAAAATGGTAATTTTAGAGGGGGGAAATGAGTTCTTGCAATCAATCAACGCAATAATTTAACATGAATCAACATAAAGCCAACTGTTGTCGAATATAAGTGTTCAGAAAACGTAATAGTTACCTCCGCAGTTTATAAAACTCATGAGCTCAATATGAACGAAATAGTTATATAAACACGGTGCACACTGCTCTCACATATAGTTATGTCAAATGTCAAAATAGAGAGTAGTTGTCATGCTGTCAACTTGGAAAAAAGCAAAAGTTGTTTTTGACTTGTAATATCTTAATAATATTTTGTCAATAAGAAATCTTTTCCATATTCAAATATGATCGAATTGTTGTTCAAAATCGCTAGTTTCTAATTCAGCAATAAAAGTGCATCGGAGCAGTTTTCTTCAATTCTCAGTCAGGATTGGAATGGAGGAAAAACCTGTTGAAGAAAACCCTATTGAGGGTGGTAAGGGCTACTAATATTTTATGTTTATGTTTTATGCAAATATCTTTAATTTAAAGCTTTTTTGTAATACTTGCCTGGTGAGAACCTTGATTTAATCCCTAATTAGAAGCAAGTTTTTGTATAAAATCAAATTAAAAAACATTTTTTTAAAAACCTCTGCTTAAAACTACAACAGAACATTGGTTACATCGATTTATTGGAAGGTTTATTATTGATCGATAAGTGAACATTTTAGAAAAATCAATGGAAAAACTTGGGCACATTGCAAGTAGAAGTGGAGTACCTATTTATTGTTTAAACGGTTTAAACTTAGCTATGAAATTAAAAGAAACATTTGCTTAAAGCTGCTTACAGCGTTGCGCATTTAATATTGGATCTTAAACTCGCTATGAAAAACTGACGTTGAATATGCGGCTTAAATGGTAACAACTCAGCTAAAATTTTGATTTTCTTGAATGTGAAAACGTTGGAGAGGAGGAAAACCTTTTCGGGCATTCGAAACCTTCAACTCAATAAATTGAAATAATTATTATATGGTGTATTATAAATTGACTTAATCTCGCAATTTTGTATAGCATGCTCCAAAAATTGTATTGTCACAAGATTACGCCAGAATCCAGTTCTTTTATTGTCAATGGATAAAACAGCTCGGAGAGACATTTAAAGACCAGCGTTTTGTATAACTTTTTTTTTTCTAAATTAAAAGCGATTAGAAATTTTATACATACCCAATACATACATCTTACCTGAGTTAATCCAAAACAAATGTCCTGATAATATTTAAAATAAATTTCAATTCCTAACCAAACCATAGTTCTGTTGGTACCTTACTTTTACTCTTGTCTACTAAAATAAGCATAATATTATCTGTTAATACCCACAGCTTTAGATCTTAAAGAAACAATTAGAGAATTGGAAGCGAAAAACAAAAAAATGTACGATGAATTCAATGGTCAACGAGCCAAATTGAAGGATTTATATGTCCAAAAAGAGGCCGAATGCAACAAACTGTCAGCTGAAGTTGAAACAATGAAAAGAGAGCTGGATGAGCTTCGAAGCCAGTTTGTAGTTAACGAATGCAAAAATGAAAATGAAATGCAACTAATGGACAGGAAAGCACAAGAGGAGATAGCCTCTTTGCAGCAATTAGTTCAGGGTAATACTTCTCTCCATTACCCCGTCTTTCAAATTTATTCTTTTGCTTTTATTGTAGAAACAATTGAAGAATCATCTATGTGCAAAGCAGATCTTGAAAGGCTACGTGATGAAAATATAAGACTAAAGCAGGAGAATAGAGAGATGCGAGAGGAAATCGTTTCACATCAAGTACCTACAAAGAACTTTTCTTGAATATCATTTTAGTTAATGAAAAACATAAATATATCACTTTTTTCTTAATCCATACAGCAGGAGACTCCTAGTTTAGCCCCAGTTATAAGTCATGTGAGAAAAACAATAGCAAGGAAATTAGGTGGTGATCCGGGGGCTAGTCACGACAGCTTAGACGACTCAATGCGGAAGGTAAACAAATATGTACGTAATCAAGCAAGTTATCAAAATTTTTGCATAAGACAAGAAATTTTGTTTTAAATTTTATTTATGTTTTTGGTGTTGGTTTGAAAACTACTGTTAGTAGAAAACATAATCTCCATGCTAGTACTAGCTGTTTGGATTGAGGAGCGAATTTTCTTATACTTCCCAGTGTTACTTAGTGGAATGTTGACATTTTTCTTTTATATTTTTGCAGAGATCTTTGTCACTTTATTTGTTTAAAAAAAACTTTATGTTATCAATTTTAGGCTCAAGAGGACGCCGAAGTATTGCGGTCACTTGTTGTGCCACTAGAAGAGGAAATTAAGGCATTAAAAGAAAAACTGCGTTCCACAGATGATGAATTGCAAACATTTCGAAGTGTTAGTAAAGTAAGTTTTCTTTTGAGCAATTGAACCACAAACCAATAAAAAAAAAACAAATTCAATTCAAGCCCACAATTTCCACCACTGAGGTAATTCCAACTGCAAGCATTTCTAAGGAAATAAAGCAATCCACTAGTCCTCAAGCTCAAGTTTCAGATGAACAGCAAAAACATTTAAATTCTGATGCGTTTAATAAATCCACTTCAATGGAACACTTCCAATGTGATATGTGTCAAAATTACGAATTGAAATTAGTGCAATCTCAAGATCTTATAAATGCCGAAAAGGAGAACTTGAATAAATGTCAAAAGTCCTTGGAAGATGCCAAGGAAGAACTAAGCAAAGAAGCCGCCCTTCGAAGAGACTTGGAAGAACAATGGCATGAGAAACGAGAGGCTCATAAGGAGGAGGTTCAATTTTTGACAGAGCAAGTACGGAAAAGTGAGAAGGAACTTATTAACATTCAACAGCAGTTTTTAGACACAAAAGAGGAAATCAGTAAGCAGCTAATTAGTTTAACTACCGATCGAGAACGTATTAACAAGCACCTGGAAACCTTGCAAAGTGATAATGAATTTTTGTCTGGAAATTATCTTGCAACATCTCAAGAGCTCGAAAATCAAAACATCAATTTACCAAACAATGTTGTGGAATTGCAAGAGCTGCTACTTAAACAGCAGGATGATTTGATACAGGCGCGTGTAGGATGTGAATTCGAAAAAAGAAAATGTATGAGTTTTGTAGACGAGACTCAGATTTTACGGGATCAACTCGAAGCTATTAATATTGAGAAGAGAGAATTCGAAAAGAAGGTTCAATTACGAACTAAATCACTAGAGTAAGTATGGCAACAATTTAAAATGAATGATTGAAGAACAATTTTATTTTACCGTTTAGGGAAAGACTGAGTGCTGTTTTGGTTAAGGAGCAGAGCTATGAAAGCATGAAGGAGAAATTCGCCAGAAAGGAAACTGAAATGAATAAGCAACTTTCTGAGTTACGTGTCCAAATTGTTGAATTACAAGAAGCAAATGTAAGTAAGCAGCAGTTTTAGAAGTGATTGGCAATCGAAGAATAGAACATATAAGGAGATAGGGTGTTGGTGATTAAAAATGATGAAAAGTCGTCCATCCTTAGTTTTTCCCGTTTTGAATGGCTCTTTTCTAATTCTGTTTCCGCTCATCTATTCTTATAAGTTATGTTATCTATGATTGAGGAATAGGAAATTCTCCGGTCTTCAAGTGCCTAATAAGAAAAATACTGGAGTTTCGGTAAGACTAATACCCTGGAAAGACGGGCAAAATTAATGATCATTCGTCCGTAAATTTAATTATTAAAAATTTTCTGCCAATTACATATAAAAATTTACAGAACTATGATTTTAATTCACAAAATCTTGGATAACTAGATTTTTGAGAAATTTTTTTACGAATGATTGATTGATTTACTGACATAAAATGGACTGCTGACACTACTGAAATTGCTTACATTAAATAACATTATTATGGGTTCACTTTTCTATAGTTGTCTCCTATTGGTTTAACTACTTTATTCTGCTGAACTTGAAAAAAGAAGTTCTATAAAAAATCCACCATAATCCAGTTTTAGTTCAATGGTTTTCCCAATGAATGTATATAATAGAAATAGATGGCAACACAATATTTGTAATCCTTTCTCTGTCCCCTATACCTATTTTTAGAGACAGGCAGAAAAAAATTGCTTAAATTTATTTCTTTAAAAATCAAGTTTAAAAAATTTTGATGTTGTAGGAGATAAGCTTCCAAGAATAGAATTAATTTCGAATGCATGCATCTGTAATTTGTTGAACCTTTAGGGCTGTATTCACCAATGTCAATGTCAGTGCGTCTGTCTAGGGTATTAGACTCTGTTTTACACGACACTGTATTACGCGACACTGTGCGGGTATAACCTGTGGTCGTGTGTGTTGTTTGGCCAGTAGAGGCCTAAAATGTGTGCTTTCCTTTCAAGCACTTCAAAATTTTTTCAGGTAGATTGGTGAGATAATATGAACTGAGAATTTGGTTTATCGGTTAGTTGTTTTCACTTTAATCAGTTATTTCTCTCGGCCCAATACAACACCTTACGCATGTGTCGTTTGAGGCATACTTCCAGAGAGTATTGAAATCGTCTGCGTACATTTAAAAGTTGGTGATTTTGGTATCTCTAAATTGATGTTATTTATCCCCGTTTGATATTACGACAGTCAAGCAAAAGTAGATTATTGAACCATAGCAACCATGGAAAGTAGCTCAAATTGGCGTCTATTTAGAGATAACTACCCGTGTTCGTAGATTAGATTCGCTGTTAATGTGTGTTTACTCCATGATTGCCAGGTTAATATTATTATTGCTAAACAAGCGAACTAGATGGGCACTTTTTACCTTGCTGAGATCTTCAACATTTAACTAGTAAATCCATACAAATGATGCTAGATTCCTTATCGAACTGCTCTGATAAGAGTCAGGAGTCAGTGTGTGGCGATTATAACCATGATTTCATTAGCTAAGAAATCAAGTATATTGTTTGACCATCACCAGAAGTAGATATTTTGGCGCGATCGCTGTGCTTATCTATGTTTACATTAAAAACATTTTTAGGTAAGATGAAAGACAAATTAAACAGTTGTTTTTCGTCAAATCTTAAAAATTTTGATCACTGCATTTCATTAGTTTGAGAAATAGTTTGGATGTCCAAAAGCACCCCACAAATCTAGTTCTTTTGATTCAATAGATCCTCTTTCACTATCTCTGCAGAAGTAGCTCGGAGCGGTTAATATTAGAAAAAGCATTGAATCGCTATGATTGCAATGGGTATCTGAGACTACAAAACAATTTCTGTGAAATGTTTTGTCTTTTTTTCACGTGATGAGTAGACGGGAATAAAAAGCCGCCTGATTACACTGAGTAGCAGCAAAATAGTTTCCTTCTGACATCCGTATATCTGCGAAAAAAAAACTTGATTCGATTACAATTTTCGTCCATTCTCTCTTTTAATTTTATGAAATTATATTACTTCACAGAAAAAACTGGACAGAGTCAATGTGGATTTGAAAGGAAAGAGGAAGATTTTGCAGGATGAGTTGGCTACAAGTGAACACGTGCAAAAAGATTTTGTTAAACTTTCGCAATCATTGCAGGTAAAAACTGAGACTTTATATATATTTTTTTGAAACAAGTTTAGAAGAGTTTTTATTTCTATTTTTACAGATTGAACTTGAAAAATTTCGTCGAGCTGAGACTCAAGTTCGTTGGCAAGATGACGAGGATGTAGAAAAATGTCAGAATTGTGGCGTTTTCTTTACGGTTACCTGTCGAAAATATCATTGTCGACATTGCGGAACAATTTATTGTGAGAAATGTTTAACGAAAACGGTACCATCAGGGCCCCGTCGGAAGCTAGCTCGTGTCTGTGATATGTGCCATACGCTGCTTACTCCAAACAAAGCGCCTTACTTTAGTCAAGATCCTCCACAGTCACCGACTTAAAGATTGCATAGCTTATACATAGTACGAAGGGTTGTAACCAGCACGGAATATTCGTCTTTTTTGGCCAATTTCGTTGATAGAGAAAGTTCATTAAAGGATTCTTGTAGGCTATTCAACTCAAATTCCACGCAAGGTTGTTCAATTTTTAGAGTTTTGTCCGAATTTTTTTGTTGTTGTGTAATTTTCGTTTTGTTTATCAGCTTTTTTTGTTTTTTTTTTATTTCTACTTTGCAACGAATTTTCGTTAAAATCTATTTTAATTTTGCAACGATTTTAAGAGAAATGCTGAGATGTAATTGTTCATAGGACAAATAGAGAAGTGAGCTTCCGTTGTTTTAGTTGTTATGATTAAATTTGACTGTAAAATAAAAAGCGAAAAATAAAGAGTACTTCTCCCAGACATTATTTCATGGAATCCCACTTAAATACAGTTACCCGCCGAGTGCCGACTACAGTAATCAGTATGTGGGCTAGTGACTAGATGTTTTATATCGGCTCCCGCTTTTAGTCTTATGTAAATCATTTTCAGTTGGTAAATACTCAAAATCGTTCCCAATATATTCGATTCAAAAATTGCAAATTTTCTTATCCCCCTACGAAATAACACTCGATTTTGCTGATGAAGCAGTAGATTTTTCAAGTTATCACTAATGGTTGACCCCGTACCAAAGGTAAGGCAACCTATTAAAAAGTCAAATTGTAAGAACTGTAAAATACAAGTGAAGTAAACCTGTAAAAGTCTAAATCTGTATTACCAAGTCGATAAAAGTCACAAGTGTTATAATAAAGATAATAAAGACAAACTATTTCCAAGTTAAGTGAAACCAAGCTATTTACTTTGAGTTTCCTGAATTGGGTTGGTGATTCTTCGGTACTAGTCAAGCACACCCAGTCCAAGTTACGACCATCTAAACAAAAGAAAGAGGTTCGTAACAAGCGTAGGATACTAAATGACTCTACGTATGTGTTAGGCAAATTAGACTACTCTACTGTTTTGCTAATGAAATGTTTCCCATACTGACAAAAATTAGTGGCCTTTGAAACAACATTATCTTCACAGCGTCTCTGAGGGCTTTGCGACGAATATTCTCAACCTCCCACTGTTGTGACTCAGGTGCATATGACCCGAATAACAGCCATAATAAAAGTACATCGATATATCGCCCTATGCAATATATCGATGTGCAACCAAATTTGACCCTGAAAAGCAAAAACCCATTCAAATATTTTAATTGCAAACAAAAATGCATTTTCATGCTGAAATGCAATTTAGCCTAGATTGCATTGTGTTATCAGCCTGCATGTACATACATACATCACCTTAATTCCGGCAAATTAACTGCAATAGTCTTTCTTAAAATTCATCAAATCTACTTGCAAAAATATTATTCTTACGAGACACAGGTGCATATCAGATTTCATGCATTTGTACTGCGTCTAAACTTTTTGTACGATTTTTCACGTCGTGGGAAAGTAACAAAAAGAATAAAAAAGCTTTTTGAAGCTTTTCACGGGTACCTGGGGTGCAATATCGCCGATCCTCGGGGAGTTTGTTTTTAAAGATCCGTCGAGTAAGTTGCGCATAGAAGAAGTTTACTTTTTGAGAAAATAAATTGTATTGTAGAAAAGAATTTGAGAAAGTATCCATTAAAAATGTAATAAAGAAAAGATTAAATTAAATAAATAGGAAATTTTATCGCTAATTAAATAAAATATGTCAAATCCGAAAAAGGAATCGTTTCTATTTTACATTAAAGTTATGTGCTCTCTGCAAGGAGCACGGCACACAACCACAACACCACGGAAGTTAAGTGGTACATTGGGGATAAAAGATGAAAAAATATGAAGTAACTCAGTGCACAGAATATAGGCCTGCCAATACTTAGGTTTTTTCGTTATGAAAAGTCCTTCGATTCACATATAGCAAGCACAATATCGACGTAGGATACCCCAAGGATTACAGATTTGATAAATGCTCCCTTCGCACCAACTCTTATAACTAAAGAAGTGTGGAGCTCTTTACATCAATGGTAGATTGTTTAACCGCTTTGGTTAACACGGTGATTGAATATCACTTTGCCTGGATTCAGATGAAAAGCTGCCGTTTCATGAGCAATCTGAGTGTGTTCTATGTCGGCATATTTGGGAAAATATGTAGGTTATCTACATTTTGCTGCAACTTCTTCGTAAATTCCAATTCTTTGATACTGTCCCGAATGTCATTTGGATTAATATTTTTTCGGTCAGAAATGTTGTTCTGCTCGTTCAGTACTCTGGCAATGAATTATGCTAGCCATAGCGAAGGCGAAGTGCTGGTCATTTCCAATTTGTACTCTAAAACATTTCTTCACATGCGATTGTGTATTACATTGGTGCTTGTTCTTGTCATTGTTTCCCTGCTACCTGCTCCCAAATCATTTGATTCTGAAGACAATATCTCATTTAACAAGTAAAAAAGCTAGAATTGGTCTAAGACCAATTCTTAGGATACCCTAGATGAATGCCCGTATTAAATTTCGTATGGTCACCGATCTATTCAAGTATTGATTTTGAAGTTGTTTTTCGCATATATTTCTAGAACGGTTTGTCGCACAGACAAAATGATTATAACCAATTTTATAGGATTTCGTATTCTGCAGAAGTTTTTAGTACCATAAAAATGTCTTGGACTGATCGTTTTCAAAGTATACGTAAAACACCGAAATTTTTATATGGCAACACCAAGAAAGAGTTGCCCGATTTAGTCCATTTTTGACATTTTATTTCCTAATGTAGTAAAAACATCATGTGCGAAATTTCAGCTCTCTACGTCGACGCGTTCTCAGGCAGTGACCAAATATATAGCGGAAAACGAAATTTTTATATGGCAACCCCACGAAGGAGTTGCCCGATTTGGCTCATTTTCGAACTTAATTTTACTTTTTTTTTTTAAAGTCTGTGTACAAAATTTCAGCTCTCTACGTGTTCGCGTTCTCAAGTTATCGTGCGCACAGACGGACGGACGGACGGACGGACGGACGGACAGACGGACGGACGGACGGACATGCAAAAATCGAAATAACTTTTAATATTATGAATGGGTGTCCAATCCATTTTGCTCTACCATCATTATTTCGAGGTGTTACAAACGGAATGACAAACTTAGTATACCCCTATGATTTCATCTAGGGTATAAAAATGAGATCGTTCATCTCGTTAAATCATTCTTAGTGTCTTTTGTTTCTTCAATTAGACTATGGATTGTATTATTGTCCAATTCTTTAATTTAGTACGAAGGCACGGTACAATAATTTTCTTCAGCGATGCGGCCAGAAACTGCTATGCTAGCTGACCCACGCCCCGTACGCATAATTTGTTTCAACAATTCACAGAAAGCACACGGTTTTTACGCAAAATGTCGGTCTTTTTGTTTGATAGTTCATCAGAAGATGACTCTGACGACGATTTTGATTTTTTATTTCGTCCATCATTGGTGAATAAACAGTATAGACTTTGGATTGAGAGAAACATAAAGTATCAAGATATTCATGGTGAATTTAATACTTGAATGCCTACATTAAGTGATGAAAATTTCAAAATTTTACAGGTTTATTTCTTGTCCCTTTACAACATTCTTCCACGGACATCTCAATTTTGCCAAAAAGGACTGAGAACTTTATTTGCGCCTACGATTTGAAAAAGAGAGGAAACGTGGGGTCACATAATCGCGCAGCCGTGCGTAGTGTGGGCGTGACTTACTATATGTTGACATGTATGGTAGCTCATAGTGAACAAATCTACAGACACGTGTCTAACGTAGCTGTGTGCAGAATCTGTGACGAGCTTTAGTCTAGAAAAGCTTGCAAATTGAAAATGGACGAAATAAGAACGCTCATATCAGATCTGGTTAAAAAATGATAATTCTCACCAAATTATCACTGTAAACTCATTCTGTTCAGTTCTTTCAATAACAGAAGAAAAATTCTGAAACCACCAACAGTAGAATTAGAAAATAATTAAAACGGAATCTGCCACAATTTTCTTGCCATCTTTTTCGTCTCTACTCCAATCCAAAACTCTCGAATCTTTCTGTCCTGAATATTGAGTGAGACCCGCTTTCATGGTACAAAACGCGGTTCAAGATGGCATTCACTTATTGCATACACTGCAACAGTGTGTACCCTTTGATCTTGATGCGCTTGCATGACTTTGGTTGATGGAGAAGTACAATAAGGAGATGAGGACAGAACCATTCAGAGTTGGCGAAACATATTCTATCAACAATCGATATTCCATCGACTCTCATAAATACCCTGCCTTTGTGCAGTCTTAAATTCAGGGCGTAAATACAATAAAAATGTTAAGAGCTGCAACTTCAACTCACCTAAATGGCACGCTAGACAAGTCGACCCATTGAAAACGTCTATTATTATGAAATACAAGTTACGATTTAAGACAACTTATAGAAGTACACTGTCCAACGAGGTGCTCTAATTTTCCCAAATTGTTCCCAACATTTTAGTCTTTACTTCCTGTTAAAATTTCAAAAATAAAATAACTGTTCATAGTCTTCCATCATCGTACATGAACTCAAGCTTGATTGAGATGCAAATCCTTAGAACCAGTCAGCAGCAAAGGGGGCCACAATTCAATTAAAATATTCTTTCAATGATTAATTTGTATTTTTCTAAATTGTTGCACACAAAAATCTTCTCCCAAAAATAGAACGGCAATAAATAGTAATAGTAAAGTATGAAACTTGAGTAACTATCAAAAGTATCGATTAACATTAATACAATTCAGTAGCCCTTTAGTATGGGAGATAATTTTCAAAAATTCTCTTAGCCTAGATAACCATGAAAATATATATATGTAAAAGGACAGTCTGAGGGAAGTGCAATGTGTTGTGTCCTGTATCTTTGGCTGTCGGTTTATTTATTCAAATACTACCAACAATATTATTCAATATTATTACAGATGAGTGAAAGAAAGATATTTGGTACGTAAATGGAAATAGCGCCTTAAATGCAAATTAACGGCAGCAGTGTTCGCTTAAATTGTTCTCTTTAGGAAATTTAGGAAATAAATTGCTTTCATCTGTGCTTTAGTTCTTAATAGTTATACACTAAATTTGATATACATAGTTACAATCAATTCAGCAGATAGTCCTACATTTGGTAACAAATCACATATAAAATTTCGAGACAAAAAATTTAAACTAAGACGAACTTATACGAAAATGTGAACATATGGCAAAGGAGCATAAATAAATTGTTCCTCACAATGTAAACGTGATTCATAAAATTAAAAATATTTAACAAATCCTGACAAAAACAGCGCATAGAGCACCATATTCTCTGGAATTACTTAATAGTTTTTTTTTTGTTCGGATAACGATGAGCTCTCTAAATTCGTTGTGATCATTTATCTAGCGCTCATCTTCTGCGGTCCACGATCATAAAACATCATATAAGCAGGAACGCTGAGCACTTCATCAATAGAGACTTCTTTAACAACTGTGTCGGAAGTATAGTACCATCTACAATAACAAGGAGAGAAAAATGCTTTTAGACAAATTTTAGTTCTTAAAAACAAATTTACCTGTGGGAATTTCGCAGAGCACCACGTCTATATGTAACAAAATGTCCACTATTTGCTTCACCGGAATGTACAATCACCGCCAGCAGACGGTATAAATTTTTAGGAAACATGGCACCGAATGTATAAGGTCCAAATGCTTCACCATTTGATGGTAGACTAGCAGAAAACAAAGAAACTGTTGAGCCCCAAGGTGTACTGGCCTAATGAGGACAAAGTAATCTCAAATTAATAAAACTTTGCTGAATATTGTTCTTACTTACCTGACTATTAAGATGTGGCTGAACAAAGCTATATGGAGCCATCGATAAGCTCTCCGGAAAATGAACATAATCTTGACGCTTACAAGCTTGTCCAGTTGGAAGCCAAGCGGTTCGTGCAATATGAATACAAAGGCAAGCTGGTAACTTGGCAAAAGTTATAGATTTTGTGTGATTTGTTGTTTTATTGCATGATTCACATTTGACATCGTTTAGATTCTCTGAAGCTATGTATTCACTCAATAGGTGTCCCAAACTAAGACCCGTTCGTCTTTGCTCGGGTAAGTTAAGTGTCACACTATCAAATTTATCATATCTAACAGTAGACTAGAATGAGAGAAGGACAAAGTGATTTTATATAGTTTGCAGCCAGCAATTGTGATGAATTTATAGTATAAAGTAAATATAGACGGGATAATCTGAATCTGTCTGGTCTTAACAATTGAAAGAATTCAGCATAGTTAAATTTTCGTGTTCTTCGATGAAAGTTCATAATTTGGGGAGAGTAAATTTAACTTGGCGTCTATGGAAATCTAGGGCCACGTTTTATTTTACACCACTAGATGTTAGCACAAAATTTAGCAACCGTTGCAGTATCTGGATAGAATCTTTATTGATATCCCTTAAATATAATTCCCTATTTAATTTGCATATGACTCCATTTCATTTTGCTCAAGATTCTTGAGGATGTACAGACGTTCGTTTCTATAGGAATTAGACTTGAGCAAGTGTGGACAAAGTTAACAGATTTATGTGTGTTGGATATCTGGTGTCATTAAGATCTTGTGGAGGAATTTGAAATCTGCTGGTATTGTAAATGGTACCATTGCTGGTGATCTCCCGCATCCTGATGAGCTTAATAATCAATTTGCGTCAATGGCGGAGTTGGATGATACTGGTTGGTCTAATGTTACTGAGCTGCCAAATGCAAATAGCATTGCTCCCTTTGATTTTATTAGGGTTAGTAGGTTGCAGTAGGTTGCGATGGGATTGACCCTCGGTTTATCAGGGTCCTTTTTAGATTTTTAATTTCACCGCTGACGCATATTATTAACACTTGTTTTACAGCTACGTACTTTCGTATGTGGAAATACTCTAAAGTCATTCACATATCTAAAGGTGATGGTAGCAGTGAATACAGACCAATAAATATCCTTCCGTTCTTCTCCAAGGTCACCGAAAAGATAATGTCCACACAAATTACTGATCATATTCGGAGTAACAACTTATTGAATTGCTGTCAGTCAGGATTTAGAGCTAACCATAGTTGCATTACTGCTCTGCTCAAAGTTTCAGAGGATATTCGGCAGGCCATTGACAATTATGACATTACTTTTGTGCTTTTATTGGATTTTTCTAAAGCCTTTATGCCGTTTATGTGTAAAGCTCGTTAAATACTTTAATTTTTCACTCGAGGCATCTAGGTTAATTGCCAGTTATTTGAGGGACAGATTCCAGTCTGTACATACTAATGGAAGTTACTCTAACTTTCTTCCCCTTTTGGCAGGCGTCCCGCAGGGTTCAGCTTTGAGCCCTCTATTATTTTCGTTGTACATAAATTATGTATTTACGGTTATTAAGAACTGCAAACCTCATTTCTATGCGGTGACGTGCAGCTTACATTTTCTAGGCCTATTGGTTTGTCCAAGGATGGAATCTGCTCACGATCTTGATGTGCTTGCCAAATGGACTGCATCCAATGGACTCAAATTAAATGCAAGTAAATCTAAGTGTTTAATTATAAGTAGGCTACGTACTGACTGTTCCGATTTCTCTCCAGTTCATATAAATGGTGCAGTAATTTCGCTTGTTTTTTTCAATTTAACGAACTACCTAAATCTGTGCAATATATAAAGGATAGAGCTGTTTAAGGAATTGGTATGTAACTTAGGAATTGTGTTTATAAAAGTATTACTTATTTGTACTAATATATATTTATTTTATATTATGATTTATCAATCAATAGAAACAATTGGCCATATATTCAAGAAAATTATAAATTTTTCAATACATACGAACATCTATGATATGTAGAGAAACAATACAAATAAGTGTTATGTGAAGTTTCGTTCAACAAATATGCTTCCTTCTGATGAGAAATTAATACTGGAACGTTTTGTGGCTGATGAATTTGTGGAATATATTAAAAAAAAAAAAATTTACTTACAGAGAAACAGTCTGATTTTCGTCGTAGATATTCGTTCGAATCAGCGTTGAACTGGTTGGTATTTGAATGCAAAATCTGTAAAAACAGTATTTTTTGGATTTTGAAAGAGCTTACCAAACTCTGGATAGAAACAATTTGCTGAGCAAACTATGTACGACATGAACGGGAAAGAATTGATATGGCTCCAATCGTATTTAAACGGTAGATCATGCATAAAGGACTAGAGTGGCTAATCAGTTTTCAGACAGGTAGAGCTAGATGGCTTTATATGAATGATATAATATCTGATAGTCGGTATTGTAAGGTTGGGATTTTTGCTGATGACACACTAATCTATGTAAATGGAAAGAATATGAATAAACTATATCAACAGGATTTTTGTTTTATAGAATACAAATGATTTTTTACATTGGGTACAACAGAACCTTGCCACTCGACGTTTTTTATAATCTGGGGACTACCTACTCATTGTAACTCCATCAGCATAAGTGCACTCTGACATGCGAAGGGCGCAATACTAATTATTGAACGATATAGGAAGACACTTAAGTTTATCTTTCATCTCGTTTACTTTAAAATTTACAAGTGTTTACGTAATTTGCGGGGTTTGTGAGACGACTTTTTATGAATCTAGGGTTAACTTAACTTAAGCAAGGCAAAATGTATGTGCTTCATTTACAATTAAGAAGTTGAATATGTGGACAGTATCAAATATGTCGAAGTAGTGTTAGATAAACAATAGAAGTTCAAGGAGCACGCAGAATACAGTACTATTATATAAGGCTTTAGTGTTACCACATTTTAATCTATTGTATACTTGTTTGAGTGAAATTAAAGAAAAAACTACAGATAAATAAAGTAATAAGAATGATCCTAAATAACATAATAAATGAATATCAATCGGGATTCAGGAAAATACATACTTGTGATACAGCTTTAAACTTCACTATCCAGAAGTGAAAAGAAGAAATCGAAAAATGAAACATTGTAGTTGCTGTACAAAAGTCAATGATTTCATACCTCAAAAACTTGAAGTCAATATTGGAGTGCCACAGAGATCAGTACTGGGAGTTTTGTTGGTTCTGCTTTATATTAATGACATAGGCAATGTGATAGAAAACTCAAAGGTATGCATGTTTGCGGATGATACTCTTGTGTACATAACTGGCGATAATTATTATTCGTGTGTTAATAAGTTGAATGCTGATCTAAGCAAAGTAAACGAATGGCCAAGTATGAACAAATTACAGTTGAACGTGGAAAAAATCAAAATGTTACTTATGAATAAAATTGAAATTTATTGGATAAAATCCTTGTATACATTACAATAAATATTTAATATTCATTTTTCACTTTTCTCGCAGCATATCAGAAATTCTTTTAAATCTGTTTCTCTGTAATAATTTTCGCATAGCTCGGTTTTGCAGTTTTTGCAACTTGCGAAAGTCTGACGCGTTCCAGCAATATATATTAGTTGCACAATAGTCAATATGGGAAAGTATAATTGTATAATACTTATATACAAATTGTAGTATCAGTGTCAATATTTTTTCTTATTCTTCTTAATAAAACAATCTTTTTTGCTATTTTCGAGCAGATTAAGTCGGTGTGGCAAGAAAATTTCAATTTGTTGTCAACCATTACTCCCAGATACTTGATTATATCTACCTGGATAATGTCTTCGTCATTTAATATATGTCTTATCCTGTGACCATTATTTAGCATCATACCTTTTGTTTTCGAAACATTTAGGCTTAGTTTATTCATATCCATTCATTGCGTTGCTCCGTTTAGTTCCTCTTGCAATATTCTTTGACATTGTTGAATGTCTTTCCCGACTACGTATTATAGTGTGTCGTCTGCGAATAATACTATCTTTGCATTTTTGAGAGTATTTGGAAAATAATTTGTATATAGTAGAGCCCTGGCGAGCTAATTAGCACACCCCTATGCATATGCAATATATTGTCTTTTTCCATGAAATGACTCACTCATCAGATTTTAACTGTAAAAGGTTTTGAAAGATGTGTCATTCATATTGCTTAATTACGTCTTACGGAAACAATTGAACAGTGGTGTCGTCAGATATACTAGTGTAAAGGTGTCCAGGTTGTTCTGGCATTTTAATTAGCACACCCTTACATACAGGTGATTAATTTTTAAGTTATTTTATTTCTTCATTGGAATACAATTTCATTTTGTAGCTATTTAATTTTTCGAGCGTTATTTTCGGATTCAGAATAGTTATGGGCAAAAAAAATAGTTCTACTAAGGAAGAAAGGAGACTAATTTGGAATTTGTTCCAAAAGGAACAAAACATCAGTAAAATCGCCAGAACCATGGGCTGTTCGAGGAAAAAAGTGCAAAATGCTCTCAAACACTACCAAAATCATGGAACTTTTGAGAATCTGAGACGATCTAGGCCGAGAAAAACTTCCAATCGAGAGGACAGTCTGATAATCAGGCATGATCTTAGAGAGCCTATCGACACTTCAGTGGAAATAAGAGCCCGAATGGAAAAAAATTATGGCGTTAATATCTCTGCCAGGACTGTCAGACAGCGGTTACTCGAACATAATCTCCGAGGATGTCAGAGTCTCAAGAAACCAAAGGTTACACAAGGTAATCGAAGAAAACGAATAGCTTTCGCTAAAGCCATCGGTTCAAATGTCAATCATTTTGGAATTCGGTCATCTGGAGTGATGAATCCAAATTTAATCTGAGTGGACCTGATGGACGAACTTACGTGCGACGTCCGCCAAACAAGGAACTGAACCCTAAGTACACCAGGAAGACAGTTCAGTTCCTTATAAATAAATTATATCGTTAGGTGTGCTAATTAGCTCGCCACCCCTGTATAAAGAGAATGATAGATAAAATCATACCTTGTGGCACTCCTATGTTAACGCTAAGCGGGTTTGATTTATTCTTATCTAATTTTGTTATCTGAGTGCGATCAGATTAATTCGACTTGAACCAATTGTTTTCGGTTCCTCTGACTCCGTACTTTTTTAGTTTTTTTATGAGCATTTCCCTGATGATTGTTTCAAACGCACGCTTTAAATCAAGAAAAACAGCCACTATTGTATTACCATCATCTATCAAGATTTTCCATTCCATAATAATGTAATTTAATTGCGTTTCACACGAGTGTTGCTTTCTAAACCCTGATTGATGCTTATTAATAATTTTGTTTTCCTCCAAATATGATTCTAGATGCATTTGCACTACTTTTTCTATACATTTCTCAATAATCGGCATACTGTTTATTTGTTCCCCTGATTTTTATACAGGCGTAATCAAGTTTTCTTTCAAGTTACTTGGAAAACTACCTCAGTGAGTGACTGGTTCACGATCTTTTCTATGATAATATATAGATATGCTCAGCATCTTTCAACATTTGAACATTTATTAATGATGTGAGTTTTGGGAATGTAAGCATAAATGGTGAAATTATTTATTATTCTCATAGCCCTATTTTGTAGTTTTTGTAAACGGTCTATCATTTCTTCCGTGCTGATAAAAATTATAGAGGAGCGGTAGTCATAGTGCGGTAATACAATGGTGTTATAGATGTTTAACAGCAATTTTCTGGTACCCTCTTTTTGATTCTTGCGAGAAAGCAAACTTTTTTTTTTCAAATATAGTCCACATTTTCTTTAAAACAGAAGTTTTTATCCACGATCACACCTAAATATTTCATTTCATTTACACACTCAATATATTCTGACCCTACAAAAAACTGTACTCTTTCATTAGGTTTGTTCGATGAAAATACCGTGTGAATTTTCCCGGGGTTTTGTGCACTCATCGAACAAGTTTTTAATGTCGATTTCGATGGGAATTTGGTGCAACACCAAGTCCATCGAACATATTTCTGTCATATTCCTTGTATTTGTTGACACACGTATTATATACACGGAACTGTCAAACGTAATAAATGTGGTTTATTGATATATAGAAACAATTTTTTTCTTAACTTAAAGCCAATTAACGAAATAAAAAAGATTAATTCATTTAACTCCAAAATTTCACAAATAATCGCGACAGCACACTTTGGACAGAGCAGATGACAATTCGACCTCAATATGTATTTGTAACACCGAGAAAATATCCGGTGCAAAGTAGGGGAAGTGAATGCAAAACTTATGTTGCACTTCTGCTATAAAAATTGTCCCATCGAACATTTTGTACCGAGATTCAGCTACGTCGAAATTGGCAAAAAGTGAGTGAAGTGAGTCACTTTTCTGCAAATTTGATTATGCTAAGAAATGCACTCACTCACTTCACTCACCTTCAATTTTGCGGTGAGTTGGGAGTGAAATGATCGAGCAGCGATTTTATTTTAGAAATGGTAAGTACGTATAGTAATTAATTATCACTAATAAATTGTAACTCGCCATTTGCATACTAGAAAGTTCTGATTGATGGACTACAATAAAGTTATAATGTATTAGAGGGGATGATTGTTAGTGCACAGGGACCACAATGCACGGGAGAAAAGAGCTGAAAAATTAAATTCTTAGAATATGTTATATTATACATATTCCTCCTTATTATCTGCATAAAATGTTTAGAGGACAATATTTCGCAGCCGTGTTCATTTTCACACATAAAAAAGCCAAAAAGCTGTGAAAATGACATTCGAAGTTAATATTCGAAAATACTCACTTCACTTTTTTAAAGGAATCATTTTATTTTCAAAAGTGAGTGAATGAATTGAGTGAAAGAAGTGACTGAAGTGAATCACTCACAAATTAGCTGAATCTCGGTACAGGTTTTTCAAAAAACAAGATAGTCTAGCCCGGTGTAGCCCGGGGCTTACCCGGGGTTTTCATCAAACAGACCTATTACTGTTCATTACAAGACATTTTATTTTGTTTACATTCAATTTTAGTTTATTCAAGTTCAGCCAATTTACAAGTCTTAAGATATCCTCTTCAATAAAACGGTGATTGAATATCACTTTGCCTGGATTCAGATGAAAAGCTGCCGTTTCATGAGCAATCTGAGTGTGTTCTATGTCGGCATATTTGGGAAAATATGTAGGTTATCTACATTTTGCTGCAACTTCTTCGTAAATTCCAATTCTTTGATACTGTCCCGAATGTCATTTGGATTAATATTTTTTCGGTCAGAAATGTTGTTCTGCTCGTTCAGTACTCTGGCAATGAATTATGCTAGCCATAGCGAAGGCGAAGTGCTGGTCATTTCCAATTTGTACTCTAAAACATTTCTTCACATGCGATTGTGTATTACATTGGTGCTTGTTCTTGTCATTGTTTCCCTGCTACCTGCTCCCAAATCATTTGATTCTGAAGACAATATCTCATTTAAAAATGAGATCGTTCATCTCGTTAAATCATTCTTAGTGTCTTTTGTTTCTTCAATTAGACTATGGATTGTATTATTGTCCAATTCTTTAATTTAGTACGAAGGCACGGTACAATAATTTTCTTCAGCGATGCGGCCAGAAACTGCTATGCTAGCTGACCCACGCCCCGTACGCATAATTTGTTTCAACAATTCACAGAAAGCACACGGTTTTTACGCAAAATGTCGGTCTTTTTGTTTGATAGTTCATCAGAAGATGACTCTGACGACGATTTTGATTTTTTATTTCGTCCATCATTGGTGAATAAACAGTATATAATAATATATATAATTCTCGGTACAGGTTTTTCAAAAAACAAGATAGTCTAGCCCGGTGTAGCCCGGGGCTTACCCGGGGTTTTCATCAAACAGACCTATTACTGTTCATTACAAGACATTTTATTTTGTTTACATTCAATTTTAGTTTATTCAAGTTCAGCCAATTTACAAGTCTTAAGATATCCTCTTCAATCAATCTTACACCATCACTTGTATTTGTCCCTTGAATGTAAATTAATGTCATCAGCAAACACAGCAAGCTTGGAATATTTTAACACGGTTGGGATGTCATTTATGTACAGAACAAATAATAGAACATCCAAAATTGATCCTTGTGAAACTCTTAGATTTATTTCGCTTTCTTCTGATATTTCTTTCCCGTATCTAGATCGCTGTTTACGATTTTTCAACTAAGATTTAAAAAATCTCAACTCTTATTCCATAAAATGATAATTTCTTAATCATAATATCCCTACCAATCGTCTCAAACGCTCTTTTTAAATCAAGAAATACTACTATAATAATGTCGCCTTCCTCGATGATTTTCTTCCACTCCACAATCACAAAATTTAGTGCTGTTTCGCAAGAGTGACTTTTTCTGAAACCAGATTGTTGTTCTACTAATACCTTATTTGTTTCAATAGACTCCTCAAGCTGCGTTTGTACAACCTTCTCAAGTACTTTTTCATACACCGGCAACATATTTATTGGACAAAATTCACATTTTCAACAGGTATGACTAGACTCTCCTTCCTTGTGTCTGGAAATATTCCATGCTCAAACGCATCATTTATCACACTTACAAATAAATCACCAAGTTCATCTATGCAATCCAATAACATTTATATAATTATAGTCAGACTTATTTTTTTATTTTTCTGCATGCAGCATTCAACTCGGATACTGTTATTCTTTTAAATATTTGCTAGGATTTTGAACTAAAGTTGCATCATTAAAACTTGTTTTAGGGATGGAAGCATTAATTTCATTTACACTCTTGATAAAATATTTATTATTTATTTATCATTTACAATTGATCCTCCGAAATTGATTCCTTTAAGTGCTTCTTTGCGGTTTTCCCCTATGACTAGTTTTATCAGAGTTTTCCACATAGCCTGTTGGTCTTCACTATTCAAATTTATTCTATTTTTTAAACATTCAAACTTAGCAAAATTTATTTCCCGCTTATACAAGTTCCTTAATTGCTTATATGCTAGCCAGTCGCTATGGCTGTGTTAATTATGCTTTATAATAGCTATTAACTCCTTAGGTCAGACAAGCAAAAACCATCTGTTTTTACCTTTTACATGGCGTTTTTCTACTATAAACTTACGGCTTACCTCCAATAAAGATTCCGATAATACTCTGGCTTTAACATTAAGATCACTACCTGATACAATTTCATATTCAATCGGCAAATTTCACCAATGAATTTCTCCTTTTTATACCTAATATAAGTAGAGCTTTGAATGTTAGATTCATGTTGACTGGCTTTCAAGTTAAACATAATTGTTTCATGGTCACTAAACTTTAGGTCATTCATAATATGGGCTTTTATCTGAGAATCGTTAGTAATAATATAATCGATCAATGTCTTTGATACTGCTGTAATTCTAGTAGGTTCTTGAACTATTTGTTTGCAACCTTGTTCGTGTATTATATTTCTCATGCTTTTTTCATAAAGACTATTCTTCAGTAAATCAATATTAAAATCTCCACATATAATATTTGTGATTTCTCTACATAAGAACTCTTCACACCATTCATTAAATATTGAACAGAATTGACTTACACTGCTACTTGGTGATCTATACATTACCCCAACCGCATAGTGGCCGCTTCCTTTCCAGATCTTTACTAATAGACACCATAAATCCAACTCATTTCGCATACAACTACTAATTTCATATTGTATATTATCCTTAACATATAAAACGACACCACCAGTTCTGTTAGATTTCGAATCGCACGTTATCCAGAAATGACCTTCTATATTAATTTCGCAATCTAGTATATTAATCGTTAGGTGGGATTCACTCAATGCTATTATATCAAATTTATACAGTTCACAAAGAATCTGTAGTTAATTTATATTAGATAGCAAACCCTTAATTGCTAGTAATCCACAAATAATCTCTCCATCTTTAATTTTCTTTCATATACTGGACATTCATGACTTCTTGCATGGACGTTGAGATTTACACCGAACTTATTCACTGCAGTTGTGCAATTAATACACTTCAGAACACTACTTTTACATTCTCTGAAATCATGTTCTTCAGCACAGTGAGAACATGTTTTCTTATTTTGACAATCTTTTGCTTTAAAGTTTGTAACACCTCTTTATATACAACACATCGTAAACTGGACATATATCCCAACCAATCTTAAGCTTCTTCGCACTTATTACTTTTTTGAAGTACTCTCCCTCTAGTTCTATAACTGCTTTAAATTTCCTTTTGTTTAATTTTGCTGTTTCGCACAACAATCAATTTAATACTTTCACATTGTCTTAAAAAGTCATTTTGCAATTTTATTTTCGACGTAATTTGCTCTTCATTATATTCTTCGGATATTCCCTCTATAACGACTCTTGGGTTTCTGCGCTTAGGCATGTCAATAACATATTTGTTTTGTTTTTCAATTTTGCTACTCAAGGATTTTACATTCGACCTACATTCTTCGCACATAAACAAAGCATTTTCCTCCGAGCTTATTAATTTCACAGCATAATCAGTGAGCCCTGTGCATTTTACGCGAAAGAGTCTTCCACATGATCCACCACATGGGAATCCGACTTCATTACGGATTCCCTTATCACATTTTTTGCACACACTCATGCCGATGCCGATATACCATACCGTTTGCTCGCTTTTGTACTGATCACCGGGAGACCGACAAGCATACAATTTTATCTCGCTAGTTTATGCAAAATTTTGAAATTTGTTTGGACATTTTTTTTTTTAAACTTTTCGCACAATCATAACGAGAAATTTTCACTATATAACACACCAACTTAATGAAACTTTTCTGCAGCGTTTTTAAACACGTCTGTATTGCATGACAGAAAAACATTAAAAAGATACCTCGATTCATTTTATATTACAAACTCAGACAGAGATTACCTTACAACGCGATAGTATTCATTTCTAAAATGAAATAAATAATTTGGTGGATGTGCACATGTGCAACCATATAACTTGGGATTCAGATCCAATTCTCTGTCACATTCATCTACTTCAGATTTGAGAGCATCTACCTAATTGATGTCTATCTATTACATACATTGCAAGATTATCCTCATTGTCCTATTTTGATTTTTCTGTAGTCTGTCATTCGATGTAAGTGAGCAGTATTTAAAATGAGGTTTTATAATGGCATTGTAGATTTTCATTGCACTCGCTAGTGAAACCAATTCCCATTTCAATTTTCTAATATGCTATTTTTATCCAATCTTTTTACATAAATTATTTATAGAAGTTTAGTTTATTGTCTAACACTATACGTAAATATTTAATTTCATCTACTACATCTATTGGCTCATTCTCACTTGTGATCGCCACATCTACCTTGCTGTTTAATACCATGCTTTTTTTATGTACTAGTATTAATTTCAGCAGTACAAAGAATCAGTGTATCATCAGATGGAGTATTGTTGCTTCAGGTCGTATATTTAAAGCAAGAATGAGTTTTAAATTTTGGCCACTACCATAGTAGAAGAAAGGCACCTAAAATGGCTATGAGTAACGTTTCTTTTCACATTATATAGTGAGATTTCCAGAAACTATCAAATAGTTTGATCGATTTTGTAAATACCTTAATATGTACAACATCCAGTTTAAGGGTGAAGCTATAAGTGTAGTTGTTGCGGCTCAATTTCTGTAAAAAGCCGAAAAAATTTAATTGTGGCACTTCGGTAATAGCCCAACAAGTTTTTAATGCGAACGACGAAATGTTTCCCAATTACAAGCGAAAACCGGTCGCCGTAAGCAAAGAAACAATCTGGATTTAAAGCAACCAAAGTTAGGCAAATGTTTTCAATTTGTAGAAATTCGAACGGCTGTTGCTACCGATCACTCGCTACATATTTCAGTAATTTAGCCGATGGATCAATAGGCAATTATTTCAATTTTTAGTAGCTTTGCTTACCTTATATCCGCATCCGCAGCATATCATTTGACTTCCCAACGCTCCTTGAAATGGATGCGGAACTTGCATTGGAGCGATATCAGACCAAATCTAGAAATAAAGTTAAATTAAGGCACAATTTTCTTGAAACTAAATTGTTAGCGATACCGAAACTCTGCCAGGTCCTCTACTAAGTCTTTCAAGTGATCTACATGAACCAGATGTCCTCTTATTTAGTCCTTCTGGATTCTGTTGTACAGTTCTGGAACGACTTTGCCTGCTTGAATTAGTATTGAAATTTGGCCTAATCGTTGGATCACTATCAAGCAGGGAATTCGATTCACTATCATCATCACACATCGAATGCGGAGAGTCTGGTGTATGCGCTTCAGATCGAACCTGTCTCATCAAATTGGTCGATTCGTCATATTCAAGATTAGAAAAATCTGAAAGCATTGCGCTTGATGGTCTTGGCGGCTGCATTTCATATTTGCAATCACCTAGCCCTAGTCCAAGGGCATCAGACAAGCAGCCAATTTTTTTCGGTTTAGCAGCTTCTTCCTCGAGGGAAGCGAGTAATACGTGCAGCAGTTCATGTGCATCGTGTTCATCTGGCGGTATAACCCATCCGAGAGAACTAAGTGCTCGTATCACTGCTCCAGGAGAATAAGGATCCCCACGAAGTGTGGGATGGGTACCATTTATTATCTCAAGCGTATTTAAGAGTGCAGAAACTAGGCTCTTTTTATCGCAAGAATTATTGTGTACCTGCAGCCATGCTATAAATTGAGGACATGCTGCTAATGCTTGAAGTAAAGTGTTAAGAAAGCAAGTTCGTCCGAAATTGTGTAATCCGGCAATTTGTCCGCGCCTTTGTCTAAGTCTCGAAGCACCTTTTGTGGAAAATAATCACAATTAGTTTGTCTCTTATTATGTAAACAAATCAGTTCTAAAAATACTTTTTTTTTAATTGTTTGTATCTTACCAGAAGGTCCCCAAAATACAAAAGCCCCAACTACCACTGCGGCGGTTACACCCGCAGCCATCAAGAACTTATCCCCTTCCATTTTTAGTATTACTTAAGTTTTTTCAGATAGGAAACACGCTTTTTGTATTTAATCATTTTTTAACCTCTGCTTCTTTAAAATATTTTCCATTTGATTGAATCTTGACTGAAGTTAACACAGAATAGAATTTTTTGCAGAATATTTGACAGCATAACTGTCAAAATTTAGGTCAAATTGGGTGGGCTCCGAATTTGTTGAACCTTTGGCCTAGAAAAAAACATGTTTTCATGACATTTTAAAATGATTTCAATAATATTCTTGGCTATAAAATCCTTTTTATTATAAATTAATTCATATATTTACATTAAACAGTTTTTTGTAAACTAAAAATTGAGCAACTGTCATAATTGATGCGCTGCAATTGCAATTGGTGTTTTCAAAATACGAAAAATGTCCGCATATTGCGCCTCTGCCTTGTCTATACGAGGTGTGTTCGCGTACTAGCTTAAAGGGCGAACTAGTAAAACTTTTTGTAGATTTACTTGTTACTCCTCCTCCTCCAGTAGAAGTAGAATGTTTTCCAAGAACATTTCAACGTATTCAAAGTTGTAAATTAAATTTGTTTATTGTACTATTTTACGTCGTTGTTACAAATTTTGAATATTTGCAAGGTTTTACTCGAAGCCGTTGGCGTACTTTGTGAGTGTATTTCTCTCTTTATCATATATTTTGACGTTTTTCATGTTTTTACTTGAAAAAGTGCGCGAACAGACCACGAGCAAATTTCTGACTCATCTGACGATTTTGACATATTCGATTCGGAAGATTTCTAAAAAATTTTCTCTCTCCCAAGTTTATCACTTTTCCTTGTCAAAAGTTTTATCAATTTTAAAAACAAATTGAAAGTGATCTTGTTCTTGAATTATTTGTGATTGAATAATACGATTATCTATGAAAAACTTCATTTTTGGGAATTTTTGAATGGGCTAAAAGAAAATCTTTGTACCGCTGAAAAAATCGGAAAATCTAAAAATGGTAAGTGAAAAATATGCAATTTTGTAGATAGATATATTAAAGAAAATTAATTTCAAACAGTCGAAAATATAGTCTGATACAGTTTTTAAGTGTTTAAAAAATTTCATGGTAGATTCCATTCAAAAGATTGGCGCAGATGAAGGTTTGCTTGCTAAAATATTTAAATATTTTGGCTGGGCCGTGCTCCGCTTTTGTTCTGTGGATCTGATTGTAGAAGAAATCTTGAAAATTAATGCTTTTCATTTATTTTCCTAATTACCTAATTGTTTATTTTTCTCAGAATTTATAAGTATAAACAAAGGTGCACAAGTTTAAAGAAAGAGCCAAGCTCCCCGTGTGTCATGGCCAACTCCGTTGGTGGCCTTCAAAGAAGCTCTAAATTTATCCAGAATAATGTTTTATGTAATTTTTTTGCTTTGAATTACTTCCAAAGATTCAATACTATATATTCTAAGCCTCAAAGCTGTTGTTAATAAGAGCTTCTGGATAGAGAAGAAAAATCAAGAAGGTCTGGGAATGCGAAACTTGTAAACAAATATACAGAAAAATGCAGATAATTTTTGCTGAGTTGTCTCAGATTTTAAGTAACACCTGCTCCGGTATATGCAATTTTCCTATATTTACTTCCTGACAATTTCAGCCCACTCAATGCTCGAACAAGTTTTATAAATCGCCTTGGAACCACAAAAAACATTATTTGCAATCAATTAGATATGATTTCCTGTGGAGTTCAATTCTCTAATTTTGATATGTTCCTTAACAAGTTCCCAGCGTTATCTTCCACCACGCATTTAGTAATTTATTCAATGCTTTGACGTCATTATTATCACACATTTTACATTTTTTTTATGTTCTTGAAAATTGAATGTTAATAGAATTCCCTCCTTATGTAAATAAATTTTAAATACGTGCATTCATTCCTGAATATTCAATATTCTGAAAAGTTGATAATTTTTTTTCAATTAAATCTTCAATATGTTCCGTTTAATACTTTTCTGGAATTTAGAAAATGGGGTTTATAAATGTTCCAAAAATAAATAACATTAGCGCACCAGTAGCTAATATCTCGGCAATCGTGAGGTGTAAGCATTACTTTACAAACTTATGATAACCCTCAAATGTTGCTGTGTTGGATCCGCTACTCTCGTCCTCGTCTAACATATTAAACTTCCCATCCTAGGTGCTCCAATATTCTCGCTAAAGCTCTATTCCATTTAGCATTGAATTCAGTTTGCTCCTTACTCATATTTTTTGTCAGGTAATTGTCAATCTGCAACTCTTTGTAAAAATTGAAGCACCCGTTTGGAGTTTAAATTGAGTTCGTCTTCGTATTCTTAGTAACGCTATAGTTGTCCCGTCATGACATTTTTGATCTGGATAAATTGACGTTAAAAAACAACAAAGAGATGCATGGAGTCCCGCAGGGATCAATACTGGGAACTCTATTGGTTCTTATATATATTAATGATATGAAAAGGGTCATAAAACACTCTAAACTTGCACTTTTCGCGGATGATGCTTTAATTTACATCGAAGGGGACAATATCAGTGAAGTTAGCTATATTTTACAAGAAGATATGAATCGTGTTAATCAGTGGCTTCAAATAAATAAGTTGAAATTAAATATAAAAAAAACTAAATGTATGGTGATAAATAGCGAACTAGATATAAATATAAGTATTGAAGGTGAAAATATTGAACAAGTAAATGAAATAAAATATTTAGGTGTTATTATAGACCATAAATTGAAATTTAGTTCACATGTGGAATACACGACTAAAAAAATTGCAAAAAAAATCGCTTTTTTAAGTAGAATAAGAAGAAACATAACAATGATCAGTGCAATTAATATATATAACGTGATCGTTAAGCCACATTTTGAATATTGTTCCACTGTACTCTTCCTTGGAAATCAGCAAATGCTTGCGCAGTTACAGAAACTACAAAATAAGGCAATGAGATCAATCTTGAGATGTAACAGATATACACCCATTCAAAGAATGTTGGATGCTCTTAGATGGTTAAGTGTGAAACAAAGAATATATTTTAATGTATATGTTTTTGTATTTAAAATTAAAAATAAGTTGATGCCAGAATATTTAGTTAAGCATATTAGTTATGTAAGAGATGTACATGATTTTTATTTAAGAAATTGTAATGATTTTAGATTGCCCCGGAGAATGACCGCTTTTTCGCAAAATAGCCTAATATATAAGGGATTCAAAATATATAATGAATTGTCAAGGGATATTAAAAATATTAAAGGTTTAGATGAATTTAAAAGAAGAATATCGGAATATGTTAAAGTAAATATTAAGTAAGATAGGAAGTAAGTAATAATTTATTTTCACGTATCAAGTACCTAAATAAGGCTAAAAAGTATATATTGTACAATCTTGTATACAAATGGCAAATCATGCTAATAAATATAATTATTATTATTATTATTATTATCTTTAGACCATCGGCGTACATATGAAAGACAGGGATGGGAAAATCAGGGTAGCTAGCATAGCTCTTTGGGATTCATCTGTTAAAAAATTCCAACATTGATGTCCTTATCATTTTTGGTATAGTAGTGCTCTTTCAATTTCGAGAATGTCATTCTGTCAAATTTAAACTAGTAGATAGAGATAGTATATTAAATGTGCTGTCGAAACTTAAAAACAAATATGATTCGTGGTTAATAAATGTCCAAGTGTTGAAACATGCTGAGCAATATCTATGTAATATCATAGAAAAGATCGTGAACCAGTCGCTAATTGAGGGAGTTTTTCCAAGTAACTTGAAAGATCCTTGATTACGCGTGTACCAAAAATCAGGGGAACAAATAAATGTGAAAATATACGCCCAATAAACAGTATGCCGATTATTGAGAAATGTATAGAGAACTAGGTCCACTGAAACTACTGCCACAATAATTGACCATGCATTCACTGATTTGGGAGAGTTGTACCGTATAAGCATAGGAATGCAAACAACTTCCATCTCTGACCATAAAATAATATCAATTGTAATATCTAAGAACATCACTCAAAAGAAAAAAATGGACAAAAAAATCATCGCAACTCTAAATGAGGAAAAGTATAGAAGAAAGATAAGAGAAGAGACACATAACCTAAATGTGACAACAATTGAAGAGCTCATAGGTATCATTCAAGAAAGCAAAAAGCACAGTACTACATATAAAACGATTAGATGTAGAAATAAGACATGGATAACGACCAATATTATAGAGGAAATGAAAAAAAGGGAGAAATTGTACAAAAAAACTAAGAAATACCCTAGCAATATAGATATAAAGAGACAGTATGCACGCGCTAGAAACCGTATAAATACGCTTGTAATGAAGCTAAACAGAAATCTATAGCTAAACAGAAATCTATAGATATGCAATTACAGAAAGCACGAAATGACACAAGAAAAACTTGGAAAGTAATTAACGAACATATAACAAAAAAGGAAATCAGTGGCAAGGATACCATAGTAGAAATTTGTAAATCAGGAAGAGTTGAACATGACCCTAAGATAATAGCGAATGCGTTTAACAATTACTTTGCCAGCATTGGAAAAGATCTCAAAAATGGCCTGCCTCTGAAAGAACCAATAAAAAATACAAGACAACTAAAATCTATATTCCTTGAACCCTCAAACACTATGGAAATTGTAAATGTAATTAAAAGCCTTAAAAAAAACTCAGCGCCTGGATTGGATGGTATCTCAGCTACAGATCTAGCTGTTGCTGCTGACATAATAAGTCCTATCTTATCTTGTCTTGTTAATCAAGCCTTACACACGGGGGATTACCCCAGCACCCTGAAGAAAACGGAAATAATACCCATTTTTAAGGGGGGAGTTAAAAAGGAAATGAGCAACTATAGGCCTATAGCCATACTCAGTACAATAGGGAAAGTTTATGAAAAAATAATTGAGAAGAGAATTAGAAACTTTATTATCAGAATGGGTGGTTATGATCCAAAACAATTTGGTTTTCAAGAACATAGTGGAACATTATCGGCAACTTCCGAGACAATGAATATTATAAACCAGTACCTTGATAAGGGTGGCTATGTAGGGGCAGTTTTTATAGACTTGAGGAAGGCCTTCGACACAGTTGATCATCAGCCCCTCCTTGGTTTCTTGGATGAACTGGGAATAAGAGGTGTCGCCAATAAACTGATTGGAAGCTACCTATCAGACAGAAGACTTTACACTAGGATACAAAATGTGCACAGTGACCCGGAAATCCTCCACACGGGTGTACCTCAAGGCTCCATTTTGGGCCCAAATCTCTACTTACTTTATATCAATAACATACAGAATGCAAGTCTAAAGGGAGAGTACCACATCTTTGCTGATGACACAAACATTATCTACAATGCTAAGACTAGTGAAGACTTACAGGAAATCATAAATGATGACCTCGTAAAATACAAGCTCTGGACTGATGGTAACAAATTATCGCTAAATGAAGATAAGACTAAATTTATGATTTTTCGACAACACAATAAGGCAGATATAAACCCTCAGATAAATATTGGTTCTACACAACTACAGAGAGTAAAGGAAATAAAGTATCTTGGACTTACTCTCGACGAAAAGCTAAACTGGAGCACTCACATCTACTCCAAAATAAATATGATAATCCCTTTACTGGGGGCTATAAAAAGAATGAATATTGCCCTAAGTAGTCAAACGGCAAATCTGGTATATAATGCACACATACTCTCACACTTCAAGTACAACATTCTCATCTGGTCGCAATGCTCTAAGTTTTTATTAAATAAGGTGCAAGTAACAATGAACAGGGCAATAAAATCACTATACAACATACCATGGTTTACATCTACTAGAGAAATATTACAAAAGACAAACAAATTAAGCCTAAATCAGATAATCAAATTGGAGAAGGCTAAATTCATATACAAATTGATGAACAAGCTAATCAAAACAAACCTGAAGATCACCACTGCTTCTGAACTCCATACCCACAACACTAGACGAAGGAACGAAATAAGAAAGACTACAGCAAACACGGAAAGACTGCGCACAGGACTACTAGCAACTTCCAGTGACGTATACAATGCACTCCCAACTGAGATAAAAAATACTCCCAGACTACACATCTTCGCAAGCAAAGTAAGGGACCACATTACCAACCAGGACATGTAAAGTAAAGTTGAGATATTTTTTAGATTCTATAACCTACTACCTCTTATTTCCTTTGTAACTAACAGTAGTAATGGTGGTACTATTATAGTAGCTTTGATGAAAGTAAAATAGAAACAAATTGTAGAAAAATTGTAAGCTTGTAATTTCTAAATACTAAGTAGCTTCTATTCCTAAGTATACTAAAACTTTACTTGGCAATGTAGTATGGTGCTGTGTGACATTCAGTTTAGGGATCAGTTTAGTGATCATAGGATCAAATTGTATATATTGGACTAATGTATTTTTACAATTATCCACAGACCATGTAGTGGTGTCTGTTGATCATGTCAAGTATAATCGAGTATAATTAAGTACAATAGTAGATAATAAAAATTCTAATTCTGTCATATAGTTAGATAACTTCACAACCTCTTCCTAATACCAGCACTAGCTGCCTGGAAGAGGGAATGGTAGATAGGAAGCATTTACTTGAAAATACAGGGCAGACTGTTTTGGGTTAAATTGTTGTAGATTGACAATAAATAATAAATAAATAATAATAATAAAAGTAGTGCAAATGCAATTAGAAGCATATTTGGAGGAAAACAAAATTACATAGTTATGGAATGGAAAACCTTGATAGATGACAGTGGCTGTTTTTCTTGATTTAAAGCGTGAGTTTGAAACAATCAGCAGGGAAATACGCATAATAAAACTAAGAAAGTACGGAGACAGAGGAACCGGAAACGAGTGGTTCAAGTCGTATTTATCTGATCGCACTCAGATAAAAAAATTAGATAAGAATAAATCAAACCCGATTACCGTTAACATAGGAGTGCCACAGGGTACAATTTTATCTACCATTCTCTTTATACTATACATAAATGATTTGCCAAATACTCTCAAAAATGCAAAGATAGTATTATTCGCAGACGACACACTATTATACGTAGCCGGGAAAGACATTCATCGATGGATATGAATAAACTAAGCCTAAATGTGTCAAAAACAAAATGTATGGTGCTAAATAATGTTAACAGGATAAGACTAAAATTAAATAATGAAGATATTGCCCAGGTAGATATAATCAAGTATCTGGGAGTAATGGTTGATAACAAATTGAAATTCTCTTCCCACATAAACTTAATATGCGCGAAAATAGCAAAAAAGATTGGTTTATTAAGAAGAATAAGAAAAAACATGGACACAGATACTGCAATTTGTGTATATAACACAATTATACTTCCCCATATGGATTATTGCGCAACTATTATATATTGCTGTAACGCTGGAGAAGTTCGCAGGTTGCAAAAACTCCAAAACCGGGCTATGCGAATATTATTACAGAGAACCAGATTTGAAAGAATTTCTTATATGCTGCGTGGCTTAATCTGGATGACTGTGTATCAAAGGATCTGCTTCAAGGTTCTGATGTTTATTTTTAAATTAAAAAATTATATGTTACATGATTATTTAGTGGACTTTGTTGAATATGTACATGAGGTTACAAACTATCAATTAAGAAATCTAAATGATTTCAGAGTGGTTAAATATAAGAAAACTAGTACACAAAATACATTACTAATTTAAGGACTAAAAATGTATAATGAATTACCAGATATATGCAAGAACGAAACAAGTATGACTAGATTTAAGAGAAGCATCATAGATATAGTGAAAAATAAATAAATATTTATTGTAATGTAAACAAGGATTTTATCCAATAAATTTCAATTTCAATTTTAAATACTGGTAGATATTACACATGATAAAAGATTTTTAAGCCAACATTTCTGGCTTTGTCTAGCGCAAGATGTTATCATACCTTTAGGAAAGTAATCAATGAAAAAGTTTCCGTCAGCAGCCCAAAAAATAAATTTCATTGCCTTGCAGCACACTGAAGTTTCCAATGCAAGCAGTTTTCAATTTCATACTATGCTTTGTCTTTTATATTGAGAATAAAACTGATAGGACCCTGTTTTAACTAGTACAATAAACCTGTTCTACAACCGAAAAAGTTACGGCAAGTATTTAGTATTCTACAGATCAAGTATGAAAAAGGCATTACCGATTCTATTTTACATATTGCCTACGGCGCTCCAATATTGTTTTCTACTGCCTATGACTGAATAATAAAATTTTACCAATAATTATTTCTTTAGTGAAGATTAATTAATTTTTCCCAAAATCAATTTTTCTTCCAGACAACAACAGTATCACTAGTTGAAAGCCTTCTGAATGAGTTTTATCATCCGACAACAGCAAATTGGCGGAAACGTGATATAGAATTGGAATTGCTGGCATTCAAAAATCAACCAAATGCATGGCAGCACTGTATATGCTCGCTGCAAGGTTTCTCCAATCAGTTCCTATGGTTCTTTAATGCATCTACAATTGAACATACAATCATACGACGATGGGCAACATTGCGACCGTCAGATCGTGCAACAATGCGTGATACTTTATGGACAACATACGCAAATTTGCCATTAGATGTACCAAAAAGACAACGAGATACTATAGCACAACTAATAGCGCTTATGGGAAAACGCGAATTTCCCGATGATCATCCTAATTACATGAATCATGTTATAGAATTATTAAGAAGTAAATTTCCTCTGGGCATTGTTCTTCTTAGGACATCATCAGAGGAATTAGTTAGTACCAGAGAAGATGTATCTTCTGATAGGAAAAAATATTTTCATTCCTGGTAAGCTTGCTTGCATATGGATTACTCTTTCTTTTTGAATCAATGTTTTTTTTATTTTCTTAATTTTTCGAATTTAGCGTATCCTTGTGTATGCCAGAGGTTGTAGATATTCTAGGAAAATTTTTAGCCATTTCAGTATGCCATCTAAATGGCACAGATCTAAATTTAAATACGAATAATTTAATAGATCTTAGCCTACATTCATCACTGCCAAATGACAATCGAATTAGGTAAGTTATTGAATGATAAATCGAGTTACGTTTCTTTATTTTTCTTAGGTGAATGAAATCATACATTTGAAAGTTTATGCACTTTTAATGGGAGGAACCAACAAAATAATTTTTCCGAACAAGTGTACTGATCACGCCAGACTACACTCGCATTCGCAACCCCAACATATTTCTCCTTTTATTAATTTTTTTTAATTTTATTTGTATTCGATTTCAACTACCATATTTGTAAAAGTCCAGAAGATTCCACAAGTGACATACTCTCTATGGCTTTGAGAAATATTTGGAAATACAAGGAATATTTATGTATGTATCTAAAATATAACGGAAAAAAAGAAGTGCATCATTTATTTTGAAAAAAATATATATATATGTATATATATATGCACTAGTCAGCTGATCCTTAATTAGATTCTGGAACGCTTACAACCGTGTCAACTTACGCGGACCGAATTCCTAACCAATATTAGCTTAATTCCACTAGATAGAAAGTTTTGGAAGCTCAAAACCAGGAGATTTGCTTAGACGCGTTCTAAGCGGTTGTGGTCGCATCCGGTCCATTGTTTAACTTAAAAGCTTTTGATCTATTCAAAACATCTGAAAATATGGGCAATTTATATCAATTCCATATTAATTTTGCTTGAACGTTTGCGTCGAATATTTGCCGCCATATTTAATATGTCCTAAGGTCTCTCTCCTTTCTCCATATAGTGATTAGTTGATTCATTTATCGCGGTAACACACCTAACAAGAGGAGATTGTTTAACCAATTTCAATTTTGATTTTTCAGTACATTAACAATAGAGCTCCTGTCTTGCATTCAACATCTATTTTCATGGATACAGTTGGACAGTTTGATCTCAGACTGCTTTATTATAAATATATTTGAGTTGGCACGTTGGAGAGAGCAGCAGTGCGAAGTGTCTGTTGCATCACTGTCAGCCTTGAACGAACTGTTTTATTTGCAGCGCGCTATACCGTTGCCGAAAACTATTATAAATGGAATTAAGGAACTACTAGAGCAAAACAATCTGGACAAATCCAATGAAATGTAAGTAGTAAAATAATCTACACAATAACGTAATTTTTTACAAAGAAATATTTTATTAAATAATAAAATTAATTTCAGGTATCAAGATAAATTCACCGAACTTTTAAGACTGTACACAAATAAATATTGGGGTAAATTAATTGATGATGCTGAAATTTTTCCCAGAATAAATTATGCTCTCTATCACTACACATTTGTTGGTAAGTTTTTCAAAATAGTTATGCAGTACTTTGAAGTGAAGGATAATGTTGTTGTTGTTGCTGCTTTAGGCTATGGTGCTTTAGCATTCACTGAAAGACTTGAAATTTGGTCTCCTCTGATTAAGGGACTTGCACCTAGTGCATTTGGGCAGTACACCGAAGTTATGCATTTACTAGTTAGTGGTATTCTGAGAAAAATGCAATTTCGTTTTGATCAGGAGCAGGAACTAGATATGCTCGATAATGAAACTCTTGACGATAATGTAGGCATTTGTTATACATATTCTGTAGAATTTAATTTATTTTAAATGAACTTCTTTTCACAGATGGAGACTGAATGGCAACATTACTTAAATCAGTGTATTGAAACAATATCACTTGTAGCTGAAGGACGTCCAATTCCAGTGTTTGAGCAAGTCTTTAATGATTGGCAGCGCCCTTTTGAAATATTCATGTCCCTAGAAAAAGCCATTGATGGAAAAAGTCTTGACATTTCGGATCAAACAAAGTGCCATTTCATTCATTGTATTCTTCGTGATCTTACATCCTTATGTCAAACTATGGTTAGGCTAGCACCCATACTTGAAGGCTATTCAGATAAATGTCCAGACAACCTAATTAAAATGACTCAATGTCTATTGTTTGCTACAAAATTTTTAAATGGAAAGAAATTATATTGTCTGAATTTTGAAAATTCAAATTTAATGTCGGACTTCAACGAATTGTAAGTATTGAAATAGAATATCTGTAAAATGTTGCAATTTATTATAATCTTTCCTTAAAATCTGTTTTTCAGACTTGCTCAAACTCTTTCAGCAATTAGAAGTCTTCTAGCATGGTCACCTATTTTGAAGTCTGAAGGTGAATTGAAGCAATTGATTGAAAATGTTGGACAAATCTTATTGCCGTCAGCTCAGCAAAATTGTAGAATTGTAACCCTTGCTGCAGGTAAGTGAATTTAATAATAATCAACCCAAAATTTTATATTTAAAGTGTAATTAGTATACAAGCGGCAAAAAATTTCGAATATAATCATCGTAAAAATTATCAGATGAAATTTTAAAGAAAAACGAGTAGATAAGAGTAAAACGCACTAATATTATTTGCAAATTTGATTGAATAAACGATAGGAAAATGAATATATAATAATAATTTATTAGCTTAACAAAGCCTTTTTTACAACAATAATTTACATTTTCTATCTTACATAAGATATAATATTCTTTTTGAAATTTCTAACATTTATTGTCTATCCGGCAGCTCATTAAACATACGTAATCCTCTAAATATTATGTTGTTCTGAGTTCCTAAAAAGATGGCAGTCTGAAGTCATTTGCAGATCTTAGTTTATACGGCTGGCTATCATGCACGTAATTTACTTGTCCAGTTAAATACTCCGGTAGCATGTTGTGTCTTATTTTGAATATGAAATTTTTATTTTTTTCACACATCAATTTTTAAATTTTTAAAATTGTCACAAAATATCCTATTTGAATGAGACACGACTGCAATTTCGGCGGCAGAACGCGCCCGGTCGTCGAAGTCGAATTTTGAGTAATGTTGTAAGTGTCGTCGCAGTCGCAATGCTGACGACAACATAAAGCGATAAAAATTAGGCGCCGCATTTGTACTTGATATCAGCGTGATGTCAGACTTTGACAAATATCGCAGTCGCAATTCTGTACAGTTTCTAATGTTTTGTGCATGTTCAACTCTAATTAATTATGAAAAACTTCAATAACTATCATAAAAGATGGTCGCTATATTGTACAGAAATTGATTGATTTTGAAACTCTGGTGATATTTCATTTAAGTACATCCCAATTAGTGGTGTGCTTTGAAACATGCCAGATATCCGCCCTACATTCTTGGATGGATGGATTGAGAGAGAGATTGAGACCGTTTTGGATTCTAGGTTCATAGATAAATCTCGTCTTGCAAAGGTGAGCACTGAGAAAAGAGTGCCCGATGTGATTTGACACTAAAATTCTCAGGGTTGGCTTGTTTAGACCCAAGATTTTATTCGTTAGGTTTGGGTAGCGCTTACCCCACAGTTTATTTGTAATTCTCCCCGAAGGGTCATCTAACCAAAGGCGACTGTGTTTTGGCGATCAGCCCAAACCGAAAAAATAAAGACAAGCTGTTCTGGTTCAATCCCGATAATGGAGGAAGATTTCTCACAGGCTGCACAAGGACGAGCAATCTCGTCCGCCCTTTCTTTCCCGCTCATATTGCTGTGATCTGGCACCGACAGGAGGAGTGCCCTGTTATTCCGAGGGAGGGAATCCAGGGTTGTCTTACACTACAATACTAGTTTATAGGTTGTAAAGGGTTTAGATAAAGCCCTGACAGCTGCTTGACTGTCTGAGCAGATAGCAATCTTCTTGTTCTCAGTGTGAGATACCTTTCCGCTTCAAGGATGGACTTGATTTTCGCCTGGAAAACCATGATATGGCTCTCAAGGATTATGGCAAAATCCATATGGGGCTCCTCGTCGAAAATGTCTGCTCTGATGTTTTCTTCGGATTTGGAGCTATAATTGTAGATAATAACAGGGTTTGTCAATGGGTGAAGCAAAGAATTTGATTCTTATTCTGCCTTGGATGGAATTCTGCATTTAAAATTGCTTTTAGAGGGCAGGTTTAATCTGGGGATTTTTGGATAGAATTACTACTGCCCAGCAAAGGACAGTTCTGAGAAGTATGTTCTTAATTTTGTGCTATTTTCGTATCATAAACAAATATACCTAGGTGCAGAAGCTCACAATGATGAAATTTTTTTGTGCAATAGGTTTTCGTTGAGAAATCAAGCTCTTGCCATATAGAAATTTAATTTCATACTGACTGCCCTGTATTTACAAGAAAACTTCTTTTCGTTTAGAGATGAATTTTAAATGGCTTTTATTTTTAACATTTGTCTTCGCTCCTATTGGAGATAAACAAAGAGATATAGTCTTCTAGATAAGTTATGAATGTACAAAATGGCGTTAAGAGTAAAAAAGGCATGAGCACCGTTACCAACTGAAGCGGAGATCTTATAATTGATTCTTGTGGTTTTCTTTAACTAGTAATCGTAAGTTCTTTATATACATATTATCCTGGTAACACTGTGTAGAAGAACCAAATGCCAAGGTAGATCATATCGTCAGCTATCAAAGGAGAACTATTAAAAAAAAACTAGAAATAACTGGTGGCAAGTAAATTGAAAGATGACGTTATATGCGCGATAGAGTAAATGAAGCACGGTTTTTAACACAATAGAAGAAACCAAATATTTCATCAATAATCAAACAACTTTCGGTGAAACAACATTCATCGAGAAAAGACTACGCAAAGAGACTGGCTAGTCTACAGCGCTCAAAAGAAATCTTCAACAAGGATCCCTACTTAATAATAACCAAAGACTGTCCAGATATTTGAAACGTAAGAGGCATTCTACAAGAGTGATCGGAACAATTTAATCGCATTTCTAATAGCACCTGGACAGGTATTCATTGTATTCTCTGTTGATAGCTTGGGAGAAGCTTAAAAAATCGCGTACTGTTGCCGGGTATTAATTAAGGTCGTAGTCTGGTAACTTGGTTTGGAAAAATCGATCTTCTTTTTTTTACATATCTCGAAAGTACTATATATTAAGAATATACTGTCAAATTTTTAGACCGAAATTCGAAATATTGATGAAGTTATAGCACATATACGTGAGCGCTTAATATTAGCTCGCACCGAGCAAACGGCCGGACCCCTCTATTACCTATACCACAAATAAGAAAAATACAGATAAACACCCACCGTACTTGAAACTGACGCTAATTATTGCGGCTAACCGACAACGTCTAACCGACAAACAAGTGCTTAAAGCTTTTCTCTCACATGCCATCTACCAAAATCTCATTTTTCAAGAGAGATGTAAAGATAAAATTGAAAGCAAAAACGGAGGGCTGCGAGAGAGTTCAAAAACAATCAAGTTTGAACAGCGATCGTACGACGTACGGTGCAGTGTTGCAGGCAGAAACATATAACCATTGAGTCGCTGCGCTGTATCGTAAGCGTAAGTGTAACCCCCGGAATAATCTCAAAGAGAATCTCTCGCAAAAGCTTCAAAGCTCTTTTTCGATACAATGTGCTTTCTATTTCAGTTGGTGATTGAATGTCACTGATCCCCATAAGGTCTGGACATCTGGGTTTATCTGTGCCTATACCTATACTATTACCTATATATTTATACCTGCTTCGAGCGTCGGATACCTTGTGTATACTAAAAGTTTTACCTGTTTCTTCACATACATTTATTTTGGAGCTCAGTTAAATCGAAATTCAAAACGAATAGTCCGTGTACTTTGTGCGTAAAAATGGATTGGAAAGGAAACTTTAAACGCGTTTTTCTCGATACAACGTTTTTAAGGTCGGCCAGGGTAATAAAAAATTTGCTATCCAACCGATTGGTCTGAAATTTGGATATATTCTTCTACTCATGAATAGCTCTCGCAGGAACTATCTTTTTTTTTTCGTCACTAACTTTCCATTTTACAGCCCGATTTCCACTAAAAAAACGTCACTTTTTTTTCGAAGCCCACAATTATCATATTTTTCAACAAAATTGTTTAATCCTAGTTCAAACCAGAATGATAAGCTTACAGAACAATAATCTTTTGGACTTTTTTATTTGAGATGTCCTAAAGCGGCGAAATCACTATACAAAAAATTAAAAAACAAAAACAAAATTTTTTTTGGACACTTAGATACTATTAATAACATATTAAAAAATCCAATAAAAAAAATTCTCGAAAAAAGCATTAAAAAACGTGCAAGTTACCAGACTACGACCTTAATCTATCACAATAGTCTGCATCATATCACATACGTGCCTTTAGCAACTCCCATATAGATTCAGATCCAATCATATTAGAGCATGCTGGGAACTGATTCAAATTTATTTTTGATCTTTAATTAAAGCTTTAGTTGTAAATAATAAATTGAGTCCTTTTGGAGGTTTGTAAGTTGTAAGTTTAGACTGCATTCCTAGAGCTCTAATTATCACTATTAGAAGTGCCATTCTGGTTTGATACCACTACATGTGCGATCTGTATTCGGTTAGAAGTGCTGTTGCTCAAGGCATAGAAATGGAAATTAAGCTTAAATCCAACCTGTGGAGAGTTTAAGCAGGATCCTTGCACGTTTAGCTTTCTGCATAGTTTTTTTTTTATTAACCATTCTCCGCTAACAGTGTTCTTTTATTTCAGCTCAATTACTTCTGAGTATATCATCTGTGATTCGGCCAAAGTATATGCTTGAATGCCATTCCATAATACAATTGGTTCAGGCTGGTTCAGCGCTTCCTCATCTTTCAAAACAAATTGTTGTTGTAATTCATCAAATGTTAATAAATTGCTTGGTGCTTCCTTGGCAAAATGTTTCCAATCAGGAACAAGATTTCGAAAAACGTGGTCTCTTACTGCAGGAATACGTAAATTGTTTGGCCCATAACTTTCTTAGTTTAGATCATACAATCGTCGGCAATGGACAGGAGTCAAAAATTGTTACCTTAACTACGTCAATTTTACCAGTTCTTAGAAATGTTCTTGATTACTTCAAGGAAAATAGTTCGGCTGTGAAGCATATGTTAACTAATGCGTTCAAGGTAAAAAAAAACACGTTTTGGGGATTATTTGCAAATATTTTAAAATACTTTTTATATTTTTTAGCCCGTTATTACAAAATCTCTATCGATATACAATACATATGGTTCAGCTAGCAATGAAATTTCAGCAACAGTTTCGGATTTCTCTTTGAGCGTACTTCGGACTCTTCAAATTCAATTGGGTGTAGCTTTTGTGAAGGACATGCTGACAATATTTTTGGAATCTTCTACACGGTACCTAGAAAAAAGACTGAATACAATTTTTTTATTGGAATACGTACAAAAATTTTTATTTTCAGCGAACAATTGACCGTACGAAAACTTAAAGTAATGGAGAATATCCTTCAGATGCTGATACTTGTCGTTGAACAGCCAGGAAATTCTACAATGGTACTCATTCCATCAATTTTGAATCTATCTCTAGATCATATACTACCTTTACTTTTGGATGATAAAAATCTTGTCGACTACTCAGATGTAGCGTATTTGCTTTATTCACTTTTCGATGGGTAAATTTTATTCTGAATTGTAATGTTGCGCCAATACCACCTAACGAAATGCATAATAATTTTTTTAGAATTCTTCATCACCGTTGGCAGTATTTCTATAAATCACAGGTTCAACGAGGATTTTCTCCAGGGGCAAGTGATTTTATTGCCCCAGCCGATGATGCACCACAACATGGTGAACAGCTTCTTGCTATTCTAACATCTTATGGACGAGCTCTTGTCAGCGGAAATGATCCTCATATTACAAGGACGGTCTTAACATCGATGCAAAGCTTAAACGAACGATGGAAACTTTATCACAGAGATTTCTTCAAGGCCAACCTTTTAATATCATTCCAGTGTGCATTAATAAATGCCCTCCTCTCATCCGAGGGTGCTTTGCACTTTGACTTATTACTTAATGTGCTGTATGCAATGGGACAAGTTAACATATCCAAATTGCATGAAGCGTTCGTATCTCTGGGATACATGTCTGAGTCGAAGATGATTGAAGATATTTGTCTAGCAACTGTAAGTATATTTAATAAATTGTTTTTTCTTTTAATTTAATGAAATTTTCGGATACTTTTATTCAATTCTGTTTTTTTTTTCTATTGCGTACACATATATTTCCTTATTTTGTGCAGCTTTTGCTTGCTTTTGTTTTTTTAGATGTAAGGGAAAGCTCTGATGTGTTTTAATTCATAAAATTCTATTCATTGTTAGTTGGTAAGTAGATTAGTGGACTGTAGTTTAGACATTTTATCTCTAAGAGCTCCAAAGAGCCAATAATCGTTCAAAGAAAAGAGGTTTGATAAATTTCTTTCAGTTGTAAGTTCAGGTTAAAAAGGCCATCAGTTGAGGATGTAGAATTGCTTCAAATATTGATGTTAAGAAAGGAGCCGTTTTTGAACCGCTTCATTATTGGAGGCAAAAAGTGGATAGTTTAATAAAAGGAAAGAAAGTAAAAAAAAACCAATGTCAAACTTAGGAAAACTTAAAAATGTAAAAAGCAAATCTTCAACAATCTTACTCTTTGGTAATCCGTGTTTTTGGTGGGGTCGCAAGGGAGAGGTATGCTATAAATATTTGCTTAAACAAAATGTCACTGCTGATCATTATTGTGTGCAACTTCGTAGTTTGATGGAGAAATGCAGACTAAATGTTCATCTTTGGCTAACAGAAAGGATGTAAGGTTTTAGGAAGGTTTGAATTAAAAGTGCAGGTAATATTTAACCATTGTCTATCATTGTTGGTTGCAACATATCAGTATGATTAATTTTTGATGATCGCTAGTTCTGATGGGGTCGGTGTGTTATAACAAATATCCAGCGCCTATGGGCGAAAGTGATGTTCTGCAGTATTCAAGAAGAAGATTTCAAAGAATGCTCTAATGTTGTCTACCATTATAAGTTTCTGTCTTTGCTTCGAAATGAAAAAATGTATTTCTCCAATATAAAATCAACGATGTCTCGACCTGATGCAGAGAAGTCCTCAAGTTTTCTTTGGAATCGTTATCCATTATTGGAGGCCGATAAAGGGTATACTTGGATCTGTAAACTATCCGACTCCTGAAATTGGGATGCGAGCTCTCTGGATCCGTATCCGAACTATCCGGATTTAGACAAAGAAATAGAGCTTCAAAATTTCATCTAGATTCCATTGCTTCATTGGGAATATATAGATTTAATGATTTTTCAATTTTCCCAATGAAACAATGCAATCTGGAGGAAATTTTGATCATTTTTTGCTTAGTTTGGATCTGGATAGTTCGAATCTGGATCCAGATAGCTCGAATCAGGATCCAGATAGGCTCTCGCATTCAGATTTCAGGGATCGGATAGTTTGCAGATCCAGGTATGCTGATATTCGGATATTAGAAAATCCGGATCCAATATTCAGTGTAGATAAGCATAATTTCTTCTTAGAAATTTACAGAAAATATTTGGGTAGAATTTATATTCACTTTGGCGGAGTTTTTTTTTCAGATACAATAATTTCATGTGAGCCTTTGTCGGCCTCCAATAATGGATAACGATTCTAAAAAAAAAATTCCCGGATTATCCGGATAGCCGAATTTTGAGGAATCGGATCCTAATTATTCCGGATAAAAAATTATTCGGATACTTTCATCTCTAATGCAGCTATGCTCATATAATTTTACATAAAAATTTCATGGATAAAATTTTCACTAAATTTCTAAGAAAAAATTTAGGCCTTCCCTACATCAGGTCGATGCATCCTTGTTTATACATATATTGCAGCGAGGCATCCATATAATCAAGTGCATAGACATAAAACCTATTCGACCAATCTATACACCCCCCATCCGTTCCTTTCATTCCAATAATAGCAACACTTTACTCAGCTGAAAACAAAAATTGCTTCGTTCGACATCAGTTTACAAAAGAAAAATGAAAAAGTCTTGTCAATTCATTTCATTGCTCGGAGCTTCGCTAAAGTTAGCCAAGATTTGTCAGTTTATCTTGTCGATTAATATGAACTGAGTGGCATCACATTTGACTATGGGCCTTTCTTATCTGTTATTACTTGTTTGTATTATAATTATGTCGTGAAACTTGATTGAAAGTTGAGGTTTAGGCCCCTTACAGGGGCTCTGGAACACAGGCCATAAAAGGACCATTGTTCACCCTCCAGACTAATGAACAATTGTTCATAGGTCCCAACCGGACTCTCTTATAAATTTAAGTATTGGCTCCCAGCCCTCCTTGCCGGCTTGGTGCAGCTGGTCCAGGTGGTGTGAGCCAAGAAATCTGTAGCGGTTTCCCGAGAGAGCTAGACGGTGACAAAGAAAGTGATTCACTGTCTCGAGTCCCTCTCTGCATCCCCTACATACAGGGTCAGCAACAAGCCCTATCCTATATAGGTGACTTCTGAGATGGGCGTGCCCAGTGAGAACTGACATGTCGTGAAACACACAATACTTCTTTTTTCGATCACACTTGAATAAGAATCATTCCTTTGTGTGAAAATGTAATGCTCTTGGTTGTACGCTAGTTCATACTTTTTTCGGTACTCTGTCGCTAAGATGGTTTCGGAAGCAAGCGATCAATTAATACGATACTAATGATTGGCTGCCTGCCTATGACACTAAACATGTTTTTTTCCTAACGTCTGCTGAAGTACACTGGTTGACCTTCATAAGTTGAATTGTTTAAGACGGAGGTGTAATATTTTCTACCATCATTGGGCTGTCTCAGCTGTCGATTAAAAAAGAAATATTTATAATAATGTTGATCTCGCCGTGAGTTTCAAATCAGTTTCGTCATCTTTTTTAATGTTTCACCTTACATGCCTTCTCAACAAAGTAGTGCAATGCATCAAAGGATATTTTCTGGTTAGTCAAAGTACAGTATATATATATAAATAAAAAACTAAACCCTCGATTAGGTAAAACCCGTCGGTGATCGTTCAGATCTCTTCCTAATACCAGCACTAGCTGCCTGGAAGAGGGAATGGTAGATAGGAAGCATTTACTTGAAAATACAGGGCAGACTGTTTTGGGTTAAATTGTTGTAGATTGACAATAAATAATAAATAAATAATAAATAATAAAGTATTTTAATTATTCATAAACATGCTATCTGCACTGTCATTTAATTCTATCTTAAAACTACAAATCAATATCATTATATTATTCTACATCTTTATTTTCATGTTATAATTTACATTGAAAGCAGTATACGTCAGTACAATACAGCTTTCAATAACACAGTAAACTTTAATGTCTTCAACAGTGCAATTAGCTCAGTACGTCATTTCTGTCTTCAAGAGTACTGGCTCATGTACATGCGCCAAGTGCAGCACAAATCCATGAAGAGTTAACTGGGCTGTCATATTTTGAGTTTCGTTGTATTACAGCAATCGACAGTACAAGCACTGCATTGCAAAGCATGCTATACCAACATCAATGGCAAAATGAAGTTCGCAGTAAAATTTCAAATAGCAGCAGCAAGCATAGTTGTTCTAAAAAGAATTTTTTCGATAGCATAGCAAGTATAGCGCAACCACATGGAAATTTGCTGGCGATTTTAAACCCTTAATAGAAGTACGAATAAAATTATAGTGCCTGTAATATTAATCGCCGGTGCACTTAAAATCTTTTTAATTTTAATCTACCACACTTTATACTTTTAAAGTGACATCGTTGATATGCACCCCGCTCTCGTCATGCGCACTACAGTTCAGTATAACATGTCAGTGACAGTGCATTTAAGACGTGTGGTGATAACAAAAAGTAACTTCAGAATTGGACAAAATCCATACCGCCCACCCACCATTAAAGCTTAAATCGCCCACTAGTGGGCAGTAGGGACAGGTTGACTACCCCCCGTCTTGGGTCGCAGGATTGCTGGAATTATCTGGTGGTTAGAAGCTGTTTTCCTGATAGTGTATTTTTAATTAGATTTGCTTTTACAAATCGCTATATATCTTAAACTGTTATTTTACCAAAAGTATTATTCCCACTTTCACTGAGAGCGGCTTTCATACTGCTGATCACATTAAATTGAATTGTTTTTGGGTAGTGTGAGTTGTTTACGGATGGTATTTCTTTGGGGAATGTATATTTTCATTGGTCTGTGCTATGGTTTGTGTTCCTCTTGATTGAGTGTGGAGTGATTTAATTGTTTAGTTTAACATGCTCCTATCCTTGTACGTAACATTTAGTCCAGACCCATATATATATATGTATGTATATTGATATACTAAAGCTAACTAAAATGCTCAAATAGCATAGTTATCATTTTTGTTATTTTATAATAGTTAAACACTGCTACTGCAAGCTTGTATTCAGATATTTTTAATAGATACATTGTATTTTTTCATAACCCTTCCAAAGGATTTACCAACATTTTCACAAAAGATGAATCAACTAATTCAAGATACACGCTGCATACGATTATCATCACAATAATATGAAGAATTTTCGCACTTCAGCGACCATGACGATGGCGACGACGACGGCAAACAGATGGTTGTTTATCTGTGGTTTTTATACTAGCGTTAAATATATTTCAATTAATCAAGCGACACAATACAATTCCCAGGTCCTGTAAGGGCGTGCAGGAATTCATTTTTATATACTATTGCAGTTCAGCAGACGAGTCTCTCAGAGAGTTGTTGTCATTTACGCGCGGCAAAAATGTAATTTTTACAAGAAACATTTTGTGATAACTTTTGATTTGAAGTATTTTAATTTTTGTTTTGGTACAGCTTTATTTTTTTCGCATTTTAATTTAATTTAATTTTCATGTTATCAGTTTTTTTCATTTTTCCTTTTTTAATTTTGTTTGAATTTTATTTAGATTTTAGACAATAAGAGAAGCGGAGAAAAGACGTTCGAGGAAGTAACAATGTTTGAATTGTTGCTAATTTCTCTTCCTATTTTAAAATTTTGTGTCATTAATTCATTTTTATTTCTAACTTTTATTTATGTATTGAGTAGTAGAAATAGGAGTAGTATGATAACACTATCATTCGCTAGGTAATTTTCATTAAAACATTGAAATTATTATATTTAAGAAAGTATACATCAAATAAATCGTTGAATATTTGAAGTAAAATAACTGATAGTCTTATCTTTAGTGGTAATAATGTAATTTTAGTAATGTTTTATATAAATCTACAAGCGTATTCTCTGTATTCTTTGGAGAAAAACAAAAATATTATTAATAATAATAATAATTGTGAACGTTAGAGGAGCGCTCCCTACTCGGTGTAGAGAGTATATGGTCGTTTTAAATAATATGTAAACGTAACTAACAGCAGATATACAGAAAACAAATATTTAAAAAGTAAAATTACAAGTAATAAAATAAAAAAAATAAAATTATAGGAGAAACGATTAAAAACATACATCCTCACAACAAACACATACACACAAAACCTTCATGGTGGAATATAAAAGACCCAAGAAATATGTAATTGTGTGATTTTTTGTATCATGTTGTGTATTATTTTATATAAAAAGCGAAAAAACATTTCATATCTTGAAAAATAAAAAAATACAATAAAAATATTTGTTTTCTTTGAGGAGTTTTACGTAATTGTTGGTTCATTTCAATTACTTACCTAGGAAAGTTGGGCTTTGTGTTACGAACCAAGTAAAGGCTGAAACGAATTCACCCCCGACGAGTTTTCAAAGAGCTGCTGTTGTGAAGAAAAACTTATGGAAATGCGTAAAACATATAAAATTCTTGCGCTTGAATTAGACAAAGAAAAATTAACAGAGTTTCTTTCGAGCTTTATTGTTATCAATCGCCTAAGTAAATAAATAATAGATAAAATCGAAGACAATTACATCTGCTGTGTTTTAATATTTTGCCACAGGATGCCATGGTTTTAATAAGTCTTCAGTCTCCGTTGCTGACTATATTTTGATTAATTATTTTATATAGATTTGCAATAATAACGTTTTTTTGCAGAAGTTTTAGGCCTGGCGGACATTAAACACATTACAGCATAGGCAAATGGGTAGTGAATGAGTAAAACCATTCCTTTGCTACGACTCTGTTACGAAGCGCATATTAAATACAGGAAAAATATATCTCTACTTTACCTCTTTTGGTAAACGGGTAGCAATTTTGTCTCAATTAAACAATTTGACTGTTCGGTAGTACTACACTGAGCTAGACGCGACAGAAGCATAGGAAAATTGTATGACGATCACAGAATATACAACCGAGACACTGATTTGCTGCATCTCTGCTGTGTGAAATATACACTTTTAGAAAAAGTGTGTACGTCAAAATGTGCGTGGTGTTACACTCGAAAAATCGGCGGTGGTGTACTGAATAAATAACGTACACATCTATATGAGAAATATCAATGCTGAATATCATGGAGCATCTCATATCCATCTTCTACTATTACTCCACCCAAATTCATTTGCATTTTCTAAATCATAATTTCCATCTTTTTTTACGTTTTTCCTTAAAAATTTTTCAATCTGAATAGATTACATGGATATGAGCTATTACCACATCCTCATCGTTTTAAATGTCGTTCCATATCCATATTGAACTCGTTTTCCATTGCTTAAAGTGCATTTTTCTTGAAATATCATTGAAAATAAATTTAGACTGGCAGATTTTTTCATTTCATTCGTCGTGCGATGAACTCCCACTACCGCTCATATATGGCTTTTTGGCTGAGTGTTCACCTCATCTTCTAAATAATATACATTGAAAGCTTTATTTATGTGGCTCGAAAATCAGCAAATTTCGTGTAGGTACTTCCCTATCATTATTACGCTTCCAATGACTGCTCATTCGTTAAAATCGGTGACATAAAACTCGCCAAAAAGATTTTTTTCATAAAAAACAATGTCACCGATATTGACGAGTGATGGCTCATTCGACGAGAAATAAGAAAAGAAAAAGAAATTTTCACAAAAATTCAATAAAATTCTCAAAATGAGACCAATAAAACTAGAAATACATTTTACCGGACCTTATGATATCAGTTTTTTGGAAATAATTTTTCGGGTATATATAGGTATATTCTCTGATTGTTTGTAACTTAGATCATATAACGAAAAGCTGATAGGATGCTGTGTAAAATTCGTGTACGTGTGATAAGCATTTTCGGTCAGTTTGACAATTCTAATTTATTTCTGACATCTCAGATTTTATGACAAGAAGTTCGGGCTTGAATTGGCGATTTTGTAGTAAATAACTAATTAAAAGTGATTTTTACTTAATAGTAGTGTGGTACAATAGTGAAATATTGTTTTGTGAACGGGGTTTTATAGAATCGAGACTCCGGAGTCTTGAATTATCGTGATGAAGTGCGCTGTGCTACAGAAACAACCGGTGATATTCTCTTAGGAAGTCATTTTGCAGGCAAGCTTAATTCTTTTAATAATTAATTATAGTGTTTTAAATAAAATAAGAGTGAAATATTTATAAATATAAACAGGCGTGGCAAAAAAAAAATTAACGTTATCAAATGTCGGTTTGTTTGTTTATAATTGTATTGTCATTGTCTCCTTAAGTTACAGTAGCTATACCTTAGAATATAGAGACAACAAGAAGTGTTGATACCTGTAAAAATCGTGTGCATGAGCGTGGGTGGATTTTTTCAGGGTCCCGTGAAGTAGGTCAGCAGTATATTAAAGAAAGAGCAAATGTATTTACAGCTGTCAAACGAAGTTTCATAATTTGCAACAATTTAAATTTAATTTAAAACTTGTGAAAAGTGAAAGATATTTTATTTAACAGTAGTGCTAAAGAAAGTAAACAGTGTAAGTAATTATCTGTTGATATTATAGTGATAAATTTCTAAGTGATGTTCACGTATTGTCAGAATGAAGTGTTCGATAAAAAATTGCCACAACAACACCAAGGTACGACGTGGGAAATCACTTTTTATTCATGTATAGTTATAAAATATTATTTTGTGTACTTTACACACATTTTTATATTAAATTAAATTAAAAATACATAAGCAAAACGTTGAAATATCGAAAAATTCCTTCATCCACCGAGATTTATTTACGTTTATGACAGTTAAGAAACTCTCAGGGTATATAGGTGTAGTGACAGCAAATAAGAACATTTTCGATGGGAGCAAACGTAATATTTTCAACCATATATCTTGTTGCTCCGCTCTCTATATAGATTCTATTAGACGGTTGTACTGAGCATTCACTACAGCGGCAACAGATACTAACACAACCAGAACTTGACTACGCCAAATTTGGCTTATTACACTTCCTGTACTCTCTATATTCTAAGAGCTATACAAAGGTAACGTCAAAAAATATTATCAGAAAATAAACTGGGCACTAGGAAAATTCGTAAAAATGCAAAAAGTTATAAAAATATTATAAAATTATAAATTTAAAAATTAATTTAAAAATGTTGTGATATAATGGAATCTCTTCTATTGAATTTCTTCAATACTTAATAAAGTTTCAACCACTAAATTATTCGCTCGGTGTGAAAATATCATAGTTTACTACTTCCATGACTAAAACGAATACATCGATGTGGCTCTACTACATGCAGAGAAATGCTTAAGTTTTTCTTCCTCATTTTTTTTTGTTATATGATCTAAGATTGTTATGCGTCCAATAATAATATATATCTAATATTACTCTCCATAGTAACAATCTTGAATACATATTATACATAGAGACTGAAATAGACGCTTTATAGAACATACAAAACGTTGTGCCGCTGCAAAATATTCAGGCTCTTAGATTCTTTTACCCAAAACATAATGAATTGCTCTAAATTCTGGAACACTATCAGTTCACCTCGCGTTCACTTAATATGGACTGATTTGAAACAATTGAAAAATTAAACATGATACTACATCTATGTTCGATTCAGAGGTTCATGCATGTCGGACCGACTTGTTTATTGTAAGGGTGCTAGTTTTCCTGCTATCTGTTTCTGGTTTCGTGAATTTGGCATTACTCTGTGCTTTTGGAACCTGCTTCTGCTGAAGTTGATCTATGCTTTAATCCCTCTTCAATTTTTCATCTATTTCCTCGTACTATTGCTCGTTCACAATGTGAATTTCTTTACTAAAGGTATTTGGCTCACTCAAATATACATATCTGCACATCATGATGAACATTTGCAATTAATATCAGAAGATCCTTAATGGCTGAAAAGTAAAGAATAAAGTATGGAGCCATGGTTATGACAAAAGTTAGAAATATTCTTTGGCTTTCAAATCACCCGTAAACCTGATTTCAAAACTATACAAAAATGCTTATTTTTTTTAAGTCAAGTCAAGTCAAGTGGGTTTTGCGCCGTTTTCGAATTTGCGTTGTCGTAGTTTCCCTCGATGTTATTTCTATTTGTCCTTATTTGTTCGTTGGGGCTCACCTTTAGCCCTCAGTTCGATTTGATGTCGTCTTTTGTCCTCTTGTTGGCATTTGTGACTTTCTAACTTTTCGTTTTATTGTCTTTTTTAATTTACAGCTGATGCGTCTTATCAGTCGTACCTCATGTCGTTCTCCTTTTGGAGTTAGTTGTTAGTAGTTGGGCGGGGGAAGGAGATATGAGAGAATAGGATGTGGATTTTTGCGAGTGTTTAGGACTCAATGATTCCTAAAGCATTGGTATCCTTCAGAGACACTCTCTGGGTAAACGGGGCCATTTTTTTTAAAGAATTTTTGTTTTGTTATTATTCTTAAAAAAAACCGTCACATAAAATACTTGATTTTTTTGAGTTGAGTCCTTAAAAAAAAAAACAGTCTCCAATCGCAGGGTACCGTTGGCGGCTTCTTATATTTACAATACAGATTCGTCTCTAGCACTCCTTGAACCAAAGCCATAAGTTTTGTCACCTCAGTTATTGGAACCTTGACTAAAGAGAATGTTCACAAAAATTTTTAATAGAGCTAGAGTGAACCTACGAAAAAAATCCTAAACACTTTTTTAGGACCCAGGAGGAGCTCTGATTAAAGTCATTACTGGTTATAGCGGGTTTCAAGTTTATGTGAACATTTCGAGTACATTTGTCTGGCATCCGAGAGGTGCAGCAGATACAGTATAGATCTGTTCTTCTACTGGAAAATGAATTTAAAAACGTCCCTCGTTGTCATATGGATGTAGTGTACATCGATGCTTCTTACGATATACTTACCACTTCAGTGACAAAGGCGGTATAAAGTGACCTGCAGTGAGCTCCTATTCGTTGGTTAAAATTTAACGCTTAGTTTTAATTTTGACGAAGATGATAAATTGAAAAATTGCAACATTATTGCTGATTAGGATAACCTGTGTTACCTACCAAGTTAATCAAACCTAGACCATACGTATAAAGCCAATGATAATTTAGCGCACATAAATTACAAATCTAGGAATATCCAAAATATCTCAAAATCAAACGAGTTGTTTTTTTTTCTGAAATTTGGCTCATAAATTTTATTAATCTCATCCTACAGATATACAAGCGGTTAACACTTTCTGATTCCAACAAAATACAACTAAATCAAAAATCGATAAAAAAAAGAAATCTTTTGGGTAATAATAACATTGCGCAAGTAAGAAAATATGTACAAAAAAAACACAAAAGTTCCGCAGGACTGTTGTTCAGCCTCCGCACAACACTTTCGTTTCGACCTTATTGATACCGAAAAGAGTACGAAAAATTTCGAGTCCTAGCGGTAAAAATTAATTAAGAGGAGTGTAAGCAATTAACTTAAGTGGTAAGTGTGGCCGCCATGAGTTTCTTATTTCCTTCGATGATGGTGTTTGCATGCATCCGCTCTCCGTAGAACTTCAGCGTAGGATAGATCCAATTTTTTGAGTTTGTGCAGATCTTGTGATGCTGTGCTTGGCTTAAATTCAACTTCACTTATGTCCAGGACTCGAGCGGTTTTATTAAGACTCGAATTCGGTGATGATGAGGACGCAGGTGACTGTTGGGCGTTTCGATTGTATATAATAACAGAGCTGCCATTCCATTCATTACTTGAAGAAGCTGTCGTCTTATTTGAGCTTGAATGAGATGGTGGTGTATTGAAGGGACGAAGATCACGTCGTTTCTTCCCGCTGCTAAAATAAACTCGCGGAGGTGATGGCAGTATTGGAGAATCTGAACGATCGAAATTTAAATTACGATTCTTCTTGCGATTTTTCTTTTTAATTCCTACACCAACGGATAGATATTCCAATGGTTCACGTTTAAGTGGAGTCAAAATTCGTCCATTCTCGATTATTTGTTTACCATTTGGAGGTGTCGTTCCAGATGCTCCAGCTACACCTACAACAGATGATACACCAGCAGTAACAAGTGTTGGTGGTTTGTTCTCTTGACCCTTTTCGATAATATGTTTTTTAGCGCATTTTCTTTCAGTTTTCGTAATACATTCAGACATTGCTACAGATTGTTCAGAAACTACTGACGATATAATACTTTGTGTATCATCACCAAAATCTGGTTGCTCTTCATTGGCTGGAGTAACTGGTGGTACATTACTAACAATTGGATGTGTATCGTCCAACAGTGGCAATTTTTCACCTTCTTCCTTATTTTCAGCAGCCTTCTTTAGTACAGCAAATATCTCTTTGAAGAGTTCACGATATTCAGGTCTATTTCGAAATCTAGAATCAATTGGACTTGCGTCATCATAGATGCTGAATTTACAATCTTCACCATCTCCAATTGAGCATAGGAAATAACCTTGTCGCTCATCAGTTTGTGTTGCCTTATTACTGGTTTCATCAGAAAATCCTGAGCTTGATGTTTCAGCCTCAGAGAATTCTGTTGGTGTACGTCGACAATTCTTACTACGTTGTTGCTTAGCGTTTGTCATGCCATTGAGTGTCGTACTTCCATTGTAGCTGCTATTATTGTCACCGTTATTAGTTAAGGTCATATTGGGATTTTTATCTTGTCCAGTGTAACTCTCATTATCGTCACCTTCCTTGTTAGTATTAATTGAACTGTACTCTCCAGATGTTTGGAATTCTTCGTTAAGAGATGGAGGAGCAGGTTGTTGGCGGGTACGTACCATTGAATGCCTTTGAACTTCCAGCAGAGCTTCATATTTTTCAACTAGCTCACGGTATGGGTTCGGACTCGGCGGTGGATTGTTAAGATCCAATGAATTTGGCTTCGACATCTGAAAATATAAAGAAAATGAAAAAACAAAAAACAAAAAAACAAAAACAAAGTTTTGAATACGTTCTGAAAATTTTCATTTTCCCATCATCATTAAAAAAAAACATTTTCAATGCACATGCAAGGACGACAACTATATAATTAAAACACACCAAGAAACAATTAGAATTCAACTGTATTTGAAGAGTTTCTTCTTTTCTTTACAAAACTTCTTTACAAAGCTCTTAAGTTAGGTAAACTAAGCAATAAATTAGGTAAACATGTAGGCACTTATCACAATCAGTTCATGCATAAGTGAACTTAAAGCTAGTAAAAAAAAAAAAGGTTAATTTCAAGTTCTGATCAGAAAATCTATCATCTGCATGAGTAAAGTTTTTATATTTTTATTTTTCCTTATATAACAAAAATTTCAAGGACTTTTACTGGCTTTTTATTAAATTGTGAGCTTTTCAGTATCAAAGTCAAAGTTATCAAAGGGCCTTAAGAAAATTTGGTTGTTAAGTTTGACGGCATCATTTGCCTTGGGTTTTGGTTATTATAAGTGGAAGGATTTTTACTTCCTTTCACCAAACTCTGTGGCAACTGATGTACATGGCAAAACATTTATAAACAATTTACGAAAAGCCAAGAGTAGATTGGGATATTTTCATATGTAGTTCGTTTTGTGAGATTATTGTAAACAAGAAAATAATGATAACTGAGAAAAACGCCTCGCCTCGTAAGCAACCTTGAACATATACAGGGTGTTTCGAACTTAGATACAAACAAATTTCTCTTAGGGTGATAGACCTCTATCAAAATAAGTCATAATTTGGATGGAAAAAGACGGGGGAGGTATTATTATTATTATATGGAGGACAGAGAGAGAGTTATCGCCTTTCATCTAGTCACCGTGACGTATAATATCTTTCTGATATTACCTCCAAGTACCCTAGGGCGTCCATTCGAACCTAAGGTTTTTTAAAAAAAACCTATAACATTCATTCTTGGGAGCCATCTTTGCAACATCCTCTGGCAATGGGAATGCCTTTTCTAGATATTTTAGCGGCCCACAGCTTCACAGTCACACAAGCATGCTCAGCAGTCTCATCGTCTTCCATACAGAAGCAACAGGTCTCGTTTACAGTCTTATCCAGGCAGATGATATCTAAGTAGGCAATGACCAGTCAATAGGGCCATTATGAGCCTTAATTCCTTTCTGCTGAGCGTGAGGAGAGGACTACTTTTGTCCTCTGTCGCGAATACGGGGAAGTTGGGGGAGGGGGGGGGGGGGGTAGTTCTTTCAAACCTTACTAAATTTTCCCGCAAAACAAGTATTTTCGTAAAATTTTGAATTCTTGAACATTTCACTTTTAATTTGATACCATATGGACCGATATGCCACCGATACATAGAAATTATTCATGCGAGATTTTTTACTTCGTGCTAGGAGGCGAAAAATTATCAGTTGTGACTATAAAAGGCTTCATAGGGTGTGTCTTAATTATTAAGGCCACGAAATATTCTTACTGAGCCTAAAAAAAATGATATCGCACATGACGGAAACATTGAGAATTCTAATATATTAACGCTGAGGTGTTCCGGAACCTTGATACCATATATATCTAGGTAACGAAATTCCTGAAGGTCTAGGTAAACAAGGACCGGATCTTAAACAACTCAAGTGTGACAAGTAAAGAAATTGATTAGTCATCCATCACCAACTCACACGAAAAAGCAGAAATGTTTCACGTTCTTAGTTAATCGCAGCTTAGAAGCTACATAGAGATTGGAGCACCAATTTTTATAACTCTGTGTGGATACCTCGAAGCATCTAGTTTTCTGATGTCGATGATTGCAAAACTCATATATACGTGCGCAATACACCTTTTATCCTTAACTCTCCTCGGTCATACATCTAGATAATTTCGTGGTGGTCATATTGGGCTAAATTTATTTGACCCATTTTAAAATGGTTGCCATTCCAAGAGTATTCTTCCAATTGAGTCGTAAAAAAGTATTGCCGCATATTTTAAACATTGTATAGATTATGGAATAACCGTATTTACATAAAAAAGCACGGATTCATTTGACACCCCTGGGGGTTAAGTAACTAAGTACATCTTGAGGACCCTGAGTCAATAATACCACGGGGTACAATTGTGTAAAGAAAATAGGTGTAGAATTTTCATAAAAAAAAAAAAAAATTAAATGAAAATAGCTGCTTCAAGGTAAAAAGTTAAAATTTGTAAATGGCACACATACAAGCTTCCTTATGAGACCAATACGTGATTCTGCTTAGTTCATTAAAGATGGCTGATTTACGATGATTTCTTTCTCCTAAGCTCAGGGGAGATGCTATGATGCAAAGCACAGCATTGCAGGAAAGGGATAGGGAAAGGATTATGGGACAAGCGGAAAGTTGCGGAGCTGCTGATGTATCTCAGTCTTGAATTTTCGCAGATTGTAAGCCTGAGAAAAAACAGAAGATGGTAGACTATTCCACATTCGCATAATTCGGGATAAGAAGGCATCACGGAATTTTACTGTACGGCCAAAAGTATTTTAAAAGGTGAAAGTATGTGCGCGGCTTGCAGCGAGAGTATTCCATGCAGGAATCATTCTACACAGGATCAGACTAGATATTTCATCGGAATATTGGCAATAAAACAGAATCAGAACGTGTACCTGCATAAAATAGTCTTTTAAATTTTTATACTTTCAGGGTGGCGGCTGCAAATCAATATGTTGATAATGCAAGTCTGCCCAAACTCAAAATGTTTTTTTTTTTTTTTTTTGGAATACAATCTTAGAAAGTATCTATCAGTGGCTAAGTCAGAATAAATTGATTTGAGATGACCTCTTAGTTTTTTCGAGGAATTTCGTATTTTCTCTAAAGTTTTTGAGAGCTCGGATGTTAAGCTGTGTTTTTTACACTCGTAGCATTTTAATTGGTGCTACCTAGAGCGATCATGTTGTGTGTTTTCTTGCTCATAAGAACTACTATAAATAAGGACGCTGTAATGAAGTTCAGTTTAGATTTATTTTTAATTTCTTTTCAAGACGATGATGATGATTACGCATAAATTCGCAAGTGATATTTTTTATATGGTGCCTTTCTGAAATTATTATCAACACGAAAATACTTTTTTTTTTCATATTTTCTATTATTTTCTTTCAACGATCTCTTTCTCGTGAAATAAAAATTTTTCTTTAGCTTTTGGATAACAGTCGGGCTTAAGATTCGAAATATCCCGGATTTGCAACCTTTGACATTGACGAAAATTAAAAATCACAAAGGAAGTAAGAAAATTTTTGAATAAATGTTTTTACAAAAACAGGTTATCCTTTCTGGCTGCGATATATTTGCCTATCACTGATTCAACTAATATTGAACTGATAATTAAAAGTAGTGAAACTAGAAATCAATTTTTCATCCATTTCCTATACTCCCAGATTATTTGCTCTGAGTTTTAAGGCTGACGAGAGAGAAAGAGGAATATCTGTAGATTCGACTCATGCGATTTTAGATTTGCTGATTAGAAGGTAATTTTTTACATCGGGACATACAATGGTGCGAGGTGACTCAGTGGTTCAACATCTGCTCTGCAATCAGCATTCTTCGAGATCTTGACAACCTGAGTTCACATTGGTCACTCTCAAAAAGAAAAAGAACCCGAACGTAATACTGATAAGATGACAATAATGGCAGAAAGTGCCATAAGAAATTCAGTTCCGTCTTTCGTTTTGTAGTGGTAGAGATTTTAATCTCCTTTATCCAATACTTTAATTAACATCTTCTCAGTCAGAAAAAGTTTTCTGACAAACTGAATTTTTCCTCCGAAAGCTTTGTATCTCAGAAATGTTTGTATTTTTTTTTTTGCAAAGAATTATAGCTGTGAGTATCTCCGTACAATATTTATACGACCTTGAAATTTGGTCTGGGGCTAAGACCCGAAGTAGAAAGGCTAGCAAAGTATGTATCCATACTGATAGATTTTAAAAAGTAATGGTTTAAGAGATTAAGATAAAAAATCCTAGTAGAAAAAATTTCAGAGAATTACCTTGTCGTGAGAAAAGGGAAAACTATACAAAAAATGGGTACAATGTCCCTAGTTTGGTCTTATTTATTTTTTTTTTTTTAATAACAGTTTTATTCAATTGATTTTCACTTCATTGATTTCAATAAATGAAATTGTTTTGAACGAATTTTTATATTAAGTAGAACTAACTTCAGGCCATACAACTTTATCGAGGAGAAACAAAGTTATTCTCATATGAGTACCGGGTCATGGGGGCCATAAAGGTAATGAAATTGTTGACGGCCTAGCAAAAAAAAAACTCCCTTTTGAGCCATTTTGCAGTTTCTTCTAAATATTACCTCAGAGCTATTCTAAATAACTGGGAGAATAAAAACGAGATCCCTTTATTTGGAAAGGACTTCGTCAGGCACAAAAGTTTATCGACACCTCTGGCGAAAAAACAAAAAAAAATCTTACTATTCAGGAGAACAGAGCTTAAAATAATCACAGAGATGGGCTTAGCTGAGACTTCATCCTGCCGATTTTGCCAGGATTATAAAATTTCAAGGCACTTACTCTATGATCGCGAAGTATTGCCAGGCAGAGAATATTCCACCTCGAACATGTTTTTTCTTCAGTACGCTATGAGTGGAATCTCAAACCCAGAATGACTCTAGACTTATTAACAGTCTTCATGTAGAAAGGGAATAATTTGAACGGCGACTCTCAATAGATCTTTTAGGTCGCAGAGCATGCGAGGCTAGCGCCCACACATCCCTCCACGAATCTAACTCTAGGCCAGGAACAGGTTCTAACATTGGACAACATTTTTTTAGATTGAGTCAATCCTTCTTAAAACTTTCATACAATTATGTCTTACGTAATTAGTAACACCTTAAAATCTATACAATAAAAATTCAAATTCCAAACTCATTCACGCAAATATTTTAGAAGAGAATATTCAAAAAGTAAAAAAGGTTAGGATAGGACTAACCCCGCACTATATTCTATTCTATGTATCTCCTGCAATAATGGTATTAAAAAATAAATAAAACAGAAATTTCTCCAAACAACAAATTCCGATTAAGCAAATTTTTTGCAACATTTCTAAGTCCATCCGAGTCATGTATAGTTGTATAAACAAAAGCATCAACTTTAATCACAATCAGCCAGCAAAAATCATTTAACAAAATATTTTACGGAATTATTATTAAAGAAAACTTTTCTCAAAACAAAAACACACGAAAACAGAATTGTTAAGTTTTTTTTTTTTTGGCACGTTATTAAAGGTTTTTCATCCCTTTCAGTCGATGAGAAATGATAAAAAAAATTTACAAAAATGAATATAAAAAATGTCATGAAATTTAATATTGTTAATTTCTATGAATGTGTATAGGTACCACTATAGGTACTTTTTTGTTTTGTTAATTCAAAGCGCCTGCGCATTTTACTTAAACCTTATAAAATGTTTCCAAAATCAACCACGCCTATAATAATAATAATATTAGATGTGATGAAATAAATGCAAAACAATTTTGTCAGTTAATTAGGCCTAGATAATGTAGGTGTGTATGTATAAATTAACTAAACAAAACAAGACAAAGAAAAACATTCATTGAAGGGCAAAAATAATAAAAATATAAACACAAGGGTGAATATCTACATAAAACTAAAACTATCGTCCTGCGGCAAACTAATCATACGGTAAATGACTAATGCTGGCCATTGCAAGAGTTTCAACATCCATCGAACTAAACTGAATTTCTTAATTTGCAGCCATAGTTCAAGCAACAGGTTTTCTAATGAAATAGGCAACTCATGCAGGTACTTTGTTGATTTGGAACAAATCACGCATTCGGCCTATAATTGTAAAACAAAAGAGAAAAAAAAAAAATAGAAATAAATATATATATTTGTTTTCTTTTTAAAAAAAACCTAGCGCTGTTTGTAGAAAAAATGAGTTCAGTGGATGGATTTGATGAAGAATTGCGGTTATGAACAGAAAGATGGCGTTAGAGATGCGATTATTATTTTTCACAAGATTTTTGGGTTATAGTTATAATTATTAAATTTAGCCAGTTTAAACCTATTTTTTTGTTTTGTTTAATATATATTAATATTATGTACGTTGAAGAGATATCTCCAGATTTCGATGTAACATAAAAGATGTCTCTACTTGCCTTTTATCAATTTGCTTGTTACCTATAGATGTAGCTGGGAATCATATTTTTATTGGAATGTCTTTTATTAAACAATTTTGATTAACGCATGCAGTAAAATTTAGTTAAGTTAATTATTATTTTATTTACGTTCAAGCCTTATCGATTGCGAGGATTATCTTTATGACGTTGTATTTAATCGGCGCTTCAAAAAATTTATTGCATATTTTATGAACGTATTGCAGTACTATTAATATATTCTATAAATATTTTCGAGTTTTTCTGAGAGCTAGTCTGGCAGAAAGTTTTCATATACGTTTTGTGGGTACGCAGTGACCTTAAAAATCAAGTACAAATGTGATTTCAACGCTTTGAATCTTAAATGATTTCGTTCAAAATTACTTAAAATGCGACATCTATATTTTCACATTTAATTTAATTTTTTCAAAATTCTATGAAGAATTTTCCGTTGGTTTCAATAATTTTGACATATCATTCTACAGTTTTCTTCATATATATATAAATATATAGAAAGTGCATAGTGATTTAAAGAGTTGTTTTGTGAAATTATGCAAATATGAAACGAAAAAAACAAAGTCAGATGTAGAAATGTCTCGTTGTTTTGTAAAATAAGTTAATTAAAAGTACCAAAATAAGAATGTTTTAAGGAAGATTGTGTCACAGTTTATGTAATTCTGTAATAAGTTGTTCAGCCGTTCCACCTCTGTTTTGATCAAACGAAATCTCATATGAAATTTTGATGTGTCAGATCAGTTTCATTTAAATTCATTGAATAAATAACTAATAAGGAAACGGCATATCGGGTGAAAGTCTAAGCCACTCGGCGAAATGTATTAGTGTGCTGTGTTTATATTCTTTTCGTCATGACAGTAATTAAATCCTTACATTTTGAAGGGGGGACATTTTTTATAATCCAAATTTCTATGTAAAATAATCAAATTTTTAGCGCCCCCTTATTTTCAGATAGTATATCTTGGCGTTGCCTTTGTATGACTAAATATAATTTAGGCAGCAATTACAATTTCATAAAATATGAAATGTCAGAAATGTTGAACTGACGCAGAATAGGCAGTAGGCCAACTTGCCATTTCTCCCCGATCATAGGTCATAATGTCATTGAATTGCTTAAACACGTACACTGTATTCGCACGGTATCCCGCTTCCTTATTATTTATTTATTCAATGTTTAAATTACGTAATTTGAATGTCGGTGTGCAGTGGTGTGCAGTAGAAAAATTTAATAAATTCCGATGATAAACATTTTTGCCAAACATAAAAATAGACGAGACGGGATTCTGGCGCACCTTGTGGCGGAAGAACTAACTACGCTATTTTGCGTCATAATTTTATAGTGAGTAAATGCCATGAGACAAAGATAACAAGGTATGGCCGATTCGAGAGGAATTTTTTGTGTTGCGACGTCATGAGGTGACTAACTAAAGCCATTTCCAGAAAATTTGTTTTGAATTTTCGTATTTTATTGACTGAAATACGTTTTGAATATATTAAAATATTTAACAAAACATTAGTTCCTTCGTTTAAATCACTTCGGGAAAAGTAATTTTGTGCTTGTGGTAAAGCAAAGAAATTTCCAAATAGACATTTTTTTCCACTATGATAAGGACGATTGAAATTGAGACGAACAAATTTCTGACAATTGTCGCGAAACGACGCAAGCAACCAATTGACAGGTTTTCCGGCTATACCTTGTTAATCTTTGTATCATGAGTAAATGCGATACTACTTATAAAAAAAATAAGAGAAATTAAGGGCGTTCAATAATCCATATCCATATATTTAAAAAGATATAAAAAAGTATACGCGGGATTTTAAAAAACGTTAAAATTAAAAAAAAAAAGAATTGGGGAGTTATATTTAGGAATTAAAGTTAAATCTACGATTTGTTTATGTACCTACATATTTTTCACATATGTATGTTCAGAAAATAAACGATGACGTACACAAAAGAATTTGTTCTCTGTGATTTTATTTATCAGTTTATGTTGTGACAAGAAATGTCATCAGAACATTCAATACTTAAAACTCTTGCCTTCGCCTGCTATCATAGATAAAGTATTAAAAAAATCCCAAAATGAAAACAGTATTTCGTTCCACGCAACTTTTTTATATGTAATTTAACAGCTATCGGAATTGTTCATAAAAACATGGCGAATGACGCACTATACCATACAAAAACCTCCGAATAGTTTATGGACGATCTTCTCTGTAACGGATGAAAAATGGATCAAATTTTTCTTGTCACAGAAAATTAAAAAAAAGTAATAATATCAGACATCGTGTTGTCGTTGTATACTAGTTTTATATAAATCGAATTGAAACGTATTGATTTGATCGTGTCGACTTGCATAAAATTTACACTACTTTTGCAATTTTAAGAGATCTGTTGATAATAAAAATCAATAAATCTTTTCAGGGTAATATTTTTTTAAATGAGATGTGAAAAAAAAATAAAAACTGTATGAAGCGCAACGTTTCAAACTTGAAATGAAATCGCTATCACATCCTTCATATATTTTTATATTAAGGAAAGAATCCAAAGTACAAAAAAGATTATTGAGATCGGATTCATATGGTAGGTATGTGGTAAAAATAAGTTTAAGGAAAGGTTGTAAAATTAAGAAAGAGTAGTGATCCAGAGCACATATTTTGGCCAATAGAGATAATTAGCATTGGTTATTTATATATAGATGCGCCCAGAATCATTGACGTCTAAGAAACGAGATGTCACTACTTGCAAAAAACATGATAAAAACTTTTATTTAATGGTACAAAAAATTTTTCGCAGCATATAAATTTAAAATCCAGTCATTGAAAATTCTTTTATTAAAAGTCTTAAAGCTGAAAATAACAAGCAAAAGACAAGTAGCGACATCTCTTTTCTAAGACATCAATGATTCTGGGCACATCTATACTATATATAAATAATCAATGTAATTAGTTAATTATAGTTATGAACTTATGCATTTGCATTCTGTGCATTCTGTGAATTACCGAATTGCGATCACTTCGTATTGTTACGTCCAATAGAAAAGAACAAACGACATATCTAAATTACGGACATAAACAACTTTAGGTTCGTAGAATCGATGTTTCTAGAATGGAATCTTCGGGAAGGCTCTGGAAAATTTTCAAAGTATAGCCTAGTACTAAGGTCCGCGATAAACTAAATTTTAGCGGGTCTCCAATATCGGGCCGTTCTTTAAGCCTTGAACTAAGGTCCGCGCTAAGCTAAATTTTGTACGAAAATTTATCCTGAATATTAGCGAGAGCGGTACTAAGGTCAACGCGCTAAATTAGCCTTTGGGTTTTGATTAGAGATGGCACCACCAGTAAGTCTCCAAAAACTTTAGCTTGAATTTATCCGCCCGGGCCGTTCTTTAGCACGCTAAAAATGTTTATTGTCAGAGTTCTGAGATTTGATAAATTTATTGACCGGATTTTTGTAGTTAACGTAGTTTTGTACGTCTTTGCTGTAAGTACGGATGAATTGGATTTCTTCTCGTGGCCGTATTTTCAATATCATTGTTATTTTTTTTTCTTATTATAAGAAAACCCAGGTTTGTCCATTCCTCGTCGTTCTTTGGAATTATTATTATTATTATTACACCGTAATTTGCATAAAGATTTGGGTTTTAAGGCTTATAAAGTTCAGTTAACACAAGAACTCAAACCGGCCGATCCTCAACAACGTCGAGTCTTTGCTGATTGGGTCCTTGAAATGCATGAAAATCATACATATATCTTTTCTCTGAGTCTCCGCTGTCATAATTTAGCTGCTAAAGCACGGCCCAATATTGGAGACCCGCTAAAATTTAGCTTAGCGCCGCCCTTAGTATTAGGCTTTACAACAAAGGCGTACAAAACTACGTTAATTACAAAAATCCAGTCAATAAATTCTCAAACCTCAAAGCTGTGTCAAATGTGCGCGCTAAAGAACGGCTCGGGCGGATAAATTCAAGCTAAATTTTTTTTGGAGACTTACTGGTGGTACCATCTCTAATTAAAACCCAAAAGCCAAATTTAGTGCGTTGACCTTAGTACTCCTCTCGATAAAATTCAGGATAAATTTTCGCCAATACTTTTTAGCTTGCTAAATTTTCATACAAAATTTAGCTTAGCGAGGACCTTAGTAATAGGCTTATAAAGCTTGTCAGCTGGGATATGTTCAAATTTTCTCTAGACCCGGATACATCCCGAGCACACGCTAACTTGATTAAAAATTTCTAAAGTCGAACTTAAGCCGAAACTAAAGCTAAACACTTCCCAATTAATACAACATAATTCGATTTACGTAAAATTAGTCTTAAACTAACACGTGCCAAACGTACTCATTGTCCAAAAATTGTTATCCAGGTAGCAGTTTTATCTAATGTATTTCTCTTATATGGGAATTACATGAGTACCTAAATTCAGTAAGCGTATTATGAAATTCGAGAGGAATATACACGAAAAATTGTCAAAAGCCCTTTTGTTACGAAAATTTGTTGGAAATCTTCATTGAAAAACAATCGAATTAATTTTGAATTTTGTCGATTTTCACTTGTAAGGCGTTACCGTCTACCGACAGAAAAATTTCAGAAAAGGATAAATAAAATTTAAAGGATCAGAATCTAATACGCAAATTTTTTTTATAAAAATGAACATCAAATTTAATTTTGAAAAAAAAAAGGTAAACTGATTTAAAGTAATACATTCAAATGCAGCAATCTTGTGCCTTCTAACTTCCCATTTAAAAAAAAAAAATTTATTGTCACTTCACAAATAGAAAACTGAGTCAAAACATCATCCAAATGTGACAATTTGTCTGACAGTTCACACATGAACAAATTGTTCTGTAGCAACAGTTTAGCTCCAGTGCCCGACGATAGATTAAAATGCAGAAAATAGCTTAGTTTAGAAATTTTTAACGCAAAATAGCTGCTACTAGCAGTTATTAGCAGCTAAAGTTTAAATCTTGAACGAAGCCCTGAAGGCTCATCGACTAGATTCTGCTGCGTTCCTTTTCTCGTTCTGAATGAATCTATGCGAATCGTCAGAACGATGTCATAATTTAGTTCTGTAAACATAAAAAGGAACGAATGCAAATAACACATTCACGAATACAAAGGAAAATCGTTCTGCTTGAATCCGGGAAAAACTCCGGTGCATTCATTCAGATTGAAACTAAATCGGTCGGCCCGAGAAAGAGATTCATCCTGAACTAGAAAAGAAACGCAGTATTCGTTTCGATTTTAATACTTACAAGTAGGAGGATGGCCTCCTCAAATTTGTTCAAGTTGTACTGCCAGACTAACATTAATTGGGTTATATAAACCAAATTTTCATGATGAGAGCTCAGCTTGCAATACAAATTTGACATTGTCAAATTAAATTTTAAGATGGAGTGGTAGAGAGTGTAGGTTCCTTATGATGATGATTTAAAATTATTAGTGCAATATATTTGCATCTAAAGCTATACATTCAAAGGAAATAGTTGGCTCTCTTTTAAATCGGTGACTTTCTGTTGACGCGTTCAAAATATTTTGAAATTTATGTACAAACCAAATCTCAAAATTTCTTCTTCTGTGGACATTTTAAAATTCTATTTATGAGAAATTACTGACTTTGAAGTTTTGATTAAAATTTCTGATTGCATTTAAATCATATTCAACAAAATTTTCTTTTCAGCAATACACCGATAGGCTTTTCTCTTATTTATGATGAAGTACAAAGACATTCCATCCAAAAAATGTCTGCACATCATATTCAAAATTTTAAGTCGAAGTTCAAATACAAAATCAAGGTTCAGAAAACCGAGATTTATTACTCCTTTGAGGTGGCGCATGTTGTTTTTTTATTGAAAATTATATTACTTTTTTATATAACAAAAAAAAATATATTCATTTGATTATATCTTTTCAAAATTTGTGGTAGTGGTTTCGAAAAATGATCGTAGTTTTTAACGGCCTTGGATATTTTACTATCAAAACTGATTTCAACTTTAAGATCACCTAAGAGTTTACTGCAAGTTATCGTTCGGACATACTTCCGTCAGCTTGTTCGACAGACTTTCATATCCTTGTAGGTAGCTCAATTATTTATTTTCTGCTTTGATTTTGGAAAAGCCTCAATATATTGGGGTACGTTCAAAATTCTTGCTCTAGAGCTTATTTAAGCTATTTGTGTAGACTGGAACTTATTTGGTTTGCAGGCAAAATAAGCTAATCTGAATCTAAATCTTGAACGACCAAATTAGATTCTGCAATAATTTAACAATATGTGTAAATAATAAATTTAATTGGGAAGAAAAGGTACAGCGGAAACTTATTTAAAATAATAAATTTGTCTGACAATTCACACATACATACATAGAAATTTTCCTGTGGCTAATTTTTAGCTATAATGCCCCGACATAGCTTATACCCTAGACACACGGAACATATCAATGATCATTGGGGAAGCAATGATCATTACATTGCTCGTGTGTTATTGCATCATTGGCGCAATGATCATTCGTTTCGTCATTGCACCAATTACGCTTCCATAATCTCATTCGTTTGAAATTATGCATTACTTGTCATTCCTTTTGTCGATAAGTGCTCTTTCAGTGATGAGAGGAACTACAAGTTATTGGAAAAATCAGCTGATTTTCCAGCCATCATTGTCAAATGTCATTTGTGAAATTTTCTGATACATTTTTCAAGGTAAATTTTGAATATTTTCCAAAGCGAATTATTGAAAAAAATTTCTCACATTATATAAATAATATAAGGCACGAAACAATTTTTCACAAATTACTTCACAATTCAAAGTTTTTAATTTCCAAAATTGAGAACTGTCATCTGTAAATTAGAATTACCGTTAAGATATCGTGAGCTTGCCTTACCAAGCAATGGTCATTCGATCAAATACGCAATTGGATCAATGATCATCTTAGCGCGTCGTGTGCCTGGGGTATTAAATTAACTCTCGAGAACTGTTCAAAAATAGCTCTGACTTTGCAAAAAATTGTAGGTCTGTTTAATGAACTGCTCTAGGTTACTCTAGGTTACTCTAGAGCAGAAAAGAACAGAAAACCTAAAGTACTCTAAAGCGAACTGAACTGGGTTAAATGAGTCTACTCTAAAGTGAATTGGAGTGACCTAGAACTCCACCTTCTTCGAAGCAGTAACTTTTAGAGCAGGTATTTGACAACTGTAAATTGCGTTGACAATGACAATTCTGACACAATTCAAATAATTGCGTTTTTTGTGGATAAAATAAATTTCTGGACTATTATAGTGGAATAATTTAATTAATAATTATGACAGATCTCAGAAAACTTCAGAAAAATATGTTTAATGAGCTTTATGCGGCTTTCTGCCGTACTGCTCTACTTTTAACAGTAAAAATAAGTTGAGCTGCCCTTTTTTCAAGTTCATTAAACAGACCTACTATCAGAGAGCTTAAATAAGGTCCAGAGCAAAATCTTGAAAATAGCCTAACCCTAATCTCTTTACGATTAAAAAGGCATATTTGAAGTAGAGTAGAGATAATTTGTGCTTAAACCCCTTTAAAAAAACCATTTGAGAAAAACATTAAAACTCATTCTGTAAGCTCAGAAATTGTCTAGAAAAACATTTAGTCACGTGTAAGAAAAAATGAACATTTGAAAATGTGCAACAAAACATTTTATTTGTTTGTTTTTTTTTTTTTATATAAACTGCGGTTAGTAATATTCAACTTGGCAGATAGAGCATAGAAGTGACACCATTAGAGTATAGCAGAAGTAGAAAGTAAGTAAAAATTATTATTTTATTTTAGAGAGCTTGCAGATTTTTTTTTTTTCAAGCATGCATCCTTATTAAAAGACACTTAAACAAGAACATAATGAAAATTTGCGCTTGCATAAATTTAAAATTTCTTCAAGTTAAACCTAGGTGAACTATAAACTAAATATTCTAAAAATAAAAACGATTTAGTTACCTTAATCGTCACAGCCGAACGATAAATTTGATTTGCATCGGAATTATCCACCAAATCTAGAAGACTTCGATCGTCGTCGTCTTCTGTTGGCGCAATGGAAGATTCTTCTTCGAGGGCGTTTCGATCATCCATGGATCGTAAACATCTACTGCACATTGTTCCTTGCCTAAAGAAATTATTAGTTGATGATATTTATTATTGTTTTTATCATTGTTATAAACAAATTATTGAATTTATTACCGCACTTCATCCAAAATTGATAGTTCATCATGAACAGATTTCATTTCTTCATTTGTACTTTCTTGAACAATTCGGGTTTGAAGCGTTTGGTTTTCTTGGACTGGATAAAAAATAAAAAATAAAAGAATGATTGTTAAGTATAAATATGTAGGTGGGTGAATGTATGAATTTAATTAGGTATGCATCTTAAAAGACCTAGGCGGCAAATTTTAAACTGAAATAGGAAATGAAGGAGAAAGAAGAATTTTTAAGAACTTTTATTTTTACCGATTCTAAATCAAATTCATAAATACAAGAGGAAAAATCAACCGCCTCGTCCGGGGTTTGAAACTGACCCGTCTTAGCCATTTTGTCGGAAAAACGTGGATCCTATAGAAAATTTCTTAAGATCTATTTTAGTTCTGCGAAAGAATTCTGTTTCGCACCGCTTCCAGGATGCTGCTTCTCTACTACTCCCACCCAGCCCGGTTTCAAACCCCGGACGAGGCGGCTGTTTTTCCTCTTGTATTTATGATTTTGATTTAAGTTCTTAAAAATTCTTCTTTCTGCATCATTGAGCGATTCTAACAAGTGTAGGTTCGATTCCCGTCCGGGAAAAAATAAATGAAATAGGAAAGTTGGTATAACATAGAAACTCACTATGAGGACATTTAGGAACTTTTTGGTTTAAATTAGGTTTGGGAAAACAACTCTACGTCTGGTGGGAAAAAATACTTCCAGTGAAAATGGATTTAGAAGTTTTATTCATAAAAGAAAATTGCCTATCTTAAGGCTTATTGGGGTTTTTTTTTTTGGATTTATGTTGATGTTTTTGGTACTGATTTTAAGAGTTTTTTCGAATTTTTAAACTAGATATATAAAACTAGCTAAAGTTTGCCGTTCTTAGAACGGGAGACTCTCTCTTAAGTTTGTAAATTTTTATTGTGTTCTAATCATTTTTTAATATTTTTAATATTTTTTTTTTATTTTTTTTTTGTTTTGTTTTTTATTTTTTCTACTTTCTTTTATTATTTTCTTATATTTATTATATATTTTTATATTTTTTCAATACTGGGTTTCGAACACCAGACAAATTCTAAGTTTATTAAATTGATATTGATGGTGATTTTCTTGAAAAAAAAATTATTGATTAAGGGGGAAAGAGCAAGAAAGATAATTCTTTTTTTAATGGAGTAACGTGACAGTGATAGCTGTACACCCTACTGGTATATGAATGCATAATAAAAAAAAATAGAAAATTTTCTTAATCACTGTGAAACTGTAACTGTAACTTAGTATGATTGCATCTAACCTCCACTCCCATATAATTTTGAGTCGCGTTATATGGTAACCGTATAATAAGAAACTCAGGCCTAATATAAATTAAATAAATTCAGACCGCGTTATATAGAATTTCAAAAATAAATGTAAAAACTGATTTCGTGTTTTCCTAGAAATCTATCTCCTTCTACAGTTTTTAGTCTACCAATATCATTAAGATGTCGTTAGATTCAAAACTTAACAAAGTATTTCATATGGTACTTCTCTAATTCGAATTTTGAAAATTTTCGACGTCCTATGGACGAAAGTTGAGTCGAATTTCTGAATGTGTGGTCAGAATTTTTGGGACTTTGTTTTATATTTTTATCAACATTAAGGATGTAGAAATTTTTTTAAAAAATAACATCTCAAATTTTTTCTGTGAGAGCGGCAAATCGAACTCGGAAATGGTCAATTTCGAACTTATTTTTCGCCATAACTCAAGTAATTTACGATGGATTTTCATGATTTTTTTTTTGTATGCCAAATTTTTGAAAATAGAAATTTCTAACTTTTCGATTTTTCAATTTCCAAGTTCTCATTAACAACTTTTTTTTTTTTCAATTTTCATATCTAATCACATTTTATCCAATTCTTTTTCCTACTATTCGACAAATCTGATAAATAGAAATTTCACTTTTTTCGAGTTCCGTGGTTAGGAGTGCGAGAGTGAGAAGGATCAAACGAAGTTGATATGAAATGGAAAGCTGCTATCCTATACTTACTTTCTATCACACTCCCATTCATATAGGAAAGAAGGAGCTAAGATACTTCTATACGAAGAAAAGAAATGCTGCCATTGATTTTATAATTATATTATCTAAAAGTTTTATATACCGAGTAGTCCCTCTTCCCGATACAAAAAAGGCTTTCTATTACGGCAGCTAAGATATACTATATGAATTAGTATGGAAAGATGAAGCTGGAATCTAAAATTTTTCCATCTTTTTGCCACAGAGACCCACAAAACGTGGCATAATATTTCTACATTTTATTTTTTTGTAAAGGGTTTTCCAATAACGTCATTAATAAAAATGGAACGATATACGATTCAACAAAGCACTGAAATTATTAAAATTCACTATAAAAATGGTGAAAATGTGGCAGAGACGGTTCGTAAAACTCGAACATTTTTGGGTCGTCGTGAAGCACCTTGTCGGACCGCAATACAGAAATTGGTAGAAAATTCGAGCTGTCGGGACAAGTTAGTGATGTGAAGAATAAAACCCGTGCACGTCGCTCAAGAACAGCCGAGAATATTGCTGCTGTACCCGAAAGTGTTGAAGAAAACCCAGGTTTGTCCATTCCTCGTCGTTCTTTGGAATTAGGCATTCCACAAACGTCATTACTCCGTATTTTGCATAAAGATTTGGGTCTTAAGGCTTATAAAGTTGAGTTAACACAAGCACTCAAGCCGGCCGATCATCAACAACGTCGAGTCTTTGCTGATTGGGTCCTTGAAATGCATGAAAATGATCCGAAATTCCATCGAAAACTCATCTTGAGTGATGAGGCCCATTTCCACCTCGATGGCTTCGTCAACAAGCAAAATTGTCGCATCTGGGGCTCGGAAAACCCAAGAGTTATTGTTGAAAAGCCTCTCTATCCTCAACGTGTGACTATTTGGTGCGGTTTATGGTCCCGCGGGGTCATTGGACCTTACTTTTTCGAAAATGAGGCTGGAGCAACAGTTATGGTGAATGGACTGCGCTATCGACAGACGATTAATGATTTTTTATGGCCGGAATTGGATGGTATTGATCTGGATAACGTTTACTTTCAACAAGACGGCGCCATGTGCTATACAAGCAACGAAACTATTGATCTTTTACGGGAAAAGTTTCCGGACCGTGTTATCTCTCGAAGAGGTGATCACAATTGGTCACCGAGATCTTGTGACTTAACACCGTGCGACTTCTTCCTTTGGGGCCACGTGAAAGAGAAGGTCTACGCCAACAGCCCAGCGTCGATTCAAGACCTCAAAGATGGAATTCGTGAGACTATCGAGGACATAGGGCAGCCACTTTGCGATTTGGTTATGGAAAATTTCATGAAAAGGATATGGTTCTGTAGGCGTGGTCGTGGTGGTCATTTGGCTGATGTTATTTTCCATTATTAACGGCATACCTTCCTCTTTATAATGAAATAAAGATCCGATCACTTATCTCAAAAAATGGCATTTTTCTTTGAATATCAAAATAACACCTCTTATTGGAAAACCCTTTATATACTCTCATCTTTGCTTCGAACACCTTCGTGCCTTCATTCAATATCTACGAAAGAACGATTAAAAACTTGACAATTTACAATTTGACAGTTTGACAGTTTGCGACTTTTACCATAAAAATTAGAGGGAAGCGTATGCGTACGTGTGAGGTATTGCGATGTTGCTTCCCCAGCATTTAAATTTCAATAAGCTATCTCCCTCATAATTTCTGTAAAAAATGCATGTCATCATAAGGTAAATCCCGCTTAAATTAAAAGAGAGCAATGTTTTATTGTTTGGTAATTTTTAGGGAAATTCCCTGATATCTGGAATTGGTAAACAGGGTAGTGCCCAATAAATGTCCACGACAAAAATTTAACACATCGAATAAGTGCTGCCATAGATAAAGTTTTCAAGCCATTTGAGTTGTTGGAATGTTCTTGTATACGAAAAACCCGTTATAAGGACACCGTGTTATAGGAGGCTTGACTGTACAATGAGAGGGATCTTTTCGCTTAATATAGTCATATTAGTACGTAATACCATAGTTAATGTTATACGGGTATACCCACTATGGAGTATACCTATGACACACAGTTGATATACGTACCATGGTTCAGATACCAAGCTGTTCTCTTTACCATCCTAGGTGACAAATTGCATAATAGTTTAATTTGGCAGCTTTGAAACTTGTCATTTTTGTTTGTCATTAAAACGTCAAAATAGTTTTAGTGGGCAAAATGGATCTTTAAGCATGGATCTCCTTCCTAATACCCTAGACAGACTGTGTTCACAATGACATAATTTGAAATTCAGTAATTTCAAGGAAATGATGAGGTGACACTATGGACGAAAATTATTTCATTTGGAATGTCATTGACAGTTTCTCAATGTGAGTAAAGATCATGGCAAAGATCAATAATTTAATTAAATGCTATCAAGAAAATTTTCGAGTATTTACTGTAGTTGCAAAGCATTTAGTAGAAGCCAATTTTTGTTGTTGAAAGAGACCAAAAAGAGAAGAAAGCGGCAAAGAAATTTCTTTCATATCAGCTGATGGCTGTCACTGCTAACTTTATTGAAAAAAACTTTCCACTTTTCAATACATTCAGTTCATTATAATGACAGTATGTGGCACTTTTATTGCAATTTCACTATAGTTATGAAGCAAAAATTTGGTCCATTTGAAAATGAAGCGAAATGTTGCAAATGGGTTCTTAATAGACGTTATTTGCACATTTGACTCCATTTAATTAAAAATTAAGTTATGGATACAATCTTTCTAGGACAGGATATAAGGGTATAGTTATTTATAATAATTTTAAAATCCAATTAGCACTCAAGGAACGAGGCTTTGCATTTTTGGGAAATAAAAACGCGACAAAAAAAATAGAATAGGCTACGACATAAATCTTAACGCCCTGATGAGAACTTACTTATTGTAACGAGTTGATCCTCAAGTTCAGCAACTCTTTGCTGTTCTGATATTAGGGCTTTCTTGGTTGCTTCAAGTTCCGTCATCAGACGAATTAGCTCTTCGTTTTCCTCATTCACAACGTTGCTAACATCAAAAGAATCAACAATATTCCCTTCAAGTTCGGTAGAATTTGCATTCCTGTTCGATGAACTTTTGCTCGAATTAAAGGCGAAACTGTAATTATCTGGCGTTAAGTTCGGCCTATATAACTGGAATAGAAAATTCCCTCATGAATACTATCAGATAAATTCCGTTGAAATTGCCCCAATAGTACTTACCCCATCCACTGTGATTTCATTATCGGCACATTCTTCTCCTTCATTATGCCGAAGAATAATCCCTTTTTGTTCCTTTTGGCTGTTTTGTTCCTCTTGCAGTCGTTCATTTTTCCGTCGTTCTATACTCAGCAATTTCTTTGCCTCCTCAAGGCTTTTGTTTAGGTCTTCACAGCGCAACTCGAGACTCTCGATGTTATGTAAAAGACTGAAAGAAACAAATTGAAAATCGTTATCGATTGACTGACATACAACAACCATAAGAAAGTATCGAGTTCGAGTATTTCGCTTACGATTTGATGTGCTTCTTGTCGTTCGTGTTCTCCACTATCAGCCTGTGATTGGCTCGTTCGAGGTCTTGAATGCTAACTTCCAACTGTTCATAGATTCTTAGGCGGGAGTCGTTCACCTCACGAAGTGCGGCAGTTTGTTTCTGAAGATACTGTGAAATGGATAATAAAAATTGGAAATGTAAAAAAAAAAGGAGAAACATCGAGTTCACAATTCTTTTCATTTCAACAAAAATTTTCTCATACAAATTCCGACCAATCAATGATAATCTCTCGCTGCGGCGGTATTCTCATAGCATGCGGAAGTTACGCACCACTACTCGGGTCGATTTATTTAAATTTTCCGATGATTGCACCAACAATTGGTACGCTTGCACTGGCTTGATGAGGTAATGAGATACTTGTTTACACGAAAACCAGGTCAATCTGATAAGAAAGATGTGTGCCAAGTCAAGTGTTAAAATTACACGCTTGTAATAGCTGTGCGCTCGTGCAGAGTAGAAATTCGCAAGTGAAGAAGAGGCTGCTCATTTTGGTATGCATTGAGCAGGTGGAAAAACGGCCGTTGACTTGGGATCTAGGTATACAAAAGAGGTGCGCTGAATTTTATTATTCTTCGACAGTGCAACAAGGTTGTGCGACCTTGTTACTGTGTTGTGATTTTAGTTTTATTTATTTATTCATTCTATGTTAGGTAGGAGGAGTGAAATAAATTCATCATCACTAATATTAGATTTTAGGCGATTCCATTACGAAGCATGGATGCATTTTTAACTGTTATTATGTGGAAAGCACAACATATCGGTTAACCATCAAGTCTATCAAGTAAGATGTCCTGTATTCAAATCTCTGATTTATAGGATAGTATGGATCTGAAACAGGTGCGGATCGAGGTTTTAACTCGATTGTGAGAGGGGGGGGGCGCTTTTGTGAGAGTTACCTATTCCCAGCGGGAAATGGAAGCATACAATCATGCATACAGAAGCCTACTTTGGATTCATGAATCCTCGTATCCCAATTCATATGTTTTTCTATAGGCATGTTCTGGAAGCCTTCCCAAGGGAAGTTTTAGGAAGTAATATAGAATGTATGGCTAATATACCGTTTGCCTTCCTAGGAACTTTCCAGGATGGCGTAACCATCTGGTATCTGAGAAAATTCAGATACCTTCTATAGGAAGGCCTGAACATTTTTACAGCTGCGTTCTCCAAGAAAACCATTCTGGTCTTGTGATTTGTATGAATGAAATCAAAAAAGACGTCCAAGGCTTCAATCTGTAAAATAGCGCCAGAGCACTTATTCAATCACACTTCAGCTGAGAACTATACGCTTCAGCACTTGGATGCTAGTGCACCCCGATGTAAACTTAGTTCATCGGTTGTATTGTGCTACGATTTTTTCGTATATGCTTGGTAGGGACTGGGCTCAAAAGAATGATCGATTGGTGTCTAGTAGAAAACTCGTATGAAATATTTGTGATTTTCTCATTGCAAATTTTTAACAACCAACGAAAATAAGGTAGAGAATTCTACTAGGTAATTCCTTTCTTTTGCTGGTTAGTCTATTTATTGCTTTGAGGAGAGAACTTAAGGAGATGACATCCCATAGTAAAGTATATGTATGGCAGCGTAGCCAAAAATTTTCGCCATCTTGATTTTGGCGGGGTGTTTGACTGTCACTTTTCTATAAACAAAGAGCCGCGAAATGCGTTTGGCGCAGAGACGTAGTTACAAATGGATAATTTACGTTTTATAGGAAATGGTTAATGACTATTGGACTAAGTGAGAGTAATATAAAAAGGAGTTATATGTGCTCGAAGATTTAGATACAACAAGTGGTGTTGAGGAAAATGCTTTAAAAATACTTTTGTGGTAAATTCGGTAAATTCCACTGACATGCATATATAAGTAAATTCGCAAATACTTTAGATATATCGCCAGTGAGAGCATACTTGCTGTAATCAAAACTGATGCCACATGAAACAGGAGATCAGTCAGTCCATTTATATACATGTAGGTGGTTGGTGCGGAAGATTGTGCTGAGTTTTTAAGAAATGTGTTTGAATTTTCGCGCCATTAATTTGTTGTGATATTTAAAGCATCAACAATTTTTAACGCCTCCTCTGGCACCTCACAAAAACAAGAAGAAGAATGAAGTTGCTACGCTTTTTTCATCACATGTCGCCTCCTTTAGTTCTCTCCTCGAAGATTTATTGTGAGAAATATTTGATTTGAGATCGCTGACACAAAATTGTACTGGCAGCTTGGGTAAGCAATGAGTTGATAAAGCTTTTTTAATCGGCTTAATAAACTTAAGAAAAGTCCAGACTTTGTCTGTAACGCGTTCGAATTATAGTAAGCAAATAAAAAGAAAAAAAAAATAGAAAAAAAATTGAATGAAATAATAATTTATAAGGATTCGTGTCAGTAAGAAGTTTGGTTGAGACTCAGAGTGGCAATTACACCCATTGCGTCCCCCCTCCGCCCCTCTCCCTTGAATCTGCGGCAATCATTTATTTCACCTTTCAATAAAAAAAAAAATATTTAAGTGAAGGTGGTGTAAAAATTAGATATCATAAACTGCAACAAAATCTACGAATGGTCCATTAGCGTAATTACAGGGGATGACTTTATGTTGATATTTCCAAAAATAACGGACGAACAAATTTCTTCTTGTCACTTTTTTTTAAATTTATTTTAATGGAGATACTCGTATTCTTGCAGTTCACTGTATTTCACATATTACATTTTGTAAATAAAACAAATAAAGGTATTTTCTTTATTTCCATTATTATTTAATTGGCTATTGATTGTTAAGGATTCAGTTTTCAGTTTTCACTGCGAAATGCAGAGTTGTGCGAATAGATTTGTTTTTTTTTTAATTTAAATTTACTTTCATACATTTTTCAATGCATATTTCTGGCAACTATTTATACTATAATAATAATTTATACGTTAAATTAAAGGTAACGAAGAGGTCTAGTAAATAACGTCGAGAACAATAAAAAAAAATTATTGCATTATTAGCTCGGAAACTTGTAAAAAATGGTAAAAACTGAAGTTTTTTAAATAAAATTCCTGTGGGTAAGTATTTTCATTTCTTTAGATTGTGACTATTTTAGAAAGATAAAGCCCAGATCTAGCAAATAATGTCGAGTTTTTTTCATTTTTAGTGGCGTTTTTTTTTAATTATTTGACTCTAATAGTACTTGTTTTTTCTCCCGATATTTCACCAACGAGAAATTGAAATATTTCATTGAAAGGTGTTGAAATACAAAGCAAAATAGTATATTTCACAATTATGTGCAAAACAAATTTAGGAGAGTTAAGTCTCGTTAAAAAATTTCAATATCTTTGAACTGCAAATTTTCAGTTTTCGTATCAAATTGCCGCATGTTGGGTTTCTGTCTTTTACGCTAGATGTCTCTAATGTAACTTGTGGTCTAGGTCTAGGCTAATTTTATATGAATTTTCTCCCTTTCAGGACACAAACCTACGTATAGTAAATTTTATTGCCTACAGGCTCGCTGGTATCTAAATTGAAACTTTTGCTGAGTACTGACTCCTCTTAAAATAAACAAATTTGTTAAATATTTTTGTACTAAATTGTTGATATTTAAGAAAGGACTTTTAAAAAGGAACTTTTTGATGTTCAAATACAGAATATTCTGATTTTAGTATATTTTCGATTATCGCAATGAAAAATTGCTGCTGGGCTCACTCATAAACCGTTGTAAAAATCTTTTAAATTTAGGCTGAGAAAATAACGGTAAAAATAAAAAAATATCAGGAATGAAGCCTAAATGCTCTGTTAAGGTAAAGATACACGGTGAGAGGCTTCTGGTCTTCAGGACTACAGAGACTAAAATTCCGAAATGTTTACATAATCTTTGGCAGGGACCAACAAATTGGCCTTTGGAGGCTAAGATCTCTCGCCGTGCAGCTTCACCTTTATGGTTTAGAGCAGCGGTCGGGGAACCAGGGTAAATTACCTCAAATGGAGTAAAAATGAAATTATTGGGGGTAATCAGGACATTTAAAAAAAAATTATTTTATAACCTGTCATAGTTGCTTTTTTTTTATAATATTCGGAATACGCTATTGTTGATGCGACTAACGTGATAGTTTTTCCAGGAATTCAATCGAAGATAAAGATGTAATGAAACCACAGTGTGTTGTATGTTTGAAAGTGCTGACTACAGAATCTTTCAAAACAACTCAATTGAACGAACATTTGGATAATTTGCATTCACATCTGTCTTCCAAACCAAGGGAATACTTTGTAAATTTAGAAACGTCTGTCAAAAGGCAAAGACTGAACAGCAACTTCCCAGGTACTTTCGATCAACGTTCAGCATCAAAGGCTAGCTTTGAAGTAGCCTGGTTGATTCCCCCAAAACACAAAACCGTATACTATTGGTGAGGATTTGATTAAACCAGCTGCTGTGAAAATGGCAGAGATCATGTGTGGTCAGAAAGAGGCGAATAAACAGAATGCAGTGCCCTTGTCAGCAAGAACTTTAAAAAATAGAATTTCTATCTTAGCAGAAAATGTGAAGGAACAGGTTATTTTCTCACTAAAACAGGCTAATTATTTTACTATTCAGCTTGATGAGACTACAGATGTCAGTAGTAATTCACAGCTGATGGTGTATGTTCGCTACAAAGGTGCACATGCAATTGAAGAAGAATTGTTATTTTGTTCTTCTCTCGAGTTTAGATTTCGTGGAATTAATGTATAATAATAAGGTTAATGAATACTTTAATGTTGAAAGCATTAATCTAAAGTGGGAAAATTGCATTGCCGTGTCAGTTGATAGAGCACAAGCTATATTGAGTCATATTAATAGTTTTTCGGCCTTATCCCAAAAATTGAAGTCAATCATTGTATGATCCATCGCCAGGCACTTCTTGTGAAACCGGAAGCCGTCATGCATGGTGTCGTCAAGATGGTTAATGCTGTTAAAGGACACGAACTAAACACGCGGCTCTTTCGTGAATTATGTCAGGAAAGTGAAGCTGAACATACTGACCTACTTTATTATACAGAAATGAGATGGTTTTCCAGGGGAAATTTTCTGAATCGAGTATGGGCTCTCAAAGCTGAACTTGAAATTTTTATGGTTGATTAAAATCATAGTCTCGCAGATAAGTTTAACAATTCTTCATGGATTGCATATTTGGCGTATTTAGCTGACATTTTTGAGCATAATAATGTGTTGAACAAAGAATTGAAAGGGAGAAATATTAATATCATTTCATCCAGCTTCTGTATTGGAGACAGAAAGCACAACAAAACAAGATAGCTTCTTTTTCAAAGTTAGATTTTTTTTCAAAGATTGTTCCAATATTACTTTTAATGACGTCAAAGATCAAACTCAGAGAGCGGTTCTCTGATTACTCTCCAGATTTAGACCTGCATACTGTCAGTTGGATTGTTGATCCTTTCAATTGTGAAGTATTTAATATACTAAAAGAGCCTCAAGGCTTGGCTGAAGCACATCTTGAAATTCGCTACAATAATGATGCTCGCATACAATTTGACAGCAAAGCAGATCTGTCGTCTTTTTGGAAGTTAGAAGCTGCAAAAGGCTTTCAAAATAGCACATAAGGATGCGATAAAAGAGTTGCTGCCATTTGCAGCAACAGACCTTTGCGAACAAGGATTTTTCACTTTATTGAACATAAAAACAACTAACAAAAATCGATTGAACGCCAAAGACTGTATTCAAATTGCCCTTACTTCAAAAAGCCCCAATTTTGAAGGTATTCTGTCAAAGATGAAAAAACTTCATTTCTCCAAAACGTGTAGTCGTTTGGAATGATGTTGTTTATAATTTTTAATTACTTATAAAGAGTTTTCATGTAAATTCCAATAAATTCAATGAATAATAAATAAATCTAAATGTACTTTGCTTTAGTTTTTGCTTTTCAGAATGTGGGGTAATATCGACTTACACAAAAATATTTTTGGGTTATGGCTAAAAAAAGTTCCCTGACCGCTGGTTTAGAGATATATAAAGGAAATTTCCTCAATATGATCTTTATTTGTGAAAATAATAAAAAAATTTTAATGTTATTCAACCCTCATTGGCAATTCGCTTAAGAGGAGTTAGAACCAATATTTGCAAGTTTCATACATTTTTCAATGCAAATTTCTGGCAAACTATTTGTAGCAGAATAATGATTTATATCTTAAGAGGAGTCAGTACTCAGCAAAAGTTTCAATTTAGATACCAGCGAACCTGTAGGTAATAAAATTTACTATACGTAGGTTTGTGTCCTAAAAGTGAGAAAATTCATATAAAATTAGCCTAGACCTAGACCACAGAGCACATTAGTGACATCTACCGCAAAAGACAGAAACCTAACATCCGACAAAACCATACAATTTAAGACGAAAAATGAAAATTTTCAGTTCACATAAATTGAAAATTTTTAACGAGAATTAACTCTCCTAAATTTTGTTTGCCCATAATTGTTAAATATGCTATTTTGCTTTGTATTTAAACAACTTTCAAATAAATATTGGAATTTCTTGTCGGTCAAATATCGGGAGAAAAAGCAAGTAGGTACTATTAGAGTCAAATAATTATAAAAAGCGACTCTAAAAATGAAAAAAACTCGACGTTATTTGCTAGATCTAGGCCTTATCTTTCTAAAACAGTCACAAATTAAAGAAATGAAAAGACCTACCCACAGGAATTTGATTTAAAAGACTTCAATTTTTACAATTTTTTACAAGTCTCCAAGGTACTATCTCCATTTCAATACACTTCTTTTAATTTTTGCCGACGTTATTTACTAGACTTCTTCACTACCTTTAATTTAAGATATAAATCATTATTCTGCTACAAATAGTTTGCCAGAAATTTGCATTTAAAAATGTATGAAACTTGCAAATATTGGTACTGACTCCTCTTAAAAACTCGCACAATTCTAAATAACAAAAATTTGTGGGAGAACCTGCTTATTTTTTAGAAAACCTTAATCTAATCTAGCTGCAATATGATAATTCTATCTATAAAACTATAATTTTAGTTGAGGTTGTAAATAAATATTCCATTTAAAATCAAATAAATTATTTTGAATTTCGACAAATACCGTAACTTTTTTCTTCGTTTTCACTTTACTTTTACCATGATTTACAAATATCCCCTATGCAATAAAAATTGATGTAACAACACATTGCATGCTGCTATAATTCATTGCTCTTTCAGACACCGATAATAATAATCATCGACGAAATCATGATCTTCGAGAACTCACTGATGATCCATTCCATCTAAAACGTGATGTTTCTTAGTGTGACATAATACCAATTGCGCGAGTTCTCAAAATTTTTTTTCACATTTTTGTGTCCCGATAAGTGATCACGAAATCACAACAAAACTGTAAAATGCTTTTAAAAACATACAGACAGCATACATGTATTCGATCGCTTGATCGATTCCAATTAGTTATTCACGATATCCGCATTTAAAGGCATGCGCGACCGACTATTACATCAACTCAGCTACTTTATACCACACTCACCGCAGAGTTCAATGGCAATTGGCTAATTACATGTTTGTCTACGGCTAAATTTAGATGGAAATGAAATGGGTGCCCTTTTTTTTTAATTTTGTGAACACTAAAAATCGTTTTGTAGGATTTATCGGCCAATAACCCGCCATCTAAATTGTGTGTAGAGTTTTTCTATCCGATCAACAATCAATGAATAGAACCAAGACGGAGCAGAGCGCAGAGGAAATGAAGTGAAAAATGATTGCAAATATTTGAAGGGGGAAATAAAAACAAACAAAAAATGCTACTGCTTTCCATTAAGAATAAATTTCCTGTACAACGACGCCGACCGGTATGTAATTATTATGAAATTGACGTTGATGACTTCTTCTTCGACGATAGTGTCAGAATAGAATTCACACCGTCTCTCACCTTTACATCTTTGTGGGATGCATCTCAAAGTTAAAAGATTTTTTTTTTTTTAAGAACTGGACATTGGTTGGAATGTACTCACCTCAATCTCTTGTGCTTGATCGTCGATTACATTCTGATGGTGCTTCAGTGTTGTTTCGAGTTCTTTGTTGCGTTCCAGGAGTGTTTTGCCAAGCTCAGCGGCAAGTTGTAGGTCTAAAATGAAAAAAAGAAAAGGAAAAGATATTTGTTAATGGTTTTTAAACATATGAATTCGATGGGCATTAGAGGATAGAAGAGAATGGACAAAAAACATCGTATACAGTTATTAATGACTTCAACGCTTGATTGATTGATTGATTGATTGATCAATGAATTCGCAGGGCTTTCGATTAAAAGACTGGAAAAATCAAACTCAATCAATACACTACACATGTAATGTGGGCAGGTAATATATGTACTAAACACAGTTATTCTTGAGGTGTTCATCTATTAGATTCTGCAAAGAAGTTGAAATGGCTCTAAATAACATTGCCTACGGGTAGATGATGATCTTCATACGGAAGTAGGCAATTGGAATATGGAGAGAAATTATCTTCCAACAGTTATTTAGTTGGACTGCTTACGTTTTTCTAACTTCATTTCTCATGGACATTGATATGAGTTAGGAGGAAAATATTTTTATTATTTATTAATTTAATTTGTCAGTTATAAATTAATGATTCCCCATAATAAATTTATCGATAAATGAGTGATTAGTTTTTTTTTTTAAAGATATGGTTGAGAAATACGGTCTTTCCCAGATGTTATTCATAGCTACAAGCCTATAAAATCTCTTGGGAGAGGTTGGCATCTTCCCTGTTCTACTCAACTCAATCAGTCGAAAATATTTTGTGGTAAAATGTCTAAATAGTAGAAAATAAAACTAAGGTTAATAAAACAGAAGAAAAAGTAAAAGACCCATTTGACACCCCTGTGGAACACCAGATATAGCACAGGATCTTATCCGAAATTGAATTATGGAACACAACAATAAGAGATCAGTCAACCAAATGAGATTTCAAAATAAGCTAAAAAGGTGATTCGGAAAGCTCAGGGTTTCTAGAATGTCAAGTACCTGTGTATAGATATGTAATCAAAACTGAACCAAATTTGTAACTGCTAGTTATGATAAGAGAATATATCACGGAAACCTTGAGGATAGCGAATAGTTTGTGATACATGATTCGTTATCCACTTCGAAGACGATAGTGAAGCATTCACTTTCCCTACAAGATAAAAAAAAAGAGATTATTATATGGAATGGAAACGTAACAAGAAAAGGTCAGTATTTTCCTAGATAGAATAAATTGGGCTTGTGAAAAGATGTGGGGTTTTTCTTAATTTGTTGTCTCGATTCTTCTGAATTACTTTCGTGCTTTTTAGAATTCAAAGAATCCTCTATTTAGTATTTGGATGCTGCGTGATACACTTTTTTTTTTATTTTTTACTAATTTTTATTTATTTGTACTGATCACGTACTCTTCTTCTAAGTCAAATTTCAAAATAAGTTATTTTTCACTGTCAGTAACGGAAAGTCTCTTTTGTAAAATTTAATTATTTTTTTTTGTGTGTGTTTGATTCGTAAAATATCTGATCTGATATTTCTTAATATTTATGCAAAATATCCCAGTGAAACTGCATAAAATTTAAAATGTTTGTAAGTTTTTTTTTTGTCTCTATCTGTTTATTTAAATCAGAAAATGTAGTCTTTGTATTTCATAGACATATCATCATATGGGGCACAAATTTATATTACTCTTTAATAGACAATTTTTAAATTATGTCAATGTGTAAATAGGTCCCAGACACACTATCCCCATTTTATTCCTTTCCGTGGGAATGCTTTGAATCTTAAATTAAGAAAAAGGTTGACAATTATGATTTGTAAATTTGCCGATATCGCACAAAATAGTTTCGATGTTTTTTTTTTCAGTAGAATGAAATAAGAAAAACGTCGCCTTACATAACAGCATACCAACTAGGTACTTATTTATCAATTCTAATAAAAGACTTATTATTCTGCTTCCATTCCATTCAATCCTTATTGCTGTCCGTTCATGTTCTTGTTCTCAATGAATTTGCATGAATCGACAGAACGACGGCATAATTTAGTTCCACGCACATGATTAATTGAAGATTGAAGTTGAGGCTCCTTGCGGAGCTCTGGAACGTAGGCCATAAAAGTCCATTGTTTACCCTCCAGACTTATTGCTTATAGCTTACAATCGGATGATCTTATGAATTTAAGTATTGGCTCCCAGTCCTCCTTGCTGATTTCGTGCAGCTCATCCAGGAGGTGTGAATCAAGAAATCTGTAACGCTTTCCCGAGAGAGCTGGACAGTGACAGAGAAAGTGAGTCAATGTCTCAGGTTCCTCTCCGCATCTCTTACATATAGGGTCAGCAACAAGCCCCATCCTGTGTAGGTGACTCCTGAGATGAGAATGCTCAGTGAGAACTGACATCAGGGCTCTCAGGGTTGGCTTGTTTAGAACCAATGGTTTTTTCGTTTCTTTTGGGTTGGGTCTGCCCCACAGTTCCTTTGTAGTTCTATCCGTTCTACGCATATGGTCTAGGCATACACGTTGCCGTATATTTCAACGTTATGTCACTTTTTGTGGATGAGAGACACTCAGCGGAACGAACTCCCCCCCCCCCCCCCCCCTGAGTGTCTTCTATCAGCAAGAAGTGCAGCGTGTATATCTAGGCATTAGAAGAGGAACAAAACAGAAGAGTTTGAAATTTCTTCCATTTGACCAAAGCAAATATGTATAAATTGTTGTGTATCAAAATCAAAGTCATTTTCCATCAAAGGAAACTTCACCTCAACAATCATACCATTTTCTTTTGAATCCCGGAAAAGCTCAGGTGCATTCAGAATCATTTAAACTAAACAAAGAGAGACGACAAATTGAAGCTAAATGACATTGATTCAAACGGATTCATTCTGAATTAGAAAAGAAACGCCACATATTCACAGAAAAAAGAAAAAACAAAACAATTCAGAATCATTTCACGTTCAATTTGCTATTTATTAAAAATAATGTAAATTTTCAATTGTTTCGATTTAATAAATCTAGCCCCAACTATTACCCAGTACAAAATATAAATAATAAAAAATATTTACACTCGAATAGAAATGAAAATCGGAGAAAAACTTAGTTGTGCTCAACACCATTTGCTTGCAAAAAAAACAAACTATGACAGAAAGATCAAATAAATTGTTTGGCCCGAGAAAACAAACGACAAGGGTTTCAGCCCGATTGATCCTGAACGAGAAAAAAAGAACACAGCAGAATATATACGGAAATCTGAACATTTCCGAATACACAATACAAAAATACATCAAAACTGACTTGGAATACAGACTAAAGGGATTTCAATTTAAATCAGGAACCGAAAATAAGTGGTTTTTTTGAAAATTTTAAACAAAAAAAGCTAGGATATATCATGATCGTGGAATTTAGTATAATATACCAAAAAATGTCTCGTGAAACCTGTTTGGATTCCTGTCAAGCTCTTGAAAACTTAACTTTTTTTTTAAAAAAGCTAAAAAAACTAAGCTGGAAAGGCTTATTATTTTTTATGGCAAAAACTATTTTTTCAAGCTGGAAGTAACGGGTTTTGAAGCCGGAACTATAAAAGCCAAGTTGGTTTCTTATTTTCAGGGACCGAACCAGTTATGAATTTACTTGTTATTCCTGGCCGGTAATAGTTTTGAAGCTAGAAAAGCAAGCGCAACAGCTTGATCCTTTTCTTCGGTAAAATTATAAAAAGCGAGCCCGGCTTTTTATTTTTTTTACCCAGAAAAAATAAAAAGCCAAGCTGGCTTTTTATTTTTGTCAGAACAAATAGGTAATAAGCCTTTCCAGCTTAGTTTTTTTTTAGCTTCAAACAAACTATTATCGATCAGAAATAACAAGTAAAGTAGGCTTTTCTCGTAAAAAGTCATAACTGATTCGGTCCCTGATTTAAATTGTTTAATAGATTCACAAAATTTCTTGAAAACTATTTGACGTCAGGTACCTTAACCTGTACCTTAACTTGGGTTCCCGATTCTTCAATAAATAAGGTTGGAGTCTGAAATTTCTAGTCTGCAAGTGTCTATCACAATGATAAAATATATATATAAAAAAAAAGTAAAAGTGAATTGTTCTTTTGTTTTAATAAAAAGTGAACTACTGAATTGATTAAATAGTAGAAAAAGTAAATTTCACTTACTTTTTTCTCCTATAACACAGTTTAAATCATATGCATAAATATCCATTTCCAACATTTTCTTCACAAAACACTTTTCAAATAGAAAAAAAAATGATTTTTTTTTTTCACCTTTATACACAAATTGCACTAAGATAGAACTCAGAAAATAATGCCGACTGCGGCACGGTTCAAACTTAACTGACCACTAGTCTAGTCTAGAATATCTGAACCTGCGACATCCTAACACCCTGATAAAATTTCAAAATTGCATTTTAAAGGCCATATAAGTTTATGCACGTCCTTTTTCGTGGGATGAGTTATGTACATATGTATGGATGTATGTCATCAATATACCTATTTATGCAAATCTCGCGTCGGATAATTAAATTCTTAGAAATATGTCAAATGAAAATTTACCTGTGATCACTTGACTGATCCGTTTCAAGGAAGTCGGGACGGCGAAACCTTCTTTATTTCTTTAAAATTTTACCTTTTCACATTTCTGAATATTTTCAATAAATATTGGGAAAAATAATATTACTGTGAGAAATAATATAATTGGCTAGGCCACGATAATAAAAAAAAAAAAAAAAAAATTCTCAACACCTTTTCCTTTTCAGTGCAGTGTCTCAACAGGAAGCGAAGCATTTGTAAGAAAGTATCTTGCCCGAACAAAAGTGAAATTTCTACTGTAAACTGCGAAACTGCACATATGTGTGACATGCTGCGCAACACTTCAGAACCCACACCTTAATTCGTTTTAATTATGACAATTACCTTTCACTGCGGATGCTTTAGGTATCTTTTATTTCTTAAGTGCTGATATTCCCTCAGTAGGTACAAATAGATAGATGGATATCAAGCCGCCTACCTTTGGAGACCATCTATCTTCCCACCTGCCGATCTTGAGTCGTGTTGCATCGCACGGCAGCCAATTTTTGGCATTACAGGAATTGTCTTGGAAAAGTTTCACTTTCAATGCGTTCACAATTGCTAGACCAATCAAGGGAAAGTCTTGCAAGAATTTATCTTATAAAATAGTCTTAATCGTTTAATATTGTGTCTAATTCCCATTCATCGATCCCATCCCATAGACATATATCTCAGATTCATCTCGTTTTGTTGATATGTTTTTTTCCCCGTAATCAATCTGATATACCTGCGCACTTGAATCGACAATAGATTTGGGCGCTACAAATCGCCTGCGAAATGATTTTATCTCGTGATTTATAGTTGGCGCATTTATCTTCAAATGAGATGAATTTTCAAAGTCTATTTCAATTCCAATAACGGACTGATGGACGTGCTGATTGTAAGCATCAATTTCGTTATTTGTTCGTTGTTTACTGAGGCATAATTGCGCCTGGTATAATCAAACGTAATGATTCGGTAGTTAATGGTAGTTAATCGTTGGTAGATGATTATTATTTTTTTTTTCAATATAGACTGACAGTAAGTAGCAAAGTCACGGTGACTTGAACATGTGGTGAGCTGTTTTGATGAATATTGGAGAATTATTTCAGGCAAGGGTTAGATTAGGGCCTGTATACAGGTATGTAGAGTGTGTTTGGAGGAATGTAAGGTCGAAAGTTGGATATGGATATGTAGAAAATAAGTTTAGAAACTATTACAGGTGTGAAATGTGATTAGAAACATTTTGTAAAATGAAAACGATGTAGATAAAAACTTAACTTTGGAATTGACCTTTGGCAGATACCTTTCGTCTTTCATTAACTTAATTACATTCTTCGTGGTTAATGATGGAGAAATCCATATAATTTGTGATAAGTGTTGTAATTAGATCTAAAATTTTAGGTCGGCATCAAGTTCTAATTTGATTGAGTTACTAATTATCATTCGTATTACAATGTCCTGATGATCTTTCAAGCGGGCATTGATAATAGAATTTCTCAATTATTCGTAGGTGGCAATATATGTAGTAAGAATCCAATACCTATAAAAACATGAGTTACTATGTTTCCAACAATTACTCAGTAATTTCTTGGATTTCTGAAAATGTGTAAGAAATTTTTCAGCCCGTCAAATCTAGAGCTTCTCTACAAGTCTTATATCAGTCCTACAATGGAATACAATTTTCACATCTGTGCCGGGGCTGGTCGCGCAGCCTTAGCTTCATTGGATATTGTCCAAAAGAGAGCCTTCAAACTCATTGGCAAGAACTTGTCATATTGACACACTCGAGCACCGCTGCAATTTTGGATGTCTTTCACTATTTTATCACTACATACATGGTAAATATTCCGATGAAATATCTAGTCTGATCCATTGTAGAATGATTCCTGCACGTAATACTCGCGTTGCAAATCGCGCACATCCTTTTACCCTTAAAATTACCTTCGGACGTACAGAAAAAATCCGTGATGCTTATTTACCCCGAACTGTGCGAATGTGGAACAGTCTACCATCTTCTGTCTTTCCTCCGGCATACAATCTGCGAAAGTTTAAGAGTGACATACATCAGCACCTTCGTCGCTTTCCTCACATTCCCTAATTCTTTCCCTATCTCCTTCCTGCCATGCTGTGCTTTGTATCATAGGGTATCTCTTGAGCTTGGCTCAATAATATATTAAAAAAAAAAAAAATCACAAGTGAATCATATCTGAACTCCAGTCTTAAGTCTGTCTTAACATGTGCCCTTCTTTAGGACTCATTGGTATACCAGAGAAGTCTCTATGAAGAATGATGGGAACATTTTTAAGTCACACTATCCTCTACCTTCATGGTTACTATTCTCGATTTCTATATGACCAAAACGAGGTTACAGTTTTTCTAGAAGTGATCGACTATTTCTTGCAGTGGAGCACTGAAACCCAGGTCCAGGAGCTCCGTAATAGAGTTCTGTTAGCAAACGCAGTCTATCATCTTCAGTAGGAATAATTTTATTTCAGTTTTCCTATACAGAACGTGGAACGTAATTAGCCTTCTGTGCCCCATTGTTACTTAACAGTCACAGAGATTACGCACTTAAATGTAGAAGAGGCTCTCCAACTCTTATAGGGGTAGAGGTATAAAATAAAGGTATGTGAATATGCTCTAGGAACTTAGGATAGATGTCGTTTATTGAAAATCAACTTATTTCTGAATTAGTTTCAATCTCTTTTCATTCCTTTTCATCCGTTTTAATTTTGGTTTTTTCAATTTTGTGTGTAAATCGAATCAAAATCAATTGTTTCTACTGAATTCTGATTGGTTTTTCACTTTTTCAGTGTAGACTGTAATAAACAGTGGAGACCATGTATGCCATAATCAAGAAACATATACTTTGGGCAAGTCTAGTGCATTTCATATATTCCAATGAAGTAGGTCTGATCTGGTTATCTGAATGGATTGCATCAAAGGAGGACCCAATAGGTCTTGACTATAAAAATTTCTACGTTTACAAATATATTCTGGTGGTTAGCGGAGAAGAAAAATTAATAAAAAAAGGTTTAAAGGGTAATGCTAGTGTATGAAAATACACACGAAAATTGAAAGTCATCTTATAGCAGTCAAAAACTAATCCTTCATAGCTAGAGAATTAGAAATGAATTAGCACAATACTTAAAATCTGTCGATAGGGTCGCTTGTCTGTCTTCATTATTTGGTCAGGTAGGATACGATGGGAGTAGCAATAAAATATGAAGGTCAATAACTATAAAACTAACTCTTAGAATATTTGTATATAATCCCCGGGCTTGTACCTACTTCACTTTGTTTACTTAAAAAAATAAAAGTTTTTGAATGACATTAGAAGAAAGGATGTAAAAGATTAAGGATAAGGTGATTTTCGGCTTATAGGGTCATTTGAAGGCGAGACCTAAGTAATTTTTGATTATTGAAAAGTCTGAGGAGTTAGTTATGTTTAATTACGGGGTACACTTAAAAACCACCTACGAATTATTTGTTTCATTTTATACTATAAAAAGGTGTTTTCAAAAAGTGTTATGTATTAATTGTAGGCTATGTGTTATGGTTTTGAAAAGTGATAAAGGAAAGTATAGATATATGAGAAAAAATATGACAAGAATTCCCATATCAAGCCCGCAAAAATATATTTGGAATAGAAATTTTGAAGTAAATTTTCTGGTTTTAGACATTTTTTATAAGTAGAAGTCTGAAAGGAGAGTTTTAAATTTATTTCAAAATTTCATTATCACATTTTGATATTTTAGTATCAGAATGGTAGTTGCAACAGTTTTTGATTTCAATTTTTTTTGAGAGCTGAATATTAGAAGAGAGCTTGTCTGATTATTTTTTCTCAAATTTATGTATTTGGGAAGATATCAATATATTTTATAAAAACAAGCGATTCAAACATTTTTTTTCTTTTTCGACTTTTGATTTAATTTTGAATTGTTTCCACCATCTACAGCTAGCAGCAGCTATACATGTTCAAGGGAAAAATGTATAAATTATTGTGATGTGAAAATGCACAACGCCATCTATTGGTCACATTCTTATGATGACTTTTCATATACACACAAATTAGATACATATGATGCATAGTTTAGGGTAGCAAGTTGAGATCTTTCGATATTTTTCGTTCATTTATATCCAGGAAATACCTTATAAGTTTTGATGAGTCAATACCAAAAACAGAGATTTTCTGGGGCTTGTATTCTTTGAAGTTTAAAACAAAAAAAAAACTTAAAATTCTTATAGATCCTTGATGGAGCTTACCTTATTAAAACGAACCATGTTCTAGAACTCTTTTATGTATCTTTTGTTTTGCTGTGTTCTGCGGACACAAAAGCACACTGCTTGTGTGATTTAGATATGAAATAGGATTGAGCTATTTGAGTTGAATTTTGACGATATTTTGAAGTGGGCATCTTAAGAAAGAGTTTTTTAGGGTTAAATACAGGCAAAACAAGTAAAATTGCAACTTAGTTTCATAAAATAATGGTTCCCATTCTTATGCAAATATTCTCAAGAAAGACTATGTGCCACAGTGTCCGTTATGTGTCCTATTTATTTATCATTTGTGGGGGATGCGGGCAGAGTTTCCGGCTTTCATCTAGACACTGCAACCTATAAGATCTTTTCTAACATTACCCCTAAATGGCCTAGGGCGACCATTTGAACTTGAGGTGCTTTATAAAGTTTCTTGGGGCCATTTATTCAAAATCTTCTAGCAGTAGAAATGCTTTTCCTAGATGTCTTAGCCTTATGCAGCACAGAACTTCACAGTCACACAGGACATGCTCAGCGGTTTCAACGTTTCCATACAGAAACGACAGGTCTCATCATCGACCTTACCCATCTTTTTAAGATGATATCTAAGTGAGAAGTGCCTAGTAAGTAGGCTCGTTATGAGCTGTAACACCTTTCTTCTGAGCTCTGTGGCGAATACTTTAAAAACGTTTTGCTTGTCTCAGCCTTGGAATATTTCCCCAGTGTGCCTTTTTAATTCTGTCCTCCCAAAGCCTGATCTGAGGTAAGAGATGACGTTTTGGGTGTCCAAAGACGGGCCCAGGCCCAATAAACAGATTTGGCTCAGCGTCACCTTGTTTACTTCGGCCAGTTGCTTCAAGACAGTAAGACAGATATTATGTATATTTTTGCCCCACGCGTATTTTTGTGGACTATTTCGCGAGCGCATAGCTCTATGGCGTATATTTCTGCCTGGAAATGGTTGGTGAGGCCACCAGTACCTTTGAGAGATGATATTTCGGACCGTATATGCCCACGCCTGCTCTAGCTTCCATTTTGGACCAATCCGTGTACCATTTAAGAGATCCTTTTATAAAGGATAGGTCCGCCATGTGCTACTGTTGACGGTCCCCTAAGATGACCTTAAATGGTATTTCAAGGTTATGGCATTTCAGCATAATGTCTAAAATTCGGTTGATCATTGGATCCTCTCGAAATTCTTGGAGGACTTTTAGGTCGCCAACCAAATTGTTTGTGCTCAGGAGATTTACCCTCTGCAGTCTAATTGCACTGAGTTATGTGTCCTACACTAAAATGCATTTCATAATTTCGATTTCAATGAAAATTTATGCGTTGCAGTGCAGTAACACAGGCCACAATATTTTCACATAATTTTCCACTCAAGATGCGTGTAACCGTAAAATTGCCAATAGTTTTGCCACTTATGCAAATGGAGGCAAATAAATGACTGTTGGAATTGGAACCCACAATGCAATGGGAAGATTCGTTTTTACGCAATTTTGTTAATTGCGGAGCTCCATTCCGCCACCACACGCATTCTCAACCGATTTTTATACATACACAAATTTTTACATTGGCGTATAAAACTGGTTCAAGTTAATTATGTGAGCGCTGAAATGTAAATAAACGGAAAATTGCTGCTATTTTAATATATGTATTATGTTGAGGTAATACACATAGATGAGAATGGCTTCAATAACCCAACATGGTTCAGAGATTCAAGCCATTTAGAAGGAGATAAAATTTTATGACCTGCCATCCTCACTATAAACAAACCGCACCGCCGCCATCAAGTAAGACAAATCTAGTTTCAAGATGTCGTTCGTATTTCGCTTTTAGTATTAGCAGAAAATTTCCACAATGACCTTGTTTGAATTGATATTACTATTTTTTGTGGCAAGATGTGGTGATTGACCTTAAGTAACCTTTCGTTTGTTTTTGTTGGTCTGGATCTCCAAAATAGGTAAGCAACATTTTTCTTCTCATTCAGATCGGATCATAGCAATGAAATGATTGTAATCAGCGACTATTACAACAACGCAACGGTTTGATTTTTGAGGTTAACTGTGTGTTTTAAAGTATGGATGAATGATTAATAACTGGAAAGTGCAAAACTATTGAGTAATCTCAAGAACTTATCTTTTTCAACGGGAATATTTATTTATCACATTTCGTCAAAGCCTGACTACTACAAACTTATTAAAAATTAAATAAAAAATATTGTGACCAATTTAAATTAAAAATACTTAAACGAATGAAGCAAATACGTTAGAGTAAAAAAAGATAGTAAAAAGCTACAGTCAAGAGACGCTATAATTGAGCTTTAGTCATATGAAAATTAAATTCAAGCCAATGAGCATTAAAAAGACAAGAAATTGCAATAATCGAATCATTAAAAGTGTAATTAGTACGACAAAATCGAAGATAAAAGAGTCATGATTTCTCAAGGACCAATAAGGAGTTGAGATATTCAGGAAGCCAAGCAGCTCAGGGGAATTAATTGTACCATGCAAGTAGTCGTATACAAAGAGAATTCTGAAAATGTCACGCCTCCTCTCAAGGCTGTTGATGAAAAGCAACTTCAGTCTATTAACGTAAGGTGGCAAGACTATAGGATCATCTTAAGGAAGGCCATGAACAGCAAGTCTAAGAAATCTACTCTGGACCACTTCAACCCACCTAATATGGGCAGAGTAATATGGTGCAAAAAAAAAAAAAAAAGAGACTGGCATACTCCAAGATCAGGGAATCGTGGACTGCCTTATCGAGCCTTCCTCGGTCCGCTTTAAACATTTTCACCGACGGATGTCTCAAAAATGAGGTAGCCGGAGTGGGCGTTTACCTTCCTGAATCTGACATTGGGATGGAGTACTCACTTGGAAGACACACCACTGTCTTCCAGGCTTGTACTTGATACGGAGATCAAGAGAAAGGATATCGCTATCCTTTTTGATAGTAGGCAGTCTTGATGGCTCTGAGTGGTCCTAGGATAACATCTAAGTTACTGGGGGACTGCAGGTCGTCTGTGAATAAGTTGTATATCCATAGAAAATTTGTCCCTTCAGTGGGTTCCTAGTCACATGGGGTCATGAGGAATACAAGGGCTGACCTTTTAGCTAAGAATGGCTCTGATTCTACGTACCTAGGACCGGGACCCGCCCCGTAGGCGTTGACACCTCGAGTATCGGGTCTCTCATTAAAACTGATGTTCATAGGAAGCATCAGCAGAGATGGGAGAGCCTGAGTACTAGCAGCTGCACAAAACTGTTTCTTGATGGGGCCAAAAGGAATATCTCTGATTATCTCTTGGGGCTCCTCAATCAGGCCAAGTACACTAGATCTATACAATTGAACATCATCAGCATATAAGTGCAGATTAGAATACTTGACATGAGCAAATATATCATTTATAAACATGGAAAATAACAGACGCCCAAGAATGGATCCCTGAGGTACACCAGATACTACTGGTAAAAAAGATAATTGAGAACCTTTTGAAAAAACTGTTTGTGACCTGTTGCTCAAGTAGTCATAAATTAACTTTGCAGAATGAGAAGAGAAGTTAAAATTTCTTATAAGTTTCGGGTGAAGAGGTCTATGATTAACGGTATCAAAAGCCTTTGAGTAATCTAAAAGAACTAGTACCGTTAGTTCATTTTTATCGACCGCACGCGCGATATCATTGCTCATTTTAAGGAGAGCAGATGTACAGCTATGCCCAGGACGAAAACCAGATTGATACTTGTGCATAAGACCATTTAAAAATAAATAATGAGACCTTAGATTACCTTAGAGAGAAATGGTAGTATACTTATAGGCCGAAACTCACTACAATGCGAGCTGGTGTTTTTAGGTACTGGAATTACTTTAGCGGCCTTCCATATATCTCACCTGACTGTGGCATTGATTGAATTTTGATCAGAAAATAAAATATAGAACTTTTTACAATCTATGGATGTACATAGAAGAAGGAGAAGGAAGTTTTGGAAAAAGAAAGTATATATAGTATAACTGTAGAATAGTTCATAGTGACTCGCGTTTGAAATGTAATAATTTCTGCCCACTTTTATATAAGATTCTTAGGAGTAGTCGGTACCAAGATTTGCAAGTTTCATACATTTGTCAATGCGAATTTCTGGTGAACTATTTGTAGCAGAATAACTATTTATATCTTAAATGAAAGGTACCGAAGAAGTCTAGTAAATAACGTCGGCAAAAATTAAAAAAGTGTATTGGAATGGAGATATTAGCTCGGAAACTTCTAAAAAATGGTAAAAATTGAGGTCTTTTAAGTCAAATTCCTCTTAGTAGGTATTCTCATTTCTTTAGATTGTGACTATTTTAAAAAGATAAAGCCGAGATCTAGCAAATAACGTCGAGTTTTTTCATTTTTAGTGGCGCTTTTTTTAATTATTTGAGTTTAATAGTACTTATTTTTCTCCCGATATTTCACTAACGATAAATTGAAATATTTCATTGAAAGTTGTTGAAATACAAAGCAAAATAGTATATTTCACAATTATGTGCAAAACAAATTTAGGAGACTTAATTCTCGTTAAAAAATTTCAGTTTATTTGAACTGCAAATTTTCATTTTTCGTTTTAAATTGTCGCATGTTGGGTTTCTGTCTTTTACGCTAGATGTCTCTAATGTAACTTGTGATCTAGGTCTAGGCTGATTTTATATGAATTTTCCACTTTCAGGACGCAAACCTACGTATAGTAAATTTTATTGCCTACAGGATCGCTGGTATCTAAATTGAAACTTTTGGTGAGTACTGACTCCTCTTAAATCTTCCATAAAAGACACAACTTTGAAAAATGATTTTAGGGCCTGTGGCCTTTATCATCTTGATCGAAATTCAGTCACTTATTTTAAAACAAGCAGTGATGAACGACTGCAACAAAAAGAAATCTGTGATAGTTTAGGATTACTTAAAGGATTTTATAAGTCTGGAACTCCGTGGAATGGAAATATTGAAAACAGTAATTTGTTTCTGTCTTTGGTTGGGTATGAGGAAGAAAATTGTTCAAGAAAAGGAGACGCCTTTTCAACTAATGGCACCAAATTAGTCAGATCTGGAGGAGCTCTTAGGTAATAAGGATATTCTATATTTTAATTTAAATATCGATGGTACTTTGGAAGAAAGTATGACAACGAGTAAGTAAAAACAATATCAACCGTAAAACTTATCATAGACTAACTTTTCTTCATTCTGCATGGATATTGAATCAATCAGCAAAGAGCAAAATAAAAAACATTGAAAATATGATACAATGTATAAAAAATGGTTGCATGAAAAATGTGTGAATGAAAAGAATGTAAAGCCATCAACAAAAAAATATTTTTGTTCAACATGCATCAAATTATGTACATTTATATTTTCTAAAAATTTTCTAATTATTTAATTACATATTTAGTAGGACTGTTTTTAATGCACACAAGGTGTTGGTAAATAGGTTGACGATTACCTCGAATGGCACTTTCTGATATTTACTTAAAAATATAAATTAAGCGTTAATTGTAGAATAAGTTAAACAATGTCATCATTATACCTGATCAGGTATGAATATCACACCAAATTATAGATGCATGCACTGCAAGTATACCATTTTCATAATTAACTGATTATCAAAACGAGCTTAAGGTGACGAAGATTGATACATTTATCTTAGTGTATTGAAATTACATCGCCACGCCGAATTAAAACTTTTTAGTCACAAATTTCCAAATTGACGTAGGAATTGAAAACCAATTTAAATAAATCTTCTTGAAAAATGCATTGAGCTACGCTAATAATATTATAATAACGTAAAATATTGAACTTTGAATCTTCTTGACAAATATGTTACACTACCAATATTTCAGACTAAAATAATCCTTCCATTAAAGAGATTTTGAATTAAATTTTTAAATCTCTAAATTTCATTACACGATCCGAAAGAAAAATGATCTTGAGTTGTTACAGTAAGATCTGATCTTGAAATTTGCATATATCTAAAGTAAAAATAAATTCGGCTATTATTCAACATGTTAGTACTCTTGGCACACATGAGCTGTGCCATTCATTGCAATTCATAATTATATTTTATACGTGATAACTTGTGGCTATTTGCCAGTATATTGTCGACCTCTGCTAGATAATTGCTTCAAAAGGCTTGGCTCTATGTATATGGTTTAAGAAAATTAAGTACGCCTAGCATTAACTTCAGAAGATTTGATTATATTTTTTCTTGATCGTTATGCTATTTTGAGATTTTCTCGGAGGACTTATGTTCAAAAAGAAAGTTTTTGCATTATTATTTTTTTCATGTTACCTATAATGCTCCGAAGACTAACGGAGTATATTTTCGATTATATACGGTTATTTGTTTTGCCCAGATAACCATAGACATAGTCTTTGATCATTTGACATATTCGATTTCATTTGATTTGATTAATTTTTATTTGACTTGATTTGAATTCACTTGATCTAATTTTATTTGATTTAATTTAATTTTATTTCATTTTTTTCTCCTCATTTTTTATGATATCTCCTGAAATCATAGCCTAAACTATATATTTGCTACTATTCGTCCTTCTGTCCGTCTTGTAGAATTTTTTCTAGTCGTTAAACATTCGACCAGATAATAATGGGCCCTGGTTGTCATGAAAATTGGAGACAGTTTCTCATCCGGGGCTTGTAGCCATTTATTATTTTTTTTCTGAGAAATCAAACTAAGATCACATTTAACACAGCCATGTGCAATTGCATCAACATTTGTAGATAACTTCAGTATTAAAATGAATATCTCGCTTTGATACAGTTTTTAGAAACTCTCTGGTAGAAATTGCTCACAGTTTTACTTTGTCTCACATTCAGTAAATCTCATCGAAAGGCTTATTGGATATCATGAAACTGCTCCCTATATACTAAACCAGCAATAAATAAATATTTATTCTTGTCATCACCGTGTCAGATGACATTTCTACTAGGAAAATTTGTGTTGATTTTTGCGATTTATAGGATTTTAAGTTAAATTTTCGATTTGTTCTACTGCGGAAAGACTGTAGTCCATATGCTGGACAAGACGTTATACCCAAATCCTTACGACTCAGCATCTCAGAGTTTGATATGCAACCGTATATAAAATCAATCGTAAAATCAGATTTTCAGTTATAAACTCATCATGACACTCATTGACTCGCTCATTAATAAGCTCATCGTTACACTCTTTGTGTACTCATTGAAGTGCTCATCTAATATTGTAAAATGCACAAAAGAGAAACAAAGTATACATTTCTAAATAAATGAAAGAGATCCAATACCTATCTCGTGTACACTATCTCATGAGGAGCTTACTGATGAGCTCATCATGATTTGGCTATTAGGAATGCATGTTTTAAGCTGAATTTTTTTTATGTCGTAGATCTAGAAAAATACAAAAGATTGCTTCAATAGTACAAAGTTTTTATTTGAAACATTTAACAATGTTTTTCCTGTTTACTTGTCATTAACTATTGACCAACAGTGAAAATATTACTAAAATCTGAGATGAAAAATGATTTTTCTAACAATTAGGTAGTTTGACATTTCAAATAATTTCTTCTGGTAATCTGGTAAACACTTTCAAGCGATATGTGCAGCTTTTTTGGATATGAAACTCCAGCAGGTTTCAGTTAAAAAAAACTGCAACTTTTCAATTTCAATATAGAAAACAATTACTGTTATATCGTTGCGAGGAGTCAATATTCACTATTCATTCCATAACACACTGATTGTAAATCTTTGATAAAAACAATCAAACATTTTTGTATGACAATAAATTCGCAAAATTCGTTAGAGTGACAGAAGTTTTAGAAGAGAAACTTTGCAGACGGTCAAGTTAAAGTAGAATCAACGTAACAATTAAAAAAGTGCAAATCATTTGCCATAAATTTCGACACTATATATTCAACATTGCAAGGAAAACACAAGACTGGAATCTGCAAGGATGACGTTATGAAGGGAGTCCTAGAAAGTCTTAAAGGAAAATGATTTCACAACAAACTGGGCTTCATTGGACTCAGCTGCTTTTTCCACACTAAATCCCTCGAAGGATTACAAAAGTACATTTGACCTTAACTTGTCAATTCGATACTCTTCGACTATTGTCTTACAGCCCGATTCACAATGCCACAAGTCTCCATACATTCTGAACTTTCCTTTGTTTTTAATTTGCAATATACCAAAAGAAGACGAACACAATAGCAAATTATGGTCTAATATTTGAAAGACAGGCCAGTATCATATCTGACACATCAACTTGCCATCAACTTTGATTTCACTATGCTGACCACATAGCTGGCATAAAACAGAAAATTTAATTATCCACTAAAATGTCGAAAACATTTCACTGGCACAGCCCTATAAAGAAGCCCAAGGCACCGTTGAAAGTGAATGCTTTCCTCAAGTACAAAATGATAAGGTAAACGGTGCCTAGTTGACAGGTTTAGAGATGAAAGTACTCGGATTTTACACCCATCTTTCAAGATGCTTTCTATAATGTTTCTTCGCCGGTATAGGTCGCCCGCAATGAAAGTTCTTTTGGTCAACGAATATTATTGAATGAGTTGCGTGTTTGCGGTTATCAAAATTTTGGATCGGAATTCCTTTAAACACCAGCAAAAACAAAGAAAAAAAAATACTAAACTTTGATGTGGGAAGATAGTAATTAATTTTTCAAAATTCGCGGCATCCAAAACTAGTAAAGAACATTCATCTAAGAAGATTTCCACGGTGAAAGCTAATTCAAAGATTGATGGGTCACTTGGTTACTATAAGTCAAAAAAGCAGAATGAGTTCTTTTGGTCTGACACTAGTTGCCGCGATCGCTGTATTTAGGAGAGCAAAAAGTATTTCACTTTATCGGCGTTAAATATTTTCACACCAAACACACACACACGCACACATTCCAATAATTATGTCAGCCCGCCATACCTAAATCGGCACAAGTTCATCAAAAATGTTGATATACACGAATACTTGGTACATAGGAAACCACAGAAGAATTCCACGGAATCAATGGAGAAAATAGTTGTTTCATTGAGCAAACCTCAATAATTAACCGCGGAAACTACTTACCAATACCTGTCAGTTTCCTGTTCTCTGTGGAGTCTTTAAGAGTCGGTAACGCCTCCAATATGATCTGTATCCGGCGATCGTATCGGATGCAATTGAAAGTTAGCCACAACTAAAAAGAAATTCGCGAAAAGCGTTTTATCTTCTTCCCCGATACTCCAGCCCAGCCCAGCTGACTTTAAATCTGGGTCATTAGCAGAATTTTTAGTCTTTCACGGATAATTACATGCTCACGGAATTTGATTGAAATGTCATGTAAGTGTGAAAGGCTAGATTCCAATTGCGCAGTAAATCGAGGCTAATGAACTTTTATCAAAGAGACCGACATTTAGGTGGGTCTTATGACCTAAGTAAGTGTATGTAGTAAAAGAAACGGTTAAATAAAATGGAAAATTCTTTTTACCTTTTTACTTATACAGGTGTAGAGCAGAGCAAGTGTTACCTTATTTGAACTGCTGCGAGCATTGTTAATAGTCATTAAAAAAAAAAATCACAGAGGTCATAAGTTGACCTTCTTCTAAGAGGGCTTGTTTTTAAAAGAATTGAATCAATTCAGGTGTAAAATTGGCTGCTTTCAATTAATAATTTCTGTGTATAGTATAATGAGATCAGGTAAGACATCCGCTGGTAATAACTTTTCTGCCGGGATAATTACGAGATATTGGTGCTTGGCGTGATATTAACTGCTTTAATGAGCTGAAATTACTTAAATGTGTGATGCCCAAGATAGCGAAAGAAAATAAAAAAACACATTTTTTTCTGGTTGAAAGGAGAGAAAAGTGTTTTACTTGCTTTAATAACTATTTTATGTGAACATTTGCGGTATTGAGTAGTAATTATGGAGTAGGTACAATGCTGAGTTCCTGTTTACTTATTATTTAGATATTGAGATTCGCTCTAATATTTTCGTTTTGGGAAATAAATTTAATAGATTTTCTACAGATGTGACAATTAGTAAATTATGCGAGATGAAATTCAATAGTATTTGAAATCTTTATTATGTCTAAGATTAATATTTGTTCAAGAAGGCATTCTTTTCGATTTTCCGGAATAATAGCAAAAGCGAAAAAAATTTTATTTGAGATCAGTTTGATCTGTTTCAAGCATCTACGGTAAGCAGAAAACCAAGACGTACTGAAGAGTATAAGGTTTTCTGCTAAATACGAAACGCTTATTTTTTTCTTTTTCTTTTTTCAGCCCACTACGAGCATTTGTAGGTTTAATTCTTTCGAATTAATCTGGTTTTTTAAATTTTTAAATTTTTTTTTTTAAATAAATTTTTTTTTTCTATTATTTCCTCAACTTTTTATTTCATTATTTCTTTCCATTTCTATTTTTCATTTGTTATTTTGAGTCACTCAATTTTGCTATTTGAGACTTGTTGATGAGTCAAAACTTGAAACTTGCCACCCAAAATCAAATGAGTTGTGTGATGGAAAAATAAATAAAAATCTTTTCGCTTTTGCTATTATGCCGAAGAATCCAAAAAAATGCCAGTTCGCTGAATCGCAATTGTTATCGGTGTCTTAAAATCAAGTTGAATTACTTTACAAAATATTGCAAATGTCTTTATCATTTGCTCCAAGCCTATCTGGTTTATAAAAATCCTATATTACAAGTTTCATTTAAAAGTATGCGTCTACGAAATGGTATTGTAGGAAACGATGCTTTTGAAAAAAGCATCTATGAAAGTGGAATTTCGTTCGTACCCACCTCTGTTTTAAATGGAAATCATACGAGATATGATGTCGACCTAAAACTGGATACAATCTTCGTTTGCCATTCAAGATAAACATACCAAATAGGGAGGAAATATATACAAACATATACAAATCTACGACGATTCTAAAATCGAGAAAATAATGGGTGCAGGAATATATGATGTAAAGCCAAGATCTTATATCTATCAAAGTCTAGCAAAATACACCTCAATATTACACACAGAGAAGGTACATCATCTGAAAACCTCAGCCGATCCTACAAAATATATTATATATCTATACAGATTACCATGCGGCACTGAAAGCCGTCTATCTCACCACGTGAGGTCAAAGTTAATGTTGGAATGCATTCAAGCATTAAAAAATCACCTAACCCTTCAGTGGGTTCCAGGACACTGATTCCTTATTGGATCGGAACCATTTTCCTGTAACTCTTATAATACCGTAAAGTTTACCCTACAAAACTGAATCCAAAACCAAATGGACTAGAGATGAATATCAATGATAGGCTCCCAATAAGGAAAAATAACCATCAAAGGACCTTCACCAAAAGAGCCTGGATCTTTTGAGGCTATCTTAACCGGATACTGCAGACTTAACAAACACATGTATCGGATAGGCATATCACCCACTGATGTATGTATACATGTAGGTTATGTCTTGAAGAGGATGAAACATCGGGGCACGTCTTATGCGAATGCAAGGCCATTGCACGATGTACATACATTCCAGGCTTTTCTCATATTTTTTTAAGCCTGGTGCCGACTTCGAGGAAATTCCGACCAACAGGATATTTTTAGATATACCATTTTCAAAAATTTTTTATTTTTGAAAATGGTCGTTTTCGAGACGTGTCGTGCTGATCACAAACGCGTGGCAAATTGATTACCACCTAGTAGTGCCGTGAGCGGACTTACGTTGATATAGGCGGTGACGCACAAGTTAATAATTGGAAACTTAAAATAAATTTTCATCATTTTATAGTATTTTTTGAGTAGGTCCGTGTGCCAAAGGCCTAAATCCCAATTCAGATTTTCTCCTTTTCAAGGAAATTGTCAAAGAAAGAAGGATTTCAAGTTCTAATAATAACATGACTAAAGGTACTTCTAAACGATCTGGCATAATGCCAGTTATCTGACCATTTTTGTGGGTAGATACGTGTAATCACGGTGGCAGATATAGATAAATATCTGGCGACAACGACTGGCACTCAAAAATATCCAGACGTCTGCCACACGTTTAATCAGCCAATTTTTCTATCTGACAAATTTTGGAACATCGTCTGCTAATCTGTCCAGTTTACCTGTAGTGATAGGAGTATAGAACAGATTGCAGGAGACAAGTTTATACAAGGTTTGTACTATATTATATAATTATATAACATTCTCAGATTTATTTAAACCATCAACAAATTAGTTTAATCTTTAAGTAAATAAATTTAAGCCTTGAACAAATGATTTTAAACCCTTAACAAATAAATTTAAACCTTGAACAAATGATTTTAAACCTTTGACAAATAAGTTTAAGACCTTAACGAATTAGTTTCAACTGTTAACAAAAAGACTCAAACCTTTTGTAAATATATTTAAACTCTTAAAAAATTTATATTTAAAATGTTGTTTTCAGTTGACCATCCACTGCCTTAGCAGTAAGTAAAACCAAATCCATTATATAGTTGGAACAGTCATTAGATGTGATTTGTTGCAGGCTTTCTTCGATCACAGAGAGAAGATTATGCTCTCTACTCATGTCACCTAATTCTGGTAGGTATGCTTTCTCTATTTCTTCGCGAACTTGTTGAAAAATTGAAAACAAACCCATCGTTTCGTGACGCATTTTTAATTATGGATAATGTGAGAATACAAAAACAAAAAAAAAAAACAAATTCGCAATGTGTTATCTCAAACGAATTTAACACTAAAAGTTTTGCCTCTTTACTCGCGCCTATGTTAAACTCTACCGAAAAATCGTATTTTAAAATGAAGGCACATACCCGTTCAGTTTTAAGTGACATGAGTAGAGAACATAATCTTCTCTCGGCGATCGAAAATAGCTTGAAACAAATCACACTCAGTAACTGTTCCAAATCTATAATGGATTTGGTTTTACTTATTCCTAAGGCAAATATTTTAAATATAAACTTGTTAAGAGTTTAAATATATTTGCTAAAGGTTTAATTCTTTTTGTTAACAGTTGAAATTCATTCGTTAAGGGCTCAAATATATTTGTTAAGGGTTTAAAATAATTTGTTTAAGGTTTAAATTTATTTGTTAAGGGTTTAAAATCATTTGTCCAAGGTTTAACTTTATTTGCTCAAAGTTTCAAATTCATTTGTTAATAGTTTAAATAAATCTGAGAATGCTATATATTATTATATCTACCAGGAGTATACAGTATATAAATAGCATAAATATACATAATTAACAAAATGGCAGATGAAAACAAGGCGAAGTGGAGAAAGAAGCAGGAGTCAACATGGACCAGTCGTGAAATAATGCGGTTGATCACCGAAATCGAAAAAAATATTCACTTTTTCACTTGTACCAAATGCGCTATATACAATAAAAGCAGCCGTGTACCTTTCTGTAGAAGTCATTTTTGAACAATTAACCTCAGATTAGTTTATGTTTTGTTTGTCAGATAAAAGCAGCATTTTACAAGATGAAAACTAGCAGGTTGCGTGAACAATAAAGACAGACGTATGCCAGATAACTGACCGAAAACTATCTGACAATACTAGAGCAGATAGCTGCCCATAAAAATTGGAAGATTTCTGGCATTTTGCCAGATCGTTTAGGAATACCTTAAAAAATTTTTCGTTAAAACCATATTCATTCGCTTCTTACAACAAATTTAAAGAAGTAGTCGGGATCCCTACTTCACTCATGGGATTCCCATTCCAACTAGCATGTGTATTAAATCGAACCGAATTTCAATAAAATGCAATATTGAAAAATGTCGTTGTTATGTGGATGAATTATATTCCAGATTTCAAGATACACGAAATTTTTTTGGGATAAACAGGATTACGTTTTACGAAAACCTGGTTTATCATACTTCTTATTTGCATATATTCTAAGGAGTGTGAAAATTCACAAGCCGAATGCACGGCTAGAACATTACAAAGTTTTTTTTTGATCTCCAGGAAAGGAGCAAAAAGAAATTTTTTATTTTAGTTTTTTTTTTTCTTCTGTTTTTAAACACTAAAAGTTAGTGCATACCACAAAATTCGATCGAAACTACAAATTATGCACAATTCCATGTTTTTGTACTTTTTGCATACATAAGTCCTTTAAAAAAAATACAATCAATTTTCTGAGAACTTTTTGTAGAGAGGCCAGTAAGGGATGAAATTACAGATGGGAGATCAGGTCAGTTCGTCAAAAATTCGTAGTCCCTACGAAAGAGCGAAAATAATGGGTGGTAGATTTTTCCAAACCGGCATTGTTTCTGGTTATAAAGGAATACGGAAATTTTATAGGAAGTTATGTCCATTTGACAGTTGGTAAGCACGGTTTGATGGACTGCGCGAAAATAATAACTAAATAACCGTAAAACATGGAAGGCCAATCAACGTACATTGGTGTTTCACGGAGTTAATTTCTGTTTAATTCCTCATCCCTCGAAGAGTTTGACAAGGACAATGGTAGGCATTGGTATAAAAACTTATTACTGTTTTCGCCCAGTCGCTCGTATGTTAGTAAAATACCGTTCTGATTTTATTCTATAGCGCTCATGCTACGGTATTTGTGCATTTGAAATCTTATTCTCTCACTCATAAACTAAATATTACTTAAGACAACTTGCTTTTGTCGTCAACCTGTTCGTGCTAACCTGACTGTCAATATTACAAAAGTCTTCCCATCTTCAAATCGAAAATTTTACCTCAAATCAAATCAACTAGATTTGTACAAAGTGTATTTCTCATGTCTATTGGAATGGATTCCATTTAGCCTCCAGGTAAAATGGAAAGCAACCATTCAAACATGCATTGGTGTAACTGTTACTACTTCTACTACTGCTCTACTCTTAAATTCATTAAAATTCTCATCCATTACATCTCAGATTTCTGTCAATACTTACATTGGAATTGCCGCCGTCAGGTGCAAATGAAATTAATCTCAGCGGGACTTATAGAGTTTCACCCCGGTCGAATCAAGAATATTACTCAATTCATGAATGAGTTTCATAAGTAACTGAGGAAAAATTTAAAGACATGGATTTATGCAGACAAGGTTTTATGGCACGGTTCACAGTACCACAGAGATTCACGCAGGTGTTCATAGCAAAATTGCTCCAGTTTTCGTTGCAGAAATGCTCTGCAAGCGTAATTCATCAAATGCCAGGCATACATATGTAAGCAGCATGTGCAAAACTAGATCAGTTTTTTTTTTTGGAATACTAGCTGCTTACATAACCTCTAAAATTTAAATTTTAAATTGTCGTCTCTGCGAGACGCGATTTAATGATCTTGTCTAGATCGGCTCTCGATTCAATCTTGTCAATCAACTTATAAGAGACTCGAAATGATGCTGTTCTCTCAAAGTCGTGGAAGTAAATAGAGTTGAAATGTTGTAAAACGTTTCTGTTAACTGTGCCCCGAATTTGTCTGATGACTTAAATGTTGCAGCTATTTGGGTTGGGTGAAAACCGGTTGAGTCCTTTTTGACTGCTATAAAATGCGGTTGAACTCCATTTATTGTTGGGTAAAGATCGATTTGGTTAGCTTATTTATTCCTCACCTTTTTATAGCATATTTGATTGAATTTTTTTAAATAAAGTGAAACTGCTTATATGAATTAAAGAATCTTGAAATGATGAGCAGGTCCATGTTGGTTGTGTAGTTGTGCACAAAAATATACTTTTAATCGTAATTAATGAATATCCAATTACATTTCAACGAAAACAAGTACTATTATTTATTTATTTCAAATTCAATTAAGGAAAGCCATTTTTCACTATCAAATTATCATACCTTCACTTTGTATCACTTTTTACAATAGAAATTTCGAGTCTCCTTCTCGTTATAGGAAATACACGCCGAGTCTCGAAATTTTATTAAATTGCTAAGCCGAGACTTAAACCGAGAATCAAAGTTGTGTATGGATTCTATAGAGGGAATAAAAATTTATTGCAGAAAAATTGCTTTAGATTTTTGTTTGATAATTTGAGAGCTAATCTATTGTTTTTGTTTGCTACCAGGAAAGACATTTTGTGATAAATATTATACCATTTCTACTATATTTTCCATTTGTAAGTTAATATATTATAAATCAAAGTTTACTTCCCTCCAGAAAGACCGAGAAAAAATTATTTTACAGAATGTTCGCATTTACAATTCAGCCTAACTAATGAAGTGGGAAGGAAGTTCGTGTAGAATTTTTGGAAGAATAAAACAAACAAAACCTAAAAATGCCAGTCTAGCTCGTTCAAATCCATTCAATAAACTCGAAGTAGATCAAATTTATCCTAACCTGGAGGAATATAACGCAACTTTCGAGCAAAATATAACCTCAAAAATTTCTCAAATTGTCTCAAAATTGTCTCGCTCACACTAGTCAAAATAACGTCACTCTTCGTCTCAATCGAAATTGTATGAAATCCGATTCTTGAATAACGAAGGCACATTCCGTATTCGTTATACTGTCAAAACCATTCGGAATCGACACATGTGGTATTCTTGAAATCAGCATTCGTTAAATACCGTACGCAAACCCTTCGTTATTTAACGATTGGGTTCAACCATTCGTTTAGCCAAACGAAGAGTGAATCAGCTGCTATTTTACGGGTGATAGTGGGAGATAAAAGACGTGCGAAAATGTCATATGCTGAAAAAACTAAAATAATTAATTTTTTAGGGAAAAACCCAAAACTGAAATTTGGTAAATACGATAACGATAGAGACGCCACGGAATTGTGACAAAAGCTAACATCAGTATTAAATTCTATACCCGCCACGCAAAAGGACTGGAAAATTCATATTAATTTTTTTAATGATATTATATTCAAAACAAAGCTAATAGAAAATTTCCAGAGTTGGCAGAATTTAAAGTGTGTGGTGAAAGGAAAATTTGCGGGGGACAAAAAACATTTGCTTGTCACTGGTTGAGGTATTTCTGCGAAATATTTTTCCTATCCAGCGATGAATTAAGGGTGCAGGAATTGATTAAAGATCGACGTAATTCATTTTCCATAGATTCTTCAACAATTTCAGACGCAAACAATAATGACATTTCACTGAAGCTAGCCATTTTTTACAAATTATATTTCAAAGCATGAAATAGTTGACAATATTCAATTTCTAAATTGACAGATTTAATCTTACCACACTCGTTATGTTGGAAAACTTTTTCACCACTTCGACTTTATAACGATGAATGAGGTTCAAGAATACGAACGGGGCATTCGATTCGTTATCAACCATTCGTTATATAACGAATTCGTAAAAACCATTCGTAATTCAAGAATGGAGCTACAGATATTCCGTTAAATAATATAAGTTTTAATTTATTTTACTTTGAGAAACCCAAGTATCCCAAAGATTGTGAATATCTTCGCAATTAATTCTACAAGATGACTCACTCTTTTACATATAAAAGTAAAACATAACTGTAGTGGTTTCCCTTAAAATACACCGAAAATTCACGAAAGCAAGATGCAACTAAAGAAGCGTCTTTAATATTTTACATTGTGGACGCTTTTTATTTACTTCACTAGTAGATGTCGCCAAGTCAAAAATTGTTTCTCTTTCGTGCGGACATGTTACTGCAGACTTTTTCTTCATTGGGAATATATGAAATGGTAGCATCAAGCATCCATCTATCCCGATTTAAACCATGGTTAGTTTACGACCACACTAGAGTCAATTGTGGCTGGTCATATTGACGTTTAAAATGTCAAAAGTTCGAAATGTCATCTTACTGCAAAATAAAATACAATTGTAAGTAAGGTGGTGCAAAGGTTTTCTTAAGTGACGAGTAATTTTGCATTGCTGACATTCATGAGCCCAGGAATTAAGATCATTATTCATTGAAGACCAACAATATTTGGCGTTTATCATTTTGTTAGTGGCACGAATACTTGGGTGCGGTAGATTGTGTACCACGTTAAAAACTTGTTTCCTAAAAGACTTTAGAATAAAAGGTCGATTACTATTTGCCGAAATTTCACAGTAGATTTGCTTGACAGTACCAAAAATTAGATACTTTTAAAATTTATACGATGAATTTTGATGGAGAGTTAGTAGCTCAGGATCATTAATTTGTTCATCCGGTTTCAACCCATAGGGCTAACTCCGAAAAAGAATTAGGGAATGATAAAAGAGCTAACTCAGCTAATATCTTTTTTCCTAATTTGAAAGCCTTGACTGGTTCCTTAGACCAGCTTATTTTCTTCTTATCATATTTTTTGGAACCTCATAAATAGTTGTTTAAGAGTGTGCTTGATGATCTGCCGCATGTGGCTATAGTGATCAATCGTGGCGAAAAAATGTTGTGAGATCCTTCACTGTAACCGTTAGATTACAATTCGCAATGACTTTCGCTCTTTCCGGCTGGTGGCTTAATGCCGTCTGGCGAGATTAAAGTCGCATAAAAAAATTACGTCAAAAGACTAAAACATACAATTGTCCACGTTGATAATAAGTCCAAAAGCTTCCAGATGGTCGAAAATTTGCTCTAAATGACCAGAATGCTTACTAATAGATTTTAAGGCGACAAGAATGTCATTTAAATACACAAAACAAAATTTGAACTCCTAAAGTATGGTATGTATGAACCTTTAGAATGTTTGGGGTCCATTGAATAGCCCAAAGATCATCCCAGGAAAATCGAATAGCCCGAACGGAGTACAAATTGGCAACAACAGTATTAATAGCAGTTTTGAAGAGATGTATTAGTAAAAAGTGCCAGTCTACATGTTGAAAAATAATCGGCATTATTATATCTTAACCCTAGCCCTCCGCGTATTTATGGTTACGTCGTCTACTATATAGGCCTAAACAGAGTGATTAAAGGACCTATTTAAGAATTTTATTTTTTTTTTGCAATGGTTCTCAAGCTCAAAGTTGCACGATCGTCTTCTATTTTTTTTTAAATTTTTCTAACACATGACAAGGCAACAAATAGTTATTAATTCCAGGTACATGTAATCCAGCTTGTACCTTCACACCATTTCATTTCAAGGTGATGTAAAACAAAAGAAATAATGTCTAGCTATATTTAATTGGATGTTGAAGTTCAAGGAAAACCTGTACAATGTGTGAAGTGCCAAATAGTTGTCAAAATTCAGACATCACATCAATCTTATAACTATTTACCAGACAAATTCCACTTGATACTTGAAGAGATCTTATCAAACCTCTTCAAACGAGTAAATTTCCTCGATATGATAGTGCACAGACAAGAAAGAGACAGACAGAGAAAAATATGTACAAACGGAATGATATCCACTATAGATACTGAGATTGTTTCCACTTTCCATTACTTTTTCTGCAGTATAGAAAGCATTGTTTTTCTCGTTTTTTTTTTGTTTTTTTTTTTTTTTGTACAAATGTCATTACTCATCTTTCAGCTGTTCTTCAAGCATGAATGCACGATTGACACCAATTTCCTCTATCCATATAGGTATACTACCGTAGCAAACAGTTTTACTGCACCCCTTGTAATTATACATAATTTGCAGCGATAATTATGGCAAATTAAAGAGAAGACTTTTTTTTTTAAGATATGAAATAATTTGATAGCATACAACTCATATACGCTTGCGCTGTGTACTTTTGCTTGAACTTGCATATAAAGAGAAATAGGTGGAAAAATTCATAGACAGGTTCTTTGGGTTTTAATAAAAAAAAAAAAAAGAGTTGGAAAAAACCCAGCGCCGTGTTTTATTACAGAAAAATTTTGCTTACAACCTGCATCAAGGTAATCCAAAGAACGTGTACAACCGGAAGTACAAAAGTGAGAAATAACGAGGAGAATTTCTTAGTTTTTCTGTTTCGTTTTTAATTCCACTTTATCAGATTGCAGAGCAAAATATCTTGTTACCTTCTTACAATTTATGTAAATTATTTTTCTAGTTATACTTGCAAAATAAAAGGAAGGAATCCAGATTAATATGTCTGTCGTATCTGGAAGAAAATTAAAACTTTACTCAGGCATTATTTATCGATTTGGATGAATGAAGTTCTCGGATTTCATCATTATTTTGCGCTAGCAAACTATAAGTGAAATTAGCTTTGATTGTTATATTGAGACATGTAATTCCATGTATAGACGACAACCAAAACCAACATTAACCTAGTATCAGCGAAGTCTGAAGAAATAATAGATAGCGTCCAAACGCCGACGTGCTTTTACTACAAATCCATCCATTGCTGCTTGGCCTGCCCGGATTAGCTGATTGAGGAGGATACCTCATGACTTTGATTACAGCGCGCTGGCGCTCAAATAACTGCGCGCTCTACCAGACAAGACATTCTCTTGTTGGCTATTTTCTGCGCGAAATTGGAAATTTTGTAACACACCGCTAAACACTCTAATTGACAATGACCTTCTTTCGAGTCATGCTAGGAGGTGCAGATTCTTGCACCTTAGAGTTAACAATTTCATCTAGAAAGCAATTACCCCCGAACCGAGTATGATCATAATATAGCTGGAGCTGGTGTGATGGAAGGTGCAGCAACGATATACAAAAGTAATTAAATGTAATTTTTTTCATTTTATGTTTGGTAATGGTGGCTAATTGCATATATTGCCGTATCTCTTTCGGATTCATTACACAATATTGGATTTGAGTAGTATAAGACTAGCTTAGTTGAATTTAATCAGCGGCGGGCTGAAGTTCATTTATAGTCGTGCAGATACCTAAACTTGGCTGTTATTTCTCCGAACTCAGGTTGCATCAGAACTGTAGATTGTATTCGGATTACTTAGGCATGTAAAACATCCTGTGTGACTTGGAAAGATTTATTGTGGCGCAAATGAGAGACATGGATCTCCTACTTATCCATAAAGGTATTATGCGACCAGACTAATAATAGTAATTGTTTTCAATTAGTAGAGTCGAGAAATACATGTACCATTTGTAGGGGGAATGAAATTGAAATTGAAATCCGGATCTAAGAATTGCAGTACCGACGATGTACGAGGAGACTAGCGTAAAAAAGAACCCTGTACTAAGATCTTGTGCTGCCAGAAAATGATAGAACTGACTGCTAAATAAGGGCTACAGTGAAGAAGAAGCTCAAAGGCTAGTCACTAGTCAGTCTCACCATAGAAGGATAATTCAAAGAAAATGATTTCTCGCCGGAAGGCGCGAAAGCCATAGCTAAGCTGAACAGGGCACGAGCGAAGAATTCACAGAGATAATTCTTGATCTGATCGAGAGTCAATATAAGAAACCGAGTAGAAAGTTCGGCGTAAAGTACAACTTCGGCTATCGAGCTGAGGGACTTTCATGGACCATAAATCTGGCACAAAGTTTGAAATGCCCAGCTATAAGATAAGCTACAAATTTAGCGGAGTCCGACAAATTTCTAAGTGAGAGACTGGAAAAGATCTGCAAGAAAGGCCCTCTAAAAGGCCTATTCACACTATCCATCAAGTTTCCGGCAGTCAACTGTCCAATCCATCAATGTTAATTGCATTTACACTATACCGTTATCTGTCCATCTTTTTTTCCCCCATGCATGCAAAGCTCAGGGTAATATTGGACACATACATTCACACCATCACGTCTCATCACCGACAGTTTGACGTCATCAAAATATTCTCCGAAAGATAGTGACTGCCGTGATGTGATGTGTCGGTGACGGATAGTGCGAATGGTTCGATTCAAGTGCATTGCATAATATTTTAATGGACGGTTGACTGTGGAAAGCCCTATGGATAGTGTGAATAGGCTTTAAATCGTGCTCGACAAATATCATCAACGCAAATAAAGAAATGCTTGAAAAGTTTAGAAAATCTCCAGTGTCAGACATTCATCAACATCTGCTCAGACCGTAGGACCTAAATCTGATGTTAAGATGAGGAAATTTTTGAATATTGCAACTTCAAGTAATCAAAAACTACATATCTTCTAAAGACGATTACAGGGGTCGACATGGCTCTCCACTTTTCCTTCTATTTAATTTCCTTTTGACTTTTATAGCTTCTTCTGTTCCATAGATATTATCTACTACCCCGACTATCAGTAAATGCCTGACCCATCACAAAGGAATAAACAAATTTTAAACTAGGTCTCCACCAGGGCAAAATAATTTCTCCGAAGGTTGTTCGGTGTTTTAACTTCGGGCAAGAGAGATCAACTTTTGATCTAACTGTTGAAAATTGTTTTTACGCTGCTTCGGTCATTTTATTCCGTCTTTAATGATTTTTCTTTGGAAAAGAGAGCTAATTTAAGGAATGATACATCGCCAGAGACAGAAATAGTATCCCATGAAAGTTGTTGCAGGCTGATATATTTTTGCAGGGACTGAAACATTTTCCGATCATATAAAACCATTTCGTAATGAACTGTCACTTTTATTGTCAAATAGACATGGGACCCACACCGAAAAACTTGGAAGCAATTGATTGGGCACGGGAAAATGGGTTTGTTATGGTATACATATGTTTCCCATCATACATTATAGGTATGCATCCTTTACAATCTTAAAAAAATGTAATTTTCTTATTGCAGCCATTGCCCATATTGCAGCTAAAAAGTTAAAATTTAAAATTTCAAAACAATCTCAGTCGGGTATATACTCAATGCCAAATTTCGTACCTACTCTTCAAATTTCCATGTTAGGTATCATCCAACAAATCTCGAGAAATACTCTGACCATGACTTTTGTCCTGCCGAATTTACTGACAATGAGTCGCACCAGTATGGAATGACCTTTCAATTCCAGCTACAAAGTTGGCAATCGATAACCCTACCCAAAAATGCAATTGGCTTCTTCTCGACCAGGAATATCGGGGTTACAAACGAACTTTTCGTACAAAATAAACTATTGTCTATTGAAAAAAGGGTCTAATATTTTAAAAGCTAACTGGATGAAAATTTCCAGAAAAACATGACGAACGGTGGTATATTAACTTTCTCCCCACAGAAAACAGAACTTCAGGATACTTTAGCAAAGAAGAAAAATCCAGTAAGATGCAGACTCAGACGCTTGTTAGAATTAAGGCTTTAACAGTGGTAATCAGCTAAGAAGATGACAATTCTTTATAGGGTCGAATGTGGGCTAATGAAAGCTAATGAAGACTTAGCCGACTTTAAGCACGATAAATGCAAAAAATTGTAAGAACCTATAACAAGGTAACAATTGTATTAAAAAAAAAAAACCTTTCAATTTCAATAAGAAATCTCCACAAGATTTAAGACTGACAACAGCATTTTAACAATAAACATTTGCAAGATAATTTCCAATTCAAATATCATCAAAACCCACGTAGGGTACCAACCTACCAATTAAAAAGTGAATATTAAGCAATAAAAAAAAAATTGACTGTTATTACAAACCTTGTGGACCTTGCAAGCATTCCAATTCAATAGTGTAATCCCAGCAATCTAAACTATTCAACTTGGACATATTGGCAGTGGCACTGGGTGTTGGCGAATGTATTCCCGAAACATTCTTCAGTGCTGGCACATCCCAGCAACAGTGTTCTTCTCCTTTCTCATCCAAATTTCCACTGATTATTAAATGACCATTAATTCTCTTTTGATTCATGTTTCTTTCATTACATACACACAATTAAAGCAAAAACGATAAAACCAAAAAATTAATTACACGGCACAGAAATGTAAAATCACTTAATGGTCACATTTTTACTGAAAACTTGTCATAGACACACCCCGCTGAGGCGACGCAGAAACCCTCCACTTACAAGAAAGCACTTGAAATATTTTTCTTTTCCAAATTAATATGACAAAATAATTAATGTTTATTAACTAATTAATTAGTTACATTAACTATTAATTAGAGAAATTTTTTAACGCTATCACACATAATTCACAATTTTTTTGTTATGCGCGCGCAGCTTGTTAGAGGAATTTTGTTAGCATACATGAAGAATGCCGCCGCTGCACTTTTGCAAAAATTTGCACTCAACTGTAACCGAGCGAAACTTTTTTTTTTTCGCGGCTAAATAAAAAAAAAAAATTGGCAGTTTACTGCAAAAACTTAAAAAAAACGATTTTTTTTTTGAATTTCAAATCTTTCTCTTTGGGCCGCCACTTGTTAAAGTTTTAATGTTGCTCTTCTGGTTTCACAAAATATTTGTCGATTAAATTCGAATTTAACTGAGAGCATCAAATCGATTTCGTTTTATCTTCCTTCCGTCCGTATGTATGTAAAAGAAGAGATCAAGTTATCATCTCATCACTATAAGGAAAAGTCATTGCACTTCAAGAATTAAAGCTGGCACTGCTTGACCATTAGAGACCAAGAAACCTTCTATTCAAGCACTTTTAAGTTTAAGCAAGTTCACGAGACTCGATGTATCCAATCGCACGGCTATTTCCCGACTATTTTCTAGCTAGCTTGCTACTATCTAGACACGGGCGAGTTTGTTTGCAGGCAGATGAAAGGCCCTCACTTTTCTATACGATTTTGTGATGCCATTCACACCGACCGTACGCCAACAGGAGGACTGGTGGTTTATTCCGTTGGCTGTTTGGTTTCCATTGAACGAATGAGCTTTGGTACACAGAAGAGCCAACACAGGTAACTAACTGTGGTAAGTTAGGTATAAGACAACACTGCTGCGTTGGATTATAATATTGTATAATACACAGATGATTACTCTGCTCCTTGGATGCAGGTGTATAGTAGGTACAAGGTGGTCACAGAATGTACATATGTGGTGTGGTGAATCCAAATGTGGAGACAAACACTTCGGCAATATATACATATTTTTTTTTTATTTATAAGATCAAGCCTCACCTGAAGGTAAGCATCGATATATGTATATTGGTACATATGAAAAAAAAAAGTTAAGTACAGTAATAACAGAAAGTTTTTTTTTTTAAATTCATCAAAACAACCATTTTGATGACATGTGGCAAGCAGTTACATTTTATTTTGAATTAATTAGGTACCTACTAACTGGTTTTCGTGAGAATGAAGACGAAGAGCTTACAAAAAGGAACTGTCAAGGACAGGAAGGCACGAGCTAAATATAACTATGATGATGGTGACTTGTTTCATGTATCTCCATTTTAACATTTATTACGGGAACGGCCCTGCCATACCTTTCCAAGGTGTGTTAGATATTATGCCATTTTGAAAGAGACATTGATGACGGGCGCTGCGGTTACAATAAGAACAACAACAACAATAGTTTCTTCAGTCCATGGCTTTGTTACGTATACGGTTAAATTATGATGCTGTAAATAAGTCAAATACTCAATAATAATTGTAAACTTTATTAAATAATATTAAATTACCTTTTCTATTAGAAATAAGTTTGAAGTAAATCGAGTGGGTATATTCTATTATTTTATGAATTGGGAAATAATAGTAATCACTGGGTATAGTCACCCACGTATGTTATGTTTTCATCCAGTGTTGTGTTACATTATCTCCTCAACGTTCGATCAACAGCAGTGCATTCCATTTCAACCTCGAAATAAAACAACTTTAGTCATATGAACGACTTTCATAACGTTTCATTCACTATCCCTTCAATTGTACAAGAGGAACCTGACCAAAGTTTATCTGGTACCATGGGTCGGTTGCCCATGGAACTCTCTTCCATGCCGACATTGGTGAGGCCCATCGGGGAGTAACGTAGTGGTTGTGGTCGCCCATATCGCGGGCAGAGTGAGTGCCCTGGTGAGTGTGGGAGGATTCAGTGATCATTCATGTAAGTGAATGATTGCTGACATCTTCTTGCTGAACTAGGGTAGGATCTTGGCGTGGAGTTGCGCTTAATCAACCGGCTGCCATGACCCATAGATCGGAAGAGATGTTAGATAGGTCTCGCTCCCATCAGTGAGGGCGCCAGGCATGCACTTGGCGTCGACTGATACTTCAGAAGCAGAAATGCAACTGAAGGGCGATGATTAACGTCACAAAATCAATCCGAGTGTGAAGAACACCGTGGGATTAAGCCATGATGACAAGTGCTCACATTAAAACCCCAAGGACTTTCTGTACAAGAGGATATATTTGATCATATTAATGAGCTTCCAAGTGACTTTACACCGGATCCTGATGGGATCTCTCCAGCCTTCTTTAAGTCGTGCTGCCTTACCCTGGCAATTATTTTCCTAAAATCGGTCGATAGTTGTTGTTTGCCGCAACTTTGGAAAAATTCTTTTATCATACCTATCCACAAGAACGGTAGTAAAAGTGAAATCTTTAACTGTTAGGCCTATTGCTAAATTATCTTGAGTGCCCAAATTATTTGAATCCATCATTTATTCTCAGCTCTCAATTTCCTGCAAGAATTTGCTCTCTTAAAATCAACATGGCTTTATTTCGGGCAGATCTAAAACAAATAACTTGTTGGAATTTGTCTTGGATACCATTGGTGGGTTTGCAAAAGGCTATCAGATAGATTGAATTTATACAGACTTTAGTAAAGCCTTCGACAAACTATCTCACTCCGTTATAATGTTTAAAAATGGAGAAATATGGGTTTCCCCCAACATTTAGATAACAGAACATAGCAAATATTATTCCGACATTCAATCTCTTTAGTATATTGAAAGCTTCGTCCGGCATACCTCAAGGGAGGCATTTGTGCCCGTTGTTTTATATTCTATCTCCATTGACGACATTGTCTCTATTGTGAGGCAATGCAAGACGACATTAAGCTTTTCGCTCAGAGTAAGTCTGTTAACGATTGTTAGCATGTACAGGTTGACCTTAATAAATTTCACGATTGGTGCAAAAGCAACAATTTGATACTCAATATCGAAAAATGCGAGGTTATGGCTTTCCATTGGAATCAGAAACCTATCTCTTATGATTATGGTTTCGCGGACTCCTCGATTCGTCGTGTGGATTCTGTCTGTGACTTGGGTGTCAAATTCGACAATAGATTGAGCTTTATCTCCCACATAAACTACATGGTATCAAAGAGTAGTTCTATGATGGGCTTTATAAAACGTTGCCAGGTCTGGTCTCTTTTTTACGGTACACACATCGAACGTATCGAGTCTGTTCAGCCGAACTTCCTACGCTTTGCTCTTAGGCACCTACCGTGGAATAACTCCTTGATTCTTCCACCCTATGAGGATCGCTTGAAGCTTTTAAATCTGCACTAGCTGGAAAAATGTCGTATTGTTGCCGATGTTGCTTTTGTGCATCGACTCTTAAACGCGAATATTGATTCTCAGTTGTTACTTGACAAATTCTCTTTTCGTGATAGTAGGCACAATTTGAAAAAGCTACTTCGGTTGCATGTTAACTCCTCTAGGTCTAAGTTTGACATGTATGAACCTATTAATTGCATGTGTGCTACCTACTGTTAATAATATGGCTGAACGTTTTGTTGTTGACTTTTCTAAGCATGTTTCAAAAAAACGTCTATATAATATTTAATCTTTTTTGTTTAATGGTTTTGTGCATTGCATGTAATTTCATCCGGTGTTTGGTTTATGTTTAATTTAACATACTAATACTAACACCGACTAAGTGATTAAATGCATGTATTGTTGACCGTTTTTTTACAGAAACCCATTTTTTTGACACAAGCAATTTTTCATTTTACCAAAACCCCATTTTACGTAGAGAGGCAGAAAAACTGTATAGGCCTATCAGTGAAAGACATTTTTCTATGTTTCCACATAATCTCCTTGAACCTCAATATACTCCTCAGATCGTTTCTTAAATGCTTGATCAAGGCATCAAGACATAAGATGAAATCAGTTTAAATCTTATTTTTTTAGGTTTGGAAACAAAAAGTACTTCAAGGGAGCCAGATCTGTCAAATACGGAGATGGTTGAAGGGGCTAACTCAGATTTTGATTAGTAGCTTAAACAGCATTTGCTTTGTGGATTATCAAGCAAGAGCAGAGTACCAAGTTCTATCAACCAATATCTTTCCTTGATGATAACAACATCCTAATTTTTAAATTTGGATAAGGTTAGGATAAGATTTTCAAATTTTTTAACGATTTCATCAGTAGTCGCCTCCACCTAGTGCCAAGCTTAAACAGAAGTGCTCAGATTTTTACCATTGAAAAGGAAGGAGAATCGAATGCAGGGCCAACCCTTCTTGTTGGTGTAATCTTTTCTTTTGTAAAAATTTCATGAATTTGTGGTCACTCCTGCATAGTATAACATCATAGAAGAAATTAGATTGTGAGAGGACATGACGATATTCCAATACTAATTATGGATACGTGAAAATGTTAATCAGAAAGATTCTTTACTAATATTAATTACCAAAAATTGGCAGCATTGTCTCTATGATTCTTTCTAATGAGGTCAAAATCAATGCATTAAATATTTCGAAGGTCTTCGGAACAGTTCCAAAATCCTCAGCTCGCAGCTAAACTTTAAGTTTAAGGTATTAGATATAAGCCCTCATCACACTTGAGCGAATTGAAAATTTTCTTATTCAATTCAAGAAATCTTGGAGCAAGTTATATTTGATTGTTATGTAATAAACGTCAATTTATCGCAAGGTTCAATTCTATATCCTTATATCATTTAAAATATTGAGAGACTTTAGTTGGTCAAAAATCATCAACAGTACGATAAACCAATTGGACCTAATTTAAGTTAACTGTTTTAGGGTATTCTTCGTTACAATCCTGTATACGTTGAATACATATACGTTATTATGACATAAATTACTCCTTAAGATACAATGGCGGGGTATCCTACCTAATGGTGTACTGTATGGCGCATGATACTCTAATTTATTTATTAAAAAAAGCAACCATTGAACTACAGTTTCTTTCAATTGATTTTTTTTTTATTATGACAGATAGAAATTTGGCACTGTACAGAGAATACAAGGTATTCTCATTAAATGTTGACACATGTGCTATGATGTAATTTTGCCTGCTAATGTATATATATTTATATAGAAAAGACAGAAAGAGGAGAGATAGTACTGTGTTGGTTGTCATTTTGTCCCGGAACGTGGCTCGCGAATAATTTGTATTCTCTGTACCGTGGAAATTTGGTATCAATATTGAGTTTTCACACAAAAGATTGCGATACGCGAAAAACACAATCTCTTACCGATTAGATCGCCAGTTCTTTGTTAGGCTGAGAATTTTTCTATTTACCTACATATTTACAGAAAATGTTTTTTTTTACAGAAACATACTCCCTTTGAAAGAAAAATTGCCATTTTTTTTTTATATAAAATGCCCTTTTTCTGATAGAAACTGCAATTTGTGAAGTTGCTTCTCTTTAAAGAAGAGTGTTTTATTTTAGTGTAAAAGTCTCTTTTACTTACTCTTACTTCGGAAACTCAATTACTGCTTTGGTTTTAGTTCTTCTGCCGTCGCTCTTATCCGGGACTTTTTGGTCGATCGTAAGTGGTGAAAGTGGATTTAATACTTCCTATTCCCTCCCTCTTCTGTCTGGCGTTCCTCAAGGCTCAATACTGGGCCCTTTGTTATTTAGTTTATTTATAAATGATCTCCCTGAAACCGTTCGGGACGTCAGCGTGCACATGTATGTTGACGATGTGCAGGTCTACCTACAAATCCCAATGTATTGTCTTCCATAATGGCACTTTTGACCCGCATGATTCACCTCTTGTGATCTTGGATGAAACTCATTAAAAGTCTAATTCTACCTTACTTCACTTTCGACAGTTTGAATTACCCTAGACTCGATAGCGTTTGTCTTCGAAAGACGGAAGTTGCCTTTAATGATTGTATCCGCTTCATTTATGGACTTCGTAGGTTTGACCATGTTTCACCTTACCGTACAAAATTGCTGGGTTGCTCAATACTAGATTATCTAAAGCAAAGAGGACTGATTCACTTTTATAACCTATTACGTACAAACAAATCGTATTATCTGCGTGATTTTTTCCAGCACACAGCTTCGGAACGTAATCACAATGTGTTAATACCCCGTTTTCATAAATCAGTTATGGAGGTGTCGAATCCTGTCCAGATAGCCCGTCTCTGGAATAGTCTTCCCCCTTTTAAGGATCTCATGAGGGTCCACGCTTTTAATTAATTTTGCCCATTTTCATTTTCATGTTGTTATCCAGTCTCACAACGTAGCTCACTTTCGTCATTTTTATAATTTTTATCTTTCTTATAATTTTTAATTTACAATATTGTTTAATATTTTGTTTTATTTCATGTATATTAGCTATAATTTTCTTTTTATTTAATTTTTAATTTTTCTGCCTCTGTTTTTTAGTAGTATACTTTTTCAGTTATTTTAGTCATTTCCAATTTTTGCTTAGTTTTAGTAGGTTTTTAATTTTTAATTTAATTTTAGATTTCTCTATATTCCCATGTATTTGTTTAAAATAGTTCCATATTTTTTTTCTGTTCTAAAAAGATTGTAAAATCTTGTGTACGTTTTGCCAGTCCAATAAATAATAAATAAATAAATATTTCTTTATTGCACAAGTTGTGCTACGGCATTATAGGGCATATCCTGAACATTGGAAATATCATAAAAAAAAAAATCTAACCATTCTAGTTTTCTGACGTATTTTGTAGTAAAACCAGTGGCGAACAACTGGAAATTCTGCAAAATATGGAAAATGTAATATTCAAATTAGAGTTCCCCCCCCCCCATATGGAAACTTATGATTGAATCTACACTCAAGCCTAATAGAATCATTCAATTCAACTTTTAGCCTACATAGAGAAAAATAATTTAATACAGGGATATAAAAATTATACCACTTAAAGTGTTCTTGGAGGTTTTTACACATGTCTACAAATAACAAGTCACAAGTGTAACCATACAAACCAAGCCCACCATATAAAACTAATTTCTGCCAAAATCAGAGCAGCAAAAATTGAAATTCAACATTTTTCACATTTTACTGGTGCCGGAAATGAACTGTAAGGAAATCATTACTATACTTATTAACTGAGCAAAAGCGGACTCAATATGTTAGGTAATGTTGAATTTTCGCGGTGATATTTCTTTTCGACAAGAAACCAACCAGAAATCAAGCGGTGAGGATAGAAAAACCATATTGTACTGAAAAGCTATGTAAAGCTCGCTCAAAGCCTCTAAAAAAATCCAGGAAGGATTGTAAAATGATTTTTATCCACGACTTTTCGAAGTTACAGCTGTAATGGGTGAGGACATCAACCTTTCCTTTCAAGACCGTAAAAAAATAGGTAACACGAATGACAGTTTAAAAAATCTCAGGATATTCAGGCGAGGTGTTTTTTATTTTAAATCAGAGCATTAATCCAATCTACAAGAAATACAGATATAGTTTTAAAAATATAAATAATGTGAATAAAAAGCAACTTTAGAAATTCGACAGGAATGCGACTAGCAAGGGAAATACAAACTCCTGGGTATAGGTGTGTTTATTGTGTAACAAGTTTTTGTCATTTAAGTCTTTAAGTCAGCCAAGCTAACCTTAAAAATTCAAGGAATCAATTTTGTAATAGTTAGACGGAGTGTCGTCATTATGGCGAACGACTCTTTACATTAGGCATACGTTAGAGTCAAAAGTTGAGCCGGCAAAGTGTGCTGTAAGGAATGTAGTCAAGAACCTTTACCAATAATATAAATCGCTAATCTACCAAATCAATCTTAATCTGTATTTTTCTGATGCGGATAGAGTGGGAAACTATCTAAAAATTACAAATTTTAATTTCTCATATTAAGGCAATCATCATCAACACCAGCACTGATTTTTATCGCTATCGATGTGCTGATAAAGTTGATCACGTGTTGAACTTTCTACATTATTTCACTTCCGAATAAGGTCTGGTCTCATTACCCTATGTAAATTTGAAGCTGTTTAATAAAAAAAAGTCATAAAATAGTCCATTGTTTATGCTGATTACCTACCTATACAAGCGACTATTTGAATGCTTGTTTTGGAAACAAGATTTATGATCCTCGTTTTCCCATCGGGAGATTTATTGCTCAGATTATTTAAATTATGCCTAGGTTGCTTAGGTGTTCTATATATATATCTTTTTTAAATTCCTGCTAACGTGCTTAGATTTAATAGGAAAGAACACACTTTTTCTTCAAAAAGATCACACCTTCACCTGTTCATACGCTTTTCCTCAGCAGTGTACATACTTTCAGTTGCAAATAGTAATTGAAGTTCCACGCCAATATATGTACATACAAGAATCACCGATGTGGGGGCATGTTGGACGGTCGGTTAATGCTCCGCATTTGCATGCCATGCCATGCCATCCTATGCCACTGTCTGCTTACTCATATACATAAGTTGCCTCCGAGTAATTGAGCTCGTTGCTCTAAATTAAGCATGGGAAGCCGGTGAATGGTATGCGGCGGTTGAATTAATTCTACGGCAGCCTGTGTCAATCATTATAAAAAAGAAAACTGCCGAATAATTACTACCGCAGCAGCAGCAGCAGCAGCAGTTGTTGTAAGGGTAACACGCTTGCAGAACAGACACCGTGCACGAATCGAACTAACAATCAAAATGATGAGAAGAAATAAGTTGTAAATTTTAACGACATCTGTTGTTTGTTGTGTTACTGCAGATGACTTCCTTTTACCCCCTCTATATGAGAAATTATAAAATTACGACAGTATCGATTGGCTTCCGTTTGAGGGCGTTAGCATATGTTATGTAACTTTATTTTTGAGCCCTGTGCTGCTTACAAGGAAACTTTTTAATTAGATTTGAAACTGTTCTAGTTTTGAAATAGAAAATCTGAGAAAGCTAAGAATTTTTCATCATTATGAGTAAGAGAAGAAGGTGGCGGGGGGGGGGGGAGGCTTGCAATTTTTGTACTTAATTTTCTTTTGTGCCTTTGAGTTAATTCTCAAATACTTTGATCGCCTTAACTAACTGACTTTTTTTCGTTGACTTGAAACAAATTGTTTAATAATTATAATTACATAAATTAGGGTAGAAATTCGATATTGAAAGAGAACGGCAAATAAAGGGTTTTCCAATAAGAGGTGTTATTTTAATTAGCCCGCTATTTCAGTAGATGTCACCTTTGGAGCTGTCATTTTTTGACATTTGACAAGTAGAAACTACACCATTAATAAAAATAGAACGATACACGATTCAACAACGCATTGAAATTATTAAAATTCACTATAAAAATGGTGAAAATGTGGCAGAGACGGTTCGTAAAACTCGAACATTTTTGGGTCATCGTGAAGCACCTTGTCGGACCGCAATACAGAAATTGGTAGAAAAATTCGAGCTGTCGAGACAAGTTAGTGATGTGAAGAATAAAACCCGTGCACGTCGCTCAAGAACAGCCGAGAATATTGCTGTTGTAGCCGAAAGTGTTGAAGAAAACCCAGGTTTGTCCATTCCTCGTCGTTCTTTGGAATTAGGCATTCCACAAACGTCATTACACCGTATTTTGCATAAAGATTTGAGTCTTAAGGCTTATAAAGTTTAGTTAACACAAGAACTCAAGCCGGCCGATCATAAACAACGTCGAGTCTTTGCTGATTGGGTCCTTGAAATGCATGAAAATGATCCGGAATTCCATCGAAAACTCATCTTGAGTGATGAGGCCCATTTCTACCTCGATGGCTTCGTCAACAAGCAAAATTGTCGCATCTGGGGCTCGAAAAACCCAAGAGTTATTGTTGAAAAGCCTCTCTATCCTCAACGTGTGACTGTTTGGTGCGGTTTATGGTCCCGCGAGGTCATTGGACCTTACTTTTTCGAAAATGAGGCTGGAGCAACAGTTACGGTGAATGGATTGCGCTATCGACAGATGATTAATGATTTTTTATGGCCGGAATTGGATGGTATTGATCTGGACAACGTTTACTTTCAACAAGACGGCGCTACGTGCCATACAAGCAACGAAACCATTGATCTTTTACGGAAAAAGTTTCCGGACCGTGTTATCTCTCGAAGAGGTGATCACAATTGGCCACCGAGATCTTGTGACTTAACACCTTGCGACTCTTCCTTTGGGGCCACGTGAAAGAGAAGGTCTACGCCAACAGCCTAGCGTCGATTCAAGACCTCAAAGATGGAATTCGTGAGGCTATCGAGGACATAGGGCAGCCACTTTGCGATTTGGTGCGATTTGGTTATGGAAAATTTCATGAAAAGGATATGGTCCTGTAGGCGTGGTCGTGGTGGTCATTTGGCTGATATTATTAATGGCATACCTTCCTCTTTATAATGAAATAAAGATCGGATCATTTATCTCAAAAAATGGCATTTTTCTTTGAATATCAAAATAACACCTCTTATTGGAAAACCCTGTATCAGCTGATAAGACTGAATTGTATGAACAAAATATGAAGAATCAGAAAGTAGATGGCTCTCTGCTATTGTTGATCAAAATTCGGAGCAGGGAATTAGAATTGAAAGGAAGAGCGAAACCATTTACTGAATATGTCTTTGTTGGTAACTTCATCAATTTTGCGGCATAGTCCAATCCCAGATCCCAGTTAACCTGTGATATAGGTAACCAGCTTTTAGTTCTACGAACTTCCAAATTCCAAATTCTAGAGAAGTTGAATGAAACATTGACACTCGTCTTTTCTAAATTATCAAGTTCACTTTTACCGATTTATTTCAAACCTAATCAAATAGAAGACAAAAGTCTTACTAGACCCTGTGTTACCTCCGAGTGTATTTAGTGTGCTATGATAGGTGGAGTATGAAGTTCACAATATTATTCGGAAGTTTTCAAAAACAGTTGTTAGATTATAAATGTCGATTAAACTATATTTTTTACTATAGTGTGCGGTAGAAATAACCGGATAATAATACTTACTCACTAGTAAACAGTATAGAGATCATTGGCGTAACTAAGATTTTTTTCTGGGGTGGACGAAGTCCTTTAATTTTTCGTGCATAGGTTTTAACAAACATTTTGTATACCAGCTCATGAGAATTCCCAACTTTTGACCGGCATTTTTTATGTATTGCTCTGAGCACTTACAAGATGTTGATATAATGCCTAGAGCCTATTTGCCAAATTGCATATAATAAAAATACCATAAAGCTTCTAAAGTTACAGAACCCACAAGAAACATAAGCTAAATTCTAGAACATAATTTCTCATAAAAATAAATAAAAAAATAAAATAATTCTTCATAAAATATCATTTTACAAGTCGCAGACATCGCGCAACTATTGTAGTCTTCCTACGTGAAACCTTAACTCCGTTCCCAAGAAAGCAAAAAAACTTAGATCAGCACTTTTATCTATGTACTTCCGATGTTAGGAGCCAGAATAACAACGAACAGTTTTCAATTGTTTCCCATTCTTTTTTATAATTCTCGTTTAATGTTATTGAGCACCCAGAGAAAAAAAAGCATGGCATAGATTATCAGTTAGTAAGCAGCATTCAATCAATTTTGGATAACTAGTCAATCAACATTCGACGATCGGGCGATATTTATTGCTTATCAAGACCAACGGCGTCGACTATTTACGAAATAGTTTTAGTCGGACATTTAAATTAATTATTGTGAAAATAGATTAGTACATACATGTAATTGACGAACTGAGTGAAAGTGCATTCTTTTCTTTAATCCCAATGAACCCAAGCGACACTCATCTATTCCCTACAGTCCATTCTAAACATCCAACGCGATTTAAATTTTTCTTAAATCATCGGAAGTAGTGTTTATTTTAAAAATAAAATAAAATTTGCACAATTTTAAAATAAAAAAGAGTGGTGTCATTTAATTAACAGAGACTTTTGTTTTTCACATCCCTTCCTTTCACGTATTAAGGAAAATAAATCAGAATCCTCAAGTTCCACACATGAAACTGATATGATAGTGATGCCGTGCCTAATGTCAAATATTTATTCCAAGTACCAGTAGCAGAACTCATACTTCAAATCTTTTAATTACAAGTACAAGTTCCGATACTGGTATTTAAAAATTTTCAAGTACAAGTTCAGGTACTGGTACTGGTACTTTACTTATAAGGTTCAAGAGTTTTCGAAAACTCAAATCAGAAATTTTGAAAAATCTATAGCCAGTTAAATAACTGGATGAGGTTTTTATTTACGAAATATCATAAAATATCGTATAAGCTTTTGCTGTTTTAATTTCTACATAATTTTGGAACTTTTAGCAAAACAAATGTCACATCATATAATAGAGGAAGAGAGCGGATTATGGCACTTGATTGCCAGCCTTCTCAACAAAAGATTTTCGATTCAGCATGTCAATTTCTGTCCTACAGTTACTCATATATTGCGCTCATTTTATTTTTATTTTACTGAAAGCAGTAAAATTTCTTGAGGCACTGTCGAGATTCAGACAACTTCTATTATTAGAAGGCGTGTTAAAATAATTTACAAGAGCTGAAGTACTTTGCGTTATGGCGCTATTTGTAGTAAGTACGTTAATTACCAGTATCGGGACTTGTACTTAAAAAACAATTAAATCCAGGTTCTGGTACAAATATTTAAGTACCAATGTACTTAAATACTTCACAGGTCTGAAGTTAGATGCACATTTTATATCAATTATTTACGTTTTTATTAAGCACTAATAAAGCGATAGTTAAAGTCTGTATACGTTTCAGTTTACTGTTTGTTTTTCTGCAAACTTATTTAGCACCTGTTGCGCTATTAGTTTGTTTTTAATTATCTCATTTTCAATGTTTATGAGTGCCTTGTTCGAAAAAAATCTCCTGAAGCAGTTGCTCTTAAGGTTGCATAAATTTGCAAGATTTTTTTCCCCCTTCTTATTTCCCACAATTTTTATGATATTGATTTTATACCTTCGGCAAAATATCAGAAACTATTTACTTCAAATGCTATCGTGCTTAGATTTTTGAAAAAGATGTTGGTTTTCTTTTAGAAAATCAAAAACCTCAAAAAACCGTGTTATTTTTCTCTCCCCCATAAATAGTTTTTCATGTACACACAAATTTTTATTACTTTTCATACATAAGGTCTTCCAAAGATATTTGTAAATGCTACCGGAGCTGTTTTTCCAAATTTGTTAATATTTGTCATGTTATAAAAACTTTTATAACATTAAAATTTAAACCCCTGTAACTTGAATAAAATTTATTGATATACGTTTACTTTAACATGAAAATGAAGATTGACATAATTTTATTCAGTAGCCCAAAAATCGGATAAATCCCGTGATAGTTTATTTTATAAAAAACAATTTGTAAACTTCTATCTTGATAAAAAGTGAATGATTTATTCATTTCAATTCCCAAAACTTCTTGTAGTGACGACACGATCCAGTAGTTGTCTATAGGAATTACTGGTAAGCATTGGTAATGTGATTAGAACGAAAGCTCACGTTACTACTACATAGTCAAAATTTTGGAAGCTCAGATCCAAGAGCTTTATTTTCTGGCATTCAGCCTTAATCAAGTTTTTAAGCTCCGTTCACAGACGGCCGAGCTGACAGGAAGACCCAGAGCTGCTTGCAGCTAGTTGTATAAATTTGGGCAGAAGTCTTTATTAATTTCTGTTTTCAGTCTTTTCAAATTTACAACAACGCTCTTGTTGTGGAACATATTATTTATTTTTTTTTGTTTCAGCCTGTAAAATGGAAATGTCTACATTGAAAACATATTTATAACTTTCTACAAATCTTCATGTTTCAGGTACAACATTTTATAAATAAATCAACTGACTGCGCGTAATAATGTTGTCCATCACTTGATTGTAAATATGATCTTCCAATATTCGAATGGTCTTGGCCTTGTATCTGATGGAAAGTCTACTAAATTACTTTTACCTAGAGTTGGCTTTATCAGAAAATCTTTTACCCCGAGGTTACACCTGCAAGTACAGCTTGCATGCAACTTGCACTGCCATACTTCTTGCACGTGTAACCTCTACTGCCATGCTGGCAGTACAGCTTTCAGCGAACTTGCATGCTGAAAAACCATGGCAGCTGGGAGATAGTAATTTGACATTTATACAGTTTTCAAAATGGCGGAAACGAAATGCTTGAGGGAAATTCATAAATTTATACCGGGAAAATGAAATTTTCTGGGATTATTTGCAATACATCATTTACCAACACCTTCATTTTCCTTTTTTCTTGTGTTTTTATCATTGTGATGCTTCCTTTATTGCCACAATTTTCCAATATGCGCAAGAGTTTACGTCTCAATGCCATTGTTTAAATGAACTTGCATGCAAGCTGATAAGACATCAACCGAACTGCTTTCCGCTGTCAAGTTAAAAATCGTGTTGGAAGGGAGGCTTGCATGCAAGCTGTACTTTCAGGTGTAACCGTGGGGTTACTCTCTCCGATTGCTTTCTCCTTTTCGAGACTCGAATAGGTTCTACACTAATTTAATGTTTTTCTGTCAGTTTATTGGTTTCCCGAAGTATTTATTGTCTTGAGTGTTAGTATAGTTTTATTCCATAATGTAAAGTAAGAAGAATATTGTTGAAGTTTTTAATTGCACAGTAAATATTTCTTCCTTATAAAGATAATCAGCCTTATTACTGAATCCGTTGGGATTAGAATCGAAAAATCTTAAAAAAGCATTTTTTCCAAAAAATTAAACAAAGTTTTACGCATTTTTCCAAATTTCATTGATATCAAAAATTATCAATTAAAATTTCCGCATAAACAGTCAAAATAGCTCTGCATGATTACGGATCACACCTTTGTAAAAATTCAGTGGAATCAAAGCACTTAGAAAAGTGTTTAAAAGTTTTGAAAAGATTTTATTACCTATGTTTTCTTGAAGAAAAGAACTCGTTAAAGTCTTTTCGATTCCGATCCGAACGGATTCAATTTAATTAGGCCTAAGATTGTACGAATTAACGAATGCTTTTTGGGAATTTTCATAATTTCGTTGGGACGGGGCAGTCCGCATTCTGGGGGGTGCGGGGGTTGCAGTCCGCATTCTGAGACGCCCACTCTAGTTACGCCAATGGAGAAGATGTTCTAAAAACTTTCAATTGGTACCTATGAGAAAGTGGGAGGACGGATTTCGATTAGGAATGAAGTGTGGAGGACGGCGGTTACTGTGTTTGGTATGTGGTGGACAGTCGACGGCAATTATTCGCAAAATTCAAAAAGTAAATTTCTTCGTACTCTTGGGAATAAAAAGTCACATAAGAGTTATTTATGTCGTGCCGGTAACAATTAACAGTTATGCAATTGCATATAAGTGATAAATTATCAGATTAAGTCAAAATTCAGAAACAGGGAAATCAAGCAAAATTTACACTTTTTTCAAAGCAAAGGGCAAAACGCAGACTGTTGACTATAGGTGCAAAAGGTCATTGTTTTTCCTTATCACCGTGTAAAAAAAAATTATTTTGGAATTGAAATTTTTTCGCCTCGATCAATCATCAGTAAATGAAAAAATAGTGTCAGATTTCTTACGATTTAATCAGCTCGGTTGCTTAACCGTGGGAAAAATTATTTTCTGCTTAAAAAATTAATTTTAAAATCGTTACCGCATTACTTTTTCGAAAATTTAGGTATTTTTCAAGTATGAAGTGAACTAAGGACAACCTTTGCATCCTCTTGGAAATTGTTTAGCTGAAATTTAACATGATATCAATGAATTTATATGAGGTTATTTTTTTAATATGGATTTTTTAAAATATCTTGAGAAAAAAGCATCCTAGGGAAAAATTATTCGGAATAAATTGTTAATATTTTCGTGGAGGAAATTAATTAGTGCTAAAAAGAATTGCGCGGTATGCAGAATCGAATGTTGAGAACAGGAAGTTGAAGGAATTGAAAAAATTAATTTGCGCTTATTTTCGAATGAAAGTTTTATATTTATTGGCGTATGTTGTCATCCTAATTTGCAATAAAAAATGGAGGTTCCTATTTAAGGTTTCTCCATCCACTTACAAGAGGGTGGCAAGAGGACTAATTTTAGCACTAATGAATTTCTCAAGATATTTAAAAGTCCCAAGCTAAAATGCAATTGAATTGAAAATAAATATATAAAATAGTAGAAACTTTGTAATATAGGGCAGCACAGCAAAAATAGTGTTCCAATGATTTTCGGTTTTTATTTTTTTTTTTTCATTTTTCAATATGATTGCTTTAATTTTTTTTTAGTTTTCTGGGGCTTTGGTCACCGTGCTCTTGTTTAAGGATTTTTTTTGATGATGTTGTCAAAGCTCAGGGGATACCCTATGTTTCCGTTAGTACAGCCTTGGCAGGAAAGGAATAAGGTGTAGGGAATTGAGGATTATTGGGTTGAGTCAAGTAGGTGACGGTACGCATTACGCTTGAATGTTTGTGGCTCATAGTTGGGGGGGGGGGGGGAACAGATGATGGAAAATTTTTCCACATTCGTACTGTACTGCTTATGAATGATTCACGGAATGGAAATTCACGGTACGTCCGAATTTGATTTCAAGGGTGTGAGAATGAGCTCGGGTTACAGCTCGTGTGCTGCGTATGGGAAGAATTCTACAAGGGATCAGGCTAGAAATTTCGTCAGAGCAATGACCATAGAAGCAGCGTTAAAAGAGTGGCAAACATCCGATATTACGTCGGTGCTCTAGGGAATCAATAGTTGCTATTGATAAGTCGTCACTAATAAGCCAAAGGCCTTCTTTTGGACTTTGTCTAACGGGGACAATGCAGTGCGTCCATCCCCTACCCAATTATGGGAATTATATTCAAATCTAGGCCTTATATGAGACTTGTAGATTTGCGCCAAGTCTGATGGAGTAAAATATTTCTTTCATCTTTGCAAGAAGCCCAGGCATTTCATCGCGTTTTTGGCAATACAAAAATTGTGATCGGACCAACTAAGATTGTTGGATATTTCAATGCCTAAGATGTTAAGAGATGGTGTGTTCGAGATATCTTCTCCATCGACGGAAATGGGTTGAGCGGGTGTTGGAGTACGTTTAAGTGATAACAGACATCATTGCGATTTGGAAGCATTAAACAAGACCCGATTCGGTCTGCCGCAAGCGAGTATTTTTGTGAGGTCATAGTTTAGTGAACTGAACATGTGGCTTTGTTTGTCAGCTATAACATTCGCACGGGAATCAGCTGTAGAGTCGAACGAGTACACGAAATTAAGGGTGCTGTCGTCTGAAAACTGTGAATAGGATTGAAAGTAGGAGTTAGCAGATCATTAATAAAAATGAGGAAGAGAGTAGGAGAGAGAACAGAACCTTGCGGTACACCGGCAATATAACTTGAATTGAAACACGAGAAAAAAAGCTTTCAATCCATTTTAAGAATAGAGGGTCTAGACCTAATGCCTGAAGTTTGGCTAAAAGAGCAGAATGCCAAGCTCTATCCTTGATGATAATGCAGTTATTATTAATAGAAATATAAAAAAAAACTTACTGTTTTTTGTTGTTTTATTATAAGCAAAGCACAGCATGGCAGGAAGGAGATAGGAAAAGGATTAAGAGATATGAGGAAATTGGTAGAGATGCTAATGTATGTCACTCTTCAATTTTCGGAGATTGTATGTCCGAGGAAAAACAGAAGATAGTAGACTATTCCACATGCGCTCAGTTCGGGATAAGAAAGAATCACAGAGTTTTACTGTACGGCCGAAAGTATTTTGAAGGATGAAAGGATGTGCGCGGCTTGCAGCGAGAGTATTGTGTGCAGGAATCACTCCACGACGGATCAGACTAGATATTTCATCGAAACATTGTTCAAGTATGTAGCGATAGAGGAGGGAAAGGTATCCGATATTGCGGCGGTGCTTGAGTGAGTCGATATGACGTGTTATTGCCGCCACATCGCCAATGAGGTTGAAGGCTCTCTTTTGGACAATGAAGCTAAGGCTGTGCGACCAGCTTCGGCCCAGATTTGGGGATTGTATTCCATTCTAGGTCAGATGTAGGACTTATAGAGTTGCGCTAGGTTAGATGGGCTGAAATATTTTTTACACCTTTTCGGAAATCCAAGACATATCGATGCTTCTTTGGCAATAGAAAATTTATGATTTGCTCAGCTTAACTTACAGGAAATATTAATGCGAAGAATGCATAAAGACGGTATACAGTAAATTAGTGCTCCATCAAAAGAAACGGGAGTGTTTAAGTGATGATCTTGTTTTAAAGAGATGAGACAGCTTTGGGTATTAGACGCATTGAATTTGGCGCGATCCGCTTTATCCCATGCAAAGATATAGTCAAGGTTGAAATTCAAAGATATAATCATGGAATCTCGGTTGTTCGGTTGAACGCATGGAACTCCTTCTGGAGTCCACAAGAGTGTCAAAGGAGTAAGTGAAATCCAGGTTACTGTCAAGCAGATCAATAATGAAAATTAAGAAGACAGTTGGAGAGATAACAGCGCACTGTGGCACACCGGCATTTAGAGGATGAGGTTATGATGAAACGCTATTTAGCACAATACGTATTTGGCGACACGATAACAAATTCTAATCCATAATAAAAGAGAACGGGAGAGATCAAGTGCTTTAAGTTTGGCTAAAAGGGCAGGATGCCAGACTCTATCAAAGGCCTTTGAAATATCTAGGGCAACGATTTTGAACTCACCAAAATTCGAAGGTTCCGTAAGAAAAGTCAGCAAGTCTCCAGATGAGCGTCCAGTCCGGAAGCTATATTTGCGATCGTTAATGAGTAGTTGGTTGGTTTCTAGATTCGTCATTAATTTAGAGTTAATGATAGATTCAAAAACCTTTAAAAGAATTGAAGTGATTACAATTGGTCGATAATTCGAAGGATCGCTACCCCTCCCTTTTTGGGCATAGGCTAAACTGAACATGGACTAGTTTCCTACCAGTTGGGAAGATTTCTGTCGAATAAGACAAGTAGAATAGTTTGCGCAGAGTATTAACCAAGGATAAGGCGCAGCCTTTAATTAACAGGGGCGTGAGACCATCAGGTCCTGTGGCTTTGGAGACGTCGATTCCCTTAAGGACCTTGAACACATCTGTCGTACAGATGTGTATTGGCTCTTGTACACATCCATACGGGAGATGCAAATTGGTATCTGTGAAGTGGATGAACGACGAGAATTTGAAGTGAATCTAGCAGCCAAAGTATTGGCCTTATCCAGAGAGTCAACAGCCACTTCACCACTGTTTTAAGTAGTGAATGTATAGAGGAACTGGTGAAGTTTTTCCTGATGGTTTTGACCTTTTTTGCTACCTTTGTTGCTCGTCCCAAGATTTTTTGCCTAATACTCTGGTCAACAGGAAATTTTTTTCTTTGCATAGTGGATTGGCAGGTGTTCCGTGCAGTCCTGTACACTTGTTTCAGCTCTGGACTTGGATGTAATTGATAAGCGCGAAAAGCAAACTGTTAATTTCGAATGTTTAAATATAAATAAGTTTTCTTTCTTTTTGCACCAAAAGAACATGTTCCCATTTTGTTTTTGAAGTTTTATAGACTTTTTTTTACTGTTATATACTGAGCCAAAGCTATAAACGAATTTGAAATTTTTCATTTTCTACAGAACGATTCGTTGAAATTTCATTTAAAGAGCTCAAATACCGCTTTGACCAGACAACTTACCCAGTGTGTTAGAACAATTTTGAGTGTCATTCCATATTGTGAAAATAGTTTATTACAGGTTGTATTCGTTCCCTACAAAACGGAAAATTTCAAACTTGCTATAGCTTTTAAAAAGTGTATATAAAACTTTTTGAAAAATCATATTTTTTTTTAACTTTTGTTGTTGAATTTTGATGACAATTTTTAGGAAATTTTTAAATTACGTGCGTGATTTACATATTTTGCTTAAAAATCGCGTCAATCATAAAGTTGGAATGCTCAGATGCTCCGGTGTATAACATGAACTAAGTCGGAGGTATATAAATAGTACAAATATTTCCCCTAACTATGGACGTGTAATATAAATATCCTGTGAATGTCAGTAGTAGGTAGTAGCTAAAATGACTATATTGATGTTAATTAAAAAAAAATCGTGTTGTAATGAATGAATACTAACTTCAAACTTTGATTATAGCCTATAAGAGATGATTCCAGAATCATTTCTGTGGTGTCTAAGAGATGTCTCTACTTGTCTTCCGTTTATTATTTCCAGCTTTAAAACTTATAATAAAAGAATTTTCAATGACTGAATTTTTTATTTGGGTTTTAACCATTTTTACTTTATATGCTGGAAAAATTTGTTTTGTAACATTAAATAAAAGTTTTTATCACATTTTTTGCAAGTAGAGGATGTATAGGATCATCCTCTATCATCTGGAGACATCTATCAACACTCTATAATCAAAGTTTCCAACGACTTTATGTACTTTTGAACAAGAAATGACAATTTTAATCGTTTTAACGTACTTTTTGCTTAAATATTGCACCATTTTTGAGTCCATTTTAATTATATATGACAGTGCCCTTAATGCGTAATCAGGAGTGAAAGCATTACACCAATTTGTATGGACTTGTACAACTAATCTTGTGCCCTTTAATAATTTCAGGTTAGCTACTACTAGTTTCCAGTAGAAAGTAAGAAAGTTGAAGGAATAGTGAACTACAAATCGCTTAATATAAATTTTCATTCCCATTTTGTAGTAGGTAGGTTCACATAACACATACAAGTTAGGTATATATTTCATTAATATTATTTTAATCTTTACCCTTCATCAATGTTTTTTTCCAACTAATATAAAAATAATTTCCTCTTCATAATCATATTAATTACCGCACTAACGCTCGCAGTAAGCTTTTGTTAAGTTTTGTATTGTGGGAATTGTGCGAGTTTTTATAATTTCTAGTAAATTTAATGAAATAATAAGGAAATAAGAAGAATGTAATAATTAATAACAACTATTTAATTTTACTTGGGAACCTTCAAATGAAAGCTGCGAATGGAGTTTTCTAGTTTTTATTATTCTCTTGTTGAATTTAACAGTGCTCAATGGTCGTGTGAACAGTAATTAAAGCTCCCTCGAGAAAACCCTTCCTGACTGTGCTGTTGCATTATTTTTTCTTAAATCCCTCGAGTAAAATAAAAAAATTGTTTTCAGTTTGAAAAAGTTTTCACTTATTTTAAACATATTTCAAATTCATTCATAAATCTCTCTCGGACATGATGACGTTACTTTTATTTTTTTTCTTTACACGCCTATAATTTTTGTTTTTATAAGCCCGTAATTTCCTTTCTTGTGATAAGGTAAAATCGAGTAGATATTAGACGTACGATTCGCCGATCTGATTGATTTAAGTGAGACTCTTCAGTGCACATCTGGTTAGCAGTTTGAGGTGCATATTGAATAACAAATAGTAAGTTGTAAAAAAAAAAATTTTGCTATAAAATTCTAATGTCGAATTTTAAAAGAATGGAGCTCAAACGATATGAATGTAGTGTCAGTGTGTTTGCAATCCCATATTCACAAATTAATCGTATCGAATATACTCGTAAGCTACCCCCCAAGTACTCCTAATTAAAGGGTTTTCTTCCATAAATCATAGCATTCACACAGAACAAAATGCAATGAGGGAGGAGGGGGGTGTTTTTTCAAGCCCTGTAAAAACTATCCCCCAACAACCGATCAACGAATAATATATGTTTCCCTAAATGTGGTTATCCTCCTTCATTTGATATATCAGACTCCTACTTAGATCCTGGTCGAGCCCTACTGGGTACATAATCATCCCGGTAAAATGGAATAATGGATTGATCGAAAGATGATTCGGACCCAGAGCTAAACAACATAACAAAATTGTTAAGGAGTTTTTTCAAACACTTCTTGTATCTCTTATATACTAAGAATTTCAAAATGTACCAGACGTTTTCTATTGGGCTTCGGTCGGGAGATTGTTGTTTGACAGGAAAGTTTTCACAGATTTAGCTGTGCGTGCATTATCCTGCTGAAAGGTTCGTTCTCATTCGCGATATCCTATTGTGGTTATGTACGGCAGCAGGATTTCCTCAAAAACCGTGATGTATTGGTCCTCGCACATGGTATCTTCCACTTTATAGTAGGACCCAGGACCTGTATCGCTTATACATCCCTACATCATCACCCCAGGTGGGTGTTTTCCTTTTTATTGGATAGAAACAGGATAAAACTTCTTTTTGGATCGGCCTGCTACGAACCAAATTCGGTGTTGATGGGCTCAGCGTCTTGAACACTGTTTTATTATCTGAGACAATATACAAAGGGGAATGCCCACTTTTCATACAACTTTAGGTCCGACACTTTCAGACATGAGAGATGTCTTAAACGATGCATTATGCTACTCTGAAAATATTTTATTAACAATGATTATTTCAATTAAGCGGGGAAAGGAAGGCCCGAGAGGTCAAAGTTTGATCTAGTACATTTTGGGAAATTTAGTACAGAATCGAATTCCTTAGATCCAGAGAAGAAGCTTGAGTACCCACACTCCTATATTCGGAGGCTTAAATAGCTATTTTTAGCCATCTCCATACTCACTTTTGTAGTATTTCCCTCTTCTTTATTCAAACTGAGGTACTAGATTTTTCGCACATTAAATCGGCTCTAACTCAGTAGGGTTATGTCCGACCGGAAAACGGGTTTCACCGTTCGCCTCAGTTCATTACTAGCTACAAGAAGAAAATTTTCTCTGCATACTTTTAGGGTGGCGGGTAGGAAACCACTGCGAGGATCGGGCGGTTGCAATACGGCATGTTTCATATCAAATTAAAGGTCTCGACGAATATACTATCGGGTGGTGTACTTTTTTGCCGATTCAGCAAATTTTCTCGGGACGTTTTTGCCGTCGGAAAACCTATTTTTATACACCCCTGTTACCACATTTCGCATATATTTTTCTTATATTATATATATTCTTTCTTCCATAGCCATTATTGCTCGGTTTTGAACATTTTGCTCATAGGAATTCATTTGCCACGACTCACCAATTCCGCGCAATCACGAGAAGGTAGAAAATGCCACTTTTTAACTTAACACAAGCAAATCGCTCAAGCTACGTCCGATCGCCAAAGCTTTCCCCCGCTTAATTGAAATAAACATTGTTAATAAAATATTTTCAGAGTAGCATAATGCATCGTTTAATACATCTCAAATGTCTGGAGAGGTTGGGCCTAAAGTTGTATGAAAAGTGGGCCTTCCTCTTTCTAGGAAAAAATTGGGGCCTTCCCTACATCAGGTCGAGGCATCGTTCATTTTACATTGAAGCGAGGCGTTGCAGATTTTTGTTCTACTTGTCCAGTTACTTTGTCTATGGTTATATGACAGTTCCTCACTGTGAGTAAAGATCATGGCAGAATTCAATAATTTAATTAAATGTTATCAAGAAAATTTGCGAGTATTTGCTCTAGGTGCAAGCCATTTAGACAGAATTTTTTACTGCAAAGAAATTTTAGTTGTGATAAGTTCATGGCTGTCAATACTGACCTTATTGGTAAATCTTTTCACTTTTCAATAAGTTGGGTTCAGTTTAATACAGTACACTTTTTTGCAATTTTGTTAATATGAACTAAAATTTGCTCTATTTGAAATAGAGCCAAAATGTTGCAAAAGGGTTCTTGAGGCACCTCATTTGTATTACACACTTAAAATTTAAGTCATTATGGAGAAGTCTGTCTAGGTTATTACTGAGCAGTATAGTCCCTCTCGTTCAACTAATATAAACCTAGCGTTATTGACGTAATAGAGTTTTTTAGCATACTTTGTTCTACACTTGATATTAGCCCCAAATTTTCTAAGAATTTTTAATGTACCTACAATGAAGAGTTGCGTGTTCTAGCTTGTGGACGTTAGTTAAAAGAAAGAAAATTTGGAAATGTTCCATTCATAGAAAAATTATTGAGCAGTTCGAATTTTGTTTAAGTGCATAATCAATATCAAATTAACTTTCCATTTAATCGTATTTTTTTAGTGAATAATGTTCGTTCATTAAATTTGGATAGCAATTTGATATTTTTCCAAAATTAAAATTTTTTTCGGTTTGGTATCTTAAATTCTGAAGTGAAGTATCTGTTTTCAAAATGTAGTAAAAGCCGGGCTTTCAATAGTTAGTATATATATTTGTAGCCAAATCCTATCACTATATGATCATCAGACGGATTCATCTGTACATGTATAGCACAACCCATGTTACTACAGCAAACCATGGATTGAGCTAAAGTACAGCTCATTTTCTTATTGAACTAGTTCAAAATTAGTGAGCTAGCTCAAACTGAGTTACCTCAGCTGGTAAGCTAGGTGAAAAGTGAGCTAATTCTAACTGGTGCGCCAGCTCAAAAGTGAACTAACTCGAACTGGTGCGTCAGCTCAAAACTGAGCTAATTCGAACTGGTGAACTAGCTCAAACTGAAAAGCTCGCTGAGCTTAGACAAATTGCTTAAAAAGCTCAGATTGTTGAGTTAGTCAAAAGTGAATTAATTTAAAGTGCAAAGATAAAATCGTTAAATATTTGCATTATAAACTAAACATAAACATGGAACAATGAACCAAACAGAACACAATAAAAACTGCTGAGCAAACATATTCAATAGGTAGCAAGTGTGCGACAAACTTGAGCTGGTAAATAGGATGCAAAAATATTTTCCAGTATCACTATAATTTTTTTATTTATTTGTTTTTTTATTAAATAAGCTTTTTTTTTAATTTACAGTTAAATTTATAGTGACCTTGAATGATTCATAAATTTCAAGTGCGCAGCAGCAACTCTCTGCAATGCAATTAAGTATAATTTGAATAATTAGTTCCATTTTCATCTTGTCGTCGCCTATAGGTAACGTGTAAAGTCATTACTGCACAGTAGTTAGAAACAATTCCCCTGCATTCATCTTATCTTAACTTTCAGTCTCTTGTTCTTCGTAACAACTATAACTGTCATTAGTAAAAGATCACTACAACAACTGCTTTCATTTTCAGCTCATAAAAAAAAAACTCTCGTAAAAAGCTCGTTTGATCTTTCCCAGCTTCCCTCTTTTACAAAGCCCAGGAAAGATGACAAATGGCTGAAATCGCTGCTTACCGCGTCGTCGTCCATCCATTTATCTAGCTCGCGAAGACGCTCTCATAATTTTGCGACGATCACTTTGCAATTTTAATTTGCTCATTTCGTCGAGCTGTGGGGAAAACTTTCATAATTTACAAATCATAATGCAAACTGGAAGTCATAACATACAAAAAAACACTAAAAATTTTTTGTTTACTTCCAGTCTGACGGTGACTTTTGTGCGAATTCAAATTAGTCCGGAAATAGAAAGATCCGATCGTTCTTTGACACAGTCGGCACAGCAGCACAGAGAAAAGCGAAAGGTGCGAAAATTTCAAGATTCAGCACAATCTTGAGTGCTTTACTGAGTGAAAAACAAAACAAAACAATTTTTTTTTTTAATTACTTTTGTTCGACTATGATATTTTGTGCTGATTCATGACATGGATGGGAACGATGACACCAACACTATCTAGCGAAATGGTGATAGATTCTGAGAAAACTGAGTGACATTTCCGCTGACAGAGGATTGCCATCTTTACCGGATGATTACAGAATCGCACCAGGGCGATGCGACGATTTCAAAGAGATCTTTATGAAAGCTTCGTTTTTACTTTCTAAATCGCTTTCCATTGCTAGAATAGGACGAGTATTATTCTTTCACCGTTCAATAAAATGTAAACAACTTTTACTTTGTGTTATTCAAGTGCAGAAAAAGTAACTACTGTACCGACGATTTCAGGCATAAACAACGTAGCTCACTTGCTCAAAAGATTTTCATAACCGTAAGTAGTGCCTCCTCTAAAGCTATGCATTTTACTTGGATTGGATGCAATACATCCATCGTTTTCCAAACGGAAAATTGATTTTTATTTTCATTTTTATATGCGGGACTTTAATTTTACACAATTTCTTTTGTTCAACTTGAGATGTATAATAGGTTCAAAATGTGAATGGCGAACTTTCAGTAATCATTCAAGGTATCCTCCAAGCACTTGGACGCAGGCACATGACTTGAACTATGAACAAAAACTTATAATGCACTTGCACGCGACCTTAATGCATTTATAGCCTTCAAGGATCGATTGTGTGGTATACAGATGGGTCAAAAATAAACTGTAGAGTCGACTGGGCGTATACGACCCCAAACGCCATATATCAAAGGCCCTAGACTCTAACCTTAGCCGATGTATTGGCCATAGAAAAATGCGCCAATACCTGCATTAAAGGAGCCATAAATAGCTCAACCATTAATATCCTCTTGGACAGTCAAGCCGTTCTCAAAGCCTTAAAGTCCTACACTATCAAATCAGGGATAGTCTGGGAATGTCTATCAAAAATGTATCAAGGAGAAACAAAGTTATCCTTATGTGGGTACCTGAATATGAGGGCAACACAGGCAATGAAATTGCTGATAGCTTAGTCAAAAGGAGAGCGGAGACTTCGTTTGTCGGACCAGAGCCATTTTGTCGCCCTTCAAAGTGTTATATCAGAGCTAGAGCTTCCCTAAATAACTGGGAGAATAAACAAAAATCCTTGTATTGGGAAATGCTACAAGGACTTCGTCAGGCAAAAAAGTTTATTGACACTTCTGGCAGAAAAACAAAAGAACTCCTACTCCTTAGAAGAATAGAGCTCAAAATGATTACTGATCTTTTCTCAGGCCATTGCCGCCCCCTTGAAGTATCACCTAAATAAAATGGGCTTAGTTGGGACTTCCTCCTGCCGCGTCTATCAGGATGGTCATGAAACCTCGGAGCACCTGCTTCGCAACTACAAAGCATGGGCCAGACGAAGATTACTCCACCTCGAACATGCTTTTCCTCCACCAAACTACGTGTAGAACCTAAGTCCCAGAATGGTTCTTGACTTTATTAACAGTCTGCACCTAGAAAGGGAAGTAAATTTAACAGGGACTAACTATAGATCTTTCAGATCTAAGTGATTGCGATTCTAGCGCCTACACACCCCTCCACGAATCTAATCTAATCTAGCCTTCTTACCCGGGGGTTACACCTGCAAGTAGGGTAGACCGGGGTTAGTTGACTATAGGGGTATGTAGACTCATTGCGATTAACTAAATAAAAATCGACATCGAAGTGTCTAAATTTGACTGTGTATTAAGTCAAGGTTCCCATCTCAGTATAGCAATAGTGGTCGAAGCTAGCGCACATCATTCCCGGAGTTATAAAAACAAAAACAAATTACAAGCACGTGAGTAAAAATTATGTTTCATACATAAATTGTCTTATAGTTTTCCGAAATTGATTTTTCTGTGATTAGAATAACTTTCTGTCATTAGTGTATCAAAAAGAAAATGACGGGTTGGGGCTTATTGACACGCAGCGTAGCGGGGTTAGTTGACTCATAAGGCAACTAACCCCATGTTTCGTTTTTATTTTGGTTATTTCTTAAGTTACAGTTACTAATGCTTTTCTTACATTCAGAATATGAGGACCCACAAACGAAAAATGGAAAAATGATGAAAAGATGTGATGGAAATTGCTTTCAAAGAGGTTATCAATGACGAAGCTTAAGGTGAGGAGCACCGCTGAACAGCTCTGTGGCTGGAGCGAAACGTCCGGAACGGGCCATTGTTGCCACCACAGCACTCCCAAGCAACCCATCTCTAGACTCCTCAAGTACTAATAAACTCGAGCATATTATAGCTTGCTATATGTGTATGCTCCACTTTTATACTACACTTTTATCAAACCCACCCTTTCACTATATAAGTACATGAAAATTCTCGGAAATTATTAGGACTCACCACTTATCATCCACACAACCCTTAATATCTTTAATAATTCGAAGTTCCTGGAAATTCATTGAGATCACCCATATCACCAAAATGTTGTAATTCATCAATTTAATCTCAAATGGGCTAATTAATTAAATTTAATTTCTTATGTATGAATGCATATGGCTCAGATGTAGCTCCATCGCGCCTAGAACCTCGACATTAACGCGGATATGGATAATCGTGCACCATATAGACCGCTATTATTATAAATTGTATCATCCGAAATATATTATGTGTTTTAGACCTCTGCACCATTACCACAGATTATTTAAAAATGTTGAATTTTCTTTATTTCGTAAAAAATGATTATTTTTTTCTTTTTGCATGCTTATTACTTTAATAAATTGATATAGTCAAATAACTCCGTCCACTGAGTCAATCAACCCCAAGCATGGGGTAAATGGACTCACGGCGAAGCTTTCATGAAAATGGCAAATAATACTTGAAAACCTTATAGGGAATAAAATAAAAGGAACTATTAAGAAACCCATTGAAGTAATCAAAATGAAAATGTATTTATTATGGGTAAAAACTTAATAGTAAAATTCTTATAAAATTAATTATGAAAAATGGGTCTACTAGCCCCAGTCCGCCCTACAGCTTGCATGCAAGCTGCACTGCCATACTTCTTGCACGTGTGACCTCTACTGCCATGCTGGCAGCTCAGCTTTCAGCGAACTTGCATGATGAAAAACTATGGCAGCTGAGGTGATAGTAATTTGACATTTATACAGTTTTCAAGATGGCGGAAAAGGAATGCTTGAGAGAATTTGATAAATTAATTCTGGAAAAATGAGATTTTCTGGGATCATTTGCATTACATCATTTACCAATCCTTCCTCTTAACTTTTTCTTCGGCTTTTATCATTCTGCTACTTCCTTTATTGCTATAATTTTCCAATATATGCAAGACTTTACGGCTCAATGCCATTTTTTAAATGAACTTGCATGCAAGATGATCATCAAGACATCAACCGAACTGCCTTCTGCTGTCAAGTTAAAAATCGTGTTGGAAGGGAGGCTTGCATGCAAGCTGTACTTGCAGGTGTAACCCCCGGGTAAGTCTTCCTAACATGTTGGGAATACTGTCAGAAAATAAATTCTTTGTTGTTCCTCAAGACATGCGCAGTCAGATCGACCTACACCAACCATTTTCAATTACATATTTTTACAGGTTGGCCAAATAATGCAGAGGAGATGGAAGGATAATTTCATTGTGTATTCGCACATTTTAAGCAGCATGTGTAGTAGGAGATCTGAACAGGCAAAAAGTTGAGGATTGGGTGGATAAAGTGGTGAGCTCAGGATTTTTTGCAAAATCTCCCATTAGTAGTGTTGGAATATGCACCGGTTTCATGTCAATATTCGTATGACCTATATCGGTTGTGGTGAGTATTGAATAATTTGAGGGCCGCCACCACCACCATAGACGTTTTTGAGTTTCCTAACGTTGCCATGAATGAATATTGCAAATATAATGTTTAGTCTCCGCCTGAATAATCAGACCTATGTGCGTTAAGTTCCTTTAAATTTAGAGGGCGTGAGAGTAAAGGCAATTTTTGTAAGTTTACTCGCTTTTTTTTCAGTTTCACACTTTTATCGTCGGCCACCATACATAAGATCATAAGCCTTTCTATGGATATGGTTTTCAGCTTTATATCCTATGTGCCGCTAAAGGTCATTGAAAACTGGGCGTAGATCCTTGTAGCTACAGCAACCTTGTTCATTGTCCTGCTTTTTCATGCTAACTCCGAGAAGGTGAACATGAAGCGATAGCTGTAGAGTATGTTCAAGCTGTTTTGAAATTGCATTAATGTTTTCATTTTAATAACTACAACAACCGTGAACACTGTAAATCGCTTTTGAAATGATCTGTAGTGGGACCGCAAAAATTTAGTAGGTACAGTGTAGATCTAGCATTTCTGTATATCCAGCCTTATACTCCCAAGACAACAGAAACTCATCAATATCCAAATAAAAGTTAATATCAGAACTGAAATGCGACTAGAGAATCATTACTGAAAGAGTTATGGGTGCCACAACTTACAGAAGTAGAATGTATTACCTCTGATTAAAGGAGCAATAAAGTCATCAAATTACTTACTCTCTTCTCATATTATTCCACGTACAAATTGCACTTAATTCTGGCTAATCACATGTCTTCATAATCTTAGAAATTGGATAGCGAGTAGCATTTAATGCGGAAGAGATTCGAAGTCCACTAACCCATTTCGCGTGATGAACATAACACACATTCCTTCAGAGATGAATAATCTGGCCCAGGTGGTTCAAGAGGCCCCATGTATTTTGATTCATAGCCAACACGCCTCTCTCAGATTGAGGTATGTGCAAAACCTAATTTTTCTCTTATGACAGGTATACAAGAATTGATGAGGCTTAGAACAAAACCGGTCAATCATGGAACGCAACTTAAATGTCCATCGGTCAGTGTCCAGTGACCATTTTATGATCATCGGAATCTACACTCACGGGAAAATTTATAAAATCGAAGAAAATTCTTCCGGTTCCAGTTAGGGGCCATGAAAACCTGTGCTCCGCTCCCAGTACCTACCCACAGGTGATCGACGACCATAAGAACTAAGCAAGTTACTCGACATTGTCATTGATATCACCCCGTTCAGCTCCTCTGAATCCGCCTCATATCTTGCTGCTGGGTTCCAATTTAATCGAAAATTAATGTTGAAACTGCCGCAATCGAATCGATTTCTTCTACGATTTATGGAGTGAAATGGAAATTCGAATGATTTATAACGGGACGAGAAGGTGACTAAACTAATGTCTTGGGTCATGTAATTTTCACGACATTAACCCTTTAATACCGCGTCGGGCTGGCCATGGGGGTCACCTGATTGCAGATTTGTACAACGGCATCGTGATCATTTTGAAATTGTACCTGTCTACTCTTGTAGGACATGCGGTACACCTCGACTTCAGATTTGGATTGGATCAATTACAGAATGACTGCAGCTTAAGGTGTTCGCGGTGTTCGGTTATAGATAGAATTTCTGTGGGAATTTCGATTCAGGAAGTTGCCATACACAAAACCTCTGGGCTATGGGTGGCCATGTAGAGGAGATTGAACATTTTAGATAAGAAATTAGCGTGCAATATTAATTGTGTTTTCACTTAATAGCACGTTTTTCAGTAAGCTGAAAATGGAGTGTTTATTGCTCTCGTGAAATATCGCTGACAGTGACCGCCGCAGCAACGCCGCCGGTTGACTTTTAATTTATGGGAACTTTCCAATTCAATTTTCAAATTCTAAAGGGACTTTAGTGGGGTCTGTAGCTGTTTTTATGTTTAGAATTAATATCTTCGAGTTTTGCAACATTTATTCTTATCGCAGCGAATATTTTTCTCCTATTATTTATGATAGCTGTGAGCGAGGAGATTATTATTTAGTTTTGACCCTTTTGTGTTGAAAGAAATGAGAGAAGTTTCTCAGGTTTCTTTTGCAGTTTTCTCATTGTATTTGCCTCGGCCAAGTTATTAAAAGAGATGGCTGACAAGGTTTTTATTTTGGTTGGTATACCTTAATAATTTGGGTAGTGTTAAGCTGGTGGTCTCCCATGACGATTAATTAGACAATTTTCAGAAGGTTCTCGTCCAGACTTTTCCATTCCACCCATTCAGGTATACGATCAATGGACATGATTGTTCGTAATAGTCATGTTTCTATATACACTGATCATACAAAATGCGTATCTACTACGAGTTTCAAGCTACATGATCGCAAGCAAAATGAAAACGAGTGCTTCTTATTGAATCTGAATTAAGTTTCAGATTCCGTATTGATGTACTGGCAAGGCAATAGACGAGAATTAAAAGACGAGACCCATCAAAAGTTTGTTCAGTTCGTGATCGTTGATAAGCCACGCATTTGCAAGGCCAATTGATTTTTTGGTTTATTAGAGAAAGACGGAGAGAGAGAGAGAGAGAGAGAGAGAGAGATAGAAAGAGGGAGAAAGAAGAAGAAAGAGAGAGATCAAGAGAGAAAGAGCGTGGGAGAGAAAGAAAGAGGGAGAGATAGAGATAGAGAAAGAGCAAAAGAGATGATGAGAGAAAGAGAGAAAGAGATAGAGCGAGAGAGACAGTGAAAGATAGAGAGTTAATATTAAAGCACAGAAAGGCCAATTTTACTACACCTCCAATCTCCTTAAAGCAAACAAATCTCTATGAACAGGTTTAGAAGCCCGGAAAGTAGTATGCCCACCATATCACCAAAATCTAGCCGTAGTTTACTGAAGGTTGATATTTTACGTTTAACTTTCACCATTCATTCGCAAAAGACATCTAAATCAGACTCATGTATATATTTTCTGAACGGTTCGACCAATATAATCCATAATAAGTTATGCTTAACCTTTTTTTTTTATTTAAATGTTACTTAATTTGATTTAATTTATGCTTTTGTTTTTATTTTTCCGAATTTGTTTGAAACTCAGTATTAAGTTAAATATAATTTTTATAAATTTACCTAAAATTTGATTATCACATAAATTCTCTCGTCCGCTATTGCCTTTCCTTATAGATACCAAGTCCAACTTACCTGAAAAGAAAAAAGGAAACAAATGTATTAGAAAAAAAACTTAAATAAGATGCATAATGAAACTTAATTAGTATCAATTAAATCCGTTAAATGTTTATTCTAGCTTCCCGACAGCACTTTAAACCTCGATTTTCATTCAATATCAATGTACTATAACTATACTCTTGTGAATTGACTTGAATCTACACAGCGCGCGATATCTTATCTTGAAATCAAGTCTCTGTACAAACTGCCGCCAGTTGTTCATTAAATTAATGTGGTGAATGCGATTGGCCCCAAGTGAATCGCACTGTAAAACAATTTCTACGCGCAGAATGGTTACCATCATCAACTAAATATTAATGCTCTTGCTATTAACTATTTTACTCAAATTGCATGAATACACGCGATGGTGAATAGCACAGGTGTATCTTTTTGAATGACATGCAAAGAGCAACAGAAAGACGGCCCTGTTTTAGCAAGAAAATCTACATATTATACAAACAACTTGAGACGGTATCTAACTAACTAATTTAGTGTTTACAATTTCGTTTTACTACAAAACTATTAGCTTATAGAGTTGTGTCGATTCGAATCGGATTTTTTGTATATGCATGTAAAAAAATGTTGGTATAGGAGCTTTATTATAAGTTAGCGGATTTGAAAGGCGAATATTTTTAATTTAGAGAAGAAAAAAAATCGTTAAGCTCATCCATATAAAAGCAAACAATAAATTAATAAAATACCCTGGCCAAGATCACGTCCATGAACAGTTGTCACATACATATGTAGGATTCTTAATTAATAAAGATCAAAAGTTATTATACGCTATTGAAACCAGTTTAAAAGCATATTTAAAGTACTTTAGATGTCCGGATGAATTTTTTTTGACTAACTTCTAAAAATTATTTATATTTCGGTACAGGTTTGAATTTTCAACCGATATTTTTTCTATTGCGTTCCATTGTTCCATTTCCATTTCCAAGTTGAAACAAAATAACAGTTGGGTCATCTATAAATAATTGGGCACGCATATTTATGAAAATCGAAAGCTTTTCACTTTTGGTCCATATGAGTATATGCATGACTTCTTCAATTAGTGCGCATTCTGCTTTATACAGTGTGATTGGTGGTCATAAATGAAACAGGAGATAGGTTGAAGAATAAAACATTGTATGGCAAGTTGAGGCAATCTAAACCATTTCGGAATTACAGGATGATTGAGAAATAAGCTTGTTTTTCACAAAACATATCGTAATTTCCTTGCTGTATAACCTATGAAGGTAATTTGATTTTTGTTTATCAAAATCAAAGCCATTTTCAAACAAAGAAAACTTAACTGCAACTATTACCCCGGGCAAAATGTATAAAATACATTCACGGATACAAATGAAAATCATTCTGCTTGAAACTGAGAAAAGCTCAGGTGCCTTCAGAACCATTCGGAGTCCGAAATAAATTTTATTAATAAAACTTTTAAATTAAATAAAAATCGTAAATAAATTGCACTATAAAGTAAAAAATTATTTTTTTCTTTCTCAGAGATATACACAAGCAAAGTTCCATTGCAACATAGAAAATGCTAGAGCTCAAATTAAATCTTAAAAGTTTGGGATCCATAACTGTAATCACAATTGTCTAACTGCAATGCATGCCCAAACTTTTAAGATTTAATCTGCGTTCTAGCATTTCTTATTTTGCAATAAAACCCTTCTTGCGTATATCACTGAGAAAGAAAAAAAAAACATTATTTTACTTTTTAATGCAATTTATTTACGATTTAAAATTTTTTATTATTTTATACTTTTTAGTCATAAATTCTATACACTTTCTCCACTCATCACTCTCGACTCTCGAATCCCGACTCCCGAATCTTGACCGTCGGATCTCGAATGTCGACTCTCGAATCTCGACTCTTGAATCTCGAATCCCGAATTTCGAATTCTGACTCTGAATTTCGGTTTCTGACTTTCGAATCGCGACTCTCGGATCTCGGCTTTCGAATTTCGACTCTAGAATCTCCACTAATATCACACACGTCCCAAATTGGACAACCCCAAGAGCGGTAGTTACCAACCCAACGCAAAACGTAAGAAAATTAAATCCCATCGGAAAGCTCTTAATTCACTCATTCTAAATCAAGATATCCCATGTAACTCCATCCACGTTTACTACCCCAAAATTCTTTCGTCACGAATGGCACTCACAGTCGCTAGGCGCTTTGGCGTAAAGTTATTCAGTCACGGGTTAGTGAGTTGATAAAAATTATTTAAAAAGCGACGTAAGATTAAAACTAAATCGTTCGGCTAGAGAAAAACAACGGCATGGATTTAAACAGATTCATCCTGACTGAGAAATTGTACGCAACGCTGGCTGCGCGTTTTTTAATAGCGTCCAAAGAAATTTTTTTCTTATATTTTTATAGTCATATTACATTTGGATAAATTAAAAGTGATTGGGAATCAATTTTCTGTCAATTCGGTGAATCGTGGCAGTTTTGACACAATTTCAAAATATTAAAAAAAAAAAATTGAATTTTAATGCGAAACTTGGCATGTAATGCCGAAGAAAAAATCTGTGTCTCCAAATCAGTCAGTTGGTTGTGATTTTTTGAAATTGTAGAGAGCCAGGGTCATAATGACGAATGGGGCATAGTGACGAATTAATATTATCTGTAATCAGCTTTATTCTAAACTCGCGCTATGATAACCAGAATTCAGGATTAAGTATTGCCAACATGCTCAACATTTTTCTCACATTAGTCTATGTTTGTTTTACGAAAAGAGCAGACGAATCTTGCAATTAGAATACGCAAAAGTTTTAGCTTTGCTAAAGATTGTGTTTGAGGAAATATCTTAGGTGTTTTGATTTGAATGGTGAGTTTAGTCTAGTATATTTATGGTGTGCAGTTTGTCAGGATAATGATAGAATTCATATTAGTTTTGGATAAATTTTGCATAACTTGTCGGAAAAAGGCTAATGTGAGGTGCGGGTCATAATGGCTATCTTTTTACGGGGCATAATGATGAGGTTTTTACGGGGCGTAATCATTTTTCGATTTTCATATTCTGGCAAGCTCAATGAAAAGCTGATTCAGAGGACATAATTTTACATTAGAAGAAAATTGATATTACATGACAGAAAATTGTGCCACTGTTTTTTTTGGAATCCTTAATGCATTGAAAACCAATTTTCTGACAAATTGGCCACTCGTTGCGCATGGTCTGCCAATCGAACGTGTGAGTTTCATCAAATACTATAAGTAACGGAAAGATAGTATTTAAGTTCTCTTGTGGGAAAAGCCTTCTAGGTGTGGAGAGCACAACTCTCCATTAATAGCCAGTCAGATTTAAAAGTTATAAAAATTAAAACAAAACAAATTTCCATGGCAGAAATGGTTACTATACATTTGAACGACCCAAAAGTACAACAGAAAGTTTGATTGAGTTTTACTCTTTCGAGACCCATATAGAGTCTACAAGCAATTTTTCAATCCACTGCATTAACCAGAGAATTAAAAGGCTTAAAGCCGCAAACCAAAATTTTATAAAGAAATTCTATTTATTATTCTATTAGAATGACATGCCCAAAATCATTTTAATTGTGAAGAAAATTCATTTTCCTTAAAATGAATCATAGTGAGATTTTACAAAAAATCTTCATATGATTTACCATCAACGTGTGGGCATCTCAGTTCACTGTAGTGTAGACAGCAGGCAGTTCAGGGTTTCATTGCTGTCCTGATGAGATCGGCCTGTACTGCTGATCGAAACTTACAGTATATTCTCAGGATTTCTTTATGAAATTTTGATTTGTGGATTTAAGCTAACAAACTGACCATACCTCGGTACTTGTCTTGTAATTCTTCAAAATGGAATGCCCACTTTTCATACAACTTTAGGCCCGACACCTCCAGACATGAGATATGTCTTAAACGCTGTATTATGATACTCTGAATATAATTTATTAACAATATTTATTTCAATTAGGCGAAGAAAAGTTTTGGCAATCGGATGTAGCTTAAGCGACACTCTTGGGTGAAAAGTAGACTTTTCTACTTCTCGTGATTGCGATGAATTGGTGCATCATGGAAAATGAGAAAAATGTTTATAACAGAGAATACTAACGCCTATGGAATAAAGAATTGCAAAAATATGTATATGTGAAATGTAGTAGCTGGGGTGTAAGTGACTCAAGTGCATGAAAATGGCTTTTACGGCGCCAAAAACATGCTGAGAAAGTTTTCTAAATCGAAAAAAAGTACACCACCCGATAGTACTAGGCGAGACCTTAAATTTGATGTGAAACATGCGGTATTGGTATCAACCCCCTCGCATGGGGTTCCTACACCCCACCCTAAGAGTATGCAGAGAAAATTTTTCTTTTATTAAGTGTAGCTGGTAATGAGCTGAGGCAAACAGTGAAACCCGTTTTCCGATCGGACATAACCTTACCGAGTTAGTTCGAAAAATCGAGTACCTCAGTTCGAATGAAAAAGAGGGCAATACCTACTGAAAAAGTGAGTATGGAGATGGCTATTTAAGCCACAGAGTATGGGAGCGTGGGTACTCAAACTTCTTCTCAGCACTTAAGAAATTCGATTCTGTACTAGATTTTCCAAAATGTACTAGATAAAACTTTGACCCCCTCTGCAAGGCTTTTTCCGCTTAATTGAAATAAACATTCTTAATAAGATATGCTTAGAATATCATAATGTATTGTTTAAGATATATCTGGAGGTGTAGGGCCTAAAATGGGAATTACTCTTTGGTAAATCATGGCAGTTTTGACAGAATTTTAAAAACTAAAAAAAAAAAAAACGAAAAATTAAACAACATTTTTTAGAGCGGGCTATATAATCTACCCAAAAAACCTTGGCGCTTTTCCTGGGATTGATAATATCCACGTAAGTGTTTGATATGACTTTAATCGCAATTTATTTACTTAATTTTACTGATGACTAGATTTTGTGCCAAAATTTATAGACGATATTTATTACCGTTCTGATAATTATTTAATAATTGATATAAATTACAAAAACTGTTTAAAATGGAAGGACCACTCGAAAGATTGTTTTGAAACGAGTAAGTACTCGTAAAGGGAAACTGTTCGAAAGAGTGCGAAAAAAAAAGAAAAATTTTTCAACAGAGCTCGTTCATTTGAAATCTATGGCAATATAACTACTTTTTCTATCAATATCCCACTGCTAGAAAAAGTTATGATTTATGTAATTAAAATTATGTGTTATTGCGGGCACTACATACCTACATAACTTATAAATATAAACAATCACTTGATTATCACAGCACATGCATTCCTTTTAATTACTTGCTACATGCCTACCATATTTGTAGTGTTGTGCAACAATAATAAGGAAGACAAAACTTAAAGAGTGCAAAGCCGCCGTTCAGTGCAGTTGCTCAATTATTGTGTTCTCATAAAACTCAAGAAATCGTGTTCGTAACCATTTACCGGTCCAGTGAAAATGCCAATCATTTTGAGGGAACTTCGATTTAAGTACACCCAGATTAATATGTTCCAATTATGCTCGACATAATATGTATGTGCTCGCCGTATGTACATACGTAAGGAGATAATGACCGCCACACGACGACGCCGACTACCATAACCTTTTGTGGCATTTTGTAGCAACTACAATTACTGAGGAGAGGCGATTTATTTTGAGCGTTTTTACTACTGACCCGACGAGGAGGAGCTTCAAATCGATATTAATAGGTGAAGTGCGCTGACAGCACTGGCAATAATTAAAGTACTTGAGCATGGTGATGGATAACCTCTTCATTTTAGTCACTTGAAAATTGCGATCATTTAGCTGTTGACTGTGGTGTCATCATTCAAATTTTACAGTGTTCAGGCTACAAGTGTCCGGACAGCTGTGGCTCAAGACATTAGAAGTAAACAAATATGAAATTAATTATGTATTTTTTTTTTTTTTTGTAGATAGTAAATCTACGCAATCTATTTACACGTTAGTTTTAGTTCGTCAACAGTTAATGTATCGTTATCAATCATGCACGCTATCTTATGATGTTTTCACAGATGCTGATGACTTAATGGATTTCTACTTGGTATTTAGACTTATTTAGGAAATTGTGCATGACTACAATGTGGAAGTTCGTTTGAATTGAAGAGACACACATTGACACCAGTTATATTACTACATGTTTTGGTAATTGGTCATAAACAGTTGGTCGTTCTAGATTGCAAGGGTCTTTCAATAGACATAAGGAAGTTGTAATGGCGTCTTCTCTAATCTATCAGACGCCTTTTAAAATTACTTTACATTTTTGTATTGCTGTTTCCTTTTTTTTATTTTGTTTCCTTATAAAGTTTTCAAGGGTTATTTTGTCTATTCATTTCAGTAATAAAGATGAAGATTAATCACCTCGATGAATGGCGTGGACTATATAATATTCCCTGAAAAAATCCCTTTCTCTAAGATCCCATGGTTTTTTTCGAAATTTACTTTCACATTATCCACTTTTCCAATATGCTTACATCGTTGTATCGTAGATGCCTATTGTGACAGATTTTTCGGTGATATGAACCCTAACAGACGATAAGTAATGGCAATAGACGTCTAAAATTAAGAGTTTCATGTGAAAATGCATAGTAAACTCCGAAATAGAGATGGCGATAGTGTACAAAGAAAACATAAACCAGCAGCTATTAACTCAAATTTTCAATGTTTTCCAAATGCTGCGTTTTGATAATATTTCGGTTCGAATTCGTTGCAGTAGTTGGTTAGTAGAAGGCATGGCTCGAGCACGATTAGATCGCGCCTAATTCAACGTTGTCGCAATGAGCTTGGGAATTTTGGTGGTGGGTGCCTCGCTACAGTGACATACCACGGAATGAGGCAACCACAAAGGGTTCCGCTATGGATATATGCCTAGCGGAGGAATCCATAGGTAGGCCGCCCCTAGAATTAGCGAAGAGGATTCTTGATTAACAGGTCTCTAAGCAGGCTAATTGCAGATGGAGAGAGCTAGCAACATACACCAACAGTGGCGGATCTAGCATTGAAATTAGGGGGGTGGGGTCATTTTACAAATTTAATTGAGCAAAAAAAAAAATACATTCAGCACCGTAAGTTCCTTAGTTTAGCCACCACAGAGTACTGTAGTGAGGTGCTAGGAAGGTTTTAATCGGGGTGTGGATAATGTGTCATTTTTAGTATATTTTTTTTTTACAAAAAGTAATTTTTTAATAGAATAGTAGTTAAGGGTGCAAACTTCAGGAGTCATTCAAAACAAACTCTTCTCAGTTTTACATACTGGCATACAAAATATGGATTGGTCGATATGCTATTTCATGCAGGTACAATTTTTATGCCCGGTTTCACAGTCAAGGCTTAAGCCAAGGCTTAATAAATATTTCGGTTTCACAGTCAAGGTTTAAGTGAAATCACTGGCTTAAGGCAAGCTTAACTTAAGCCCGTCATCTCGAAGGCTTAACCCTCAGATTTTGCTGTGAAACACATAAGAAATTATTGCTAAATATATATTTTGCTTAAATATTATAATTTTTGTTATTAAATGAACGTACATATTTCAAAAGTTATAGTCTAAAACTAAATTGAAATTTTCCAAGCGCAAAATAGTTATCTAATTAACAGTTTTGACTACTGTCTGGCAGCTAGTGTCAGCATTCCATTTGACGTTTTAAAAAGAAACCAAACAGTTTAAGACAAAAATGAGTTATTTATCTGATGCAGAGGATATAAGCGACCAAGAAATGTATAATATAATATCGCAAGTTGTGATCAGTGAAATAGTTATAAGAAGGCGCCCGCAACATTTCAAGAAATGGGATAACGTTGATTTTTATTCACGGTTCCGACTGTAGAAACATTCGGCTTAGATGGTTTACGTTTCTGCAACAATGATTTTCGATTTGATATCCTTCCAGATAAAAACTACAACAAACTGGTAAATAAAAATTTCTTCTTTTCGCTTAGTTTTTAATCCACAATTGCAATTTTCCTTTAAAAAAATTTTCAATTACCGCAGTGCTGACAACTGAAAAATTTTCATCCGTGGCTTAACTAAGCCTCAGCTTACGTAGTAGGTACTGTGAAACCGAGTAAGCTTAAGTTCTGGGCTTAAGCCACACCCGTGGTTTAGCTAAGCTCTAGGGCTGTTAAACCGGCCATTAGTGTCAAAAATAATTCTTACATCGGTGCAAACATTGAAAACACCATTGGCGGGAAGTTGAAAAGTGAAACCTTTCGAATTTCTGCTGCATATCTAATGAATATATTGCGTTTGGTGAAACAATTTTAGCAGTAATAACCCTAAATAATTAATTTAAAAACATTTATTTCGACGTTGTTTATAGTTCTCTCTCAGTTGGTACATGGTGTTTAGACTGAAAGAGAACGCTATTTAGAAGTCAGCCCACTTTCTGCAGTGTATTTCTATGGACGTGGTCAGTCCATATTATACATGTCAGTGGTTTTACATAAGAGCGCTGCAAATATTTTAGAATGTTAGGAGTTAGGATTAAGTTAGGGCTCTGATGTGGTAGTGACGGAGTCTGTTTCGTGGCTTGGGAAGTGTTTCTCGAGGGTTTTGGATCACCCAAACTCAAATTCTGAGAAAAACCTATACATGTACATCTCATGCATACATACAATAATATTCATTGAAATAACTTTGATTTTTTTTAAGTTTTGGAATAAAATTTTTTTGATTTATATAAATAAAAAAAATAAAAAATATATTTTTTCAAATAACTCAAATAATTAAATATTTTTAACTTCAAATTTAGGGGAGGGGGTCACAACCCCGTGATCCCCCTCCTAGATCCGTCACTGTATACCAATTTAAAACAACTATGCCCCAAGATACCTCTGCTAAGGAGGAACAGTATTGATGTGCGAAATTTTATTGCAGTGATCACGGGATACTCCCTCCTTGGCAAACATGCAGAGTGCTTGCAATGCAAGCTCCATACAATAACTTCTGTAGAAGCTGTATGAACGAAGTGGAGGTTGAGAGCATTCAGCACCTGCTGTGTGAATGCCTTAACCTTGCTAAGCGTAAGAGGAATACGCTTGGTAGGTATTTTTTCTGCGATTTGGAGGAATTAGCAGACAAGAAGTTGGGGGACCTGTTGACTTTCATCAACTCTTGTCGCGGATTTCAACACACCTCCTAAATTTGAGACCTGGAAAATGGTAGGATCCCAATAAGGTGGTGTGTAATTCCGATAGCCGCTACTCCAACCTAACCTAATCTAATATAGTAAAAGGCAAACAGAAATCGATAACTGAGAAAATATGGAAAAATTTAGATAGAGTAGTACTTAAAAAAAATATTACAACAACATTATTGGAAAGTATTTGCGAGTTATGCCTTTCGTTCTTTTATCGCTACATGCATGGTCAATATTCTGATGAAATATGTAGTCTGATCCCTTATAGAATAATTCCTGCACGCAATACTCGCGCTGCAAACCGCGCATATCCTTCAAATTACTTTCGGCCGTACAGTAGAATTCCGTAAAGCTTTTTTTTTTATCCGAAACTGTGCGAATGTGGAACAGTCTACCATCTTCAGTCTTTCCTCCGGCATACAATCTGCGGAAGCTTATGGTCGACAATCATTGGCATTTTCGCCACTCTCCTCATATCCCCTAATCCTTTCCCTATCTCTTTCGTGCGAAGTTGTGCTTTGCATCATAGAGTATCCTCTGAGCTTGGCTTAATAATTTTAAACAAAATAAAATATTAAAGTAAAACTTAGGATTCGAAAATAAAACAAATTTGTAACAGATTTTGCCTCAAAGAAACCAAGACAAATACCTACGGGGGAACTAGGATCATGTACCAAATCAATGAATAATTCTTCTGAAAGCATTTTTTTGTTTGTTTTTGAGTATTTTTCATTATGGACAGGTAAACTTCTCACTAATGTATTGCTTGTGACAATTGCAACCACAGCCTCCAAAAATTAGGAGACAAGTAAAACAATGTTACGAACTCTCAGCTAATGGTGTACTATTAGATATGGTTTCGGGGTTTTGAACTTGCGAGATGTAGAACGTTACCTAATTCATGGCATAATTGTTATACGAAGAAGATTTCTCGCCTAACAGACTGAAATTTATTGAAAATAATTTCAATAAATTTACAAAATGCAATTAAGTGCAAAAAAATGATTGAACTTTTCGACCCAGCGATCAGAGAGGTCTCATCGGTATGGTTATCTCCAATTTGAAAAGTGCAATGAGAAATCTTGCCACCATATAATTCACACTTACTTTTAATAAAAAGTATTTATATGGGCAATTGGTGTGACCTCCATCATTGAACTTCTTTGGTAGGCGATCGGAGATAACCATACTGATGAGACCTCTCTGATCGCTGGGTGGAAAAGTTCAATCATAATTGTTACAGTTGTGATTTGGTTGACCAACAAAGGTTTTATTAAAGGCATTTAAGGTATGATGTACCTACAAGGAGACCTAGATTAATTTGAAGAATATGTCATAACAAAATCCTCATAAACTGTGAGAGGTCATTGTGCGCAAAAAAGTTTGTCGGAAGAAATAGGGACAAAGCGAGAGCAATCTTTGCCATTGATACTCGAAGGAGACTACGGATAATGAAAGCTGTCAAAATAAATCTATTCTAATCTAATGTAAAAAATAATTAAGAAACTTTCAAACTCTCATATTCCATATAAAAAAAAATCTAAAATTAGCTAAAATATTACTGTCTGCTAAGAAGCAGCCATAATAGTCTGCTGAGAAATTATATGTTATCCGTTTGGAGCCTGATAATTATATTGCGCGACGTTCCCTCATGCACAAGAATTTTTTTTTTTTTTCATTTTTTATGCACTTCTGAAAGCAAATAGAGATGTAATTCAACTCACCTTGACCAGGTAATTCAATACAAGTGCAAGTCTCATCGTACGAAATTTCTATTGTTGTGATTATATTCACCTTCCTGAGATTTCAGGTCCCCGACGACGAAATGGGAATCCAAAACCGTTGCGACGACGTATATTATTTTCCTATTGTCCACGATCCACTGACACATTTCCGTGATGCAGTGAACCCAAGTAAAACAACAGTTCCTGCAACTGTGACGACACCTTCTCTCCAACTTGTTTCAGAAAATTTTATCGAGCACGACGATATCAAGATATTCCATTCCCCAAAGATATTTTTTTATAGATTGACTAGAAAGAGTTCTGTCTACATGGACAAGGTGACCTTCGTGATATCTCAATTAGATACATTCACGCGGCATGATCAGTTGGGAAACTGGCATGGCTTCGCGACGAGACAGTTGCAATTAATACGAAATTTCATAATTGTACGCATATGTCTGAAGGATTTATTTCAGAGTTGCGATCTTAAGTGACCATTGCGCAACTTTATAGGCGCACTCTCGATTTAATGGAAGCCGAAAACCGAATATCTACCGACGAAGAACGACGGATATTTTCCCACGATTAACGGCTAACTGAACTGATGCTTGTGCTTTGTGGGGTGCCTAGGCCAAGCCAACATTGATTCTCCGCCTTGGTCAATCCGCCTCTGCCATGCAACTTTCAAAGACTTAAAGCCAGAATTTAGCAGCCAGAGCTGCTTTATCGATCTGCCTAACATCGGCATTTGGGTAATATTTCGTGGCCATAAACAGATGAAATATTTTATTCTCGGTAAATTTTATAAACAATTTTAGTATGAAACGTGATTTCTATTGCATAATGCCATGCTGGTTGCTCACTACCTAAAAGGTTAGCAACTTTGACTGAGCGCATTCGAAGAATACCTTCCCACACAATTTGTTAATTACGCTCCAGTTTATATGGAGGAGCTTATCTTGGAGCTATCGGAATTGTATGGTAATTCTCTGATATTTTGCTAGAGATAAAGCCACTTTTATAAGGCAAAAGGTATTCTCTTAACATTCTAAATTTTAGTGAATCGCAGTGACTAATGGGAAGAAAGGTAAATTATTGGTCGTTGGTCAATTATTATTGCCAACTATTGGATGGTAAATTACATATATATGCAGGTATGTGTTGTGTAGTTGTATTTGAATTATCTTTAAAATGTTTTTTTTTTCTTTTGCAATTTATTCAAAAACGTCTCATCTGGTGGTAAAAACTATCATGACGCAATAGAGTTCTACTACGAATTCTCTTACTACTATAAGTTTTCGATTGTTTTCTCTTCAATTTTAGAATGAGTCCCAAACGTACTACGCATGTGGATCGTAAAGATCGATCACTTATCATTGAAAAAGAGTAGAGTAGCGATATTTTTGCATAACATATGTGAATCGAGAGGGTGTTTCCGCCAAGGTGATCCATAGAGCAGGAGGTGATAATACTCACCTAGACGAATAAGAAATTGTATGGCAGAGGGTCCACATCAACCGATTGGGAATTACAGGGTGTTTAAGAAAAAGAGCTGGTTTTTCATAAAACACCTTGTATCTTAAAAAGTACATAGCGTACGGTCACAGTTACTCAATTTATGGCCTTTCCAGAAACTATTCAACCAGCACCGTATCCTTCTACTCTCAGCAGTTATTTGGGTCTAAAGTAAAAATTTCGGATTTTCTCACCCTTTTCTTTATTTGACCTCTCTTTTTTTTTATAAAAACTGTAACCTCTCCTATTAAATTTGATCTATTACATTCAATGACCTAACTGTAGCCGTTAAAGAGTTATTAGCTCTTAACCTAAATGAAATCTATAGAGTACTACATAAGTTTGTCATTCCGTTTATAACACCTAGAAATAATGATGGTAGAGCAAAATGGATTGGACACCCACGCATAATATTAAAAGTTATTTTGATTTTTCCATGGCCATCTGTCTGTCCGTCTGTTCGTCTGTCCATCCGTCTGCCCCTCTATCCGTTCGTCTGTCCGTGCCCACGATAACTCGAGAACGCATTCATTTTGTATATGGGCTTTAAAAAAAAAGTAAATTAAGTTCGAAAATGAGACAAATCGGGCAACTCCTTCGTGGGGTTGCCATACAAAAATTTCGTTTTTCACTATATATTTGGACACCGCCTCAGAGTACTTCGACATAGAGAGCTAAAATTTGGTACATGGTGATTTTATAGTAATAACAAATAAAATTTCAAAAATGGAATAAATCGGGCAACCCCTTCTTGGTGTTGCCATATAAAAATTTAGGTTTTTTACATATACTGTGAAAACTACCAGTCCTAGACATTTTTATTGTACTAAAAACTTCTTTATAATACGAAATCCTATAAAATTGGTTCTAATAATTTTTTATTTTCTATCCGACGAACCGTACTAGAAATATATGCGAAAAACCACCTAAAAAATCAAACTTGCATAGATCCGTGACCATACGAAATTTTATACGGGCGTTCATCTAGGGTATCATATGAATTGGTTTTAGACCAATTCTATTAAAGATAATTTGTTCACTTAGTGAGTGAAAATCGTAATTTAAAAAAAAATCGTCTAATTTCGGTATGACCTGAATAGGTTATGAGCTAATAACTCTTTAATGGCTACAGTGAGGACATAGAGTGCAACAGATCAAATTAAAGAGGAGAGTCCACAGTTTAAAAACAAGTTATGTTAATGACCCTTTTGAAAAAAATAGAGGTCCAAAGTAAAAAAAACGATAAGAAAATCTGAAATTTTTATTTTAGACCCCAATAACTCCTGAGAGGAGTAGTGTACGGTGCTGGTTGAGCAGTCCATAAAGCTCTGCATATAATTAGCTCTGAGCTAGGACCATGTACCCTATACTTTTCAAGATACAAGGTGTTTTGTAAAAAACTAGCTTTTTTCTTAATCACTCTGTAATTCCCAAACGCCTTATATGGACCTTCCCCCCACTATATGAATTCAGAAGAAAAAAGGAAAAAAAAGAAAGAAACAACAAACTATCAATATCAATATTACAGAAACTAAGATAAGCTAAGCGAGGCCAAATAAATTTACGTTCAGCTACTGAGAAGATTAGTAGAAAAATAGAGTAAAATATAGTGGAGCGATTACCAACAACTATAGTATATTATTTGTAAACTAATGAGCCTCTTGAATGCGATCAAGGAGTTGGCAGTATGGATATTCATAGAAAGATTATTGCACAGGCGCGAGATCTGGACAAGATAAGAACTTTCCATAATCGTCTTATAGAAACGAGGAGTTACATATTATGTTCTTATTGCGTTCAGATGTTGCGAAACTGAAGAGTTCTCTGATATACTCTGGTTTGCCTGGCTTTAAAATATTAACGAAGAATATCAATGACCTACGCCGAAGGAAAGAAGTCAGAGGACAATCAAGCAATCATGGCCGAAAAGGGGAAACATGATCAAACCTGCGAAGACCAAATACATATCGAACGTAATCATTAAAGGCAACCTCCACTTTGGGGGCACAGAAGGAGTCAAGCTTAGGGTAAATCGTATTACAATATGTAAAGTATGGCATAAGTAGTGTCTTTACAAGCTTAAGACGAGTAGTAATTGTTAAGATACTCGCATAGAGTCAAAGTCTCCGAAGGCCGGTGTAGACTTTTTTAATCAATGCATTAACATTGTAACAGCACTAAATTGATACTATCCAAAACGATTGGAGGAATGCAATTTATATCGAAAGTGTTGTTGTAAAAACCAATACACTGCGACTTTCCTGGATTCAGTATCAACCGATTACTCTTAGCCCACAAGCATATTCTGTCTAGATCATCGATTATGCGTGCAAGGCAGTCTTCAATAAGTGCAATGGGCCTAGTAAAATATATTTGTACATCATCAGCATACACATTGACGTCACGAACTACTTCAGGTAGATCATTGATGAATAGGCTAAATAGCAATGGATCCAGAATAGAGCCTTGTGGTATACCGAATAATAGATTGAGTGGGCTTGAGAAATCATTATTTATGTTAACGTATTAGTGACGACATGACGCAAACATTTTTAATGAAGGTAAGAGCTGAAGTACTTAATTTAAAAACAGCAAATAATTTGTGCAGAAAGGTTATGATCAACACTATCAAATGCTTTAGTGAAATCTAGCAGAACTGTAGTACTGAATTTTTTTTTTTTTATCCAGGGCCAACCTAATGTCCATAGAAACCACATTTCACCGTAGTCTCAGAAATGTAAAAGCATCTAAACTCTAATAGCCAACCTGTAAACAGCTCATTATCCTCAAGGTATTCAAGCATCTGGCGGTACATTAACTTTTCCAACAGCTTAGAAAAGAAACATAAAATGCTTATTGGTTTAAGAACAATGCATGGCAACACCATAGTCGCCCAATTGCATTGATTTTTAAAATTTTATTTACTATTGCTATGAAAACACCAAATACCAAATTTCAGCTGTCTACGTCAATGCATGCTCGGACAGCCAGTGTGCAACAGTCAACGTGTTCTCGAGTTATCGTGCGGCCGGACAGACTTTCACGCAATAATCAAAATAACTTTCAATATTATGCGTGGGTGTCCAATCCATCTTGCTCTATCATCATTATTTCTAGGTGTTACAAACGGAATGACAAGAAGATAAAAAAAAAATTTTTAAGTGAAATTATGTTGAAGTTAAGTCCCTGATGAGCTTTTCATTGAGCTCTTCTTGAGTACACTCAGATGAACTTCATGATGAAATTTATTCGCGTTAGATACAAAACTGGGCAAAAATCTATTTACTTCTTCACAGGATACTTCATCTCTTTCACCTTTTTTAGAAATGATTCTTTTTTAGCATATTACAATATTAGATAAGCACGTGTGATGGAGTATATAATGACTGTCACGATTAGCGAATTAATGAGCATATCAATGAGTATCATGATGAACTTGTAAACGAATTTATCAATGAGTGCTATAATGAATTAATAAATGAGCATATCAATGAGTGTCATTAATCAGATCAGTTTACTACTGATTTTACAATTGATTTAATATATTTCTCCGATCTAAGCTATTGTCCAGTTTATGTTTGTTCAAATGAATGCAACAATGTTAGGGCCACCTGCATGATTGTCCAGAGTTTAATTAGTCCAGTGGGAGTAGCTGCACTATTTCAGGGACGCTGAGGCACAAGGATTTCTTGGACGACAGTCTTTTTCGGAAAAATATATTAAAAAATTAATTTATAATTAACAAAATAGAGAATTTATTTAAAATGCAATAAATTTAACTTTTCCTAGCAGAAATGTCATCACCGTCTCAATTTAAAGAAAAAACATATTTATTTATTGCTGGTTTAGTATATAGGAAGCAGTTTTATAATATTTAATGATGCTTTCGATGAGATTTGCAAGGCTCAGCAAGACTTAATTTTCTATATGTTTCTTAAACAATTACAAACACCTTGAGTTTATTCAGTTATAATTAGTATTGGTATACCTATATAAAAGCTGCCCTTGCGGAACAGGAGACATAGTAAAACTTTGCAATTTCTATCAGAGGGGAGGGGGGCGGGGAAAATACCAGTAAATGGAAAAATAAAATTGTTAACCTATACATCGCTATTATGGTTTGCGCATGAGAAAGTTCATGTGCACACATTTCTCATTGGTCAAAATATTCGTAAATGAATTCTCTCTGATAGACAAAATCATGATGAGCTCATCAATGAGCTCCTCATGAGTAATCAGATAACATCCTGATGAAATTTATTCCCGTTTGAATCAAAACCGCGAAAAAATCATTTATTTACTTATTCACAGATAATGTGCATGAGATAGGTATTGCATCTTTTTCTCTTATTTCGAAATGTATACTTTGTTTCTCTTTTGTGCATTGTATAATATTCGATGAGTACATAATAAGTGTAATGATGAGCTTCCTAATGAGCATGTCAATGAGGATTATGATGAGCTCATAAATGAGAATCTGACTTTAAGATTGATTTCATATATTTTTCCGTATTCAAAATTTGGTTGCAAATTTAATTCTAATTTGGGCATAAATAAAAATATAATTCAGAAGAAAAATAAAAATATTCAAAGATAATATTATAAACAAAAAAATATCAAAAATAAAAGCTAAACAGATTACAAACAAAATAAATACGGGAAGAGAAAGTTAAAAAAAAAATAAAAAGGCAAAGATAAAAAATAAGGAAAAGCAAAGCAAACAATTCAGAATAAATAAATTATGACTTTAAGATCAGTAATCAATCTCATTCAAGATTAGTCTTTTAAACTGTACATCGCCATTAAGAATTTTTTACAAAAATACGCTATCAAGAAAAATACGATGACACTCTAAAGATAAGATATTGAATCTGGTTAATCTCGCATTGTACTCTAACTTATTATGTTCCAACTTATACAATAATAATCTGGTGAGTTTTCTCTGGACAAATTCGAGTAAATTATTGTAGCAAGTATAAAAGGGGCTCCAAATTTGACACGCGTATTCTAGAGTATTTCTCATCAATGCATTATATATAAAGAAATAAAAGAGGCGCTTGATTTGAAAGATTCACATACCCTAAAAATGAAACCTAGAAGACGATAAGCTTTAGCAGTAATAAGGTTCAAATCTGGAGGAAAGAGAAGTTTGTCATCGAAAGTAACTCCCAAATCTTTTTTTTCTTTGACATATGATAAAGAAATATCGTTAATTTTATAGTGAAATAGGATTGTGCCACGTTTTCTAGAGAAATCTATGCTCTTACATTTGTCAACGTTAAGATCCAAATGGTTGTTTTTACACCAATTTTCAAGTTTTCTAATATCATCTTGCAATCTCCAACAGTCGTGGATGTCGTTAATTACTCTAAAAATTTTAACGTCATCAGCTTACAACAAAATGTCCGAAGTAATCTCATTCGGTAAATCATTGATATAAATTAGAAAAAAAAGGGACCTTTGCTTTGCTACTTTGTAGTTTAGGCATTTAATTAGCTCGACCATAGAGTCAATTATCGAGTTCGTAAATAACGATTATTTGTTTAAGTCATAAATAATCGTTATGAGATAATTAATATTTGGTTTATCAGGAATAAAAATCAATTTCTGATTTTTATTTTTCCTGATCACATATAAAAATCGCATTGTGATTGTTATTTTTCTTGATACAGAATAAAAGTCATTAAGTGATTTTTATTCTTCTGATCGACAAATAAAAATCGCAAAGTAATTTTTATGATTCTAATCATGAACTATATTGCTGTTGTACAGATGTTGAGATAAAATGTGAGGTCTAACGATAAGAAACGATAAATTTAACATCTGAACATGTGCACCTACTATTTTGTAGTAATGTGATTAGTGTATTTTTCTTTTTTATTAACTGATAACTTAAACATTCATAAATAAGAATTATGTGTCGACTGGAAAAGAAAAAAATCAGTTGGTGATTTATATTTGATGACCAGAAAAATAAAAATCACCTCATGATTTTTATTCTTTATAAAAAAAAAACAAATAAATAAAAATCCCAATGTGATTTTTATTTGTGATCAGAAAAAATAACAATCACCAAATGATTTTTATTCGTGATGGAAAGAATTTTAATTTTTAATTATATCTAAATGATTATTGATGACTTAAGAGAATAAAAGTCTTTCATAAGCATTTAACAGGGACTCAAACCCGATGTAAATAAAGTTTAACCGTTTCGTTCAAACTTTTATCATTCTGAATGAATCTGTATGAATCGAGAGAACGATGTTATAATTTAGTTCTGTGTTCCAAGAAAAGGAACGAAACAGAACTACTTCAAATTTTGACATTTCTTCTACTTATTAAAAGCAAGTATAATTTCGTGAAAATTTTTGTTTATGAAAAGCAAAACCATTTTCCAACAAAGGCAACTTAAACTCAACTATTACCACCTCGTCCAAATTGTAAACAACACTTTCACGAATAAAAATTAAAATCGTCTGCTTAAATCCGAGAAAAACTGAGGTGCATTCAGAACTATTCGGAGTCCGAAAAAAGCGATGACAGATTGAAATTAAATCGTTCAACCCGAGAAAAAGAACGATATGAATTGAAAAAAAAAAATCATTCTGAACGAGAATAGGAACGTAGCATCATTGAACAATGAGTTTTATGATAAAACTTATAACCGTTACGATGCCTAATTTAAATAAACAACATAATTTGAGATTATGTTTATTTGCTGGCTGCCGAGATCAAGCTAAGCTTAATGGAAAAATGACGAACGCTGAATAAATAAAGTATAAATATTACGCAGACTTTTTACTGTGTTAATTCATTTAAAAACAAAATTATTAGGCTCATATTCATAAAGCAGTCATACTTTGTGGCTGGTAATAAAAGTAGTCTTAATTCTTTGCATTGGGCTTAGAATATAGAGCAAACAGGAATGGTGATAAGCCAGATTTTGCGTAATGAATTTCTGGTTGTGTTGGTAGTCCATTTTTACATGTATTTACACGCCATCCCTATTCTAAGCAACTTGTCAATTTGCAAAAAGTAAACAAATGTTTTGAGCGGAGCATCTGTGGTAAAAAATGTTCTTTTTCTGCTTTATTTTGAAACAATTCACATAATTAATTAATATAAAACTTTGCTTCTATTAACAAAAAAGATAATTTAGGTAGTGCAGTCGCCTCAAACGGGATTCCCTAGTTTATAATCCAATTTTTATTTGCAAGCACTGACCGAACACTTCATTTCTGCTTTTTTAATTGATATGAAGATTTTAACAGGCACTAGCGGCACTATAAAACTTTACACAAAATAAACTTCAAACATAAATAGTTTTGAAAAGAATTACTTCCGTACTTTTGTTGAATTTCGCAAAAGAATTTTAGATTGCATAAACCTGTTCACAAAACAAAATCAGATTTGACAGTTATTTTACAGCTTTGACAATTAGTCAATCCAGCATCTCACTTACTCCTATGTTTAGTCTCCTACTCTTGACAAATTACGCTCATTTACACGAATTTTACACGATTCAACCATTCCTGTTTGCTCTATATTCTAAGGCATTAGGTATAGCTTATCGTAGTTAAGTATAATATTGTTACGTGCAATAGAAAGAGACAACTAGTGACATCTACTGGCAACAGAGAATAAACAACTTCAGGTTCGGAGAGTCGATGATGAAATCTTCGGAAAGGTTCAGCAATAGAATGAATAGAATAGTCAAGAAGATTCTGAAATAGAACACTCGAGAATAATCTGGAGAGTTTCTATTGTATAAATATAACAGTTGTCATCGCCAGAAAATGAGTCTTGTCTTAGACGTTGCAATATTAACAAATGAAAGGAATAAACGGACGAAAATGTTGTAATTGGATTACGATAATTAAAGATAAGTTGATTATTTCCTTATCTGACCTATTTAATATTGTGTTTTAAATAACGAACCAAAGGCCACGCTCGCAACAATATAATTCATGTCGCCAAAACTTTATAATTTGTTGGTGAATTTGACTGCATTTACGATGGTCAATGACTATCTTGTAATTATAATCCTAACTAATTTTGCATTTCAAAGACAAGACAGTTTCTTTTTCAATTAATTAATGCAAGACAACGCAAAATTTTAATAAAACGTCACATATAAAGCTAAGCACATGAATTCGGACAGGTTAGCTTCGTATTCGTCTAACTATTATAATAACTGAGCTCGTTGTGTTACGTCACTAGCTGTAATAATAAGACGAAGACTTCGGGCAGACACTTAGAATTCTCTTTTTCGAAATGGAAATATACGGGATGATAAAACTAGACGAAAAGTTATAATAAAGCATTTGTAGTCGTTTGTTTTGATTTATATTAAAATAAATCTGAAATATTAAAGATGAATAAATTAAATTAAATTAAATTAAATAAATTGCTAAGTAAAAAAATTATAATCTTAACTAGAAAATACTTATAAATTCCTTTCCACAAAACATAAGAATACTTTTGATATATTAAATATACGTGAAGATATTGGGCGAACTTATTTTCACCACAACTAAAAAGAAAGACAATGAAAGCGTCTTGTGTTAAAAGCGTGACAGAAAATTTAAATCATCAGAGACACCTTTACTCAAGTAAGCACCTCACAAAGACACATGGCAGCACTGCAGTAATTTAAGTAAAAGAATTCTGTTGGCTGGGTATATTTGGCCTAGGGTATAAGAATTGCTAAAAATAAAAGACGAGTAATATTTTTAATTTATATGAAAACAGTGAGGAAACTATATGGGATATTGCTCATAACCCACTCCACTCTATTATCGTTTAAAACTCCTTAAAGAGTGAATCTAAATAGAAATAAATAATTTAAATATTTTAAACTTACCATCAAGCATATATTTGGAAGCATCCTCTTCGCCATTAATGGTGTTACTGAATCCTTCATGGTAAGCACTCATTTTTTACATCCACATAAAATTGTTAATTTAATTTAATTATAATTATTGCAATTGGGCATTAAATAATTGCCTTTAAAGCAAAAATCTGTAAATGATAATTTTCCACTTGTTCCACTCAATTACATACATATCTTCTCTGCACTTGAACGAGTTTTATCACTGCACTTATAACTTAGTGTTGCAAAAAAATCAAAAACAAAAATTTTATTATAAAACAAAGATGTAAGCGATTTGCATGATTTTTATAGTTAAATCTGTATAGAAAAATCAATTTACTTTTACACTCGAATGGTAATTGATAAATAGTTTCACTCTAACTACGCCGCTCCATTTGATGAATGGGTGAGTGTTGACAGATTTTTAATGAGTTTCTTCTGTTGGACATATTCACTTGAGAGTTTCGTAAATAGTTATAGATCGTAAATTATAAATTATTGGAGACAAGTTAATTATAATAATGAAGGATTCGATCAAAGATAGTCTGTAAAATTATACGTATACAACTGAGAAGATTGAAATTTATTAATATTTTGATTTATTCGTTAAAAGGACAACAATTAATGGCTCATAAATGAGGGACCTCAGAAAGTTGTATATCAGATTTTAAAAATCTGCAGAAAAGCATTACAGTGCGCAGTCTCTGCATTGGGAATTTTCAGCCGACTTTTGTATTGATCATAATAATCTGACTATACTGACTATACTATACGGAATAGTTGAAGAAGTTTCATTCTATCCTAGGAGATTAGAAAATAGCTGTAAAAGTAGGTAGTACTTACAGATTGCAATGTGGATTGTAATTTACGAGAGTTTCAATTAAAATACCGCAAAATTACTGTGATAAATCTCGATTTTGAAAGCCTGTCTTTTAAAATCAAAGTTTTAGTTTTTAACTTATTAAAACAACTATGTGGCGTTACAACAGAAGTCATTAAATTTCTTAAAAAAAAAAAAATAAAGTATTGATCGCTAAATGGTTCTCAGAGAGGGATCTTGTTGCGAGACGTTTCATTTTTCGACTTTGCTCCTTATCTTAGATGATGAGTCATTAATTCTCCAGTGACTTGGATTTATGCAAGTGTCAAGGTTTTTTTTTTTGGGTTTGGACTAAAAAGTTATCATCATACCTAGCGATCATATGGCATTATGATATGGTGGACTAAGGTAAAACAAAAGATAACTTAGCTTAACTTACAAGAACAAAATTCCCAGTTAGATGTAAACTTAAATTAGGTCTACGCACATGAGATTTACAAAAAAAATGTGTAATCGAGGTGAAAACAAACAAGGTCCTTCAACAGAAAATCTAGAATCGTGAACATCACCATACTTAGTATTAGCGCTGCCAGGTAAAATTCACAGCATAGAACTCATACTTATAGAATAATAACTGGTTTGCGAGGGTTTGGTCCTGTTAAAGCTACTCATAGAATTTTACAATTCTACTATCGTCTAGCAAAGAAATGTACCAGAGATCGAAATTTATTGATCCTGCGTCATTTTATTGCAAAATTCACTTTTGATAAAATAACAATAAATCTTTCTTTGGAACGACAGAATTAAATCCTGACAATTTTAGGCTTATGATACCTTAAGCAGTTTATTATCTAATCTTTTGGCATTATTGAAATTTCAAGATCATATGGGCCCCATAGGTTGGATTTCTTGAAACAAAAGCTGTAAATTATTGTAGAGATTGCCTTGTACAGGTACTCGTTGTAAAATCTCAGTAGGAAAAATTAGTGTGCTGAGTGTTCCTTCTAGAAGCAATAAAAAAGCACAGAACTTTGGTTAGATTTCAGTACTGCTATAAGAGAGCTCCAAAAGGAGCAATTCTGAAGCAGAGATAAAAGATTGAGAAAAAAATTGAATTATGCGCAACTCATGAGACATATTTTTTGCCAACATCCCATTTTATTCTATATATATGTATGTATATGATAGTTATGTAGCTCAGACCCGCGCTTGTTGTGTTTGTTGTTAAAAAAACAAATATTAAAAGGCTGAGAAAAGGCACAATCATGTTTTGCATTATGGAAAATAATTTGCAAACGAAAGAATGCTCCAAAAAATCATATTTATCTAAACGTCGTCGCTAGGATTTTTATACCCTACATGAAATCATAAGGCATACTAAGTTTGTCATTCCGTTTGTAACGCATAAAAATAATGATGATAGAGAAAAATGGATTGGGCACCCTGAAATTTTGCACACGGGCCTTTTAGAAGAAAAGTAAATTCTGAGTCGAGTAACTCCTTCATAGGGCTGCCATACAAAAATTTCGTTTTGCAGTATATATTTGAACACTGCCTCTTAGTGTTGCCATAGAAAAATTAGGTTTAAACGTTTTTATTGTATTGAAAACTTCTTCAGAATATGAAATCCTACAAAATTGGTTATAATCATTTTTAATGTTCGATGAACCGTTCTAGAAATATATGCAAAAACAAACTTGCACAGATGGGTGACCATACGAAATTACATACGGGCATTCATCTAGATTATCATAAGAATTAGTCTTACAAGGAGAGGGTTCCTATTTTAAGCTAAATAGGAGATTTCCATTGATGATCATGCTGAGTTTAAAAGAATTCATCACTTTATCATCATTCTGAAGTAAAAACGAAAGCTCCAATTTTGATCATTTGGAAGTTTAAGACGACTGCTCCTCTCTAATGACATGCCTATGTTAAAAGGAGGTCAAATGAAGTTGATAACGAGCATTCCAGGCATCGTAAAAGAGTGCACCTCGATTACCCGTAAGATGATCGCCTTTCCTACTGGGATACTACAGTAACAGTACAATTGATGTAGGCCCACGTGAGTTTCCAGCTTTTTATTTAAAAAAGCAATAAATTAAATAAATTTCAAAATAAACTAAAAATCGTAAATCATATGAATTTCGCCAAAATAGGAATTGCACAAATATCGATTACAAAAAACTAAAGATATAAAAAAAAAGTACAATCTTCTGCCATTATTGAAAACACAAATAAACAAACAAACAATGGAGAATGGTTAGTCGCATTCCTGCTATACTCACTTATGCATGTGTAATGAAGTAGAACTAAAATGATCATCGACAAACAAAAGTCACCTCCAACCTCCAGCTCAAAACAAGATGACTTAGTGAGGCATTAAATATTAACACAAAAAAAAAAAAAGTCACTTGGAATGAACTCAGCTAATGATTACGGCATGCGCATGCGTCAGCGGCTTAAGGTGAGTGTTCAATGTGCGGTTTTTACATTAATCCAATGCAAACCGGCTTTCAATACGTATTTATTGGGTGTGTGGGTTGTCACTTCTATTTTATTCGTTTTATAGTCAAAACTCATATTCAGCCTTGTTACACGATATGCAAAGGTTGCTTTTGGTTAAAAAGAAAAAAAAAAAACATGGTTTCGGTTTATGTTTGAAATCATTGGCAAAATGCTTATGAATTCAATGTAAAATTCTCACACTATTCACTGTTACTAGTAAAATCAGTCAATTGGTGCGCATATATTCACTTTTGATCACAGTATTATGTAATACCGTTATAACTGTTATCAGTCCTCTTAAACATCAAATTAAATCGTATGCGATAGTCACGTTTTGCACTGTTACGAAACGTGGAGTTAATTTATTTTGATAATATGAAACGCAGCACCGACGACGACGATAATAATTTATCAACATCATCCGCACGGGATTAGTATTAAGTACTTTCACTCGATCAATTTTTTATGCTTTGATAAAACCGCAAAAAAAAGAACCATAATAAAACGCACGGAAATAATAATACTGCTACGAACAGCATATATTACATGCTACCACATACGAGGCGGAATGTTAGTTAGTTATTTAGTTAGTTAATCTACCAATGCAATGCAAGGCGCTCGATCGTCTTGTGTCACAAGTGATTCTGCCGCGCAGTCGCAAAAAAAAGTTTTTTTCACTTAATTTTTTAGTGGACAATAAGAGTCCAGAAGATCAACTGACCCCTCGATAGGTGGGGTACAACAAGAAGCCAGACTATGGACTAGACTTCAGCTACTTACTTGCCACCGACCGACCGCCTGCGCAATACATATGTGGTGGTAGTATGTAAATATCACATTAACTGACAACTGACTATATATGATCACGATGTAATTTGATCGCGGGAGGCAAAACATATGATCGTTATGAGGTGGTGTTGGTTGACGACAATTCTGTTTAAGTATTGACCCGTCGAAAACAGTGCGTTATTCTGATATTTTTAAGGCCTTTAGTAAGATCACAGAGGCAATTGTGTTCTATAAAATTGCAAAACTGGATTATGCCTACGTAAGTCAACTCAGAATGCGAAACCGAACCGGGTGAACTTGAACATGCAAATAACTGCCGGACATTGGACCTACTCGGAGGGGTACATACTCAAACGTTATCACTTTATAACTTTGCGAATGCTGCTCACTTCAGTTTTGCAAGCCGTCGTCGTTTAGGAATTACAACTTACAAGTACTTAGTAAGACAGCAAACTTGTAATTATTATTTTGAATTTTCATCGTCTTTGAAGATGTTTCTTTTTTGTGTTTTTTGTTTTGCCGCTTTATGATAATCATTAAATTGCTGTTTTGGAAAGTTGTTTACGGAAGAAGCAGCAGCTTGAAACCCTTGCATTAAATTCACTCAGTTTTTTTCGGAGTTGTTTCTAAATTGTGCGTAAGATGATACTCTGTTGGTTGTTTTTTCTCTTAAAACATCTTAGCAAAGATTGAAGAGTAGAGAAAAAAACTAAATTGAACGTTTTTAAATGCAATCTACCGGAAATTGATAAAATTCATCCCATAAAAAGTGAGGATTAAGTAAACTTAATTTTTTTTATGATGTTTACTGACAGTAGGTATTTTATTTATTATTTATTTTTTTTTTCTGAATAGACAGACTTAAAACAGATATTCGATTTCCTGGAAGAAGATTTTATTGGTATACAAAACAACATCGTACTCAAAAAAAAAACAAATTCAGTGCGTTTTATACTTAAAAGGATCTCTAAATGAGTAGAGGTTTTATTGATGTTTAGATTCAATTCAGATGTGACATAACCTCATTCCATAGTTAATTAATAGCTAAAAACAGAGAGATTAAGATCTAATGATTGCTCGAACTTAGACAACAGTTGGGCATTTTGATAAATTCAATCAATCAAATATTCTAATGAAAGTAAAGATTGGACGAGTTAATGGTAGGTTGCTATCAAGGCCGTATATACAAGGGAGTCCTAGGGTTCCAAACCATTTCCAAATGACCGGAAAAATAAAAGAATTATAATATAATGAATTTGCCGTAATTACCTCCTTTCATTTTAGTACATTTCGAAAGAGTCGATTTAAATTTTCTCTATCATTAGAGTTCTGTTCGCGTACTTTTCTGTGTAAAAACTTACTCATGTGGTGGTGTAAATACATACATTACATAAATACATAAACAAAAGTAGGCAAACGTTTTTCCTGCAACTTCATTAAAAACAATAAGAAGAAGAAGCATGAAATGACATTTGAGAATTGAGTTTAGTTTATAGTTTTAGTGAAATTGGAAATTTGGTAAGTGAATCGAAATTTAAATTTTTGTGAAGAGACTGTAGAACCGGAAATAAACCAGGAAAACATTGTAGCGTATGCTGAATTCATTCAAAATCCTGTAACGAATGCCTTATGCTTATGACAGACATGGCGTATCGATATCAAAGCACCCCTGACAGACATAAAAGGGGGTTGATGTGACAAACCGCACATGACATTTCAAATCAGTTCACAGATCTTTAAGCGTAACAAATTTGGAAATGGGAGTGACAAATGTATGAGCTTTAACGCAGGCTAAACGGCAACAATTAATTGTAAATATACGACAAATTCAAGAATTGGAACGAAAAAAGAAAAAATTGCGTTATTTTTCAATAAGATCCTGGTTGAGGTTCAAAATGTATCGGCGGATGTGGTGTCTGAATTTACAAATTTGTGTAAAACGAAGAAAAGTGTGGTGACGGTTTGTTCAAACATTACAAAATTGTAATGGAATAATTTATTAACTCTGCGGAGATTAATATTTGCCTTTTTTTATTACTTTTCCCGGAAAAAATTTGGTTCTTCTTCTTCTTATTCGTATTTTTGGGTAAGCACAAACACATTTTTGCTTAATTAGACACATTATCATATTATTATCAGCAACAAGATGGCGCTGCGCAAAGTAAGAAGGACCGGTGATCACGGTATACCCACTAATTTTTGAGGATATTGATATCTAGATATCGAGTCTATACCCACTAGTTTTTCTGGGTATATTAGGAGTATTTGATGACACACATGGTGTATAAACACTATATTCCGAATATCTCGATATCGATACCCCATGTCTGTCATAAGCATTACTCAATTCAATGTGTTTAGAAATGTGGCAGCCCTAAGAAAGCTATTTCAAAGCAAAGTTCATGTAATTTTTAAAAATTATAATTATATCCCAAGCAAGCAGTAATACATCCCAAAACTCCTTGTCTGATAGCTCTCCAAATTCCCCGAAGAAGTAGGAGCGAAGCGTTTGCCTCTTACGCTTGGCAATCTTAGGGCATTCATACATTATGCTCTGAACGCTCTCAATCTCTTCCTCATCCATATAGCTGCTGCAGAAATCATTGTATGGAGCTTACATGCACTCTGCGTGTTTACTAAAGAGGCAGTGTCCCATAATAACTGCGATAAGGTTACGCATATCACCTTCTCAGCAGAGATTCAGTCTTCTTCGAACAAACCTCGGGCCACAGTCGTCTTAAAATCGCACATGTGGTCAATTCTTCCCATCTGCGATTTGTCTGCTTACCGGCCCCTTCTTCTAGAATCCTCTTCAATGATTCTAGCTGACTTACGGATTCGTCTGCTAGACATACATTCATAGCTGAGCTCTTTCCGGTCAGGGCATCCATTGTCTCATTGCCAGGTAAGTAGCTGTGATCAGGCATCCAGCAAAGAATAGCTCTGTGGTTTGTGACCAGTTTCTCAAGCTCACAGCGACATGGTTGCACTAGGCTCGAGTCCAAAGGTTTCAGTGCAGTCAATACAAATTCGAATGATTCGATCGCTAGGTACAACGTAAGTTGTATGAAGCAGCCTTGCTACTTTGTAAATGGCCAGGACTTTGGCCTAGAACACACTACAGTGATCCAGTAGGCGGTACGATTTACGATTCCTGTGTTCCAGGAAGCGCTGAGTATACTCCGGCTCCTACTGCCATCTATTTTCGAACCTTTCGTAAAGACACATACCTATATCAGAGTTAATTGCCACACGATTACCATCACACTCCTCTCTACTATGAATGCTAGTTGAGAACGCTTTCTCGAAGTCTAGTCTTGGAACAATGTAATCCGTAGCTCCCTGTATACAATCTTCAGGACAGATCTTCAATATTCTGCTGCGGCCAATGTCTACTGTTAACCAACGAAGGTGTAATCCCCATCCCTTGCCAAAAGTTTTCTTGCAGGCATAAATTGCAATGACTACCTTCTAGACATGCAAATGAATTACAATGCATTCTCCCAAAAATGAGTACACGAATAGATCTAAAGTTGCCCCAAAACGGGCGTTCGTTCGTAAAGACAGCTTACGGTAGAAATGTGTTAGAAAATATATGCCAAGAACTGTGTAATTTTCAAAATGGGTCCAATAACATTAGCTTTTTTGTCACTTCTACCAAATCTGAATCTTGGCCAGTAGCAGTTAATTTTGAATCTCGCCCAAAAATATATTACAAATGCCCCGATTCCAATTGCATATCTCTTAACTTTTTACACCCCACGATCACTATATTTTTTATATAATGTTTCAAAAAATAAATTTACTTCATTTAATAATAAGCCTACAAAATTACGAAATTTAGCAAAACTAGTGACATTGGCAGAAATTACACCTCTGGAGAAATAATCCCTGAGCAACTGTCACTGATCGCCCATATACGAACAAATTACATGTTACCTTTTTCTTTTATTTCGTAGTTAGGAAAAAATCCTAAAGTTTACCAGAAAATGGACCCGAAAGTATTTTTTCCCTCATTAGAAATGTCTTAAATCTAATATTGTGTTTATTAGGGTAACAATTGTAATAGGACATGATTCATACTCAGAATTTAAACTAGCTTGGCATTTTTCTTCTGGTATCTACGGCAGTCAGGAACTAGCCGTACTGATGAGTATTTCTTCCTGCTGATACGAAACGCCTTATTTATTGCTAATTGTAATAGATATATGTAAATTGTTTATATGTTGTTTCCCGGACGGGAATCGAACCTACACTTGTTAAAATCGGTCAAATGATTCTAAATCAAATCATAAATACAAGATGGAAAACCAACCGCTCATCCGAGGTTTGAAACCGGGACCTTCCACTTGATTTTCCCTCTTGCATTTATTAATTTGTAACCAGCCTACTGTTTATATGATTCTTTTTTATGATTCTTAAAAATTTGGTCGAGCGGAGTCCCTCTTTGACAGACATATTTATTTTTGTCTGTATTGTCTGTAAAAAATTGTTTCAGCTTTTAGTCTACATTTTGAAAAATCTATTTGTAGATCTTTGTGTTGGTGCTGAAAAATTCATTCATTTATTATATCATAATTCAGACACAACGTAATTCAGAGAAGATAACTTCCTTTCACTCAATCTCGGTATTTCAACGTTATCATAGGGGTTTCTTTCAATGTCAATATGCTAATAGCAAACAATCTGATTACTTCTTTTTATACTGAAATCGCTACATTGGAATTTTATTAACGATTTCCCGACCTATATAAATTCTTCAAATCAATCAATTTACATATGCTAAGTTGTTGGTGCTTATTATAACGCAGTGGGGTGCTGTTTATTTCATGATCTGCTTAGCACCTTATATTTTCGACCATAACCAACTTTTTATGACCAGCATGAACCACTACACTGAATTGTGACATACGAAATTATAATGCTATGGATACGTCTCAACATGGAGACGAATGTGTTTTAGTTCTGTGGTATAGAATTACCCAAAACCCTGATGCAACTTGATATTTTTTATGAAAAGCGAGATTTTATATTGTTTACATCTAAAGACATCATCTGAGAGTCCTACTCAATATAATAGGACTCCAAACTCTTAAGATTCGTTTAGGGTTCAGGGCCGTCTTAGGGTCCTCGTAGTTCCTAGGCACTTTAGCATAATATTCCATTATTTATAATTAATATACATATTTACACGAAGGTCCTGTTAAACCCTATTGGGTTTGTCAATAGCTGTCAAATATAATTATATATCAACAAAATAATAACCTTACCCTACGGTCACAACTACAAATATTTTTTTGTCGACAGATCTTTTTCAATTGTTGAATTAGTGGCTGAATGTTAAAGCAAAGACTTTAATTGAGTTATATTCATCAGATCTGGAAAAGGGATTTACTCATGAATTTCTTTTGTTCTCTCGAATGTTTATATATATCGAAAATAAGCTCGTTACAAGCTTTCCAATTGTTAGTATTACTTTTGGAATTTAGCTTTTGATATCTGGACCAAGTTCAGAAAGTGAACGTTCTTTTTTAAAACTACTAGCTATAAAAAATTTAGAGGAAGATCGTAATCTAAAATATTTTCAGAATATTTTTAAGCAATTTATTCAATTTTCTTTTTAGATTTAGATGTTACTGTGGACTTCTTTAAATTGGTTATATAGTTTCCAGTTCAGAAACAAAAACTAATACTGATATAGGATGGACAAAACATACCTATGCTCTAATTGTTGTTTTTTGGACAACATACTTGACCTTCTGAGATTGCTATTCATAAAAATGTCGAAAGATTTGAAAAGAAAATTTATTCTTCTTCATAAAAAGTGCCAGTGAGATAGCGAAATGAAAGAAGTGAAAATAATATTGGTGCTGTTTGCGCCAGTGTTTCTGAATATGAAAGTTCCTCTGTTCGTCAACGAATATCAACAACGTGTATTTTACGGAAATACTTAGTTTTGACTAAAGAACATAAGTCTATTGATAATTTTTCTGATGGGGCTTTAGAGCACTGTGAAGAGAATGCAGATTTTGGTAAAAAAATTATATTTAGCGACGAAACTTACTTGACACAAAAAACCACGATTTGGTGTGGATTTTAGATCATGGGTCCATGTTATTATACGTACCTAGCTTAGATGAAATTTTTAGGGTATACTAAGATTGTCATTCCATTTGTAACACATAGAGATAATGCTACTTAAGCAAAATGGATTGGATACCCCCGCATAATATTAAAGTTATTTTGATTGCATGTCCGTCTGTCTGTCTGTCTGTCTGTCTGTCCTCACGATAATTCGAGTACGTGTTCATTTAGAGAGATGAAATTTTGCACGCGGGCTTTTTTTAAAAAAAAAGGAATTTTTAAAATGAGACAAATCGGGTACCTCTTTTGTAGAGTTGCCATACAAAAATTTCTTTTTTGAGTATACATCTGGGTACATCTTTGGTACATGGTATATTCATTGCAATAGTAAATAAAATCTCGAAGCTGGACTAAATAAGGCTACCCTTTCATTGTGTTGCTATATAAAACTTTGGTATTTCACTATATATTAGGACACTACCTGAGAATGCATTGCTGAAATTTTGTACACAGCGTTTTCATAAAAATAGTAAATAAAATTTCATAAATGAGCTAAATGGGTTGCCATACAAAACTTTTGTTTTCATACTTTATTTAAGTTTTATTTTCAGCTATCGTATAATATTATTGGTATTAGACCAATTAAACTTTTTCTCTTGTTTTCGTTTTTTCCCCATTGATCAGGGAATTGTAATATTGTTCAAGGAAAACTTTATTGTTGTTTGTCTAACGTTACTTTATATAATTTTAAAATTCTGTCTAATTCATTTAGAAACTTTAGATTGATGGAGTTTATCTCAACACAGAAACAAGTTCCCTAAATTTTTTAAAATTATGAATTACGAGCCCCATGAATAAAAACCGCAAATTAAAAATCTCCGTGTTAGGTAACCCAAACAGCTGAAATATTGCTTTAAATTCATATTCCCTTGCGAGAGAATTATTTTTCGACCAGTGAAGGCTTCAAATGTCTTTGGAGCATGAGAGCTAAGAAAATAATTAAAGTCATTTCCTCCATCCAGACTAGTTTCTGGTTTCATACCTTGCTTGAATAATTGCCGGTAATACGAATCCTAGCACTGCTTGTGGTTAATTCAGAATGTGGGAAAGTTTAGTATGAATATGGAAAAAGCTATTTTGAGTGAGTCAATTTCGATTCTATGCTAAAGAAGGGAGTTGAAGCTAAGAACTTGAACAAGTGCGGTTCTGTAAATAAAATCTTAATAATAATTTCAGTTTTGAGTTTTTCTTGATATATAAAAAATACAATATTAAGCCTAAAAATTACAAATACAACATAAAATCTTTACTTAAGCTACCAAAAACAGACCAACAACACATTAGCATTAAGGTGGAAACATAAAAATAAAACAATTAAAATTTAAAACTAAAAGAAAATCCGACAAAAAAATTGAAAAGAAATAAAATCATGCAACCATAACCCCACGGCCCACCACATCCTCTTCATTGTTCTAGGGTAATTTCAATTATGGGAGATTATTCAAAAGTTTTGATATAATTTACGCCTTTGCCTTCAATGCATATGAAATTCATCAAATTCAAAATAATCTCTACGAAAGGAAGACTAACAAAAATTGAGTCCTTAAATTTGAAATATTAAATCTTGAGGTTTGCAGTTTGTGGATTTTGTTGCCAAACGAAGATGAAACTTATTAGGTAGTTACCTTCTGTGATTTCCAATAATTAGTTGAGATATCAGTAAGAGATATAAGCAATAGTAAAATTCATCAATTTTTTTGTGGCTGATTCTAGGGAATGGTACCTAATAGGAAATGGGCGGGAAAACATAAACAAAACCACATAAAAAATATATAAACGCAAATAACTGGCAAAATGAGTGTAAATCGAGTGAGACTAATTACGGCTGGAAGTCTGCTGTTGAAAATGTCAGAACTCTATTAAAAGAAAAAAGTTTCCCTGTTAATAAATTCAAACTCCAAACAAACTTCAAAAATTCCCTAAGTCTCTACTATCATTCACAAAATTATTTGCGCATAGTATTTTCGAGACTGTAGTTGTATTGGTAGCTGTAATTATTAACGGATATGTGTTTTCCAAAAAGTAAAAAAAAAATTTATCCATACTTGTAAATATTTTATTTACATGAATCAATACAAATAATAAACAAAATTTATCCTTTAACATATAAATAAAAACCTATTTACACAGCTTTAAATGTATGTTGATATTATACAGGGTGTGTCGTATGTGGTGTTACACTTAAAGGCAAAAAATTGAATGGGTGGGGGGAGGGTAATACTAACGGTTTCTAAGATAACAGGACTTAAAAATATTTGGGTATGCTTTTATAGTTTACCCTGTAATTTCTGAACGTTACACCCTATGATGATGATTTGAAATTTGTTGATTTGAAATTCGTTGAGCCTTTCCAATGGTCTGTAAAATCCTTCTCTCCGTTTTAAAGCTATGGCTCAAAAAATTTAAAATTTTGGAATTTTAACTCGTTTCTTTCTGTAACTAATATTTTTATTAAAAAGCACGTCACCAACACCAATTTTTCATATTGGAGTAAACCCAAATGCTCCCCTTTAAAATTTTCTATCACAGTCTGTACCATAAATGTAACCCTGTCGTTGTAGTCTTTTGGGAATGAACTTTTTAAGCCATTTTCAACAAGAAAAAGTGCAAAATCGCAGAAAGGTGTACTTTGGCGTATAGAGTGTGAAAGGTCATTTTAAAGTGAAGCTTTTGGACTTACTCCAATGTGTAAAATTGTTGTTGACGACGTGTTTATTGATAAGAATAGTAGTTAAATAAAATAAAAACACTGAATAAAAATTCCAAAATTTTAAAATTGTTGAGCCATACCTTTAAAACAAAGAGTAGGAGGGAACAATTTTATAGACCATTGCAAAGCCTCAGCGATTATCAATCGGAAAATTTTCATATCATCATCATAGGGTGCAACATTCAGAAGTTGTAGGGTAATCTATGAAAGCATACCCAAATATATTTAGTCTCGTTATCTTGCAAACCGTTAAAATTTCCCTCCCGCCACCCATAAAATTTTTTGTATTCAGGTGTAACCTCACATACGGCACATCCTGTATAAATTCAACATACTTATAAAGCTGTGTAAATAAGTTTTTATGAGTGCACAAATAATTTTGTGAGAAATATTTTTGCTCAATTTATTTGTTAAAGGAAAAATTTTGTTTATTTTTTGTACTGATTCATGTAAAAAAAAAACTTTACGCATATGGATCAGTTTAGTTTTTTATTCTTTGAAAAACATACACAGCAACAGTCTCGAAATTATGTGCACAAATAACTTTGTGGGTGATTGTACTTGTTCCCAGTCCTTTTCATTGTTTATTCACAAATAAAAACCCTAATAGTCCAGATAAAGCGAAGGGGCCCCCACGTACTTAGGCCACCTACGCAAAATATCACTGAACAGGTATTAGAAGGCAATCCGCAGAGGTGAAGTATGGGAAAATCAAGAACGACATAAAATAAAAAAAGATTAAAAAAGATTTAAGTACCAAGTGAAAAACCGACACGAAGATAAAAGAAAGTAATGCTCAAGTTATGCAGAGTTTTATCGAAAATATTGAAGTAATCAAAGCTTTCCGGCATCTTTTATGCAGGTCACACACAAACACACGAACATGTTGCTTAATAGCTGTCATATTATTTTGACATTTCGAAATTCAGGTGTTGGTTCCTTTTGTGTTAAAAAAATTTCTTTCACGTTTTTTTTTTAATTATAATGGATCATTTTTGAATAGTGCTAATTTTTTTTTGTGATAGTTAAATGGCCATTGACGTAGTAATTCGCTATCCGATTTTTTTTTACAGCTTGCTATATTTCGGCTTATTCTATACTCTTTATGTTGAGTGCTGCCTTACTATACACAAACAACTCATTATTTACATATTATTACAAACTTATAAGCACACTTCACTGATTTCCTTAAAATAAAAGAAATCGCACAAAAGATCGAAATAAGCGCTGTCATTAAGAAGAGAGGGAGCTGCAACAAACATAAAATCAGCGACTCCACCTTGACATTTTTTTTCTTCGTGAAAATGAAACTTTGTTTATGTTTTACATGCCATGCCTGTCCTTGCCGTTATAAAACTCCATTTATTATTTAAATCAAATCTTTTCAAACTGTCAATAGCTCTCATTTGTTTCGATAGAAAAAAAACTATATTTCTTTTTTATGTCGAAATGCTAGAGGCAGTGAAAGAAAACATGTTCAAACCAACCACATAAACACCTTTTCATTTAGCAGCTCTGCATTACATATTTCTGCAATTAATATCCAGACTTGAAATCAATCAAAGAAGCACAGCTGGATACCTGGAAACCCTGCTAGTCAAAACAAGACAAAATTGTTGGTGGGCACGCAACACAACATCATACACACCTGAGATCAAAGGGAGGCCTGCAAAATGCTGAACTTGTCGTCGGACCTGGTCAATAATTCATTTCTTGAACATTGAATTTCGGTTCGTTTAAAGATTGTGGAAAAGAAAGTCGATGAGATGCAGCCAGAGTCGAGGGATGTCACATGAAATACAGATCGGAATGGTGGACAGACAATTTATCATAATTAGATCTAAAATTTTAGATCCAACTGCTTTTAATTAACGCCTGATTAGCACTTGTTTTTGCGTCTTGGCCCTGAAAGCAACTATATTAAGTCGCTGCTCTATTTATAGTCTTCCAAGCTAGTCATGGCGTTGTGCTATGATCTATGAGCAGGAAATGATTTTATGACTCAAATCTTTTTACATGTGCAGATAATAACAATTGATGAAAAACTAAATCGTTTATCATTCAATCAAAGTTTTAGATGCAAATCATTTGCAGAGACACTTCATAAATTTATCGCAATACGTTGACTATTCGAAACATCCTTGATCTTCATTGATTAATCCCAGTTATAGGTGAAAAATTTAATGTTGCACTCAACTTCCGGAACAAGAAATAAGAACGGTATATTCGTATCCTTTATAGGATATATATCACACTCTGGATATTATATTTGAATAATAAGAAAAAAAAAAATAACGAAATTTATGGCACTTTTTTAAATAAATTTTTACAAATTTTCTACCAAAGAAACAGAATTATCCTCACAGAGAATCTCCGGACAAGCGAATTATTCGCCCTGAACTTTTCCTTGTACTGAAAAAAAAAACGTACAAAAAGGAAAGGGTTCTTTTTCTTTCTTACCAAAAATTATTGCGCATGTACAATGTGCATATAAAGTGAAGTGTATAGCATTGCCAGATCTGGCGGATAAATTGGTTGTTTTTTTCATTTAAGATATTTTTATGTGCGTGAAAAAATATTAAGCTGCATGGAGACGATTTTGGAAATATTATAGGAATGCCTTTAATTCAATTTCTAAGAAAATTATACACACCTACACTTACTTTCCAACAGAGATCCATACCATAGACAAACTAATAACATTCAAAGACTGGACACTTAGAACAAAAATATCCAATGCTGTTCTCGAATATAAAATCAACGATGCCTCGACTTGGCACTTGATGACGTGACCAATGGGTAAGCCAGCAATGCCTCGCTCCAATACAAAATCAACGTTGCCTCGACCCAATGACGATGAAGGGAAGGCCACAATTTTTTTATTAGAAATTTAATGGAAATTACTTCCTTCGAATTTTTTTGCATTGACCGAGGCCGAGAGAAGTGTCTCGCTTCAATATAAAATCAACGATGCCTCAACCTGATGTAGAGAAGGCAGCAATTCTGTTAATTTTATATTCGAGAAAAGCGTTTCATATTTTTGTTCTACGTGTCTAATCTTTGTATGTTATTAGCTTGTCTATGTCCATACCCCGACCAACAAACGAACAAGGATTCCAAGAAGCCAAGCTTCATGTCATGCAATGAAAATCCCTGACCACCAAATTAGATCAGCTGAATCCCCCTGATTTTAAAATTTGCTTTTCTGTTTTGTGACCATCCACACAATTTGAGCAACAAAGCAAGAAATATTAAAAATTATATATTTTTTTTATAAGAAGAAGTTATGCACTTCCTGATGAAGTAATGTGCAAAAAAATGGATGGATGAAGCATACAGAACTATATAAAAATCATCTCACTCCCTTTGTACATAGCTAGGACAACAGAGTTGGACCAATCGAGTCATGCTAAACAAAGCTGACACATGTTCACTAAACTTTTTAAACTCTTTAGTTTTGGTCGAAATGCTTTTTTTTTTCAAAAGATGTTTACATTGATTAAGACCATTCTGATTGGTTCCAACCAACTGCAAGAATTCCGATTGATTCCACCGAACGATTTTTGATGCATTATAAATAACCTGAATCATTCCAAGCACTTAAGTTAACTTTGGTACAATGACTTCTTCTCTCTTTCAGTTTTAATATTGTTGAAAATCGGGTTTCTCTTTTCAAATGTAAATACCTTGACATTTTATTTGCCTTTTCTATTCCTTTTCATGGGTAATCTCGTTCTCTTTCGGGAATAATATTTCTTTCCTTAGCTTCTTGTAACAATCGTTGTTCGTTGTCCTGACTTACTTGACTTCCAGTGAAATGCAACCTTTAATAATATTGATGATGTGATAATGTTAGAGCCTTCCAACATTTAATTTTGGGACTGCTCCTTTGCTAGCATTAACATATCTAGACAGTAGAATTTTTTACTTCCCAAGATTCTGTTTACTCACACCACACAGGAATGTTTTCAATTTATTGTTCGATATACAATTGTCTACTGAATTATAATAATAATACTATATAATAATTACGTGTTCTAAGTAGTCCCATATATCTCTAAATATAAGTAAAACAAGTAAGAAAATAGAAAAAGAAATGTTTTGCCTGGTAATACTTATTTCTTTATTAACCACGCATGACTCAATAAACCGAAAAGCAACTCCAAACAAGAGTTTTTTAAGGGGAACCCGCTGAACAATATGACACTTACCCACATGATTCCCGGCGCCCTTATACATATTATCAGCTGGAAAGTATCGATTTCTTTTCCTCAGAGTGTTCAGCGTTTTTATTGGGGTGAGCTAACACGAGCTATATTCAATTTGAGAAATAGCCCTTAAAAAAAAGGGTTGGTTCTTTTCAAACGTCTCCCCCTGTGGTTTTAGAAAAACAAAAATTAATTGCGTCTTTTTGCAGTTATTAATTTCACATTTTTCTACTAATTATCCAAAGTTTTAAGTCAGTTTTACTTCATTTTTGGGTTAGCTTTTCTAATAATAAACAACCCATTTTCTAAGCCGAAACTAAAATAGGATTATTTGAATTTCGAACCTCAGGTGTTTATGACAAAAACCGTATACCCATTTTTTCAATAACCGGTGCAGGAACAGAATTTGCTTGTCCTGTTTATCATAGTAAGTGTAACTCAAGGTGGTATCCTGATGGAACTTTAGTGATCTATTCGGAGTACAGCCTGTGTACGTAATTTTGCGAGATCTTGCAAAAGGAGTGTGGCAGATGAGTTCATCCATGCATTTTCTTTATTATCATAAAACATTTTTCCTTTGATTGAAGAAAAAGATTAACATTTTGCGCAAATGATGCACATTTTCATTTTAATAGGTTGTGTATAGGCTCGCGAGCCGGAGCCATTCATTATACAGTTCCGGCTCCTCACCAGAAAAATGTGAGGTTATTATACAATGTGTATTTTCGAAACTTGATCAAACGAAATTGTCGGATACTAGACATCTAGATAAACAAAAAATTGTATGGCAGGGGGGAGAGCGGGTGGTCCACATCAACCATTTGGGAGTTACAGAGTGATTAAAATAAAGCTGGATTCTGACTAACACCCTGTATTTTAAAAACTACAGGGCGTATGGTCACAGTTAAAACCTTATTTTATACCGAACTTCATGGCCTTTCCAACAACTGCTCAACCAGGCCCCTACCCCTCTCCCTCAAGAATAATGGTTGTCTAAACTAAAAATTTCTGATTTTTTTACCTTTTTCTTTAATTTTAACTTTTTTTTATAAAAACTGTAAACTGTAGAGTCTCCTTTTTAATTTGACCTATTACACCCTATGTGTTATCTGTAGCAGTTAAACAGTTAATAACTCATAACCTATTCAGGTCACATCGAAATTAGACGATATTTTTTAAAATGACGAACAAATTATCGTTGAGAATAGGTTTGAAAATAGGTTTGAGTATCGGCTTAGAGCTAACAACTCTTAAAGGGCTTTAGATAACATATTGGGTGTAATAGGTCAAATTAAAGAGAGGAAAGGCTAAAGTTTACATTTTTTATAAAAAAAGTTATGTTAACGACCTTTTTGCAAAAATAAAATAGAGGTCAAATTAAAAAAGGTAAGAAAATCATAAATTTTTATTTTAGACCCTTATAACTCCTGCTCCTTGGGTACGGAGCTGGTTGAGCAGTCGTTAGAAAGACCATGAAGCTCTGCATACAATGAGCTTTTAACTGTGACCATACGCACTGTAGTTTTTAAGATACAGGGTATTATGTGAAAATCTAGCTTTTTTTCTTAATCATCCTGTAACTCCCAAACGGTTGATGTGGAACTCCCTCTGCAATACAATTTTTTGTTTGCCTACGTGCCTAATATCCACACATTTCATTTGAACAACTTTCGAAAATACACATTGTATACAAGTTTTTTGAATTTTTTGACTGTGCTTACTCAATCGCAGTAATTTTAGAGCTAGGTAAATGAAAAATAAATAATATGTTACTTCTATGCATGCTCTATCGTTTGTTTGTTTTCCAGCTCCCTTACATATGTATACAAAATACAGCTGATTTGGGTTACATTAACTTGTACCTTTGTATGTAGTTATAAAATATTTTAATTTTAAATAAAATATTTTATTTGTAATTGTCCCAGTCGTGTGGGTATCTGTATAGCAGGTATCCGTATTCCTTTTAAATGAATTAAATAATATGAGAAGTCTAGGAAAATGAAGGTAGCAAATGAGTTTTTTTATATAGGTGTACAATGCTTCTGTAATTTATATTTAACTTTTCCCTGTAGATATCTGTCGTAAAAAAAGTAAGAACTACACTTTCGGTACAGTTTCCGTATTACAGTTTATATATTTTCAGCGTTGATTTAAATATATATATATGCAGATCTATGTTGCTGCACCTACTCCGGATTTAACGAGACTAGTTATAGAACTCAATGCTAATCTGGCCAGAATCAGCGAGTGGTGTTCCAGCAACGAACTTCCGCTTAATCCCAGCAAATCTCAGGCCATGATTTACTTCCCCCTGGGTCAGCAATCGCCACAAGATTCCCTTCCCCCTATTCTACTCCTCGAATATACTATTCCGATTAATGGCTCTCATATAAAAAACCTCGGTTTACTTATGGACAAAAACCTCAATTGGCATGCCCATGTCAACCTGGTCTGTTCCAGGATTTACTTTAATCTTCGGTCTCTCTATGCAGTGTCCCACCATCCCCTTCCTCAAGTTCGGAACCGTTTTCTCTCTGCTCTCGTGCTGCCTTTATTTTTCAACACCGATACTGCAGTTTCCTCTGCAATGCTCGGCTCTGATCAAATTACAGAGTGCTTTTAAGGCCTGTTTACGTTATTTGTTTGGTATGAGACGTCACTTTCATGCTGCACCGCTGACGCAGTTCCTTCCTCCAGGACCGCTCCAGACAATATGTGAACTGAGCTCTCTTTGCTTCATTTATAGAGCTAGACACAACATCTCCCATGATATATTAATAACGGGTTTTCCTGGAGCCGTCTAGATTCATACAGAATTGTGCTACCTAAACTTAGAACTCACTTCGGTAGTAGAAGCGTGTATTTGGTGGGAGCTGTTCGTTGGAATTCCTTACCTAGCCTGGTGAGACAATCCGACTCCCTCATTAAGTTTAAGAAGCTTGCCCTGGAGCATCTCACTAAGGGGGTTAATAAGCGTTGTGATTGATGGGTTGACCTTTCTTAATTTGATCGCTGGTATTAGTTTTGGTTTGTAGTTTGGGACTACCCATATTAAGTGCAATAAAAAAAAATAAAACAAACATTGAGTGAGTCTGAACTACATGTGATTTCCATGTTTCTTTGTAATTAATAACCTTGGTACTACAACACAGCAGGTATAATTTGAAAATTTAAGTGAATTTGAATTTTGTGTACCTAATATTTCATGCTGATGTACTACTTATATGTTGTATTAATTATAATAATAATTGATGTATACAAACAGTCTAGCTCGTAGTATTAACACTAAACTGTACGCCAGCATTACCGTTTACTTTTGTTACTCTAGCTCTCTAAACTATGTCCACCAGCTCTAACCTCTTAATTCTTCTATATACTTCTAATTATTTTATATATTTTTGTCTTGCTAATTTTATATATTCAATCGCTAACCCATGTGTTAGTAATAAGCTTAATCCTGTAAATTTTCGATTCGCCCACCATTGTTTGACGTGGCTGTGGCCGGGGCAATAAATTTATATATGACTATGACTTATTTTTTGGGCAAATAAAATTTTTCCGAAGACTAAAATCATAATATGCAGCTTGATATACTTTTTATATCTTCTGAACCCTAATATAAAAATAAATAAAAAAATCGTCTTTTATTATTCGTACCAAAATTGAAACACTTGAAACAGGTAGGCAATTTTAATTTAATGTCCCAATCACCCATTCCTAAGAATGAGCAAGGGGCAGTGTGAACAAAACATGAAAATTGTTTATGAGCAAAGAATAATCTCACACTTTTATGATGAGGAGCCGGGCGGCCTGTATAATGAAAGGCTCCGGCTCGCAAGCAAGGAGCTGGTAGCCGCATCAGGAGCTGCTCGTGAACGGGCATTTACGTACCCTGGTATTTGGTGGGATCAAAATGCGTGGTGTACTATGAGCTGATGAAACTGTGTCAAACTATCAATCACTCACTGTTGATCATTACAAACAACAATTAATAATGTATTTTGAAGGATTGATGCTACAAGACCTGGTAAGTTACATAAATCGCAAGACCAGTAACTGAAACATTAGAGGCACTAGAAGCGAAAGTATTACCCCATTCTCCTTCAGACATCGTTCCTTCAAATCAGTGCTGGGCATTATTCGAATAAATTTTCAATCCAATAACGATTTTTTTAAAAAATCAAATAGAAAATTATTCGGATAAATTTTTATTTGAGTATCAATTTATTTTAAGTTATTCGCAAATAATTATTTGTCATTTGGTGCAAATTATTTGAGTTTAAAATAATTATTTTTTATTCGATCGTGCGTTATTTGATAATCAAATAATTTCATTATTTGTGATTTTTTATAATTGTGATGGTCATTATTTGAATTTCAAATAATTATTTGTCATAAGTTAGAATTTAAGTTAATATTGAAAATTCCGTTTTAAAATAATCGTTAAACAAAAATTAATTAGAAAAAATAATAAACAAGAGTTTTTTTAAATGTACTTTTGTAAATTGAATTACCAAGTGACCAGTAAATACTCGACAATTTTTTTAAACGATTTTTAATATCAACATCAAACTTGAAACTAAACTCTCAAACTCGAGTCATGTAATTTGGGTTTACAAGGCATCACGAAATTCCACTCGATTTGTTGAAAATCATCTTGGCTCCGCAGATTTATATTTTCAATCTAGTAATCTAGCACGTGACGATTAATACCATGTGCAATGATCTGAACAGTGATGATACTATATGAATGTATGACGATTTTTTTTAAATTTTTAACAATAATAATGCGAATATTCAAAATACACCTCAAAATAGAAGCTAGGCGCCGTTATTTATTCAAATGTCAGGTAAAAATAAAATCCGTAATTGGTGACAACCTAATAAAATAAACAACAGTGCCAGCGCCCTAATGCATAAATTTCCATAATTCGTACTTAATAAAACATATGTCGTCGTCCATATTGACCTTTGAATGAAATGCTAAAACGGAAAAAATAATCAAACGACTCGGGCCAAAAAGGCTAAGTTGCACTGATCGTGTAATTAATGGCGTCAAGAAATCATTACAATTGGCCTGCGCTGCGTTCGTATAGGATGTAATCAGTAGTGGCATGCACTAAATGGAACACGACATCAGTAATCATCTTTGAATTGCACTCGGTTAATAACAGTCAGATACTCCTCGTTATAGGCACAGTGAAAACTTAACTACAGTTGCAAAGTTTAATTGCAACAAGAAGTGATGAGAATTAACGGCGGCGATTCAAATGGGAAGTGATCGCCATATTTTACTTAAAATCCACTGCAGTTGTGCCAGTATTTATCTTCTACAATTCAAATTAGATTGCTATTTGTAAATTGTAATTATCTGTTGGACAAATAACAAGAGATACAAGCACCTATGCAGCAGCATATCTGGATATGTATAGTGCGATTAAAATAAACGACAACGATGCCATTTGGGAGAAATTATTCCGCAATTTTTCTTCTTTCAATTATTTACGTAAAGGTAAATTGGCAATTATGCACCATTAAAAACCGTTGTATGCCTAGAGAAATGCAGAAATGTCGTTATCTGATCGTGGCAGCTGAAATTGTCCACTTAACGTTTACCTTGAAATGAAGTACTGAAACTGCAGAATTGAAATCTTCACCGTCAAAGATGAGAGATATGATTATAATGGAACTGATTTCAGCTTTTTTTTTTCTAATAATTTACTTTACTCAATGTGTGACACTTTATTGTTAGAGTTTCTATTTTAAGATGGCTTACAAAGAATTGCATCATTGTTAGCGGCCCATTTTAAATAATTGATGGTAGAATTCATTTCGCGTATTTTATTCAAAACCGATGTTGACAAGAATTTTGATCTAATGACAAAAGCTTAAACTGATTCTCGAAAAAATCTCCAGAAGATGTCGCGTCTCTTTTTAAGAGTAATCAATTAATAAGTTTGAGCCCTTCTAAGTATATGGACGCAGAAGGAAGGATTATTCCAATAAAGATCGTGAAGGGCGAATCGTTCTCTGGACTGCTTCAATGCGATTAATGTGCATACACATAATAAGGAAACCAAAGAGAACACACGTACTTTTATGTTACGAGTAGGTATGACGAAGGTCCAATAAAGAAATTTCGTTAATCGGGCCTATTTTCACTAGACTAACTTTTCCCAAAATCCAAAGTCGCAATGTTGATGCCAAAAATGTTGAAATTTTTTGTCTATGAAGGGAATCAAGAATTACAACACAAAGAAAATTTCATACATAGATCATGAGCATTTGAAATTTTTCTTGTGATGTAGTATAAGCTCCCAATACTATCTGACTATGGTGAAACATCTAGTGGAGTGATACTAACTTAAATAGAATAGAAGAATTTTAAGAACTTTTATTTTTAACGATTCTAAATCAAATCATAAATACAAGAGGAAAAAACGCTCGACAAGCGGAAGGTCCCGGTTTCAAACCCCGGACGAGGCGGTTGTTTTTTCCTCTTGTATTTATGATTTGATTTAGAATCGTTAAAAATAAAAGTTCTTAAAATTTTTCTATTTTCCATATTTGACCGATTCTAACAAGTGTGGATTCGATTCCCATCAGGGAAGAAATAACTTAAATAGATAAACCATGGTCTACATGTAGGATCTGTGCACTAATTCCGACCTGTGCTATATGATCTTTACTAGTTACCAGTAGTATTACCACCTATTTGTCTAATATTCTAGTAACTATCTATTGAGGCATTCATACAAAAGATGTTGAGTGCTTTCCATTTCCTATTCATCCACACAAATTCTATAGAAATCATTGAACGGAGCTTGTTGTCCACATTTTTAACAATAGGGCAATCCGCTGGCTTTAATTACCAATTTGCCATGAAAAAAAAATTTTAGATAATCACCATCAACTATCAAAGTTAGAATCAGCTGTAGTGACTTTAGAGCGCCACGCAAAGAATTACTGGAGAAAACTCAAGGAAAAATCAAGAAATCAAGAGCGAATTAGAGACACAACTGATGATCAATTTCGGAAGAGACCATCCAATCCGACAGCTTTGATGTAAATTCTACAGTTGAAGCCGATACAGCTTAGGTGTGGTGTATCGCAAAGCTCCATTTTAGGTCCGTTATTGTTTAGCCTGTACATAAATTGCCTACCTAAGGAAGGAAGGAAGGAAGGTTTTTGTCGATACGCGTCGCATTGAATGCGAACTAGAGATGTGAGACCTCAGTTCTGGATATTCTTTAGTGGTCTTAATGCGGAAGCTTCGAATGAGTAAGGTAAAACAGTATAGTTTAACTACTCTGTATGTCCGGGGATATGAGGTTATATGTTCGAGGTCCTCGATCTAATAAGTCAGACAACAAATATGATGATCTTTATTACTGGCATAAGACAAGCTGAATATCCTAGGGCATGAGTCTCGATACGTCAGAGGCTCTTAAAACATTAACTGGAACAGCGATTAGGATGAACTTGGTCTTAACACTAGGATGTCCTAGATCCGCCACTTGTGTGTTTAGCCAGTGTTGGTCACACACATGATAAGATCGAAGCATCCTGGAAGAAAGGTAAGCAAAAGAAAGAAATGTGTATCATGACAGCTAGCTCACGAGCACTCCTTGGTACAGAGACCAATAGGTCCACTTTTAGTTGTAATATCACCATGAATTTTGTTATGTTCCCCTAACGTTACTGGGAAATCTATTACTCTAGTGTGGAGCGTAAAAAATAAAACCAGTTGACCTTATGTGAAACTAGTAGAAGCGTGTTCCCAGGAGGGTGATTCTGATTTTTTGTCGTACTATTTAGTCGTGAATTTTGACATATTTTGTCGTACTTTTTCTTTTAACACAGTTCATTTTGTGTCTTCACTATTATCTACCACAAAATGAACTATAATGAATTTTCGAAGAACTACCGTCAAAAAACACGACTAAATATACGACAAATTAGTCAACTGCTCCCAGAGGTTGTGACAAAAATCTTACACTGGTAAATGGAAATACTACCTAATTAGAGCATTACAAGTGCTTAAATTTGAAATATTATTTTGAATTTGTAATGTGAAGTGTCATTTTCAGTTTATTCTACGTCATGCAAGGGTTGCTGCCCTGAATAAAAACACGAAAAAGTCAGTAGAAAAGTTCATTTCATTTAGTCGTATATTTTGACATTAAAGTACGACAAAAGATCAGAATCACCCTCCTGGTTTCTGTCGTGGCGGCTGAGCGGTCCAGCTCTACGGGACAGATACGATGAATGTCCGAATGTACCAGATTTCTGTACCGTCTACGGATTGATGATGATGGTGTTCTATCCAAGTGGATACAAGATCGTCCTAAATGGAACACCCAAAAAGAAAGAATACGAGCCGCCATTCGAGCGGACATGCATAATCTCCAGTAGACGTGAGTTTAAATGAAAGACGTTGATTCTTGGATTATATTCTCTACTTCCTTTATTGCAAAATGTTTTTGTATCTTCAGCAAGAGTTTGTTTAATTAATTAAGATAATTAAGATAATAATTAAGATTAATTAATTCTCTTGTTTACAAAAAGTATTTCATACGAAATCGAGCCTAATTAACTAAAGCTTTCTACGCTCAGCAAAGTAATAAGCATTTAGACAGATAAAATTGCCTAATTTACATGTTAATTGATCATGCGTTCAGAACGATGGTGACAGGGTATTGACACGGTCGCCACAAACTAAAGAATCACCCAGAATGGAGGTGTTAAGTGTTTGCCCTATATCCCAAAAGTAAATAAATACCGATGATAATGTGTACTTACAAGAAAAAAGAAAAGGTAAATGGAAGAAACAGGATAGATGTTAAAGGAAGAGATGAAAGAAAGGAGGTGACGAAAGAAATTAAGGTTTAAGTTTTAAAATTGAAATAAACTAATTATCGCTGATAATTTGAGAATCTTTTCGCATTAAGGTCTAAATCCAGCAAGGTATCTAATTTCTTTTTGTTTCTTATCAAAATTTTGGCCTTATCAGATATTCTGATTTCAATCCATCCCCACATGCTATATTTAAATAATTTTCCCACTAGAAAACTATCGGCGAACGAGCATCTTAGCTCTATTAGATCAAAGACATCAACCAACCTCTACCAATTATGGCAGCTAATTAACCACTTTGAAGATAATTTCTATGTCAAATAAATTTTGTAACAGTTATTTTGCTATTACGTAAGCTGAAACCGCGAGTTGATAAATGCCCAAAGACGGTGCACGACGGAAATCTATACTCCCTGAGCAAAATCCAAGTGAATTTGTATAAAAAAAACGACAAACTTTTTTTCAATTCAGACAACAAAGGTGATAGAAGTTATAATTAGCGCGGCAATTCTACAAATATTAATGTAATCCCTTGCGTAATATCTGGCCCCAAGCTATGTTTAGGCTGTTTATGGGAGGCTGTAGCCGTCTCGAGCGCCTGTGTAATTGAATAATAGCCAAGGAAATTATGAGCCTTAAATCATGAGGTGGGATGGAGTTGTCAATATGCAACAAATTGTGAGAAAGTTCAGTCGTTTGAGTGAAATGACTTGAGAGTTTTGAGAGGGTGTTAATAGCATACCCAAGCCATAATAACTTTATCACTAATAGGACGGTTTCGCAAAATGGAAAGGAAAAGAATTAGGATGGGCCAGCATTAGCTAAACATCCAAAAGATGTACCTTTCTTATGTACATAGGTAGATGAGGATAATAATGGCATGAGCTAGCTGACCTCTGGACCACATCTTGACCAAACACTTTATGTAGAAAAACATTTGCTGAGATTTTGATTGGAGAAATTTACTTTCCCTTTTTATGGATTCCATTCAAGTGATAGAATGACAACTCAATCAAAAGTGTTAACTGCCAAGCAAACCCATCACAATTGATAACTAGAAACATGAATGCCTTGAGCAAACCTGCATCGTATTTTGATAGAGACATCTCATAATTAGTAGAATGCAACAGCAACTCAAGTTAACTGGGTAAAATGTCCATAACTAGTCAATTGCAGCCATTGACATCGATATGATATCTTACGCCTCAATCGGCATTTAAACGGTCGGCGCCGATAGTGGGAGCGCTCCTAACGACAATCTGCAAATTAATGACTTTCCACGGGCTATGGATAGAGTCTTGTTTCCACTTTTTTCCTTCAATTCAGACATTAAATGGTAGCCGCCGGCGTTGATATCTTTCAAGTCATATAATGTGCACACCTGACAGAGCTGACATCAGGTAACAAACAAATCATAGGTCATGAAAACGAAGATAAAAAATATCACCCCGGTAATGTTCGTCGTACTTAGTTGTCGTCATTTTGTAAAAGTCGTGCAAGACAAATCGACACAAACTCAAGACATTCGCTCGCCCTAATCTTAGAGAAATTGCAGCACTTTACTCTACGTGTAGAAAAACCATCTTTGGGTTTTTCATTTGATTTTGTTTTTTTTTTTTAAGAAGAAATGCTTCTTCCTCTTCGCAAGTTTTGAGCGATCAAGGTAAGGAGAAAATAAAAGTGATCATACCTGACATCAAGGTGAAAAAGGTATGGTGATAATTTTTTGATATTTTCACATGAAAACTTGGACTTTGAAGGAAGCAATTTGCAGCACTTTCTTTGTCATTTTGAATTGAAATTTAATATTCGGAATTTCATTGAAGAGTAATTGAAAATTTATTTAAATATATTGTCGAATTGGTCAATTGGGCGAAATGGAAAACGTTGAATATTTGAATAGATACGTTTTCACACAGATGTATGCCCCAAGTGTCGCAATTTTAACCAACTTCATTAATTGTATGGCATGCCATCTTGTGGGGTCCCAGTAACTAAATTGTGCTGTAGGGTAAAGTTTAAAAGAATGTGGATCTCCTAGAGGAAGTCCATAAAATTTTTTGTATTACATAAGTTAGGTTAAGTAAGAGGGGTGCTGCTCGAAGACTAACTGGCATAATTTAGACCTCCAGTGAGGGGTCCATTGTGCCCCTTTACCTTATGGGATTACCTATTTAACAGCCTTAGATCCATCCTGCTTCCCTTAGGAATTTCAGGATATATCTGAACTCTTTACTTTGCTGCTTCCCAGACTAAAAAGTAAGTAGCTACCCAATAGTCTCCCTATTTTATTCATCAGTCCGGGGTGCTCGCAAAGTACGTGTTGGACGGATTCGACATCCTCCGAGTCCTTGCAGCTCCTGCAGAAATCGTTCGACGTTATACCAAGCCTTCTAATATGGTCCCCTATGGCCCAATGACCCTTGTTGACCCCCTACTATATCCCTGATAGTTGATATACTGCATTATGGAGTTTTGTTGTCCTCTTCCTGGTAAATGCAGGCCACAATTGCCTTGCAATATGGCAGGTTTCCCATCTGATCCACCGGAGGCTCGCCTTTTGATAGGCGACCCTGATGATGTCTTCTTTTAAAGCTCCGATTGGAATCCTCACATAAGCTATTGCTATCCATTTCAAAGCCTTTTTGGTCAACTAATTAGCCATCTCTCGTTGTCTGGGATGCCCTTGTTACCCGATGCCCAATATAGGGTCTCCTTGTGCGATGTAGTCAACTCCTATAGGCTGGTCTTGCATAACTGCACCAGATTTTTATATTAGCTTGTAAAGTTGATAACTTTGTAAAATAAAATGCGAAAACTCTACTATCTAACGGGAAAATTTTGGTAGGAGCAAAAAAAAATTAAATTGAAAAATTTCCAAGATGGCCATTTTCGATAGTTAATACAAAATCGAATCGAGTTGAGTTCTCAGGATAACTTTAAGTACCGACGAGCTTATGGGCGAAATAACTGTAGAAAGGGTACCCCCCCCCTTTACCTTCATCCCAAGATTGTAATAAATAATACGGGACTACATCCATGATGCAATTCTCTAAACTGTATTTTAAAATAACTCCGATCGGATGCTTCGTTTGGAAGGAGTTCCTTGGAAGGCATTTTAAAATGAATTGTGAAGCTCGTAATCAAGTTCTAACTGTTCTGTAGACCTATTAGTTCCGGATGTAAAATATGAATTCGAAATTACAGTTATTTGCTCGATTTTGTGACGAATGTTGACTTGCATTTATTGAATTGTTGTCGACCTGTAAGCCTATAACCTTTTCTTCAGGTAGCCGTAAAGAAAGAAGTATTGCCCACTTAAATTAGGTAAACGAAGTGGCTACTGGATATAACATAATTTGGGCATTATTCGATCGAAAATTCCGTTCTTCAGAATTTTGTTTCGTTCCCCGGATTTTGTGCCATGTGATGCCATCCTGTTGGACCTACATGAATACTATAGACATTATCTTGATGGTTGTAGAATAGCAAGTACTTTTTAGAATGGAAAATTCTAGTATGGAATGTACTAAAATATAAAATTGTTGCATAAAAGGTACTAGAAGCGCTGCTGGCTTAAATTAGATTAAAACAAAGAGTTTTATGAAATTTATATTGTTTAAAAAAATGTCTACCCTATGTCTATCTCTTTACACATATGTAGGAACTAGCCTTAGCATTGCTAGAAAATAATAAAGCTTAATTACTCACTTCGATCTAAATACTTGGAGTCTATTTATTGTTCCATAGATTTCTATAATATTATCAGCCAAAATACACATGTTCTAAATTTTAGTGAAGGGAAAAATTTTGCATCGACGTTTTCATTAAAATTTACTACCGTCACTGAAGTAAATCATAACAGAAAATATTTGCAAAGATAACCTCCACTTAAAGCAAAATTAGTATTTTTAGGCTCAATTAATTTCATCCGTCTAATATAAGTTATAGCTGATCCCATGAATGCCGCTCAATCATATTATTCAAAAATCATTCGCAGGTTATCGTTAAAAGACTAATAAATTTCTATGCAGGCCTCACATTTCCAACATTAAGCGCTATAACAGCCATAAAATAGCATTACCACGCTCAAATTGGTGTTCATCGTCGCCTTTCCATATAATTAGTTACACAACTAATTTCGGTCTCAATCAGACCTGACTTTTGGGATTCACAGTAATTGCCAACGCTATAGTTTATCGCAGCCACATCGATTTGTTCGATTTTCGATTCGATTCTCACGGAGCATGACGGGTTTACATTTTGATAATTTGTTAAAAATCTTCTTAATTTGTCTAACGTGAGTCGGAAAGGTTGGGCATTGTTGCAAAATAAAACTGATGTTGAAAAATGTACAGAAGATGACCTACAACTAACTGCAAGCAGATCTTTTAAACAACGTTGATTTTAACTAGCCCTATAATGAGTTTATAAATACCAGGATTCGATAGAAGGGGCTAATTAGAGTTCATCTAGCCATGATAAAAATATTTATTTACAGAGAACCTAGAAAGGAAGAGTGATCCTCGCTCTGTCGGATTTAGATAAGCTCACATCTCTCAGTCAACGTACATAAGTATTCCATTTCGTGCGCAAGCGCAACATACATATTTCTGTCAGCCGGAGAACGAGTTCGCGCCGCGCAGAGCTAAGCGACCTTTTTCAGTCTGCTTTCTGGCAATTTTGATGAAAATGGAAAGTTTCTAGCCTTTCCTATGATTTATTATTCCAGGGTCCGGTATTGTTAGCATTGCAGATTTTCCATTGATAATATTTACTTGCACCGTGCCCGTAAACAGTTGTTGAATTGCAGATAATGCCTTGGTGCTACTTCTGCTGCTGCTGCTGCTGCTGCTATTGAACTGTCAACGGCTCTTACTGGTTTACCGATGGCCATGTTTTCAGGAATTTTGTTTTGGGATTGGTCGTTTTCTGTTCTCACGGACTAAAATCCTTTTGTATCGACGACGACGCTGCAAATTGGACACATGATTAAATCAATGGCGCATAATCGGGAAAACTTTATTGCATATTCTGAAAAATTTCTTACAACTTTTTCTCTTATTGCATTTAGCTTGGAGGAGTTATGCTTGTAGAGATTTTCACTACTAATGGTTTGCCTTGACGATATGAAAATAGTGAAAGGGAGGAGAATTTTATAGAAAGCGATCAACCGAGATAACGGTGCCCTACATATTTATACATGAATATTTTAACTTTGTTTGGACTTGTGTTCATTTGTTTCATACGACATTTTTTTGTCCTAGTAGGTACTGCCCGCAAGAGTTTTGAAAATAAAATTCAACTAATTTTGGTGGTGATCATAGCCGAGATCGATTTTTGGCAATGATGTGATGTGGTAAAAATAATATAATTAAAACATTCACAAATGATATTCGATTAGCAACAAATTAGTTGTCAAACGCCATCTGGTGGACGACAATCGGACTTAAAGTTTTTTAGAATTTTTTTTTTAAGTTTCCCAAATATCGGTTAATGATACAGATTTAAAATAAGGATGGGTCTGTCTCTATAGATTTATTGAATAAGAAAAAACGAGATTCTTTGAGAATTTTTATCAGCAAGTATAAAGTCATTTTTTAGATCAGGTTTTGCAATTTTAAAAGTTTATTTGTGGTCTATTTAAATAGCAACATTATCATAAACTTATTAAGTAAGGCATATTTTTTATTACATTGAAGCTAAAAAGAGGTTCTGGGCTTAAAATTAGTAGAAGGAAGTTTTTCTTCATGAATGTTAATTTGGGAGATAAGACTGTAGAAAATATAATTTTATATACGTTTTCTGTAAGAAAAAATGCAAACTTTTCAGGAATTTTATTCTTACAAATACGCGTCCGATTCCAGTTCATGGATTGTCACTGCAAGTATTTTTTTATTTTTTCTAGTAAAATTTCACTAGGTTGGTTCTAGTGAATAATTTTAATGTATTTAAAATACTCATTTGAAGCAGCTAACAAATGATTATAAAAGTTTCGTTGTCCCTGCATTGCTCTTGTGTTTCAGTTTTTTTTTTGTTTTTAATTTTTATTATATTTATTATTTCTTTTCTTAATTCTTCTCCACTTCGTAAAAATATATTAATAAAACCAACAAAAACTTGGATGTCAACACATGTGAACATGGTATCCGGTCTTGAGTCCGGTCTTCATCAAATGCCAGAAAGTAGGCAATTATCTTTTGGGAAAGAGCCTTTTAATCCATTTTCGCTAGGTATGTTCAAGAAAAATTGCAAAAACTGCAAAAAGGGTTTCATTTTGGGTACAGAGTGTGATAGGTCACTGTAAATTTAAGCTTTTGGGTTTTTTTTTTAAATACAATATTAAAATTTGGTGTTGATAAAAGTAGTTGTTAAATAATAAAAAAAAAGGTAAGTGAGTAAAATTCCGAAATTCAAAATTTTTTGAACGGTAATTTCAAAACGAAGAGGAGTGTAACGTTCAGAAGTTACAAGGTGATCTATAAAAATTATACTTAAATATCTTTAAGTTCCGTCATTTTGGAAACCGTTTAGGCCCCCCGTGGCCGGGCGGGAGGGGGGTGATGACCCCCCTCAATTTGAAGAACAAAATATTTAATTAATTGAGTTATTTGATAAATATATTTATTATTTTGTATTTTTTTATTTAATTTTTCAACTTCAAAATTTTATTCCAAAACTTAAAAAAAAACCAAAATTTATTTAAATGAATATTATTGTGTGCATGTGATGTATGTGTATAAGTTCTTCTCAGAATTTCAGTTTGGGACCCCAACTTTGTGTGATCCCTCGAGAAACGCGCACTGAATTAATTTTGGTAATCATATATGGAGCTCCATTTAAGTATTCAAAGTGGTAAATTAAATTTGTTTATTGTAATTGTACTATAGAAAGTAATTCTCCGGCATGCATATTTATTTCAAATAGGAGCACAATAACTCAATAATTTAAATAATAAATTTGACGTTACACAAGTTTTTACTCGGAGCCTTTCGCGTACTTTGCGAGTGTCACTTGCAGTTTCTCTCCCTATCATATAATTTGACATTTTTCCTGTTTTTATTTGAAAAAAAAATATGCGAACAGACCTATAGTAGTGCAGCCGTCGATATCATGTTATTTGTATTTCTTATCTGTCGATATCAGTGACAGTAATCGAGCACAAATATACTTGTAATCTTAATCTTATTATTTTATGGTCAATGGGAGAAGTTTTTAGGGAAGGAAGGATTTTCCTCCCCTTGTGCTTAGATATACCAGCACAATAATTTTGTTACGCGTAGTTCCATATATGATTGCCAAAATTAATTGTGTGCGTGTTCAATTAAGTTAGAGTTTTTGAAAGAAATTAAAGAGTATTCTACTTTTTTTTACATTTATTTCACAAACATTTTTTCTTCTCGTTATAAATTTACTAAGAGCTGTTTCGATCCCTATCGGATCATCCTCAGAGGAGTAAACAAGTGCTACTCCTCTGAGGATGATCCGATAGAGATCGAAACAGCTGTCAGTAAATTTATAACGAGAAGAAAAATTTTTTGTGAAATAAATGTAAAAACAAGTAAAATACTCTTTAATTTCTTTTAATAATCGGTCACGATTCCATCAAATATATAGAGATTTTGAGATAAACAATAACTGTATCACAAATTCACAGCACGTAATGATAATTTAATTATTATATTATCACCTCAAATCGCAGGTAAACAACTATACAACCGATCGATTAGAAATTTCGCAATTTTAAAATGACCGAATCTATTTCCTTTTCCGTAGTATTATTAGTATACTGCCCGTCCTCCCGATCGAAATTTAGCATTTCAGAATTTTTCCTACCCCCGAATACTTCTCACCCGTAAAAACTGCCTATAATCACCCGCGTGTTGGCCCTGGCTTACATCCGATTTGAGGTGATAATATAATAAAATTCTCATTATGTGCTGTGAATTTGTGATACACTTATTATTTATATCAAAAGTTGTTATTTGTTTGAACGTTTACACAGTTAACCTGGTAATCATATATAGTAAGGAATATAGTGTAGCAAAACTATTGTGATAACACGTCTCCGCACGAGGCCAGCAAATTCCTTCCTTCCCTAGAAGTGAAGTGTGTTGGTTGGCCCATGAGAATTTCGCAAAATTTGGGAAATGTTCAGATGAAAGCCAAAATTTTTCCCCATAATGTTGCCTTTCTTTTTCCGAAAGCTGTTTATGTCCGTTCTTAATTAGTCTTTCAATCAAAGTATCCATTTCCAATAAATGTCTTCTTTTCTATTGCACTATGGCACGTAACTATATTATTTAAATGTTATATAAATGTTGAAATACATACTCGTTTTTGGTAAATTAAACACCTTACAATTGTATTTTTATTTTTCAGTAAGATGATCATGACCCACCTAATTTGAACGCTAGATCCGCGCCTGCCCCCCCCCCTCCCGTATACGTTTGCTTTCTTCAGCATGACCTATCCATAGCTTCCGTATGTAACACCCAAGACAAGACACTCTGTATATCTATCTTCCTATAGAAAAAATTTACCAGAGGTCTTAATTGGAGCAATGCCGTAGTAGAATATAGCCAGCAACAATTGCACACGGGCAGTACACTACATTCACACATAATAATTACTTTTAAATTAAAAGATTATTAATGTGTTTAAAATATTTAAAATTTATCAAATATTCTAAGGGGGAATGCCCATTTGATGTCTTAAACGATGCATTATGATACTCTGAACATATTTTATTAACAATGTTTATTTCAATTAAGCGGCGGAAGCCTTGGCAGGGAATCAAAGTTTGATCTAATACATTTTGTAAAATCTAGTACAGAATGGAAATCCTTAGGACCTGAGAAGAAGTTTGAGTACCCACACTCCTATACTCGGAGGCTGGAGAAGCTAATTATAGCCATCTTCATACTCACTTTTTTAGTATTTCCATCTTTTTCATTAGACTGACATTCATTGAGAAAATTTTTTCAATGAATTTAAAAAATACATTGAGATGCCGAAAAAATATTGAACTTTTCGACCCAACGATTAGAGAGGTCTCATCAGGAGGTACCAGATTTTTCGCACATTAGATCGGCTCTAACTCGGTAGGATTATGACCGATCGCACATCCTCAGCTTATTACCAGCTAAAATTAATGCAATTTGTAGAATAAAATTTTTCTCTGCATTGTTTTATGATGGAAGGTAGGGACGCATGTTGCATATCAAAGAAAAAGTCTCGCTGAATGCTATCGGCTGGTATACTATTTTCTCGATTCAGAAAACTTTCTCGGGATGCTTTTGCTGCCGGATTACCCATTTTCATGCACTTGGGTCACATACACCCCAACGACTAAGATTTTCATATATTTTAGCAGTTCCTTCTTCCATGGCCTCTCTGTTGTGAACATTTTTCTCATAGAAAGTCATTTTCTACAACTCACCAATTCCGCACAATCACGAGAAAAGTCCACTTTTTCACCCAAGAAAAAACGCTCAAGCTGCATCCGATCGCCAAAGCTTTCACCCGCTTAATTGAAATAAACATTGTTAATAAGCACAGCTATCTGCTTGGTTATTCTTATTCCATTATCATAATTCCTAGAAATATATTTTCTATTCTTTTGCGGGTATCGACTGCAGTATGAATTTAACTAACAAACTCTTTATTTTGGGTATCGACTGATATAAAGTTTGTTACTGTGTATATTGTCTGCAGTAAGTTTCACTAACTTCACTTTATTCTGGGTATCGAGTAGAATAAAAACTTGTTTTGGGTATCGAATGAAACCAGAGTATCCCAATGCAAAACCTCTGAAAAAAAAGGAAGTCAATTTGATCAAAATTATTTCTATCAATAATTTTAATTGGAAAATCTTCTTCGCATTTATTGAATATTATTTTTTAACTTTATAGAAAATTTTTAAATTATATTTGAATTCCCTTTGAAATATTTTATACTAGGTACCAAAATTCTGTATATTTTGTATTAATTAACTCTTAGTATTTATTAAATTATTAAGCTTTAGTGTGTAGTAGACTTGGTGTAAAAGGAGAATAAACCATTTTAGATTTTAAATTTTATTTTAACAAATGTAGCGGAGTATGAGGCATGTATTAAAAAAATGTTTCTATAGCTAATACCTGGATATAGCTCACTAATACTGATTCCATTTCTGCATTGCCCATGAAATATCGAAAGATTTTTCAAAATATGTCCAATACGTAAATCAACTCAAGTAGATGATAATCGCACGATAAAAAAAAGTCACAATGTCACTAAATATCACGCATCGATGTAACAAATAATAACGATTGATGAGTACAAAAGCGATATGCAGAGGATCATAAAGTTATTGTCAATTATCACCACTATCTTCCTGCGACACACATGATATCATCATCATCAATTTCTACAATACAGCCTGCCTGTAGTATTAAGAACCCATTGAATCTACATCAAACACATCGTAAGAAAGTTAAAAGTGTGTCACCCAATAAAATATCCAGGGGCATCATGAATGCAAAACATCCATTCATTCCATAAAATTTAATACTCCTCGTGCTCTGTAGAGCGTTCTCCTTTTGTAGTTCATTAAAAATTGAATTACATACAGTTTCACAGCGAAACTATCATTACAACCTTATCCAAGGTATCAATCACGGGCATCGTTAGTTTATACAACACGAGCACTTTGGAAAGTCATAGAAATTAAATTCGCCCGGAATTTTTCTTCATGTGCGGCCAATCATATGCCAGCAACTGACTGACTCTGAAACTCTGAAGATCAAAGGCACGCTGTGGCCATTAATCAAGGAAGTGGCCTTCTTTCAATATCAAAGTTCGCCAACGATCACTGCTCTTAACCGCGCGATCAAGCCATAATCAATAATTCCGCGATCAATTACTGGTTCGAGGGTGGGAAATAGAGAGATAGACCCAGATTCAAAGATAGTCGCGCAAACACAGATATCATAAGATCACGTCTTCGTGAAAACAAATCAATTCATTGAGTCCGATATTGTGCTGAGATAAAGGCGGGCTGCTGGGTTCGCGCAGGTGAATGAAGAAGTGCAGGTCGGCTGAATGGCATTGCTAAAGATCACCTCCTGCTGGTCATGTTTCTTGCAGTTTTCAGTGAAAAAACGTCTAGCTCTGTTTGAATGTTTACAGTGGGTGCGCTTTAGTGCGGCAAATGCAAACTGAAAGGTCATCGTTTCGTGGAGCTTAAAGAGAAGTGCACAACAAGTTAATTACTTGGACTATAATGAAATCATGTCTCTTCTCGGGGCTAGCTCGATATTAATTAGATTCAGGCCAAATTGTGGGTGGAATCTGCAATTGGCATTTTAAATTCAGTTGAAATGTTAAATGTTACGGTATAAGTTGTAAGTTTAGTTCGTGTTTGGAGTATTTAACCTGGACTTGAATTTTATAAAATAGATAAAATTGGAGGCTACCTAGAAGTTCACTGAATAAAAGGAGTTTTCGTGTCCACTATTCCCATAATAACAACAAATTTTTACTGTCGCTTTTATCGCTCTATAATGTTTGCTGAGACTATTTGCCCTAAGTTACCAAGTATATGTGTAAGAATCTTGAGAACCATATGAGTTCATCTCACTTGAAGTATGTCCTTTCAGTTGCCATTCCACTTCCATCAGAACTCATTATCTTTATGGGTATCACTTCTGAAGACGAACCAATTTCGACATACATAAATATTAAGTCTGGTGTTTCTTAGTGCTTAGAAGTGCAGGTCTGCAGAACTAGTAGATAGATACATTGATAGGAGGTTGAGAGCCCGAGATTTGTTGAACTAAGGCCTTTGCCTTGTTCACCTTTCATTTTGTAGCAAAAATTCAATCAGATAAATGCTCTAGATGTAGAAGGTAGAATTTTTCATCTTGAAATGGAGATTGCTGTAACCTCAACCCCCCCCCCCCCCCGTCATCCCTCTCTTCTTTTTATGTACATATATCCCGGAATTTATTAAACCTCGCACATTACTATAACCACTGAAAAGCGTCAGATAATTTTCCATTACTTGAAACATATTTTCATAAGGAAAGTATGCAGTTCTTAATGGAGAGGGTGCAAATACAAATTTCTAGGTGACAAAAAGTTAGATATGTCCGTGGGTACTATGACCTAAAGCGAGAAGTACCTAGGAATTTGCTACTTCTGCAATAGCCATGATCCTGGCTTTATACTTTTATAGATCCTGACTAAATGACTAATCCTCTTCATATACTTAAATGTTTTCATAGAAGCATCTGATTCAATGTTGCTTTCCAACCGAGAGCAGCCTATATAAAAGAGTAACTGCATCAGTTGAGTCATAGTTTCTATGGAACCTGATCCCACCGCTTAAATTTATTATTTAAGTTGTGCAAGATATTGAATGAACTGGTGTCATCGTATTAGTCATTTACATTAAAACTAAATTACAAATATTCAAAGGTCCTATTTTAAAAGTTTTTGCACCACATCTTGCGGCATTGTTACGCGAATGTCTCATTGCAAACAGTCATCCCAAAACGAAATATGCAAGAATTGCCATCATAAATCTTCCTCTTCTCTTTGCTTCCTCCGATCAAATACAAGAATCCATCTTAAAATGGTCTTCATCGATTCATTTTTTTTTCTTGAATTTTACCTGCCCTTACAGCTCAACGATTAAACTCAGAAGTCCAAAATTACGAAAATTGATTTGCTACCGGGAACAACATGATTATGCCAACTCCTACTGATCACGCATTTTCACTCTAACACGTTTTCCGTGCAACGCAGACATCCCACGGAAGACTGCAGAACATCTAGGGCTTTACCAGCCATACTTATCTTGTTCTAAGCATCTGTGGACCAAATACGGAATTCTCGTCTGAACTAAGAAGCAAAGTATCAGCATCGGATCACCTTCATTCACCTTGAAGCAATTGATCAAACTGGAAATTGAATGTAACTGAAAACTACCATCAGTAGCTGCAGCAGCAGATTGCATAGATGAGTGCGGTAATGAATTTGTAGACGGACTCTGCTAGCCGCTAATCGAATCCAATTTATGGCTTGCTTGAGTTGAACAGTTGACGGGGTGCTCCAAACCATGAGTACAACAATTTTCCAGGCAGCCGCACAGTGAAGCAATCAGGGATGGACAAGCAATGGGCGTAATTGATCAGGGAGCATACAATTGTTTCTGGTAAATGCCGAAATGACTCTCATTACTGGAAAATTGTACAGCATGACTCCGCATGCACCTTCGATCGCTGCTAACTTGTCAAATAATTGGGAAATTTCTCAAGTACACAACGAAGAAGTCACTTTCCTCTGCCGTTTGGTTTACGATGACACAACGGCTTCGGTTGCAGCCGTTGCGTTGCGCGTAAATTACGCGGTTTTAATGGGCAAAAATTCCCTTGCACTATGCACCTGCACTACATCATATAAAAATAATTCAATTATGCCGGCGCGGCGGCCGATGGCTAGCCATTAACGATAAATTCCACATATGGATGCGGATGGAAATGGAAGCATATTTAGGCCAGAAATCGGTCACCTTTCTCTCTTATTCGAAATGACCATAGACCTGTATAGTCGTCCATTTAATTGCGGCTATTGCTGTCATATAGAAAAAAGGTGGCGCTGAACGTGAGAAGATCTAGAATGTGAGCCGAAGTATCTTTCACTTTCAGTCCATTTAAGGTAGTCTAGTGAATGTTCGTTTCCAACTCGTATACCCATAAGATCTCGGTGTGACTTCAGCTAGATGAGGCTACAAACGCAAGCTGCTAAAAAGACTCATTTAAGTTACTAAGTAGTGAATCTATTTAATGCCACTCCCATTGAACTTGGTGTAGTGTAATGTATCTGCCGGAGTTTTCGTACCAATTTAGAAAGGCGCTTTGGCACTTTTTTCTATATGAGCTCCCTTCGATGAACAAGTTTTATCCCTATTTATGGTCAGAGTCAGATTTACTACGTGACATTAGGTCTCTCTTCATCTCCGAATTGGCTATGAGCGCTAATCAGTAATCAGTTGGATATGAAATGGAAAGTCCAAAATAGTTCTGAAGTTATGCAGATGTGTGTCGATATAATTTTGCATATGCGTGAGTTTCCGCGATTGTACCCTTGAAGAAATTGCTCGCAGTTTTACCTTGTCTCTTCTCATTACCGTATCAGATGAGATTTCTACTAGGAAAATTTTGAATTGATTTTTGTGATTTATTTATTCAAATTTTTAAATTAATTTTTTGATTTGTTTTTCCGCGGAAAGACTGTCTCCCTTATGAACAAGACGTTATGTCCATATCCTTACGCCTTAACGTCGCATTCGGAAAAATATATGAAATCAATCGTAAAATCAGATTCTCATTTATGAACTCATCATGACACTCATTGCTATGCTCATTAATAAGCTCATCGTGACCCTCATTGACATGCTCATTAATAAGCTCATCGTGACACTCCTTATTGAAGTGCTCATCTAATATTGTAAAATGCACAAAAGAAGAGCAAAGTATAAATTTCTAAATAAGTGAAAGAGATGCAATATCTCATGCACACTATCTGTGAATAAGTAAATAAATTTTTTTTGCCCCGGTTTTGATTCAAATGCGAATGAATTTCATCAGGATGTTATCTGATTGCTCATGAGGAGCTCATTGATGAGCTCATCATGATATGTCTACCAGGGTAACCTAACAGGTAGCGTAAAAGCGTCCTCCGATTTGCCTATAGTTTCTGAATTAGGTAAAAAATATTGTTTTTTTTTTTGCACATATATTTGTCATCAGTTGTGTCATTTAAAGCATTGATGCAAAATTTGGGCTCTTTTTATGACATTTTTCATCGCATTATGTAAAATATTTGTCTATGTAATTTGTGGATTTCATGCCTTATGTTGTTATTTAAGTCCTGCTGGATTTGTGACCTAATCACATACACCAACGACTTGAAAGAAGAAGATCTGCAGTTGTTAAATCAGGTAATCTGGTCGGACATGCCACATTACCAAAACGGAATATTAAACGTCCCAGGAAAACCATCTGGCTAGCATGCAACGTGATACGATGGTACCAGAGCTTCGTTTTGGACGTCGCTTTTCTGTGAGTTATTCTGTAAGGAAATCGAGGACTGAGGCATGTGCCTTATCGAGGCTTCCCCGGTCCGCTCTAAAAATTTTTCAATTTTTTCCAACGGCTCTCCCACAAGTGAGGGTGCGGGGCGGGAGTTTACTTGGAAGATACAGCACTGTCTTCCAGGCTGAAGTCTTCGCCATCACAATGGCGGCGAAGATTGCCTTTGATATGCAAATGAAGGGTAAAGACATTGCTATCCTTTCGGATAGTCAGGCAGCCTTGATTACTCTGAGTGGTCCTCGGATAATAAAGGGTTTTCCAATAAGAGGTGTTATTTTAATTAGCCCGCTATTTCGGTAGATGTCACTTTTGGACATTTGACAAGTAGAAACTACGCCATTAATAAAAATGGAACGATACACGATTCAACAACGCACTGATATTATTAAAATTCACTATAAAAATGGTGAAAATGTGGCAGAGACGGTTCGTAAAACTCGAACATTTTTGGGTCGTCGTAAAGCACCTTGTCGGACCGCAATACAGAAATTGGTAGAAAAATTCGAGCTGTCGGGACAAGTTAGTGATGTGCAGACTAAAACCCGTGCACGTCGCTCAAGAACAGCCGAGAATATTGCTGCTGTAGCCGAAAGTGTTGAAGAAAACCCAGGTTTGTCCATTCCTCGTCGTTCTTTGGAATTAGGCATTCCACAAACGTCATTACACCGTATTTTGCATAAAGATTTGGGTCTTAAGGCTTATAAAGTTCAGTTAACACAAGAACTCAAGCCGGCCGATCATCAACAACGTCGAGTCTTTGCTGATTGGGTCCTTGAAATGCATGAAAATGATCCGGAATTCCATCGAAAACTCATCTTGAGTGATGAGGCCCATTTCCACCTCGAGGGCATCGTCAACAAGCAAAATTGTCGCATCTGGGGCTCGGAAAACCGAAGAGTTATTGTTGAAAAGCCTCTCTATCCTCAACGTGTGACTGTTTGGTGCGGTTTATGGTCCCGCGGGGTCATTGGACCTTACTTTTTCGAAAATGAGGCTGGAGAACAGTTACGGTGAATGGATTGCGCTATCGACAGATGATTAATGATTTTTTATGGCCGGAATCGGATGGTATTGATCTGGACAACGTTTACTTCCAACAAGACGGCGCTCCATATAAGCAACGAAACCATTGATCTTTTACGGGAAAAGTTTCCGGACCGTGTTATCTCTCGAAGAGGTGATTACAATTGGCCACCGAGATCTTGTGACTTAATACCTTGCGACTTCTTCCTTTGGGGGCACGTGAAAGAGAAGGTCTACGGCAACAGCCCAACGTCGATTCACGACCTCAAAGATGGAATTCGTGAGGCTATCGAGGACATAGGGCAGCCACTTTGCGATTTGGTTATGGAAAATTTCATGAAAAGGATATGGTCCTGTAGGCGTGGTCGTGGTGGTCATTTGGCTGATGTTATTTGCCATTATTAACGGCAAACCTTCCTCTTATAATGAAATAAAGATCCGATCATTTATCTCAAAAAATGGCATTTTTCTTTGAATATCAAAATAACACCTGGAAAACCCTATCTAAGTTACTGAAGGATTGCAGGTTGTCTGTGGAAAAGCTGTGTATCCACAACAAGGTATCACTTCAGTGGATTCCTGGTCACATTGGTATCATGAGGAATGAAAGGGCTATCCTTTTAGCTAGGCGTAGGCGTTGCCACCTCGAAGAAGTATCAGCAGAAATGGGAGAGCCTGAGTATTTGCAGGTGCACAAAACTGTTTCTTGATGGGCCCAATGGGAAAATCTCTGATTTTCGCATGGGGCTCAGAAGAAAATAATGTAGAACTGTGGTTGGCATCATCACCAACCACAGCTCGATTCACGCTCATCTAACAAGGATGGGTCATTGATAGCCCTGAGTGTTTGGCCTACCTTGAAGGAGAGCCTGAGACAACCGAACACTTTCTGTGTGCTTGTCCGACCTTCGTCCGGAGCATGCTAGATATTCTAGGGTCTGCCTTTCTATCTGTAGATAAACTTAAAGAGGACTAGAAGGTTTTGGTGATGGGGTTTCTAGCTGGATAGCACAATAGGCCCCTTTGGCCTCCTTGCTTGAGATCTATCGTCCCCTGCCTTAAAAAAACAAAAAGAGTCATGTGTTGGAATCACATATCCTCTAATCCTAAATCGCTCAATTTCGGTATTGAAAAATTGGTTACCATGGTTCGATGGCGATCTTCGAGCACAGACCCTACATCATGTTTTTCTCGAAAAAAATGGTTCTATTTCAATTTCTGAATAAATGTTGCACTAAACTGTCACTTTTTACGAATGTAAATGTGTCTCATGAATTATTCGAGGACTTTTGCTTCGTTAACTCTTAATTAATTTTGATTAAAAATCATCAATTTCGTTAATGAGCTGTAAAACTCTTGGACAGCATTGCAGACGGTCTATTACTACCTGAATTTTATATGGAAGCATCTTAAAGTCTAAGATCTAAATTCGTTGGAGGGATCGCCTTTAGAGATGCTCCATTGTATTGCCATTTTTGTTGTCGACTAGAGTTGAATTTTCTTGTCTTTAATATTTTCGGCAGAACGGCTACTTCGTGAACTTCCAGGGCTTTGTCTGTCTCGTCTCTCCAAGTCAGGCTGTTAAACGTCGAATTAGAATTTGGACAGTGAGTGCTAAGCAATTACGAACGTTGAAACCTGACTATGCTTGATAGTATATGAAGCTAGAATTTAATGCGCATCACATATATATCCGACCGATATCGACCCGGCGATAACGACAATATTTAATAACAATCTAAATAAATGTTTCCACAAAATAGAGTACTAAGAAGAGGAGCTTTACCTTGAAATGCCGATTTAGTTCGTATACGGATAAACTTACCTTAGCACATCTAGAGGTAAAGTTTTTCGATCATCACTCGTCATCTCAATTAAATCAGCGCAGCGTTGTTAAAATATTCAAAGACTACATTAAGCAAAATGAAACCTTACCTTTATCATTTCCCACAAACGACAAACATTCTTACCTGAAAAGAGAAAGAAAACGAATGAAAATATTCCTCGGAATGTACGTATGCAATAATTGTTGCCTTGTGAACTCAGCCCAAAACAAAAAGCATGGGAAATGTCTGGATCAGTTACTCGGAAAGCTCTGCAAGCATAGTTAAATTAATGGAAACTCGATTTATCATCGAGGAGATGTCGCATCAGAAAGTTGGCTCAGCAGCCAAATAACTTTCCTCTCGTTTAGGTTCATTAGTAGCGATCTACTGATAATGCGAATTAATTAGCATAAACTGCTGCCATTAGCACAGCGTTTTGCGCCATTCACAGCGCTAAATTTGTTGTGATATTCATTAGCAGGCACATTGTAACCCAACTCAAAGAAAGTAATTAATTTAATCGCGATTAAAACTGCGATTGCCAGCTGCAGCTCTTTTCCAGCACAACCCGAGAAATTGATTCAGTTTCAGAGTCTATACAGATCACAACTAGATCTTAGACAGGCACTTAGAGCCTGAGCATTGTTGCTGAACTCCTTTTTTTTTCTTTGTACTGCTGTGACAGTGGGAGACATGCCTTGTGTTGATAATAGTTAATAATCGTCTCACCCCCGCTATAGGTTTACTGCGCTACCTACCACCTTCTTCGGTCTATTGCTAGGCAATGAGAAGGAAGTGCAACAAATCACTTTCTCTAGACTGGTGATTCCCACGCACCACCTATGGAGAACTTGTGGTGCTCACATAGATTTCCAATTCAAATTGCACACTTGTTCCATCATGGGAGTTACCTTGTCGCAATTAATTGATTCTTCTCTTGTTCGATGGAAATAAATTGCAGATTCTCTAATTAATAGAGGTGAAGGTGAGGAATAGCGGTTTTAATTAATTGAAAAGAAGAAATCTTGTAAAATGTGCAATGTATAACAGGTATCAGTGCGCATTGATTTCATTAGTGCCTGCATGGGGTGCTCCTGTTGATTTGAATCGTTTCTCATTAATTGCTGAAGATTTGCTGGGTTTCATTTGAACTATTTAAACATGGAGTTTTGCTATGAAAATTCATAGCGAAATAAGTCAATATGAAATTGACTCAGTTTGCTGCTAAGTCTGCAGCTCGAGAATTAAGTTGAAAAAACTCTTTATGCAAACGAAAAGTCTTTAAAAAAAAATTTCATTGCAAAAAGAGGGCGTTTCAGATAAGCAGGAACCGTATAATCGTCAGTACGGCTTGGTTCCTGCCTGCCGTATGCGCCAAAGCAAACAGCGAAGCTGACCTCATATATAAACTTAAAATAAATTTTAAGTGTGTAAACTCTATGAAATGCTAGTCCCGCATAGGGCTAAATCTTGCCAGGCATTCAAGTAAATACGTAGTATTTCGCCTCATATAATTCACACTTAAAATTTATTTTAAGTCTATATATGAGGTCTGCTTGGCTGTTTGCTTTGACGCATACGGCAGGCAGGAACCAAGCCGTACTGACGATTATACGGTTCCTGCTTATATGAAACGCCCTCTTTTTGCAATAAAATTTCTTTTTTAAAGACTTTTCGTTTGCATAAAGAGTTTTTTCAACTCTATTTAAACATGGAATATATCTCATTCCGAGAGACTAAAAGCTGCAAGTATAAAAGCTCTTCCGGACTTTTATTAGCGTATCAAACTGAAATTTCCACTCGAAGTTCTTTAGATACATAACACCCCCGCTCTTTGTATAGGAATTAACTGTGCTGAGCTAAGCAACTAAGCGATTTAGGGGTGATTTTTCTTTCTCGGACTAAATAGAAAGTCCACAATTTGTGAGGAAAGAAACATTCACAAAATTAACTAGGAAAATATTTTTACACTATAGCTGAGGATTATTTAAATATACAGGGTGTTTCATAATTGGTGCACTCAAGAGTTTGATAGCTGAGGTGGATACAAGCAAAACATTATAAGGTAAGACGCGTCAGTTCGGCGATTGGGTGGGTTTAAGATTTTTAATACTTTTTCCACTTTACAGCCTGTAACTTTTTTGATATAACCCTATAAAGGTGGGATTCATCTCAGATGATAGTAAACGTAGGACGTCAAAGTAAAAAAATTGTGGGGGAAATCCCATTTTACCTTTAATTTACCTACCTAAATGCAACCGTTTTTGAGATATTCCTGTTTCTATACTCGATAATTTCATTAATTTTGCTAGTAATCTCGCCGACTATTATGCAATTCCACGAAAAATTAGAGACGGTTTACTATCATCTGAGATGAACCCCACCTTGATAGAGTGTATATCAAGAAAGTTACAGGGTGTAAACGTCAAAGAAGTACTAGAAATCTTAAACCCCCTACCGCCAAAACGACGCGTCGTAACCCCCCCCCCCCCCAGCCCCCGATTCACCTTATAATTTTTTGCTTGCCTCCACTTCAGCTATCAAGCCCTTGAGTTATATTCAGCATTTATGAAACACCATGTATGTATAACGGGCGGTTCAAAAAAGTGTACACAAAACCATATGGCGTAATGTTGCAGGTGGTTTAAAGAGTAAAATTGTATAAAGTATCCTGAATTTCACAAACGTCTTAAAATTATAGGGTGACCAAAAATCAGAGTTTTGGGTTATATAGAAAACCTTATAACGCGAAATATATTCACGCTTTGTTGTATTTAAATACTAGACCTATCCATATAAAATACAATACATGGGTTTTGTACTTGTACGTCCAACCTCATATTGGTAGCCATTAGCAAGTTAAAATCAATTCACTGTTTCATGTTACATACAGGGTGTCTCAGATAGATAGGTCAATCTTTCAGAGGATGATAGCTGTGGTCTAGATAAGCAAAAAATTGCTTGTGGTGAGGTGGGGAAATCATCATCAAAGAGCAGACCTAACATGACCGCAGCATTTCATGTCTGAATTGAGTCATATTCCGAGATTGGTGACTTGTTGACAAAAGTTATAGTTCGCCCCGCAAATGCGGGGGAAGAGTCGATGTAAATGAGCCGCCCAATATGAGACATTTCGACTTATCAGAATTACGAGTCAAGTCACTCAGTAGAGATCACTCGTAGACCCCTATCAGATCATAGCTGACTTGGACAAAGCAATGTTGAATTTGTCCAATCGATCTGCTACTGCACAACTGAATATTGGAGGCATATAACTGGAGCTTTTGAAGGGCTACAGTTAACATATAAATATAATAGGTCAAATTATCCCTTTAACGAGTATACTCGTCATGACGAGACGAAATTTTTTCACATAATGTCGAGTATACTCAACGAATCAGCTGTAATTTTTTTTACTTAAGAGAGCCAGTAAAGATCTTTTAAAAACTATACATTAAAATTAAACAGTTAAAGGGTTAAAGAAAAGAGTCCACGGTTTATAGATTTTATAAAAAAAGCAAAAAGATGTCAAAATAAAAAAGGTAATAAAATCCGAAATTTTTAGCTCTTGAGAGGCGTACGTGGCTGGTTGAACAGTCGTTCGAAAGGCCATGAAGTTCTCCATACAATGAGCTATTAACTGCGACCATACACCCTGTACAGGGTGTTTTGTGAAAAACTAGCTTTTTTTTCTTAATCACCCTATAACTCCGAAACGCTTGATATGTCCCCCCCCCCCCCGCCCCACCCACCAAGTCACAAGATGTATTGTTTGTCTAGGTAACGACTATCACCTCCTACTCTACTGATCACCATGGAGGAAACACCCATCTCCAATTAATCTTCAAGAGCTCTAAGTCAACTTTCCAGGGCTATAATATTCGGTAAAATCAAAAACGTCAAAGTTTTGCGCATCATACGGTATCACTGCAGAATCGTGATGCGCTGTTACTTCTGATGCTGTAGCACTGCATTGCTGATGCTGATGTCTTCTCCTGACAATTTTGGACGTCAATTATCAAATTATGTTAGTCATTAAAAGTATAAAGCAATAGTGTTAAAAATGGATAAAATTGCTTTCAACATATTAATTAATTCTGCATTGGAAAATGTGCAATCTTGTGCCAGCAATTTATTAAAATCAATTTTAGAAAGAAAAAGATTTTTAAAACGAAGGAAACTAATTCCAATAAAATCATTGCAAAGTCGAAGAAGTACCTACACCAAAATGTAAAAATTATTTCGAATTAATAAAGGAAGGAATACCAGGATGTTTTTCAAAGTCATTTCCGAATGAAAAGACAAACTTTTAAGGTAAATATTGGATAAGCAAGTAAGCAAATAAGAGCTGTAATTATTTTCATACTGGCCTTACATAGCGAACGAAAACGATTTGGAAATCATCATCTAAAGGAAGAGCAGATTACTCTTTGAAAATGTGTCTATATATCACTATATGGAGGAAACTTAGTAATCGTACAAGTTTTTGGGTGCTTTCGGATAGATTTAATATAGCTAAAGGAATGGCTTTTTAAACGGTAAAAGCTATTTGTAGCTTATTAATAAATATCTTCTCGCCTCGTTTATGATGGTCTCTCACAGGGCTAATGGCCATTTAACGACAGAGCAGAAGCGGTTTAATTATTATCTTAGTGCAACAAGAGTGTTTATTGAACAAGCCTTCAGTATATACTAAAGAAAACGTTCCAAATATTAGATCACATTGATGTGAGGAGTCTTTGCAGTAAGAAGTCGATAGTCGTGGCATGCTTTACACTGCATAATTTTATATTAAATAGAAAAGAAATTTCTCCAGACGACCAGAACAGTACCATCCCTGCTAATATTAAAAATGCTGATGAAGATAACAATTCTGAAATAAATACAACTGAAGCAGGAAGGAGAAAAAAGAGAACATCACAATGTTATTTGCAGCCTAAAAAACAATATGAACATTCTTTGTATACAATAAGAAAACAAAACCTTTATTAATATAAATTTTGTAATATTTGTAACACAAAAAAAAAGAACACTTCATTTTAAAACCTAAAGAAAGATACTTATGTTGTAGTGAGGGGAATTAAAATTAAACGCCGCTCTGATTAACTTGAATCTTTATTCTTCTAAATGATGAGTGAAACTGACTCAACAATGCACATCCCTCAGAATATTTGCCAGCGATAACAATAATGCTAACTGTACTCAGAGAGCTGGGTAATACTTAAGTAAAAAAGACTTAAGTACTATTTAAAGTACATTTTCGTTACTTAAGACTTATTACTCAATACTTTTGAAATGCTCCTACTTAATACTTAAACATAAGTACTGCTTCTATTTACTTGTACTTAAGACTTAATTTTGTACTTAAGTACCAAGATTTTTACTTAGGTATTTCTGAGTCTATTAATTACCTACAAATATCTAACTCTTCGTAGAAAAGCAAACACAATCTCCAACGCAACTCTTTTTTTGTTGAGTTTTAAAGCACCCAAAGAACTTTCAAAGAATGTGCCGCACTCATGAGTAAAGGCAGAACCTTTACCAAACTAATAACATACACACAACCCTGGTTAAGTAGAACAAAAACCAGTAAGGGTCGCTCGAATATAAAATCGACGATGCCTCGACTTGATGACATAAGCACTGACATGTATAATATGGATTTCAAAAAGTGGGCTTACTTCTATATTGCTGATTCTTTCAGCCTAAGCACCAAGTACCAACTGAGAGAGAACTGAAAACAACAAAAAATTAGTGGATTCGTCGAAATAAATGTTTTTTAATTAATCATTTAGGGTTATTACTGACAAACACTTTTTTATCAAAGACAAAATGTATTCACATTAGATACGCAGAAGAATTTCTAAATGTTTTATTAAAATCACTTCCCGAGCTACGTGCTCATTTTTTCAACTTCCTGCCAAAGATTTTTTCAATATTGGCACCGACGTAAGAACTCTTTTTGTGCCCACGTGAAATAGAAACGTAAGCAGTCCAAATTATATGCGTCAGTGGACATAACCAAGGGTAAGCAAGCAATGCCTCGCTCCAATATAAAATCAACGATGCCTCGACCTGATGTAGGAAAGGCCTCAAGTTTTTCTTAAAAATTTACTGGAAATTTTTTCCTTAGAATTGTTATGCATTAGTGGAGGCGATATTGGGTGCTTGGGCGGACCTCTAATAGTTTTTGTGAGTGTAGCAAGGAGAGGTGAAAGTTTTACTCTACTTGCAGTACCGAAAACTATGAAAAACTATAAATAGTAGCCACTGGTTACTATACATACTGTAGTTTTCAAAAGGTATTGATTTATTAATATCTATTAACTGAACTCGATAAACTTCATTATATTACTGCCAACGTACGAAGATTCTAAAAAAGTACTTTAAAAAGTACTTCAAAAAGTACTCAGTACTTTTTATAGACTTAGTACTTGGTTACAAGTACTTTTCAAACATGCGGTACTTGTACTTACGCGAAAGTACTCAGGCCGTCGGTACTTGTACTTGTACTTAAGTACTTTTTCTTTGGAACTTGCCCAGCTCTGACTGTACCTAACTGGCTATGATTACATGTACATGTACGTATGTACATTACATTACTGAAAACAGATATTCTACACTTAAATAACTGTACAGCCTTTTACTTTGAAAAAAAAAAAAACAAAAAATAGAAATATTGCGATCATTATTCTGCCCGGAGTAACTCTTGAAGAAAAACTTGTAATCTATCCTTTTCAAGTTGCATTAATTCACTGTGACGGTTTTCGTCCTTTATGGCTTCCTCTTAGAATTGGAGAGTTTCGCTGCTCTCTGTTTCCATTTTTTGGGACGATTGTTTATTTTAATATTTGAAATATTTTTTAGGATAGATGTATCACTTCCTTCTTCGTAACAGTATCGCATGGTTCACTATCTGAAGACGTAGTACCTTTCACAGCGATGATGTTAGATTAGATTAGATTTGTGATGGGGTGTGTAGGCGTTAGCCTCGCTATCACTGCGACCTGAAAGATCTATTGTGAGTCCCCGTAGCATTTACTCCCTTTCTAGGTTCATATTGTTAATAAAGTCTAGAACCATTCTGGGATTGAGGTTCCACACGTAGGTTGGTGGGGAAAAAGCATGTTCGAAGTGGAGTCGCAGTTGCAGAGCAAGTGCTCCGATGTTTCGTGAGCATCCTTACAGAAACGGCAAAATGAAGTCTCAGTCAAGCCCAGCTTGTTTAGGTGATACCTTAAAGGGCAATGGCCTGAGAAGAGCTCAGTAATCATTTTGAGCTCCGTTCTTCTAAGGAGTAGGAGTTCTTTTGTTTTTCCGCCAGAGGTGTCGATAAACTTTTTTGCCTGACGAAGTCCTTGTAGCCTTTCCCAGTACAAGGATTTTTGCTTATTCTCCCAGTCAGTTAGGGCAGCTCTGAGGTACCACAGCGATGATATTAAGATTTCCATGGAAGGGTCTACTGCATGCTTTGTCCCATATACTTCATCTAATATCTTGAAGTAATCAGAACATGTCTCGTCCCGTCCTGTTTCACAATTTCTTTTTTTTTTTTTTATTTTTTTATAAGTTATAATCAAATTTAGATATTTCCTTGTTATTTTTCTTTGGGGATGTGGAAATTTGTTGTCTATAAGCTTCATTTCCAGTAACACTTTTCCCCATAACACACGTTTTCTTTTCTTCACACTGCTAAAGTGTTCTTCATTTTTCAATCTAACGTTTAATAATAATTTAATTGGGTCGCCCATCCAATTTACTTTCTGTCCACTGGAATCCTAAGTCACAATTAATAATTAAGTTAATATTTTGCATTAATTACAATTTACCTCTCCATTCTGTGGTTATTTTTGCGCTTAGACGCCGATGTGACAGCTGCATCACAACAAAAGAATCACCTCCTGCCATGGTACGCTCATCTCTTGATTTTGACGCATCAGATGCGTTCGTAAGGCAAAAGTGACTGATGACATTTGCAATGCATTTTTAAACTCGTGATGATGCAGATGCGGCATCATCAGCGCATCGCTGCATTTTTGATTTTACCCATTGTTATTCTCCTTTAGCATGGCACTAACTTCCCTTCTAATTTAATTTAATATAGCTAATTTTTTATCTTTTGTCTCAAGCCATTGTTTGTGAAAATTCCAATTGAATGCATACAGCAATATGGACGGACAATTATAGGTAATATTACACAAAACAGGAAAATATTCCAAAAAAGTCTTGTGTAAGTAACTTGGGTAAGCATACTGCAGAGCTTGTCAGCAAACAAGCTACACAGCGGTCATGACGCTTCCGAGAAGAACATCCTAAATAAAATATTTTCTAATACCATTCACCTCTGATATCCTGTCCATCTCCATGCAATTAAACTTCAAAACAACCACAACATACGACCCATCTAGCTATAGATCCTATATCGAAAAAAGATATCAAAGATTAGCCATGTCAAGCCTTCATGATCTAGCCTCTTTGCACGGCTAAATTAATCCATGAAATATTTTATCGTTTGAATATCGTGAATGCCTTATGGGCCTTGTAAGGTTTATGGGCGGCAGTTAGATTAGGATTTTTTGTAAAATTGTTCACGGCATATGCGAAATCATACCAGAATGCTTAGCCTCAACTAACCTAAGGGTCTTAACTAGATAAGAAAATGCACATTAAATTAAGCGGTACATGATATAAGATATTTTATCTGAGCTAATTTATCTTGAAATTTGTCGAAGATAAACGTGATATATCCGTAGATACTTAAATTTCATGGATTAAATTTGATCTCCTCAGGTTAAAGATCGTTATTTATTGTTTCTCGTAATAAAATCGTAGAAAGTTAGACCAGCTGTAATCAACTCTGTTTTTTTTTTTCAGGAAAAAGGAGATGAAAAAAATTCGTCTTTAATTGCACGACTATTAAAATTCTAGCATTGAAAATAACTTGAAGCGACATATAAGCTTGCGACTTAGTGAGATTATTTAATATATAAAATAGCTCTCATTTCAATTCTTATTTAGATTTGGTCTTCATTTGGGTTATCTAGTCTGTCAGGTAGAAGTCGTGTATCAAATTTCCAATTGAAATAATTGAATAACTTTTTCGAACTCGGAAATAACAAAACTGTCTAAAGGGGAAAAAACTGGTTTTAAAAGTAATGCTAACAAAATTACTTTATTGCCTGATGTTGTATGTATATACTCCCAAATATGCCTTCAGGTACTTCAATAGGTAATAGAAAGAGTTTTCTTTTACTTTTTGAGCCTACACTTCGACAAGTAATCTTTGAAAATGATCTTTGGCTGGCAGAATAAATTGCAAAATGTAAGTCTGAAAGTATCACGTGAATTTTTTCATCCCGTTTTTATTAGTGCCTAAGACCAGACCGACGATCTTCTAGTCCGTGAAACTTCGGAGAATTTCTTTGCAAAAATCTACACAGCTAAATAGAAATCGTAATTACAGGCAGAAAGCCTTACCTATGGTTGTATTGCATCTGCACTGAGATTGATCTTAACGATCTTAACAACAATCCAGATAAAAATTTTTATCAAGCATATTGGTCAGTGTTCAAATGAAATATCTGGAACTAAGATTAGTCTGTAAAGTATATTGGAATTTGAGCACAAATAAAATTTTCCGAGGAAGTTATAATCTTAGACCGCTAGTAACCAAGCCCAAGGACGTTCAACAGATATTATTAGGAAATTTTCCCGTCCAAAAAATCAGAGTTCCGTGGATTATTCCCAAGAATGTCAAAATAATTTTATGGGATTCTCACGGAGCGAAAGTTACGTTGTCCGAGGGAAGTATGCCGTCATTATTTCTTCAGAAATAATAAGAACAATGTCTTTGGAAATTTAGCGGATATATTCAACGGATACTCTATGGAGGGTTTGTTCGGATATTCTACAGAATTATTCCACAGAAATTCTTCAGAAATCAGAATCTTCAGAATTTCTCCCTACTACAATAAATAAAAAGCATTTTAAATTATTGTTAACAAAATAAAATTTATTCTTAAGAAATTCATTCCAACAAAACAAAATAGCAATTCAATTATAAAAAGAGGTGGTTTTCCTCCAGTATCTCTGTGAACGAAAAAGTTATTAGTCTTAAAAGTAATAAAATAATTTATATCTTACTTTATTGTTTACTTCTTTTCTCACAAAGCCTTTTAATCTACATGTGATTTTGCGAAATATATCTTGCGCATCTATCCCTTGTTGTACACCAAATCTCTCCACGCAAAATTCGAAACTCACTTCACTCACAAGAACGCAACACTAAACACATATGAAGAATATCCAGTTACACTGTTAATCCACACTTTTTCCAACAAATAAAAAGGAAAAAGTTGATAAAATAAAAAGAACGGTAATTTTACCAAAAATTGTGTCCAGTAGTTGTCCACTGTTTTTCCAATCAAGGAAAGAGTATGGAGATTTCTTTTGATAAAGGGAAGATTTCAATTTCTACTTTTTCTGCAATATGTCCAAATTTTCTCCATATGTTTTCATATACGAAATTCTTGAGAAAAATAAGGGACAAATCAAAGAACAGTTTTAAATATTGTCCAAAATTGTCCACTGCTTTTCCAATTCTTGTCTCATATAAAATTTCTATGGAAGTGTGCTAGATTTTCCTAGGAATGGTAAAATAGAGCAAGGTAAAACTTCGGAACAAGTAAAGACATCGTTCTGTGTTGGAATTTTTTGGATAAATATTGGAATCCCGTCCAATATTTTTGTAGTATAGTTTGGAAAATGTGAGGACATCGGAATTGTGGTTACTAGGAATATTTGATTAAATAATAAAAGAACGTATATTATGTAACTAACAGATATGTACATAAGTCGAACATTGGGCACAATTCTTGAATGGATCCGTCCGAAGTTTTAGAGGAGCAGATCATTGAGGTGACCTCCAACTTGTTCTGGCTACTACAAGATTGCACGAAGTGTAGCAAAACTCTCGAATGCAATGCTTTTTTTGCACAACAATATTTGCTTGCATATAGCTGTCTGGAATTCAAAATTTGCTGTACAACGGAGTGCTACTACATGAAGCAATTTATTTTTTCCATTATGAAAATCTGTAATAACAAGAGAACAAGATATGCCGTTCTCGAATAATTAAATCGCCATATTTGTGATGGTGACGTTACTCGAATAACAAAAAGTTTTCGTTTGGTCATATAAAATTTGGTGTTTAGTTGTGCACCAAGGTAGTCTGCAAGTCCAAAAGTCCAATATTTATTTTCGCACATTTAACGAGAAGCCCAGGATACATATAACTAAAGTGAGAGAGATAATGAATGACTTCCGGCCAGTTCATTTCTAGTCGATAACACCATATTAAGAAACCATGCAGAAAAATAATTAATGCAAAAGCAATATGGATTAATTCAAGCTCACCCCACCTAACGTATATAAATAACTAAAAACTTGGAGGAGACGGAAATCTATTTATTAAAATTAAGTACCGAAAACAGCTGCAGCTACACTACTAATATCTGACTTTTATAACACGTCGATTGTTAACTTTTATTAGGTGTATTCAATAAAGTCGAAAAAAGTTCAGAACAGCCCAGAGCAGAGCAGAGAAAGGGAGATCACCTGTTAAATTAAAAGTAGAGCAAAAAACAGCAGAAAGGAGCAGGATGCTCATGAAACACCCTTTTCTGAATTTTTCTGAGATCAGTCACAAAAAAAACACAATTGTTTAAATTAATGCCAGATTAATGTAAAGAAACCTTTTTGTTTTTTTTTTTTAAATACAATTATTTGAATCACACAATTTACAGTTGTAAATGCCTGCTCTAAGTTACTCTTTTGAAAAAGTTAGAGCAGAAAATCTTGCTCTATATCACTCTAGTGCACTTTAGAGCAAACTCATTAAACTTAGTTCAGTTCATTTTAAAGTAGGTACTTTAAGTGTTCTGAATTCATTAAATACTTCTGCTCTAGAGTAACCTAGAGCAGCGCAAATTAAACAGACCTATTAACACTAGATTGCCGGAGCGAGTCAATTTGACTCATTTACGATTTTATTGCTATATACACATACATATATAGAAGAGCTTAAATATATGTTGATTTTTAATAGAATTATGAAATGCATACAAATACTAACTCCTTCCCCTCCCCAATCATTAATTCTAAAAATCTATATGTGCTATACCTATTTTGATGGATGTGAATCAAATTGACCAATTAAATATTTTTAAAGTCTTACACCCATGTAACTTATTTCTTGTGCCTATAAAGCTTTTGTAATCAATCTAACATCCTAGACAGACTGTCTCCAAAACGACTTAATTTTTAATTAAACGGAGTCAAATGTGCAGAGTGACCCACAAATGAAGTCCATCAAGAACTGATTTGAAACATTTCGCTTCGTTTTCAAATGGATCAAATTTTACTTCATTTACTGCAATTGTAGTAAAAGTTCCACCTACATTCATTAAAATGAACTAAATTTATTTGAAAGTGGAAAGTTTTCCCAATAAGGTTAGCAGTGACAGGCATCAGCTGATCATAAAAGAAATTTTTGTTTTTGGTCTCTTTCAACAACAAAAATTGTCTTCTACTAAATGCTTTGCAACTACAGAAAATACTCGCAAATTTTCTTGATAGCATTTAAATAAATTATTGAACTCTGCCATGATCTTTGCTCACATATGAGGAACTGTCAATGACATTCCAAATGAAATAAATTTCGTGCATAGTCTGTCACCTCTTCATTTCATTGAAATGACTAAATTTCATATTAAATCATTATGGGCACAGTCTGTATAGAGTATAAGGCGAGAGTTTTCATGTTCAAACTGGCTGCAGAGTTAAGTCGTAATATATACAGAATATTGTAAAACGGTTGAATTGTCAAGTTCAAGTATTATACTGTTACGAGCGTGGCGTTTGTTCGTTATTTAAAACACTATATTCCAGATATCATTAACAAGCTCTTCTGTTATTTAATTTTATAACATTTACAAACAATTATCAAATCAACTCTTTATAGTTATCGCTAGTACTGTACTTCTAATTATCGCAATCCAAATAGTTTACTTCGTCCACTTCACTGTCTGAAATAAGACTCGCCTTCTGGATGTGAGTAGGGTCGTATTTATACTCTACAAATTATCCTAGAACCTTCCTGAAAATTCCGTTCTACGAACCCAAAGTTTCCTAGGATGTCACTAACCTGAAGTTGTTTCCATTTCCAATAGATGTCGCGTATTTCATTTTGTTGCTCTTCAAGCTAGAACAAAGTTTCGATACGAAAAATTTGAATAGGTTGAAGTTGGCTACAGTTTTGTAAGAATCACTTAATATTCTATTATATAAAAAATTCGTTGCGTTCACATATCCCACAACCAATAGACATTTCTTACAAAAAAAAATCAAATCAAAATCAAATCAAAATTTTTTTATAAAACACCAAGTCACAATTGATTGTAGATTTTGAAAAAGGATGAAATGCAGACGACCCACTTTGTAGACAGTAGCCGTCAATAAGTGCACGAAGTGAATGTAGTTTGAAAATTATTAAAACCAGGTTGACAGTAATATTTCATAAGCCAAATCGTCTACGGCACGCACCTGTCAAGCAGCACCCAGATCTAATGCATGACATTTTGACATTTCATTTGATGAGAGCAAACAATCGAAATCGAAACCTAGTTAAATGCTATTGCGCCATGATCAGACCATTTTAAGTAACCACTGCGTTGGGAGGATGTTGATGGATAATAATTGACCGCGTAAATAATCGTGGGAGCGAAAATTATAAATAAATTTGAAAAATTTCCTCGATCTGCATGCCAAATGTCAGGCCAATGTTAATTGCATAGTCACTTTTGGGAATGGCTAAATTAACTAACTTGTCTTGAATAGTGTATTTTGGCTCACAATTCAATTCATTGGGCGCTCTTTGTTCAGAATCGCATAAATCACTTCGCATACCCGGCGAGACCGCCCAATCGCAACCGTTTTTAGCTGTGATAATTGTGGGAAACATTTATGTTAGAGAAGAAAAGGAAAGCGCCTCACAGCAATTTAACTGTGATAATTGTTATTCTTTAAAAGAAGTTTCCACGAGCGAGGTGACCTAATTTTTAATCAGCCCGGAAATGTAAGGTTGCATGTAGCAATTTAAGGCATCTATGGGAAATTGCTTTCATGGTGCATGGTGCAAACTGTAGCTGCGCTCTACTGTAGCATAATATGACGAGGGAAAATTTTCCATGTCTTCTGTGAAAAGTGAATTTTCAACAATATTTTCGCTGCTGAAGATTACGATAGAGTGTGAGAGAGAGAGGGGGGATGAGGAGGAGAGAGACCGGTAATCAGCGAAAACTTATATTTCCTCCTCAAGTGGCATTTCTCTGATGGAAGTGTTCATGTATTGGATATTAGCACGCATCGTGCATCTAAGGTGTTTACCTTATCGAAAGGTGATCGTCGTTTATCAGCTAATCTTGTTCAATCCATACCGAGGATAACTATGTGCAACTTTGTTGCGGGACCTCGAGCAAAAAGTACTCTTACGGCAGCAGCTCCATCAGGTATCTAACATGATTGTCATCGGTGTGCGGAGATTGTCGTCGAACAGGAAAAATCTACTGAAAATATTGGAAAGGCGCCATCGCTATAAGAAGTTTTATAATTTTCAATATTTTCTTCTGGATTTGAATCGGTTAATTTATGCTATGATTGTAGACTCATTTAGCATTTTACAACCCGCAGGGGATTTGGTCGTAAGAAGATTACACTTTCGTTTTCATACTTATGCATATTTTTTATATAATACCAATTCCTGTTCATCTGTCTTTCATGGAGCATTAAGGCCTGAACGTGATGCGTGCACTTTCAGCTAACTCCAAAAGTGAATCAGTTAGTTGTATTTTGCTAAGAGTAGCCTTCTTTACGTATGTGGCTAACTATATCATGTTCTGAGGTATCGAGTATTTTTCCAATAACAATACATGTAAATAATTCTGGCTAACAACCATGTTTGGGCTGTAAAGGACTTATGTGAAAGTTTACTCAATAACTGTCGACCAAGAATGTGCGGACTGAAGAGAGATAGATTATCGAGTGTAGCAAACAGTTTAAAAATATAAAAAAAATATAAAACCAGTGAAAGCCCAACTGGTTGAATTAACTAAGGACAGTGTAATGCCACTTTCTTCTCGCCGCTGTGGGTAATAAAATTCAGTTCTTGCGACGCCTTGAAAAAGAATTATACTGCATGAGAACACTAATCGTACTCGTAGCCCATTAACAACCCTGTAGTAACCGTAGGCTAGTAACAGCCCCCGTAGATATCCTTGCTTTCCCTGTACATAGGTAGAATGTGTTTGTTTATTGCACTGAGTAAGTAATGAAAGTTAGGTAGATTTTCTTCTACATTAGTTTTGGGATAAGAAGTATTCCCTTTTCCTCGTTTCGTCGAATTGCTACCTGGTAATAAGGAAATGTAATTAGTTTGGCTATGGCAAGATGTCCAAGAATCTTCGAAATTAGATTATCGTTGGGCACGGCGGCGAGTTGATGCTAGCATTTGATCATGAATTCAATAATTTCAAGTAAATATAAAATTACCTTATTTTTACACTAGTAATATCATAGAAATTCAGTAGAAGACCTTAATGTTTGATATTTTTGAGTAATAATTTTCTAGGTTAACCGACATAAGTAGGTATGTACTCCTTAAAATCCACACATTGCAGTGAAGCTAGAGATGAATAATCAGGAAATAGTAAGTACAAGATACTACATTACAACCATAGAGTGTACCATACTAAAAAAAAATATTTAGTCTAAAGTCAATATTTTTTACTTTTACTCGAAAACTTACCAGTACCAGCAAAAATATTGGTAATGTCCAGTGCCAGTACTTCCCAGTACTTCTGATTATGTACTTTACTGGTAATTTACTGGTGCTTACTTGTAATTACTGGTTTTTAAAAATGGATACTAAATTTACAAAAACAGTAATTACAAGAAGTACCAGAAATTTTCTAGTTTACTATAATTATTAAGACGCATAAATGGTGTACACAAAAATATTTTATTAAGCCAATGAATTCCATTTCACATAATCATATGTAGCCTACATAGCAGTCTTTCAAATCCGTCTCGTATACCAAATTCTCATTATTTTCTTCCATATACTCTAATAATAAATACTCCAACTTTGTTTTATGTTGAAAAAAGTCCTCATAATAAGCATTAGGTGTTTGTCTTCCACAAGTAATTTTCACTACGCGCTATAAATGGAGTGTTGTAGTGGCGAGTACTTGGAAGTACTGGTAAGTACTAGAAACTACTGGTACACACCAGTACCAGTTTCCGTACTGGTACTCAAAGCATTTTAAGTACCAGTAAAAAATACTCACCTTTACTGGTAAATTTATGTTCAGAATAAGTACTGATACTGGAACATATAAAGAGTAACAATTTACTTGAATATCATACAACTCTGATTACAAAATACTTTATTTCCAATTACCGCACATTAATAAAAACACAAATTTTTTAATCTCACTAATGCAATTTAAATACTGTTATTAAAATATTGTTACATTCAATGAAGTAAGGAAATGCTTAACTTTCAAAAGTAAGAAGAAGAGCGGCAAGAGCACATTGGAAATGTGAGTCCTAAGTAACTCACTAGCCAGCTTTAACACAGAGTACATATTTAACTTTGATGTGATAGAATATTGTTACTTATAAGCAATACTAATAGTAGAACTCGCTGTTTTAGTTAGTTAAACTTAAAACCCTTAAATAGCAAGTGTGCATTTTATTTCGTGTGAACATTGAATTTATGGGTAGGGAATTTAATGAGAAAATTTTATTTTAAAAATATTTTTTTTTTGCATGATCGCATTGATCGCGATACGCACATTTAATTGTAGTAGAAAAGTTTCTGAGGTGTATTTTATGACGCAAAGCCGGGGGCGCAAAGATATTAACATCTGAACACATACAAAATCTGTATATTTTTAATTGCTTTTTTTTTAATAATTGGAAATTAACAAAATATTATACCTGTTACAATTTTTTATTTTAAACAATTCATTAGGTAGTCTCAAAATAGTCCAGAAGTATAGGTGAAAGTGGACTTGAAATCAAAGCGATGTTTTCCAAAAAATAATAGATTCAAATAAAATTGCATGGAATCTTCGATTTATTTATTAAACACAGGAAAACCTCCTTTTTTTTAATATCAATTCAAAAAATGATCAAGTTAATCCAAATTATCTTAATATTAAATATAAACGTTATCTAATTTCAAGAAAGATGAAGTTTTCAAAATTTATTTAAATTTACTAAAAACTATCAAATTCTTCACGTATACAATTTAGAAAAAGTTTTCTGAATTTAATCAATGATTTATTAAATATTTCTTTCTTTATTTCCTTTCTGCATGAAAATGTAATAAAAATTTAAGCTTAAATGTTGGAATCAATCATTATTTCGTTGAACTCAATAACATCACACAAATAAATGTTTATTAAATTTCAGGAAGCATTTCCTTAATTTCAATAAATAAATAACAATTGTTTTGCTGTTGGGATAAAATCAAACGGTTAATTTATAGTTATAACAACACAAATTTAAAAGTTATACTGTTCTTCTTGGTACTTGGGAAAAATAATTGTTCTTTAAATATATTGTGTGTGTTTTGTGTGGCAAGTGTAACGAGATTTTGAAAAAATACCTTTTTTTGCTTTAGATAATCATATCTGCATGATGTATAAAGATTCTGTCATGAAAAGCTATTCTTGATAAAAAACACACCTGCCTAAAGCAAACTAATACAGGTGTTATACTAATAAGATACATTTTGTGTTTCTTAACCATTATGGAATACATTTAAGCAAAACTAAAGTTCAATTTATTGCCAAAATAAGATAACTATAGACATTTTATTTATTTATATTAATATTTCAATTTTTAATTCAGGTAAATAGGTTGCTTGAATCTGAAATAAAAGTTTTGTAAATATAAGAAAGATAACAACAATAAGAATTTTCAGTATCTCTAGTTTTGTTATTTTAATGCTAAAACTAAGAAAATATGACCTCTTGCATTTAGTTTAATTTACTTGATAATGATACAAGCAATCAAAAGTTGAATCAACAATATGTTTTCTAGATAATAATAAAAATTTACTTAGTACAAAATCAACAGGTTTTTACTTGATATTTATCAGCATTTTCTTAGTATCAGTAGTTTTTTCTTTCCGTGTAATATTTTGTTAGAAAGAGATATTTCATATATATTTCGATGGATCAATTTTAAAAATTTTAGAATCTGCTGTACAACACATACGAAACGAAAATAAATTAAAAATAAATTACATATATTAAAAAAACTTTTAAAACAAATAACTTTCGTAAATAAATTACACTGAAAAGTAAGAATATTTTCTTTTGCTTTCTCAGTGGTATACACAAGAAACGTTTTATTGCAAAATATGAAATGCTAAAACTCAAATTAGATCTTAAAAGTTTGGGCATGAGTAGCAGTTAGAAATTTGTGATTATAGTTATGGATGCCCAAAATTTTAAGATTTAATCTGAGCTCTAGCATTTTTTATTTTGCAATGAAATTTTTCTTGTATACGAGTATATAACTGAGAAAGAAAAACATAATCTTTTTAAGTTTTAATGCATTTTATTTACGAAAGTTATTTATTTAAAAGTTTTTTAATACCTTATATATTCTACTTTCTAGTCATAACTTCTATACATTCTCTCACTCTGCACTATCCACTCTCCACTCTCGACTTTCCAGTCTCTACTTTCCACTCTCGACTCCCCACTCCCTTTCTCCTTCTCTCTCATCACAAAAAACCATGTAAATCCATCCATGTTTACTACAGGCCCGAAGTTATTCAATCAGGGGCTAGCGAGTAGATAAAATTATTGAAAAATGATGCTATTTAAGAGCACTTAGAAAAAGCTTTAATTTGGTATCATATACTGCCCAAATTGGACAACGCCACGGGGTTTAGTTAGTACTCGCCCCCAAAAACGTAAAAAAAGTACACCATTCACACATTCTAAATCAACAAACCACATGCAAATCCATCCACGTTTACGACTCTAAAGCTCTTTTGTCACGAACGGCACTCTCAGGGGCTCAGGCACAAAGTTTTTTAGTCAGAGGTTAGTGTGTAGTTTAAAGTTATTTAATAAAAAAGAAAAAATGCTTTATTCTATCACACAATCATTTTTAGGGCGGCCCAAACAACAAAATTGAGTAACTCGAAAAACAAATGAAAATTGGAGAATGAAAATGATAAAACAAAAAAAAAACAAAATTAAAAAAAAATTGAATTTTTTTTTCTATATTTTTTCCGTTCTCCTCACTTGTTTTTCGAATCACTCAATTTTGTTGTTTGAGACCTGTTGATGAGTCGAACCAAGACTTGAAACCCTCCCGCCCTAAATAAAATGATTGTGATAGAATAAATCTTTTTTTCCTTTTTTTGATTTTCGTTTGTACCGGAGAATTCCAGAAATGATTACTTGAACAGATATAAGTGTTACCCGGTAAAAAAATTATAAAATGGATTCATTATTAAATAAATTGAAATTTTATCATTTGCAGAAACATGTTTTTACTTTTCAGAATTGATAACCAAAGAAAAGCATCGCTTTTAACATACTATAGTATTTTTCTAATAATCTTCTTCTTTGCTCTTCAGAAAGATAAAGCATATTTAATTTTTGTGTACAAAGTGACCATCAAATCAAAAAATTACTTATGAAGACTAGCTTTCGCGTGGTAACTATGTATTAGTATATTATAAACAGGTATGTCCTAAGTAAATGCTAGGACATTGATAAAACGGAATTCCGTAAATCCTTTTCCTATTTAAAAGTGATTAGAATGGAGACAAACAATTATTCCCTTTGTGTTTACATGTGGTGATACCTACGGTGATCAAATGGAAGGAATATCATACAGGAAAGGTGATAAACCAAATTTCGCGTAATAAATTCTGGTTGTGTTTGTAAATTGTATTTTTTTTAGATAAAGAGCTCAGCACAGGCTTACAGAAGTGATAAATCCAGAGTGGGGCAGTTATAAATTTCTATATTATTGGAAAAAGGACCTTAATTCGGTGACAAGAAAGTTTTAATTTTTATTAATTTCGTTAAAAAAAGGACCCACTGTTGAGAAAATAATCAAAATTTATTTGGATATTCAATCACGAGTAGAGGGAAGTATCCTAAAAAATTATCGCAAATTGAAAGGTCTCCCCCACAGAAAAAATATTTGAAAGCTGTCACTATTTTTCCCCTTATGCTCTTTCACAAATCAAAAGAAAATTTGACATTGGAGCTCGAATTTGACAATAGAGCTTACCTAGCATCTGACTTTTTCTGACGTATTATGTCCTTCTGTTGAAAAGTTACGTTCATGTAGGCGAATTTTACATCAAAATATTAACACAACTGTTTTCAGAACATCCATATAGATGGCACTTACGTCAAGTGGATACATTTTACTATAGATATCACAAAAACTAGATGTCGCATGTAATATCAGAGCAGCAAAGTATACAAATTTTATATGGCTGCTTGGGACATTCCGCAATGGACCACAACATTTGAAATGATGGATAGGTACGTCGAGTGATTCATATTTCCTCGCATCTGCCGGTTAAGGACGTCGATCAAGTGAATACAAAACTGCTGTTAAAACAACAGTTACTCTCGGTATATACTAAAACATACTGTGGTACATTCCTGAATGAACAATCCATTTTACGATCTGTATTCTCTGCTCTGGTATACCATGCGGTATATAGTTCGTATGCCATCCATTCCATTTTATCCAAAAGGAATATCATCTGGGGTTATGGTTAGTGTTGATTAGGTAATTTTTTTTTTTTTTTCTTTTTAACAATATATCAGGACCGATTATTTTTACGTCGAATATTTGTTTAGGGATGAGGTTGATAATCCAATTAAAGGACCATCCTAATATGATGCCATTGAAAATTGCTGATATCTATGATTTTGTTTTCAATGGACAAGATTCAATAATCGATCCGATTTTTTGTTTTGTTTATTCAAATCACTTGTAATATAAAAAAAAATCAATTTTTTTTTTAAATATTTTAGATAATATTTTTGGCCACTGCAATACGATGTCTCAAAAAAAATAGTGCCTGATGGTGGAAGGTCCTACCACTTCTCTAAAAATTGTCTGAATCAAAAAACACAAAAGATTATTAATATAGAAAACGACCAAAGCGGTTGAATTTTTTTTCCATCAAAATTAATAAAATGGCGGCTATTTTAAAATTTAATGCGGAGCTTAAGGCAGAAAAACATCCAAGCAATCCTCAAGCCTGGCCATTCTCAGGCTTCCTCGCAGCTCGCCTCAATGCTTGCCTCAGAGAATTGAAAACAAAATGATACCGCCGGGCTCGGTGCTGTCATTGTAATTTTGATAATTGACAGAAGTAGGCCTGAAAGAGAAAAATTTCCAACATTGAGCAAAGCGTACCTTGTGGCTAGACCTTGCGGACAGCTGCTGGCTTGGTTTTGTGTTGCTTCATTTGACAAGGAAGCCTCGAGGCCTGGATGTGTTTCTGCTTTTTCTGCTATTAGCTTTTTCTAGACAGTTTTTCGTTAAAAAATATATGAAATTTTCAAATAAAAAAACTTCCATGCCGCTCTAAACGTGAAGAATGTTGTGTCAAAATTTAAGACAAATAACTCGAAAATTCTTCTTTTTAAAGCTTCCACCATGTTGAAAAATCAAGTTTCGAGAAAACGTGTTTTAAGTTTCGAGTATGAAATTTTCATATAAACTGTGTACTTACGATCAATAACCGATTCCAGGTCCGTACAAAATTCTTTCGGCTTTTCAAATTGCTTATTGTCAGAAGAAATCTCATTCCTATGTGTTTCCCTTTATGATTTTATACACTTGATTCATTTTAATTGAATTGAATTCAGCAATAAGTTGCCTGGTAGCACGCAGCTAGTTTCCTTTTTTAAAGAAAGCCTGTAGCGACCGAACCGAAGTATCTTGAATTTCACGATCAAAATTTAACCATGTTTATGGAACTCCATGATTTACCAGTTTTGGGCGTAACCACCCACTTTTGTAATCAGATTAGTAATCATGATTACCCATCATTAATTAATCACGATTACATTGAGTAATCTTGGGTAAAATGTAATTAAACAATTTGTGATCGTAAGAATTTTTATTATAGCAAAATTTTGTGATTAACACATGGATTTGGATTCATGTTTATTGATTGAAAATTAATTAATCATATAATATTATAAGCTGAAATGATTTATTCTTCTTCTCGATGTTCACATTTACATACTATTAAAATTTACATAAGTTCGATTTCAAGACAGCTCTTTTTTCGAACATTTCATCCGAAAATGTATGCAATTATTACAGTCTGCCTTTTCATAGACATCAGATATAAAAACATAAGTTTATGTGATACACTATCGATGTCAATAAAATATTACGGAAGAAAAATAAAAAAATGTTTGTTTGCTTTAACTTACAATTTTAAAATCTATAGGAAATTCTCATTTGTAATCCAAAAATTGAAAATGATTACGATTACAATTGATCAATCATTTATCGCCTTCTGATTAATAATATTAATCTGTAATCATGATTACAAATTACAGATTGTAATAGTAATCATTAATAATTAATTAGATTACATTTTGTCCTAGGCTGATGCATGCTCACTGTAAGGTGAGCTACCTACATGGTAGTTTGGTTTACATGGACATGATATTACTGAAAGATTTTCTCTTTGATCGGAAAGAAAATAAGTTAAAAAGTTATAATTGGTGTTTGTATTGTTGCATGGAAATAAATACCAAGTAGGCGTTGCCCGATTTAATTCATTTTTGATATTGTATTTACTATTTGCGGTGTACAAAATTTCAGCTCTCTACTTTAACACGTTCTCAAGCAGTTATAATTAAAAACGAAAGATGTTATATTTCTGAAATGTGTCTGCAGTAATTTCTTAATGCTTAAATTGCCATTTTAATGAACAGTTTCCACCACTGTATGTACACACATACATATGTACGAGGACCTGAATTCTGAATTCCATTCCATACATACAGAGTAAGTGTATTTAAAATGATACCAGTACGTTTCGCTCCCCTCACTGCAAACGTACCGTGTAATTGCTGCTAAGGTGGTCAATATAGTTAAATTCTTCAGTTAAAAGTGATATTTATCCCGTAATTGAAGGCATTACGACAACTAAGAAGCAGACGGAAAAATAAGCACTTCCACCTACGATTCATAGTAGAAATGAATGCAGACACCTGCTCCGTTTAATTAAACGACCAACGGAGAATAATTCATGGTAATGCAATCGTACAGCGAGCAGCAAGAGCCCTGCTATAAATTCAAACAGAAAGTCTCGATCACCTTTCTTTGGTAGGAGACTGAAGAAAAAAGCGAAATTCTTTCGAATGTTATCTTTTCGTTAACAAACCTGAAAACATCGACAAGTGATAGAAGTTTTACTAGTGTCCGGGAGCTGTGTTACATGGCTTGTCATGAGGACTGCATCCACTGCTAAGAATCTAAAAATTAACCAGAAACGCCTCGTTTTTCTCTGCAAAGCGGCAAGTGAACGGACGGACAAGTCAAGTCTATAGCAGCATTGCAGCACTCATAGTTCCGAAGATATCTTAGGGAATTAAATGCATTTCACTTGATCCGTGTGGACAATGATTCCGTCTTATCGATTGTCTTGTCATTAGGAGTAATACACTTGGGCAGTTTTACCTTTTACCACCAAACTCTGAAAACACCAAGCCATCGATTGGGAAAGACGGTGCGGTAAGGAAGTAGAGGAAACGGTAAAATCGTGCATATCGTGCATTTATGAGGTTCCTGTTTCACGGCCTCATGCTGGTCAAAATTATTATTAAAAAACAAAAACAAGTGATTAGAAATGCTAGCAATGTTTTTGTTCAATTAATTATTTTTCTTGCATTTCTATCCATTAATGGTTCAAAGAAATTCTCATTTACACCCACAAGATATTTCGATCACGATACAAGAGGGAATCACCTGCACAGAAAAGATGTTTAAACAGAAAATTTTCTGTTCCCAATTGAATCATTTTCCTGCATCACGTTTTTGATTACAATAAATTTCATCAGGTATTATGCTAGCAAATATGTATGTACGAAAAAAGAGATCGTAGTCCTCTCACTTGATTAACTCAAGTCACTCAATGAACTAGGACTTGTTTATCAGCCGTGAAGATCGATCGGCTAGCAGTGATTAGATCACCTTTAGATTGAACGTAAACGGTGCGCGGTTTTAAGAAATTGTAATTTTTTTTCTCAGTCCTCAGAAATCTACATGAAAAATATAGGGGGTGGCATTGGAAATGTAAAAGCACTAATCCAACTCATACTCGGCATTGGCACTTGTCGCATTGATTTGTTATGATCATGCTGCGCTTGCTGTGCTGGGCCGATGGAGCCGGCGCAATGGAGATGGAATGGAATGGAGGCGCGCAGATATATATGTATAATAAAACCGCAAATTAGAAGTAAATCGAATGAAGGTGTTCTTGTATTGCGCTCCAGGAAGAGACACCGATCGTGACTTTTGTTTTCCAAATGCAACAGATATCGCGCATTTATTAAATTGAATTTATTATGTTGGTATGCATGTAAAATGAAGGGGAGACAGCTGGTATTTCTTTGCGCATTTAAATGAATTTTGAAATTTATTTGAGTTGTTAACAACTATCACTTTCTAGTAAATATTTAGATTTTCTTAACTCAATTAGGATTGTGGGATTTTAGACATGCTATGATGCTTAACTAAAAATTAGAATGTAAGTTGAATTAAGTTGTTATTGCAGGAAACAAAATTGGCTATTCTCCTTTTTTACCAATTAATAGTAGTTCAAAAGTGACATTGTGCATAATCGGGAGAGCATCTCAGACGAATGTGTTTTCATATCCTGCATAAATATTTGAATATGAAAATAGAGATGAGTTGAGTTGATTCAAAGAGTTGGCTCTTATTAGTCAGCCACCTGAGCCGACTCTTCATTTTATGATGAGTCGGCTCAGGTGGCTGACTAATGAGAGCCGACTCTTTGAGTCAGTTGACTCGCGGCTCTGTTTAGAAGCATTAATCGCTGAGGAGAGAAACGTCATGACGAATTTTTGCTCCAGTCTTAGTTAAAAAAAACTCAAGAGCTATATCAAAATATGACGACAGCACAGGGTACTGGCACTGTACAGCCTATCCGCAACAATATGTACGTGTTGCGTTTGCTAACAGTTGACCACAAATGGAATTGCACGACCATTTCGAAGAAATATTTCGACAAGCTCATTCGAAATTCAAGGAATTTTACCAGCGTTGCGTAACCGTTGACGAAACATTGATCCTCTATTACACTCGTGAGATAAAAGAGCAATGAAAACAATGGTTTTCTCCTAGCTGAAATGGTTCTAATTCACATAGAATAATCTACATGGAAAATGAAAAAACGATCATAGAACAAAATTGTCGAATTTGCGTTACGAACTGTTCCTCATGCACTTTTTTCTCTTCAAATTTCCCATCCTTTCGTTCCAAATATGAAGAAAGGATCAAACTAGGAGAATATCGCCGAAACTCCTGAATTGAGTTCGAGAAATTTTATTTTTTGTAAACATAACAAAGTTGAAAACCCATTGGGTAAAATTTGTATCAATCTAAAAGGAAACTATGTCCATATCAAAAGAGAGTGGAAGTATTTTCTTTGAAGTTTATTTTGTGGTCTTCCTGGCGATTCATGTTTTATATGCACGCACGATACAATATGATCTTTTATTTTACTTTGTATTCGTGGAAACCAGTACTTATATAGTTGTATATTAGAAAACCCAATAAGCATTTTATTCTTCAACTCCTTCTATTATCATGGGATGAATGTATATTATTCTTCCCATTACTAATTGGGAAACTACGCATTTTGTTTCTCTTCCTCATTATTCGCGACAGATCGTTCCAGAATTTACACAAATATACCTACATAATTCAAAGTTTAGTTTCCAGATTCACACTTATTAACCAGTCTACTACTGGATATTTGAACAGCAGCTCCGATTAGTTACTTTAAAAAAAAAAGTATAATAATTAACTTAACGTTTATGCAACACGCTTTTCAAATTAACTTCATCTTTTGAAACTATCTTTTCAACTATAAAGTCAGGCTTGCAAAAGCACATAGACTTTCTGTAGTTCCAATACACTCCTCTATGCATAATTGCTTCCACTAAAAACACTTTTGTAAACGCTCTCGGCAATCCTGATATATGTGCACATCTTTCATAAGTTATTGATCTCATCACAATTGTAAAAAAGCCAGTTTGAAATTTCACTCCCGATAAAGAAAACATTGCGAAATTGGTGATTGATAGCTATTAGTGTGGTCATAAAATTAACGACATACTACATAATGTATACCTATGCTGGTGAGGTCTTGACGGAAAAACAAGATCATTGATAGCCGCTGGCGTACCATCGAAAGTAAAAACTGCTCTAATGACTGCTGTAGTTGATACCAAGAGTTGATAAAAAAAAAAAAAAAACTCAAGTCAGTAATCCAATATTCATTGAGCAAAAATGCGAATTAATAGGTTCCTTTTTCTGTCTGTCATTGCGGCAGCAGTTAATTACTTGCCAAGATTGCAATGAGATCAAAAATTCAATTCCCTTTTTTTTTTTTTTAGAAAATACTAATTACTGCCATCTCGGAAGAGATCGTTATTAATATTATCTTAATGATTGACCCGCGGAGATACTCAAAATTGAAATTAATGAAGTGAAATGCTTTCAAGAAAGATCTGATCTGATCTATAGCCCGTATGAGGATCAATATTAGTTGACGGCCCCTGTAAAAGTGGAAAGGAACTACCCTTCGGCCATCATAATGTCAATCACACAAATTCAAAGTGATGGCATCGTGATCATTAGATGGTCACCGATACTAGCTTTTCTAATAAGGCAGCTGGGCCAAAGACTGTGGAATGGCTTTCACCAACAAACATCTTCTTTACGGATAAACTTGTCAGTTTTAAAATTTTAGGGGCCAAAATGGAAATACGTTTTAAGTTCTATTAGAAATTGAGCTAATACAAATTTAATACACCTCGATCAATGGTCATTACTCGTGTTGCGATCATTGAAAGCAGACTGAATCGTGGGTTTTCTTTCTTGAGTCCGACAATGAAATGGTGTGCTCTTTGAAATGTACTAAACTGGTGAGTTCGCTATTATAATGGCAGCAAAAACCCAGCTGCTCCAATAGTTCTAAATTGACTTAGGAGAATTGTACGGATACATCGGATCGACCCTCTACGATGGATACTTAATTACCGGTCAAGTATCAGAGATGAAACAACTGTACCGGCGCTAGCATAGCTTTAAAGCCTCCAGAATTGATCCCTGTGGTACCCCAGAGGAGAGAGAGTAATAGCTTTAAAGAGTGAGTCTTCAACTTGACCCTTTGAGCACGGCCAGTAAGAAAGTTTGTTTTTTGTTAAGTAACAGTTATGTACTTAAATTAAAAAACCTGACTAGTTCCAAAGTTTAATGCTATGGTTTACACTTCATTAATAAGAATAATTGTATAATCTAAATAAAAAAGCCTTGATTCCTCTATGAATAACACCAGACCCATTATTGCGCTCATCTCTCTAGCTACTAGGAAAAACAGGTCACTCAGAGACATTTTCAATGAACTAAAAAGCTTTTCTGTAAAAATCAATTTGGAAATGATTTTCGATCGAGAGAGAGGAACGCTTTTATGAACATGGCAGCTATATTAATTACATTTTGCATCGGCAATTGGCTTCGACCTTTTTAATTGCAGTTAGAAATTAAACCTGGTTTGCTACATACAGATAATTTGAAAAGCATCTCTCACCCTGAACTGCAGTACTTAGAAATTGGAAATTAGGTTTTCGCATTTTAAGCCATCTAAAATAGACCAATACCAAGTTCTCTAGAGATTTTTCACTAAAACCAAGTTTTATAATGGCTGGCATCAATACGTCAAATTAAAATACGACGAATATAATACTCGCGTGTCTCGTGAGATATTTAATGATTTATTATTCAACCAACAGCAGGTGATTAATGCAGTCTTAGCTTTTTTTAGCTGTTCTTCGAAAGCACTAGAAATGTCCACTTTAATAGCATTCCAAATTATAGAGAAATTTTCAAATAGCAAAATGTAAACAGAATGTAAAGCTTACTGGAATGGGACTCCTGCTGCGCGCCTGGGAAACTAACATTCCACTGTTGAACTGAATTCAATTTTTTTTTATGTACGTGATACGCGATGTCACTATATTTCGATCAGTCCCCCCAGCTACCCTGTACCCACCTATGTAGGTAGATGTGAAAGAAGTTAAGCTTGCAGAAATCGAATTGGTCACGACTTCGGACTTTTCCATCTCAGGCGAAGACCGAGCGAGCATTCATTATGTGACATTGTCTGGCATTTTATCTTCTTCGCCAATAAGTTTGATGTCTCAAATCTCTTAAACCTTGGAAATCTCCTGCTTTTAGAAACGACACAAACTGGCAATGAAAAAAAACAAAACAAATCAAATGTGGAGTCTCAGAGGCTCTGACGGATGGTGATGGTGTGTGCCCCCAATATTATCGCTTAATATTGCGGGCAAAAGTGAATAAATTGATGCGACGATCTTCATTTTTCAGGCCGGATTTGTCAACAGTTTTGCTAAGAGTTATATTTTTCGAATTTATGAGCAGCAGCCAGCAGCACTGGTAAATGGCTGACATTAATATGCGACAGAGTTGTAGAAATGTCGTTATTCGACGATGATCAGCTTTTACTTGAGGAGACAGAATTGAATGCGAGATTTATCGTTTCAACAAGTTACGGAAGTTAAAGGTAATTGGAGTTAGTTAAAGACGACAAAGTCAATCTTTTAATTTAAAGAGTAAATTAAAAACAATTTTAAGCTTTCAAGTTTTTGCTACAAAGGTTTCAAAAAGATTTATGTACCGGACTACCTTATAGTTGAACTTTCTCTTCAATGAAATGGAAAAGGCGGTAGGTTATACATAGCAGCTTCACCCACACTTTTTACCAAGGGTGGTTACATTATATTTAGTTATTAGGAAATTCTTAAAGGGTTTTCTGTATATAATGGGACTCAGTGAACTGTAAGATAGTTACCTCCTGTAAAAACTAGTAAACTCAATTTAATGTTTTCTAGAAGATATTGTGTCGAAAATTAAGAGACGGGTTTCCGATATCCGTTACCAAATTACTATACCTACTTTATGACGTTATAAGTTCAAAATCATCTCAAATTCATTTCATTTTGTGATTAGACCCTTAACAAAAGCCAAAAACAAAGCTTTCTGTTTTTCTATTTGTTAACTTTATTCCTAGAATGGGGGACTATCCTATCGGAGAGCTGAGAATTCATGTGTGTCATAAAAGGGAATGCCCACTTTTCATACAACTTTAAGGCCCAACACCTCCAGACATGAAAGATGTGTTAAACGCTGCATTATGATACTCTGAACATATTTTATTAACAATGTTTATTTCAATTAAGCGGGGGAAAGCTTTGGCGATCGGATGTAGCTTGAGCGACTTTCTTGGGTGAAAAAGCGGACTTTTCTATTTCTCGTAATTGCGCGGAATTGGTGCGTCGTGGAAAATGACTTCTTTTGAGAAAAATGTTCACAACAGAGCACTGCAAAAATATATACGAAATGTAGTAACTGGGTTGTATGTAACCGAAGTGCATGAAAATGATTTTTCCGGCAGCAAAAGTGTCAAGGTCTTCTGAATCGAGAAAAAAAATCCATCAGCCAATAGTATTCGGCAACATATCCTATTGGAACAGTGCTGTCGTTTGTACTCCGATCGGAGTATTTATACTCCGAAACCTAATAGCGTACTCCGGTACTAGTTCTTTTACAAAAGTAAGTACTCCGAACATAGAATTGTAGAATTTTTGAAACTTTAATATTAATTGCTCCTTTTCTTTCTCATAAAATTTAAGTTTACCTTAAGATCTCGTTCCAATTCAAATCTGTTGAACATTTGTTTTCATGGATATGGAGGAATTAATTAATAAAAAACTACTTCAAAAACAAGAGTTACAGGAAATAACAAAACAATGTCATGATTTTTATATTATCTAATAGAAAGAAATATTACATCGAATAAATTTTAAGAACCCAGTACTAAAAGCAGTTGAAGGAATGAATCCCATTTGTTTAACTCCAAGCTTAATACCTTTAATAATACTTTTCCCAAACCTTATTGATCGAAATGAAATCGATGCGTTAGACGGAGAATGATGTGTTGTGTAAATACAGCAATTTATACCAAAGTCACTGTTATTTGAAGAATACTAGATTTTTAATGTAAAAATGCTAAAGTTGAAAAAATATTTTTTCCAATTTAGAAGAAGTTATTATTTGCCTTATGTGCCTTCCACATACACCGCAAGTGCGGAAAGAAGTTTTTCGACGGTCAATCTTATTAAAACTAAAATCAAAAGTTCTCTTGATGTAAAAAATTTACAAATTCCATAACGGTTATTGCAAAAAACTTTATTAATATTATAAGCAAAATAAGGACAAAAATTAGATTTGGTCTTAGACCAATTCTTACGATACCTAAGATGTGTGTAATTTCACACGGTATGAAAGTTTAATTGATAATGTGCTTTTCACATTTATTTCTAGAACGGCTCATCAGACAGTAAAAATGATTGTGTATAACCAATTTAATAGGATTCTATATTCTGAAGAACTTTTCAGTACGACAAAAATGTTTTCACAATATATGTAAAAAAAAACTACAATGTTCGTATGAAAATATCAAGAAAGGGCTCCCTGATTTAGTCTATTTTTAAAGATGTATTAACTATTTTTATGAAAACGCCGTGAACAAAATTTCAGCTCTCTCCGCTGACGAAATTCCTGTATGGCATCCCTACGAAGGAGTTATCCGACTTGCTCAATTTCGAACTTAAATCTTTTTTTTTTTTAATATTTCACGTGAAATATAAGTCGAGAATGCAGTTTTCATGAGGACAGACAGATGGCCGGACGGATAGACAGACGGACAGAGGGAAATGCAAAAACCAAAATAATATTTAAAATTATGAATGCGTATCTCACCCATTTTGCTCTACCAGCATTATTTCTGTGCGTTACAAAATAATGAGCAAGTTTATATGTCCTTTGGCATTTCATATCCCAGGGTTGAAAAACGCGCTACAACAACTGCTCTTTATTACGAAATAAACATTGATAACGGGATGTCCGTAATAATAGGAAATAAGTAGCGGACAGCATGCAAAAATAGTAATACCAACCAAGATTTTTTTATTGTACAAAGTTTAGAATGTCTCAAATAAGAAATGGGTTAATATATATGGCGAAATGGGTTAATATATTCCTAACCTTATATCTACAACGATTCAACTACATTAATCGAGGTTTACATGCTGTTCTCCATTGAAGAGTTCTATTCTCCATGTCCGAAGGAAGGTCTTCAACAGATCGTGACCAAATTTTGAAATTGAATTGGTTCAGAAATATTCGAAACATGAGGTAACTTCCAAAAAAAGAAATCAGTCAAACGAATAACCTCCTGTTTTTGTAGTCGGTAAAAAAAGGGATCAATGATTGTAATTACTTTTACTGGATTCTTGAAGATCCCATAAAAAACGAAGAACTTCTTTAGCTATAGATGATTAAATACGTTCGACGAAAAAAGGCAAGAAAAGTCTGTATTTCACCACTAAATTTTTTGTTTAGAGTTGATCTTTTTTATCATGCTTATTGCTTTGTCTTTGTTATTTTCAAGCGTAGTTTGTTTATTTTCCGAAAAAAGGCACCAAGAAATTTCTTTACATGGCACTCTCAGGGTTACATAGCTCCCCACTGATAATAAAACGAACAACTTCTAATAAAATTCTTATTTGAAAATTACTTACATTAAAAAGATTATAAAATTTTAATTTAATATGATCGGTTTTTATTTAGTCGTGTATTCCGTTTTTTCCGAAAGTACTTCGCTTTGACAGCAAATAATACTCTTGAAGATTTCTAAACGACAGCACTGTTTTGGAACCAATCTCAATGGGGTTTACCCCCTCCCAGCCCCTAAAAGTATGCAGAGAAAATTTTTCTTCTGCGAATTGTAGTTGTAGCTAGTCTAAAGTACGAAAAATTTAGGACCTCAGTTCGAATAAAAAAGAGAGATGTACTAAAAAAATGAGTATGAATGGGGATGGCTATTTAAGCCTCCGATCATAGAAGTGTGGATACTCAAACTTCTTATCAGGACAGACGGAATTCGATTCTGTACTAGATTTTCCAAAATATACTAGATCAAATTTTTGACCTTCCGGGCCTTCCCCGCTTAATTGAAATAAACATTGTTAATAAAATATATACATAGTATTATAATGCATCGTTTAAGACATCTCTAATGTGTGTTGATGTCGGGTCTAAAATGGGCATTCCTCTTTGGCACATTCCCCATAAAATTTATTGATCTTGATCTTTGAACTTATGTCATCATAAATGATATAAGCTTTTCGGAACCCTAGTGCTGCTAGAACCTTAGTCTGAAGTCATTTTCTGATATATAGTACTATCATTAAATCCAATTATTTTGAAAATCTAAAAACAGAAGAGGAGAATTGTTTTTTTTTTTTACATTTATGTATATCCTCCACATTTTTTTGCAAATGACCTTGTAGATCATGGTGGATGTGAATTTTATATTATAGGTACTGCAAAAAAAAAAAATTGCCTCCATGCCTACTTGACCTACATGCAATGAGACTCGAACAGCGGTAATCGTTATATCTTGTGACTAATCAGGAGATAAAAAATATCTATTTTCCTCGTCTTTTGATCCTCTCATCAATTTCTTTTTAATATCTTGAACAAAAATATCCCTCTTCAGCTGCAATACCAAATTTTATGTCTTTTCCTTTCAAGCGGAATACAATGTTAACGCTAACATATCTAGGGAAGAAAGAGGAGGACATGTAAAAGAAGTAAACTCTCTAAAATATAGAAAAGAAAGTATAAGGGCTACACAGATGGTGAAAGCTGTCTTCGAGCCTAGATTCTTGTTTTCCACCGCGAGACCTTTAATCTGATTGAAGAGGATAAGCCCTCTCCTCGGCAATAAGTTAGGAAAGAAAAAGGTATGATTCGGAATACGGTAGAAGGGAAATAGACTAGAATAGAAGATGATATATCGGCAGCTTTAATCACTCCTATCAATATATTACTAGAGGACGCACAAGCCTTAACGTTCGGTTTTATGCCTCTGACAAATAAGTATGGAGAAAATATATATAGAAGAAGAAGCTGTAAAAGATCTCTGCAGTAGACGTTTACAATCCACCTACTCTAAAGTTCTCCCGAAGACCGAAGTGAGTAACAATACCAGGGCTATGAAGAAAGGAAAGCTTTTCGAAAGCGGCTAAATAATAATGTTTTTTCAATGCTTAAAATATTTTTATGCTTTTTATTTAATGGGTCCATCTGGATTATGGAGTTGAGTACTAATGCATGCCACTCTTTAATATCTCAGTTTTCTATCGTACCTACTTGTTGTTGTCTGAAGATATTTTACAAAATATCCATCAACAAAGCCTACTGAGTTTTATCAGTAGGAAAGGAAGGTGGAAGTAGTGTATGTTGAACCCGGTACTTGAGATTTGGCACCATTCAACAGAAAAAGCATTTGATAAATTTTTCTTAAAAAAAAAAAAGGTATGCTTCCACCTTCTCACACCTTCTACAATTTCGGATCATTTATAGAATTTCATATACTCAGCTACAAATTCAATGACACAATCATCAGAGTTCACCATGAATGAAGTCTTATAGTAATGTGAATTCATTGTGGAAATAATAATAATGAGTTTCAATTTTCAAAGCAATCAACAGTTATATTTATCATCGTGTGGTGCAGCAGAGACCTTACGGAAGAGCCTAAGCACAGTATTGAAAAGGGAGCCAAACAAGAATAAATCATGATCACTTTTATAGTGCTTCTGTCGTTGGATATACAACACACAGTAGATCAATGCCGCAAGAACTAATCCGCTAAACTTACTGACCGAATTCAGATGATAGATCTCATTTCTTGACACTCGATCTCTGATTATATCTAACGATTTACGACTTCCAGACAACAACATATCATTGATCTCGAGACAACCGCAAATGGCACGATCAATTCATGACTGCGCGGCAATTCCCCATAGATTGAGTTTTCACGCGTATTTATCATCGCTTGTGCGCTATGCGACCTGGAAGCTGGACCAATATGACGTTCTGATGCTTTTCTTTGTCTTGTGTTAAACTTTCTCACTAATTTAACGTTATTAATTCATACATAGTTTTTAACTGTGCCTGAGAAACTATGTCATTTTTTGCCTGGAAAAATCAATCAAAAGAAACATAAATATGAGTTAAGGCCAATTTTCATTTCCATACGCAGCATGTATTTTGTCAAAGGGTTCCTGAATCGGCTTCGCTAATTTTTTAAATGGTCTCTGTCTAATGAAACAAAGCCATTTGGAGAATGTTTGCTTTTTAATGGTTTATCTATGTCGGCTTTCCTGTTGTGTCAATTAATGACTTGTTTACATCTATCGCAGCATACCTGTTATGAGACACACAAAGACAACACTTTTGAGTGCTAAATAAATACATATTCCCAAAAGGGTTAACTGAAATTTTGAAAACGTCTTTTGTTTGTTGTTTGTTGTTTGTTGTGAAAACTTCACAGGGGGGCAATAAGTTTTTTCAGTAAACCGCAAATTTGATGCCAAAGGCATGGAACAAGCATAGGAGGCGTTGTGTAGAAACAGAAAGGCGTGATTTGCATACATAAAGTGATGCAGATTGAATTCATTTTTTTCTTTCTGTCATTTATTACCGTCACTGTGGGCTGCTAAGGTAAACGATAACTAAAAGTGGACAAACAACACAGTAGGACTGGTTCTCAGGAATTTCGTTTTTATTTTTTTGTTCTACCTAAAAATATCTCGCAGATTACCTATAACATATTTCTCTTTTAACTGTTCGGCTACGTGGTTGGAATTTTTTATTTGGAATTAACATTCTTGACTAGGCGATGTTTGCTTATTACATGTTTTCCAACTTAATATCGCACGCCTATTCTTGGAAATGTATTTGGTCTTCTTTGTCAAATTTCAATAGACACTAGATTGTGACAATTTCCTGTTATTGTCAAAAGCAGTTTTTTGTCTTAGAATCATACATATAACTGTCACTACATGTATTTTTGCATTTATTTAACCAAGCCAAATAATAGATTACGGAAGTTTACGTCTTTACCGTATACAAGTGGAATATGCTAAAAATTATACCTGGAATTGATGAAATAATTTCAGTCGTAGGCTCAGAATTCTGGTACAACTCGAATCATCTCAGACTAACGGTATTGATGTAGGTCAAATGACTTAATAATACTAAGATATTTCTATAGCAATCATCAAAATTCTTTTGCGATTGTCGTACCCACATTAGATAGGTTTGTTTTGTCTAGATACTGTCTACATTTTCAAAAGCTCCAGCCAGCTCCACTACGGAAGGTGACAGTTGATTTTAATATTTGGTATCATATTCAACTTATTCAAAATAAATTCCACGGAAACTAAATCACCATCTGATCTGATCTTTTGTCGTAGCTTAGGCGTATATTTAGTCAAATTTAGTCATATTTTGACATTTCACCACAAATTTGTCGTTCTTTCATATTCACCATATTCTTTTTGATCAACCACAAAATAAACTAAAATGAATTTGCAATGAATAAACGTCAATATATACACATAAAAGCACGAAAATGTAGTCAACTACCTCTTCAGTGTTATTCTGATCTTTTGTCGTACTTTAATGTCAAAATATACGCCTAAATGAAATGAAGTTTTCTACTGATTTTTTCGTGTTTTTATTCAGTTCAGTAAGACTTGCATTACGTAAAATTAACTGAAAATGACACTTCACATGACAAATTTAAAATATTATTTCGAATTTAAGCACTTGTATTGCTCTAATTAGGTTTATACAAGATACATTTACCATTTTTGTCACAACCTCGGAAGCAGTTGATTAATTTGTCGAACTTTTAAGCGTGTACATATTCTGGCATTAATTCATTGCAAATTCATTTTAATTTATTTTGTAGTTGATGAAGAGGATAAATCGAAGTGAATATGGCAAAAATAAAAGTACGAAAAATTTGAGGTGAAATGTCAAAATATGTAACTAAAATATACGCCTAAGGTACGACAAAGAGATCAGAATCAACCCCTGAGGTTGTGACATAAATTATAAACTACATCTACTTCGAGCGCTACAAGTGTTTAAATTTGAAATAGTATTTTTGTAATATGAAGTGTTATCTTCAGCAACGAGCGTATACTAACAGTGAACAACTGCACTCTTATTCGCCAGTGTGTAAAAAATAACGTACTTGGTTATTGGAAAATCTAATTATTTCCCCTTCAGAAAAGTTTCAGGTATATTTTTCTCTATCACAAACATGCTCAATTTGCTTAAATACTAAATGCAATTGTTTCTTTCAAAATTTGCATTCATTTTTTATTTTATTTTTTATTTTTTTCAAATGGCACTTACTCTGACGGGTAATCTCTTTCTATTGAACAGCTGTTCAAGAAATATCTCTTGTTAAGATATGCTCGTCGATCTTCAGTTCATTCTATGTAATGCAAGGCTTGTTAGGCTTAAACAAAAAAAAAAAAAGCAGTAGAAAACTGCATTCCATTTTGTCGTATATTTTGACATTCTGATACAAAAAAAGATAGATCAGTATCAGCACCGAGGTTGCCTAAAATCTTGGTAAGATTGGTTGAGGTTGAACTGGAATATATGTATATCTACTTTCTACTCTGTTATAAATTTTCCGCGGATTATCTTCAGCAAGATACAGAATGAAATACGTATTCGAAAACGCAGACAGTCTCCGACAGTTTACTTCGCACATTTTCGAAAGTCCTATTGTTTTGTCAGAATGCCAATGTTGTTACCTTAGATTATATAGCAAAAAGGATTCTTGTGTAAAATTCGTGTACGTGTGATAAACATTTCAACTTATAGATACGGGGGCGAAAATGACAAGACGTTATTTTGCGTCAGCTCGACAAATAAAAAAGCTAGAATTGGTCTAAGACCGATTCTTATGTATTTTCGTATTGTCACTCATCTGTGCAAGTTTGAGTTTCGCATATATTTCTAGAACAGTTTGTCGGACAGCAAAAATGCTTATAACAAATTTCATAGAATTTCATATTCTGAAGAACTTTTCGGTACAATAAAAACGTCTAGGACTGATCGTTTTCACATTTTACGTAAAAAACCAAAAATTTTATATGGCAACACCAAGATGGGGTTGCCCGATATAGTCCATTATTGAAATTTCAGCTCTCTACGTTGATGCGTTCTTAGGCAGTGTTCAAATAATAGTGAAAAACGAAATTTTTGTATGACAACCCCACGAAGGAGTTTCCTGATTGGTCTCATTTCCGAACTTATATTTTCATTTTTTTTTTTAAAGCTCATGTGCAAAATTTCAGCTCCCTAAGTGAACGCGTTCTCGAGTTATCGTGAGAATGGACGGACAGACGGACGAACAAACGGATATGCAAAAATCAAAATAACTTTTAATATTATGCGTGGGTGTCCAATCCATGTTCATTTGCTCTATCATCATTATTTCTAGGTGTTATAAACGGAATGACAAACTTAGGATATCTTATAGATTTCATCTAGGGTATAACAAGTCCGATGTTTGTGTAAAAAAAGTGATTAAAAGTGATTAATACTTTATAATAGTAAAATTTGGTTTTATGGAATAGATTTTATATAATCGAGACTCCGGAGTCTTGAATTGTAGTGATGAAATGCACTGTGCTGTGCTGCAGAAACAACCGGAGTGATTGTCGTAGGAAATCATTTTTCAGGCGAATTTAATTGTTTCAATAGTAAATTATAGCATTTTAAATAAAATAAGAAGGAAATAGTTATTAAATAAACAGCCGTGGCAAAATAATTTAACATTTTCCAATGCCGGTTTGTTTGTTTACAATTAAATTGTCATTGTTTGTTTTATATCAGCCATAACAAAGGTAACGACAAGAATTATTGTCAGAAAATAAATAGGGCCACAGAAAAAATTCTTAAAAATTTTGAAAATATATTAAAAAAATTTTATAAATTTTAAAACTTTGCTTTATAATGGGATCTCTTCTATTAAATTTCTACAATACCTAGAATAAAGATTCAACAACTAAATTATGTGCCCGCTCTGAAAATATCATAGTTTACTGCTTTCATGATTAAAACGAACACATCGATGCGGTTCAACTACGTGAAGAAATATTCTTAAGTTTTTCTTCCTATCCTTTTTGCTAAGTATATAATCTAAGGCTACTAAAAGCTCCTTGCAAGAGCAGAATTTGTTTGGAGGATATCATTGTATTCCTCGAAAACATCATTAAAGAAAAATCAAAAATTTTATTCAAAAGTCTAAGTGTATATACAAAAAAAACAAAGACCAGTAACCACTGCCAAACGTTTTCAGAACAAGAAAATTTTGTCATCTTTAAAATAACTCAAAAAGCTCAGCACCTACATTGTTGAGTTACAGGAAAATATTAATAACTTTTAAACGCAACAACACTCATTTGAAAGTTTTGAAGTTTTGCATTTTTAAAAATAAATAAAAATCATATCTTCTGATACAAAAATGTTACAAGACAAAGGAGAATATGTGAGATATAGCTCTACTGTTTATTATTCAAATAAAATGATCGATTAAAAAAAAATTAAAATCTAAACCAATTTCACGTGTTGGTTTAGAAGTTATATATATTAAATGATACCATCTTTTGACAGGACAACAATTTTTCAACCTTTAATAAGTTGAAAAGGCGGAAAACCTCAAAATACCTCCATCATTGAGCTTCTATGGTAGGCGATCAAAGATAACCATGCTGATGAGAATGAGACCCCCTTTGATCGCCAGATCAAAAAGTTTAATTTTTCTGCATTTTTAATGCAATTTCCAAATTCATTGAAATTATTTTGAATAAATTTCAACCTTTAGTGCTCAATTATTCAAAATACCTTCAAAGTGTCTCCTAGTGCTAATCATATTTTGACAGCCTTCACCAGTCCAGGTTGATTTGGAGCAGCTTAGAATGTCTTATAGCAAATCGTGTTATGTCTCCGAAACAGAATTATCACAAAATTATTGCTTCCGCTCTCGAAAAAATCTTCCAAAATATTTGCAATTTTATAAACCTGAACAAAATTGAGCACACTAACAATATAAAACTAAAAAAAAAAAAAACCTAAAACGTTCGAAAAATTTTATGCAAAATTATCTAACAGAAAATTTTGTCAACTCAAGGTCAATTTTAAAGTAAACCATTCAAAAAGTACATGGACGCCAACGCCCACAATATACCGATATAGTAGCGCAGTATAATAAAAATTCGAACTTGACTCAACCAAGACGCATGAGCAGCTGATTTATTCAGATATTCAAAGTTTTCGTTCCAAATTATAGAAATAATTATTATCAAATGATACTGAAAAATTATCAAATTAAAAACGGCAACAATTTCGAGATAATTGCGGCGCCAACAACACCTGTATAATCAGTCGAAATATGAAATTATATCAATTTTACACTTTTGCACCTTAACGGGCGTGCACAAGTTGATGTCATCACAAATTACTTAACCTATGTATGTATGCATGTACGTTTGCCAGATGTTAGTGCGGTTATTTAGCAGCTGAGTGAGACTCTGAGCAAAATATTAAAAAAATATCAAAGCTGTGAGGTAAGACATGATTTAATTGTTCGTCTTACAACGAGTATTGATCATTTCTCTGTCTTTCGTTAATTATTTATTTACATATGAGTCAGGGAATAAAAGACAACAAAAACGCTAAGATTATGGCTCACCTGTTTTCGTCCATTGCGTGAAATCGTGGAACAAGCTGTTCCAGTCCAACGACAATTCATCATATGATGCCATCACAAAATTCTCTTGGAGTATTTTCCATCCATAATAATAACAGTAAATTTATATTAAAAAGACAAAAAGAAAACACTTCACATTGAGTACAATCACTGGATGCACTGAAGTTTCCCCACACCCGAACCGGCCAAAAACGGAATTCGCACTCTTCGATCGTTGAAACAGGTAAGCAACACAAACAAATTCGAATTCCACTCGAGTGGAAGTAATCAAAAACGTTGCACGTTATCACTTATCGGTGTAAGATAGAGGCGTATGTGTAGTGTACTATTGCATCGTGAACATAGGTAGTGAAACTAAGTATGTAATCCACTCATTTTGCTGGGAGAAAACACTTTGTTCTAACGGTAATTATTCTATACTGAGTAGTAGAGTTAACTATTTTTTAATATCCCTATATTCCATGCGAGCACGTGCACTTTCCTTACAAACTATGATCGTTTCAAAGCGGTTCGTTATTGTTGATGTTGGCTACGCATAGTTTTGTCGAGACAACGGCAAGCACAAATCACTTCATTTTATTAGAAGTGCTACCTATCAAGCTGATGATGCCGCGATCACCAAGGAAACTGACCGAAACACACCACGGTATCCATGTATCTGGATAAAAAAATAAACAAAATAATAACTTGACGATGCTCCTCCTCAGATCACAAACCACTCGAAGACTTTAGTTAAGCGCTTCTCAGATTAACAAGACTGTCACCGTCATTCGAAAACACATATGTGACCAGACCAGCCCACGAGATGTTAACCACAAACAATCGTCAATCGGTTCGGTGGCTAGGCTATACTTGGCAGAATTTCCTGACTTGATCGATCGCGCGCAACTTGAGAGTTTGAGACTTTAGAATTCAAAAATTGAGCGCGTTACGTACCTACTTATTACAGGTGGACGAACTCTTTGACAATAAGGCCCAGTTAACCAGTCTCGGAATCAGCTTGGAATGCTAAATTCCACTGGGCGAACACACTACATTCGTGCACAGTGGAGTAACCATCCATCTGCGAGGAAACATAAAAATCGTTTCGATTGAGACAGGCTCATGCGTTCGGTGCGGTTCCAGTGCGAGTGCTCAGTGTTTAATGATCATTGGATTTCTGAATTACCTCAGAATGCAATGCAAGTGGGCATTCCGATGGAGCTGCCAGATTATACTTGGATTTATCTCCACAATCTTTCTTTAACTGAAAGCCATTTACAGTTACCCTACTGCTTAGATAACTTATGTACATACAATGAGTTTATGTGTGTTTTTAAATTTTTCGATTTTGTAAATCCAAAATCTTGAGCGAGTCTCGAATTTAGTAAATTATGATAACGCAGCAGAACTTCGATAGGATTTTATTAAAATCACTTTACGCACAATGCGCTCACTTTTTCAAGTTTCCGCCAATAGGTTTTTTCAATGTAAGTACTCTTTTTGACACACAAAATTTTGGCCACATGAAATTAATTATTTGTTATTATCAGAGTAGTTATCTCCGATTCGATTCATACCAAATTAATAACAAATATCAAAATCAAAAAGGATAATTCCAGTTTTTATTTTTCTGTGCGATTCAATTTTTTTTCGGTCTAATTAGACTTAGAATTAATATATATTCTTTGAAATTTGAAATTTGTTGAGTTTTCTTCACTGTCATGTATAATATGGACTGACTACGTTCATAGAAGTACACTGCGCAAAGTGACATTGTCAGTTTTATGCATTTAAAAATAAAACTATTGCGTCTTACATATGTATATCTAAGAATCTCTGTTTCTGATATTCCACAGAAGACTTTAAAGCAATACTTATGAGTGACTTATACCTATTACGCTTCATTTTAGGTGCATAAATCTGAAAGCGTTGTAATGACTGAAGTCAGAAAATATCTGAAATATCTGCGTAAAAAATTATTTTATTTTTTGTAATGCATTTTTAGAAAAATTAGTTTTTTAAAAAAAAATTTATGGCGCTTCTGTTCATCCATCTTCTTGAAATTTTGATTAAAACGATTTTATCCTATCGGCTAATCTGCGTTGTATTACACAGCGTTACTCGCGAATATCATCATGTACATAACATAGGTATATCAAGTCATCAGGACATATATCTTCTCTCCAGGACCGGACTGGGTCTTCAAATCAGCCCAGGCTTATAATAACCAACCAGCCCCAAAGGGTCTTCAAAAATCACATTTTTATTAAAGGCAAACAACCCAAACTATTAGGCTGATTTCCTACTGAATATTCTTGAAATATTGAATTCCATGCTAAAAAAGAAGAAAGAAAGAAGAAATTTATACAGGAAATATGTATGCACAGAATATGTGTATGAGCGGTTGGTCCTTTCACATTTAAAATTAAAACTAAAACGAGTTTCACTGTAGAAACAGTATCCGAAAGACCAACAATTTTACTTACATAGCTGTAACAAGTGCGGCAGACGTTGAAACGGAAGGGCGCTGCGATCGAAAAAAATAATATTAACAACATTTGCCATTGTCAAATATAAATTATTTTTGATTCTGAACTGTTAAATAAATTTATTGTTCTCAATTTGAATTTACTCGCTTGACAAAGCTGAGGTTGGTTCATAATCCTGACATGAAAGAAATTTTTGCCATTGCTATAAAATTTCCTTAAGATATTGGTTATACCAGCAAACGTTAAAGAAACGAGAAAAAAGAAGCGATTCGAACTTTTTGAATTACAAAATAAGGAGTGATCTCAAAATTGGCACAAAACAAAAGCTTCGTACACCAATTTTTGAATCGATTGATGTTCTTTTATTCTATCTGACGAGGAGATATGAAATGTTGGAACAAGTGTCAGAAGATTTTTAATTCCTTTTGTGACGATCTTCTTAGCAAAATGGATGCCGATAGTCTGAGAAAAGCCGCTTTTGGATTTGCTTTAATCAATTCACGACTATAACCTCCAATAATCATATCTAAATGTTTAAATCGTGCTCCGAGTTGTTCTGACATTGCCAATGACGATAGCTTCATTTGAAGGAAGTTTCAGCAAATTGAAGTTAATAAAAAATTACAGCTGATCTGCAATGGGTCAAGAAAGACTGTTGAATGTTGCTGTTGTGGCAGCCGAAAAAGAAATCACTTCGTTTTTCGAGAATATAAACTTGTTCGTGGCGGAAAAAGCTCGAAGAGTCCATCTATAAAATCTTGCAAATATTTCTATCAAATTGATTCTCCTCAATGTTTTTAAATGTACTTTACTCACAAAAAATTAATATCAACTAATAATTTTATGTGCAATAAATATTATTTACTATTCTTCTTATGATCAATTGTTGCTCAACTTTGTTTAGTCTATTGACAGACCACGTCAGAATAGTTAAAGTTAAATAAGGTTATGTTGAGAATTTTATGGATCAGGGGCGCAAATTTATACGTTTGCTTTAGGCGTCAAAACGAGTTGTTATGGCTCTGTGTTTCCTTCACGCAGGAAAGAAATGAACTCTTAACTCTTTCCTCTACTCTTTGTTTTTTGAATCTTTTTGTAACCCCTTATAAATTTAATCGCTCCGTCACTTACTTATATAGCCCAATATAGTAACAAAAATAATACCAATGCTTCACCACATGTGGAAAAATTCAGACTGTTCTTAATATTTGGGTACTTTATAATACTGGAAATTTGTTATTTAAGTGAAAGCTGGCATGACCATTTATATACCCTGATTCAAAATTGATTTGCATGAAATAAAATTATCTCTCCGTCTCACACAAGCTAGAATCTTAAAGTTACGCTCTTAAAGCAAGCTTTGGGAACACTAGAATCAATTTTAGTAGGTGAAAAGAAATTTTTCGAAACTGGGTTTCTTGAAGAAAAACGTAATCTAAGAAATAATGTAGCAAGTGTTGTACCATTTTAGAATCCTTATTAAATGCGTCAACTTTTAACGTTACTTGCCAAACTGGCGTAGTACATTCTTTTTTCAGTACAGTCAGTTAAAGTTGGGTGAAATATTAATTTTCTATTCTTGGTTCGGCAAAATGAGACATTTTCTTCCAAGCTGGAGCATAAAATTGAAAAAAAGTAAAGATTTGTAGCAACAGGAGCTAAAAAACCATCACAAGGTGTACATTTTCTCGAAAACAAAAGAAATGCCTATAATTTGAAAAATACATCACTTAGATTTTTTTATATTTTTCTGGTAACTGTTACGATTTGGTATATCACCTGGTTCCGGCTTGACGTCGACTTACGGGACACCCTGTATATAGGACTTCAGTCTATTGAATCGCTTCCTATATATCAGATCTATAATAGAATATGACTCATGTTAGGGTTCATGCTGTATCAATGGCGACAAAATGCTAGCATTCCATATAGAATCCCCATCGCTTCTTTATTGCTACTCTGATGGTAATTCTTCTGATAGATTAATTACTGCACACACTATTCTTAGACAGACGATTTTTATCTTTAAAAATTGTTCGCCTGTGTAGTGAAGCTCCGAAATGATTTCTTGTCCCGAACTGTGTCTAAAATATTAAGCACTATCACTAACGGGAACGGTTACCTTCTTGCAGCATACTGTAGCTATCGTCAAATTTATCATTGATGGAACAATATTCATGCACTGAAAGGATTCTAAATGAAATATATCAAATATCTGCCGTCGTTGAAGAAACATTTTGAAAGACATCCAAAACTTCAGGGGAATGAATAGACATGAATATGATCTACAAAGTTCATAAGCGATGTAACACTTAAAAGTTGCTAGAATAATTGTAGGATGCAGGTTTAATGTAGATTATTTGCAAGACAAAACAAAAACTTATTTATAAAAAAAAACGCAAATATAAACGCGTGACGAAAATGGTCCTGCTAAATTAATTACAAGAAAATCCATGACACTTTCAAGAATACCAAGAATCAAATGAGATATGGCAGAAAATCATAAAACGCGTGTTTTCATAAATAATATAAACTCTACCAGAAATCCTCAGATAAATGATGGGGAAAGGAAAGAAGTTCCAGACAAATACAGAAGTTTGGAGAAATAAGTCTAACGTATAACAGCACACGAGAGCTCCCATTCGAAATATATTGTGAAGAGCTTCGTATAAACACGAAGGATTCTAAATTTCTCTTTGAGAAAATATGATTTTTCGATGTCAACATTTATCAGATTTATTATTTAAAAATATTATTGTCCCTGTAGAGATACAAAATCCATAGTTAGTCAGATCAAGGATTTAAAATGCAAAGGACTCTGCTTATAGTTCTTATCAGAAAACAGAACTCTGATACCTGAATGAAAATTATTCGGCGATCGTTTTAAGAATTTCCAATCAGAGTTCGTAGTTTCACTATCGGACTCCGATGAACTCTTTTTCAACAAAAATTCAAAGAAAAATTTTCGCAAACATCTTCACAGGAAAGGGATCATATATCTGATGCATCCGGGATTTTGAACAACATAAGAAAGGTCCTTCACCAACTTTCTCCTAACTAGTTTTCCTTTTATTTCAATAATCATAGATCTTTCTTCAATCAAGCTCCTCCTAGCGGAATTTGTTCAATATGTTGATATCACATGTGAAATTCAATTGCTGCATCAAGCATAATCTGCTCTGGTAACATTGCCATTCCTCTTGAATATTCTCGAATATCAGTGCATCACTGTCGTCTCGTCCAGGAGATTTCTGCTAGAACTGTGAACAGAGCTATATGGTTTTACAGATGTGTGGTCACCTCACTGTTCATTCGAAACCAGTTTGCCCATCAAGTTGCGTTACGTTGTGCGTTTTATGTTTACATTCATTTTACTCTCTTTATAAACTTAAATATTTTCGTGCCAGTACCAGTGTCCGTTACAAGTAAGCCTACCTACCTGTGGACATATCGCGTCAAAGGTGGCCTTCACATTTTCATCATTCAGTTAATACTGCATTTTGGTATCAACCTGCTTTAGTCTGACCAAACAATAATCGCATGCGTTTTTTTTTTTATTTCAACCAATTTGAGATTCTCTTAATATAGGGAGACCCCTGATAACTACTCTACCATATACCGATTCCGTGATTAACATTAAAATTTCCCCGAAATAGGTTAATAGTCATTTGCAAAATGTTTGCAATTTTTTATTGTTAACTTTAGTAGAAAATAAACAAAACGAACGCCTCGAAATTCGAGAAGAGAACATTATTCTTCGGCCTAGATGTGCATCAATCTATGAACTCTATCAAAACGAGATTAAGTTTTATCTGTCTCGAAATAGCGAGGAAATCATATATCACACCCTGAAACGGTCCAATAGTTTTCTACACTTTTCTACGATCGTATTTACTTTTTGTTGAACAAATGGAATTTTAAAGTGAATAGCAATGGATTAACTACTTCAATACAACTCTTAGTGCTCGCGCAGATCATATGTAAAAGTCTTGAACTTGAACTCGAGATCTCGTATAATTTGTAAGTGAATTTTCATAGATAATCTCGTCAATCAATTTAATGCTCTGCTGGAAGCAAAGTAAAGTACTCGTTGCTACCTAAGTAGTTAAAAACATTGAAAGAGTAATTGTGATTGGGACAGCAGCATAATTATGTATTAAAATTAAATTACGGTGATTTTATAAGAAATTGAGTATTTCATTTATGATAGAGAAAGATCATTCACACTTGTTATTGAGATTTTTAATTATTATATACTGAAAGTAAAACCGGTTTCATGATCGGATATGCAATGATGTGATGGTTGGAAAAGTGTTTGATTTATATTAATTTAAACCCTTGGAAATAGGTCTATTTATACCTACTTCGTATATATCCGCACTTGTTTTAAGTCCCTTAAGACCCTCGACACACAACTAGTAAAGCAGTCAAGCTGTTTCTTGACAAATGCGTTATAATTGAATCTTTAATCTAAGGAGGACTCTGAAAATCTTGTCTGGTTTACTCGGAATATATTGTTTGAAGGGTACTTGACAATTTTTGAAAGACAATATTGTGGAAAAAGAAGGAAAACTCATCCATCACGTATAAAGATAACCAGGAGACATACAAATCTTACTTAATGGATTTTTAAATGCAACTGGTTTCCTCGTCATGACAATGGTAGCGAGTTCCATCCTTATCAGAAGCTTATTCACTTGCTGTTTTGGCTGTTTTAATTTATTGTGCATCCAGACAGAACCTTCCCGTATATTCCATTCCAGAAATATCGATTCTCCGAACCTTAGGTTGTTTACTCTCCGCATCTTATTATCCTTGTGTATAACAAAATATATAGTGATTGCGCAATTTTGCTTAGTGTACCTTGATGTGTTGTATAGGCGCTACTACTGCAGAGCAGACAGCAGACGTAACCAAATGGTAACCCCGAGGTTACACCTGCAAGTACAGCTTGCATGCAACTTGCACTGCCATACTTCTTGCACGTGTAACCTCTACTGCCATGCTGGCAGTACAGCTTTCAGCGAACTTGCATGCTGAAAAACCATGGCAGCTGGGAGATAGTAATTTGACATTTATACAGTTTTCAAAATGGCGGAAATGAAATGCTTGAGAGAAATTCATAAATTTATACCGGGAAAATGAAATTTGCTGGGATTATTTGCAATACATCATTTACCAACACCTTCATTTTCCTTTTTTCTTGGGTTTTTATCATTGTGATGCTTCCTTTATTGCCATAATTTTCCAATATACGCAAGAGTTTACGTCTCAATGCCATTTTTTAAATGAACTTGCATGCAAGCTGATAAGACATCAACCGAACTGCCTTCCGCTGTCAAGTTAAAAATCGTGTTGGAAGGGAGGCTTGCATGCAAGCTGTACTTGCAGGTGTAACCGTGGGGTAAGCCAGCAATGCCTCGCTCCAATATAAAATCAGCGATAACTGGACCTGATGTAGGGAAAGCCGTAATTTTTTCTTAGAAATTTATTGGAAATATTTTCCTTAGAATTGTTATGCATTGGAGGCAGACAACGGCACACATTGTATGATTGGATCTGAAAATAATTCCAGTCTGCCACCAGACTGAAGAAAAATTCTCCCGAAACATTGTAAATTTCTAAGAAGAAATTAATGTTATTTGCTCATCTACGCGTCTATACTCATAAAAATTGTTAATGGCCCCAGCAACCGTTGTCGGCTTCCAATCTTGCATAACAATTCTTAGGAAAATTTTTCCAGTAAATTTCTAAGAAAAACGTAACGTTAATTAAAGTGAAGGATTGATGGTTTGTTACGGTATCAAGTCGAGACCGTTGATTTTATATTCTAGTGAGGCTTTACTGGTTGTTCTACCCTTTTGGATGTTAGTATGTTGGTAGATTGAGGGAATTCTCCCATATTATGGGAATTTTCACGCACAAAAAATTGTAAAAGGGAAAAGGGAATAATCGCATCTCCTAGAACAAAATCGTGGAAAAAAGTATACACAAAAATATTGTCTTAAATTTTACACAAAAAATTGAACTTTTCTGCATAATTAAGACAAAATTTAGCATGGAATATTATTAAAATATAAAATATAAAAAATTGAGACAATCTATAGCTACGTATTTCTTGAAATAGAACGTTTAAAATCATGAATTAAAATATCAAGCACTTATGAAATAAAAGCGATTTTGAAAGAAGTACAATTTAAGCGCTTTCGATGTATAATTTGGAACTCTATCCAGAAAAAATAGTAAGTAACTCAAATGTATAGATATTTAGAGTTGAATGTCATCCGCATACATATGAGAATTACATTCACGCAGGATAAGTGGAAGGTCGTTAATAAAAATGGAAAATAATAATGGGCAGAGAATAGAGCCTTGAAGCACTCCACTAAGAACGGGTAGAAAATCAGAGGCAGTATCCCCACGAAACATCCTTTGTACTCGTCCGCTTAGATATGACCCAATAAGTTTGCAGACAGGATAAGAGAAGTTAAATATTTTACACAGTTAACCTTATCAAAAGCTTTTGAAAAATCTAGAAGAACGAGGAAAGTGAGTTTATCACTGTCCAAGGAAGTTCTGAAATCATCGATGATCTTTAGCAATGCTGTGGTGCAGCTGCGCTTTGATCTAAATCCCGATTGTAGGCTACACAACAAGTTTCTGCTATTTAAGAAGCTGATCATGTGACTATACAGGATTTTTTAAAAACCCTTAGACAAGAAAGGTAATATGCTGATAGGGCGATATTCAGGAGAGCTACAAGATCTTTTGGGGATTGGTATAACTTTGCAGAGTTTCCAAACAGAAGGAATGGAGGATCTTAAAAGGATGTTGTTAAAGAAATATGTCAGACTTGTAGTTATAACGGGTAGCAAAATTTTAACAAACTTAGGATGCACATTGTCAACATTTTAAATGCGAAATTGTAATCAGTCAGTGGACTGCTGCAAAAACCACAAGACTGCGGTTAAAATGTTTTGGATTGCATTAATTGGCAAAGCCTTAAAAAAACTATAAGTTAGGGAATACTAGAAGTACATGAGCGTAATCTAAAGTAGACATGATAGCTCAATCTATGGATCGAACTATAGATACAAGATACAAACAGGGTTTAATAAAGACAGTTAATTTCTTCTAGTATTCTCCAACGTTCTGTCGTTTTAGTTGTTTTGATTTTGTCATTAAGACGTTTGAGTCTTGCCCTAATTAATGTAATCAAAACATATTTAACCATTGCTGTCTTGTAGTCGCAGCCGTTCCACTGAGTAATTATACTGCCAACGATTGGAAGCATTTTCTTTAAAATGTTTCTCTCACTCATGTGCTGTTGAAAAAATTTTGAAAATTGCTCATAGATTTTGTTACAATCCATTTGAAAATTAATTGTCGGGATTGTTTTAAATTTTGATCCGAGCCTTTTCTTCTCTGTCAACGCATGATTTTCGTTATGACCAGGGTCGTCATCAATCATGTGTTTTTGACAGAACTCACACTTTGTTCGTCTTACAACCATTTTTGCAAGATGTCCAGAGAAGTAAGTCTTCGAAGAAGTACAAATTTTTTCTTTAGGAGTGCATGTTTCCAAATCATCAAATATTTCATTATCATCTTCAGAGATATACCCAGCAACTGCTTCACTATCTTCACAATGGCTTTCTTGTGAATCCACAGTTTCAACATCCTCTACTAAGATATTGATGAACTCTGAATTGAAGTTGATCAAATTTTTTGCTATGTATATTATGACTGGAGCACTCCGACGGTAATACATCAGAATCATTGGAATACAACAGAATTTCTTTTAAATTCTTGTATGATACATATGTAGAAGGGTTCCGCTCATTCGTACTGAATTCTCTAATCTTTAAAAATAAGCTTTCGAGAGGGTCTTGATTTAACCGAGAAGTCATTAAAAAGGCCTGCTTCTCTTTTAAATCTTCCCATAGCATACGTACCACATTTATGGTTTGTATTAATCCATCGAAGCAGTATGGACGCTTCATTCTTCCCGTATGAACCCATGTATCAATCCATATCTTTGCCGAAGAAAGATTTTCGATCGTATTACTGTTTCTCTGCGATAGAGCATTTCTTTCAGGATTCTTATTGAATTCTGAAACACTATTTAGGTGGTCAAACAGTGTATTCATGTTCGCAATGAACTCTGCCGTATTACTTGCACGTAATTTTTCGGCAGATTCCGGGAAACTATCCAAACTTATAGCTGAAGTAGCCGAAGTAACCGAGTGGCTAAATATCTGGGTCGCAAGCTCAACAGGTACTTGGAGAAAATATTCGGGATCAATATGTGTATCGGTAAGCCGATGCATTGCTCTAATGTTCCCACTATCCATATCGTAAACCTTGCGGATTATATCCCAAGATATTTTACTTCCGTTAGAAATAATATCACTATGATACAAATTATTTCTAACGCTCTTGAAGAGATGAGGTATATCATAAGACGCATATATTTTAATGTCATTTACGAAAAAGTATGGGTTTTCACGCGTGCACCCTAAAAGTCAATAGCACTTTCTATTTATACCTCCCTGGTCGCAAGTTATTGTCTTTATATCCAAACCAGTTTCCAGCAGTTTGGAAATCGCATCTTTTAAAATAAACGCTAAATCCTCACCGGAAACGTTACCCGCCACATAGCCTACAGCTTGACTATAGTTTTTATTCAATCCTCGTACCATCAGCACGAGGATACTGGAAGCTAAGCTTTTCTTGCGACCTAATGGACCTAAATCTGTTAGTCCATATATGAAGTCATTATTCACTTCCAACTCCAGTTTTGTCATCATCTCATCGTAAATTAGAGCACACCGTCTATCTATTTCTGCCAACTCAGAAAGTTTCTATTTCAGTAGTTTTGAAACAATGTTAGAAATACCTATGTGTCCAATCTCACCATCGAATGATGCCATTTAAGAATGGTGGATGTCGGGGGCAATAAAAATCCCAAATTCAGCATATCTTTATGAGGATTCGTTATTAAATTGTAACGCTAAGTTTGTTTCTCTACCTGTCCACTTAGTCGTACCTTTATGCACAAGCTGTGAACGTACAAAAGATTTCACAACCTCGCTTTTTAATGCAAGTAGGCTTTCTAAATCTAGATTTGCTGGGGAACTGCAAATAGGTGTCTCATCAGGAAAACGATACTGATCTAAAATTTTATATTTCCTGTTACGATATGTTTTAGGATTCCCCGTTTTATTCACTGCTAAGCAGACTTCCTCCATGCTTGCCTCTGAGCAGGAACATACTCCTGAACTAAATGGCTTTGGTAAGGCCGCTTTATTTAAAGTGCTTCTTCCCGCATGTTCTATAACGTCCTTTTCGTAAAAATGATTTTTACAGAGCCTTTTCGACGTCTTACCCAATGGTTGTCCACAATGGTGTAGCCAAACATTTCTACGATAATCGTTTGGGAACTTGAAAAAAGATGAATTTGATAATCCCCCCCTTCTATATTTTTGAGGACAGTTTTTATAACAGCAAAAATATGCCATGCTGTCGGATATCAATACTATTGTTTAAAATTCAAGGAAACTCAAGAAAGCTAAATAAATTGTTGGTTTCAAATCAAAATATGATATTCGTAAAAACCAAACAAAATTAAGGAAAACACGCTAAATAAATTGTTGCAAATATGATATTCGTAAAGAAAACCAAACAAAATTAAGGAAACTCAAAACTCAAGAAACTCGCTGGTTTCAAATCAAAATATTAATTCGTAGAAAAATCAAACAAAATTAAAAACTCAAGACGAATAAGAAACTTCTTACACTTCTATTTCTATTCTAAATACAAAATTGAAAACAAAAAGATAATTCGGAAAATTCAAGAACACTTCTATTTGTTGTCAAAATTGAAACCAACAAAGGAAACTAGAAACTCGAAACTCGAACTTAATTGGGTATGGATAATTCGGAAAATTCAAGAACACTTCTATTTCTAATTGTTGTCAAAATTGAAACCAAACAAAAAGATAATTTGGAAAATTCAAGAACACTTGTATTTCTATTCTAAATACAAAATTGAAACCAAACAAAAAGATAATTCGGAAAATACAAGAACACTTCTATTTCTATTCTAAATATTGTTGACAAAATTGAAACCAAAAAAGGAAACTAGAAACTCGAAACAACTCGCTACTTAATACCTAAATAAATTGTTGGTTCAAATATCAAATATTAATTATTAATTCGTTAGAAAATTCAAGAAAGAACACTTCTATTTTTATTCTAAATACCACCTTCTTACACTTCTAAATTGTAAACTGTTGTTCACACCACTTCACACAAAAACTTTTTACAAATCTAAATTGCTTTCAAAATTTCATCAAAAACAAAAATATTAAAATTAAGAAACCAAGAAACTTCACACTTCACAAATTTTTATTCGCTGAATAAATTGTAAATTGTTGCTTTCTGCGCATACCTCAAAATGATTTTTTTTTTTTGAAAAAACAAATGACTTACCGAATACCGAATTATTTCTTCATTTTTTTTCATTTTGATTACTAAAAAAAAAACTTTAAAATATCCTAATATCATTGCTAATATTCTATTTCGATAATTGCTTTTCTCTGCTGGGTTGCAAAAAAAAAATAAGATTTTTCTACTCCCCGCCGGAGGGCGACTCAATCGACGTGGGTGCATTGGTTTCGGGAAATGGTCTCTGTGCCGGGCGGTGAAAAATCTATTGGCTACAGTTGGCGTGGCGAGCCTTTGTGCTTTTCTACGCCCCCCAGAGGGCGACTCAATCGACGAGGGTGCCAAGTTTCCGCTGGCGATATATTTTCTCGTTGTAATGTTTCAGTTCGTTACCATCTGGCAATACTGGTGGATCGTCATAGCTTTCTTTGGTGTACTTAACGAAAAAAGTGGGGCAAGGCATTCATGACATGACATTTGGAATTTTTGTGTTGTTTCGATTTGAGAACCGTCCGCTTTGCTTTAATTTGTCGGGAGATTTGCCGCGTCAAGAAATTGTTATTTCATTAAAAATAATACAAAATTGTATAGAAATTGTGTAGTGGAATAGATATTCAGGGATAGCATACGCATGCTACAGGTTAAATTTGCAACAAACGTAGTTTTTGCGGCTTTTTCGGTACGCTAGGCCTAGGTGCGTCGTCCGTCGCGGAATCCTACGAACAAGCGTCAGAAAAGTGACCAACGTAGCAAAATGTCTGAATCTGTAGAAAATGATACGAGCCAGAGTTTTCTCTCGAGTGTTATTAGTGAGATTATTTACAGTCCATTAAATATAGCACTTGTGGTTATAATTGCAGTTTTAATTTACAAAATAATCAAGGGAAGAATGGAAGTGCCCCATGTTCATGTAAATGAGCCCGAATTACCAAAACTGAAAAAAGATTTTACTGTCAAAGAGTTGAAGAAATACGACGGAACACAACCGGATGGACGAGTTTTAGTAGCTGTGAATGGTTGTGTTTACGATGTAACCAAGGGAAAACGTTTTTACGGACCAGGTAAGACTTTGAAGAAGGGAAGCCCCAGAGGTATGTTGCATGCATGACGTGCAAAAATGGGGAGAAGTGCTATTTGGAATCCGCTGACCGCTCATCGATGCATAGATAAATGAGGATTGTCACATTAATTAACAGTTGCGAAAGAGTTTATTTTGAGATATTTTTTGTATAATATTTTGCTAGCCTTTCACACTTCTAAATTGAGGAACGAATATTAATATTTTCTTATTGGAAGTCATTTATATACCCATACATGTTTATTGAATTAACCTTACTAGAATCAGAGTAAAAAATTACACTCTTCTTAATACACTGTTGCGTTTTAAGGTTAACCATTTTTTATCAACCTTTCATGCAAATATGGCTTTGCAATTCGATGATTCTTACAATTGACAAATGGATAAAAAGATGTCATTCATTTTATACAAACCCAATTGAGACGTGTCCAGTCCAATGCTCTCTCATTTACTTAAGAAAAAATCGATTTTCTAATTATATCCGTGCAAACATAACTCCCACGAGTTCCATCCCACTCCCTTATTTGGATGGGACTTAATAACTTGAATATTTGAATGGGTAGTTAATGAGGAGGTGTTCGGATGATCTTATATTTGGGCTTCATAAATCTCATTTCAGTTTAAATCGTGAAATTGCAGACATGAATGTCGCAATTTTGAATTTGAATTTAAACAGGGCAGAATCTGTAAACTTAGGTTACAATAGCTTCAGAGAAAAGAGCTTTTTTATTTGCCGTGTGTTGTATTCCTACCTCAATGCCATATGTTTCGAAAGAGCAAGTGAGCCGTTTATTTTGAAAGTGGTACAAGTCCATTTTTTTACGAACGAAATATTGAAATATTTTAGTTTAAATTCATTTAAAAAAATAATTTATAGGATCTAATAGTGAACTTTCATGTGTTTTGAATTAAAAGATAGTGTAAATTCAATAACCAATTATGTTTACTAAAGAATTCTTAAGAAAATAAAAATGCTATACCCAAATGTACTTGTACAACGGCTCATGTATATACTTGAATTTAGGTAACCAAATGTTCATTGAAATTTCGTATCGTGCTATTAATAACACTGAGAACACCGATATCAAAACTTTTTTACTTTTCGCACTACCAAAAATAATAACTTTTGAACGGAAACAGATATTGAGGTATTTCTCTTTTAATTTGGCGCTTATGCCAAGGTTTGTAATAAATAAACTTTGAATTTGAATTGGAATTTGTTTTAAAGGAATGTTAGTTAATTGTAACAACAAATTTTAGGCTCGATAGTTAGAGCTGAACTTATTTATTTAGACATCGGATCGACTAACCGACGTGTGAAATATTGAATGTACATAGATGATTATTTAAAAGTAAAGATACATGGTGAGAAACTTTTGGTCTCCGGTTTACAAAGACTAAAATTTCGAAATGTTTATACGACAAGAGACTTACGTCTCTGGAGACCAACAAATTAGGTCTCCGGAGTCCATAATAAAAAAGTCTCTAGAAACACGTCTCCAAAGTGTATACACGAAATTTGAAGTTTGGCCTCTAGAGATCTTCAGAGAGCTTTATTAATTGTCAAGCAAGAGATTGTTAGAAAGAATTATCTCAAAAGTTATTAATATTTTTATGTTATTGGAAAAGTGAAAAAGTTTAGAAAAAAATAACCTTGGTGTATTTTTTTATTAATTTCTTTTGTTATAATTGGCCAAACTCACTCCACTTGATTCCTTTTCCAAAAAAGTCTCTAGAGACAAGGTCTCTTGAGAGATTTTTTACGTCTTCCCGAAGTATATACACGGGTTTCTGGGTCTCCAGAGACCAAAAAGGCATCGAACAGAGAGACGAACAATTTATGCTGGATTGCTTCAATAATTGCATTGGTTTCTCCCCTCCGTTTCGAAGTTATACCTCAAAAAGTCAATATTTTGGAATTTATCGCACTAATTTTTCTGAAACTATTATTATTTTCTTTTTTAATTCAGCAACATATTTTTCATATCAAATTTAATAAGCCGAGTAAGTCTTGAGGTTAAAATAAAATATTTTCCTTCTCTCGACATTTTCCTTGAATGTAGATGAATAAAGAGGAAAAAGAAGTTTCTTTTTTCTTTAAATTCCAAAAACCGGTGTTGTGCCATGGTTTTTGAGAACACAACTTTGAACTTTGTCCTCTCTTATCAATGGAGCGTTCCTGAAAGGTGAATATCCGGATTGTTTAAAGGAGACTCTTGTTATCCTAATACACAAAGGAGGTGACACAACAAACCCAAGTAACTATCGCCCAATCTCACTCTTAAGTACAATAGGAAAATCTACGAAAAATTATTAGATACAAGAATAATATTGCTGGAGATCTTGGATGAACTAGGACTACGAGGTAAAACTACTGATCTAATTAACGATTATTTATCACGCAGAACAGTGAGAACTAAGATAAATGGAACACTCAGCACTTCCTCACCATTTCGCACGGGTGTAACTCAAGGTTCTATAATAGGACCGACACTATACTTGTTGTATATAACAAACATTTCATCTGCCGGTCTAATGGGGAAGTATCATATATTTGCGGATGATACAAATTTGATTTATTACTCAGAAAATGAGCAAGAGTTGGAAAACAAACTATACAAGATGATATGGTAAAATTAACAAATTGGACAAATGGTAACAGATTTATCCAATATTGAGTATTAACTCCAAGCAAATAGAAAGGGTAACTGAGGTGAAATATCTAAAGGGTTTTCCAATAAAAGGTGTTATTTTGATATTCAAAGAAAAATGCCATTTTTTGAGATAAATGATCGGATCTTTATTTCATTATAAAGAGGAAGGTATGCCGTTAATAATGGAAAATAACATCAGCCAAATGACCACCACGACCACGCCTACAGGACCATATCCTTTTCATGAAATTTTCCATAACCATATCGCAAAGTGGCTGCCCTATGTCCTCGATATCCTCACGAATTCCATCTTTGAGGTCTTGAATCGACGCTGGGCTGTTGGCGTAGACCTTCTCTTTCACGTGGCCCCAAAGGAAGAAGTCGCAAGGTGTTAAGTCACAAGATCTCGGTGGCCAATTGTGATCACCTCTTCGAGAGATAACACGGTCCGGAAACTTTTCCCGTTAAAGATCAATGGTTTCGTTGCTTGTATGGCACGTAGCGCCGTCTTGTTGAAAATAAACGTTGTCCAGATCAATTCAATCCAATTCCGGCCATAAAAAATCATTAATCATCTGTCGATAGCGCAATCCATTCACCGTAACTGTTGCTCCAGCCTCATTTTAGAAAAAGTAAGGTCCAATGACCCCGCGGGACCATAAACCGCACAAAACAGTCACACGTTGAGGATAGATAGGCTTTTCAACAATAACTCTTGGGTTTTCCGAGCCCCAGATGCGACAATTTTGCTTGTTGACGAAGCCACGAGGTGGAAATGGGCCTCATCACTCAAGATGAGTTTTCGATGGAATTCCGGATCATTTTCATGCATTTCAAGGACTCAATCAGCAAAGACACGACGTTGTTGATGATCGGTCGGCTTGAGTTCTTGTGTTAACTGAACTTTATAAGCCTTAAGACCCAAATCTTTATGTAAAATACGGTGTAATGACGTTTGTGGAATGCCTAATTCCAAAGAACGACGAGGAATGGACAAACCGGGTTTTCTTCAACACTTTCGGCTACAGCAGCAATATTCTCGGCTGTTCTTGAGCGACGTGAACGGGTTTTATTCTTCACATCACTAACTTGTCTCGACAGCTCGAATTTTTCTACCAATTTCTGTATTGCGGTCCGACAAGGTGCTTCACGACGACCCAAAAATGTTCGAGTTTTACGAACCGTCTCTGCCACATTTTCACCATTTTTATAGTGAATTTTAATAATTTCAATGCGTTGTTGAATCGTGTATCGTTCCATTTTTATTAAATGACAGCTCCAAAAGTGACATCTACCGAAATAGCGGGCTAATTAAAATAACACCTCTTATTGGAAAACCCTTTAGGTATAAATATTGGTGTTGTTAACGACCTTTTTGCAAAAATATAGAGATTAAATTAAAAAAACAAAGGTAAGAAAATCCGAAATTTTGAGTTTAGACAACCATAATTCTTCTATGGGGCTGATTGAGCTGTCGTTCAAAAGGCCATGGAGTTCTGCATACAATGAGCTCCTAACTGTGACCATGCACCCTGTAGTTTTTAAGATACATGGTGTTTTGTGAAAAACTAGCTTTTTTTCATAATCACCCTGTAAGTCCTAAACGGTTGATACCCCCCCCCCCCCCCCCGCCATTCAATTTTTGGTTCGTCTATGTGAGTACTATCACCTCCCGCTCTACTGACTTCCGAGTGGGAAACACCCTATATATACGGCGACCAAAATCTATAACGAGCTTCCTGAAGTTATCAAGGCAAGCTCAAGCTTTACTGTATTCAGTTCTAAGCTAAAAGGCCTAGTTAGGGATTTGCCCATTGACTGCGAGGTTGATGAATGAACTTCACATACATCTGCAATCTGCTTTAGAATAATGAATGATATGAATAATCGGAAATTGAAAAGCGCACCGAAAAAACACAAAAACAGGAACAAAAGACTTCTATAAAATAATAGAGCTCTAAAATAAAGTTATTTAATAATAAAAAGTACCCTTCTCTAATTACCAGCTAGATGCTGTCTGGGAAGAGGTTCAAACATAATAAATATAAATATATTTGATGAGTCATGCTAAAATTAGAGTGATGGAGAGAGTGGTGGTTGAAGGAAGGGAGGGGAGAACAAATATTGTGAGGAAAGTTATCTGTTAATAAATTAATCTCATCGTTCAGAAGTTATAGGGCGGGCGATTCATAGAATCTTTAAAAAAAGTTGTTAACCCCTCCTCCAAAGAACCATTTACTTTAGATCTAGAGTCGACATTCTGGTATTTTTTATTTTCTCTTAACTAGTCATCAGCTTTATTGGTAAGCATTTGGCGAACATGTTACTCTTCATACTAACAGAGTTCCCAGAAGAATGTTATACCCGAATGGTTCCAATTTTAAAATAATTTTTAAGCTGTTTCCATTTACATTCTCCAGGTCTACAACCTCATTACCCTGTCTCCGATTGAGAAAGTTCAAATTGATTTTTTCTCTTTGCCTCTGTTCGTATTCAATAACATTAGATTTCGTAACAGGTCAAATCTGGAATTATGGTTTTAAAATTATTGAGGCGATACATTGTTTTGTAGTTGAATGTGACGCAATTAAATATTTGGACTTAGTATAATATTCCTTCTCTGTCATTCGTTTAAGCGCGAAGATTTTTAATTTTTGTTTTAAAAATTTTAAGTTCTTTGGACAATTGCCTGAAACAAGGTCTTGATTCTGGGAAGCCAAACTTCTGTGCAAAGATATGCAACGTTCAACAAACTTAGAATATTTGATCCATTTAGAGAATGAATCTTCAATTAAAAATAATTTTGATAATATGGGATCCCGAAAAACAGTATAAAGATTAGACGTGTAATTGAAAAATTGATGAATTACTTAGGATACTCAGGTATATCAATCAATGAAAATTAGTTAAAGGTAGGTACTATATTCTGAAAATCCTGAAAACAAATCATATCGCTGTAAGACTAGCTGCCTTTTATGGTTAGCACTTCTTCAGACCAAAAGTATTGATTAGACGTATTTTCTAATACGGCTCCATAAGGTCTGATAAATCTGTTACAATTTGGGTTAAGTTTTTTGGGCTCTGGCACCTTGATTGTTAAAACTTTAATTTAATTTAATCACTGTGAATGTGTTGTCATATTTGATCGTCTCATTAAGTTTGAATAATAAGTTAAGGAACACGCTATTATAAAAGCGTAAAGTTCCAATGGTATAATGGTTAACACAGGATCATGTTGCCATAAATTTATGCTCTACTCACGACTAGTTCAGGCATTTTTTCGACTGAAAATAAATACTCACCCAAAATGCCATAGGGGGAAGGTCAGTGGTTCAGAGTCTACATCCAATTGCAGAACAATGAAAAATTACAGTATTTCGTTGTTTGCATGATTTATATAAAGCGCTCCCTAGAAAATACTCATGTAACACATCTTAAAACTTCAGCAAAATGTCTGTGTGAATGCGTACTTGGAGTTCGGAGTTAATTATAATAATTTCCCTCTTAGAAAATTTCAAAGTTCAACTTTGTGACAACACAGAACACATTAAATTATTATGGAAAAAATACACACATAAAAAAAAAATTTTTTCTATAGACCAACCTGGAGCTGACTCGAAAAATCACCTGACCGACTTCCAAGCCTTCAGTGTGTATACAAAAGAGCGCTATCACTCATAAAACATTTTTTATAAACCACCAACAAAGTCTGCGATTTGAATAATGCTTATAATTAACACATAATCTTTCTGGTATTCGTGTTAACTATTACTGTTCGTATGAGAGTGTGAGATTGTGGGCAGGGCAATGGTCCTGATCCTAATTAACCCTTAACGAATGATAAGCGAAAAAGTAGTATTCGCGACAGGTTTAGATCAAAATAAAATTTGTGGAATGAACCAAGAACAGGGTGAAGTTATTTTTGGATAAATTTTACTTTTTTTATTCAAAATTTGTTTAATGTACACATTCCCCATATCGGTACAAAAATCAGCAATCCATTTCTCATCCCTGACGCGAATGGAGATGGAGTCTATTACAAAGCAACTACAATTGTATTTGGTATCTCTTTCAATGCACGATCAGTGTGAATTTCAAACATTTAACGCCACATATCTTAATAAGTAAAGAAAAAAAAACAAGAGATTCACACACACATACTCAGAAGAAAACACTATATGGAGGCGTTTTCTCAAGTGGCGATGTTAGGTGATAATTTGAATTTTTATCTAGAATGTTCACGCATCTACGCTAATCTACAGCATATTCGGTGATAAATATTTTACCGGAGTAGAGAGAATAATGCGGCCAAGTTTAGATTCAGACGATTTTATTTTTCTGCATCTTTTATTCATGCAAGAGCCGATAGTAATCGAATGCGCGATCGTTCATTTCTTATGTGAAAGATTCGCCTGGAGTTGCTGGGCTAAAAAAAAATGGATCGTTGAAACAGTCTTCGTTAATACGCAATTCAGTCTGTTATGAGGTAGAATTTCACAATTGCGAATTTAAATAGATTTAGCATTTTTTTTTTACAAGGTTAACGTCTACGTCAGTCTAGGCAGGTTTTCAGCGTGATTGTAAAAAGTTAAATAATAAAAGTTTCAGAGTATTTAATCTTATTAAGATTCAGGTATAAAAAAATAATATCATTGTCGGGTCCCAAAGTTCAATTCTAATCAGCTGCAGCAAACTGTAAGTTTGTTGATATCCCACACAGCTGATACAGGGCTACTAATTAAACTACGATCATTTACGAAGTTTTTATAGTGATTTGTTTGTTATAATAATAGAATCTTGTTTATACTTAAGAAAATTTACCAACAAATTATTATCTAACAAAATCATAGGAATGTGAAAGACGACCAGTGTAAATATACATTCTGAAGATCTTTGAATTTTGATAGTTATTGGTTAGCCTGATAGATTCTGAAGATCTTTGAATTTTGATAGTTATTGGTTAGCCTGATAGATTTTTTATTTTAAAATTAAGATTCACGGTACCCTTAAATAGTTACGCTACCCGTTAAATTTCCGGTCAATCAAATCGCTTTGACAAGTCTGACAAGACGATATATAGTTTTTAGCAGTCTATACCACCAATAGCTATCTTTAATTTACCGGCATATAAACTTGATTTGATGATCACTTATGAGTTTGCAGACTATTTCCATTTAGAAAGAAAAAATTTCTGCCCTCAGTTTACAAACCCCAGAGCAGGAAATTACCTGGCAACTTGTATGATGCAACTTATATGATGCAAAGCACAGCATGGCAGGAAGGAGATAGGGAAAGAATCAAGTATTCTTGTTTCCTTTTCATCAGAAATATCGCCCATTTGAAGACTTCTTCTGCCAATTAAGTGCCCTTGTTCATCAGAAATAAGGGATAGAATTAAAGCAAAGTTTGACTTATTTACTTGTTGTATTGTAGAGACGTAACCAAAGTGTAAGCCAGCAATACCTAGCTGCAATATAAAATCAATGATGCTCGGCCTGATGTAGGGAAGCTTTCAATTTTTTCTTAGAAATTTACTGAAATTTTTACGATAGGATTTAGGTGTATGTATTTTTGGAGGCCCACAACGGAACGCATTGTATCTGAAAATAACTTCAGTCGGCCACCAGACTGAATAAAAACTCTGCCGAAACATTTTCTGTAAATTTCTAAGAAGAAATGAATGCTTATTGCTCATCTACGCGTCTATGCTCATAAAAATTGTTAGTGGTTCAAGCACCCGTTGTCGGCCTTCAATAATGCATAACAATTGTAAGAAAAAATTTCCAGTACATTTCTAAGAAAAATTGCGGCCTTCCCTAAATCAGGTCGAGACATCGTTGAGCGAAACATTGCTGGCTTGTTACCGCATCAAGAGTCAAGACGTCGAGGTATCGTTGATTTTATATTCTAGCGAGGCGTTACTGGTTGTTCTACTTCCCTTTGTATGTTATTAACTTGTCTGTGCTCTTACGGCTTTACCCTTGAACCCCTTATTCATCATACTTCAGTTGCACAACTATTAGCGACTGAGCGTGAGCAAAACAGTTCAAAATTGTAACAAGTGGAGCCATCTGACATTATAACAAGGAAGCATTTTCGCAATCATAGGTAATTCTATACACAAGGACTCAATTAAAGAATGTAATAACAGAATTTATATCTAAAACACAACATCAGCTTGGTATACCGTAAATAAGGGATGTTACATAGTTCCGTGTCGTTATTTAAATCTGTTTTAATAATACGGAGAGCAAAAACAAAATGAAAAAAATGTGTTCGATTCGAGTGAACACATTCTAGATATATGTTGTCATTGGTTCACACAAATTATAAAAAAAATACTGTTTGTAAGTGCTGTTGACTGTTATCGGTCGCCAATTCCCCGCTCACTCGTTTTACTGTATTGCAAGTGAAAGTTCCCTTGAACAAAATTGTATGCACGATACGAAGCGGCGGTGTAGTGTAACTTATCTAATTTGTAGGTCGAACTGAGGAAGTAAACTTACCCTTATTAAAACTCTGCTTTATTTTGTTATAATTTTTAACAAATAGGATCGTTACAGTATTATAAAAGTTTTCAATTAACTTTGATAGACCAAATTAATTTGTCGAAATTTCACATTAGCTGCCAACCTACAACATCGCGTTACCCATGGCATAAAAATACAAGACATCCTCTTCACGTCTAATATCATATAAGTGCGACATTATAGTTGGTGATAGAAATCATTCAGTAGTGGCGATAGGTACACGTGTACTATATGGAGTACAATCATCTACACTCGCAAGTATTTACCAACATTTTTCCGTGTAGTGAAGAAATGAATGAATTTTTGATTGGTTGTTTCTAGTTTAATTTAGTATTGCATAACTCTGTGGTTTTTTGTTTAAGCATAGCAAACAAATTTGCTTGATTAAATCTTTCATTAAGTGACGATGGAAACATAGAAAATATTATCAATATGATTTAGTAAACCTGAAAGCTAAATGTCCCCAAATTCTATTGTTTGGCTTGTTATTTAACATCAGACACAACCTCAAAATCTGCTATCAGGAGAATAAATTGAACCTTGATCTCTTAGCTGATATGACTTAGCAATTGTCTCGTCTTCTGAACTTATTTATAAATTAACTGCAATCCTGAAATATAATCGCACAAGACACACTGTTTAATTTAATGCAAATTACATCGCTCAGCTGTTGAATGTTTAACTCAAGTCAAGTAGGTTGTCTTTAAGATGTTGCGTAGTAAGATATTGGTTTTTCATTTTGAGTACATTATGTAGGTACGCCTGTACGAATCAAATCCATAAAAGCGAAATCAAGTGCACCCGTTATTCATAGAATCCTTATCGTAGACTTTATTGGTTTCCAGTATCAGTTAATAAACTTCTAGCGATTATATCAATCGAATTTGTGTCTGTTGAAAAAAAAGATTACTATGCATTTGGAAGATATGAACGATGTAGTCAACGTTGTAGAAGGTCGAGATGAATGTGAATTTAAATGATTCACTTTCAATTGAATATCAGATGTTTTAATTTTAACTTTTTTTTTAACTTATTGTAAGTCTGTTCTTACACTCAGTAAAATCTGCAACTTCAAGTCATTCATTTTAGGTTTGAATTGCTAAAAGCTGTGCTTACTTTTTATTGAACGTGTTGATCTCACATCGATATGGTAACATGCATTCGAATTTTATTTATTATTTTGAATAAAAACATGAAACATCACGTTTTCCTGCTGGAATAATATCAAAGTTTCTGTGTTTAAGCTTGCTTGTTGGTTGTTGATTTAAATGCCAAACGAGCCGCAAAATCTGGTTTGATATAAAGTTTCGAATTGTGGCGCCGATAAGAAAACAATCTCGTATAATAAATACTTTATAAGAACTACAGACGGAAATTTTGCAGAGCACGAAGGACTTGGTAAATTGTTGGAAACTTGGTTAAGAAAACGAAAGGCTAACAGTTTTAAAAAAGATTAAAGGAATTTATTACTCACGCGGAGATTTATGTAATTTGTTACTGGATGTATGAAATTATATGAATATGTGAAAATTGAATCAAAACCCAGCATTCGACAGCAAATGTAGAACTATCTACCACACAGTCTCACATGCTGCTGTGACAATTCAAGTCGAAACTAATTACCTACAAAAATTACAACATTTTTTTGAATTGCGGACAGTGCAGAAAGTGCAGAAAATTTTGACTTAGCCCATGTTTATGTTTATTTACAAGCAAAATCTTTGTTCTTTTCATGGGGCGAAAGGCATCGCGAATTATTTTCACAACAGCAAGCAAAACCAACATAAATCTATGGTGAATAGTTAATTTGTGTAAAATCCGTGTATACTTGAGTATGACATTTTCACGGGTCGAACAGAACAGAGTATATTAATTTCCGGAAAACAGACCAAGAACCACTTGCACCATAATTTGTTTCCATTGTAAAAAAAAAATTAGAAGTTATTTCATTTAAAGGTAGCAAGAAAACAAATTTCCAATGAGGCAAATATTGGTGATTTTTTCTGCTTTCTTTATGTCTGAATAAGCTTTTCACTACAGAAGTAGATAGAAGCAACGCATGTGGGTGAGTACTTTAAGTAGGATAAAAAATATTTATTATATTATTATTACTATTATTTATATTTATTATTATTATTGAAAATTGAAATGATTTATTTTTCATTACTACTAACTCAATAAACAAATTTGCTGAAAAATATGATAGTAGTAATAGAAAAGTGTATAGAACTATCTAGTGCTTGCGAAAATGCTTTCTTATTATAATATCAGATGGCTCCACTTGAGCCATTTTGAACAGTTTTGCTCACTCTCGCTAAAAGTTCTGCAACTGAAGCATGGACAAGTGGTTCAAGGGATAAGCCGTAACAGCCTAATAAAGCATAAAAACATACAAAGAGAATTAGAGCAACCAGTAACGCCTCGCTAGAATATAAAATCAACGATGCCCCGACTCAATCACGTAACAAACCGGTAATGCTTCGCTCGAAAAATAAAATCAACGATGTCTCGATCTAATGTAGCAAAGTCCGTAATTTTTTCTTGAAGTTTACTGGAAATTTTTTCCTTAGAGTTGTTATGCATTATTGGAGGCCGACAACGTGTGATGCATATTAATTCTACGTCTGCAGTAGTAGCGCCTCTACAATACAACAAGTAACTAAGTAAATAACTAGATAATTCTATACTCAAGGGTAATAGTAAAATTGTATGCATGACATATTCTAATTAAAATTTTAACTTTGAGTCAAGATATGCATTTCTTCCACCAGCTAAGCTATACAGTTAGTAGAACACTTGAGAGTAATATTTGAAGGATGGCTCTTGGGTTATTTTTAAGATTATGATTATACATGCACTGAGGAATGCACAAATATAATAACCCTTCCATGCTATCACTACATGGCTTCGCTTGACTGTCCAGCTCAATATACGACTTCCACTCCAAATGATTGAAATGAAAAGAATACTTTTTTGGCAACAATGTGATAAAAACAGTATTCCCTCTAAAGATATGTAATTTTCAATTTGGCATCTCTACTTCGTATAATCTGATGAACGACTTCTCAGTCAAAGTTAAGCAAACGAATTAGAACACGATAGCTTGGTTAACTTCTTGTCAACTATTGAATTTCTTAGCTTAGATCGAGGCTCATATCAATTTATACAAGCACCTGGTTGTAACCCTTCGGAGCTCTTAATTCTCTAAACTATAAAAAAGCAACAGAGTTTGATTAAATGCATGAGTTTTCAGTAGGAACACCTGCAGACACACCAAATAAATCTCAAGGCAAATCCTAAATATAAGAAATAATTTGGGAAAAATTTGAAGAAACTGCAACTTGCTTTTGACGGATCTGTATCTTGAGACCGCAATAGATGGAGGGATAACACTGATTATGCATATGAATTTCCTACCCCTAGAAAAATTAGATACAGTTTGAAATCCTAATATTAAAACGTCAATAAATCTTATTTAAGAAAAGTAATATTCCATTGTAATGAGTGCGTAGCTAACAACGCGCTTACAAACTGCACCCATGACATGTAATATTTCAAAAAACGATTCCGGTATATGTTTTGCATTGCAAAAACCTTTAAAACGTAATTTGAATTTGTTTACTATTAGCATATAACCTTTACCACCATAATCACTTTGGTTAACAAATTCAAATCAGACAATCGAGTGATCAAGACTAAACTGGTTTTTTATTTATTCTCTAATTAGGTGGGCCATATTCAGCTTTTGGCGGACGGGATGCCTCTAGATGTCTAGCCACTTTTAGCGTAACTACCTCAGATACAGATGAATACGATGATCTCAGTAATTTGGATCAAATGCAAATGGATTCGGTTCGTGAATGGGAAATGCAATTCAAAGGTAAAACTGCAATGTATTTGTTTTCGAATTATATTTTGTGATATTTACTAAATCAAATAAAAAAAAAAACATCGGATCTATCCCACTTCTCTACCCATCTATTACGATTCTATAACATCGAAATAGTTGTTTCGACTTTCTTTTCAATAGATAACAACCTGTAGCGATTCAAGAATTCCGCATTGAAAGTGAATAACAAAATATGGCGGACGGTAACAGTAAAATTTCAACGAAAATTGTGGCCTAAGTAGCTTCTATCTTCAGAATCACGTGTTAATTAATGGATCGTCAAGGTTTCTACAAGTTTCAATCATAGCGACATCATCTGATCTGGTGGTAATATTGGAATGAGCCATGCAAAGAGTCGTCTACTACACAACGTCAACACCTGTTATTCACACTAAGCTCTATTGAATTATCGTCGATCTTTTGTTTTACTTTGGGAGCAGATATTGGCATCAGGCATTAAAGAAGGGAGCCCATCAACCATAAAATCATGAGCCAATGTGGAAATTATATAAAATCACTTTCCAGAATTAAGATGTCCAATTGCTTTGAGATCAAATCTAGTATCACAAAGGCCTATATTTTCTTCACAATATTATTTGTGATGTAGATAGATCCGAGATTTGGATTACATGGGCGCAATATGCCTATTTTTTCAGAGTGAATTGAGTTAGATCAGATTTTACATTATGGTGATGTATTCACACTTGATGTTCAAAATTGTCGTTGCAGCATAGATTACACCCTCAAGAGATGCAATATCTGCGTATGTACATCATCCCGAATCGCATAAATGGAGTCTATAATAGATTGCTCACTCACACGTGGTGGAATATATTGGTTACAGTACGTTGAGGTTCCCTTTTAAATTTCAAAGGCTCAAACAAATTTTTATCGTGATGCATTTTTTTAGTCTTGTTTTTTCGTTTTTTGAAGTCAACGTTCTTAGTTCATTCTTCACATCTGGGAATTCGATTCGACCTCTTCCTTAAGCATTAGAATCTGAATCTTTGCCTTTTTTTTTCATTTTGAGTTTTGATAGTTGTATTTCATATTTAATTGTCCATCATTGTAATTTCAGAAAAATATGACATAGTTGGACGATTACTGAAACCTGGCGAGGAGCCTACAGATTATTCAGACGAAGATGATGAGACCACAACCGAAAAGACATCAGAGCTCAGTGGTGACTCGAATGAGACTACCGTAAAGAAACGAGTTACAATCGCCGGTGATGCGGATGGATCTAAATCTAAATAGAAAAGAATTTCTTTCCCCCTTTAAAGGTTTTGTTATGCAAGTAGTGTGAAGTAGAGGCAAAGCAAGAGAGTGTAAAAAAAATTCCTTCTTTTGATATATGTTTCTAAAATGTTTAAATTTAAGCGCTTTGTACAATTCGGATATGTTCGTCACAAATTTTCATAAAAAATTGTGTTCGCTTAAGTAAGTAAAAGTATTTTTATATGCCTAAATTAAAGTCAAGGTCTAAATCTATAATTTCACTCCTTTTCCTGCAACTGCGATTCGTAAAATTCCCTATGTTTAGATAAATTCTATGATTCCATGTGTTTTTAGATAGACTATAACTGTAAGAAATTATCCTTTACACCCGTTTTCCTAGGTTGTGTCCTTTTATATTCCACAAAGAGACGTTAAGTATAAAATGTGCTGCTGTTAAAGCTGTTAAAATATATTGATGACTTAAAAACAAAACTTATCACTAAGAGAATGCAATGTTTATTGTGAGAGAAATCTATACATTTACAATGTTGACTGTATTTTTCAACAATTTTTTAAGGGTTTCGTTCTCAGCTCGAGAAAACTTAGTTTTTCCGGGAGAACAAATTTATACAAAACGTAATATATGTAATAACAATAAGTATACACACACAGACGTACACATTTACTGATTTTGTTCAATGTACTTCAGAGGTATCAGGATCCTTATTCTTAAAGTCAAGTAAAATTATTTCAAACAAAATGTTAAGGTTTTTCTTTATTGACTATACGAATCAGCATTGGTTAAAAAAGCCGCCGTCTGTACCCCATTGTCACTTGCTTTATTTTATATCGCCGTCAATCAGTAACCTGCACCGACAAAAGGTTAAATGGTTCGACATTCCGCTTTTCGTTTGGGAACCCTCCCAAAACATGAACATTTCTACATATCGGTTAAGAGTTATTCGGAAAGATTCACGATCTTTCGAGCTCAACCCGTACCGTTGGCCGCAAACAGTACAAAAAGTGCTCAGACAATATCATTTTTGTTAAAATCAGGGTCCTTGTGGGTCTGAACAACAAGGTCTTTGTGGGCATCAGTCAATACATTCGGTATTAATGCAACCAAGGTAATATAGCTCCATTTACTTTTGTGAAAGTTTAGAGAAGTTGGTGCAAATTTCTCGTGTTTTACCTAGATTGATTGTGAAATCAACAGTAAGATAATAAATTTTAATGGTATGGCGGCTTGCGGCGGGTTGTAAACTTCATTTATAAGAGGATCATTGATTTTATAACGGTTATCTCCGTGCGTATTTTCGCATCAGGGCAAGTGGTGGAAGTATCACGTTTATTAGCGTGCGCCTGCGGAAACGTGACAGAAGATGAACTTGTTACAGAAGAGGTTTAGTAGGGGTGCAGCAGAAAAATCCATTGGAAAACATCTAGAATTCTGTACGATTTCAAGGCAGATGACGCCCGAAATATGCCAGGAAGATGGACTTGCTAAGGAGGTATCATGTTGGCGCGCGCAACCTCACGGGCACTGTCGATTTGGAATGCACGCGTAAGGTCTCCATGACATGTATGTATATAGAATCTTGTCAGTTGTATGAAGGCAATGTTAAGCATTCAACATTTCTTTCTAAACGAAAAGGAAACACTAGGCTACTTTCTTCAATGAATTAGGGTAAACACTAGGTCACAACGGACCATTTGAAAATTAAGTGTGACTGATTGTGAGGAAAATCTGTTCTGATCGACCGGAATAACATCAAGATTGATAACATTCTCCAAGATCGTAACTAATAACAACGACCAAAGGGCCGGGAGTTGCTCATTAGTTGCACTTTCGACATCGCGATTGAAATTCAAAATTCTAAGTTTATTTATTATAAACCCCCTCTTCCTTCTTAATTACCTCTAGTACAGAAATTTCTGCCATAAATCCAATACTTTTAACATAAATAGAATTAGACAACGCCAATTTTGAAAAACTTTCTCCACGTATGTCTTCAAGAAACAAATCGATTGTGTATATTACATAACGAAAAAAAATGTCTTACACTTACCCAACCCTGCACTTCATTTGACATTTAATCAGTGGTACCAATTAAGCAGCTGTATACTTTAGAAAGAAATCGTGTAGTTACATAAAATTGCAGTTTATTTTGGAAATAGTACTGCGAGCAGTAGATAAAACGTAATTAATTAGAAATCAATATTAGTTCAATTTATATTTCTTAATAAGAATTTTCTTTCTATTTAGAATGCTGCGCTCAGCGTTATTTACCACAAACGCCGCTTCCAAGTTGCTGGCAAGTGACATTTCTAGTTTGAGGGGTTCTTTTGGAGCTGCAATAAATGTTGCTCTGGCTCGTCGAAATCAACAAACTATGCCAGTAGCTAATCCTGATAATCCTTTACCAAAGAAAGGTTACTCACCATTTGGAACAAAACAGCCAAATTTAGTGGAATGGTCTGTTGCCCGTCTGGATGATTTACTCAATTGGGGACGAAAGGGCTCTATTTGGCCATTGACTTTTGGATTGGCTTGTTGCGCCGTAGAAATGATGCACATAGCTGCACCAAGATATGACATGGATCGATTTGGAGTTGTTTTTAGGGCATCACCTCGACAGGCTGATGTTATCATTGTTGCTGGCACACTAACAAATAAAATGGCTCCAGCTTTGCGAAAAGTCTACGATCAAATGCCTGAGCCACGTTGGGTCATTTCGATGGGTAGCTGTGCAAATGGAGGAGGATACTATCATTATTCATATTCTGTTGTACGTGGATGTGATCGAATAATTCCTGTTGATATATATGTCCCAGGTTGTCCACCGACTGCTGAGGCTCTACTATACGGAGTTTTGCAACTTCAAAAGAAGGTTAAGAGAATGAGAACTCTTCAGATGTGGTATAGGAAGTAAATAAAATAGGAAAGGGAAGCCCTTGGTTGGCATGCTTCATCCTAGAATAATTTTAAATAATTTGAAAAATCTTTTGATTTTAAAAAAGGATACTAAGCTTATGCCTTTGTATATACTTAAATAAATATTTAAATTCGTTTTTCTTTAAAATCGTTTTACGTTAATGTTCTGTTACGTAATTGATCACTAGATTGTATGACTCATGTGTTTACTATCGGTAAAAGTGTTGATTCGGGTTCAGGCATGAAATATTCAATGAAATGATTTGGTGCCAGGTGGCCCTAATTTATATCTGATACATACAATGGTTGACAATTCTTATTTAATTTCTTTAGGTAAAAAATGGCCTCTTCTTTGTTTCCTTTCGTTCCTATGTATTTTGCATAGTCGTGTCACTTGAAGTGAGGTGACAACCATAATAAGGCTGATTATATAGACCGTTAGTTTTCTGTATGCACCAGTAAGCTTAAACAAGTCTACTGCAAACAAAACTAAAAGGCAAGAATCCAAGTCCCTCAGGAGCGGAAGCAAAACAAGATCCAGAACCAAATGGACCAACGATGGACTACAATGATAGGCTCTAGACAAGCCAAAGATGCAGCAAAGAAGAGACAGGATCTTTTAAGGCTATCAAGGAATCAATTCAGAACGTCACAGGAGCCCTAACTGGACACTGCAAACTAAACAAACACATGCATCGGATATGCATACTGTAGCGGAAGCTACAGAATAATTTTTTTTTATTTTATTTACAGTCAGCGCAAATATTACTCTGACAAACAAGAATTATATTTTATTCTATTTTTAATTATAATTTAATTTCTTTTAATTTATTAATTTTATCCTACCAAGAATTTAGGATACATATAGATGTATATATATATATATTTATATATCATTTAAATAAAGAACTGTTGGAGTGCAACATTTTCATTTTGTTGCCACATCAATCAAAAGACAATTTAATTTGGAAACAATCAACCAACACTGCTCACATACCGTCCACTGATGTATGTAGGTTGTGTCTGTCTCAAAAGGATGAAACATCTCATTCAAAAGAAGTAAAAAAGCTAGAATTGGTCTAAGACCAATTCTTATGATACCCTAGACTAGATGAATGCCCGTATGTATGTAATTTTGTATGGTCACCTCTCTGTGCAAGTTTGATTTTTGAAGTGGTTTTTCGCATATATTTCTAAAACGGTTCGTCTCGTACTTTTCAGTACATTAAAACCGTCTAGGACTAATCGTTTTCACAGTATATGTAAAAATCCAAAATTTTTATATGGCAACACCGAGAAGAAGTTCCCACATTTAGTTCATTTTCTAAATTTTATTTACTATTGTTATAAAAACACCACGTACCAAATTTCAGCTCTACGTCGACGCGTTTTCAGGCAGTGCCCAAATATATGGTGAAAAATGAAATTTTTGTAATGGCAATCCCACGAAGTAGTTAGCCGATTTGACCTATTTTCGAACTGATATATTATTTTTTTTTACTTTTTTTTGAAAAAGCCCGTGTGCAAAATTTCAACCCTCTAAGTGTACGCGTTCTCAAGTTATCGGGCGGACGGACATGCAAAAACTTTTAATATTGTGCGTGGGTGTCCAATCCATTTTGCTCTACCATCACTATTTCTAGGTGTTACAAACAATGACAAACTTAGTATACCCTATAGATTTCATCAAGGTATAAAAATACTGCTCTTCCTAGGAAGAGTGAGATTGTTAGATGAAAGAAAGCGGTGCACAATAAGCTAATAAATGGATACAGGGCAAAGGCCACTCACCCCGCTCAATTCTAAATCTAAAAAAACAAAAGCAAGAATATTAGTGCGCTATAATTATCTCCGTGTTTGCAAGATGAGTTTGTGCTAGTTCAGGAAATCCTTATTAATAAAGTGTAAGCTGATATATTTATTGATTCAAGAATCCGTTATAGTTTTCATAGTACATTTTATAATATCAGCTAAAGAGATCATTCCTAGAACTAAGTTGTGTTTCGATAATTATGTCATTGACTTAACTTGAAATAACATTCTGATATGTTATATATCGAGCTAAATAAAACAATGCTATAAGATGAAGAAATGGGTTAAGATTGTCTCCTAGATGCTTAACTGTTCTGTTCGCCAAAGCCGGCTTTATTCTCGTACTGGCCGTATAGTATGCACAACCATAGTATTAAATTTATTTATTACCTTTCTAATATAATATCTTTGCATTGGTTAATATTCAGACACCCTAACGTGTCGGATTATGAAATCCTTAAACTCATGTCATCTCCAAGTAAGTAAGGAAAGGCGCGCACACACTTAGGAGATTATGAATTTCTTAAATTGTGCAGTGGGTTTTTTTTTTATTTCTGTCATCTCACTTAAATCTTTCGTGGGACATAGGGAAGATGGGGAGTTAACAACTGTAATTGAATCTCGGAAATGAACTCCGAAACACTAATTAAAACATTATAGAATTCCATTGAAGTGAGAATTCCATTAGTAAAATAATCCGACCATTAGTGGGAACCTATAGGCATTCGATACTAAACGCATAGAATTAGACATAGAGAAGAAGCAATTTTCCCAGGTATGTTTCTCTGGATACATACAACATTTCTTTTTTCGATTTTACCCCCATCTTTTGCTATGGGTCCTTCGGTATACTTTGATAGTGGTGGCAATTCCATTTATTCCGGGTTGACTTTCAGTGTGCAATTAGAAATTTCCTTCAGTATTAAAATGCTTGGCTCGGAGGTTTTTCATAGTACTCGACCTATGGGTATAGCTGTGGTATTTGTTTTTGGAAGTGTAGGATATTAACGTAAAATTTATTAATTATATTATATTGTAATGATTACTTTAATTAAGGAGAGGGGGGGGGGGGTAATAATATCAGAAAGTATTTACGACTTAAACCTCCTCACATTGCCTGCGTGCTTAATTGGAAAGGAAGGTCTTATAATAAACTCTAACGCTATGAATGAAAAAGGATCGGGCAGTGATCAGAGATTGCAAACGCAGGAGAAAGAAATCCCCGAATCTCGTTGTCTAGTAGGTATGCTTTTAAGTAAAATTCCGACGATATCTAAGTCCCTTAAAAAACATAAAAAACAAAATTGACGAAGCAATGAAGATGATTCTCTCCACTTTTTGGAAAACTACAATTTCAGAAGTGTTAAGTTCCGTGTGTATATTTTGTTGGTTTTGAAATTACCGTCGTCGCATACTCTGTAGGTTCATTTCGAAAACGGGATATGCGTTTCGTATTATTATAGAGTTTCAATTGGATGTTACAAAGTTTCTCTAAAACATTAGATAAGATGGACGTAATCCTAGACGAAAGTCGTCTATGATTTCTTAATACTCTTGAAAATTGGTATAACTCCTCCAATTTTCCAACAATTTTAAAAATTCCATCTTGATTGCAGTAGGTACAACAGCCGCTATACACCACAACTTTTGATAGTTTTGATGCGTTTACGATGTGGTCTTGCTGCAATTATATTTGTACGTAAAAGTCAAACCTGAGTTTTGAATATACTTTGAACACAATTTAAATAAAAACAATCGCGAAATGTTCAAATTTCTGAAGCAGCGAAGTGATAATTTTTTACTCAGTGGTTTGAATTCTATTATTTAAGTCGAATTGCTTTTATCCAATTATTTTTATTTCCAACTTTAGTTCGATTTTAACTGAAGCATATTCAAGCATATTTTTCTTTCTAATCACTCCAGCATATTTTCTGTATTCAACATTATCACCAACGTACAAAGGTGTGTAAATGGAGTGGGATATGATGAATAGGATACCTCTCGACACTATAGCATTACTGATTTCATATTGTCAGTTGAAAAGTTTCAGTTTTGCTGTAATTGAAATTTAAGAAACGTTCTAAGTTCGCAAACGATCAAAATATGATTTCGGTTAGATTCGGTTCAATTGAATGAAATTTGCGAAATGTTAAATATTTTTTTTTTATTTTATTATTTTTTCTTGACTTCGCTTTCACATTTATCTACAAAAGTTGTTTCTTTTCTTGCTTGTAATGATAAACTTAATAAATATTTTTTTGTCTTATTAAATTAAGGTTCTTAAATTTTATCGCAAATAATTTTCTCTGTCCTTACTTTCCGGTTACTTTACCTTACATTTTGCTTAAATTTTAGGTTTTTATTTTTATTTTAAGTTTATTCAAATTTAAATTATATATTAATTTTATTACAATATGTATAGAGATTTTTGCTCGGTAATTAGTTGCCTATGTAATTTTATTATTAAACACTTTCTTTACACTTTTGTCTGAGGGCGTCAATTCGGTTTCAGATCATTGCATGTCACTTAGAGTTTTTTTTCCCACTTGGGCTTTAATGCGTCTGCTGATGGCTTTATTTTTGTGTCTATTCAATTTAGATTAATGATAGAAATAAGAATTTGTTTGATATCTAAATATTTGTAGGAAAAAAAAAGATATTTAAATTATACGTATAAATTAAATAGAAAGTAGTAAAGTAAAATATAATTACGAGTAGGTAGGACGTATAGAGTTCTTATGAATTATTATTAGCTCCATTTACGAAATAGTTGAATTGATATAGTTCACAACTTCACTGAAAGGTATTTTCGAAAACAATATAACTACAAAAATGTAGAGAAACTTATCTCATAAAATTTCGCCTTTGTAGATACTGAAACTCAGTTCATTTCTGGTTTCTTCTTTGAACAATATTGCAATTTTTGTAAACAGAAATTTCTTCTTAATTTTTAGGCAGATCTGAGCTGGTGCAATTCATATTATTTAAAATTTATTGACATGTGGGAATTCTTGTTCTTGAATGCATTAATATGGATTTAATGTTGTTCGAATTGTCATAATTTTGCTTGTTTTTTTTTTTCTAAAATTTTCTCATGAATTTTGATTTGTGCAGTTTTTCTGGCCACAAATAATCAATCTCAGCAGCGAGCACGAAAAAACGCAATATCAATTATATGCAAGGCTTGTTAGCTATTGTGGGGTTGCGAGTCGACAGAATTTGATAAGATTGAATACAATAGCAATCCCCTAGTCCCTTCTCCAAAGTAAATATCATCATTGTTTATACTGAATTCAATTCGACTGCAACTACATATATTTGAATATCTATAATTTACTCTTAATGCAAATTGATACTGGCGAACAGATTTGGTCGGTTCAAAAATGGGGTCAACTTCAGGCATGCTCTGTTAATATCTTATTTTTTATACAAACGTTAGTAGTTAGTTAGTTTTTATCTAAGAGTATAAAAAATGTTATTCGCCCATGTGCTAAAGTAAGAGATAAACTAAAAGAAAATAAATTCTAAAACGGGAAAAAATCTCTCAAAATAAGAAGAAGAGAGATTAACGCAGAATAAAAAATCAAAGTAATATCATTCAATCAAATAAAAACGTACGAAGAGTCCGAGAAATGGTGCAGCATGTCATATAAGTGGCATCTATGACACCTATGCTACCTATGCCACCTATGGCACATATGTCACTAATATCATAAGAATTCTATCTGAACTCTATCCTGTGGTGAAGACAGGAACAAGAAAAATCTAAAATGTTCCCAAATCCATCGCACTTCCCATCCCAATTGCATTTAATGTTAAAATCCAAGGCTAAGATCATGACATGGGGGCCATTGTAAGTACAATTCAAACTTTTAACCAAAGAAAAGAACAAATGGGGCACAATTGGATAGAGCCAGGGTTTAAAAGAATCCGTGTAACTTCTTAAGCCAAAATGGAACCAAATTTTTATAGGCAAAATGGTAAATTATTAATTCAAGATTGAAAGAAAAATAATCTTGTTTCCAAGATCAGTGATATAACATGGCACAAAATTGTGCCACTGCCTTCGTGGAGTCCCCAACTCATTGAAGACTAATTTTCTGTCAATCTGACGTGTCTGTTTCATCAAATACTAGTTACGAAAAGACAGAATTTAAATTCTTTTAAATCTGTGGAAAGCACAATTCTTCATTACTAGCCATGTTATGCCGTACGTAAGGGGGTTTGTGCGTCACTTTACAGATAAATTTCAAATCTTCCAGTATATCGATTTTGGCAGAAAATGATATTTCCGCATTCGCCACATCGAGAGGAATGATTTGAGCTTAATATTTTCCCTGGACATTAATTTTTACGAATTTTTGTTTTTTGAAATTCTGTCAAAACTGCCATACCAAATTTGTAAAAAGTTGGTTTCCAATCACTTTTCGGTCATCCAAATATAATATAACAATTTTTGCCATGGATATCGAGTTTTTTGAATTTTTATTAATTTTCAAATCTGACACATTTATATGGACACTCCATTTACAAGAATAATTTTTAGATTGGAGTATAACCTCCTAAAAGATCTTAATTCACCCATGGATAATACCAGACCCATTATTGCACTTATCTCTCTAGCTAAATTAAATCTTATCTATTTTATTTTCTCACGTCCCTGAAAGCATGTACTACATATGTAGCACATAATCTGAAGAATTCTTAAAGAATGTACCATCGCCATTAGGAAAATCTCAATGAAATTCAATTATCAATGCAGCCTGCCAACCAGGAACACTACATACCGGTCTAATTTCATTTGATAACCCTTAAAAAGGTTTTTTATTTTAAAGGCCAACAATTCGGGTTCAATCCAGATTCACCTACACACATAGAAGCTATTTTTACATCTTTTAATTTTCATAATTAACTTAAACTTGGTGTAGATGATGATTTTTAAATTTAAATTTTATTTCATGGACAGTCATTCAAAATTATCAATTGAGTGTGACATTACTGAGAGTAAACAAAGCGGATCAACTCTAAAGCATTTGGTTAAATGGGGTCGAATCCAGTTTCAAGCTAGTTTCAGTTCAAACGAAAAGGATATTAGATAAAAAACGATAGTAAATAAAATATACTAATTTGGAAGCTTTCATTTTAGGGTTACATACCTCAAAAGGATGAGAAAAGATCACACTTGCGTACCGTCCCGTCTGTCTATCAGAAATTTGGCAGAATGTAAGGTCTTTGTGGCGCACACATATTTTGAATATCAAAGATTATGAAATATTTTTATTTTTAATGGGGGAGAGTTGGGCTCTCTCAAAACATTTTTTTTATATCGTCTGGGTATAGCTGGGCTAGCAAAAAAATGTTTCCAGAATTTTTGGTGAATTGGTTATAGAGTTATCGAACAACAAAATGTGCGAAAAGACCGTTCCCCGAGCAAAAACGACCGTTCCACCCCCCACCCCGGCTGCCGGGTATCTAAAGCTAAAAATTTTATATTACCAGGGTTAGTAGGCATTTACTCATATATAACACGAAAACTGCAGCTCTTTTCGTCAGTCTCAAATGGAAAAAATAAATAAATGTTTTTGTGGTGTTAACTTATAAAACAACTCTCCGCAATCGTTGATAAAGTCCTGACACGAAACCCTGATAGCGGGAGTCATAATCGCGCTGTTAACCGCTTATAATTTTTTTAATTTACCACATTTGTTGATAGTTTTGGACGCTCGCAATTGGGCCACTGCTGCATCCACTAAAAATTTTGTTATATATTACTGAGGTATGCAATCAGCTAGAGGGTGATACAAAAATAAAAAAAAAAAAGAGGACTAGATTCGCGTAACAAAAAATGTACCATCAATTTTGAACAATCAAGTAAAATTTATGGTGTTTTGGTTGCTGACAAAGTTGGATGTGATTTTTTTTTATTTCTATGCGATTCTTCCCTATTTTTTCTATTTGCTTGTGATACCATAATAGGTCGTCTTAAGCAAAAACTGCACATTTTTATTACACGAAATTGTGTCTCATTTGTTTTTCGCTTCATTCGAAACAAGTCGTCATTGTATTCGAAAATAGTAACCAGCAAATCTAAGTAACTGAGGGATTTGTGAATACCGTCAAGTATAAAACAAGGTGCTGGATTCACTCATAAGCATCAGTAGGAACCAGCTGTATAACTTTAAATGGCTGCATTCTGCCATGCGCAATTATACAAAACGCTTCCATAAATATTACTACAAACGTTCGAAAGATTAAACTTGTTTGAAAAGGAAAACAACCAAAATTAAAAACTACAAATGTATATTTCAATAGTATTCATAAGTTACAAAAAGAAAAACAAAACATAAGCAAATAATAAGGAGAAACTACCTAGATTTAAGAAATAAAGATCGTTAAATAAAATTACATAAATTTATTCCTACAAATATTTATATATATATGTATATGTGTGTAACTACATATGTATAGTCGTTTCTTTAAATTACATTTTAGATCCAGACAAACTTAAAAAAAGCTAGGGAAATAGTTTGCATCAATGCAATAATTACAATCGGCCACAGTTCGGCCACACCTCCTTGGGAAGATTCACATTCAGCCACACGACGGCATAATCACGTACGTACCTTTCTATTTTTTATATTTATTTATTTTATTTGTTTTTTTTTTCAATTTTTATATTTCTTTTCCTTAAAATTAACGAATCTTCAACATTTCATGTGCACGCGCGCGCATTTTCGCATTTCATTCCCATGAGTAAATTTTCCACACGCGCACGCGCTTACAGTCTTCACCTTTGCCTACATTTCTTCAGAAAAATATATATGTATGTATGTGTGTGTGTGTGTGTGTTTGTTTAGTTTGCACAGAAGAAATTCATTAAAATATCTCTCAGTTTTTTATCTACAGTTCTTCATTTACAATTTATTATATAGAAAAATTGCAATAACTAAAACTACGGGGGAAGGGTCTCGACTAAGCACGTTGTTTTTGCTAAATAATATAAAAAAAATGTTTTTTCTTTGTTTTTAAATAAGTTTTAAATGTACTTTTTACAATATTGTGGCGTTCTGCTAATTTTAATGTTAAATTACATTTTTTTGTTTAAATATAATAATTAAATAGAAATAATAGAAATATTTTTTCTTTGTGAGTGTAAGAGGGAGATAGAGAGATAGAGTATGAACTGAGAAAAATGCACTGTTTTTACGACTGAGTTGTGAACAACACGATTATTATGCGTTTATAAAACAAAAACGAGGACAAACGGGGGAAATTTATATAAAATTAGACTTTTTTCATGAGAAATTCATAGAATTTGTAACATTTTTGCAAATCTTGCCAAATGTGATATACAGAGAACATGTTGTATCATTCAAAGACTTTCGACGACTGCAGCTTCTAGGTTCTATAGAAAATGCGGTCATTCTGTGAGCAGTGTAGAAAATACTTAAAATTTTTAAAACCTAGTCTGCTAGTCGGTCTATAAGTGGAACTCTCCATTCCGCTTGGTGCCTCACCAGTTCTATGTTATAGAGGTTGAACTTCAGGAAATCCTAAACTACTAAGCTACTCGAAACTCGAACTGCTGTCTAGAGACAACAAAGTAATGTTTATTTGGGTTCCTGGACACGAAGGAGTGGACGGACAATCTGGCTAAAACTGGAGCCGTCAGTCCGTATTCTGGTCCCTACGAAACCATTGGCTTACCAAAAAGTCACTTTAGGAGGGAACTCCATATATAGGAAAATATTCAACTGGATCTCCTTTCACACCCTCTCCTCTTCAGACGCGCCAAATTGTTTTTCTTAGCAGACAGTCGCTCAGGTTACTTACTAATGCATATAACCGAAGAAACACTTATCTCTCCAAATAAAGATTGCAATCTAACCCCAAGGGCAATAATCGAGCTAGTAAAAAGGCTAGAATTCGTCTAACCACTTTAGGGGAGGACAAAATAGATCAACTTTGGTCTCGCTGTCCGTTTGGTCCTATTGGTCTAGTTACCCCTAACCTTAACGTTAATCTTTAGGGTAAGCTTTGCTGTTGTGTACACTCTAAAATCATGAAAAGTTCCTAACGTTGTCATACAGACTTTGTAAAAAAGAGACATTAAGCATGGTAGGGACGTTTGAAACAGCTTTCGGCGTAGATTTTTGAGTCGACATTGATTTGTACGAGAACTGATGATTGGTGTATCAAAACGTGTATTATAAGTCGAGTTGAACCCAAGTTGATGCTCATGGAAACGAGAATTGAGTTAGCTTCGTTAAATTCATGTTAACTCCACGAAACCAGTCGAGTTGAGTTCGGTTTTGTGTAAGTATTTGTTAGAATTGTGCGGACGGGCGTTTTATCCAACACAAATCCGGCTATATACTTTATACGAAATACTTTAACTCAGAAACCCTCCATGGAAACAGCATCGAATTAACTCAGATAACGAAACTTAACGATAATTCAACTCTAACTCTTTGAAACATGGTGGTCACTAATTATAAAACTTCGTGAAGATAGTACCCTTCCTTTATTAAAAAAAAAATTGTTTACGATTTCTAAGAGCTGAATACGTAGAGAAAACCTTCAAATGTTAATGGTTCATCGATAAATAATTGCATGGAATTAATTATCTACGAGAAATCCTAGATTCAAAACTCACATTGAATTGCATAGTGGTCTAAAACAGTCTAAAGGTCATCAACATGTACAGCAATTTGCATCACCAGGAATTAGCAATGCGAACTATCTATTCCCAGAGCTTGTATCTGTTCCCTTCAGTATAGAAAGAAGCAGCACTCCGTTTGCTAAAACTGGACAAATTTTAAAATTAACAGAAATCTGCTGGTTAGCGATGTAAAAATTTTTGAAGAGAAATATTGTGCCAAGGAAACACAACTTCGAGCACTAATTTCTAGTGAAACTCATAGGCAAATGTAGTGTGCCACAATATTAAGAAAGCTCAATTATCTGGTACACAAACAGAAAAGAGATAGAGGAGGTATCTTAGGAATGATGTATTACAGCACAAAGGTTTTGAACAAAGCACCTGCGTTCTTTGCTACTCTCTTGCACGTCGATGTCTTTGAACTACTTAATTGATGGATATCGTAATTTTGCAAGAATATTTGCTGCTGATTTCGAGTTTTTAGTGAATAAAACTAGTCAGCAAATAAAAAAAAAAACTAATTAAACAAAATGTGTGTTTCAGTTGACGAAAGACTTCTTTGGATTCTTGTTGTAAGTTAACAAATAATGCTTCCATTTTTTCTCTTCTTTTGCTACATACGATCTGATACCTAGTTCCCAAAAATGGGGCGACTACAGCGAAAGTAAGAGGAACACGAAAAACATTCAGAATGTTTAGAGTACGAGATAGCAAGATGCGCTCTTTCTCTTGGTGTAGTTACTAAGTCTTTATCTAGCGCAGGTTTTGCACCAAAAACTTTCCGGTAGATACATGCCTTTCATAGAAAAAACAAACAAAAAAAACTAGCAAAAATATCGTAACATTCCAGATAGAGACGATATCGTAGCAGTTCTGACACCACGAGTAATTTTATGCGCTTTTTTGTATTGGAAATATTGTACGATGTTTACAACTATGTTTAGTGGTAGAAATTTTGAATCGCAACAGACTCGTGAAAATGTGTCCCTATCGCAATGTCACTTTGTGACATTATTTTGAAAATGGAATGTTACGACAACTTCAAGAATGTACCAAAGTCTTTGTTATAAATAAAACATTGTGACCGAGATTCCTTACAAATTATATATAACTATGCTCCTATGCTCGTGTTTCAGTTCGAAAATCGTACCAGCCCATTTCCTTAGATTTCGACACAAAAAATTAGATATTTATTAAAAGCGTTTTACCTAGAGCCCGGCGGATAAATAATTAGTTACTTTGCTACATAAAAAAAAAAGTTTTCATGGAACTTTTGTTATCTCCTAGAGTAATATCAAAAAAGAATGAATCATCAACTTTTTAGAAAAATTAGTGCAAAAATGTTCTTTCCCCCTGTAATAAATTCAATTGAAAAACAAGAAAATACGAACAAAATAAATAAAATTGAATATATAACACAGGAAAAAAAATGAATTTAAAATATAATGAGATTCATGATCAAAATTGCAATAAAAAAAAAAAAGAACTACAAAACAGACACGTCCGGGTTCGTTCTCTTGCATATCATCATCATCAGCAGTGTTTAATTTTCTCTGGATTTCTTTATACTTATTCATTTATTTTTTGAATACTTTTTATGGATTCTTTTCAAATTTTTATTTTACAATTGTTTCTTTCTTTCATCGTTTTCTACTTATTTATAGATTTTCTTAAAATGCACATCAAAACTATTCAAATTTTTGATCACCCGTTCTGTCTTGTGGGAGGGCGCGTCTGAGCATTGAACGATGTCTTAATGAAAACAATCAACAGAAGAAAAGAAGTAAAGAAAATTTTAATTTATTTCTAAATGTTTTTATACCATTTTGTTTTCTGAAAATATTTTGGTTTTTATGCATTTTTGTTTTTTTTTTTCTTATCACAGTTTTAGCTTTTGATTGTTTCATTTTGAATTCAATGAAACGGAATAGAGGGACGAAATAATACGAATAGTAATGAAGGAGGTAAGGGAAAAACATAGAAAAATTAATAAATAGGAAATAAATTGTAGAGAGATACACACTGAAGAAGTAGTGATGGAATTTAAATGGGATTTTATCAAAGATAATTAATTTTATCAATATCACTAGCGGATGCTGTTATAATGTTGTCTCAGAATTAGTTGAGAATTATTTGAAAGTTTAACGATAACATGAAGATAAACCAATACATATGTGGGGGTCGTCATATAATTTTTTTTTAGTTATGTGATTTTTATATAATATGGCTAAAATGACACGACATTTGAAGCAAACGCTGAATTCTAAAAGTTTCTATGATCAATTCGGAAAGGAGGAATAGAGCCAGTGTCAGACCAATACACATACATTGATTGATCTGGAAAGGAGAACATTTCATTGGACTGAACACATACACATCAATAATGACATCGCAAAGCAAGCCTGTGAGGGAACCATGAAAAGAAACATAAAATTAACCTCACAAAAGCATCCCACAATGTCCATACAGCAGGTGAATCAGACATTAATTTAATAGTTATACTAAGCTCTTTGGATTGTTTGAATTAAGATAAATGCCTTTCAGGTTTGGATGGATGGATTGAAATGAGGTTGAGACCTCTAGCGGGATCCCTGAGATGTGGACCACAACAAGGCCCATTATTCATCCTCCAGATATATGATATATCGTCTTTGCTGGCTTCATTCAGCTCGTCCAGGTGGTGTGAGCCAAGAAATCTTTATCTCTTTCCTGAGAGGGCCCGATAGTGACAAAGAAAGTGAGTCATCATTTTGGATTCATCTTCACATTCTCTGTCAACCCCATCCTGTGAAGGTGACCCCTGAGAGCTCTCAGGGTTGGCTTATTTAGTTTCAATAGCTTGTTAGTTAGGCTTCGATTACCTCACAGTTCCTTCGTGGTTCGACCCGAAGGTTCATCCAACCAAAGACAACTGAGCTGTTTATCCGCCCAAACCAAAACACTAGCGGAAAGGTATTCTGGTGCGATCCCGATTATGGAGAAGAATACTTCCGAAGCTGCACCAAGACCATTTCAAAGTTTCATGAATAAGAAAAGAAGCTATAGCGATTGTAATACTATTCACATAAAAGAAGTAAACTTAAAGTTTATACAAATTTGAACAACAAGTAGGATGAGACTGCAGTTTACACAAATCACAAGTTTTCAGTAGATGTTTTTACTTTCAAAACACGATAGCATTTGTTGCAAAGAGAGATATAGTTTTACTGGTCACCTAATTAGATATTTGAAAATATTTTATTTGAAGAACAGAGACGATATCGTAACACACCAGGGAAGGAAGTAGAAGGTAATAATATTTTCGTCACAGACATTGGCAACAGAAATGAAATTTCCATATCTACGGTCTAACTAACCACGTGGTAATATCATATCATATTAAGAGTTAACTACCTATTCACATATTTCCCAAGGGAAGGTGGGAGTGGTTTTATATTAAATCAAATCTGAGATTGAAATGGATCTGCAAAGTGATAATGGAGACCAATATCAATGGATTGTAATTATCTTTGATGATTTTTTTTATAAAAAAAATAAATTAAGAAAAAAGGTTTGTCTTTAAAAACTCTGATAACAGAAAAATCGTTCAATAGCCCAAACGTTATCGATTTTTTACATATTTTTTTTTTTAATTTTTACAATTTTATTCACATGTTTAAATATATTGTGAATTTTAGAATGTTTTTTTTTTTTTATTCTTCTATTTATATATTTATAAATATGTGATGAGTGTGAATGGTAGTTAGTGTTACAAAATTCACTTTCCGAAAAATCCACAAACATTTTTCATCAACATGATGTGATCCGTAGAGACCGTCTCATGAATTCATGAACATTTGAATAGAGAGCGCTGCTAGGAGCTTGCTACTTTCGATTTGAATATTTGTCAACAGCTGTTTTCACAGATTAGTTAATGAGAATTGATAATTAGTAATTGAATAATTTAGAAAATTATGATTATAAAATATTGTCACAGAAAAACTCTGTTTTAAATATTCGGCCGTCAACTTAGCACTGCTACTTTCGTATGACTCTCGTCGTATTTAGTAATTTGTCGATTTTCGTGTTGTGGGAAAAACTAATTTTGTGTCGCTTTTTTATTTAAATTGATGCCAGGCTAATTTTACATGTTAAACAAGCATAGTCACCTTATCATATAGTCAACAGCTTAACAAGAAATTTGGTTCAAAAAATTTCCTTCAGCTTAGCAAGAATTTTGGTTTGAAGAAATTTCCTTATCTTACTTATCTTATTTTACTGTGCAGCATTAAGCCATTGATATTTCTATAGTCTGGATATTTTATCATTTACTATCCTTTCACTATTTTTCACCTTTACTAATTTCATTATAATTTTTAGACCAACTGATGCCCTTATTCCTTTGTGGATTCTAAGCAACGACGTTAGAAAATAATTAGTTGCAAGATTTGCAGATGGTACAGATCATCGACGTCATTTTAGTAATTTGATGAAAATATTTCGAGAAAATTTCGCCAAAAAATTTAGATCAGAAATTCATCAAAAATGGAAATCAAGAATTGTGTGAAAAAAAAAAGAATCAATAAAAATGCAAACCGACTATTTGTTAGAATTTTACCAGATTAAAGATTTATACAAAGGCTTAGCATATTGAAAAACTATGTCAAGAGTATGCTGCCGTAAGAAATCAACGCGGAATTCTCTTACAATATTTTACGTTTTCAACTCAGGGAGCTGCTAAACAATTGCAGACAATGTGATGCCAATACTTCCTTTGGCCGTAAAATATTATATTTGATTGGTAAAAATAACTACCAATGATATAGAAGTCTCTATAAATCTATGATGTCCACAACGGCTAAAACATTTACATTTAACAAATAGTAAAGACGAATGAAAGTGGAATTAGGAAAGATTCTTTTCAGATGTACTAGAACCGTTTGTAAGCAGTTATTTTGCTCCCATATGTTTCTTCAATATTAGATAGATTGGGAAAGACAAGATTTATTATTTCCATAGATTTGTGCGTTTTTTAAGCAAATCCTTAACATGGAGGTTGGGGGTTTAAGTAATCCTGCGCATAAACTATATATGCAGAAGTTTATGGATGACTTTTTCCTCAATTTTGAAACTTATGGTATCTACTTCCATCTAATTTGATGTTCATCTGAAACCATTGAAGAACAACTTAATGCTTGCCTTGCACACATACAAAACTCATAAGAATTTATAGCGATTTCTAGGACTATGTTCATGGTAAGGACATTTCGTGATGAACTATGTGCGATAATTGCCGCACATCTACACAATCAGATTAAATGAATCAAGAATATACCTGGGAAGAAGTAGCAAACAACAACTTCATGGAACTAAAGAATTTCTTAGTAAAAGTTCCTATTTAGTCGACAACTGATTTTTCGATTGCTAAACTGTTTGAAACGAATACAACATAAGAGGCACCAAAACATATTTAACAACAGAAGAAGAATAATTTGCTGTTCTCTTCGTCATAGAAAAATTCTGATCGATCGATTTAATAATTTTCACTGATCATCACTCATTAGTTTGGCCATATAGAAATAAAACCTCGGAGGTAAAATCGCTACGGGTGTATTCTACGACTACAACAATATTATTTCATCATAATATATAAAAACTGAAAAACTAATATTGATGCAGACTATATGTTCACGAATGCCAAATATAAACGTGTGATCAATTTCGATATTTGCTCTGAAGGTCTGAGTGATATTTAAAACTGCTAACTACGATCTCTCTCAACCCCAAAGCGATTTTGTAATTGCAGGATTGATGATGACGATATTTCGAAGGTCAATCAGTTATGCACAGAATACTTGAAGAAAGTCGTGATAGTCTAATATTGCTGGCCATTGTGGAGACCCAAAAACAAGGGCTAAGGGTATTATCCAGGTATTTCTCCGGTGTTAAACGAGTATCTAGAGCAAAGATCTGCTAGGAATTATTTATTTTATAATTTATTATTTTTCATAAGCATTGCAGTATGCAGTTAGAAGAATGCAAAAAGAGCAGACTGAATAAATGTGATTCACGACTTTCGTCATCCCATAATCAATCTGGTACCAAACTATACCAGGTAATATCTAACTAAAAGGTAGGGAAAAGTAATCAATCAGTACATATACTTTTTCTGTCTGATATTTTGGTTATTTTATCTTCATTATTTGTGAAGTTAAATCTAACTTCTCTATCTTAATGAGTTAAGTAAAATCTGATTTTTGAACTGTTCATCTTCTCCTGAGATTAAATCAATGGACTCGTCAGATTGAGTCTCCTTTTTGTAGAAGAGGGGGTTAATAGATCATTTCAGACATTTATTGCTTAAAGAAATAATAATTTAGCATCTGACAGGGTTGGTTATACGAACTGAAGTAAAGTTAACATGATTTTCAATTCAAATTAAGCCCAAATAAAATTATTTACCCATCAAGTTGCGACAAAAAAGCGACAAATTACTGAATAAATCCTAAAGTAATAACAGTGATAAGTTGATGGACGTGTTTTAAACATCTGAACCTTGTAGGTCTCAATCACAATAGTACTTTCGAAATGAGTGCTTGTTACTATAATACGTTTGTATGTACTCTGCTGTTGTACATAATTACAATTGCGCCTTATACATCATCATATTACAGGACTCTCTTGTAATTCCTGGATTTTCCTTAATTTTTTGTTTTTTTTTTTCTGATTTGCTTTCAATAAACTTGAACAACAGTACAAATATTAGAAAAAAAAATGTTTGTTTCTAGTCTTTTTGTTCTACATACGTACAGAAGACAACAAAACTCTTTATATGAGAGGAAAATGGTTTTCCGTTCTTTTTTTCGCGCGCGCAATATTTTCAGTTTTGTTGTTTGTTTTTTTTTCTTAAATTTTGTATTACATACCTACAATTGTTTATATTTTTGTTTTCTCCTTGATTTTTCCCTTGTTTTAAATGTTTTTTTTTAGTTATTACACTTTGTCTCTTGATTTTACTTTGCTTTTAATTTTACATTGCCTTAAAAATTAAAGGTTTTTGTTTTTGTATCTCTTTTTTCTTGCGTCTACTAAATTTCATAACTTTGTTGTCTAGTTACTTACTAGTTTCTTTTTAGTATCGAAAAATATAAGCGCACACACAACGACTAAATATTTTTTCATTTTATTTTACAGTTTTTTTTAATCTTATTAAATTTTACAAACGTTCACAATGTGTGGTTTACACGAGTTGTTGCTCGTTTTATTTTATTTTTTTCAGTTTTTTTTTTGTTTTTTCTTGCTTTTAAATGATTTTGGTCTTTACACTGGTTTTAGCTTGTGAGATAACACAAACCTTATCATAGAGTTTCCTTCTTATTTCTGTTTGTTTTATTTTTTATGTATATACCTATGTATATATATATATGTGTATATATATACCAACAAAGTTGAGAATTATTTACAGTGTGAAAATGTATTCCTACTTAAAAATTATACATATGTTCAAAGTATTAACAACGAAAAACTATTTAAAAAAAAACGAACGTTTAAGTCACTGAAATAAATTATCATCGAGCCGATGTTGTGTCCTCTTTTTTGTGCAAATCAACTGAAACCTGATGTCCCGACATATGGGGCTGTTGTGGCTTAAGCGCTCCTGGTGGCAGTCTATGATGTTGCGGTGGTCCCACCGATGGTGGAACTGGGCTTGGTTCCTTTCCACGTAAATGTGCTGCTGAATGTGCTGCATACATGCTCATCGCTTTTGCACGCTCCTCTTCAGCACGAAAAGCTGCTTCCATAAGCGGATTATACCTTAACATTGGATATGGATCTCGATATGGATCCAAAGCTGATGGCCATCCGGGTGGTCCTGGTGGAGGGAAATGTGACATTGGTGGTCCGCCCATTGAGGGCGGCATCATTGTTCTTGACAAATGCGGGGGAGGAGGTAGAACATGAGGTCCATGTCGACTTGTCATGAACGGATGATGTGCGGCGGCAGCTTGATGAGCTGCTGCCAATGCTGCTGATGACGGATGATACCGTGGATCCGTTCTCATCATTAGTTCCGGATCATCTTTACGTGGAAGCTCTTCTTTAATTCTAATATCTGGATCTGTTCCATTACGTATTGGAGATCGATCCCGTTGCACTGGATTCGCAGCCGCTGCAGCCGCTGCCATTTTCGTACTTTCGTTTATTCGCTGCTGTTGCAGTAGTCTTTCTCGCTCCATTTCTCTTCGTTCCATTTCACGACGTTCTCGCTCTTTTCGTTCACGCTCCCGTTCTCGTTCCCTTTCACGTTCTTGTTGTTCACGTTTTAATTTCTCTTCTTTTTCCCGTCGTTCACGCTCTTCCCGCTCCCTTCGTTGCCGTTCCCGTTCACGTTGCTCTCGTTCTCGCATTTCACGCTCTCTTTCTCGTTCTTCAGCTTCTCTTCGAGCTGCATCTAAACCAGGATCGGGTTTTAAAGGCCACGAACTTTGCCCAGGAGCTTGTGGATATCCACTAACACTTCTTTGTAGTGAACTTTAATTTAAAGGAAACAAAAAAAAAACAAATAATTAGAGCAATGATTAAAAAAAACGAACAAATATTTAAGTACCTTCTCCAGGGATCATGTAGTGGAGTCCCAATAGGGATATCACGTGCAAATGGTGATAATCCAGCAAATGGTGAACCACCGAAAGGAGGCGCTCCATACCTTCCGAAGGGGGAAACAGCACCTCCTACATTTTTGTAAACTACTTTCTCTGATTATTAGCAACGTTTTCTTTAAATAAGATTTCATTTTCTTTGTCTTACCTAAATGACTAGTGGGACCGCCGAGAAAACTCGACGGCATTGGTCCTGTATCAAATGGTGTTCGTCCAGGCAGACCAGTAGGATACCCTGTTGGGGGTAGCTCATGAGGCCTTGAAATTCCACTCGCCTGTGCAGCTGCTGCTGCAGCTACTGCCGCTGACGGAGGAAACATATGAGTCGGAGGCCTTAGCATATCAGAAACGGAAGTTTTAACACCTAGAGATGATGTTGCAGTCTTTTCAGGATTTTGTTTTGCTTGGTGATAGTAGATTTCCCACGCAATCCGGACATGCATTGCATTCCATCGACCAGTTTTCTGTAGAAAAGAAATTTTTAGTTACGACCTGTTGAAATTTATGTCTTTGTACTTGTGAAGATTATCATTATTTTTTTATGGTAAGTCTTAAAACTAATAAATAAACTATAGCGGCGTTTACTAAAAGCAATATTAGAAATTGAAGAATGAACAATAATAATCTAACCTGTGTAAATTACTCTAATTTATTCCCGATTTAACGATATTACGTCTTTCCATCACCGTCTTCATTCACCTACCAAATTTTCACCTTCGATATTTTTCTTACAGCGTTTTGTTAGGTCACGAATTCAGGATTCGAGCGTTCAGTTTTCTTTGATCATTGCCCAGATTTACGATTCTTCTCTTTGCAGAGCTCGTAGTAGACATATAGTCTACTATCTTTCCATGAAGGTCAGGCTATCTCATTGATTCCTTGTCAAAAATGTTTGGCATATGTTAACTTCCTACTTATACTGAAAGCGGCTTGTGATTCAAGTAATTCACCTGTGTTTGTTTAAGAGATCCTGGAGTCCATATTTAATCTTTGCTTTCCCTATCCTATCGCCATTCTTCGAGAGAGAGTTCTTCTCTGTATGTTACCATGTTTCACCCATTGCTATATACGGATAGTTTCCTACTATAATTCTCATTAGACTTTTAGTGAACTCTCCACTAAGACTCAATCTTCGCTTCCATAAAATGCCATCACAGGATGATTAGTGTAGCGACAGAGGTTCTCTTTCATGAGAACTTTTTGCTTTTATCTCAGTAGATTCTTTTTTCTACCTTCGAAAATTCATAAACATAATTCTAAGATTTTCTTTAAAGTTAGACATGACTAGTCCTTCTAGAATGTTCACATTACCAAAAAATATTATGATGAGTGTTATTACTTAGGGTATTGTTTCGTTGGCCACAAATAGTACTAGGCTCAGACTAGAGCCTTGCGTAAACCCTTGACTACCTCAATTGTTTTCGTTTGTATATTTAGTTGTTGTAAGATATTATGACATATTTAATTTTGCTTGATGTTCTTTTTAGCTATAGATATAAGTGTTTCATTTGTTTTTATCTTGCACCCATGAACTTGAGGGCGATATTTCTCTATGTTTAAGCTTTAATTTCCTGACTCCTCTAAAGAGCAACCGGCATTATTTATTTATCTTACTTTATTCTTGGCGAATCTTTTTGTTTTCGTTACAGATTTTTCCACTTTCGTATATTTTCTTATATACTTTCCATTTACATGTGTTTTTCACAGACCATCCTCTGTAATTTCTACTGTCATGTGATTGTTTTGTTGGTAACTGCGGTCCATCTTAAATTCGACCTTCTGGGTATTTTTCTGCCTTCATGGTTCGACCTAATTAATTTTTTAGAAATCTGGTCATCTGAAACATTGATTTCTGTAACACGATGTTACACTCTTTTCCATACAAAGCTGTATAATTTGCCATTGTAGTCTACAGAAGTCAAATATTTTCGTCAGAATTTTTCTTTTGAAGGTGTTCAGTACGTTTACATTTTTGAACATTTGAGAATATTTTAGAGGCGTACACAGACCGTATGAGTATTCTGTAAATATTATTTTGCTGCAGTTGCCCGAATTAAAGTTTTATTCGTCTTCTTTTAGTTGGAACACCTTTATACTTTGACATATATTTCAATTTAGAGTAATTTTGAATTGTTGTTTAACATTTGGCATGGATTAATTCAAGTGCTATTAGCCATTTATTTAAGCTACTAGACTCATCCAAAGCCTTTTGCATCATTTCTATTATCATGTAAAAGGAATTTACCAGCTACCGCCGAGGAAAAGTCAAAATTGCATGTATTTTTTGATCATATCTCGTAACTCTCTTTAGCTTTTTTAAAATCTCACAAAATCCTAAAAAGCGTATGCATTTATTTAGGACTACTTCATATTTTTTTAACAAGTTCTTCTGGGATGTTTTGTTTTTTAATTCATACATTTTTATTACTCTTTTGTTGGTAGTTGTTTCATTAAGGTCTTGCCGTGTCCTACAAAGCCTACCGGTTAGACATACCTAAGTTTCTATCATGTCAACATTACAAATCAATTGTTTCTGTTATTATGGATTTTCACCTTTGCTGTTCAGGTGTACTTATGATCTGAATACATGGAACTCTAATTAGCCAACAATCACAATAAAGATTATTGAGCTGATAGCAGTAGCCATTAATTAACTTAATTCGACAGTTCTTAACTGATTTTAACTCAACTTAATCAGCTAATTACACCGTACTCTCGTATAGTAGATATAGGTAATTAAAAACACAACAAAAGTGTAATGATGATAGAATAATATGAAAACTAAAAATGCCGCATGCCAACTATAATTAAATATCCGAATTGAAAAAAAAACTCTCGTGAGCGTGTTAACAGCAAAGCGGAATTTTTAATATCACAATTTTTTTGGGAGGATAGGGGAGTATAGAACAGAGACAACTTGAACTGTACAGATGTCGCAGTAAAAGTAATTAAACGAAAATCTAGAAAAGCTAAAAGGCTTTAGAAGAGCTTTCAAATTGAATTAAAAATAAATTCTCTTTTCTATGGCACACATGTACTTAGTTAGCAAATTATCTCTGATGGAAGGATAAAAAGAAAAAGGATGGCGATAGTAGGAAGTATTTTCAGTTGTTGCATGTAAAATGAATGAGAAAAAATAAACAAACTTAAACCTACCATTTGCTTAGGCTTAGTGGGATCAACGACGGGGGTTGGTTGCTGCGAAACAAACAAAGAGCAATGAGTGAGTGTTAGAGAATTGATGCGTTTTTGATTTTGCTAATGTTTCTTTAGTTTTAAAAATTTTAATGAGTCTGGTATTAAAAGCTCATGACATGAAATTACAATGACAATAAAAAATCAACTGAAAGAAAACAAGAAATAATGTAAAACAGTGCGTGAAAAAAGTTCTAAGTAAATGCGAGCATGTAAGCACTTATCTACTTTTGACTACAGAGAGAACAAGTAAGAAAGAGAGAGAGAAAGAGAGAGAGAGAGAGAGAGAGAGAGAGAGAGAGAAAGAGAAAGAAAAAGTTTAAGTCGTTGAGAGTATTGCGGCAGTACTTACCTTTGGAGCAAATGATGGCATATGGCTAGGAGGCACAAACGGTGTCGGACCCCCAAGTCCAGGATGCAATAAACTGGGTGAGTACCCAGGGTATGTTGGCATTCCTAGACCCGTTCTATAAAACGGTGAATCGACTGCACCCATTTTTGGGATGTCCTTGAATAATGGTGGGGGAAACATGGGCGCAGGTGCTGGTGGAGCCGTCGGTAATAACGGCTGATGCTGATGCAAATGTGTATGCTGGTGCTGATGATGATGTAGCTCCTGTCTAAGATATGTGGGAGGTGGTACGGCCAAGCCTGCTCGATCTAAGAATCTACTGTCTAGCTCACGTCGCAGCAGGTCAGCTTGGTCTGCTGTAAAAAATTCAAACATCATATATAAGTCGATGTTATGGGAAAAAAAAACAAAACAAAAGCAAATTTTATGCATTCGTACTTTTGCTAGATTGAAAAAGCGATTCAGCTGAGAATGGATGAGGGGCTGATGATGCCGAACTAACAGCTGGCGGTGGCAGAGGCGCTGCAAAAAGAGGGGGCTGAAACGTTGAGTGTGTTGACACTGTGGAATGCAGCGGTGACACTGATACTGGTACTGCAGGTGGAGGTGTCGGCCTCGTTAATGTATTTGATGTAGCTGGAGATAACTGAGTAGTGCTCGTGCTAAAAGAGACGTGTTTGTTAAAATTTTGTTTCAAACTCTCAAGATTTTATTCTTTTTTTTTTACCTTGGCCACACAGAGCTTTTTGGATAAGCTAGACTAGAAGAAGTTGCACCAACAGATGTAGGAGGCAGTGGAGATGTTGTCGCACCCATAGAACTACTACTGTATGGCAGCGACGGTGAGGGGCCAGTCGGCGCACTACTATAGGGTACGCCAGCACTCGGCGTCGTTGAAGATCTTGAAAGACTGCTTACATTACTACTGCAATGGTGAAAAGAAAAAGTTCAGTTAACCGGATAAAAGAGATGACGAACGGCTTTTAGCTTACCTATAACTATCTCTTTCCCGATTTGGACTATGTCCTCTCGGCGAATGAGCTCTTGGAATCACAGATGAGGGAGTTACCGCTGAATGTTGCGAATGCGGCGGCAGCTGAGGCTGCGATTGATCCCTGAGACCTGAAGGCGGCACTGTTGGTGGTGGACCACTACTGTTACTATTACATATACTATTACCCGTAGCGCCCATCATATGCGATGATTGTTGATGAGATTGATGTTGCGATTGTTGGTGTTGTCCGGCCTGTGAGGTTGGTGGTGGTAAGCCATTGTTACCCATCATAGATTGGTTTGAAATTCCACCACTAGATGGTGTCATTGGCCGTACAGGTTTCGAGGCCACAAGAGGTGACTCACGATTCGTTCGTGAGTCGACAGTTCGTGGTGAGGCAGTTGGCGACGGCACGGCTGGCGGTAGATACGGGCTGTGATTGTGATGCAAATTGCTGTATGGCGTATACAGAGGATAATTGGGATATGGTGTCCGATACGCCGAAGGTGGAATGCTTCCATTTGTTGCATGATTCGGCGCGCTACTTCCGCCGTTTATTGATGGCGCCGTAGCCGATAGAACTGCGCTTGTAGCTACTGCTGGACTATTTGTTCGCCCACCAGCTGCAGCTGCAGGACTATCTAGTCCTGGATGTTGAGAAACTGGTGGAGGTGCTGTCGGTGCCGTCGCCGGAGGTGGTTGTGGCACTGGCACCGATAGCGATGCTGGTAGTTGTACTAAATTGTTACTACTTAAATTACCGTTATTACTACTATTCGAACCACTATTCGCTGTCTGTTGCACTTGTTGTGGCGGCGGCTGATGTTGTTGTTGTTGTGGAGACGTCGGTGACACACGCGAACTTGTTATCGGATGTGACGTCGTTATCGATGGGGGCATTGATGATGAGAAACCATTTGCTAACGTTGTCAAAGGTTGACCAACTAAGTTGGCTATTGATACCGAAGACGGATGTTGCTTTGTTGCTGAAGTGGGTGATTGCGTTTGATGCTGTTGATGTTGCTGATGTTGCTGATGTTGCTGATGTTGTTGCTGAAGTTGTTGCTGATGTTGTTGCTGATGTTGTTGCTGATGTTGCTGCTGAAGCTGTTGCTGATGCTGTTGTTGTTGTTGTTGTTGTTGCTGCTGCTGCTGCTGCTGTTGGTGTTGTTGTTGTTGCTGCTGATGCTGCTGTTGCTGATGCTGCTGCTGCTGCTGATGTTGCTGCTGCTGCTGCTGCTGCTGAGAAGATTGTTTTAGTGAGGGTAAAGGTGATGTACTCGTACACGTCGGAGGAATTTTTGCACCCGCAGGCATAGATTTTACCAAACCGGTTTGCTGCTGCTGGCTTGAGATTGGTGTCAAATGCGTACTTATTGGACCATTTGAGACCTGTAATGGAAGAAAATAAAATAAGTCAAAATGTGTTATGAGAATTTGATCACAATTTATAAAATTGCTGGTGTTTATAACAGTAAATCTTTCTGCTACAAAGTTGATAATTTCTATAATTTTAACGCGAGATGATGATGATTAACTAGAAGTGGGAGGCAATAACGTGTTTCACGCAAGCTTTTTGCCACAAATGCAATATTCTGATTAAATCTGTCAATTGTACACTTTTAGATATTACAATGGATTCAGATCAGGCACGCGATTCACTGGTTCTTTCGTTTTTTCTACATATTTGTTCCGCGCGGGTGCATCGTAGTTCAGTCAGATATGGAATTTTTCTTGTATCATCAAAATTGAGGCTTTGTAGTGGAATTTTTAATTTTTTTATTACTAATAAGGAAACAGGAAGTGAGATGTATTGCAAATCTTTTTTTTTATATCTTTATTTTGCTCATTAAAACACTTGTCCTCCCTGTTCAATCTATGACAATGTTCGTCACACTGACTCACACATTTGACATTTACAATAAAAAAAAATGATGGTAGACGCGAAATTAGCTGTAGATATATGTATGGAGACAAACGATCGACTGCTACTCTAGTTGCGACGGAATTTGATTTAATCATCTACAGCTAAATGAATAAAATAAAGTTTTGTTTTGCCTCAGTCAGACACTGGGAAGGTTACTGATACACTTTCATATGCTTTGTTTTCTACTGTGGTATATAGTAGGCCTCAGGGTTCAAGAGAAAGTTTACTTGTTGTTTATGATGTTTAGGAAAGGGTTGCCTAAGAATGTGCGTCAATATCTCTCGTAGTACATGGCTTCAAGTTTATTTTGATTAAGTGGACCCACAGATCTTCACTTAAAGAGAGCTTCTGTTGTAAATACCACCTTATCCTACTGTGCATCTCATAAAGCTGAAAAAACATGACTGCAATTATATCTTAAGACAGACTATGGGAAGCAGTAGCTTTTAATAGTCGTAGTTAGTTAGTACAGTCATACCCCGGTTTACGTTGTTAAATGGTTCCAGAAAAATCGACGTTAACCGAAACAACGTTATACGGGACAATTAAATATCCTGATAGAAAAAATACTGCTAATATACCAATTTACATAATTAAGAAATATTAGAGCATTTATTAGAGATTTAAATAAATATTGTGAAAATTAGATTTTAATTCTTTATTAGAATAAAATGATTTTATAATAAAATCAATTTTTTGTTTAATTAAATATAAAAATACAAAATATATAGTATGTACTAGTAGGTATGTACATTCAAACCTTAAAAAATTATTAAATTCATTTGAAGAAACACTTGATTACTATTATTATAGGGAAAATATATAAGAATATAAAATTCAAAAACTAAAAATTTTTATTAAATTAATTAAAAGTAATAAAAAAACATTTATTGAGCTTACATGCTCTCTTCAGACGATTCGCATGAATAACTAAAAATACTTATTGCGGATGATCCACCGCTAGTCGTTGGTTCAACGTTCCTCGGCCCGTTATTAAAATATTGACGCAATGTAACCTGTACTGAAGGTTTCTTTTTGTTATCGTACAACTCTCTATAAGATCTTACCGCACTATCAATTTCTCTGTTTACTTTGGAGCATCGTTCTAATATTGGATCACACCTTTCATATATATCTTTAGCTTTCTCAAGATATGTTAATGCATCCTTAAGTTCCTCCATTTTAAAAATTTTAGCCTCAGCTCCATCCGTATCATCTTCTTTATACTCCAAATTGCTTTTGTCCAATTCAATTAGTTCTTCATTTGTTAATTCAGTATTATGAGATTTAATTAGCTCCACGATATCATTTTGATCCAAATCGGTAAAACCCAGACGTCTTCCCAGTGACACAATTTCCTGCTGAATATCAGCAGTAGTTTCTACAAAGCTTCTGAAATCATCACGCATTCTGGCCATAGATTTTTCCAAGAACCATGGAATTTAGCGAAACTGCATTCCATGCTTGTTCAATTAAATTTTTACTTTTAATATATTAAACTCTTTCCAAAACTGTTTGAGATTCATGCCAGTGTCAGCGTCAGTGGCATTTAGAGCTTGCGAAAATGAAAACTTATGATAATAATGCTTAAAATTAGCAATTGCACATTGATCCATAGGCTGTAATATTGATGTTGTATTCGGGGTCAAAAATACAACTTTAACCATACCTTCAGACAGTTCATCTAAGTCTTTTGGATGGCCAGGAGCATTATCTAGTATCAGTAATATGTTATTTGCCAGATTGTTATTGGTACAAAACGTTTTGACTGTAGGAAAAAAATATTCAACAAACCATTCCTGGAAAATTGATTTAGTAACCCAAGCCTTCTTATTTGCCTTCCAAAATACTGGTAATCTGTTCTTAATACACCCTTTCAGAGCCCTAGGATTTAGGGAGTGATAAACCAGCATTGGTTTAAGCCTAAAATCACCTGTGGCATTACCTCTAAGCAGTAAAGTAAGCTTATCTTTTGCAGGCTTATGTCCAGAAATTACCTATTCATCTTGCGCAATAAAGGACCTGGTTGGCATTTTTTTCCAGAATAGTCCAGTTTCATCAACATTAAATACTTGTTGGGGACTGTAACCACCTGTTTCGACTATCTCTTTAAATCTGTTCAGATACTCGAATGCAGCTTCTTTATCAGCACTAGCTGCTTCTCCTAACAATTTAACATTGTGAATACCAGATCTTTTTTTGAATCTATCAAACCAACCACGGCTTGAACTGAACGTTTGTTCTTCGCAAGTGTCCCCCATTATTTTTTTTAAATCATCGTAAATATGAAGAGCCTTTTCTTGAATTAACATTTGACTTAAAGGCATGTTACGTTGAGTCTGATCTTCAATCCATATCAACAAAAGTTTTTCCATTTTTACCATGATAGTGCTTCTAGATTTTATCTATTTTGATTCAATGGTTACTGCATCTATCACATATTTTTTGTATTTGTCCTTATCTTTAATAATGGTTCTTATAGATGTTGGTGGAATACCAAGATGTTTTGCTATATCCACTACTCGTTCACCAGTTTCAACCCGTTTGATGACATCTAGTTTAACCTTTAAAGTTAAATGATTTCTTTTCATTTTCTTCGCACTAGCAACATTATTGTTGGGCATGATATATACTGTCAATAAAATATGAAACTGAGTAGTGGTGACTACTTTCATACATATATAAAATATACTTACGTGAATAGTTACAGTAAAATATATATAAATTAAACAAAATATGTCCAACTAAATATGAAAAGAAGGACACAAAACACAACTAGCTAAATTATTCTTGCACAAACAATAATTAAAACAAACTTCAGCTATTGGAAACAAATGAAAACTAATGTATAAAAACAAATTTTCAAATACCACCGCTTAGCATTAGTATAGAAAAAACGGTTTAAAAAAAACGTTACATCGAAGCAACAGGACGTTACAGTGGGGTATGGTTATCATAGCTGACCGACGTTGCAGCGAAACAACGTTGTTCGGGGCAACGTTAACCGGGGTATGACTGTAGTAGAAAAAGATAGACTACTGAAAGAAGTAGCTTCTAATAGACGTAGACAAGTCGATTAATGATTTTCTACCTTTAGCAAGTCCAGAAGTCGGAAGCAACATACGGAGGAGTGAAAATGACGAATACTCTGCACTAGAAAAAAGTTCAATATTGTGGGATAGGCTATGATCTATGTAGCAATCCATTATTGCCGTAAAACAAATCTTGCAGATCCGAATCGGCAATATGCTTCTACACATGATCCTTGAATGTGTGATACTAATCCAAGCCCCAAATTTTAAGAATTAGGTGTTCTTCAGGTCAACTTAGGTATATTTTGTAAATTCACTAATCTACCGACTTGTGACTCTGAGATTGTTTTATGCCGTTATCACTGATTGAATGAGCGGTCTGTTTCTAATTTATGATTTCGTTGTTCCTCCCTCTGTTGCCTATAACATCGTCCGGCGCCATAATTAATTTTTTTTGTATTGTACTTAAAAATCTATGGAAAAGATATTTTTTGGAAACTCTTTAACACCAGAACGTGTCAGAACACAGTTAAAAATGATAAGACTCTTTGCTAATTTTCAAGATATGACCATTAGCACGTATTCGCTTGATTGTCATCAAATAAAGTTTCATTTCAAAGCTTTTCAGATGCGATTCAGATACCACATGTACCTGTGTATACTACATACCAAAAACGGTAGATGAGTAAGCAAAATCGGGCCCATAAATACTTCGGAGAGTGTCCATTGATTGCTGGAAGGCTTAAAAGAAAACGCTGAAACCTAAGGTAAATATACTCGAACGTCCACTCTTGTTCAGTTTATCTTCTCGCCCTTGCTATATCTTTTTCAATTGATGCGTCTTCTTATACGTTTCTTACGTGCTCGCCAGAAGTGCACTTTTAATCAGAGATAACACATAGCCTGTGGCCATTCTGACGTCTTATCCCAACGGTGGAAGATGTAAAAAGTATGACTATAAAAGCAATTGGCGAATGCCTTGACGTTAATTACGGCATGCTATGAAATTACAGAGCCTGATTACGATGGCACTAAAAGATCTTAGATCTCGTAGTTGCTTCCTCTTGTGAATACTTAAAGAGGCGTTTTTTTTTTTTTTTACTTATAATCGTGTCCGCATCTTGGACAGCTTTGCGAACCTCGACCGGCGACAACGATGAGGGTTTTTTATTCGATTTCTTCTAGCTCTTCTAGCACTTTCCAAGATTCCATTCGTTGAGAATTTAAAATTCTTGTGTAATTCTCCTGTTAATCTTTAGTTGAATTTCTTCCAAAAATTTTCTCAATTTTTTTAGTTACTTGGAATGGGCGTTCAGAATTGCATTCTTTTCCTTGTTGGCTTTCCCCTAAATAAAATCTGAAGCATGTCATATCTCACTGTGATGGCGGGAAATTAAAATAACTTGAAACACCCTCTCTATAGCGCAGAGATCTTTGGTGCATAATTAATGTTCGCAAATCACTACCAACACGTGTGTATCAAAGGAGTCCTTTGCAGTCATTAAAAAAAGACGTTTGGAATTACGTCCATGTTTTGTTCGAATTGACATGAGATCTTCGCATCGTATACTTACAACAGAGTTTCGTATATGAATGGCTTTTTTATCACTAATGGAGGTAATAACCCAGAACGACTTTATGATGAACATAGTCCGATTTTAGTCTCATTTTCAGAGCCCCAGGACGACTAAAACTGCCGAGAGCATAAATTTTATAACAACTGTTTAGTGTTTACCCTGTTATTAGTGTTGAGTCAAGTGTTATTACAGAATCGTTAAGTGCTTCAATTAGATGCCCTGATTTATGGACAAGAGGCCGAAAGTGTAATGAACAAACACTCGACGGCAGATTATTTACGTCTGAAGAAGCTCGACCTCTTTAAATTATCTCAACGTCGTCGCATCGCTTCACTACTAAGCTAAGAGTTAGTCCTCATTGGATTTTGTTGTTTGTGTGATGCCGTCGGCACTTGTCATCACTTGAAATTGAACTTCAAAATTGAAACTGCTGATGAAGATGACAATCAGTGTCAAATGAGACTGTGATGAGAGAGGGATTTGGGATAGTTATGAATTTCATGTCATTTCATAATTAATTAATTTTTAGTTGATAATTAACGGAGCGCTTGTTATGAGACTGTGATTGATTAATATGTATTAGGATAAATGCTGAAGTTTGTTGCTAATTTTATGTTAGACTCAAGATATGTTTTTAGGTTTTAAGATAAATATTATAGGAATTATTCTGTTTCTTTTTTTTTACCTATTGATCTTATCTGACAGACTTAGATATTTGATATGCAATAACACTTATGGCTATCCCTCACGAGATGTCACTGTGTTTGTTATAGCGTAACAATATTAAAAGTTTGTAATTCGTTAGCTTGTTACAAAATTTTGATATATAAGAATTTGATATAAAAGAACTGAACTCATCATAGTAAATAAGAGTATGCTGAGATGGATGCACATTTAAACAAACTTTAGGTAGGGTAACAATATCAAAATTTCAAGGTGCATTGTTCAGGGGAAAAACCATGTAGAGAATAATTATTGATCTTGGCTGCTTCGTAAGGCTTTATTTTAAGCAAGCATATTCAACACTTGAACATCACAAAGATTTCGTAGAAGCTGTTTGGACGTAGAAGAAGTTTAAAGCTTTCGGTTAATGCATCAGATATTTACTTCTTCCAAAATTTGGGAGAGGTCACGAACTAAGAAATCAATGAATTTGTGAGTTTTAAGCGTTATTCTTCTATAGACGACCATAGACAAGATCTCGTGTATGTGGTATCACAGCCAACTGTCTAAGTTGGTAGACATTAAGACCTAACCTCAGCTAACCTAACCTATACATAGAAAAGGCTTATAATAACTTAAGCAAAGAGCCCACTCAAGTATCTCTTACCGAATTAAGAGTCGTGGCAAGATTTAGCCATTGGATACTAATAATGCTAACGGACATGGATTTTTCATATCAAACTGTAAGTAATAGTTACCCTGTCAAATTTCTAAAAGAACGCCTTAGAAGGCAGCTTACTCTTCACTACTCTGCCTAATAGTTATGAAGTTATGGAAGTCCTGGAAAAAGGCTATGGAAAGCGTACGATTTATGAGGTGATCTTGATATCTAGGATGTTTGCTTCCATAATGGATACCATTATGGAAACTTTCAAGAGTAGAAACAACAAATTGACAAAATTTGTGGCAAAAAATAGTGCTGACTTACAATTTAACTAAACTGGGCAAGTATCTGCACGAAGTGCCTAATTAGGTATTATGCACGCTCTACGATCAACCTAAATGTAATTTATAAATCTAAGTTATTCCACTTGAACTCCATATTCAATACATAGCATGCCATGCAGTATATGGTAAAACTTAAGGAATCTGGTAGCTAAAAAGATAGCTCTCGCAATATTATTTTGATAACTATGATGGTTACCAGCTCCACTGACTACACTACACCTGAACTGAATTTCAACAGAAGGTTCTACGTTAAGATTTCGACTAATAGTGAAAGCTCTAATACGGAACATCTTTTCGTTTTATTTGATTCTATGAAAATTGATTTTTTTCCTACATTTCCCATCCAAATTGAATACTGGAGCTGGATAAAATAAGTGGCTACATCATATCCACAGCTTTATGGCCCATCCATAACAAAAATCCAGGAAGAGGACAAATTACGAAAATGTGCAACCTTTGCGAATAAATATACTTGCTCCATCCAGGATAGAATGAATTATGGCAATTCGATCGTTGGCTAAAGTGCCAACAGCTGGAATATGCAACAACCAGGCCGAGCTATAAAAAAAATAAGTCCACAATTAACAGCAGATATAATCCTGAAGAGTTCTCATAGATCATCTGCATTTTCTCGACGTGAATAATTGGTCGAAAAGCGTCATATTATATAGTCTAAAAAAAGACCAGACTCAATTTACTGTAACTGGGTTAAGAAAATGACGTTCTTTCGTAGAGCACATTGACACATTAAGAATCATCGTGGAGTATGTAATCCAAAAAATATGAGCCTACCTTTACCTAGCCTTAGGCTTCTGACTCGATTGGTAGCAGTTTTATGTATTTGGAAGAATCTGAGAAGATAAGACATTCTGCAAAGGATAATGAGATGATAAAAGGTTTTCATAGCAACTCAAAATAAATAAGCTTTCTTCAAATCAGTAAATTGAATTATGCTCATGACCGGGCCTATGGACAATCAACATCCTTAATAAAAATCTTCAAATAATAAGTTTTCCAGATGGTCTAAGATATAATCCGGAAAAAACCAACACTAGCACGAGCACCATCTCTCCAACTTGTGGGTTAAGAATAACCTCGGTAGAGTCATTACCAAAACTGGTGGTACAGAGGACGGTTCCTATATAAACAAATCAAAGGGTGCCTTTTCTCAGCTATCCCGGACATATATACATAAGCTCTAGACTCGGATCTCAATCAATACAAAGCCACGGCTTTTCAACTCCAATGTGAGAGCGGTTTTATTATAAAAGTTCGCTTGACAAGTCGAGTAATAAACGAAGAACTATGGAATCCTCTCCCGCTAATGAAATAAGAAAATAGACTGGCCACCACACTTTACAGAGAAGCAGAAAGTGCAATTAATTACTGGTAGATCGTGGAGCGAACTGAAAGCTGTCACATAGAACATAGTCCACTGATCCCTTTTACATTAAGATGGTGCATAAAAATTGTAGTTGAGAGTCTAAGCACGCCAGTCTCTGCTCACCACTTAAACCAAACCACCAAAATTGATGTAATTTAAGACTGAAACAGAGCGAGATCAGATTATTTGTTTCAGTAAATTTCCCAGATAGTTCAGCTGATCTGGATATGACTGTTTTTCCTCGAGATATGTTGAGTATTGGCTGAGTTCATAATCCAACCAAACCTGCGTAGATCTTTATATGAAATGACAAAACTTACATTTTTTCTGATTATAAAAGTTGACTAGTTCCATTCAATGTGATCTTCAACAACCGAAAGTGAAACAAAAAATTTATTCGAAATGTAAGAGAAAAGTTAGGGCAAACTGTAACGTGCATATGGTGCTATTCCTGTCGACTTTCGATATCATTTTTTACGTGTGCACTTTGATCAGTTTGCAACTGTTTTGAGAATTTCCAATATCGACAGCATTAGTTTACTGCAATTTTCATGGACTTGAATTATCTCTTAATTATTGGAAAACCTTAAAAGCTAAGACTAAATAAAATAAAAAACAAACAAACAAAACTTTTTCTTACCTGCATTGGTGTTGTATAAGGCGGCGGCAGGCTTGGTGGTGGCAATGCAGCTGGTGCAGGCGATGGTGCTGGCGGTGCTGGACCGGGACCAGGAGGTACGGGCACTGGGCTAGCACTGCCTCCCAGCCCCAGCGGCCCGTTGCTGAGAGGCAGACCAGTTTGTGGAAAATCTGATGATTTTCTAGGCGTTGTTGGGCTCGGCGTTGTATTTGAAACTTGTGTTGGTGTTGACGGAAACACCACTGACCCTCCATCAGAGCCCTGAAAAAAATAATAACGGAGAAAATCAATTATGAGAAACACTCGAGAGCAACAAGTGTATCTATCTATATACATACAAAAACATTTGATTACACTTATATGAAACACTTTTAAAATTCAACAAAATTTATATTATTAGCAATTAATTGAAATAAATTAACCACACACATATGCTCGCTGGATAACACTGCTGCAGCCCCTTATGGCATCCGTAACTGAGTCGGTCGTGGACTCCAGTAATTGCCATATTGCAATTACCGGCCTGGATGCTGGATACAGTATCCCACGGATCGTTGGAAAGGGGCCAATTATTGTGGCTTTTTTGCCGAGTCATAAATATTCATACAACCATTAAGAGCTCGGTCAGATCTGTCAAAGCTAATAAATTCACTTAATTAATGTTGTAATCAGGCAATAATTGGCAATTAATTAAAATGCAAATTGCTGCCAGTGAATAAAGACAAACAGCGGCGACCACAGAGGGTAATTTCACATCATTTTTTTATTTCTTGTTTCGATTTAACTGCGCGCGTTACGCTCGATAGATATTATTAGGAAATTGTTGCTGGACACAGCGACGAGAATGTTTGCTATGGAAAAAACCGAGGTGAGTTTCTGAAACCATTCATTTGTGCCAGAGATGGAAATTGTGATGAAAATTAATAACAGCAGTAAAATACCATAACGGATCATAATTGCAATGACAATGAACACTGTCAGGTTGAATAGTAGATATAGATAGGAATGTCCCACCTTGCACAGCTCAGATTTCGGTTTATCAAGTGACAATTAAATTAAATGCTTGGTTGCTGTGTATGTGCATATATTATATTCCACGACATTTTATTGACACCTGTGAACTAAATTGTAACGAGTTCTTCTGAGAGTCTTTCTAAGAAATATATTATCTTGAATTAGTATGCGGTACAATCGAAGTACATGCCATGGTTTGTGTGAGGAGTCACCCAGAGATATTCTGAGAAATCCACGTTACATATGAAATTTTGCCGGATTCCATATCTAATTGAGGATCAAACAATAAACTAAAATGAACAGAACAAATCGAAAAAAGTGGATTTCTTCCTCTCTAAGAGTCGAATCTTATGTCCAAATTGCGGAAAAAGAAAGAAAACTCTGTAGCGATGAGAGAGAGTGAAATAAAAAAAAATTATGATCTGTTTTATGTTTGGAGAATCGCTGGTCATCTAGATTTTTTGTTTTGGGCTAAGATAGGATACCTATGACTTGTTAAAACTTCATAATATTTTGGGGTTATCTTATTTCGGCATTACAGCTCACAATCGAGCATTTTCTGTCAAACCCATACAGCGATAATACACGACACAACCTTGAGTGCAAAAGTTCAAAAAGAAGATTTGTTAATAATTCTAGGATTTTTGTTTAACTAGTCCGAACTGGAAATCTATCGGATTCAGCAATTTATTTGGCCATTTATAGTCTACTTCCAACAAGGTGATCATAAATTCATTCAAAAATCGCTCAACTGATTGATGTGCATGCTAAATTCCTCTTCATACGTTTTTTTAAAACGGAATCTGCAATATTTTTAAAAGGTGGTTAACGTGTCAAAATCAGATTTTTGTAAGATAGTTGATAACCTATACACACACATCTGTTTGAATAATGAACAGGAAAACATTAAAAAGGGTCCAAATTTTTCGTAAGCTATTTCTTATAACTGTAACTCATAAAAATATACTCGAATAGTAAAAAGCAAAGGACTAGCACTGAGCTTTGAGGTACACCACACTCTAAGGTGGTTTATGTTTAATATTTGCTGAATTAATTTTGAAATTTCTGTATTCCAATGTTTTAAATTTGAAATTGCCTAATTCTAAGTCCAAGTCATCCGTTGAGGGTGCAAAGATCATCTAAGATCGTAATTCTCTCTATATTACTAATAGTGAGTATAAAGTTGCACAAAAATATATGTAATTCAAATTATAGATGATGATATGTGGGTAGCTTGTCCATATATGATGTCCAACAGAGAAATCATAAATTCCAGGGAAATGCTATCTTGAATTTGCGAATACTTTCCTTTTTTGAATTTCTAATTGCTAGGCTATGAGTGCATTGACACGGTGTACATTCTTCTATGTTTTGGAGATGAGCATGCGTAATACATTTTCAAATCTACATACATTATATGTATGTTTCTGAAGGCCTCATACACAAAAACGTATCAACGTAAGCCGTAAAAACAAGTACGTCCTATTAAAAAACCCATCATACTCCATCATCACCGGTATAACTTGGAAAAACTGTCTTTATCCTTCATCCTTCAGTGAGAATTTCAACAGTTAAACAATCTTAAACATACATCACAACTACCAATTCTCACGATTATCTTGATATCGAGTAAGGTCCAAACAAATCGGGCCGCCTCTCACTTTTAACAAGCAATTTCATGACATGGTAATGGTACTAGTGCGGTTCAAGATAATCCATCTTAGCCTTATCATTTGCCTTGTCTTTAACGTGTCGTCAATTTTCTATTCAATGGTAAGACATATCTTGGCACCATGCGAAGGCGTGCCATCGAGAAATAGCCCAGACCGTCTCTGCTTTTGTAATTGCGAACGCAGCATGAGGCGCAGTCAATTGAACGTTAAACGTGTTTATGCCTGTCATAAATATTTCAAAATATTTAGCTGGGAGATAATCCACACGACCGAGTCTGTCGGTTGGTACTCCTCGACCCAGAACCCATGTGGCCCCAATGCTCCAACGTCCGCTGATATAGGCAGGAGATATAGATTTCTAGGCGGGCGTGTGCGCACACCAAAGGGGATCTCCCAACAACAGCTCCCAAGCCCTTGCATGCATACCTTAATATCCCCATTTAAGTTGGTATCTAGTCGGGCGTGCATAACTACAATTTCCACCGCTCGCTCGCTCGCTCTATGGAGAAGGTATGTATATCAAATCGAATGGCATGTTTATCCGACAGTTTATCTGGCCATTTATTACTGGATACCCCAGGTCCTGGCCCGATTTGTAGTCCGACTAGAATCATCAGAGGTTTTGTGACAGTGCGCGCAGAATAAAAGGCGACCTCTGTGGGGCCTCGCTGTGATTGCATATTGTGTATGTCTCATTTGTACATTGTGCGGACTTGTGATTGCAGTTTTTGTTTTTTTGAATTAATGCGGCGAAAACAGTGAATCGGACATGAAATTCTAATTGTGCATAGTATGTACGTTCGTATGTAGGATAGGTCTTCAAGGTGGTTGGACCGTAGAAACAAACAGCAAGCCCGGTCTTTACAACCACACCATGATGTCGGCATATGTTTGTTAGGGGCTCAGCACGATTGTAGAAATAATTGCAAATGCAAATAAATCATTAGTTGAATGCCTGCACCGTGTAATTTATTTGAATTATTGCTTGGATCTGAGTTTATTATGTTGTTATCATGTCCACCAGTCGCGTCCACTGTTGCCGCGCACGACCTGCGAGAGAACGTTAGACCATACTGACCATAGCAAATTGGCTAAAATTAACTGCACGCCTCATAAGTTTGCGAGAGATGCTAGAGAATCATGCGATGATTTTTTTTTCTCTTCCCTTTTTTTTTTTACGGTTGTTAACTTGTTTATTACAATCATTGATTTTTTTATGGCCTTTCGCGGTGAATCGATTTCGCCATGGACATTTGAGTCTGACGGATTTCTTAAGTTCATTGATTGGCGTTCGCTTTGAAAATGATGTGTGAAAAAATCGATTGTAGACAATGTAGAGGAGGAAGGAGGTGTGTCTTTTAGGAAAGAAAAATTTATATTAAGCTAAAAGTAGTTCATTTAGTCTAACTCTAGTCCACAGAAGAAAGTACACGTATAAAGAAGACTTTAAAATCATGAGTTTAGCTCCGCATAAGGGTTTAATGAGTACCAAGCCTCTATATATAATTTGACTATAGGAAAAGTTGGGGATAAATAAATGTTACCCATAGCTCCTAATTCTAGCTAAGAGCTATTAAATTCTCTAAACTGGACTATCAATGACAGTTATAACAGAAATTAAAAATTACGTGTAAAGAGTTTAGAGATGGCAGCTGGTTTCCGAACTTACTTAAGCAACTTTTTATATACATATTTTCATTCCCAACAAAAACTTTCAGATGATTCGAATGTCAAAAATCTAAAATTTTGTGTTCATTTGACTTGAAATCAATTTTTGACTAACTTCTATAGAATCGATTATCTGGAAACTCGGCATAATTGGAGGCCCCCATATACTCTAAATTAATTTATGATCAACATTTTGAAATATTTGTTATAAAAATAATTCCCATGGCGTTTCACAACACGGACATCATCACCTTTACTGCCAATGAAATTGAATTGGTCTTTTTTCCACCAACCAGAACAATAATTTTTATCCTACTGCTTTGATTGGTCTTTGGTGGTTTCTAGAACATAATGGTGGGCCCAAGTTTCATCCATCGATCGTGATAAATTAGCGCATAAAATAATCATTATGGTTTTTGAGGAACGCTTCCAAACAACTGTGCGTCTTTTGCATTTGTACGAGTTTCTTGGCAATAATCAAAAAATGCGGTACTTTCACCACCACCATCTTGTTCATAGCTTTTTAATACCCAATTTGTGTCATAGAAAAAAAAAATGATTGCTCATTCGAAATGCGCACGACCCAAGCAAAATCATATTACCTATGGATCTTGTAGATGATTTTTGGTGTTGCAACATTTTTCGGGCGACAACTACTGAGTTGATTTTCGATGGTTGTACGATCAAATAAGAAACTTCAAAATACGACAGCACGAATATTTCTGCTACCACACCAAAGATGTCGTCAGTACGGTTACAAACCCTCTTTTTTAGCAATATTTCAAATTTAATAGGCCAAACGCTATCGAAGAATCAAATTTTTACAATATCTTAAAGTAAAAAAGGATAAGTGCAAACCTTATCGAATGCTCTGATTTAATCACAAAATACCTCGACTAGGCGCTAATAGGGGTCGAACCGAAATCTAATATCGTGCTATATATGTACCTAAAATAAAAGCGGAAGCTATCGCTCCTAGTATAGATTCCCTCAGTCACCTTGCCTTCAACGAATTTGGAAAGGCATGAATACACTTTTTATTCAAGGAGTGTATCATCAAAACCTCCTGAGTTGTTGTTGTTCGCCCATTACCGTGTAATATATTTCGCGCGAATATCTAATTAAAGGAACTTTTTCCACTTCAAAATTCAAATTAAATAAAACTTGCATGAGAGCCTTACAACATCACACTTTTGATCCTCCTAACCACTTAGGGCTCTTGTTAACCACAAAAATGCTCGTGCAAGCCTGCAGGGTACTTTTAGTTTAATGACAGCAATCTTAACACCGTTGCGTGACACTTTATTCCGCTAAAAACCTCTAACGTCTAAATATAAAGTTAACACTGGAGAGCTGAGGTAAAAAAAAAAAAATTATTTTTGTGCAAATTAAATTTAGTGTTAAGAGGCATGACACTTCAAAGGACCGAGCGTGTAGGTAGACTTTTAATGCGCTCAACTTTACGTCCCTGAGGCATGTAAATACAGGCGCTAGAGGAGCTAGCTCCGAACTCATCTACAACCTCGAATTTCTTGTTGAGCAATTATTTTCGCTCTGGTTTACTACCCCTGACGAGTTAGGAGTTCAAATAAATGCAAATGGGACGCGGTACACCTGAAGAGCAGCATAAGTGGTGTAACGTATACACTAGCGTCAACGGCTGTTTACTTGCTCTCATTTCAACTCGTCCATGTTCGCACACTTTGCTCGTACTTATTCGATCCGTTTAAACGCAAATTGTGATCAAGTGTCACCCGTTTATGTGCAGCTTTACACGTATCTCCATAAAAGTCGTTGCATTCTGTGTGGACTGTTTACACTTTCCATACAAGTGTGCATGGCTTGTTAGTTTTCCAGGTATTATACCCGCACCTGAATTTAACTTTACCACCAAACAACCCTCCTACCCTGCATATAGTAACCAGATATATCTCCAAGAGAGTAGAGGAGAGTGTGAAAGATATTTAAACGCCTTGTCGTCGTCGTCGGTCGGTTCGGTAGTATACTTAGAAATGGTACAGAGCTCTTTCAATGCATCCAGTTCTCCTTGCGGTTGCCTGTTCATCTCGTATTCATTTACGTATTACATACATATGTATGTAGGTACGCTATATGCATACCCACTCATAGGTGCAACATATCTTTCCCAGGTAGCACCCATTGCATAGGTCTCAAAGCATCTTTGATTTTAATTAAACTCTAGGCAGCAGCGGCTCGTGTTAAAGTATAGTAATTTGACACTGATGGGAATTATTTAGCTTTAACATGAAATTAATACTTAATTGATACCCTGGGGTAGACGCAATCTGGACGATGCGATGAGCAGAATGGAGCTGGGCAAATTACGTAATTAGGGAGCTAGAAAAGGAAACGCTAATCATGAAAAGATTAGTCTTTCTGACATGGATATGCCATGGTGAAGTGGATACATTTGAGTACATGTTGGTAGGTAGGTATATATAATGCACCACCTGTGGTTTTGTGCGAATAATATTGCAAATTACCGGAAGTATAGATAAATCAATGAAGACAAATCGCAATTTAAATAATTATAGTTGTCGAGTCTTTAAAAATTTTGAAAAATCCTTTTTTGCAATTAAAAAAACGTAATCAATTGGACGTGGGATGGGATTAAATTAAACATTGTGTTCGGAAGATTAATTGATAGGTGAAAAAATAAATAAATTCTGATTAGATATGGCCTATGTATGTGTGATCTTGCAATGCCGTTATAGTCTGAGTCGAACCCTCTTCCTTGTTAGTTAGTTAATTGTTTGCCTTAAACCAGCCCGATATCTTGCGACATACACATGAATTTTCACTAGACTGTGTTCAGTTAAAAAAATTTCTGTCATATTGTGAGCAAACTAGTAATATCCAAATTTAACGCTTTACCTTGGCAGTTTTGATATCTAGGTAAAAAACTGCATAAACTGAAAAGATCTTCAGAATTTCTCTGTCCCAAACCTTATTTTGCTGAGTTTCGTATCAGAATGAAATTTTGTACCGTTTTCGTGGCTGAATAAACAAGTAAAAAAGAACTTGGCCTATTTTTTCACACATTTATGTTTTTGTTAAGTTGCAACATTTCACAAGTTTATTTTTTTTTATTTTTGTAGGTTTCGATTAAGTTTTGACCACACTGAACGACCTAAATTAGTACGGGTTGCAAAATTAATGTAACGCCATCTATTAGTAATTTGAGTAAACGCGTATCATATAAAATTTTGCATGGCAGCTACAATATATATATATTCAATGCAAGGAAAAAATAACAAATTAGTGTGATGTATAAAAATGAACAACTCCATTGCCTACGTTCTGACACTGATATTTTCACCAATAATAATCATCAAGTTAAGGGATATAGTGAGTTTGAGGATTTTTTTCGATTTTTTTCTTAACTATTCAAAGCTCTATACAGTTAGTACCTGGTATTATTTCAGGAAAGAGTGCCAAAATAGTGATTTTCTACTTTAGTATCACCGCCATATTCTAAGAAACTTTCAAAGATCTTAAAATTTATTGAATTCAACTTGGGATACAACAACCCTCCAGATTTCAGACTGAGTGTCATTTTGAAGAGGGGTAGGTTGTAGGGGAAGGTAGGTGGTGATCAAGTGATCAGTATCATAATATTCAAAAATTCAAAATATTGTTGAAGAAATTTTGGAATTTCGAAATTTTTCCAATACCGCCAAGTTAAAAATAGCGAAGTTATAGGGGAAAATCGAATAAATGTAGACTTATGTCTAGGCAAAAAATTAACATATCTGTCACTTTGTATTTAGTGAAATTATCTTGAGGATGCAACTTAATGTCGATTAGAACTAGGTGGAGTAACTTCGAAGGTTTTCGAAAATAGAATTTTAAAAGATATTAATCAGTAAATGAAAAGTAGAGAAACATAAGCTTTGGGTCGCTTTTGTCATTCCAGTACTCATGTGGTAAAACTCTAAAATTACGAGTGAAAAATAGTTCGAATCAATTAGAATTTATCATGAAATAATTTCTGGCACTACTCATTCAATCAATCAATTTAAAATAAATAAAGTAAAGTTGTCTGTCATCCTCAAACGAAAGAAAATTATAATGTCGAATATTTTCTGTAAAGTAATTTACAGATGTAGAGGAAAAACAATTGGGGTCCGATTATTGATCCCTGAGGGACCCCAAAGAATCGTGGTAACATTCCTGCGATAAGCAACTGTTAAACATAAATTAAAAAAAAATATGGAAGCAATGAAGAATTGAGTTCTGTGAACATTTTAAATCAAGAATAATAATATTACAAACTCTACGAGGCAAAGATTTCCATCATCCACAATTTAACGAATATCGGACTTTATCCATAAGGGTAGACCAGTTTCACAAGTCTAAGGAGTACAGAAAATTCGACTGCAATGGATTACCAACAAACCCATAAAAATTTTAGAACATATGAGAATAAATTCTGCCCGATTAAGAGTTTTCAAGCAAGTGGCAAGTGACCACTTAATTTAAATAGCCAGCGGATTTATTTTTGTTTTCAGTCGAAATGCACCAGCTCTAAAGAAAGCATATTTTACGAGTTAAGAACTTTTTTGAAATACTCCTTCCCAAAACTGTAAAATTTTCACATTCGTCGAGGATATTACCGTTGGCTTAAATATTTCGAAATTTACTATTGTCTGCATATTGTTGTTGCTTGAAAACCTTTTCTTCCAGCATTGGCAGATCTCAGGTTAATAACCAACCCACACATGAAAACTATAGATAACAGTGAAATTTTGAGCTATAATGTAGCAATCCCCATATGTTGTTTTTTTTTACTTCGTTAGTATATCCGGCTCGAAGGACCATCCTCCTATTTGGTATTTTTCTACGAAAATTTTTCCTTTCTATAGACTTTTGGAGATTGTCTTGGAAATTTTGTAACACCTAAAAATTTCTTCATTAACTTCTCTGTAAAATTGTTAAATTCATTATAGCGGTTCAGATGCCAATCTCATCAAAGAATAGTCAAACTTTTATAATAGAAGCATTGTGGAAATTCCATGCTATAAAGTATAAGATCATCTCATTTTGTCAATTTTCTCACCACATAGATACATCCGGCTGGAAGGACCGGACCATCTCGAAATCAATTTCGACAGCTACTTATAACAAATCTAAAAATAATACAAAATCTATGCAATCAACTTTTATAGATTTCAAAATCTTTTCGTCGACATTAGAAGTATCTATCTTAAGTAGTAGATAATTGACAGATTTCACAAAACCCATTAAGCCCCATTCAGAGCTGTTTGACAATATTTTGACATCAACAACACGCCATAGAAATAGATAGATAATTGAAAATATGTAAACACATCTCGTTATTATGTATTTCGTTTAACATGCCATTTAGCGTTCCCACTCATTACATTTAGCGGCGAAAGTTAAGAGCACCAACAAAGCGCTCCCATTTATCCACTAGAGCAGCCAACGAGTCGAGTCATGAGCCAATAAACTTGGCAAACAAGCACCCAACCGTCAACCGATCAAACTGAATAAATTAAAATGAGTCGACAGCACACACTACTAAAGGCAAACATCGTGTAAAATTTTAATTAGCCCGTCACTGGGGATATGTATATATGTAGTTTCAATCGACGCGGCTTCAGAACTGAAGTGGTGTGAACCGTGCTTAATAATTTCGCGTGTGTTCAGTATCTGTACTCAAAGGCTGTGCCATATAACTTTGTATATTTTCCAGTCTTAATGAAGCTTTGATAAATCTTACCATAAGACATGTAAGTATGTTGTATATGCAATATTTGTATGTACATAGGTTTGTACAAAATGTTTGTATGTATAAAACACATTCCATGGTTCGGAATCATATACCGAAGATTCTTAGATTACGCTTACGTTGCCCTATTGACTGCAAAGGCACGAAGCTATACATAGAAAGATGTTCCAGTGGTTGGTTGGTTGGTTTTTGCAGATCTGCGCCCTGTTGATCCCTGGCAATGCTGCGATACCAACTACAAGATTCATGATTTATGTAATCGATGTCAAGCCACGATAAAACATAAAATTGCAGACATTCGAGTAATTTCGTGTTGCGCGCTCTTGTCGAACGTTGTTGTAAGTTAACTAACCTGCTGCAAGTGAAGAATCAGCACGGGTCTCATTCCTGCCTTGCACCAGCCACCATACAGAGATCTTGTGTTGCCGCATCTATCGCAGAACGAAAAGTTCAGAATTAATTGACACTGTGTCGCCTCGATTTGCATGAATTACCTTAATTAAAGGCAATTTCACCTAAAATTACAGATAATTACAGGAATTAGTCGTAGAAGCTCTCATTTTTCCCGGCAAATACAAATTGGTGCTTGTTTGCCCGTCGCTAACCTCCAGGTCGGTCGGTCGGGCGGTTGCCTCTGATAAAATATAACGCTCCAACGAATATTGGTGTTTTCGTAAAGCCCTCAAAACGGCATATTCCATAATTCAGGGGATCCGGCGCGACGGATCGATATCTGCCACGATTAAATTGCTATTTTGTGTGGACAAGTATCATATATTTTGCCGACCATTGGCTCTCTGGGAATGGCAGCTGTTTGATTTGACTATAATTGTGGGCAACAAGTGCACAGACTCTCCAGTATAGTTTACCTCCCATTAATCACATAAAGTTAGACATGGAGTTATGTTCCGCTCCGCCGGATCTATACGTATGCATATTTATACCTACGTCTACAGCTAGTTATTTGTTTGCGCGAATATTTTATGAAATCTATGCCCAATGCTTATATATGAGGACGCTTCCTGCCCCTTGCCCAGGTCGTACAGAATTTTGACAGATTGAATTTATCGAGTGGTTTCAATTTAATAAGCGTGAAAATAACATTTAATTAGGGGCTCGCGCTGTGCATTCGCGGGGTGTGAGTTAGCTGATTTACTAAATTTATGACATTTATGTATTTATTAATGTTTCGTAGGTTAATTTTCGTTATAAATTACCACTTTTGACAAGATAGTGAATGAAGTGTATCCGGGTTAATTTAATTGATAATGAATTTATTGATATCATTGGAAAAGCTTGGAGAAGAGTTCTGTATAAAAAAATGTGATTCCGTATTAGCAGGAACTGAATATCCTTCATAACGGCGCTAAGTTCTTGCTTGCCATATACGCGCCAGTTCAGTTTTTTATTTAACCGTATACCGAAGATTTTATGAAATTTTCGTATAAAATTAAGTGAAGTACCTCGTACCAGAATAAATCATTTAGATACATTTCCTCCTTTTGTTCTATTGATGTTCCGCAGGGTTCTATTTTTGAACCTTTGCTGTTCGGGATTTTTCCATATTAGCTTAAATATTAGTTAACAAGATATTTGTAACCTTTAATTGTGTTGAGTAAGATAATAAAAGAAACAAATCACAATTTTTATAGATTTCTTAATTGGGTACAAAATCAAAGCAGTATCAAAAACTGGGAGGGTGTCATTCTTATTATCTGAACAAATTTTCAAATTACCTTGGTATAGTAAACGAATAAATAAATAATAAATTTCTACTATAAGAGAGGGCCTAACATACAATTCCCATTACCATAATCTGCATAAATGCGCGACTTTATAATTGAGTACTCCACGATAGTTTTGTTGGTGAGAGTATAATTTTACCTAAACATGTACTTCGTGAAATCGAATTCTTTGCAGAAATTTTTCCTTTTCGAATTCATTTTACTGTTTAAAATGAAAAAGAAAAAGCGAAGGAACGTAGAAATAGACGAAGTGAAATTTCCCTTCATTCACCTACTATTGAAGTACGCATGAAAGGAAAACTTTATTAAAAAAAAAGCTTTGATGTTTATATGCTCGTAAAATCTGTTAATGAGAAAAATTTTCTGGTCCGCTTAAATCTTAATTATAGACGCAAAAAGGCAGGTCTTGGATTGGAGTCAGGATTAAAATGTCAGGAACACTCTCATAAAAGATATATTTTCAGAGAAATTGTTTTTCTCTATAAAGATGATAGGCAGATAAGTGTGTGTGTGCGTGTTGAAGGAATTTGAGGATTTTTTAGGATAATTTTTAATGTACCTACTATGAATATTGTTTACTTGTGAGACTAAAAATAAATTGGAATATGTGCAAACATACTTCCTCTTCGACAGTCTTTTTCTCCTGCATATTGCGGCATATTTCATAAGTGTCAAGATATCAAAATAAAAACAACATGTCAGAAATGTTCACAATTAACCATCACCGCATTAATGGGGTCATAAGTCATTGTAGAAATTTAATTACACCTCTGAGCACAAAGGTGCAGCAATTAACTTGCCTTCAGCTAAATGGACAGACATGTGATCTTACAACCTCATTACAAAGTGCTGCTGCCTCCTCTACTTATGCAGTTGGGTAAACTATTGCTGGGGTTCATAAAATTTTCCCTGCCACATGAACGGGCATCTTCCAAGCCGCAGCGACGATCAAAGGAATGCGCTAGTTATAAGCCCGACGCTGCTGTTAGTTACCCCAAGCTATACAAGTGCAGATAACTAAAAACTGCATAGATGGAATGGACCACGGAGGAGCTAAATACATAATCACCTCCGAGCTGTGCTGTGGAATAGAGGGAATATGTAGCTGCATGCCATCAAATGGTGGAAGTGAACTAACTTTGGCTTTAAAATGCCATCACAAGCGCTATATAAGTGCGCAGCGTTAATTTAATGATTTTCTCTTTAACGTTTTATGTGCTTTGCTCCATTCCTTTTTCAGTATGGTTAGAGCTGACGGGCCGGGGCCGGAGGTAGGGCTCATAAAGTGCATGGAGGTAATGTTCGGGCACATTCATCTTCGTGTAAATTCTCACATACACAATCCATTAAACTCGCAGTGAAATAAGAAAATTTAACAAGGTTTTAAAAGTTTTATTGCCGTGAAAGAGCAAGTGCAATTGCATGATCTCTGGACTCGTAGAATGGAAGGGTTACTTCAGTCGTTGTCGCTATATTTACTGGGCTCTATTACATATAGTTCTACATATATATACACCTACCTAGTAGGCAATACATATATCTATCTACATTATACAGCAGCACGATTGCCGCCACCAAGTGCAGTGTAATTGAAATAAACAGAGCTGTCAGCAAGTAGCCTCAAGCTTGTGTATACCTAGTACCTTTTAAGTGAATCATTCGCCTTCATTGTACGTGCCCAGAAGGCGAAGGGGTTGAGTGATTCAGAAGCCGCGCTATTGTGAAATTAACGAATTCTGTTTCTTCTTCTTAACTGTCGAGTAATGACCGTAAAAAGGCCTGCATCGCCTCCTTGTATCCTATACATGCCATAGTTTATCCTTAAGTGTACAGGAGGTAGCAATAAACAAAAGTATGTTTTTGTACGTCCTTCCTGCCATAGTCGAGGAGTCCTGTAATCACTTCCCCACATTCTAGCGATTTTAAGAGTTTTTTTTCCTCCATCCTTATGCCTTTCTTTCTTTCCCTAAATGGTGCTTAGAGTATTCAAGCGTATTTCAGCACTTTAACTATGCTATATACATACATTTATGTAGATCTAACCACCTATGTATAGTCGGTCATATATGCAAGCGAAAATTTGCATAAAAACTCTTGAAGAAAGTCATGAGCATGAAACTGAAAAGAATGCGCAAAGAAAATTTTCGAGCCTTCAGCAAGTACCACACTTTCGCATGATGCAGAGGAAGGCACAAGAAATATGCAAACACACGTTAAGAATTTATGATTGTTAGAGTCTAAAGTGCTCTTGCGAACTCGTAATTTATCGCTGTGCAGTCCTTGGAGTGTGATACATATCCAAAATGCTTCTTCTCCTCTAGATAGACTTAGAGCGATGTGGTACACAGTTGTGGACCCCTGCAGCCTCCTTCAACCCCATCTAATGCAGAGTTAATGTTTAAGGGGGGGGGGTCCATCATATAGGCAGTCGACGGTGTTGTGTCGGTACACTTTGGCGTAGATATACATATGTCCATGCATGTTATAAAAACCACTCGACATATAGGTATGTAGGCATCCACAAAGGGATAAAGTACTTTTAAGAGAAAAGGAGCCCTGATGTTTACACCTTAAGCCATCTTTTAAGAAATGTGATGTTTTCAAGTGGATTAAGTGATGAGTTTTAATATTTCATAAAAAAAAAAGAAAAATAGAGCATTCCTTTACGTGTCATGACCACAAAGAAAAATTTACGTTACCACGTTATAGTTACGCAGGACTTACTTATAAGAAAGCAATTTCTAACAAGATTAAAATTTTTGTCAACTGTCAATAGACATGTATTCGTATGTATGCAGTATTCTGAAAACAGTATTTGTACAATTTACGAGGATTCAAGAAAAGTGCTTCGTTCAAAGAAATGTAGGTTGAAGTTTGAAAATGGGACAAATCAGGTAACTCCTTCGCAGGGTCATTTTTCACTGTATGTATATTTGGCAACTGCCTGAGAACGCGTTAACGTAAAGACCTGAAATTTGGTATATGGTGTCTCCATGGCAATTGTAAATACTAATACAAAAATGGACTAAATCGGGCAACCGCTTTCTGGTGTTGTCATACAAAACTGTGGGTTTTCCCTATATATAGTATTTTTGAAAACTGCCTTTGGTGATGAGGCTATGTCCAAAAAAATGTTTACAAGTGGTATAGTGAGTTCCAAGCAGGCCTTGAACGTGTCGAAGACTAAGAGCGCCCTGGGCGACCATCAACCTCAACCGACGAAGCTCACGTCCAAAAAATTAAAGATTTGGTGTTTGAAAACCGTCGATTAACGACTGGTACCGAAATCATTGAATTTTTTGGAAAAAAGGCGTCGCTTGAAGTGGGTGAAACAATGCTTTCTGACTACATTGACAAGACGAAATGCATGATCACTGGAGACGAGACTTGGATCTATGCTTACGACTCCGAAACGACCGATCAATCGAGCGAATATCGTGCTAAGGGTGTGCCGAGACCAAAAAAACCGCGCCAAAGTCGCTCAAAAATCAAGGTGATGTTGACTGTTTTTTTCGATTATCGTGGTGTTGTGCATTCTGAGTTCCTTCCCCGGGTCAAACAATCAACAAGGAATATTATCTGAACGTTATGCGTCGTTTGCGTAACGCTATCCGCCAAAAGAGGCCGGAATTGTGGAACTCTTGGTTTTTGCACCACGATAATGCGCCGTCTCACACTGCACTCGTTCTTCGTGACCATTTCGCCAAAAACTCGACTCATATCGTTCCACAACCACCGTATTCACCTGATTTGGCGCCGTGCGACTTCTGGCTGTTCAGCAAGCTCAAAAGACCGCTCCGAGGACACCGTTTTAAGACGATAGAGCAGATTCAAGCCGCCGCGAAGAAGGAGCTGAAGGCCATCCCTGAAATCGACTTTTTTAACTGTTTCGAAGATTGGAAAATCCGTTGGCATAAGTGCATTGCATCGGGAGGGGATTACTTTGAAGGCGATGAAATTGGTTTGGAAGAATAAATAAAGAATTTTCAATATAAATTCAATGTCACCTTTATTTTTGGACACAGTAGTATTTTTGAAAACTGCCTAAGAACGCGTCGAGGGGAGCTCTAATTTTGTACACAGCGTTTTCATAAAAATTGCAAATAAAAATTCAAAAATGGATCACTGAAATCGGGCAACACCTCTTGGTTTTATATGATAACACCAAGAAGGGTTTGTGTCCGATTTATTTCAATTTTGAAATTATATTTACTATTTTTGTGAGAACGCAGTGTGCAAAATTTAAGTGCTCTACGTCGACGCGTACTCAGACAGTCTTCAAATTTATATTGGTCCCATTTTCTAACTTAAATTTCCTTTTTTTCTAGAAAAGTCCGCATACAAGATTTCAGCACTCTAAGTAAAAGTGTTCTTGAATTACCGTGGTATGACGTAAGCTATACACATTTTGTTGCCGTCTGCCATCATTTTTCCCATCAACCAAATTGTCTGTCATTTTTCCCATTGATCATGAAATATACCTTCTGATCAAAAAGTACCCGGAATTTGTCAATAAAATGAAAACGGTTCAATTATTCATCGATATTTATTTTATTTCCTTCAAAGTAATCTCCATCGCAAGTAATACACATATTCCAACGTTCTATCCAATCTTCAAAACACTTTTCGCCGGACAGGGAGGTAGACAGATGGATGGACTTCTAATATTATGAACAATTGCAGCATTCTTATAACTAATTTCATCGGAAGTGATATTTAGGTCAGCAAAAAAAAAAAACCTCAGTTCAAAGGCACAGCTAAATTAACGTAGAGGAAAATCATAATTGGCCAATGCTACTCACAACAACAATTTCAAGAAATTACTATCATTTCTCATTACAACGAAGGCCAAGATACGCAAGGCTTTGTCAAGAATTGAGTCTATTGGTTTAACGTTCAATTATTTTCCATAAAGATAAGTCGGGACGAAGCGGTCTCACCTCGTTGGCCCTAGACTTAAAACAGATGATATCTGACAAAACCAATGTGACTAAAATTCTAAAAGAAATTTAGATAAGTTTGGAATACATCGCTGCTGCGCGCACTAATTTGTAACAAAAAACAAAACCGACATTTTCCATTGAGTTGGTAGGCAACCTATAATTTCACAGTCTGCATCTCTCTGAAAAAATATCCAAAAGACGTGCACGAAAACTATGTCCACAGCTCAATAAATCTCCGGAGGAACATGAAACCTTTTAATTTAATGCTTGTACACGTCAAACTTTTGCTATTACGCTCACCGCACACTTAATGTCCCCTCATTAGTCTTAATAAAGTACGGCTCATAATAATTGCATCAAGAGAAGTCATCAACTTCATCTGCAGAGAGGGAATGGGTGGGAAGCTCTAGCCAGAACCATATCCAGAAGAGTTTGTTTGTGGGTGCTGATGGGACAAAGCGAGAACTGCATTTACCAGAGATTCTTCGGTCGTCCTGTCCTTGTGTGTCCTCATCTCCAATCCATCTTTCAACACTCTTATGTCTGTGCGGCTGATTTAATTAAACTCATCCACAAAAGCAAGCTATACTCCTACCCAGCGACGAACAGCATGTCATCCCGACCAAGACATGGGATGCAAAAGAGTACCTACTACCTCCTTTGATGATATCTGCCATTATCACCCCTCTTGGCATACCTTCACCGAACCATGGAAATTTAGCTATAGTAGAGCATGCAATGCGAAATTGTTGTTGTGTTGTGTGGTGGTGTATCTTGGTTGCATAACGAGATTCGGGTCGCTCATGATATGTAGGCTCGCGTAATCAAATCAGATTCCCAAGGAAAGACCCGCGAACTCAAAGTTCTGAAAGTCATAAAAGCGTAGAAGGAGACAGGACATATAATCACATCGTTGTGGAGACCCAGAAGAGTAAGTGCACCTATTGCGGTTCCGCCCAGAGTTTGGGGGGGAAATGAGACACACGGGTAGGTACTTTGCACGTCATGCAATTAAACTTATTAGCAAAGTTCACCATCGCGCGCGCTCCTCCGCTTTCCTCTTGTGTTAAATTATATATGCAGGCAGAGCTAGCTACAGTAGTAGCATAGCAGCTACTTGATGGCTGCAAAGCACCCGGCGTTAAAGATAGCGTGCAATGGAGCTCTCATGTGGTTCGCTTTTTGCGGATAGTTTTAATAGCCGTCTTGCGGGAAAGCATAGACAAGCGTACATGTAGCACGTACTATCGATTGTACTTAACTGGTAATAGCACTCTCATTACGTTAATTGTCGAGTCAAAATGTTGATCTTTTTGCCGAGTGAGTTGAGTATGATGGCCATTACGAACCGGTAACTACACGACGACGGTATTCATGTTTTACACACATCAGTTAGTTGGCGCTTGCACGATAGAAAAACATCTCTTCACATCACAAGTTATTTTGTAATGATCATCCTTAGAGGTACCTAGTAAGAGAGTTATTGAAAGTTTTGAGGTTATGTTTATGTGCAATATGTGTGCAACATTTAATGGTTGGAACAACTACATTTTTTTACTATACATGGCTTAGAATGAAGTATGTAACTAGTTTCGGTAAGAAAGAAAATTATAGGTAACGGGATTAAGGGGATAAGAATAAGGGAGGATAAATGATAAGTGAATGGAGGAGGTGTTGATAAATGCTTTGCTTAAAGCTGCGAGTTTATCGTGAATAAGATAAATGAATGGATTTCTCCATAAGTCCTCTGTGCTTGAAGCTTTCTGTAATAGGCAAAGTACTAATAATAGAAATAACTCGAAATTATTTCCATGTAACATTAGCAACCTTACATCCCCGACGAAAAGAATACTTCGGGTACGTGTGCAGAATGAAGCAAGACGAGGCTTCATCAAGAGTTGAGCGAGGCGAGGTGTAGTGTTCACAACAAGGAAGGCACTCGCTCAGTTTCGTTGTAAATCGTCAGATTATGAAGAAGAAATCTTGTATTTGACAAGTGGTGTAACTTATGGCACTTTTAAAATAAGTGCAGAGTTCCAAGTTGCCCGTGCAAATAACTCGAGGTAAATTTTTTATTGAAACCATTCCAATAACCTTCTCGATAAAATTTTCTTTCATTTTTAGAAATAATAACTGTGACTGTAGTATTGGATGTTGTCTTTCAACCCTTGAATGGGGTTGCTGGTTTCTTCACGTAAACCTTTATCTTAACCCAGCTATTCGATCATTTGCACTTGAATAATAAGTAGTTTCAGCAGGGCCGGGCAGTACAACCCCTCATACAGCAGAAGAAATAAAGCCTTTGCATTATCTCCAGAAGAGTTGGAGTCGATTAGCCGTCCAGATCTTTCGATCCTAACATTTTTTTCTTTTGGGTCTACTATTTTTTCCTATCAAGTCTATCCAGGATAGGGTCGGTCAAAATTCAAATCACCCATCAGATGATGTTATAACTGATTTTTACTCGTGCCATGTTTTATTAAGTTGGAAAATCTTTTTCTACGACATAAAAATTCCATCAAAAAAAGAATTATTTAAAATCCGAAAAAGTTGTTTAGTTCATATTTTATTAAAAAAGAAAAAGAAAAAAGAAAAAAAGTGTTTTTTTTTTCACTTCCCCTCACTGCTCAGAGAAGAAATATTCCAAACTTCCACAAACTGAAATTAAGAAATCCTTTCTGAATTCCTAGAAAATTTTATGCCACCCGCGGAAAAGCTCATTTACCGAAAAAACACTTTTAACTTCTTAAATAAAATCTGACCTTTTCATTTCACTGAATTTTAAATTTCTCTTAAGTGAAGAAGAAACATTTCTTGTGAACTTCTTCTTCCAATGGAACTTTCAAGCGAAAATACTTTCATTCCGCCGCCTCGCCGCTCTACGGAAAGATTATTAATAACTTTCCCTTGGAGGAGAACATAGTCACACTGAGGAAGGGTTGGGTTGACTTTGCTAAACAGATTAAACTTGGATTCAAGGGATTTGAAAGTGATGAATACGGTTCCCGACCCTACACTATGCAAAGGCAGATTGGGGGTAGGGGAATAGGGAGGATAATTAAGGGTAGACGAATTAACGATTACATTAATTCAAATCAAATATTAATTACTTTGTCGTCACTATAATGAAATTCAATTGTGTGGAGAGCTCAAGATGTAATTTTATTTTAATTGAATTGAATTGAATTTTGGGTTTTTTGGGTTTCGGAGATTATTAGTGGCAGGTTTGCTGCAACTTTAAACGATTTGAATAAATCTTGTTTTAAATGAAGTTAGATTTTATCTAGCATAAAATATTGTTGGAGGATGAGTACTATATATGTATGTAGGTAGATGAAGAGTAATTTATAGTACACACTTGATATTCAAAAAAAGTTTTTTCGAATATTTTTTAAAATGAAACGTTATGTGGTAAACTAAAAATGATAATTCTTAACTTCCGAAGGTACTACATTAAAAAATTTTGCATATACCTGTTTCCTTGTAGAAGAAACCTAACAAATTCACATTTAAATATTGATAATAATAAACTAATTTAATTAGCAACAACATGGAGAAAATGACTATAAGAACAAAGGTACATACTTATTTATCTAGACAATAATGTTCGACCATACATTACGAATGTACGAACATTCATCTAGTGAAGTTTCTACAAAACTCTTCCAGAAATATGCAGTGTAGACAAAGTGAGGTTATGCTGGAACGCGATAATGTGATATTTTTAGCTTTGGATATTGGTTCGCCTCAAACAAATCTGAGGAAAAACACAGTCCAAAAGGCATTCGTAATACTATGAGATGCGATCATGCTTTCTTTACTCGCTTCGTCAATTTAATGCAATCATCAAATCCTACGTTAAGTTTTAGACGCGGTGTACAAATCTATGTTTAAATCCATAATAATTTCTGGAAACACATGTTAAATAAAAGTGGGCCAGGATTGATCCTCGTGAGAACCGTGCTTGGATTTTCAACTGAGGTTCACATTCTGTGACTGATCTTCAGTATAGATCATACTCCTTAGGTTTGTTCTCAGTTGAAGAAAATCACCTCTAAAAAAAAAAAATTTCCTTTATGAATTGAAGAAGCGAATTAGTTGAGTATAAATATTAAAAAAAAAACTGTTTTCCAATCCAATTTCACACCACTGAGTTATAAGCGTTTAAATTAATTTAGTAGATCTTATAAGTCCAAAACAAATTCTATTAAAAAAATAAAAATTCCAAAGTGGCTAAACATTTTTAGTAAAGTTATAATTAGTCTAAGGCTAAATGAAGGGTTTGCCCGACTTAGTCCATTTTTGAAACTGTATTTAGTATTGAACACGTCATGAACAAAATTTCAACTCTCTATGTCGACGACCTCTCAGGCAGTGTCCAAATATTTTGTATGGCAATTCTGCGACAGGTTCCATTTTCGAACTTAAATCTAAAATTGTTTTAAAAAGGCAGTCTGCTAAATTTCAGTTCTCCCTAAGTAAAAACACGTCAGACAAAATATTTTTGCAAGTTAGCTAATTGACATAACCGGCACCGGCAGATGTAACGAAAACTTATAGTTGCCGGTCACTATCGGTGGCTAGAAACCAGACCGACATTTGTCGGTTGCTGGTGTAGTTGTATAGTTAACATGGGATCAATTTTCTATAGTTTTCTCTCGACATCTGCCTTAATTGACAGTTTGCTTGCCGTTTTATGTCGTTATATGTGCACCAAAAATGCCGGTGCCGGTCGATGTCTGTCTGTGCCGGTCCGTTCTGTGGATAGACAAAAATCAAAATAACTTTTAATATTATACGTGGGTCCTATAGATTTCTTCCAGGGGTATATCAAATAGAGCTGAACCAGAGCTGTGAATTATTTAGGAATCTTAAGTTTTTAATTACTATTACGATTATTGAATATCTAATTACGATTCTAGAGTGTGAAAATATACAGGGTGTTTCATAAGTGGTGGATAATAATGAAGAAGGTCATGTCATGTAGAAATATTAAAAAAATTGTCTGTCAGAGAGGGAGGGGGTGCATTCTCAACTCTTTCCGAGATAATCGGGGTTAAAGAATTAAAGGTGCATGAAACGCAGGTTTGTGCTTAAACAGTTAAATCCCCTAAACGACAAACAGTAGACAGATGGGTGAGGTGCTAATTTATAGGAAACCTCCTGTCCTTTGTGTTTCAATACTTCTTCTACAGTACGTAGTTTAGGAGAAACGGTCTGCCAAACTTCAAGTTTCAACTTTTGTAAGTATTTTTTTTGTGTTTCAAGCCGATTATCTAAAAAAAAAAACACCCTTATAATTTTTTTTCTGTCTTACTCTTGTTAGAAGCTAAGATTGTTTGCTTTAAAACGCATTTTGTTTTAACTTTGTACCTTTCACCGTTTATGAGCTATGACACAAAAGTTCTTTCAATGCATGAAAAGTCTCCAGCAAAAAAGTTCAATAAGTGCCAAAAATATGCAATTATTTTTTGGAACTGACCTTTGGACAGGAAAAGTGCAAAACATGCAGAAAGGATTGCATTTTGGACACATTTTAAAGCTAAGCTTTTGGCCTACTTAAATCCAGTATGAATAATTGGTGTTGATAACATGTTTTGTGATAAAAATAGTAATTAAATAAAAAAAAAAAGAACAAGTAAAAACTCAGAAATTTGAAATAAAATGGAGAGGAAAAGGGGAAAAATTTATAGACCATTGAAAAGGTCCAACGATTATCTATTTAACAATAATCAAATCAAAATCATAGGGTGTAACATTCAGAAGTTACAGGGTGATCTATGAAAACATACCCAAATATCTTTAAGTCCCGTTATTTCGGAAACCGGTAGGATTTCTCCCCACTACGCATACAAATTTTTACTCGTCTTAGTATGTACTATCGCCTACTTCATTATTATCCACCACTTATTAAACACCCTGTATGTTGGAAATGACATGTTAATTAATTTGCGGGTTACAAAAAAGAAATAAAGTAATAATTACCATTAATTACTCAAAGTAAGTATGAAAAAAAGTGATCATTAACTAATTAAGTACTTCAGGACAACTTTGGGAATTACATAGTTTCAAAATTATGTCAAATAGTAAAAAAGTTGGTGATAAGATTAAATACGTAAAACTAAAACGCGACGTGCGAATATTATTTCACATTCGCACGTCGCGTTATTTGAAAAATTAATCTTGGTGAAAGTAAACTCGCGTTAGATTGATTCATAACGAAAATGAAGTGCGGAAAAGGTAAGGGAAGTAAAAAAAAAAAAACAATGAATAAGCAAAAATAATAATAATTGAAAGTAGTTAAAAGCAAAATAAAGATTACAAGTACTTTCAATTATTTATTAAAGTATCATTTCTAGTCATATCTTGTTTCGTTCCCAGTTATTTATGGGTGTTTTATAAAAAATGAGTCGAAAAGCTTTTACGCTCTTCTATTTCAATAAAACATATGGGGGGAAGGGGTGAGAGATTTCAATGTGGAAAAAATGTTATTGGTTAATTTACAACTCTTTGAAACTCTCAAAACATGCAAAGTAGCTATACGACAGTATAATAAATACTCAATTTATGGCAGTAAAAACTTTCACACTTGAAACTAAAAAAAAAAACAACAACATTGAAAATTTTTAATCTGACAACACCCGCCATGAGTTTCATGACAATTTACGACAGATTTATACAAAACCTCACACCAATAATATTCCATCAGAAATGTCCAATTCCCCCGGTAAAGTGCAATCCCATCAAAAACAATCGCCTCCATAATTTACAAACATGAGCGCAATCAAATTGGCTTTCTTGGTCATATAAAACGCATAAAATCCGCCTTTTTGCAGCCAGTCGAGCTTCAATCAACGCAAATAATGCCGTTTTTACCACTTCATATACGAGCAAACATAAAATTAGTATTAGCGTTTTCTGCTTTTTTTTATGCCTGTTTCCATTTATTTTGGCATTTTTCCGTTTTCAAGGCATTACTACTATACTCTCTGCTCTGACTGCTTTTATTGTTCGGCACATTTACGGCCGGCCATCCGACCATTTAATGAACACTGAAAAGACTATAAAGTCGTAAGGTTTACGACGACAGAGCCCGTCGGGTTGTTATTATTTCCTAAGCACTTTATTACGCCATGCCAGTGTGATTCGTGTGCAGATTACTTTATGGCCGACAAATGTGTTGTAATAGAAATCTCTTAGAATTGTTTATATTTACGACGCCTATAAGAAAGAAACTGAGACGATTGCATTCCTACAAACATACATCATGCAAGCGAAAGAGGCTAGGCTGGGAACCAATGAGCATGGTAATGAAGAAATATGCAAAAAAAAAAAATATTGTCGCATAGTCGGTTGTCTGTTTGTTAGTGTCGCGCGCACTTGAAAACGCTTCTCAAAACTTCTTGTTCTTACTAAATGGAGTATTTGGCACAGAGTCGTTGCGGCAATTAGGATTAATTAGTGTTAAGTGGATGCGCGACAGAGCAGCACTTGACCATTTTGTTGCGGTGGCAGTATTTTATGTCATGGAGACTACTACTTAGCATTGCTATTTTCGTTCACTGCGAAAAGTGCAGCAGATCAAAGCCATTAATAAATTTATTTATTGTTAACCTGATGACATTGATGATCTTTGATTGTTTGTCAATAATTTTTACTTGTGATTGGTTAATGATTTTTCAACAATGAAGAGGACGCGCAAATATTTATTAAGCTTTCAGCTCATTTTACTTTAGGTTTGCTTGGAATTTTGCGGAGTTCTTTCAGTCTGGAGAGCTCGCATTTTATGGTCGATTATTAATATCTTTAAGAATTTTTCTTTTTTATTCTAAATACTCCAAATTAGAAGCAAATTTCGTAAAAAACTATAATGTAATATAACCTCTGATAACTTAGCGAAATATGTCGGCACGTTACATTAACATTAAATATCTTTCTTTCTTGTCCTTACACAGAAAAGTTAGGGAAAGTCAGCGAAAGTTCGCGAAGCCCTGGTATTCGTCGTACATACGACTGTTTGTTTGTTTGTTAATAAGTGAGACAGCTTATTTGCTTATGTTACCTATTTCAGGTTCAAACAATGGATCTAATAACTTTTGTACACTTAGCCAAGGACACAATTGTGTCAATCCAAAAATAGTTTTTGCCAACTCAGCGAAAGAGATATTGTAAAAATTATAAATCACCAATAATAAGACAAAATCAAATCAAATAAATTTTATTTAGCATCTGATTCAAGATAAAAATGTGAGCGAAACGATTTATTATATAGCTCCAGCAGCTCACAATAATTTCAACTTTTTTTTTAACAGTTAAAGGACCAAGATGATAATGGCCCATACTCCAACTATCGGTTTTTCTGCCACATATTTTAACTGACCAATTATTTTGTATTCATCTTCCAAGTTATGTAAATTGATTTCATAAAAACTAGAGTCATTGATATTCTCTTTTTTGCATATAGAAACCTGTTCAGATAGGTTAGTTTGAGGTGCGCTTCGAGGCAACTCTAAATGGCTTCGTGATTATGTCAGTCTACTTCACAGTCAGTAGGAGAAATAAAAAGTAGTTTCGAATGAAAATGCACGAAAAGCCACAGACAACTTTACGATGCTATGATCGATTAGGTGACTCTCATAACAAACAATGAAAAACGTGATGACTGTAAATTTAAAATTGCACTTTTTCTTATCCCCAGGCATCTTCCTGTGCCATTAGTGTCTCTTTAGTGCCCATTCTCAAATTTTATGATACACATAGGGGTATGCTAGAGGTTATTACATGCCGATTTACCGAAGGCACCAAAACTCTTCTAATAAAAATACAAAAAAAAGGGACACACATTTTTAGAAAGGGCTCATATTGGGTGATTTTAACCCTTAACACTGTTTTCCGGAAAAAAAGTTTTGGTGCTCTCTACCTACATCATACATGAATTTCGAAGAGAGATCAAAGCAAAGTTTCGTTTAGGTCCAAAAACCCAATTTGAGACTATAAATGTGAGTTGGAGGAGAAATTGCAACTCTGTAGACTGTTCGATAATTATTTTCCGGGTGCAAGAGCTATCAAGCCAAATAGATGACTGTCGTTTTTTCAAAGTTCGTTTCATCCAAGTAACGGGGCCAGAAAAGATATAATTCCAATTATTTAAAAGTAATAGGAAAGCAGTTGGTATCGATAGATTTTTAAATAGTGGATATTACCTCGGACTCCACATATCAATCCAAATTTTGTGATCAAACTAGGACATCAGTTCTATTTGCCCTAAATATAAGTATTTAATTAATTCAAATACAATTTCAACATACCTATATAATGAATAAATTCGAATTTTGCAAACGGTAAACGTAATCATAAGCCAAATCAAATATCAACTCAACTCTCTTCCCGCCACACAGTATATAAATATTTTTGGTATGTAACGACGTAATTATCCCCTCGAGGAGATACTTAAAAGCCAAAATCTCGTCCCATTTTCAGAACGAAAATTCATCACAAGCAAAAATTACGAACAATCTCATTACTCTTCCTAACAAGTCTTATCGTTTTAGACCTTAGAAAATCTTCTTATTCTGAGCTTCCATAATTTCTTAAATCTGTATAATTTCAAAGGCATTAAGAAAACCGCTGTCATCTGGTATTGTATGGTGTTGCTGCAGAAGAATACTGCTAAGCTACGTATACATATACAAAAGTATATAGATATAGTAGATATTTTCCTTCCGTGATTTACTCTGTTACACAGTTTATGTAGAGACACAGAGAAAAACTCCTAACTCCTCTCTTAGAGCATCTTAGAAAATAAACTCATTACTTGCTGTCACTTGAAATGACTCCCGGCTTTAGAGCGCCGTAAATTCCATTAAATTTCCCTTCAATTTCCTTAATAATCCCCGAACAAATTCCCAGCAGTATTCAGTTTGCCGTCAACGTTTTTAGCTTGTATAGATAGAAAGCTGGGAAAACGCGCGCGCCCACACAGTTGAAATTGTGTGTTATATGTCTTTTCATTTGGAACTTCCTCCTCCTCCTCCTCCCACCACCTCCATCAAACATTCCTATAGTCACAATCCTCTTTAAAGCTTTCACCATTTTAGCGGGCGATGGTGTGATGGGTCTTTATCTTCGGAGGCCCCAAAGTCGTCGTTCTCTGAGTCGTCAACGGCAACGATGACTCTTCTGGGCTATAAAGCAACTAAACAGCCCCATTACACAGCTTTAACGGAACTCACTCTTTTTACTGCCTGTACTCACTTCTATACGGCGAGTACTACACTTTTATCAAAAACCGCACCGAACTCTTGTCTTGCCCTGCAGCATTTCACCAGCCATCCAATCCAGCCTATCGCATTTATGTACGGTGCTCCTCTGCTATAGAAAAATGGAGAAAATGAAAGACATCATAAAATTCCAAGGGGGTAATGGTGAATGTTAGACTCAATCTAAAGACCAAGGATGAAAGGATAAAAAGCTTACAAGAAGGGATCGCATTTGTTTCGCCCCATAAACGGGTATGACGACGTGTACCAATCATGAGATGATGATGGGCAGAAGAGTCTACGATGTCGACGTCGGTAACGATAACGACGTTGAAACTACACCATCGACGTTTAAGGTTTTCTTACAGTTTCAAGTATAGCGAATCCACCACCAATACCATCAACTGTGAATATCAGCTCAGCCAGAGCGCGTATAACATTCCCATAACGAGCCACCCTTTAAGGACGTAATGTGAGCGTTAAGCTTCTTTTATGGCAGGGTTTTAAGACAACTTTAAGTCAGTCAACGGCCTTTCTACAGGTCCATTCCAGCTTTTCATACGTCCTCGGTCGTGTCGATTAGTTTTTCGTCTAATGAGAGCTTCTTCTCTGTGATTTACTTTCACGTTACACACTTTTTTGGATTTGTTGCGCTAATTATATTGAATGAGGTATGGCAAGTTTCAAGTTTTACTGGTAATTATGGAAAGAATGGTTATGCTTCGCAGAGGTTAGTGGATTTCGAATAGAACCGCGAAAAAAAATTAGTGGATTCAGAAGGGAAGGCCTTAAAAAATCAAAAGAACTTCATATGCACACATACATAGGTGATAGAATGCGAGTGCGCTCCAAATTATATAGAAGACAATTAATAGATAGATTAAGGAAGATACGGAAAAAGGGGTACATAGAAAGGTCAAACAGCTAAGAACCCCTCCAGAGAGCACTCTAATATATACAAAAAAAAAAAAAAACAACAAGGCCTAATAATCTTTAGAGACGGAGGCAACATTCTAAATAAGTTAAGTTCTTCTAAAGAGGGTTAAAGAGAAAAGGGAAAAAGGGGTTGAAGGAATAACACGAATAGAGAATATAGGGGTAAGGGGTACGGGAGGTTTATTAGGAACGTAGCTGGTATAAAGAGCAAGCAAAACGAGTATAAAGTTGATAGAGGTAACGAAGGTAAGTGGAAATATAGAGGTTAGGTGTTAATATAGAGGTTATGCAGGGTGATCCCTGAGATGATATCGCAGAGGGAAAAATTTTATAGGATGAAAACAGGTGAGGGGAGGAAATCAAATGCGTCGTTTGAGAGGTAGAAGGGATTGAAAATTTCTATTTTCATATTTTATTAATCACCCTATAGTGCCTGAACTATACACCCAATGAGGATGAATCAAGACCGCGTTATTTAAAGGCTGTCACGCAATTTTGAGATCGCTAAAACCAGTATTATTTTTTTTGTAATAATTCATCGTGATTCTGTCAATCTTTACTTTAACTTTATAAACTTCAAAATCCCACTTCCACACTGAATTTCAGGACTTTCATATTATAAAATCTGCAATTGAATAGATGCTAGAGAGAGGTTTACTAAAATTTGTGATTCAATTTCCGTCAATTGATTCTACTCAGGGCACATATCACAGCAACAACAACACATGATCATCCGCCATGAATTCAATTTCACGACTCCATAAACTTGATCCGCATTCACTTCCTCCTAGAGATTTCTCTATACTCCATACGAAGGTTAACTTATGAATCATATTTGTGCTAGATACATATAAATTACCGGATGCAGAAAGGGTTGCAAAAATAGTATCCATTTGTCGCATGTCAATAACCCACAGGCAATTTAAGCCGGATGGTTTGTGGTATCCATGTACATAAGCGGGACGATCAAATTCAAAAGCAGAGTCCTTAAAGGATTCTATACAATTTTCCACGTTTCTTATTCATATTTCCCACATAACAAACTTCCCAATATCTTTTGCTACTTCCGTTTATATACATCCGCAACACTCAAATACTTTGGGTGTCATACCTATCAAAACAGAGAGCTCTTATCCTTCCAAGGTATACATATATTCCTTCGTCTTGGTCTGTGCCCATCACGAGATCGTAAAACAGAATAAAATATCGTAGGAAGTAATACCGGGAAAACAGAGGAAATAAAATTCCGGAATATGAGGGAAATCTTGATCATATAACAAGTGATTTGCAGACAATTTTACTCTCGGCTCCCAGTTCCAATGTCCCTTTCCGGTTTCGAGAATCACTTGATGGCAGAGAGAACATACGTTCGTAAGTGGTTTCTGGGTGAAATGTTTGTTTACGTTTTAGATTGTTTATTTAGGGTGTACAGGGCACACACAAATAAGATGAGAGGAAGGGGAGGGGGATATGGAGCAAATGTTTATTGAACAGCAGCCAAAGGCGACAAATTTAATCTCTGGATAACATCACAGAAGGCATAGAAGAGTGACAAGAATCGCAGTGCACATTCAATAAGATTCGAAAATATATGTCGAGTATGAGGATTGTCATAATTTCTACTAATGGAATTTTTTTTAACCTAGTCACGAAATGATGGTAAAAGCTGCTGTGATGGAAAAGGGTTGGTAGTCGCATGTGAGCAGCGTTTTTATCGTTTTCGTTTGCATAGTATAATAGAGGTATTACTCAAGCTGATCCCAATAAAAGTCGGTGTATTTCAGGGCTCGATACTGCCCTCGCAATAGTTTCTCTAGCATTTCATTAAAGATATGCTCTCTAAATTTACAGAGATTGCTATTAAGTCTTGCGGATGACATGGTCCGGAATGTACTCTTGAAGTAGTCAGAAAGGAACTCAATAGTGCGAAATGCGATTCGTAATGGTGCATTGTCATGACGGGAAAAAATTCCACTTTCATGCACTTTTTGAAAAATATCGATTACAAATCGTGGTGTACCATTCAGCATTGACCGTACGACTATAGCCGTCTTTAGTCATGTGAGGGCCCAGGGCTCTGTAGTATATGGGGGCTCTTTAACAGAAATTATTTTAATTATTTTTTAAACTGCTTTGGATAATAAACAAGAATAATAACGTAAAATACAATCGTAAGAACAACAAAGGAAATACACCGATTTTAAGTTCAAGACTGAGTAAATTGATTTCTAGTCCCGAGACGAAAGATAACGGAAATCCCCGTCCGAATACCATATTTAAAGTAAAGGAAAATTTCCGATCGTGCGAGTGGATCTAGTTATTTTCCAATCAAATGATTCAGTGGAATTACCTTATCAGGCAGAGAAGCCAGTATTATATTAACATGAGCCAGCAGTATACAAATTTTCTTTGATTAAAAAATAGGGTGGCTACTGAAAGTAGACTATGAAAAAATGCAGGAAATTTAAAAATTTACGGGGACAGTAAACTCTGACACTAGACAATGACGCATGTTTAGATGAAAATTTGTTGTCATATATAGAATTTCGAATAAATCCCATGGTCTACTTTCAGTAGCCAAATTCTAAAACTTAAACTAAATTGCAGCAGATTGTTTTACTGATTGAAAAATTGGTCAACGGTTGGTCTACTATCGCAGTGAATAAGGGGCCCCAGGGATTACGGGGCCCTATGCTCAGGTCCAGCTGGCCTGTGCATAAAGATGGCACTGCGTACGACGATCTTCTAGTGGGATTGTAGAGATCCACTTTGGTTGTTGGTATATCTGCAGGTGGAGGGGAAGATCCGTTTCTGTGATCGTCACTTGCTTTCAGCAATAAATTCAAGTGTCGTGACCTGCTTTTTCGCCCGGCCTTGTTGAAATCCTTATTTTTCTTCGTTTAAGTCAACTTTGTGTTTTCTTTTGGGCTTCAATTAAATTATGCGATATCAACGAGCACAAATCTTTTTGACAGTCAGATCATGAGCATCTGGATTTTTTTTTTGTTCGGGTCCTGGATGTATCCATGGATGATGTGATATAGGACGATAGTTGAAACTCATACAGCCACAAAAGATAGGCGCTGTATCGTCAACTGTTTCAGTTTTCGCGAACAGTCTTGTCGAGTCAATACGTGTTTAAAATCATCAAAAATTAAAGCTCGCAAAATTTTGTTTTGATCAATGGAAGTTACCAAAATATAAAGAAGTCAAGTCTCTCAAAAGAATCAGAAAATAACATTTACAAAAGCGACACCTTGTAGGAAATAGCATAACCATAAAACTTAAATAGCATCATGTCGCTGCACTGCAGAGAAGTATCAGAACCAGACCAGACCAGACTCTTCAGGGTATGATTATCAGGTACTTCTATCTCGAAAAATATTTGTAGTTATTGGAAGAACTTTCGAATCTACGTTTTCTATCTTGTACTTCACCAAACCCCGTGTACTTTCTTTCCGAGACCGTCCTATAGTATTATTGGAATGAAGTATTTCCTTGAAACATTCTTGTTACATTATCAGGTCCACAAATGGATGGGTACACAAAAAATTAAATACCAATTAAATTTATCTCCACTCTATTTTCGTCGTACAGTGATTAAGTACTTTTAAAAGTTACAAATATTAACATAAAAATCTAGCTGATAAAAATTAGCCTGCGTCAAAGTAACTCTTCCTAGAGAAAGAAGTATTTTTCGCATTCATTTTTTTCTTTTTATCTAACAAATGCTCCCGTAAAGCTTTAAGATTCTGAGGATGATCAACTTAGAAGACTACAAAAACAAATGAGATGAGCTTAAGAAGGAAAAAAAAGCCTCTTTGAATACATTTCATGAATGCCTAATGATGATTAATTAGGCAAAGTGTCTCGTAAAATTAATTAACTTCGAAACTAATTTTTTCGTTAGGGGCGTAATAAAAACAGCAACGTGAAAAACAGAGAAAGCTTTAACGCGCTGTTAGAGTTTTTCATGGATAAAGTAGAAATAATTCTAGAAGACAGCGAAGCGATCAAATAGAGGAGGAAATGGGAGGAAAATGCAACAACAGATATCCATAAAATATGGGATGAGATGCATTGGACTCAAAAATGTTTTGGGAATGTAGTGCAATCCTTAAGCTGCGAACTAACAATGAAGAGCTGTGCATTGTTAAAGTACTGTCGAAAGGGATGGTTGAAAGGTGGAGTGATTAGGTACGAATCGCAAGTGTTGACTAGCTAGCTGGAATGATTGCCGAGGAATATCTATTCTATTCAAAAAATTTACCACGTATCTCTTGTTGTAGAAATTTTTTGTGAATGCCAAGTCGATTTTAAATTACGACGACAAATAATTGTCCAGCTGTTCACAATAAATTATTTGTCTGTTTATGTTTTAAATATGATGCTGCTATGTTCTAGTTTTTTAAAAATGTTTTTTTTTGGGTCATTTTGACATTTTCTTTTACGTTTGGGATGTACAGGGTGTTCCAAAAGAACTTTGCAATATTGAAACAGTTGAAAGTAGAACTAATTTTCAATCGAAAATTCTACATAGGTACCTACAATTTTTTAAATATCATCTTAGTTTTGGCAAATTTGATATTTTTAATTTTTTTTTCAAAATTTAGTGCCTACGGATTACAAAAATCTCGATCAAAAATGAAAAAAAAACAAGGAGGGGATTTTTTTCACCAATCGAATGATTTTTATATTATGAACAATATTTTCAAAGTTCTCTGGGCTTTTCGAGTCAACATTTTAGGAGCAAAAATTTTTTTTTTTATCAATGCAGCACGAATGGGCACACTGGACGCCGAATAAGTATTTATCAAATAGAAAAAGAATGAAAATAGCTATTAATGGCTTCAAAGAGTAGATATCCATTAAAAAAATTATGGGGTTTCAGACTATCTGCTTGAAACTTGAAGGAGCTGTTGAATAATGTCTGTATTGCTTCATTGAATAGATTAAGCCTTGATTTATCTATAGTATAAGCCGCGAAACTTAACGCATGTTCATGTGCCTAAGATTTTCCATGTCCACCATACTTGATTTTTTTTGGCTAAGTCAAAACATTTATTATCCCAGTTTTTGACAACCCTCACTTAATAAAAACAATACTTTGTGATATGACCCCAAGAAGTTTGTATTAAAAAAAGTTTGGGACATTCTAAAAAATACCGAAATGGATGTTTTTGGTACATGCACAGACTAATATACCCCCCCCCCCCCCATCCGAGCCCATAAGGCGCATTTCTTGAATTAATTCGACTTAAAAAAAAAGAAGAGCACCAAAAGATTTTAATTTGATTCCAGACGATAGAAAACCTCTTTTTATTTGTTAAATAAAATCACAGCGGTGAAATCCAACCAGAGATATCATTTCCCCTCCATTTTCCAGAAGAAATTACAAAAAAAAAACTAATTCGCCGAAAAAATGAAAAAATAAGTAAAAAAAAAAGGAATACTTTTGTGATGTTATCCCTGAAATCCCTTTTAAATCCCTCGCGTGGCATATGAATCTTCGTGTTTTATTTTACTTGCGAATCTCTCATCCCGAAAATCTTTTCAATAGTGCATATCGTGTACCTACATAGGAAGTTTCAGTACACCAATCGTCAACGCCAACAGAGCAGCTCCTACTATAGCCACCAGCTACCCTAGTTTGTTTTGGTAGTGCAGTGGTTTTTGGAGTTGTACTTTTCTAGATTCCACTACCCCACCCCCTTCCAACCTTCCCATTATATATGTAGGTGAAGTCGGCGCGGGCAATCTTCATCTTCTATAGTATCATCATAACCTCAATTTTCTCCTTTACATTCCGCAATTCAACTCGCGTTCGCGTCCTTTCATTTCGTATCGTGCCAGCCATGTTTTATCGATTTTAACTCTGGAATATTCGTCCTTCGTGTTTTCCATTCCTCGCTTATTCTCCTGTGTTACAGGATAGAAAATAATATGAAAAAAAATATCTATACACATACACACACACATAAATATATATACTGCACACAAAAGAGGACCAGACAAAAAAGGTATGATCGCGCGGGCAAAAACTTTTAGACCTTTTTTTTGGTATCCCGGCGCTTAGAGCTTGTCTTTTACAGCGAATTAAGTTCGCTCTAGGATGTGGGAGCAGGTGGAATGAGAGTGGACCAACGGGGGGCACGGGAGGGTTTTGAATGAATAATATTATGTGTATATGTATGTACTACCATAGTTGCTATCAGCCATGCCAGAAAACATAGTACAGAGAGACCCTTTGAAGCTGCTGCCAAACTGGGGGTGACACTAACTGTAAAAGTCGTTGCTAGTTTCATAAGCGAAAAAAGAGATGGCCCAATACGAGCGTAGAGAAAAGCGTTGTTTCTCTGTATACATAGGTACCTATCTATATTTGTACATAGATTTTCCAGGGAATTCGTATAGGTAAGTCCCCCTTGTTACTATACAACGTATATACAGCGGCACGATGGGAGTTGAGAGGGTTATTTCAATTTTCCTAGGTTACTATATCGTGCAAAAACAAAAACTTTTTCTAGCAAAAAATGCGATATGGATCTAAACGGATTGAGCTTTACGTTTCGCATTCAGGACACAAGTGAAGATAGATTTTCCGATTTCCTTCTCACCACAAAATGCCATTTAACTTGGAAAGAGAACAAATTGTTAAGTTCATCCTGTTCCTGTTTCAGTGTGCTCCTTAGGGAAAATAAAATTTTGAGATGATACTTAGCAACAACAAAATTATTTTTGGGGAATTTTGTAAAATTTTCAATAGAATAAATTGCTGAAAATATCATAAACAAGACTCCTAGCTCATATGCACAATACCAGCTTTAACGACAACATTATACTGTATAGAATTATATAGCACTTTCCATTTGACATCTGAAATGACCTAAAGCCTATGAAATTTGTATTCCATTTCAGCAGAACTGCGACCTCATCATGCTAAGTAGTTTAGCTCCCCATAAAATCATCCCTATATAACCCAAAATTTTCGGGTTGTTGTAGATACGTTACACTTCATTACCTGAAAACTTTTCCTTCAGATCGCCACTAAAAGAATATCCATAAAGTTAGGGTCTCCCCAAAAAAATTTCAGAATATTTACAATCTCGTCCAACTCCATTTCGACCCGACCCCATATACATATATGTATGTTCATATAATCATAAATATGTATGCATCTCAGTACAAATGGCGGTGAGTGTATATGTATATGGGAAAATTCTTGAATTTTTTTTCTTGTCCCTAAAAATCAGTCGCTTGTAAGGACATTGGAAGACGATATATGTATGGTCTCCATCTGAATTGAAATGAAGCGTGAAATCGAGAATAGAGGATGCCTTAAGGGTAAAGATATTTTTATTCTGCCTCGTTTATCTATGTGTATGTATGTGTGTGCTTCCTTCCTATACCGCTATCCAACAACAAGACGTTCCGGTCCCGCATCTTCTTTCTTCTTACTTCCTTGAGTTGCTCTTGCTATATAGACTTTATCTTTTTTTGGGGGTTGTTAAATCAATTTGAGATGCTGCCGTAATGGCTGTGCTGGGTGCAATTTATTTTCAAAGGTTTCCTTTTTATTATCTACCAGTCAGGCTTGTCTAATACTTAAGTGGATTTGGTAGATTGAATGAATTTTTCTTAAAGAGGGGATGATGCTGCCGTCACCGAAAACTGGCCGCCTGCGTGGTATTCAGAACATTCATTTTTTTTTATGCGAAAGAAGAGGAATGATTTTGGAATTTTTTTTTTTTTATTTTAAAAAGAAATATTTTCAAGGGTGCATGGCAATACTTATTAGGTTTGGTAATGACTTTAAATTGGGATTTTCAACACCTGTTTATTTTTCCATTTTATTGAAATTGGTCCATAATACAAAGAATACAAAGAGAAAGCTGTAAAGTATGATTATTGGTATGCCACAAGGTTTAATAGTGGGTCCACTATTATTTGTATGAGCATTGCAATTGCAAATATCTAATGCAATACATTTTCCTCTGGGGTCTACGGCAGGCAGGAACTAACCGTACTGAAGAGTATTGGTACCTGCTGATACGAAACGCCTTATTCATTGCTATCTAAGCCAGCTGCAGGCTTTTGCAACATTTTAGTTATTTAAAAAATTGTTAATATTTTTGAAAAAGTCTTTATGACTTTTCTTTTGTTCAATACATTTTTTCTAAACAAAAAATAAAATAAAAAACAAGCAAATTATTACTTACAGCCCTCTTGAGAAAAATTAACAAATTCGTGTTTACCTGAAAAGAGATAAAAAAAAAGAAAAATTTTAGTGTCAATTTCAAAAATTTCTTAATAAATTTATAAATAGCTGAAGAAATTAATTTTGTAGTTTTTAGGGCATTTTAGATAATTTATTTTTATTTTATTTTTAATCTTTTACGTAAGTTTGCCTGACCTAATGCAGAAGTAAAACAACCAGAAATGAAAATAAATCGCGTAAATTGGTTACCAATGAATTGTCACTACATTTTTTGTTAAAATTGGCACATATCTTTACGTAGCTCAGTGGATCCACTTCTATCGAGCCGATTTTACACCATCTTTAAGGTGGGCCCAGTCTAGAGATCGTGGTGGCTGTGAGCCGCACAAATCCATAATCTATTAGCCAAATAGAATATAAATCCAAAACTCAATCCTATCTAACAAATTCCTTCGTTGCCAAATTTCATCATAGTACATGACTGCGAACAGGTTTCCAGAAAAGAATTACCGTATACGAAATACTTAGCCTCGAGAGATTTTTATGCTAAAAAGATTTTGCTTATGATGCCTAAGCATGTGGCAAATTGAATCTTGCACTATCATCATAAGTGAGGATAATAGAGGTGTAAGTGAAACACACGATGCGGAAGTGAATAATATATTTATGACCAACGTTTTTATTTCAGGCATAAAAAGCAATCGATGTTTTTTTGGGGTCTCAATACTTGAAATTACTTTTCTCTCTTTCTATCTCTTTCGACTGGATTCCACCGAAGATTCTTAAGAAATGGACTGTCCATTTCCTATAACGGAGAAGGTTCTGTCAATATAAGGGTCTGACAAAAAAGTAAGTAAAATTACTTTAGAAAAATAAACAAAAAGCGATATTTAATCTCGAAAAAATCTCCGAAAAAGCAAAAACTTCCAGCAACCTACATACAATGGTGTATCCGCTATGTTAGTCCATAGGATTCGCCTAGTCAAACAAAAAAGTGATATGATAGGGTGGAGCATATCAACCGTTTCGGAGTTACAGGGTGATTAAGAAAATATGTTAGGTTTACACAAAACACCCTGTATCTTAAAAAGTACGGTCTAGAGCTCATCGTATAACATAGGTGTAATAGGTCAAATTAAAAGGTTTTGTTAATCACCTTTTTGTAAAAAAAAAAAGAGAAGTCAAACTAAAAAAACCATAAGAAAGTCCGAAATTTTTAGAGTTAGACCACCATAACTCCTGAGAGGAGTATGGGGCTGGTTGAGCAGTCGTTGCGAAGACCATGAAGTTCTGCATACAATGAGATCTTGACAGTGATTGTACTTTCAAGCATATTTTCTTTAATGACCCTGTAACTCCGAAACGATTGATATGGTCCACCTCGTCCGGTTTTCGAAGTTGGCGTGGACCTCCCGCTTTCCGGGCGACTGCTCTTACCACTGAGCTAACGAGACAAATGCCTTTTTCTCGTGTATTTCTCAATTTTTATATAGCTATTAAGAAGCCACAACGATTGTTACTTTACGGGATTTTTTAGGATTTTCAGATTTTTATTTCCTTTTCAAATTTGTTTTCGGAGATTTTTAAAATATTTCCCAGTGTATTTTTATTCGGGAATTTTGTCCGTACAAAACAAGGTCTGAAGGAGAGTCATCGGGTCCATCGTACATCTTCTTAATAATAAAAAAACAAAATAGATAATACTGCTAGACGCTACATCTGAGAGGGAAGAGATGGATGAGGAAAAGTTTCATCTGTTTTCATTTTTCATGTAGTAGTTTTTTGAGAGAGCTATAGTTCAGATAAAATCATTTCATCGAATATTTGCTTGGTTGATGAACTGATGATAATCCCTCAGTCAGTTAACAACATGCAAGTGTCAGGCAAAAGAATTAATCGAAATTAGGATAATCACTATCAACGATTCAAGGCAAGAAACACAATCAAAGCCTTGAGGTAGGTACATAGAAAGTACGCGGCATCTGCATTAGTGGCACACTTTTAGTGATTAATCTTGGAAAAATGCCTTCCATGGATTTCCATATATAATTTCAGAAGGTGTGTTAAGAATTTGCAATATTACAATTTTCACTTAAAACATAATGTCGAACTCCACTACTCGACTATATTATTTATGACAAACACCTCCTCGTTCAAAAATGTAAGGTCCACAGTTCAACTTGCAACTTGATCAATGGTTCAAAGTGCGCGTATGTTCATCCACAGTAATGTTCGTTTTTGTTCAACAATATACAGGATTGTTTTTTTTCTTCACTGTTGCAAATGCATACTTAATCTGAGAGTACCTAGTTGAAAAGTTCAGCTGTTAATTAAAGTTTTGCAGTAACATAAAGCCATAAACCACCTCGCCCACCACCGGTAGGTAGGAGTTTTTATTTGGCTTTAATCGTTTCCCTGGAAGGAACAAAAGCCCTCTTACATTAGCCTACAACAAAATGAACACAAGTTCTGCTCGCGCATAAAAATTTTGCACATTTTGTTTGGAGAGTGCTTTTTATTGCGATACATTTGTGCGCTGCCTTATAACTAGCATGCGAGCATTTCAATAATTCGGCTCTCTCTCCCTTTCTTTCTCTATATTTGCTTAACAGAATCTCAACAACCGCGGGCAGATGCTTCTATGTTGTAGCTGCCATACAACAAGTTTATTACGGCAGGCAGGAAAATGGGAAAACTTTGCTCCTTATGTAGTCAAAGCAACTTAGCATCACTTAACTTCACCTTTCTACAAGCTGCCGTATGCATATAAAAGTGGTTGCCCACCAGGTGCTTTGCAGTGCTTCTGTTTGCACGTCCATGGGGAGCCCGGCTGGATGAAAGGCATGGTGTTGCAGTTCTTAGCTGAATTCAGCTCGGAATTGCAAGTGGGGGGCTCATTATTCAGAGCCCCGTATAATGACTTGTGTACCTACGTGTGTATAGCTCCAGCGATCTATACGATACGAAAAAAAATGCCAGCTTTTTTTCTCGCCTTTGACTTACTTTGCGGAACATATGCAGCAGAGATCGTGGAGATATCCTATAGTACATGCCCCCTACCAGCACCCCAGTGTTACTTTGCTACCGCACTTGAGTTTAACAGATCCGGGCCCCGCTTCCCTGTATACCCTTCTGCAACTCTGAGCAGTTACCGACTAGCTAGACTAGAGGCGATACATGCACGACTTGTAGGTACTAGTTACACACTAGTCTCCTCTCTGACATGTGTTCGGATCTTATTTATGTATGTAAACATGGCGCAAAAAGTGCAGGAAACACAAAATGGTTCAAGCGTATAAATATTTAATAATATGCTTTGGGCACTCGAGTGCACACATTCCTGCCCGGCTCTCTGCCCTGTTCCCTCTATACACCGTGGGCTCATGACGAGTGCTGTGTAGAACTCTTACGCGGTGGCTTGGAACAACATAAAATAGGCGAAAGCACGAGTGCGGCAGGAATTTACCTATTTCATTTGCACACATAGTTACAAACATGGTTTATGAGTCTTGTTAAGAGTCAACATTAAGCCCCGATACAGAGCGGCAGTAGCAGCGGTCCTAAACTCCAGTTAGATAGAGTAAAGGAGTCCGGTTAGCTGCGGTAGCTATATGTAGCTATTCCAGGAGACTTTCGATTTACTTTTGAAGCATTTGTTCTTCACTCTCCAGAGTTTATCGCTTTATGTGCGCCATGTTTTAGCAACTTTTTTTTTTTTTGTTTTTTGGGCCGGATCAGTCCTTCTCCTCAAAATTCGTGTGTGTGCTGTGGGGCAAGTCAACATCAATTGCCTCAGCACGAGGAATTGTAGTATGGGGCCGGCTCGAGAGCTGACTTTTGTGCCATTAATAGCGCAATTTATTATTTTAATGATATACCTACCCACTCACAACTGCTGGCGTATGAAGTACCCATGGCCATCATCATCATCAGGACTGGTTTCCTATCCCCATGCATGCATGCATGCATGCACTCGGCTTTTTATGAACAGAAAGAACATTTCGTTTGGCACTTTTTATTTTATTGCCATCTTATGCAAGGCTTCGCCTGACATGGGTTCTGTCTTTTGATTTCCGAACGACGACGTCGAACGGGGCTGATGAACTAAGAGGTGCTGCAGTAACGAGGGGATAGATGTCGGAGGCTGCCTGATTTTAATTACCTTGCTGCGATGGAATACGAATTTGTGTATAATCAAGATAACATGCTCAAGTCGAATTATATGAATAAAATTAGATAATGCGTGTGTACACGTTGCTTACATGTCAATTTTCAGGTTTCTGGCTGAACATGAGTTCAACAAGGTGAGGAGTAGAGGTACCTACCCACTTACAACCAATTCAAGTGACGCTGTTTTATGTACATGGCAAAATAAGTATGTGTGTGCCGATACACGGTTTTTGAACTTAAGTACTGGGGATTTTCTAAGGAAAGATGATGATGATGATGATGAGCTGAAATTAGGAGTTCTTAAGCACTATAAAACTCTTGAAAGTAAATATAAAAAAGGTTAAATCACACCTGAATATTTTCACAAGTGGCTGAGGTGTAATAAGCGGCTGATAGGAGGGTGGAAGGAGAGGATATTAACCGAATGCCTTTATATAAAAAAACAAAAAAGAAAAATTCCAATGCTGCCAGCTACATTGGTATCTAAGTAGGTACCTGAGACAAGATAGAAAATCTTGAAAGCTAATTATTCGTTAGAATCTTCGCCAGTTTGTTGGTTGGTTGGTTTAAAGAGGGAGATGAGAGGTTATAAATCGCTGCGGCTGAGAGGGTTTATTGTGCTCACCCTTTAATTTCGATTGAAGCAGGCCATTCCCTTGAGTAAGCCTAAGAATCGGCAGGGCGGCGGTCTGCCCACCAACACACTAGGACCCAACTGTGTTTTACCAAAAGTTGCTAATCTGTGTTTAGCTATCGTGAGAAACTCACACAAGAAATGTAAAGCAGTCTCATCATCCTCCAGACACAGTCTGCAAGAAGGATCAGAGCCCACGTCAATAGTGACAAGGTGCATCCTCAGTTGACAGTGGCCGGTAATCAGACAAATTAAGAGTCTAACGTTTGCCCTACTGTACCTCAAAAGCTACCTCGCCCTATTTATAGACGGAATCGCCACGAAAAGCTTGGCATAGTTCTGTCATACCGAGACTTCTACAATACATGTTGTGACTGCACATTGGCTCTGGGCCGATCAAAGGTTTAGCTGAGCTTTGTTTAGCAAGTTCATCAGCCCTTCCTCCAGGATCCAGATCGGGCTAACCCGATTAGATCTACTCAGTTTGGCAAGGGTACTTTGGCATTCCCACATGAACTTTGAGTTCACCGTGGAAGATATGAAAATGCTGCTTGACTGTCGGAGAATTTAGAGATGCCTTAATTGCTAAACGACAGTTGGTTGCCAGTGGGATGAGGAGAGAGAGTGAGAGGAGAATCTACTACATACGTAACACAAGAAAATATTCTAATACCGTAAACTGCGCTAAATTTCAGCGAGATACAAAATCGGAGAAGCTGATTATATCCTGGGCTCTTTAACAGGTTGATTGAATACCTCAGACAAGAAAGTATCCTAACGTCACAATTCCAACTGTATATTCTTTATCAACTAATCTACGTAAAAGAAAGCAACAATCCGTTTTATATTCAGATCAGTAAATTTAAATAAAAACACAAGTTTTTTCATGTCAGTTATTGCACAATAAATGACAAATTTAGTGATTAATAAAATGCGCACAAATCTCACTCAGCTTCATAAAAAGTAGATACGCATGGCGCCATCCAGGGGAGAAATTTAATACTACGTCTCTATAGAGTGGTATTCATGCTGGCCGAAAATTTTTAGATTGTGCGCCTTGTAAATATGGAAAATGGGTCTAAACGATAGAAAAGAGTTGCCACAATCTAGTGTAACGGAGAGTCTACTAGATGGTAAGCGGTTCGATATCCAGCAGATTAATTTTTATGGGGGATCATACTTTTTTCATTGTACCTTGGAATAGGTAGAATCCACTTTAAAATTCTGAAAAATGGTGATCTAATTGACTTCTACAACAAAAGAAATGAGGATTTATTCAAACTCTACCATCGAAACTGAAAGAATTCTTGCACTGGTGGCACAGAAGAAGATGTTGAATCTCAATTGGAAGTGGGTGATAGCAGAGCTTCTTGAGATACAGATCTACAACATACACAATATGAGAATTGAGCTGTTCGATAAAAAAAAACGATGAGCGTTGACTGTTACCAGCTTTAATTGATTCGTTCCCATACATTCTGTTTAATGACCGTTTTTAGAGTTTTGTCTCATGCGTAGATTATTTTTTCTTTTATATTATTATGCCAAGGGTGAGAGGATGTGCGCGGCTTGCATACGGAAATTAATCTACAAGGGATCAGACTAGATACTTCATTGGACAAAGGAGCGAAAAACATCCAACATTGCGGCGGTGCTCGAGTGAGTCGATATAACAAGTTATTGCCAAATCGATGTCTTTTGGACAATATCCAATGAAGCTAAGGCTGTACGGACAAGCCCCAACACAGACGTGAGAATTGTATTCCATTCTAGGGCTGATATAGGACTTGTAGGAGCGCTAGATTTGATGGGCTGAAATCCAAGACATTTTGATGCTTCTTTGGCAACAGAGAAGATGTGGTCTGTCCAGTTTAATTTACAATGTTAATGCCAAGAATGCGTAGTGACGGTGAATCCATTAAATGAAATGGGAGTGGTTAAATGGTGACGATCTTATTATAAAGAGATGAAACAGATGGGTCTTAGGAGCATTGAATTCGACGCGATTTGCTTTGCCCCAAGCGAGGATAATATCAAGATCGTTATTCAATGATCTAGTCATGCAATCTCGTTTGACATATGCGGCATTCATTCTGGAATCCGCAAGAGTATCAAAGAAGTAAGCGAAATCAAGGGTACTGTCATCGGCAAAGTTATGGATGGGATTGAAAGTAAGGGAAAGCAGATCATTAATGAAAATTAGGAAGAGAGACGGAGAGATAACAGAATCCTGGGGCACACCGTCATTTATAGGGTGACGTTAAGATGTAACGCCATCTAATACAACACGAATTACCCGGCCAGATAGAAAACTTTCAATCCATAATTGAAGAGGAGCGGAGAGATGAAGTGCTTTAAGTTTGGTCAAAAGGCCAGGATGTCAGACTCTATTAAATGCCTTTAAAATATCCAAATCCAAAGCAACGAGTTTGGACTCACCAAAATTGTGGAGACTACGTTTCCAACGTTCCGTAAGAAAAGTCAGTAAGTCTCCAGATGAGCGTCCAGTCCGGAAGCCATATCGGCGATCGTTGATGAGAAGATTAGTTTCTAGATACTTCATTAATTTGGAATAAATGATAGACTCAAAAACCTTCGAAAGAATCGAAATGATTGCAATTGGTCGATAATTTGAGGGATCTCCTTTTTTGGGAATAAGCTGAACGTGAGCTACTTTCGAAGCAGTTGGTACAAAGATTTCTATCGAATATCGACAAGTAGAATAGTTTGCGCAGAGGTTTAGCCAAGGATGAGGCGCAGCTTTGAATTAACAGGGTTGAGATTATATTAGGTCCCGCAGCTTTGGATACGTCGATCTCTCCTACGGATGTGTATTGGTTCTTGTACAAATCAACACGGGAGATGCAAAACAGGTATCTGTGAATTGGGTGGAAGCCGAGAATTTGAAGCGAAACTAGCAGCCAAAATATTAGCCTTATCCAGGGAGTCAACTACGACTTCACCATTATTAAGTAGTGAATATATTGAGGAAGTGGTGATATCGAAAATAGTGAAAAGTCGCTAAGAACAAAATTGAAACTGTTCAATTTCAATGTAAAATCAGTACGGAGGTACAAAAGTACAGATACCACGTTTATAGACAACAGCACAGTTAAAAATTTGCCGCTTATACACTTCTGCATCGTATCGTAAAAATTCATTCGGTCGAGGTTAAATGAAAAATTTTATTAACCACTTTGGAGGCATTCATTTCAAAAATAAAAAAAAAAGGACTTCGATTAGTCGGGCATTGTGACGACTTTACAAAAACAAACAACATTGCAAGCAATCATTAGATTTGAAGATCGCGAGTCACTTGAAGGGAAACCCTTTTAGTTTAGGAGAAGTTGCATTAGAATGGGAGTGAAGTGAATGATTTCCCTTAAAACTGAACACCTCATGAAGAGTAACTATTCTCATCCCAGGTATATTTCACGAGGAATTATAACATCAAAACGCCTACAAAGAACTTTTTTCCAAAACTTCAACACTTTACTTTTAATTTTATTTTGAGCATAATTTTTTCAACTTTTCACAGGTGATAAGCGATGATTTCAATCACAAAAAGATAAATGCTAGGTTTCTTTAATTTTTCTCATACTATTCATAACTTCCTCCGTTGTGTGACTGGATTAAGGTTAATAAAAAAAAATGTAGAAAAACCGTGGGAATTCTAACCAACCGCACAGTTGTAATTTCTCTCTACTCTCTATAATTACAAAAGAAAACCAACAAATTACCTTGCTCAAGTACCACCATCATTCGCGCTAATATGTGTCTGTAAAATCTCAATTCTCTAGCGAATCACTGGCAATTACTAGGTTGAGTATCAGATCAGTGTCACCAAGAAATATTTCTTTTTACCATCGTGTATACTTTGTCTGCCTTGTAAGACGTTGGCTGTTGCTCTGATAAATATCTGTATATATATAAAATAGGAGTCTAGATACAGCTAAACATGGCGACAAAGACCGTAGAAAAAACGATCCATTTTAAAAAGTGCGCGCTATTCGCGCACAAAATGAGCACATGAAGGAGGCAATCATTGTCAAGTGTACATCTGACGACACGATATTATAGCGCTCGACGACATGAAAATCTCCTGTCATCCCGACATCATTAAAGGAAGCAGACGACAGCTTACATCCATTCAAGTATTTGCCAGCAAGCACGCTAACATGCCTTTGCCATTCCCAGCTACAACATTTTCTGAGTCACACAGGGTTATGGTGATGAAATTATCTGGCTCCTGGTGGTATAGTAAAGTTCTGATACCCGCCAGGAGCATCTTTGTTCCACTATACCCTATGTCTCCTTGTGTTTCTAGAACTCCTATCCTATTCTATCCTATTATATCCCTATGCTATTCTACGCCTGTTGAGACACCAACGACGACTTACTTGCGGCATGACAGGAATGTGTCAGATAGTCAGGAAGACAATTTGTTTTCAGTTTTTGTATGTTTCATTCTGAGTCGTCGTCGTTGGTACTATGCTTTATCGTCTTTATGTATATAGACACGTTACAGTCACGACGCGACGACTTTCAGTTCTATGGCTGCCACCCCCTCATCGGCATACAGCCCAGTTCTATGGAATCTGGCGAGAGGAGCTGTTCGCCCGAAATTCAGCTCCTACACCACAGTTGTGATATTCCATCACGATATAATTCGCCCTAACAAGTTTATGGTAATATTTACTTGTCACATGTGTCAACTTGCTTGAACGGATTAGAAAGAATTACACTTCTAAGACTACTGAGGATGCTAATGTGAGGCGAAGCAGGTCTGGAATTGGTTTGTCTATGGGGACACATGCCCACATACTACTGGTATATTCTGCAGCCGTTTACTATGCTGTAGGCTTGCTTCTTAGGCCCATGTAATACTATGTAGCTAGCTACAGGCGTACAAGTTAAATTAGAGGCAATAGATGCAGAAAATCGGTCATTCAAATCCACCTAGTATATATTTTGGTTAATCAGTTGTTGGTATAGTGGGGAGGAGCTTTAAGGGGGGGGGGGGGTGTTTAGCATAATAACTAAGGACAATGCTGCACGGCATGGGTTTTCATAGAGTTGATTATGTTTTTCTGTGCACTTTTATAACGAATTTTTATTTTTTCATTGAATTTATATTAAAAATTTTGCTATTGAATATGATTCACAGTTAAAAAATTAATTCGGGAATATATTAGCGAAATTTTTGCATGGCATTTTTCAGGTTAAGATTCCGACGAGAAACTAATTATTGGTGAGTTTTAAGAGCACCTTTTATTTTGAACACGATTTTTTTAGTAGGTAGGTAGCTCTGCTTACTGAAAATTCACATCGATAATTGATCGGTCATGAAAAATATTTTTATAAAGTTCTCAGGCATTAAACAATGATGTAAAGCACATAGGAAGACAGAAGTAACTAGGAAAAAATTATATAATCGTCTTATAACAATTTTGGTGACATGCTAGATCCGTAAATAAGGCCGCATACCATTTTGAAAATGTGTTCGTCAGATCGTGAAAATTTTTTTTCGCATTTCTTTTCTTTACTGATTTTTGGTTTTTTATATTCCAAAGTCTCCATTTATTCCCTTTGTAAAATTTCACCTGAAGTTTTAATGCAATTAAGGCACTTAAAATTTGAGGTCTCTCTCCCTCTCTGTCTGTCTTTCTTTCAACAAGTTCTCAACCAGTCAAATATATCTGCAAAATAGGTTTATTTTTACGGCAACTCTAAAAAAGAGTTGCCCGATTCTGTCCATTTTTAAAATTAGGGTTTATAATTTTTATATAAAAGTCGTGCACACAATTTCAGCTCTGTGTCCAGTGTATGTAGTGAAAAATGATTTTTTTACGGAGTTGCCTGATTTCACCTATTTTCGAACTTACATGGAAAGGATCACAAACTGAAGAGGATAATTTTAACAAAATTTTGTAGGAATTGATCCCTATTCACAAAATTCAAACCCTACGGACATTACTTCCTGTGGGAAACAATTTTTTTTTAGCTACTTTTGAAATTTTTACCAATATCTTCAGTTAAGGATATTGTGAAAGTTCAATGTCTCATGCTGCCGTAGGGTTAACGAAGTATGTACCTTTCTTGAAAGAAATCAGCATAAAATCAGGATCAAATTTTATTTCTGAAAAATAAAGGGAAATCTTAGTGTTGAGATTCCATAGTACCTTTCAAGTACTGCTATATGGTTGCGAGATGTAAACGCATTGACTGCAAACCTTTGTATAAGGTAAATAAGTTTTTACGCCAAAGCTTTAAGAATCATTGGAATAACCGAATCGCAAGTGAAAAACTTTCGAATTGCGAGACAGGCTCTAGTCTAAAAGGGGTCAAGTACAAGTGGTATATACAGAGAGACCCATTTGGAGGAGTATCTTTTAAACAAAAACTACATTAACTGTGAGATTATGTCGTGAGCTAAGTACTGACGTACAAGACAGGGAATTACGAATTCCACGAGGAACAAAAGGAACACCGACGCTATTTAAATTTTGGTTGAGTCACATAACCACCACCTTCCTTCGTCTGGAATACACATAATTGGTACAAACCAGACAAATCGACAGAGCAATGAATTTCATTTAAACTCAAAACATGTTTAACACGTTCAAAACTCAACTGTAAATGTACCCGGATAACACCTAACGGAAGTGTTGCTACAAATATCCCATGATAGCGACAACGACAACGACATGTCATGACAACTCGATTAGTATCTGCCGCGACGCGTTGGTAGTCTTCTGTTGTAGAACAACATCCAGGCAAGCTATAAAGAAACCCGGCGGCGTGACGAGCTCATTGCCCCAATCCCGTCGAGTTAATTTGTTGCTTCCATTACTTCCCTTCTTGAGGCAAGCCCCGTGTCATTAGAGTTGGAACAAAATGCCACCATTGCAGCGGTGACAATAGCTCGCAGCAACAACAAAATTGGTTGACAACAGCTGCAGAATAGGATGGCATGGCGTATCACATCTTTCCTTAAGTGCACAATTGTGTAGTCTTGTCAGCTGGTCATTAGGTTCATTGTCGCGCAATGTGCATCACAATTCAAATCCAGGGCTCGATTTATTTATTCGCTCCACCGCTGTTGCCGACCGACCTACTCAACCGCGGATTTCTGTATATTTGATGACATTAAGCAAAAAACTGCATTCCCGTATTATGTATAGGGAAGGGGTTGAGCTGCGAGACAGACAGGAGCGGAGACTGAAACGCATTCAAATATGTATGTAGAGACGTTTATCTAGAATTGCCCTCATCAACATTCGGAGCTGATTAAGTATTGAACTGAATTGACTATTGGCGGCAGAAAGTGCTTTGCTTGTCACCGCACCACACGACTCGACACACTTTCCCAGAGCCCTCTGCACAAACATTTGCGGGCTTTTATATTTGCTTCATTTCAACCTAGCCCCAACTCAGCCTCAGTTGGCAGAGTAGACAACAAACGGCTACTGATTTAGGAACAATCCGACTTTATGAATGGGGAGAACTGCTAGGAGAGCGGGTCGGCGGCGTCCTATGTTAAAACAATTACGCGAGTTAATTTATGTCGCCGCTATTCGCGGTTAATTAAGCAGAAAATACGAGCGTGTGGTCAATCAAATCATAAGAGCTATGCCATGCCCGATGCTGTTTGTAGGCAAATTTGCTCTTCTGTTTAGAGACTAAAAATTAATGAGCAAATAAATTTCGCGTTCTATGAGCCTTGTTTTCATAAGCATGAAAGAGAGGGGTTAAATATGTTTTTTTTATATAGTTGGGTGCAGTTTTTGAGGTACAAAAAAAAAATCAGAGAAGTGAAAGTGGACAGTAGAGAAAAAATCATGATGATATCTTAAGAGATAAATAAATAGACGGAGGTTGCGCAGTGAGTTGAAACAGGGAGATTATTCAAGAAAGACTAAATTCAGATAACCGTCGTAATAGTCAATCAAATTAGATTTAATTTTATCAATACTCATCGAAATAGATTGGAACATTATCCACGTACAAATGTCCATTGACATTTTCATCTACCTTTAGATGACCTTTTATATACAGTAGGTAGATGCAGAAAAAAAAGTGGACCAAGGGTTGACCTCTGCGATACCCCACAGATAGAAAGACGGTGTGTATCTCATTTTGGCCTACTTTCTGATTAGAGCAATGAAGAAAAACGATTTTTCATATAAAGAAAAAGGAGAGAAAAAATAAAAAGGAAAAAAAAGGAAAGGAAAAAAAAGGAAAAAAAGAAAAATAAGAAAAAGATTTTAATACACTTTCTTCCGCAAATTTTCATATTTTTGAATTTCTTCATTGATTGTATGAAGACGTACCACATGAAGAAATTTGAATTGTCAGCATAATCACAATAAGCCCATTAAGCGAATATAAAAATCATATCAGATAAATGAAAGTTCTTCACTTTGTTACAATGGGATCGTCGCACATCTGTTATAACAAAGCAAGAGAATAAGATAAAGTCCATAACTTACCAAGAGTATTAGACTTGGTGTACATTAAGACTAAGTCCAACAATGTCAAGTAGATCTTTTGCTGAGTAAATTTGTTGTTTTGGAACAAGGAAATGATAAGTCCACTGCAGAGAATTTAATCTGCTTACTAGTTTACCGACACCAGGAGGTCCTCACTGTGTATATGTCGCCGTATTGGCTATTTTATAATAATAAGGAAATCGGTGTCATCAGTCTTAATTCTCAGAGACTCGTTAGTAGTAGTTAGTAGTAGAATTTAACAAAGCATTCACATTTTCTTTTTTATAGTCCTGTAATTTTCTAGTTTCTGTCTTAAAATCTTTCATTCTTACGGTTAAAACATCTTGTTCAGACCAATTCCTTATAGATAGCTGTGCATATATAACATTTTTCGTAAGATCTACATACCTCAAGCTCCTACGATTAGAAACTGATGAGTAAGATAATGTTTTTGTTAGGCTTCATATAAAATTCATTCTTTACAGATACACATAACTTCACATATCGCCCGACCCCTCAAACTATTGTATATTTGCACAAAATCTGTTCCCTAAGTACCAAAACTGACATGGTATCCATATTTATCTGCACCCATAATCCTAGAAGCAAGGATTCCCATAAATTTAGATGAAAGATAACCAATCGAAAACTATGTCATGGCAAAATCAATTCGAATAGCGAAATTTTGTTCCAAGAAATTCCACGACTGTACGAAAGTCATGGTGGTCGTCGTCGTCATCATCATCGTCATCGGGCCCAATGTGATATCAGCATAATCAAAGGGATTATTTCGAAAGCCGGCTTTCATCCTATTTGGAAGAGAATTAAGCACAAACCAATCTGTTCAATGCTTCTGCTGAAATCTGTTAACCTCCATCCCCCCTCCATCACCTGATGTTTTCCACATAACTTCACTGAATTTCTATCCTTGTTGCCCTTCGCCTACAGACATAGTCACCACCACCTGACGACTGCTGGTGTTGCTATATCAGCAGCGTCTGATGTTTCAGTTCTTCGTAGTATAGATGTAAGTTCCTCCAAGTCATCATAAGACTCACCAAGATGAGATGTCGATGTTTGGTGCTATATTGCTGTGCTATTATCTTAATTAAGTGTCTCAGTCCCTGCTGGTCTTAATTTAGGATCTTTTGGCACACATACTTGCATACTTACATATATGACGTGACAATATTTCCGGGTAAAGGAAACCGCCTGCCACCAACCCTTCAGAAAACCTAACCTTTAAAAACTTTAAGCATACTTTCACGGCTCTCTCGTACACAAATTCCTTCTAATGCCAGTGGAAATAGTTGGTTGGCACTATAGAGACAACCACAGGAAGGCAGGCAGGAAGACAGGCAAGCAGGCAGATATCATCTACTCGAGGCATGTGGAAATTCCGTACGCTTTTAGGCCAAGCAAAACCCATCCCGATTTATACATAAATGTCGGATACATAGTGGAGGGAGCGGGAAGCGAATGTGAATTGACTACGATGATGTAGATTTGTAGATTAGGGACTTACAGAAGAAGAGAAATTTTGGGCAAATCATCCTTGTCATGTCATGGCAATTTATACGTACACAAGAAAATCTTCTCCATATCCTCCCTGCAGCCCATCTCAAACCAACCCCCCGTACACTAACAATCGGTTTGAATTGATTTCGTCCTTCTTGCGGTTGACAGGCTTTTGTTTGAGTAATGAACTTGTCAATATTGCTGAACCTATCAATATCACTGATGAGTTGAGATGTTTTATGGCTTTCGGGGATGAACCTTTGTCTTTATGATTATATTGACCAGTAAATTGGGGCGTAATACATATGGTAGCGATGGCCGGCCATGGTATGGATATAACCGGAATATATTACTAAAAAATGGTTGGCTCGTCTCTATCTTGCCACAGAACTAGGAAAAAACTATTTTTATAACAAAGATAGATAGAAATCTAAATCTAACGCTCCGAGGTATGGTATAACTTGTGGTGTGAAGGACCAAAAGCATTCTGTGATAGCGTTGATAATTATAAATTGCGATGATGCCAGATTTCTGTGGTCAACCTGCAGAAGCGGAAATTTTTAAATACCGCTCTAAAACAAATTATTTGGTTCATGCATAGAATCAAGTAAAGCTTTTTTGGTATATCAAAAAAAAAAATTTGGTAAATGTTTTTCCAAAAAAATAAATTTATTTTGACGAATTATGGGCAACTCTCAAATTTTAGTACATATCAACGTTGTTTTCCACCAACAATGTTCGAGTTTTTCGAATTCGAAATTTAATGTGGGCTCCTTACTATGGGGATTCAATCCTTTTTCACACATAAAAAGTATGAAACAACACAGGATAGCTTCAGTTTTTCTTTTAGACGTTAGAAACCGTTTCTTTGATTGTTAATTTTCGACAACAAACATTCTATATCGAAATTTAATACGTCCTCATTGCACAGTTTTTCGCTGTTTAAGTTGGCGAGATCCATGAAGTTATATTTTCAATTCCATCTAAACCAATTTCTAATGATATACCAGTGATTTACAATCGTTACTTCGACCAAGCATAAGATCATTAATTCTTACTTTCTTTGAAACCGAGAGTATTTAACGCTTATTTTGGGCTATATCTTCCCAATGACGTTATTGAGAAACGCTTCGGCTACTGTAAATTCTCCACTGGCGGATTCTGCCTTTGAGTACGAAATTGTGAAGATTTCCTCTGATTTTGAAGCGCTCAAATTGCAGTTATAAGCTTGACATGTTTTTTCCTAATCAGAAAATTTTGTTTTAAATCTTCAAACCACTTTTAATCGATTTTGTTCCTGTATCCACATAGAAAAACGAAGAAACCGATTATAAATAGGTCGAGCCGTTGCGGGCTAGACCCAGTGCTTTTCCTATTACATGTACAGGGTGTCCTAGAGCTCCCGCATTTCCTCTATACCCAGGATTCCTCACTCAAAAAGTTGTAAGGGAGGAGCAGCGGAAAATACAGAATGTGGGTGGTAGTGGAGATTTTGTGATTTTGGGTACTTTTTCCCCCTTTCCCCCAATACACCGTAACTTCCTTGTTGTTGTATATCTTTCTTTGTCGTAGATTTTTATTCATATTCTCTTTGTACAAAGGTGTGTGAAATCTGAATACCAGCTCGGCAATTTGTAGCGAGGTCTTAGAACTTGTCGGTGGTCGATTTTCCTTCTTTATTTTTAGAAGACTTTTTTTAATCCTGGGTGTTACCTTCCTAATTTATTTTTGATGGGGTTTTATGTGCAACGGACCTAGTTTCTTGATATCCTGTGTATTTCTTGATATCCTATGACTTCGGAGCCTCACATAATTTCGAAAAATCAACAAACAACATCAAAATTTCAAATGCACAAAAATTGTACAGGTAGTTAGCAAATTTTCAGTGAAGTGTTGCATAGAAGAAAAGTGCACAATTCTTCAAGGCCGGACTGATTTGCTTCGCTTATACTGGCGGGAAGTAGGGCCATAAAAGAGTATGCAAAACTGATGCAAAAATAGTTTCCTCTGCTAACCAACAAAAATCACCGGGATAACCACATTTAGATAATCACTTTCTACGAACCAAAGTTTCTTATTGTCTTACACCTCTATCGGTGATAATCATTTTAATATACAAAAAAAAAAACCTACTTCTCCTCAGGTCCATCAATAAACCAGCCATAAAAGGAGGGTTGTTGTAAGTAAATTTCCCATTTTAATTATTGCTTCGAGGCATGTCATTTGTTTCTGTACTCCCTTCCTCGCAACTCTCTCTGGTACTACCACCATATACCTAGATGGTATCGGTGAATGATGGTGGCGTTAATGCTATACTTCTGGTATAATTCCACCTTCTTTTCCTAAGCAACTGGGGAGCAACAACTAATTAGGAGGAAAAAATTGCTTTTAGCAGCGCTAATTAAAAATGTATGATGATGGCAGGTAGTAATTACTCTTGTCGGGAATTCTCCTTCTTTTCCCAGAAGGCACAGCAGCGGAAGGAGATCCTTACCGCAAGCTTATTGTTTTCGTAGATAACTTCATTGTTCTATGATTTCCGGTTCCTACCCTTGGTTGGACCCTTCTTGCCTAACTTTTATAATTTTGTCAGCCTTGTGATTACGTTTTATTTTTATATTGTCGCGGTAGGAATGTGTAAGGTAAATGAGGATTTTATATTACAGGAAGTGTACTGTATACAAAGACTATTTTCTGGTTACATATTAATACGTGTTTGTATAGTTACGAGTTTGAAAACGTTTATTTTAAAAATGTCAAGATATTGTTAGAACAACAAATTTAACCAAAGGTTTTCAAATCGCTTAAATAAGTTTTATTACTCATCGCAATAAGAAACCAACTGCTTATGGAAAAAAAATCAACCATTTTGAATAGGGCTTTTTATTTTGGGAATATGAGATAAATGTGGATGTTGATCCGATATATTTGAGGGTAACGTGAAACAAACGAAATTTCATTTCTGTCGAATAACTACAATTGAAAAAAAAACTGTCGGCGATAGATGGAAGGCTGGTTGATCTCTTGCTTGATTTCTAAGGGCTCTCCTCGACGTAAAATAAGCCAGGAGTAAGACGCAAGGAAATCAATCATTTCTGTTCAAAACTAAAGAAAAAAAATCGAATATTATCAAGTATGGGAGCTAATTGAAATTTCTTTTAATTTTTTTGTTACTTTTCATTTTCGATGACGCTTTCCACTTGCAAACAACGAGCTTTTTCCTACCGAAACCAAACAACAGTTGTAAGTATCTGCTTGCATAATACCATTTTTGTAGTGTCTGAAGTTCTGCGGCAGAGTTTTCATAGCTTCAACATTTTAAAACCGCATATAAATTTTGGAAAAATAGCCACCTTGAGTGCCACCAAAATATATTTGTCACTTTATGTTTGTATCAAAATCCTGTAATATAGGGTCTCGGAACCTTCTAAGGCAAAACAAAAAAATGTCGAATTAAAAACCCCCGGAATGTTAGAATCCCAGAAAAATGCATTGCATTTATGGGAAGGTTGGGTAGGAAATCCCGGATCTAGAAGATCTAGGATACAAAATTTTGGAAAACATAATATCTAGGAAACACATTAAATTCAGAAATATGTATATTTCCGCGGTATGACGACTTAAGGAGAGGTTACCGTTCGTGACGATGAAAAATTTGATTTTTTTTTTACATAATTATCATCTTTAAAGTATTTAGAACACGTGGGTAAAAGGATATTTTAATATCTAAAGTATTTTACAATTCACAGCTTGTTGATAGCGGAACCGTTCGCCGTCTGGAAAACAGGTACCTGTTGGGGAGACATTTTCTCGCTACCTGATGTACTCTCATAAATTTCGGTTTTTCTGGGAACAACATTTCTCAGCGAGTGGGGCGCTCTACAGCTTCAATGGATGGAACCGATTCACATGAATCTCTGCGCAATTGAAATGAAATCCAATTTGCGGGGTGATCACAGGAAGCGATTTTTGTCAAAAATTGATTTAGAAATAGTTTTTTCGCCCCTTTAAGAAAAAAAAAAAACGGGCAAAAAAATGTTTTTTTTTAAACGGCTGGCATTTTGTTATTCAGAGGTTTTTTTGAAAATGAAAACCAGTAAGGGCCCCTAAATTTTATGTAGTTTAATCATTTTCAACTCTATTTGTTTCGGATGAACTGGAAGAGCTGTGGAGCGCTCCGCGCAGACCAAAACACCACGTGCACGGTTTTGTTTGATAGGATTTTTTTTTATGTATAAAATTGGAATGTACTCTTTTTTAAAACTCATTGTACAAGCTCGTGCTATTTGACCAATTTCAGAGTTTTGATAATGGAAATGTTACCTGTACAAGCTCGTGCACGAGCACGCTGAAAGTTCTTCGTCAGGGTGAAGATGGAAGGGCTCCTCTGAGCGCTGATGATTCCAGAATTCGTTTGCAAAATTCCACAATTGAAATCACCACCAAGATGGTCGTCACGTCACCCCGTGGTACGAACAAAATTTGTTGCGGACTATCCACTACGATGAGTGCGCGGGCGCGTAAGCTCAAATAAAAATTGAATATTGTGATTTCTTACGTTAAATCCCGCAAATTATAATTGCATAGTTCCAAAATACAAAAAAAGGGAAACAAGGATTTCCCGCAGATTAAACTTTTCAAAAACTTCGGAATGAAGGGTAGATTTGGTTGTATGCTTTTTCTTTCGAGTATGAAATCTGCAATTCCGGGAAATCCGTTTCATTTTTCAGAATTTTTAAATTCGCGTTTACTGACTCGACTCAAACAAATATCTTGTAAAACGCACGTGTATTACCGCAGGTTTTCAAGGTACATAAGACTATCACATGTATTTGCCGATTGGACTCGAGTCAAGATAACGAAGACCAAATGGTTTTTTGCTGATGATTATTCTAAAGATTTTTCTTCTACATATTATAATTGCCATCGATTACTAAACAAACAATGTCCTATGGTAAATTATTGCTAAGAGCCATAACTAGTTATACGCGAAACGAAAACAGAAGGTCTACTATCGATTGGTTGATTACCACCATACCTTCGTCCATATCCTGTCTATATAAATATTGTTTGCACGTCTGAATTTCAGATCTGATTTTTGTATCTACCCATTTAGGTGGAACGGATCGGACAAACTGGATAAAAAAAGGAGTTGTTGACTTGTTGGCTATCCTGGCACTATTTCCCTCTTTATTTTGTTCATGTTTTTTTGCACTCAGGCAGTGTCAATATTGGTTCGATTATGCAATACAAATTAATTTGCGGTGAGTTCTACACCTATTCATATACGTACTACTACCTTCGTTCAGAAATCCTAGTTTTTCAATCTTTGCCATTTGTACCTATTCTTGAAAACAATGACTCATTTGAAAAGTCTCAGGACGTATGTTTAGAAAAACAGTGGCGGGTTCTTCGAGGGGGCATAACATGGAACTATTCAAATACCTGCAGGTCAAGGGGAGGCATCAAAGTCAATATTGATTTTTTAAATGGAAAAGCGTGAATTTTTTGAAATTCAATAGATCGCCCCACTCCCCTTCAATCTTTCAAAGCCTTCTCTACTGACGGTCTTGATTGTACATCTAGTAGTCTAAGTTTTTTCGAAGATTTTTTTAATTCATGTGTACGGCTTTTAAGAAAACTTTCGTTGTTCTTGTGTTTACTCCCTTTAAGTTGTCTGAGTGATGTAACGTCATTTTGCTCCAAATATGTAGAGAGTCTCGGATTTGGCACATAACGTTGTCGTTGTCGACCACTTAAAATACAGGTAAAAAGCACTCACCCCACCGCCCTACTTCTTGCTATCCCTCTTTGTTCTATAATTCTTTTTTAAAGAAACTCTGCAAACTATTACTTCTTAGAAAATGTTTTTTAAAGCGAACAACGCAAAAGAAGTTTTCCGTCAATCCTAACTAGTTCTGTGCTTTATTTTCCGCAGTCTTGAACTTCTCTCTCTAGAACCCGCTTAGGTACACATAACAGTCGAGTAAAATAGGGAACACACACAAGAAACCAGGTTAAGTTGTCCGAGATAAACCATCTTGCAACTTTCACCCCCCTCCCAGCGTTATTCAGAAGTTTCTTTTACCATCCATGGTTTTTTTTTTTTACTTCTGTACTTCATTTCCCCATCCATGCAATATCCACTGCTCGCTACCCCCACTAGAACTTTCCTCTTTACGTTAATATTTAATTAAAGTGCACGGCATTGAATTGAATTTTAAAAGCATGAAATTTTGTAATAAAGTTTAGCAAACATTGTCTTGAGGTGTAGTGTGGTGATAAGAGTTGGAAGAGAAGAAGGAAATGAATGAAGCCTTCTTCAAGTTGCTCTTTTAACGTCGCCATCCTTAGAAACCGCCCACTCTGTGGGTTTCATGAAGTTGTGATAGCTCTTTACACTGTTGTCGGAAAGACAACACGACATGATATTACAGGTGCTCCCTATAGTAAAGGGGGATGTATTACAAATATTCCCTTTTTTTTTTCTTACTATCGCACAGCAGTTTCTTGTAGCAAGTGCATGCTTTCGTTATCCCTAGTAAACCATTTCAAATCCTCCTCTGAGCAGGTGGTTTATTCCTTTTGATCCTTCTCTTTTTTTCATTTTCCAACTCTCATAGATGCGATTTCTTTAAACCGACACGACGTAGTGTACAAGATTGTTTCCCTGGGTGCTTTTCGTTTGGTACACCACCACCTGCTTGTCCTCGACCTCCAACCATATTGTACTGACTGGCTGGCTGGCTGGCTGGCTTCGTACGTTATTAAACTTTTTCCTTGTTACTCTTGTCTAGTGCCTTCGAGCTTGAAAAGTCTTTCACTTAAAGGAGATAGCGGAAAGAAGAAACTCTAAAGTATATATATACACGCCGCCATTCACCATGGTGAATAAAGTTTTCCCCCCTTTTCCAGCCATCTACATCTACAATCCATCCATCCATTCCATTCGACCTTCTTTGCACAGTTTACCTCTCCTCATCATTCCATAGTGGATAAAGACAGCTTCTGCTCCTGTTTTATACTTTACCAAGAGACTTTTCAGCAGGGAAAAGCCTTTTGGGGCTACCGAAGAATATACATCATAGAAGGGAAAAATCCCTCGATAGATTGTTGCTAGCGCGCCGTATACAACAAGAAGGCCAGGGAGAAGAAAGTCATTAAAAGTTTTTCAAATTAAATTATTAGCACAAAATCCGATTACCGCCATAGTGCCAAGACAGGCAGGATATCTCCTATGGTGTCTTCCTGCAGGAATGTAAAACTTTCTCGGCATTTCTTTGGGGAAACTTGATGGATCTTGGAATGGTTACACAATTTTATTTTTCTTATATCCCTGTATATATCTACATTAAAAGTACTAGCGGCGCCCCCAATCAGGCGTCAGCCTTCGTCTCGTCTTCATTCTTAATTCTACTGTTACCAAGTCGTTTTATCCTGCAGCTGTCTGTCTGTATGTTTTTGTGACTTTTTTTCCCCCCCTCTCCTCTTACCGTTCTATACTTACACTGCTTCTTCGTCTTTGAAAGCCCAGAAAAGATGTAGTAGGTTACCAAGAAGTGGCAGTTTAACCAAGTTAATGTAAGCTAATTAATTTCAATCAAAGTCTAATTAAGTTTCCTAACTACAGCATCAAAATTATCTTCCAGAAATCATTTCGTTGAGGAAGTTTTCTTATTAGCATAACCCGGGAAATGCTTCCTTTTTTCTCCTGCTATAGGGAATTATTTTTCTGGCTGAGTGATGTAAAAGTGGAGGAGAGGAATGGAGAGGACGAAGATAATTTAATTGAAATTTAGAAGTTTCCGTGCTCTCTCGAAAAAGATTTTTTAATAAAATTAAAAAATTAAATTTCTCACAGAGATTGAAATTAATAATTTGGGTCACCATAAACCTCTTATAGCGAAAAAAAAAGGGCTTAAGGAGTCAGTCGAGCACAGAATTTATATGTAAAAGTAAAAAATTAAACAAAAATCATAAAAAAGGTTTTATAGGGTTCCCAGTTCCAGAGCCAAGATTACCACATATGCGGGCGTTACATCGCTAAATAGGCTAAATCGGTTAGAAAATTCAGTGAGAAAAGTATTTCATCTAGACAAATTCTCTTCATGTGGTTAGAATAGAAGCCATTGATGCAGTTCGTAACATCGACAGACAAGATGCCCGATTTGAAAATTTTCTAGGTTTTGTAGTCGATCCTGGCTTCCCCATGAAACGTAAAACTAAAAGGAGAATAGAAAAATACTCTGGTAGTCCACAGTGGTTAGGTTACAAAAGTATATGTACATAGTTTGGAGTATCAAGGTTCCAATCTCGATCACCCTGACCAAATAATTTTACTGATTCCCGTACGCAGATGCAGAAGGAAACAGACTTTTGACTGGAAGACTGGAACCCATAAATGGTTAAGCCAAAGCTACATTAACTGCGAGTTCTTAGACTATTCTTACAAAATCCTGGAAAGGAAATGTTTTAATGGGTATTTTTATTGAGGATTAGCTATGAACCGCGAATTTTGATGTTTTATTTAATTGAAAAGGTCCCAAAAAAATAAAATTTAATTTCCATACTTTTCGGAATAAGCCTCTTCCGCGATTCCAGTATTTTATGAGATCCTGTTCAACCGCATTTTGAGCCTCGATACTTTCATTTTCTGAAAATTATGTTATTGTCACTATTCCGAATCTTTTGGTAACATTTTCCCGGATTTTTTTTTTCACAATTTTGTATTGTATATTCTCGAGTTTTTTTGTCTGAAAATTTTGGAAAATTGGACGCGGAAAATGTTTAAACATTACCGAAATTCAGTGTATTGGACGAATGCATGGTGATGGGTGTTCCATAAATCTAATAGCAAAACACCTAGGCCGGAGCGGTAAAGTTGGTCAAAATTATTTTGCTGATCCCGAAAACTACGGTCGGAGATATAAACCCTGTAAAAAATATGCACTTTCTGTTAGAGATTAGAGGGCTTTGTTACCAGAAGCGTCGATTTCAGCGTTAACAGCAAGAGAAATTGCGACAACAGCTGGCATTACAAACGTGCAAAAGAAGCAAAGGACTAGCCAGCGCCGTTTAGCAGAAGGAGAACATCTTCAGAGGAAAAGGCTGAAGAGAAAGCCTCGTCGTCGATAACGTCATCGTGAAGCTTGACTCGCCTTCGCAAATAGCCATATGGTTTGGAAGAACCGTTGGAGAGAGGTCAGCTTTTCTGATGAAAAGAGGTTTTGCCTTGATGGGTCTGACGGTTTCCGATATTATTTTGATGACCTAAGAAAGGAAGATATATTGTTAAGACGGCGACAGTAAGACAGAGGTTGCATTATGGTCTGGGGAGGCATTGGGTATCGTCAACGGACGATATTCGTTTCGTGAGTGACCCTATGAACAGCGATGAATACATCAAACTCGTAGACGAAGAGATCATCTATTCCACAAACAACCAGTTTTGCGAACGACTACATTTTTCAACAGGATAATGAGCCCAATTCACACGGCTAGAATAGTTAAAGAATACTTCGAACGCAACGGAGTCCAAACCCTTGACTGGCCAGCGATTTCTCCTGACCTAAACATAACTGAGAACGCGTGGGGGCATCTTGCATGGATAGTGTACCAAGGAGGACGCCAATATGCCAATGTTTAGCAGCTCAAGGATGCCGTAAAGACTACGTGGGATAGGATGCCAAAAAAATGCTCTTAAAGTCATTAAGTTCAAGAATGTTGGAAGTAATTGAAAAGAAGGGTGGCCATACACATTATTAAAATAAAATAATAAAAATAATAATAGTTGTCGTAAATTATTTGTGTTAACTTTTACAATTCTTTCCTGTGTGTGTGTGTGTGTATATATATGTGTGTATGTGTGTGTATGTGTGTGTGTGTGTGTGTGTGTGTGTGTGTTCAGAGTCCACACGGCACATCTGCATATACATGGACGACAGCCAAGTAGCCATTAAGGCGCTGGATGCTATGCTGGTTAAATCAAAATTGGTGAAGTTATGCAAAATTGACCTTGAGGAACTGACTACACTGCACAAGGTGACCTGGTCACAGGCAGCGAGATGACTGATGAGTTGACCAAAAAGGGCTCTGAAATGGATAGCTCCGCAGCAGTAGCTTATGTGAGGATACCGATCGAAGCAATAAAAGAGAAGATCATCAAGGACGCCTATCAAAAGCCAAGTGTACGGTGGATCAACAGGGAAACCTGCCGTATCGCGAGCCAAAATTATGGTCTGCATATTTGACAGGAAGAGGACAAGAGTACTGCTTAATGGCAGTAGAACATATACCAGGAAGCTAGTAGGGATCATTACATGTCCTTGGGCCATAGGAGATCATGCTAGAAGGCTGGGTGTAGCGTTGAACGATTTCTGCAGGAATTGTAATGAAATCGAATCTGTTCAGCACGCACTCTGAGAGGGCCCCGCTCTGATGAACAAAAGAGGTAGGCTACTGTCTGGGAGAGATGCAAAATAAAGAGTTCAGATGCATTCTGAGTTTCCTAAGGGAAGCAGGATGGATCTAGGGCAATTTCTTGGTTATCACACGCGGACAAGGGGGCAATGGACCCAATGGTAGTCTAAGTGAGCAGGCTAGGTACTTATAGCGACACCTAACTTAACCTAATCTTCCGCTGTTTTTATCCACTTATCGCACTCTATATAAATTTGAGGTAATTGGGAATTCCCAGAATGTGAGCAAAAACTTGTATGCCCTTCTATAAAAAAAAAACCTCTAAATCATGTTTTTGAAAAGGGTGTGCAAACCAGTTGTCGCGGCGTATAGGTGTATCCAACAAGGCTTAATGTTAGTAAGAAAGCGGCTGGGGGGGGGGGGGTATATAACTAGCTACATTCAATTAACTGATCAATTATCTAATGTGTCGAGAAAAATACATTGCTGTGGTTAAAATGGTTCAGTGGATAAACAACGAGTCTATCATCAAGCTAGAGTTCTTGAGTTCGATTATTTGGCCTTAAGAGCCTTTGTTTGGAAACAGGATTAACAGCACTTCGATATACTTCAGGAAGCGCCTCTTCGAGGGAATGGTATATACAATCTAGTAAGTATTTAAAAAAAAATCATAATAAAACTATTTAAATATGACAATCTCCGATGGAATGTCTTCATCTTGGATAGCTTTTGAGTTTATCAATCACTCTCCAATAGAAAAAAGAAGATACTAAGTGTAAAAATTCTACCGAGCATATTGCATCATTGTTTGCCATAGAAAGAAACAGATGGAGCTTGAATTAATTTACCTTGATTCGCATAGGTTGATAGACCTTTGAGAGCGGTTGGTCCTAAGAAAGAGAAAAATATGACAAATTGATACTCTCTTATGATTTAACGATATGGACAAGGACATTAGAATGTCGAATACTGATGAAGGCCGTGAGCATCCGTAGAATTGCTAGCAATAAATACCCGGTATAGTAGAGGCGCTTGAAATCCTACAATGTTTGATCTGTAACGCTGTCTATCATTTCATTTACCCTTATAAAATATATATCCAAGGAGAAAATATTTCTTGGATTATATTCACTAATGAGTCAGTTTGAAGCTCCTAGCAGAATATTCCATTTCCAAAGACTTTTGATGATCATAACTTCAATAGTCTTCGCAGACGCAAAAAAGTGAATGGCATGAAATCATTTCGACGCAGTCTATAAACAGCAGCAGCTATTATAGGCCATTCAAGCCGATTAATGTTGCGCTCTAGCTCTAATTAAACCCCCCTAGGGGAATGAAGCTGGCATGTCATCATCGTTAAATGACTTTAATAGCGTGGAGCTCTTTAAAAAAAAAATCATCTATGAGTAATTAGCTTCCCACTGTGTCTTCCAAGCAATTATGCCTTTATCTTTTTATTGCCGCCAGTTAAATATTCTCATCAACTGTCATAAAAGTTGTTTACTAGACAAGCAATCAACCTGAAACGATTTTATCGGGCGAGTGACTTCTCTACATATATACGACTAACTAGCTACGCAGTTAACATCAGCAACAGCAACACAACTTCGCCTGCTCACAAAAAATTTGCATAGACCCGAACGAGTACGAAATTAATTGGAGATTAATTAAAAATCGAAAACAACTAATCGAACAACTTCATATCGCCTCGGGGGGTTAAAGTTCAATTCTGATTCAGAATTTTAATAGCATCGATAGCACTGCTAACCTCTGCAAGTAGGTTGTGCCAATGGCTAGAGATTATCAGATTCATCGTCCAGAGTGTGTGTACCAAGATTGAACACTTTCGTGTATGTTGTTGGCGTCAGGGAACTATAGTCAGAGAAAAAGGGGAAAAAAAAAGTCACAGTCGAACGAACGTTAAATGTAAAACTCTAATGAGACTCCAACAGAGAGTAGAGTTTGGCAGAATTGAATGGGTTCGTAACGACACTGATTGCAGTTGCCTTGGTAATATATTCCCTTTCTTTTCACCCTACTGGCCGCTGCTCTGCTGCTAATTTCATAGTAAATATTCTGTTTCACGTATGGACCTGGATCACGCAAGCTCCAGTCGAGAAAGGGTGATTTTTTAAAACCATACAATTAGCACAGAACAATAATTACGAGCAGAAGTAGGTCTGAGGAGGTCGCAAAGTAAGGTATGCACAGCATGCTCATGTTCTCCTTTGAATATTTTAAGATGCATAACGAAAGGATAGCCCATCACAGCCACCTGTCCAGATATGTTATCACCTTGCACTTATAAGAAGAAAAGTTCCGGTAAATAATTGGGGTTTCATGTTTGATTACGACAGCCCAGCGTTTTGCGACGTTGTTATCTTGTCATCGTTGCCGAAAATTAATTTTCCCAAGAAACAAAAAAAAAATTTCAATAACAAGAAGTGAGCAAATTCGCCAAGGAGCAGGTGAGTTTCGAAAATTACTGAACCGTCGGGAAACGTAATTATAGCATTTGTTTTTTTTTTTGGTGTAGAGTCTTACTCCACTTATACTAACTGTCCGGACGGACATTGGTTATTTCGTTTTTATAGCTTTCAACTATAAGGGGTCCCTTTTCGGTGTAGCTTCTGCGATTAATTACTTACTAACCAAATTATTATCGCACAGGTGAATGTTAATTGACGTGTGATTATTGTCGAATTTGGCGTGACATGCTTAATAACGAATATCAACGATATCATAATTTAGGACGAATGAATTACACACACGCAGGTCTATAGTTTCAGGTATTTTTTCACAATTTTGAGAATGCATATTGGTATTTAATTAGATGTGGATCAGGTTGAAGTGCTTTGAGTAACTGAAGGGGATTTTTTATCATTTTTAGAATTCTGTGATTTCATGCTGATCTTGTTAGGTATGAGTGTTTTGTACAAAGTTGAACTTGTAAAGTCCTAAACATCTACAACCATTTTTAGCAAATAAAGAAGAACTGATAACTTTTAACAGCTTTACATAATATATTTGGAGTTCCGCAGGGCTATTTGTTGGGTCCTGTTTTTTTTTTATATATATATATTTGAGTACATCATTAAAAATCAAATCTACTTCTGTCACGTTGGATTCCATCCTATCCGATGAATTCTTTTGGTGTACTGTTCATTATCACTTCACTGTCATTGAAACTTTTCCGTTCTTCGGAATCTTCATCACTATCAAATTGAATTCAATTTATTTAAACTTCCCTCTTCGTCAATCTTCGAGAATATTCAGGGGATTGAATTCACTCTCATCTATATAATCTTTTTATTCTGATTGATTCCATTAAAGATAATGAAGAGCAAATCGAACATATCTTTAGTGGATGGCCCCGATATGATTGATGTAGACTGTATAGAATGAAGACTAAGCTAGACTAGCATACTCTAAGGAAATTACAGTAAAACATAGTAATGAATGTATTATCGAACTTCTTGGATCATTTCTAAGCATTAAGCGATTAAGCCTGTAAATGTGGGCTAGAAATAAAAAGTCTTTTTTTTTTTTAAATACAGGCTTAAGATTGGATTTAGTTTGGCATAAATCAATAAATATTCCTTTGAATTCGCAGTTAGAATCAGATGGCTTTTGATAGTATCAAATAATTAAAGAAACTCTAATTCCAATTGCCAATCCTTTACAAATTGGCAAGGAGTCCACCAAGGATGTAATTGTTACTCTCAAAAAGTGAAAAATTTACGACGCACATGGAGAAGATGAAAGAATTAATCAATTTCCATCATTTTATGTAATTAAATAGTTCCAAAATTTCTTAGATAAAAAAAAAAAATATCCGCAAAAGAATGGTGAGAGTGAGACATCCTTTAAGATTTCTATTGTGGGTCGTTACGGTACTTCACGTGGGTTTCGAAAATAATATATTTTCGTAATTCTTTTAATACCAAAACATGAAGAGTAAAAATTCATCCGCATACAAATAAAAATTCGCCACTATTAAATAACTTCTGCTGGGAATATATGGAATTTTTTCTTATTTGAAACTGAACCCCTGATTTTGAGCATTTTGAAATTTTTTCCTAGGAACGTCCACGTTTTTATTTGTTTTTCATTTATAACTTTCTCTAAAAAAATGCAGCCAAAACTGCGAGTTTTCGAAAATCGTGATTTCACTTGCTCTCTCGTTTTCTGTTTTCAAAATTATATCAGTGTGAAATTTGAGGATATTTTTAGAACCCATTCGATTTCGATCTTAATTAATTGATATTGAATTGATGATGTAATGTGGTTCACCATTTTCAGTTTTTATAACAATTCAGTTCACGCATATCATTCTGATAGTAATATTATATATCATATGAAATTTCCGATTTTGCGGTCATTCCTAAAGTGACGTTTGTAGTGAACAGTCATTAAAACTAAATGCAACCAAAGTGCAGAAGGTAGACTCGAATCTTTTTTGTACAGAAAATGTTATCAGCAACGGACTTACATCCCATTTTTTCATTCCAATTCAAAATAGATGTATGTAAATGCCGCTACAGCAGCACGTGAAATCTACACTGCTATTGGGATGGATAAATACGACGAAACTGGTTTTCGAAATTTCGAAAAGGAGATTTTTCATAAGAGAATCAACCTAGAGGAAACCAAAATGGGCCTTCATAACGCTGATTTCGAGTGTCGGTTTAAGAGGATCCGGTTACGATAGTGCAGTATATAATTAGCATTAAGGACTTAATATATCCATAGGAACAATAAACCGTCACGGGGATGAAATTGATAAGGTGAATAAAGAAATATTGTGGAATAAGTCAACAGTTTGTATAAAATGAATAAGGTTTACAGCATATTGATGTAATGTGGTCATACATAATACAGCATCGATATTGCCTACCTCTAGCACTGAGCCCTATAAAGTATTATCGCCTCTCGATCGAATCACTCAAGCAACGACAGTTTTTTATTTTCCAATATCTAGAGATTCTCATAGAGTTTTTCTTGTTTTTTTTTTTTTTTTGTATATTACTTAAAAACTGTAAACTCCAATCAGTTGCCACAAATTGATATTTATACTTCACCAATTGACTACAACAACAACAAAAGAAAAAAAGAAAACATCGAATGACAAGCACAATTTCATCGAACTCACCGCGCTTTGCCATTCAATCAGTAATCGATTAAAATGCTTTACATCAACTTGTCATTAGTATCAAATTCCTCAGCATAATTTTCCAGTTTAGCAAGGTATCCATCAAGCCAATATCTGCACGACAGTAGCAGCTACAAAAAACAATTCCCGCAATTTGAAACCTTCAAGGCGTTTTCACGTCTTACAAGAATAAATAATTGTTGCACAGCATTTTATCGCTGTTATTGATGTGACAAAAACTCGCACTCAATGAAAGTTGCACTAACCAGCCACAACCAAGACGAGTTTCTCTCTGTCGCTCCTTCTCTTCAGGAGGTGAAGAACTAACTTTCAAAAGGTTTTAGACCGCAAAACAAGAAATGCTTCTGATCTTCATTGCCACCGTATAAAACGCGTATCATGACTTGGCTGGTCGTCTGATTGCAAGACTGAGAGATTCTTGGATTGTGATAAGATCATTCTATGGACGAGCAATGACGAAAAGTCATGTCAGGGATTTTTGTTTTTGTTTTTGTCGTACAGCAGTTGATAAAAGAGAAGATAGTGAGAACGAACATCATTGTCGTTGCCGTTGTCTTCAACCCCTCACATAATTCCGTGATTTGTTGTTTTGTCGCGCGGCCAGTTTTTATTAACATCTCCAGGGAAATATCTAGTTGTCCAACTGCCAGAAGCATGTAATCCTTCAACGGAAAAATCTTACAATCTAAAGATTCATTTCCTGAAATTTTTCTTTGTCCATTCTTATACCACAGCATCCCTGCTCCATATCATATCATCCCATCCGAAGAGGATATGCTGCGTTCATTTCAAAGTCCTCACTCGCTCTCTTGTAATTCCTGACATATTTCATATTTTTCAGAATTTATTATGCGAGAAACAAAAACTTTACTACGGCGCTCACTGCCGACAGATGTATGTTGACATGACAGTTATATTCGAGGGGGAGGGGGTTGGTTAGAGTAGAGACGATTTCTCCCCTAGTGTCTTACATGATTTCTGTAATATGTCGAAGCCTGGGGAGCATCCTTGGTTGTAAGCCTGCGACCATATCACCACTGAAACTGGCCGGCCCCTTTCCTTTATCCCTTGCCTATTTTCTTAGTGTTTTGATGTATAACTTTTTTGCTGCCACAATTTTTACACATTTCAACAAATCATTTGCAGATTGTTGAGAAAAAATTATGAGCCCTAGATTCCCACCATCAACCATTTCTCAGGTTTTTTTTTATTTTCCTGCTTTTCATTCTGTGTGTGTGTGTGTGTGTGTGTGTGTGTCTAGTACATGTAACTGGGATAGGTATCCCGAGAAGTTCTGATGTGTAAGGGAGGGGGTTGAGAATTGATGTTTTTCCTTATTTTATGAAATTCAGTAGATTTTTGTAAGGAATTTGTCTTGAAATATTGTTTTCCGGTGCGCAAATTGTTGATCCACAGTTTATTTATGAAGCAAATCTTATAGAACTTCCGGGATGATTGTGCAAGTCTTCATAGATTTTGACTAGGGGGAACGACTGGTCATAATTGGCCATTTGATTAAAAGAGGTTTGCTCTTGATTGACCAAGGTAAAAAGATGTACTTAAGACGAAAATTAAAATTTCTAAATTATATCGAAATTAACTGAAATTTTTAGGTTCACTTCAGATCTGACCCCATAAAAGAGAGTGTCGTGATATCTGCTTTAAATGAGCACTTTGACGTATTATTACTAACATATTATTGTTGAAATTTCAATTTTCGAAACTATTCCAAATTTTATTGAACATTTGATTTTGATTTCGAGTTTCTATTATGAAATTTTAGGTTAATTGAGTATTTAGTAAGGGTATTGAGACATAGATGGCGTTAACACATATAAATTCCATAAAAATCCAATGGTATAAGTGCAAAGGAATTTTGCAATAAAAATGCACGTCTGTTTTTGCGATCTGGGATGTCGAATTGCAAATACTAAAGAGGCTAGGATGCATTTCAAGTAATTTGCAGTAAGTATGAAGTTTCCCGGGCGTCATGGGTCAGATTGACCCTACTGTGTTTTTTATGCAAATACTAATTTTAATTATAATTTAAGATAACAAAAAATAAATAAAAACAGGAAAACAAAATTCGGTAGACCCTGTTTAGACTGGTCAGTATGCTGAATACCTGAAAACTAGACCATAGTTGGGGACAGGAATGGAGCATCAGCCTATCTAGGGATTTCGTGCGGCAAAGCCAGCATACTGACCTGTATAAACTGGGTCATAGTTTCGAAGATTAACTGCATTAGTGCCAGATTTCTTAGGAAGTAAATGGTATTGATGCCATCATCTATTTTTCAATATCCGCACATTCCGTTCGTAATTTTAAAATTTTGTTGCACGGACGGAATTTTCAAATTACTTCCGACATACTCGTATAGTTATTACTTATTGATTGATTGAACATTGATCAAGATTTCTTGTTAAGAGAAATTTAAGGGAAATTTAAAATTTCTAGGGAGAAATTTCAATTCAATGTTTTGTGTGGGGTTTCATGGAAAACAAAAAATATTCTATAATTAAAAAATATTGGGAGGATTAATATAGGGAGTTTTATGCATAAGCTTTCTAAAATCTGAGGCAGCTTAGATCCTCATGAAATATTACCACCGTTTTTTTGTCGTTGGTCATATCCCTTCCAGATTAGATATTCCCAACAGCAGTTTTAATTCCTATTGCCTGTGTCTAAATTAGCGTCTGTAAGAAGTCCTAACAAATTTCGACCGATTACTTTCAGGTTTTTTAGATGCGTATGCATGATCAGATTTTATCATACTTGCAATGAAATAATATTGATTCAGAGCCATAAACAATTGCATAAGAACCATACGACAGATATCGTCTGACATCTGGCAATTAATTTTTCTCACGACATTTTGCTGGTGTCTGTCATTCAAAACAGAACTTATAATCAAACTTTTCTCTAAGTTTACGCTCTCAACATTTTCTGCAGCTTTGATCAGACGATTTCTTCCAGTTATGCACCAACAATTTAAGACTTGTAATATACTATCTAAAATATTGCCCGTTAAGAGTCGAGTTCCACAGGGTTCAGTACTCGGCTCTTTGTTATTCAAAATGTACATATGTATATTTCAAGGTAGAAACTTATATACTTGGAAGAACTTCAAAAATATATGAAATATTCTAAGAAATTATTGAACCTAAACAAAAACTTTTCCAAAATCAATTAGATCCTCAAAAGCTCAAAAAGTGATACAGGTTAAGTCGTCTGATCTACAAAACTACAATAATAATGAGTTAGAAATAACTTACTTCAATTGGCTCAAAACTTAACTAATAAAATACGGAAACAGTTGTATCAGAAGAATGTCAAGGATCAAATGGAATAAAATTTCTCTAGCCGATCCTAGAGCAACAGAAAATACAGATGATATCAAGGTGACGAACAGGGTCGATTCAACTTTAGATACATGGGCGTCTATAATCCGCACGCAATTGTAATTAAAATAAAATTCTTGACATGATGAACAAACAAAGAAGTCCATGAAATCACCACAAAGAAATCGAAGCTCATTAAAAGTCCTACCTGTGCTCGTTTTTCCGCAAAAGGAATGCAATCAATCAAATCAAATTTTCATCAGAGAATCGCCTTTTTAAAATTTTTGCATCGAAATGGAATGTCACCACCCAGACTCAAGTAGAGAAATCTTCGCTTAAATTCCAAAAGAGGAACATAAACTGACGGAGAGATAACTAGCAATGGCCCAGCTATATACGACATCAGATTCGATATCGATATAGTCACCAACGTAGTCGTGGTTGTCGTTTCTATACGTGGACTTCGATGAATACAAAATACCATCTTCAGGCAAACAAACTAATGCGAGACTATGGACACTAGGCAACCAACCAAGAAGCATACCAGATACAAGCATACTCCTCAGCTCAGAATTTGATCAACATAAAAATTCCAAGTGGCATCTCATACCGTCGCATAGCAAGCATAGTACGACACCGGAATCGGATAAAAGCCAACCAACAACATCAAGGGAATTGATCGGAATTGATTGCATATTGATGTGACACGTCATTGACAAGCAACATGGACCAAGATGAGCCGCATAAAGTCACAGAGAATGTGTTACCAACTCAGACGAGCGAGTAATACCTTCGAATAGCTACGTACTATACAACCCGGTTCAAGGAGAGTATGTCCGTACTGTAGGTATTGCAGATCGCAAGATTATACCGCCAAGATACCGTCACTTATCTTACAAGAAAAACTCGCCCTAAACTACAAAGGCATGTAAACTAAAAAAAAAAAATCCATACTCTGCGTTGCTGGAAAGAAACAGGAAGAAGCTGATAAAAAAGTAGAGCGCTCAAGGAATTTCCCAATTCCGTATACCTACTGGGACTCCTCAACAAAGGAGTAAAAAAAAAGCTGGCAAATTGGGAAAAAATGGATGCATTCGCTTTGCTAACTCTCCAAGATGGACACAGAGAACACATTTCGCAGCGTCCGAACCATAAAAGCAACGTGTTCAGAATATTTATGAGAACAGTTGGGGCCTGGGCAGGCATAAACATTCGAGGTCCATGGTCGGCACGGGGTGGTTGAATGCCTGATAGAAGTGGGTTGATCTGATGGTCACATCTAACCAAACCGCACAATATAAAAGTAGTCCAGCAATTTACAGATGTTCCTCACGATTCGGGCTGCTATAAATTTATTAAAATAGAACTGAACCTCTGGTGGATGGAAAGGAATTGTATTACCATCACGGAGAGTTGCAGGATCTCTCTGGATTTGTATTTATGTCGGACGATAACTACGTGCTCAATCAAGTGATTACATCTTGTGTGGCGCTTTTGCACGGCATTCGATAGAAAGATTCCTCGGAAAAAAAGGGATACCGCCATACCGAGTAGTGCCTTAAAGGAGAGCGAGACCTATACATCCATGTAAATAGATAAGCCGAGAGGGAGATTAGGAATTGATTAAATTGAGATATATTGAGGGCGAGTTCGGAAATCGCAATGTTGCGAATGGAATAATGGCAACAGGAATAGAGTAAGCATGACAGCAGTCATTTATATCAAAGAGTTTGTGAGATTGTAATAAGACTTTTCATGATTTATATTATTGTGAGAAAGGTAGATGAGTGTAGGGGTGTGGGAGGAATTAAACATCTAAAGGCATTCAGAGAGTAGATCGGCGGATCTGCTTATTTTAAGGAGGGAAAATGGATGGGTAAAATGAAAAGACGAGCAAAAATAAAGATTTCTAGAAGAGCATCAATGTAAAATGGTTCAGGCCTGAACTACTTAAATCAAAGGGAAACAAGAATTTCTTCAAAAGAAATCATTAATAAATTTTGTTTAGTCACGCCGCTTGAGAAGATCTCACTTCTGAATGGATCTTTCAATGTTGCGAGTAAAAAAATTATTCTAGCGCACATCGAAGGTTTCTAAATATTCAATGCAAATAGGCCAAAAATAAATTGAAACAATGAATTGCCCATTATTTTGCATTTTTACTTGTGTTCCTCAGGGATCCGCATTTGGTTCTTTGATGTTTTTCTTTCGAAAGTGTTTTTTGATGTGATCACATTATTTAAAGGATGCTCAAGTATATCGACCATGCACCCGAAGATTGCTTCGCAGAAAGGGGGGTAGGGCATACCTCATGATGGGTTATGTACAATGTGTTAAACACTAATAAAGGTGCAGTTTAAGGCTGTCTGTATAAAAAATATTGATGAACATAATTGATGCTGAACCAGTAGGATTTAAACGAACAGCGCTAATGAATGAGTAAGTTCCAGACTACGTCGCAAAGGTTTTCTGGGCTATGAGCAAAGTAAATAATAATGTACAGAGAACTGATCCTTGTGGGACATCACGTGATATTGGTAGCATTCCAGAGTACAAATTGTGGACAGCAATTTACAATTACCTACCGTACCGACTTTTGATAAGTTTTCTAATCAATAGAACAGCAGGGAGATGAGAAGTGAAAAGTAGAAGACTATTTACGCAGACTGTTACTGTCGAAGGCCTTTGACAAATCAATTCATTCTTTATATCCATTTCTTAAATCTGAGATAACTTTCGAAATATCTACTTCATAACGGTGCACAATTGAATATATAAGTGGTACATTATTTTCTCCATAGAACAAAATTCGAATACATCATGTAGGTCGATGAACGATAGGTGATAGATGGCAAAGGTCGGAAACTGAACAAGACAATGTGCATCATGTGTATTGGTGCATCTTCCATTTAGATGAGAAGGTAGATGGCATTAGGAATATTGGTGTGATATTGTCTGGGCCGACGAAGTTCGTGGATCGATAATTAGGAGCCGGTAGGCAGATAGGGATATATCTTGATTAGTTCCAGTTCAACTTGTCAAGTATAAATCTGATGAACTTGAGCTTATCAATAATCATCAATTACTTTTCTTACTCGTATATTTTTAAACGGGTCTCGAAAATTCAGAGTCAGGCTTAATTAAGCAGCTAAGGCCTCTGGTATTAACCAGGCTCAGGATCCTTAATGTATTCGAATACGTAAATTCATAACAAACAGAAAAAAATATCTAAACAACGTAGAACTGAATTAGGCAGCTCTCAACGTTTCGATGTGGGGGGAATATGCAAAAATCTCTATTGGAAATTCCAATTAAATTTATCGCCTCCGCCACCTAAATAAAATAAAATAAAATAAATAAATCAAGTTTACTTCATGCCTTGTATAACCTATAAGAAATTATCAAGAAAAAAGAAACAGAATTAGAAATTAAATTGCAAAAACTCCCCTTGAATATTTGTTAACACTAAATGTCCCGGTAAAAATAAAAATTGAAAAAAAACCCAAGTTGGCAGCAACAAGAGAAAAAAGCCCCGCAATTAATTAACGCAAGTTAAGCGCAGCATAATTAATTACCGAACAAGCTTTTCTACAACAGTTCTAATTGCCAGTCTAATTTGAATTAAAATAAATTGCTGTGCAGCTTTAAATGAATTATTCATAGCTCTTTTGATGATACCGATTAGAATCGGGACGGAGAACAAATCACCGCAAAAAATTTCGAGAAGTTACAGGTCAATAGGTAGATGGGGTGCCAAAATTTTTCATTTAATTTGATTCATGTTCGATGTGCGTGTGAATGTGTTTTTTGGAACCTTAGAGGGTATAAATTTTCAAAGTTGATGAATGAGTTATTAAGCTTGGTGAGTTGGGTTACCAAGCTAAGCGAATGGGTTACCAGGCTAAGCGAGTGAGTTACTATAAACTTTGTGAAAAGTTACTGAGCTATAGGTTAATGCGTTTTTAAATTTCAAGATCATTGAGGTTGGGGTTACTAAGTTTAAGGGGTGGGTTACTAAGCTTTTTGGGGGGGTGAGTGATTGGGTTTACAATCTTACTGGGCGAGTTGCCAATCGTCCGTATTATTTCGGACTATAGAGCGCTTCGAACCTTTTGGATGAAAAGAAGGTAAGACTTTTCGATTCAATATCAAAGTTCATTGTGTTCGTTATTTCCAACCTCAGAGGATCCGAACGTCTTGGTTGAATTACTTAGCTTCAAAAGTTACTCTGATTGCGTTACCGACCTTATGAAGTATGTCTGGATCCTGGTGAAAGGGTACATATCTAAACTTGGCGGACGGGTTGCCAAACTTAATGAGAGGAAGCCGAGAGGTAAGTCTTTATAATTTATCATACGCTTGATGAGTGAAGTACTACTCGTTTGATGACGTATATAGATAGACGTATCCATTGCACTTCGAACTTTATTATTTGTTGAGGGCTACCAAGTTTGGTGGAAGGTGAGTTGTAATTAACATTTGGGTAGTGAGTTATCAAGCTTAATGTGTGCTCATCTAAGCTTGCTAAAAAGTACGATGGTTTGAAATAAGGATAGATCCAATATGAACTGGCGCAACTCAGAGTCCTTTACTTTTTATCAACACAGTAAAATGGACCACACCAGAAGTGTTATGCCTAAATGCTGCCAATCAAATTTTCTTTGTACAAATAAAACAAACAAAAAATTATCCTTGTCCAGAATAAGCGGCTGAAGTAATGATAGATATTTTTGGAGCTGATTGTTTACCAGCTGAGTTATCTATGAACCGAATTAAGTTTGTTGTGTGTTATCAAGCATCTCCATTAATTTTACCAAGATTTTTGGTTGGGTGAGAAGATTTTTCATTTCACTGGATTAATTTGGGCCTTGTTTTTCATGTTCCAAATACCATGAATAGTAGGTTACTTATCGATCAATCTTAAATCCTCCAAAGTTATTATTAGTTAAACTGAAACGAACTGCATTTATTAGTACCGAAAACAAATATCAGTTTAATCACGGGCAGCTACAGAAAGACTCTATCAACTATTTACTGAGTTTTCCCACAAGAACTCTATTAATTACACCTGACTTTGCCGGCGAATTAATTAAGTCTTAAATTTTAATCCGGTCATGGATTAGGGCGTGACTTCGGTGAACTTGTCTCAATTAAAATTAAAACATCAATTAGTCATCTCAATACACTCTGGTATTTGGCGGCATACATACATACATAGCGATGTCGTTATAGTTTATTGATTAAATTCAGTCGTGATTGAGATAAACAAAAATCGATTCAAAGGAAGTCATTTTGTTCGACTGCATATCTCTCGCTTAGAAATTCCAAAACGTCAGTCAAAATCAGTTCGTCTGATAGTTGGGTGGTAGTGGGGGGGGGGGGGGGGGGGATAGTCTTCTGTGAAATGGATATTCTAAAAATAGAATTCCTATGCACTCTCGAGCATAAGTAATTAGCCAAATCATGTGACTTTTGTTCGTCTTTGAAAGTGAATCGTTCCCTAGTTGCCTAAATAGTAAATTGGTTGCTGCATCTCGAAGGGCAATGGAAGGAGCATTAATAGCAAACTCTTCTTCAGATGACTTCAGAGTCTCATCAGTGCTCATTCTGTGGTCTGGATTTTCGCCAGGAATTCTTAGAATTTCTCAGATAATACGAAATAGCTAAGAAAGTTTTGCTTGAAATATAAATTCAAAAACAATTCTTGAGGGAAGATTTTTCAAAAAATAGAACAAATTTTTTGTTTGTTACTGAAATGTTTGTTTATAGTTGTAACAAAATGGAAACAAAAATTTTGTATATAAGTTTGTATATTGTTCCAGTCTAATGAAAACACCCACCTCTATATAAAAATTTCCACTGTTGTTAATTTCACGAATTTAAACCTGATCTGATCTTAAAACGAATGCAGCGGAATATTTGAAAATGAAGGAAAATGTCTAGACAAAAAATATTATGCAATTAAAATTTTAGTTGAAATGGAGCAAATTATTGATAAATAAAAAAACATGGGCTGAGGATAGAACCTTGCGATACCTCATTCAATACTGATAAAGTTGGATTAACAAACTCGAAGCTCGGAAGTGGGTAGTACTTCATATTCTAACTTCTAAACTATTACTCCTAAGAAAAAAGGAGCTGAACGTATTACAAGTATATCATCTCTGGATGAAACTACTGAATTCTCATAAGGGGCAAAACGTCCTGCGTATCAAGTTAAAAGCTGAAAAAAGATACTTTTCGTGTTCGGCAGAACTTGAAGTAAAAGCCACATTCTCTGCACTCGTACATATATGGTGGCCGAAGACTAACGAAAGATAGGTTAACTTAGGCTATGAAGATTGCAACGGTTTGCTTTTTTAGAAGTAACTGGTGCAATGCGGTATAATTGGCTGTATTTTGTTACATTTTAAATTACGAAACTTAGTCATTCTCAATATTATGGTATTGAAAAATGCAAAAATCCAAAAACCTGATAATATGAATGTCAATTTGCAAAATACCTACTTGAAATATGTCTTGAGAATTCAGTTACCACCTGAGATCGGATGTCTTCCTGTGACAATGCAGCACTTTAAATAGTGTACTTATGGCTCTTAAATGGAAGTTAAGGCAGGCGTAGTCATATCTAAAGTGAAATTTTCATTCGATACAATGGAGGCTTAATTACCACAATTTTGCTGACAGAGATTCAAACCATAAAATTCTGCTCAGATGAGATTATGAAAAAAAAAATTGAGACAGCAAAAATTTTGGGTATAAGTTGGTTTGGGATTGCCTTACTGTCGCGTTCAAAAACATTGATTTGAGTACCAGAACAGAAGTTTATCGCCCCTATTCAAAATGTCACTTTTTGTATAAGTGAGGCTTTAGGCTTTGATAAAATTTGTTGAGCTGAGACTGAAAGAGAAGTGGTGGTTTTTCTGGTAAACAATTCAGGACAGATTTTAATTGTTCGGATATCATAATTATATCTGAACAATCGAGATTGATTATTTATAAATAGAGAAAACAACATAGGACCTAAGATAGAGCCTTGGAGATTTCCATATACCCGGCTAATATAAATTTTGCAAGTATAACAATCAGGGCTGAGGAGGTATAATTGAAAACAAGAAAATCTATCAAAACTTTGAAATATTTTACTGGCTAGAACTGCGATTTCAAAATTTCCCACTTAAAGTGTGACCATAAAGTGCCACAGCATTATAGAATCTATTAAAATTTTTATTTGTGTTTTCTTATAATTTGTTGGTGGTTTAAAATTATGCTCATTTTGAACATTTCGTAAGAACAATAAACTATTGCAAACCGATAAGTAAGCATAATGTCAGGTCAACTGGAAAGGCTTCTTTATAGTAACAATAACTTAATCTTTACTAAAAACGGGAATGTGGGCAATATCTGTGTGTTAGCATAAATTATTTAGGCACATCCAGATATGCTAGAAACTATACTAGAATTTTATAATTTAGTTGGAGACTAACCTCAAAACCTTGAGAAAATTGGAGAATTCAAAATGAAGGTCTACAATTTTGCAAAATTTGAAAATTTTTAGGAAAAATTCTGAGCGATGCTCTATCGAACTGTTTTAAGTTTTCGATGTTCTAGAATATTTGGGTATCATAACTTGATAGGGATACATTCGACGGTAAAGCGGTTTTTCTAATGTCGACTCATCTATAATTACCGGCTACTAGCAGTATTTTTTTAATAGGAGATTGTAACTTGCTTCGGGGGTTCTAACTTGCTTTATGCATAGAGAAATTTTCTACTACTAACACGGTCATCCTAGAAGAACATAACTTACCTCCTCTACGAGACAGCTACTTTGAAGAAGAGAAAGTTAAACTACTCTACAAACGATTCTGGAATTGAAAAGAGTTTGTCTTCTGACATTAAAATTTCATTCCATACACATGTTGAATATGTACATTGAACTTCCTATCATAGTAACTGGTACGTAATAGCTTAGATGGTACAAGAACTAGATTTCGCATGAACTACATAGGAGCAGAGTATACAGATTGAGAAATGGGTAGTGCATTCTGGAATGGACCATAACATGTTTTAGAGCGTGCCGAAATCAAATGTTTTTATAATACCAGTTTTGCATACATTTGGTTGAGTTCCTCAACACTTCAGATACGAAAATATATGAATCACTCGGCATATACATCATTTTAAATGTTGTGGTCCATTCCAGAATAGACCACCCAGCCATATAAATTTTGTATAGTTTTTTAGTACTGCATGCGACATCTAGTTTTTGTGCCATCTATAGTAATAGAAATTTCTTTTCATCTCTGTCCAAGTTCACTATAATTTAGTCGCGCTGCCACTCATATTATTCTACTGCAGTTCAATGCCGAATTGTAATTTTCAAGTGAAATAAACACGAACATTGATATTTTAGGATTTCATTTGAATTGTGCTTAAAATTTATAGGTACCCTTCCCTCCTCCCAGCTACACCACAACACCACCAATAACTAACATATAATCACGAATACAAAACAAAAACAATCTGTGTATGAGCAAATTTCCAAGAAGGCAGTTAATTTACACAGCAAAAGCACAAACAAAACCATTCCGTGGAAGTAAGGTGGTTTTGCGTCTGATTAAAATTTCAAGCACACTCGTTGAATTGTGGACGTGATTTTTAGATAATCATCTCCTTACAAGTCAGTCGTCTTACTTACTTAGACTCTACGAGTTACTTGAAATCGCACTTTTTACAACTGTACTCAAACAGTAGGCACATTCTCTCTTGCAGCTAAAAATGTGCGTATAGTGTGTTGTGTTGTGCGTTTGCCGCGTTTATCTTTATGCTCAGATGTTCGTTTTGTATTCGTTCCCTGCTGGATTTTCTTCGATTCCACTCATTATTCCACTCACTCCTAATTTAGACGTGACAAGACGTTCATTTAATGTGAGTAAGTAGACGACAATGACAACGACGACGACAACAACAACGAGGTTGTTGACGATACCCCAAGCTATAAGAGGATTGCTTTATTAAGAAATATCATTGACCATATCACTGGCAAAGTAAGTAAGATACATATCCGTCGCGTGGATATATAAAATCGAATAGACAAATGGACTTCACAATTATATTGAGATTTACCAGTTACCAGAGAGATATGTAAGTAGTTAGGTAGGTAGGTCGATATAGGTAGTTAAGCACTTACTGGACAGAGCCAATAATTTTCTTCTTATCTCCCATTCCTTTGGGTATTATACTCTGTACGACAACTTGATCTCAAGAAAATCTCAAGTTGAGAGCGCATACTGCTGAAGTTGCAGGTTAAATAGTTCCTTAATTGCCGTTCAACCAGCGCAGCGCACTTAAATCGAGCCACAAAACATAAATGGACATCTTCTTCTTTCGACGTCGTATCTGAAAGAGCAGTAAGCAATATATATATATAGAAATACTTACCGCAACAGGCAGCCCCATGAAACTGGAGTTTAAAGTAATCAACGCATAAATATCTGACGTTCAAAATACGAGAGAGAGATCTCTGCTGTACGCGGTCTGGTTAAAAAGATGTAAACGAAAGATACTTGCGATGATTGCACACCTTTTAAGGTGTGGCAAGAGATTTTTATTTATAATACCAAAGAGATTTCAGTTTGTTTTTATATCGCCCTGTGGATAATGTTCGAAGTAGTTCGAGGAAATATAATAGACATTGGTGGATTGCTGTGCTCGTAATGATGGAAATATCACATAACCATCAATCCAATGACACTTCGAGTCTCTCTATAAGGGAAAAGATATTTCTTATTTTATGACGAATCCTAAATGTCAGTTAAGTTTGCATTTTGATGGCAAGCAATGGAGGAATGACATTATAAAAAAGAAGAATGACATTAATTGCTCCGTATAAGCTTGATGGGATTTTTAACTTAATCAGAATTTTTTGAAAATATGATTAAAATTGTATTGACTTTTATACTAATCGGTGTGCCTCAAGGATCCAGTCTTTCTCCGTTTCATTTTTCTTTTTTATTTTTTCTCTCTAATACTTTCAAGTCCACTCCATTGATGACAGTACTCTCAACTTTGTTTGCTCATTTAAAACTACTTGAAGTTATTCGTCTGATAGCCTAATTCTTTGAGAAAGTCAGTGTTAAGTTTGAAGAAGTTGTGAGTAGTTAGTCGGCTTCCAGAATAGGAAGAGTGAGGTCATATTTACCGTGTCTATTGCACATCATGGATTTCGACAACGTGTTGATATTAAGTTTTGTTTTAAGTTGCCGAAAAGTCTCAAAGAAGCTGATGAATTATTAAAATTAGTGTATGGCGATAATGCGGTGTCTCTGAAGACTGCCCACAAGTAGTATGAGCGATTAAAAAGTGGAAATCAGTCGGCTGAAGACGAACAAGGTAGGGACTACCCTTGACCTAAAAACCACACGAAAACATGCAAAAAGGTAAAAATGTTCGAACAGGCGATTGACTATTCGACAGCTAAGGGAAGAACTGAACATCTCGCATGGGTCAAAGACTTCCTCTTTCATCGCGACAACGCCCCCGCCACACCTCGCTTCTGATACGCGAGTTTTTTACCGAAAAAAAAAATTCCTGCCTGTACACATCCACAACTCTCCAAATTTAGCACCAAGCGTCCTCTGGCTCTTCTTAAAAATAAAACTGCACTTCAAGAAAAACGTTTTTACACCTTTTTCGACATTTAAAGGGCCACAACAATGCAGTTGAAGGATTTTCCAAAAAAAAAGCCTTCCAGAAATTTTTCCAATCACGGAATCAACGTTGGAATAAGTGCATCGCTAGCCAAGGAGAGTACATTGAAAGATATTAATTCAAATTTGATGTAAACTTATTACTTTCTTTGTAATAAAACCATTTACCGTATTTTATATCACAACTCGTATGATGTTCCGCAGGGTATCATATTGAGTCCGCTTCTCTTTTCAATTTACACAAATACCCTTCATGATGTTATTAGAGAATATATTTTTTTTACTGTTATGAGAACAACGTGTACGGATTCTATAAACAATTCTATGAATGAACTCTAACTCTAAGTTCATCTGTTTCATGTAATCCTTACCTTAGTAGGATACAGTTGTCTGGCAGTTTTTTAATAGCTCTAGCATTTACAACTTTACGGGGTCGTATTGTCCTCCAGAAGCCAAAGTCCACCTTTAATTTTTCCTATACGAAAATCATAGACATATCAAAATGTATTAATTAAACTGCAAAATGAAAATTCCAAAAGCAACTTACAAAAGCAGACGGAAAAAACCTTATGGGCGCCGTGCACAAAGTTTGTTAGCTTTATGATTTTCGTAATTTTTTCATTCTTCTGCGTAAATATTGCTTTTATGAAATATTATTTTCCTATGTAGTAGTTCCGAGAAGCGGGATATTATGCCATATTTTGTTTACTCTACCCCTCCTCCCTCCCAACCAACAATCATAAAAAAACAATGGCAACAATTTTTTGCCGCCTATTTTTGTTTTTTCTCTGTATTTTTTTTTATGTTTTTTTAAGAGTGGTATGCTTGATTTTCCCAAAGCTCTTGCTTCTGTTTCTATTAAGCTCACTTAAAACAAGTACTCAACCCTCGGAAATTCGCTATATTTTCACAATATCCACAAAAGCTGCAAGTCGTCCAGTGAAGGTTTATTGCCATATACCATCTGTTTGTGTGGAAATGAATATAGATAGGGTGGGGGTGTGCATGTCTCTATGTGTGTGTGTGTGTGTTTATGTTTACAAAAATTTGCAATGCTAATGGAAATTTATGCTCTCGAAAATATGGGAGCATCAAGTAATATAGAGGGGGGGGGGGACTACATCTTCCCTCTTTTCCTCTTTTTTTTTTTGTTAAATTGAATTTGATAAGTGGCACTATGGGATCTGTTTTTTACGGCGCTTACATGTGTAGAAAGAAGCCGTTCATGATGGTCCACACTGGAAGGGTGGCAACCTCAAGACCGGATATAGAGGTTGAGTTGGAGTAATTTTGTAAGTGAAGAAAAGATGGGGTGCACATAGTACACAGAGTATCCTTGCCTTTTAAATTCCCAAGTGTACTCTTGTTTTCGAGTTATCTAGGGTAGTAACCGTTCTCATGGTATACATACATATGTACATTTTTATATATATATGTATCTATATAGAAGGAGGGTAGACAAGTCATTTTGTTCCACTTACTTCAACCGCCAAGTTGTATGATCTTCGTATTTCAGGACACTTGAATACTCTTATTCCTGCGAGGACTGCGATTTTTGTTTATTTTTTTTTCTTCTTATTTACGTATAACTACAGTACACCCCCGCTTTATGCTTCCCTTTAAAACCTAGACTGGTAAGGATTCTTATATTGTAGTCGAGTCGAGTTGAGTATAACTCCTCTTGGCTACGTTATCCTCTTAACTTAAGGGAATGAGTACCATTGTGAAACATGCAAAGGGAATAATACGCAGTAAGGGGTCGTAGGAAGCTTTTTTTGTACCTACATACATATATACATAACTTTTCGAGCAAAATATATATGGAATGTAAAACACACTCCAAGGGCCTTAGGGCGAACAAATGAAAATTCCAAAAATATACCGAGCATGTAATAATTCATAACAAAGTGGATTTTTCGCTCAAATTACGTTGGAATTGCTTTATTTGATTTTTCTACTCCCTTGCTTCAAATTATGGATCGCTTATACCCAGCGGGATCAACATTCAACTTGATTTTTCGTATAGGGTTGGTGGATTTTTTTTTTAATTTTTTCTTTTTTTTTTTTTATTTAGCGACAAAATAAAATTCGACATGAATAAATTTAACCACTTCATTGCATGCTAAATAGAGGGTTGATAGATCTACCTAAGCTAGATATAAGTAATTTTTTGTGGCATGGTATAGACTTGTCTCAATGATATTTTCTTCATGTATTTTACGAACTCATGTAAAAAAAAAAAAAGGGTCCCACAAAAATTTGCAAGATCGTAACATTACTATAGAATATTTTTGGTAACAAAATGGTAACAGTTATGAAATTGCGGCATAAATAGAAAACAGTTTTGTTAGGTCGCAAATAAGTAGACACAAACTATCAACAAGAAGGGGTTACTGATAAATAAACAGACAACAAGCACGAGGTCTTTATTGCTTCAATGATCGAAAAACACAGTCTGTAAAAATTTTAAAATTAACTGAAATGCGGTTATAATGGTAACACAATTTTTTCTTTTGCTCATTTGCAGAGGCTAGACTCGTATGTAGTAAGAGTAGTAAAATCATATAATCAGAAGACGTAAGCTGGGTACTTTGTTCTTCCAAAGATCTTTGGATACACTCTGCAACTCTCTCCTCATGTCAAGCACTTCGGAGTCTACCTTGACTCGAAGCTGACGTAGGGATTGCACATAGAGAAAAAAAGTTAATGTGGGCTATGAGGATCTTCGCTCAATGCAAGGGAAACTTTGGTTGCAAATGGGGTATAAGACCGAGGGATGGTTGTGCACTAGATGTACATCTCGATCGTTAGACCCATGCTCATATATGTCTCCAGTGTATGGTGACGACCAAGGACGTTTGTGACGACTGATATCCGGAAGCTGACGGGTTTGCAAAGGCTCGCTGACTTGCAAAGGCTTGCCAGCTTGGGAATTACGAGCTCTATGCGATCTACGGATACTGCTGCTCTTGATGTCCTATTTAATCTGCCACTCCTGGATCTTGTCATTCAGGCAAACACCAAACGGGCTGTGTGCAGATTGCGCTCACGAGAATGTTGGGAGGACCGCTGGACTGATTCTTCTCATTGCTCTTTGGCGTGTGGGCTGGACCTGAAAGACCCTCTGGCCAGCACACCACGTAATGCCACGGTACCAGAGCTTCATTTTGGGCGTCGCTTCTCTGTGAGTTTTCCTATAAGAGAATTGTGAACTGAGGGAAGAGCTTTATCGAGCCATCCCTGATATGCGTTAAAAATTTTTACCGACGGCTCTCTCACTATTCAGGCAGCAGGGCGAGCGTTTACTTCCCTGAACCTGACATTGGGATGGAGTACTCACTTGGAAGACACACCACTATCTTCCAGTATATTGGTATCCTTTCGGATAGTCAGTCAGCCTTGATTGCTGAGTGGCCTTCGGATAACATCTAAGGAGATTACAGGTCGTCCGTTGATAAGATGTGTATCCACGACAAGGTGTCCCTTCAGCGGGTTACTGGTCACATGAAGAGCATGGGGAATGAATGAAAGGGCTGACCTTTCAGCTAGGGCTGACTTTGGTTCTCCGTTCCTTGGACCGGAGCCCGCCGTAGGTCTCTTATCAAAGCGGATCCTCATAGGAAGCATCAGCCGAGATGAGCGAATCTGAGTACTTGCAAGTGCACAAAACTGTTTCTTGATGGTCTGTCCTACTTGGAAGGTGAGCCGGAGACAACTGAACACTTTTTGTGTGCTTGTTCGGCCTTCGCCGGAGTAGGCTGGACTCTAGGGTCTGTCCTTCTATCTGTAGATGAGCTGAAAAACTTTTCTCACCCAGCATCAGGTCTTGATGAGGAAGGTTTTTCAGCTCATCGCGCTTCGTTAAGAGGACAAGAAGGTTTTGGTGAAAGGGCTTCTAGCAAGACAGCACAATGGGCCGCTCTGGCCTCCATGCTTGGGGTCTCCTGCCCCCTGCCTTAATAAAAAAATAAAATATATAATATTCCAAATGTCCACGATACCATAGCGTTTACCAACACAATGTCACGTAACAGCTAGCTGATTGAGGCAAATTAATTTGTGGAAACAAAATCTAGAGAGATAACATAGAATTTCTATAATCCAGACGCATAGGTACTTGTAGATTACAAGACTCAAATAAATTAAAATACATACCCGTTGGTGAAATAATAATGACTTTAAGTTGGTACATACCTGAAAAGAAAGAAAAATGATGTCAATAAAAAATATCTTTTCGAAACTTAAGCTAAATATACAAAGAATTTTAGTTTTTTATAGGCTTCCAATTGCGTAATAACCCATCCGTGGCTCTTTGGTTTTTCTGTTCTCTTACTGATTATGTTCTTGTAATTTTTATAAACGAATCTATTTTCTATTATTTTCAGTCATTTCCTCTCTTTTTCTTTCTCACTCTTCCTCTTTCTCAAAACCAACGTGTTTCTTTAATCCAGTTACTTTAAATTTTCGTTTGATTTGAATTAATAAAAATGCAAATAACTCCTAGATGAGTATCACATATAGCTTTTACCAGAAATGCTATTTATAATAAAGCCTTAATTAGTCAACATAAATTACAATGAAGTAAAAATGCTAAACACCATCGGTCCTATAATTGAACCTTATGGCATACCTGAGTGCTAAGATTACCTTTATAAATTCCATAAAATCTAATTAGCTTCTCTCTAGTAGAGACAAAGAGTTAATAAATCGTAAAATCACACCATAAAAAGTCGAGATGAAAGAAAAAAGCAAACAGATGCCCTGTAGTCTCATTATCGTTTTTTTTTCTTGTTTTTAATTTCTTTTTCACACAAAATTCAAATCTAAAATGAATGATAACCTCTCGCTGGCACGGAATCTGAAAAAACAAAAAACGTGTCCATAAAATACATTTTACCCCACACCTCTTTATTGCATACAGCTGCCACAAAAAACATCTCACACAACACTTTTTCATTCAGTTTCACCTCAATCCATCAGGGGTTTATAAATATTAAAAGTCACACATTATTTGTTCCATTTATAAACAGACTGTTTTGGTCCAATAAACTTTGCGTGAATGGTTCAAATAAATCTTGTGCCTTTGGAGACGATGAGAAGACAAGCCAAGAAAGAAAATAAAAAAACAACTGTATAAATATGTGTGGGGGGGGGGCGCTCATAGAGGGGATTATTCTGTTATCACTGCCAGTTCTTATATAGAAGCTCCACGCCAATGCCATAAATATATATACATATATTCCGTATAGACATAGAAGTGGAGAAGGTCATCTATCCCTGGAGTGTTTAGATGTAGCCGACGAGAGCAGCAGCTCCATAAATTTTATTTTCGGGTGAAGAAAATTTTTCAGCTCGAAAAATGATTTTAATTTATGGCGAGGCAGAGGTCATTTTTTGAAGAGCTTTTTTATGGCTCCCGGGAAGTGTTACTGCCCCGTGCTTCTTCTTCTACTCAACTCACAGCCGTTTAAATTTTGCTTTATTGCTGTTAATGTCGAAAATGTGTTTTTCCTTAATTAATGAAGAATTTTTATTTTTTTTTCTCATTCGACTAATGTCCCACTGAAATTTATTTATTTTCGCGTTTATTTACGAATTGGCTTTTTTGTCACATCAAAGTGATTTTTAATTTGTGGAATTTTTATATTTTCGCTTGTTTTGTTAACTTAAAATTATTTAGATGGAGACAATTTGTTGTGTTTCTTATTTTCTTTTTGCAGAGAACTTCCAAATATCTATAAGACTATAAAGAAAAAAACTAATTTGTTTTTTTTTGTAGTCTTCTACAGAGTCATGTATCTAATAATTGTAGAAAACAATCAAATTATAATAAAAATTTTTACGATGACAAGGAGAAATCGTACTCAGAACATTGCTTGCCATTTTCCTTGGAACTGCAGCTATACATATGTATATGAATGAGGCCAACTGGAACTGCACTGATAGCACATTCAATCCAGTATATTAGGTAGCAGCTACCTATCTATCTATCTATCTAACTACTACTAGCAGTAGGAGTCTCATAACCAAGAGCTCTTTCAGGCGTCGTCCTCTGGTCGTTGTTCGTCGACTAAAATAAGCACACAAATGGCAAAACACAATCGTAAAATACTTGCAATTTGCTTAAACGATAAAATGCAATTTAGCCGCAAATGCTAGCAAGATAGCGTACATAAAAATGATCCCTGGCACAAGCTATAGAGAGAGTAACAGATATCCCCAGATCCGGTGCCCGGTTGTGCATTTGGATTCTCGAGAAGTCGAATACAATTCCCTGAATAGTGGTATTCGGGCAAAAACTATATCCTTATCCTATATATATGCAACTATAACTGCATTCATGCATTTGCTGTTGCTCTCAATGCTTTGCTTGGGCTGATTGTGGACCCCCCAACTGAAAGGGGTAAAAAAGGGAATCACCAGTCAAGCCAGACCACTAAATTGCACATTTTACTGGAGCTCCTCTGTATCCTCTATTTGCAACGACCCCCGGGGCAGTTCATGCAGTCTGCACACATATGATCATCTCCAGAATATTTATATGCTTGGTGCTGGGGCAATGGGCATATTTACGTACGTGTTACCATGCTCGGATAAACTCTTGGATTACTGCCCAATATCTATGCACTCTTCAGTTTCTGGTTTTTAAAGTTTTTTATTCCATCTTTTATCCTTAGCCGTTGCCTATTTTTTTTTTTTAATTTTATTTAGATGGTTTACAAGAGATTAGTGTGCGACGATGAGATCAAGATCACTTACATTCGTTCATGAGATGAGTAGGAAGAATTTACAGACAAGGAAATTTCTTCAGTCACGACCAAATTACCCGCTTTTGAGTCTATTATGATTTGAAATATTGCCTGCTATTGGTTGTTGACATGCATGAAATGATTTCTTCATGTACCTATAGCTCCTGCTTAGATGTAAAGAAAAGTGGAGGGAAATGTTGTTAAATGAAATTTGGTATATACTTTTAATAAATTTTAAAGTTGTCTCTTTTTTTTTTTTGTTGACAGATTTTTATAGATCTTTACTTTTCTTTGGGAAAGACTGATGACAGGTGCGTAACGAATAAGAATTTTTATGTGTTTGTGTGAGGAATTGAGAAATTGTCTTTCAATAGAATTCACACATAGAGTAGACCTGGGTTAGTTGACTATATAGGGGTATGTGGGCTCATTGCAATTAACTAAGAAAACATTGACAACGAAGCTGTATGAATTTGATTGTGTATTCGGTTGAGGTATCCGCCTCAGTGTAGCAATAGTCATGAAGCTAGCGATTGTAGTTCGCGGATTTATAAAAAAAAAAAAAAAAAAATTACAAGTACGTTAGTAAATATCTTGATTGATATTTAAATTGTCCATGGTTTTACTTGAAGTGTATGCAATGGTTAATGATGATCTTAACTTGATTTTCCTGTCATTGGAATAACTTTTTGCCGTGAGTATTTCAAAAAAGAAAATGGCGGATTGGGGCTTATTGACACACACTGTAGCGGGGACTCATGAGTCAACTAACCCAATGTTTCGTTTTTATTTTGCTAATCTCTTGAGTTAAAGATGACTACTAATGCTTTTCTTACATTCAGAACAATGAGGACCTACAAACGAAAAACGGAAGGATCGAATACATCTAAAGATGTGATGGAAACTGCCTACAAAGAGGTCATTTATGACGTAGCTTAAAATGAGAAACACCGCTGAAGAGCTTTATGGTTGGAGCGAAACGTTCGGCATGGCGCATAGTTGCTTCCACAGCACCCCTAAGGAACCCATCTCCAGACTCTCCAATTACTAATAAACTCGAGCATATTATAAACCGTTATATACATATGTATGCTCCATTTTATACATAGCAGTCCCATAAAACTACACTTTTATAAAACCCACCCTTTCACTATATATATAAGTCTATTTATAAATATATGAAAGTTCTCGGAAATTATTAGGAATCACCACCTATCATTAACACAACCCTTAATATCTTTTATATCACGCATATCATCAAAGTCTTATCATTCATCAATTTAACGTTAAATTTGCTAATTAATCCATCCAATTTAATTTCTTATGTGCGAATGGATCTGGTTCAGTTATAGTAGCCTCATCTCGCCTAAAACCTCGACAATAACGCGGATATGGATAATCGTGCACCATATAGACGGCTATTATCATATATGTTATCATTCGAAACCTCTGCACCTTTAGCACATATAGATTATTTAAAAAATGGTGAATCTTCCTTTATTTCGTAATAAATAATTATTTTTTTCAAATGTATGTTTTTTTTTTGCATACCTATTACTTTATTAAATTAATATAGTCAAATAACCCCGTCCAGTCAATCAACCTCAGGCATGGAATAAATGGACTCATGGAGAAGCTCTTTTGAAAATGGCAATTAATACTTGAAAACCTTATAGTGAATAAAATAAAACGAACTATTAAGAAACCTATTGCAGTAATCAAAACGAAAAGGTATTTATTATGCCTAAAAACTTTACGGTTAAATAAAATTAATTATGAAAGATTTGTCTGCCCTACTGTTTTTACTTTTTGGACCGACAAAAAAAACCATAACGTGAAAAATCGCTTGAAAGTGATGTCACAGCTGAGAAAAGTTGTTCTCGGTCTGTTTAACATAATAAATGGTTGTACACGTGACGAAATTCGAAAATAGCCACTTAGCACGTGTGCAACGGAAATATATCTTTCTCCCAAGTTACATAAGGAACGGCGGAAAGCTAGTTTACAGTCTGCGTGTCTCTAGTAGAATTTGGGTTTTGGGTTTTCAAATTTAGAATAGGGACCTAAAAAAATAAAGCAACCTTTTGAAGTTCAGCTGTTCTCATTAAGTCGCTTATTCCAAGGAATTTACTCAGGGAAAAATTAGGTGTTTTGCTACCGATCAATTATATTCACTTGTCATATGAGTTCACAAAATCTTTTTTTAATATTTATTCGCGGATTTTTAGTATTGAACGCAATACCTTATTTACAAACAGTGGCGACCAGTAGGTTACCTTTGTCTTTCGCAAAGATCAAATTCCACATTATCCAAGCCACTTAGGAATTTCGTTCAAGAAACACTTTGGAGTTGTTCATCTCTCCACACCATTTTAACTATAATGGTTGGTCAGCGTACAAGAGCTCTGAGACCAAATCTCTCATAACGACATACATATATGCTTCACTTCAACAACAAAATATGTTGACCCAGTATTGTTATTACGTCCAACCGATAAAGACACTACAATGGCTAAGGAGCTCATTATTATCTCGATCTATCTACTGTACAACTATGTGACCTTTCCTCCTGTAAGGAAATTAAGGCGGGAGAGTAACTTTTCTAGAACTTAACAGCTTAGAAAATTGGTTTATGTACATAATGTCAACGGAAGATTATATAGATGTCAACCAATCAGATAGGCAGTTGTTGTATTACCTACTTCAACAGGACAGTACTGCTACTATTCATTAAGGGCAAAGAACTCTAGACATTGTAACTATGAAATCTTGAATCTTTTCATTGACTACAAAAGTTAGTCTCTTATGGATCCGACTATATACGAGTCTTGTATAGGAGCGGACTATATTGACTATCTATAGGAATCCCAAGGCGGATACACTTGCGGAGATTCAACATAGACCTAAACTTTCGGCTCGTCTTTGATGTTATACTTTGAGAAGGTAGTACAAACTCTACAGCCTCTTCAATAGTCGGAAGATGCAATTCCATGGTGGAAGAAGGATTTTAAATTTAAAAATTTAGAGCTATTCAATTTTGGACGAATGTATAACGAGAAACCGGTGAGCTTCACTTATAATACTAAAAACGCAGACTCTCTGAATTTGATCTCACGAGCCAAGAGTGTCTACATACTATTCAATGAACTAAATAGCGATACGATAGCTTAGTTTAGTACGCTAACCAAATTCGATAGCTTCTTCTACATGATGTCAACAGAAGATGGTGGTGGTGGTGGTGTTGAGTCATTTCCCAGGCTTGCAGACAGACGAACTTAAATTTGATTGTGACATTACCATATCCTTCTACTACGGTTGTTGTGTGGTGATTTTTAATCTTCCGAACCTTCAAAACTGTCTCAGGATGCTAATGAATATCGCGACCTATAACTTGACAATAGCTGTTTTCTTTTGTGTACCTTGCTCTAGAACTCCCATATACTAGAGAGAACAAATTGTTCTGTCGATTGAAGCGAACTATTTGTACTGTTTATAAATGTTCTATGAAAATGTATTAAGCGATCTTTTGTTCTGTCCTGTTCTGCGGACACAAAACAACACAGTTAATATCTTCAGAGGAAGTATTGCGATATAAAATGTTCCCCGAAACGCAGAAAATGATAAGGGTCACCCCTAGCAGCATCCATGCACTATAAATTTTGCAATTTATTTATTTTTTTATCGTGTCCTAATATTACACTTCACTTAATAAAGTTGTTCGAAACCGTTAAATATATAGTTCACAGTCATGCCGCTGCTACCAAAAGCAATACCTATATACCTATGCTCTTATGCACACACATCTTCCCAAGTCCTCTTAATAGTCTCGAGTTAATTATCTCATTCACCATAATTACACTTTAATTTACTTAACCTCTCGGCGATATCAGATAAAATTCGCTGATCGTAAACCGGGAATTTAAATGATCGTAATAAGCACGTAAGCACACCTTAATTAAAGACTATTATCGCGTAGCGTTAGGTTATAAAAGAAGATCGTAAAAACCTACAACAAGGAGTCCACAAGTAATTCATTAAATGCCTCTTTAAGGAATTTATCTTTGGTTGCAGTTATTCGAACGAACGGATTACTTGGCTTGGCTAAAGGCGTTACATCGCTGTCAATCCTCACCGTTTCTTTTTTTTTGTTTCTTTATGTCTACCTTACTGTTTTCTTATTGCTATGAGACTTCATGAATTAAGAAATTTTATTATTCTTAACAATCATTAAAAGCGTTTTTTAGTTTTATACAAAAACTTAATCGCTTATTTATTACCCACAATTGCTGACTGCTGCGGTTACTGGTACGGTAATATGTCGAGAAGGAGAGAGAGAGTAGGTACCTACCACGTTCAGGTAGGTAATGTCCAGTGCGCAGACTTGACTGGCGTAAAACGCGGACAGTTTTTTTTTTGTTAACTCCGTTTTCCTTGGCTTAAATTGGAATTTTCCTCTCTCTCTTCCCAACTTCTCTGCCTCTAAGTCTTAACGCGGTTTTTCAAAGCTATAAGTAATTAACGCTTTGGTATTTTTCCCATGTCATATCCTCTGTGACCATCAGGCACTTATAAACATTTCGTATGGCTATGCTCCACTGCATGCATATGTAGAAGGGAAAAATTATTGCAAATAACTTACCCATCTCGTCCGTCGAATTGTGCCTGTACTTGAGACTGCTTGGATACAAGACAGATGACTTTGTAAATACATCGCAGTGCAGCAATATTATCTCTCGTTTGAAATCGGCCACATTATCTAACAGGTACAGCAGTTATCGGGCCTTTATTTTTTTTCCACCCACAAGTATCTGGTAGGTACATGGACATACATCCAGCCTACATACCTAAGTATATTCCAAATGCCTAACAAACTACCTATACCTGCCGAGTCTGTTCGGCTGGAATTATATTAACAAGTCGCAATTACCTGAAGCAGAGGCTTAGAGAGGAAAATAAAATAAATAAAAGCAAGGCTTACGACGACCAAGCAGCCTGTCTGAAATTTATTTTAATTTAATGGCAGCCTTGTGTCATTATCACTTTGCCAATTTAAATTTAATTCGCCGATTAAATTGTTGCCAGCAATTACCGGCCTGGACGACTTGAATAACGCAACCACAAGAACCAGAGTGCGCTGTTGCGTGCGTGACTGGATAAAAGAATTAAGACGAGTTTCAAGTTTTGCAGAGAATATCTGAACGCAGGCAAGTTGCATGTGAACCGAAACCTAATTGGATTATGGAATTAAGGAGGTGTCAGTTTAAAGGGGGGGCTCAGTGTTGGCAAAATGTCATTTTTCACTCGCCGAGACTCTGGTTAAGTAGATTAACAGTGCACAACTGAATAAACAAGGTCTTTCACATGAAGCGACGGCGACTACTAATACTTAATCTGAACGACTTTAGGATTTAAGTAGTTTTTGTAACTGGGATTTTGTGATAACTGACAATATTCCGGTGCTTGTACGTATGCAGGACGGTAGCAGGTAGTAGCATCAATGTAATCTCGATACTATAGTTTTGTTTACACAAAATGTGGCTAAGTTAATTATGTTAATTGTGGTAAACTTACCGGTTTAAGAATGTACGTACAGTTATATTGACTAGAGGCAAAGATACCGTCTGTTGGGATTTAATTAGTAGTTTTGTATGCATATATACTTTGGGCTAAAAAGCCAAATAGCTTTTAAACTGAAGGCGGTAGGAAAAAAATCAAAGAAGGCTTGGGGATTGTAAATATAAATATTTGCGCATTGATAAGTTGCGCAATCAAATGATATCCCAAAATGTTTTGTGGAAATTAGAAACATATTTCTAGCTTTGCTAGAGACAATTTGTAGCTGTTCACCATAATGAATGGAATTAAGTTTGTTTTAAGTACAACTTATCTGTGGTGACTTTCTCCAGTAAAAGAAAACTGTGTATACGTACTCCTCTTTAATGGTTTATTACGCCAACATTACAAAAACTATGATAAATTTGTGGGCATTGCCACAGAGCTTGCAAGAACTCACATTCATTACTGTAAAGGAAAAACATAATCTGCCCTTTTGGAACTCATTGAATATGATGCAAAGAATTTAATTGAAGTGTCGAATTACCCTGCAAAAAAATTATAAAACTGTTCTCTAACTCAACTCACAATTGATGATCTTTTCATAGTTGTTGTAAATCAAACAGTGAGATAACTTGATGCGAGCACTTTAGACAAAAGCTAAGGCTGACTGACAGAAAATAAGGCTGACTGACAGAAAATAAGGCTATCAAAATCGAGCTTTTAAATATTTCAATGTGTTTGTCAATAAAAGCTTTTCTCTCGAGAGCTTTTAATTATGAACTCCATACTAGAAAGTAAATAACAAAATTTAGCAAATAGAAATTTTTTTAAAAGAAGTGGATAAAGTGACCCATACAGGGTCACGCATGTTGGCCAACTCGAGTAGGACAACGATGCTGTCTCGCAGATTTGACCGTCATTATGTCAAGCGGTTGAACGAAAATCAAGTTAGTTTGATTTTTAGGGGCGGTTTTCGTGTTTGACAATATATTGTACCGTGTAGGTCGATTGACCATACCGCACGAAAATTCCTGATGCAGTATGCATACCAGTTTTCTAAGGAAGAGGTGAGAAGAAGCAAAGAGATGTCTCTACACTTTGGAGAGATATTTCTTTGTTTCTTCTCACCTCTTCCCCAGAAAACCTGTTTGCATCAGGAATGCTCATGTGGGATGGACCGATGTTTGTCACCCATTCGTGTGTCGTGTGTTACTGTTCTGATGTTGGACAACATGTTTGACAAAAAGCTTTCATGTGTGACACACCAAGTTGGACAATATGTTTGCTGTGTATGGGCTGCTTAAAGAAGCCCATACACGATCACGCATGTTGGCCAACTCAAGTAGGAAAACGATGTTGTGACGCAGATTTAACCGTGTGTGGCCCAATGTGCTGTGACACATGTCAAGCGGTTGGACGAAAATCAAGTTATTTTGATTTTTAGTGGCGGTGCTACATGTTTGACAACATATTGTACCGTACAGGGGTGATATTTGTCACGCATTCGACATTCTTGAATCTTGAGTGATCTCTATTGTAGAAAAGATAATAGTTAACAGTTCTAGCAGCTTCTGATATTTGTTTCTGTCCTGATGTTGGACAGCATAATTGATAGTGTGTGTAGAAAAAACTTTCATGTGTGGCACACCAAGTTGGACAACATGCTCGCCGTGTATGGGCCGCTTAAGAAAAGAGAGTTGGGAGTGAAATCGAATGAATTTAGAGACTCAAATGAAAGCTTATCTATCATCAAGAACGGAATAGAAAAATTACCTCATTAAAATTCTGAAGAAATATGCTCAACTAAATTCTTAAAAAAAAAAAAAAAAAAAAATTATTTTAATGAACCTTAATACAAATGTTTAGCTCAGCAGGAATCTCTTAAAAGATTATGGGAAATATAAGGAGGAAAGAAAACTCTATCGCATTCACATTCAACTTTAACGCAAATTTATCTTCAAAGAAACTTTTGATTAACCGAAGGTGGACGCTTTAATCTGAAAAAACTTACATCTAGATGTGCAAAGGCTCACAAAAACGCGGTCCAACTAAAATGAGCTAATGGTCCTCTAATAGAAAGCTCTATACCGCTCTCTCTCTTGCTGTAGTATGCCACATTAATTCTTCACAATGATAGCTTTCTTTGGTTGAATAAAAAGTTAAAGAGCTTTCAAAAATTAATCCGGATTCATATGGAGATTTTCATATCTAGTTGTAAGTTGTCTCAGCTTTAATCATGCTTTAATGATTTTTCAGAGCAACTGATTAAATCATTTTGTTTTACCGGTGTATTGCAAAGAGGCATGCGTATAAATTTATGTGGCGCTTGGTTTGAATCAAGACTGAAGCATGATTAAAGCGTCCATGAATTCAGCCTAAAAAAAAAATAAGGCATATATTCTGTGATTTAAAATTTGAGAGTCACAATAATTTTCGAGTACAGCTTTCGTTTTTGATGTGTATTTCCCGACAAAGTAGATATCTACTTAGGGTTCCAAATCACGAAATTGAATCTTCACAATTAAGCTTTCTTTATGGACGTACAGAAAAGATACATATGTACATATGAATATACATTATTTGCTTGTCTATTACTACTTACTTCCAAGACTTGATTTTTGTTCTATCCATTGCAAGAAAATATTACTCAAGTATTACGAACGATAGATATGTACACACGCATATGCGAAGTAGCTTCATACTCGTAAAAAAAATAATACTGCGATTTCTGGATCTCTACAAAACAATTGAATGGCCACCTATTGTCTATCGTCTGTACCTCCTACCTAAAATCAAATCTGGCGTTCCTTAAGGTTCTATAATGGGACCACTGCTGTATTTTTTTAAAGAATTTGATCATCAAAAACTCGTGAAGATAAGATAAATTGAAACTTACGAAAACTTAATATTTTACCACATCCACTACATTAAACAACGTACCCCTCCCCCCCCCCCCCCTCCGGGCAGCCCGATCAGCGCCAAATAAATGCCCAGCTTGGAGAACAGTACGACAATGCTTAGCAATTCAACAATGACGTATCTGTTGTTCAAGATTGGCAGCAAAGACTTGTATTACAACAGAACCATTAAGTTTTATGAAGAATAGCTTTAAACGAATTACATTAATTAGAAAGAGAGTTCGGCAGCTTGGATCTAACGCATGACATGTGACAGACGAGTTTTCAGAAGGAACTGATCAAGAAAAACAAAGTGCTGAAGGATTATAATTCAATGAAGATCATACGAATGTAGATCGACTTGTAGTATGAGAGGATAAACTCGAAATCTATTTGAATGGTCCTGGAGAATTGGCCTCAATGAATCGTTATAGTTTCTATCGGTGACTATATACCAACATGACTCAGTATAAAATTATTGTAATGACATGATGTACACAGAAAACAAGGTACGCGATTCCCGTGATTTTGTAATTCTCGGTTTTTTTATTCACTGCAAGGACATGCTAGCAACCAATAAAACAATGCCCTTTTTGATCCCATTTACATAAATTATCAACACAAAAGTTAATAACTATGTGAACAGGTCTCCTTCGACAGACGTACCCTCAGTGACACTGCCGACATACATACATACATAAATGCGCGATTGCAGATAGGTACATCTCTGTTACTTGCATGAAATGAAAACACCTCATCGCGACGACTCCACAACCTGTCACCGATTACGCTGCGTGCATCAGCTAATAATGAGGTAATTAAACTTAATGGAAAGATGATAATTTTTTAATCGTGAAACTGCATCTCGTTCGAGTTGGCTGCGGCATGCACTTTGCTCTTTTGGCATTATTATCTCGTCAGGCCGTCAGTGAAATTGTGCGGTTGTCCTTCAGGCTAGCTTGCCGGCCATCCACATCGTCTGTCTGTATCGGATCTTATCATCATCGGAGTGCATTCATCGGTAACTGACGGACTTGGCGTAATCATTGTGCTGCTGCATATTTCCTTCCATTGCAACCTGGTCATTAAATATTTCTTACGCAAACGCCTTACGCTGATGATGGTAATTACCGCAAAGAAAAGGTACTAACCAACGCAGCTTCAGCATTACTGGCATGAATAGCGCAGCCGCAGCAGCAACAACAGTCGACTGCAGTACATCTGCAAACTGAGCCTAAGTTAGCCAAACGCTGTCATGAAGATACTCAAGACATTGATGACATTGTTGAATGCCCCATTCCAACGCCTTGACAGATGATTGCAATTCTTGAGTTATTACGAAAATTCTCAGTTTCCTTTGTCGCTTGGTTTTGTTCAGGTATAATGGGGTGGGGGGTATATGATGGTTGGTAGAGTTGCTGCGAGATGACAACTACACCAAACCTGGCGCAATTCGATATCTTGTTCATTTCATATTTTCATCATCACAAATAGAGTAAGGTAGATGCAGGACTAAATTCTACATTATCATCATCAGCTCCTCACAGAATTCTTAGAATTCCAGCTTTATCCACGCCTGCTATTTACGCAAGTATGTAATTGAGGAATGCCATGAAAATTTATATTGGCGCGGTACCGAGGCGTTTATATAGCACGGATACAAAAGACGAAGCTGGAGATACATTTTTCTGGCGGGTTTTTCTCATAACTCCAGTTCGGAATTCGTTCGAATACTGTTTGTGTGTTGTTCTTGCCATTCCTGGAATTCAGTAATTAACTAAATTGCAGCTGTGAATTGTGCGGTTTTCTCAGTATTTAATACTTCCGAGGAAAAATTAAAGCTGCCACTGCTGCTGTTGCTACTGTACGTATTTATGAAGGATTTATAGATGCTCTGAAGAGGACGAATAAAAACAAAAAAATGAAGGAAGGGGAATACCAGATTTTTTTTCAGTTTTTACGAACTAATTTGATAAAATGAACGTGGAATCTGGATAATGGTTGAATTTTTGTTCTTTTTTTATATTTTTACCAAGGAATGAATTTGAAATCCTGAAATAAAGGAATCCTGACGAGTTTATTATGAAAATCAGAGAACCGTTTTTCAGCTTCTCTTCCACAGCTTGAAAATGCTAATTGTTCACGCAGACCAAGTGGAATTTTTCGATTCTTTATCTTTGTATCTGAGATTTGGATGTCGGGTAACAGAAGCATTCCGCTTGGAATATAACTAGGCTAGAGCTACATTCACCGGGGGCTATTTGTCAAACAGTTTAGTGTGTGAACTCCAGATATACTTAGTGAGTGATCTTCTTCTATTTAATCTTAACTAACCTGTGTCAAGATAGGAAGACAATACACACTGAATATTAGTTATGCCACGGATCGTTTTCTTTCGACTTTTGTAGCTTCTCCTAATTAGCTGATAAGCAGAATTGGCCGCCTCAGCCTTCGTGCGCTTTTTGGGATCTCTCTTTCTCAAAACAAAAAAAAAAAAAACGTTATAGTAGTGCAGCTCTGTGGCCACAAGTGACGTTTTATTTCTACGCTACTCATAACTTAAAGACATTCGATGAGAACCTAAAGGTCTCTGATAAGGATTTGGAAAAAATCGTAAAGCAAAAATTAAATAAATAAAAATTCATAAAAAGCAAAAAATGAAAAAAGACGCGAGAGAATTTACTTCGTAACTATTATCAATCCAATCCAAACCATGCTCTGATAAGTGCTATGAATTAGTTACTTAAACGTTTAGTTATGCGAACTAGATACTTGAGGCATACATTTGTTTTCTAATGTTTTTGTTGTACTTTCCTGCCTAACAGTTAAAAGTTAAGTTGTTAGATGTTCCACAGGGATCACTTCTTAGTCCTATGTTGTTTCTGTCTTTCATTGACCATACTTTCATCATATATAAATTCAAGTTTTAGAGGTTTTTGAAATTCTTAGGATAAAAAACAACGACCACACTATGACCATGACTATATTTAAAAGAGCCAGTGAAGGTAGATTTAAGTGAGCGCAGCAGTAATGCCAGGATCTTGAAATATTTACTTACATACCGAACTAACAGGAAGAATTTTAATCTTATAAAGGAGACAAAGACCAAAATTACTAATTCAAGAAATTATACATTTCTAACGGTAATTCAGGTGTGTAGTGTGGACTATCAAATAAAAATGCAGCCGCATCCGTATGCTAATGTACTTCCGAAGTTATAGACATGCAAGTAAAAATCTTCCATTTTTGGAGGTTATGTACAGAAAAAACGTTATTTCTCCATAATATAGAGAAGATAAACGCCCTTCTAAGCCGATTTCTTGCTTGAATTGATGTCACCCTTTGAAAAATTATACCAAATGGGCTAGACGTCCTGTGTACTATGAGGAATTAAAGTCCTAAACAAAAGTTTATATACTACACTACCAGAGACATAAAGTGCTTGACAATAATTCTCCTCCCACATATATATACGCACACACACACACACACACACACATAGCTATATACAATCCTGTTTCAATAAATTTATGTTCATTAACTCGAAATGTTCCGAAATTTTCCATCTATTTAAGTACGAAACAACAGAGTAGTCAAAAGCCAGAGTCGGGGCGAATAATAAATAAAAGTTGGCAACTATAATAGCAATTCCATTGCGACTTGAATTTATTCCTCTTAAATTTTTGCTTATTGCATCTCGTATGAATGCATTTTGTCACAATGCCAGGAAATTTGTTGAATGTGAGGCACAGCTGCTTCAAGCAGTCCGTAAATTTATGTGATATGTTGCAGTTAGTACGATACTAACTATGTAACACAGCTATAGAATAGAATAGAAGAGAAGACAAGACATAACTTGGACCATACTTTAAAGTGAATTCTATCTTCTAAATATCTGACCCGAAGATTGTTGCACCAGTTCCTTTGATATGAGCCTCTTAATTGATGCTAAACATTCCATTGTTCGAGTTCGTTGAAGAAGATGAAAACACCATGCTCATACCGCTGCTATATTATGTATGTATGTTTGTATATAAAATGCATCACATTCACGCCATGATATATTTAGTGCGGATGAATAAATGACCTATGAATGAAGAAGAGAGCTGTAATGAAGACAATTAGAAGTAGACTTGGAAGGCTGACGTTAATCGGCCGCCTTGGAAATGAATATAGTTAGCAGTGAGGTGAGGAATTCGTCATCGTAATAGAATTTAGAAGAAACACTGTCTGTCCCGGAGTGCTTATTTCATTCAAAAATTATTCTCAAGACAGTTGCCCATCTGTTGGCCATATTTATTATACCTGAGGCTGATTGATGAACAATTTTTGCTACTAATTTTCACTGGCATTTTAGCGGTGTGGTCAGGTTTGCTATAAAAAGATTTCAACTTGTCATCGAGCACGTTTCATAATGTCACATAGAAAAAGCAAATTTTGCTTCTCATGTTGTGAATGTCTCTCTGCCAGAAAATATATTTAGAAGAGAAAATCTATAAAATTTTATACATATTTTTAGATACCCACGCATCCTCACATCCAAGACGGTATCGGTCCCTCACTGTTGTATAAGAGAAAAAAAAAAGAAAGAAAAAATAACAAAAAACTGCTCGCATCAATCACAACCAGGAAAGGAGCAATTTGTTCGTCTGCTAATTTCGCTAACACGGAAAATTGTTTAATAAACACGTCAACAACCGATTTGACAGCAGTGATGATAAAGATGACGCGCGGGGGGCACGACACCACTGGCATTAAGAGACACAAGAGGCCAATTGAAATGGCTCTGCTGGCATTCAAGTGGGTCTCGATCTAATGTTTATTTTCGATGGCACTCCACTGAAATCGATGGCCGCTAAAAATAGGTTCACCACTGCAAATGAAGGGAGACTTGATTCTCTGATGCCTTTTTGATGTTTGTCGTCTGTTAACGTGTGACTGCGGAGTCCGGGCCGAGGATAGATAGATAGAAAAGATCATTGAGGTGCGGTATATGCTCGATATATATTTAGATGACTAGATATAAGTAGGAGACTTAATGCTATTTATGGATAGATAACGATCATTCTGAAGATATTTCTTGTTGATGGAAGGAATAGGAATAGAAAAGCGGTTGTTTATGCTACACATACAGAAATGCAAGCCAACACTTGAAACAAATTCAAAATGTGTACATGAACTTTTCTGGATCGACAATGGGAGGTAGGCAAGTGTGTCTAAGACTGCAAAAGCTTCCTATGTGTTCAGTAGTTGTTTGGAAATGATTGAGTACCTATATACCAAAAACATGAAAGTTTTACTAAAAAATATTTTTTTTTTAGTCAAGACGCTTTGGGTATTAAAATTTTTCCGAGTATTTAGTCGACTACTTTTCTAAAGAATTTTTTCGTAGCTCAGATTGATACAAAAATAAAATCGTATGTGATGGGGGAAGGGTTTTCGAAGTCTATAAAATTTTTATAATTTTTTAGTCGATTTTAGAATTATAATATCCTGGCTGGATGAAAGAAATCATAGGTTATACAAAGTTTATTCATTGTCCGTCCGTCTCCCCGTTGGAAAGAAAGCAATGAGTTGATGAAAAACCATGAAATTAGACAGCTCTGTGTAGTGTTGCCATACAAAACTTTTGACGCTGCTTGAGAAGGTACACGGTGTTTTCATAATAAGTGTAGATTGAAAATTTGAAAATGGGTGGATACCATCCAAAATGCAAAATTGTAGCAAAATGTATTTTGATATTATTTATTGATAACATTAAAGGACCCATAATAGATTCCTGAGGAACTTCATATTTGATACTTTTATCAATCAAGCTCCTCTGATATGGGTTGGAATGAGAATAAAGAACCTAAGGAGTGTCTAGAACGTAGGCTACAACAAGGCCCATTGTTCACCCTCCAGACTTATGAGCAAACCAATCCGGACGCTCTTACAACGTTTAGTAATGACTTCTAATCCACCATACCCACGCTTCATTCAGTTCATCTAGGTAATGTGAGCCAAGGAATATGTAGCACTTTCCGGAGAGAGCTGGACAGTGACAAATAAAGTTTGTTAGCGCATCCTCGGCATACAGGATTGTAAACAAGTCTCATCCTGGGTAGGTGAACCTGTGGTTGTATTTTCCACAAGCTAAAGTCAGCAACCTTTAGTTAGCAATCTCAAGGAAATATTTGAAAAGATTTGTAAATATGATCTAAGGTCCTGTTGAGGAAAACATTACCAACAAATAGACCTTGATTCTCGTTGTGTAAAAAAAAAAAACTAAAAAACAAAAATTGGGTAAGACTTTTCCAAAAAATAATAGATATAGAGTTTTTGAAAATAAACTATTGCTGTAAAACTTTTAATTGTCCGTCCGAGTCTAGTATAAGTTTAATTTGTGCGTCGTATATTATAGTTCTTAATTACTATAGTTGCATATTGTGTACTGTTGTAACCAGTTTACGGTCCGAAGCGTGCATTGTGTAATAAATTGCGAAACTATAAAGCTTTTTTGCACCGAAGGCGTGGCACTCAACAAACGTCGCACTTCGAAGTAAATATGCTGCAAATGTTTGCAACGAACATTCCGTAAAAATCAAGACTTCAGGAGTGTTGAAAAGCATTCAATCTCCTTGCAGCCCCGAGGAGTAGCTTCTAGTGACATATTGGCAGAAGCGCTTAGCCATTCAAGAATTTGTGGGCATCTCCTCACCTGATAATAGAGACCACGCTGGTAACTTTTAATGACGTCATCGGCAGAAGCGGTTGGCAAATCAAGAATTTTTGGGGATCTTCTCACTTGATAATGGAGACCTGCTGGTAACTTTGAATGACGTCATCGGGCCACGATGTTCCAGATTTACTCGGAGTCTCCTCACCTGATAATAGACACTCCGGCTGAACTTTCGTGTGCCTACAATTAAAGATGGCAGTAGGTGACCTCAACCGACGCCCTCACGTCACCAAAAACCTGCTAAATGAGTGTCCAGTAAGAATTGACAATAGGGTTCTCAGGATAGGCTTATAAACTCTCAATAGTTTTTTCGTTAAGTTTGGGTTAGGTATATCCCACAGTTCCTTTATAGTTTTACCCGAGAACTCGTTTAACCAAAGTTGATTGTGCTGGCAGACTAGACGCAATCCAAAATGTTAGAAGCAAGGTGTGGTGCAGGTCCTCAGAGATGCTCGGTAAAAATTCACTCACAAATTATTGGTTTTATGTTATTTTTCAGAAATTCCTATTCCTTTCTTTCTTCCTATAATGTGACGCTCTAATAGTCTTCTTTCCCTACATCTTCAGATACGCATTAACATCCCATCACACTACTTATGCTCAAGAGGTGAAGACCATAAATAAATAATTTGCAGTCTCAGTTCTTAAAATTACTTAAAATTCTATTAGAAACAATAAAATTACACTTAAATTCCGCAAAGCTTACATCCTTAAATGAAAAATCCTCAATCTATTCGAACCATGTGTGGTGATACACAAAAAATCTCGAAGTCCACAGAAATTTCCGAAATGTCCACATCTTGGATAATGTCAAGTGACATAAAAAGTGGTCGCTAAAAATCAATTCGAGAAATCGAATTCCAATCGATTAACAAACTTCACTGAATTTTTCATGTTTCACAATGCCATTCCACAAGGACAGAATATGGCAAAAAACAGGCGGTTCCTCGCTATATTAAGACAATTGTGAGCAACTTTTTCATATGACCATTTCAGGGTATCGCCCTCCTTGCTCTTGTCATTTCATATCCTTCTCCATCCTCCCCATTAAGACGACGGACATCGAACATGTCTCTGTATCAAATGACCACCACAAGAATTCAAGAGTCGGCGACAAGAAGAACGATTCCTTGTTATCAGAGATACAATCGAAATGTTTCTGTCCACATAATAAAAACCCAAATTCAAATAGAACGGCTGGAAGGGGGGGGGGGGGGGTGTCGACAGAAGGGGACAGGAAATAGTGATGGAGCATAGCACCGCATTGAAAACTGCTCCAAATGCAGGAAGGGGCGGCCCGAAAAACCATATGAATAAACGTGAATGGACTGCGGTATGTCATGAGAATATAGTTTAAAGATTTGGGGCCACCACAAAACGGCAGATAGCTTCCGTGGAATCGGTGTGGACACCTCTAACATACAAAAAAAAAAAAAAAACAAAACAAAAAAGGAGCCACCGAGTGAACAAAATACTTCGCAGGCCGTTCAGGACAGCCGGAATGTGATGTGTTATTCATGCTGCGATTCTCCTGTTGGATTCTTTTGGTTTTTGCGATACTTTGTGGACTCTTGTGTCTTCGGTCTAGATGCTAGCATTATAAATTGCAGTGGCCATATATACCTATTCTTGGTTCCAACAATTCTGTGTGCAATTCCTGAACACAACGACGGCGACGAGGAGGACGGACAAGGACGATATCGTTGTGTAGCGCTTTTGTGATAAATTTCAATTCAGACCTAGACATGGTCGTCGTCGGTTTTCCTTCTCATTTTGATTTTTTTCTTTTTTCTTGAATTTTCTTTCCCTTAATGTTGACACAATGCCTTTGATCTTCTTTCTTATGTCAAATTTTATTTTATTTTCGCTTTTCTAGTACTGCGAACACTGTGAAAAAGTTAAGATTGACGACGCATATTGAATGTGAAGCCATTCAAATGGAATTTAGTGGAAGTACCTACGACCGAGTAACCTGCAAGGAACAATCTAAATTCACAACGAACGAATTTTATCCATAGGAGACAAAGTTGGATTTGTTTTGCAAGAGTGTACTATGGAAGAAGAGCGCAGCATTCGAAGATGTATTTGAAAAGACTTTTCTTATGGTACATAGATGGTTTCTAGGATTTCATAGACATCTCTCTGCCTCTATGACACTTGTAAGAAATGACTATTGTCTAGTGTATTGTATGAGATACGATTTTCTGCTATAACCTATGAAATAGTATCGAATCTTTTATGGTCTATAAGGAAGAGAAAGAAAATCACTTAGTTCTTGGTGTCCTTTAACTGCGTTAAAGGGTGATTGTTAGGTAATACCTGTGATAGGGTAAATTTAACTGGGTATTTAAATTGTCCTACTTTTACTCCATGTGTCTCACCAATCAAATACCTTGAGTATTCTGAAAAATAACTCGAAAAACGTTCGTGTACCTTCATGGGGATATAGAATAGCCCAAAAATTACTGGTTAATTGCAATTACCCTGATAACATTGCCAACTAGTAGTCGCTGGAAATATGAAATGGGAATGCCCAGTTTTCATATAAATTCAGGCCCAAAACCTCCAGACATGAGAGATGTCTTAAATGAAAGCACTGTGATACTCCGAACATATTTTTTTAACAATGTTAATTTCAATTAACCGGGGGAAAGCTTTGTTGATCGGATATATAGCTTGAGCGACTTTCTAGGATGAAAAAGTGGACTTTTCTACTCTGCGCGAAATTGGTGTGTCATGGAAAATGACTTTCTTTGAGAAAAATGTTCATAACAGAGCACTAATTGAAGAAAGAACTGCAAGAATATTTGCGAAATGTAGTAACTGGGATGTATGTGACCCATTCAAGTTCATGAAAATGAGTTTTGCGGTGGCAAAAACGTCCCGGGAAAGTTTTCTGAATCAGGAAAAAAGTACACCATCCGATAGTATCCGGCGAGATCTTTAATTTGATGTGCAACAGACGGTATTAGAACTACCTCCCCCTCCCGCCGGGGATTCCAACCTCCACCCTAAAAGTATGCAGAGAAAATTTTTCTCACGAATTGTAGCTGGTAATGAGTTGAGGCGAACAGTGAAACCCGTTTTCCGATTGGGACATAACCCTACTGAGTTAGAGCCGATCTAAGGTGCGAAAAATCTAGTACCTGAGTTCGAATAAAAAAGAAGGGAAATACTAAAAAAGTGAGTATGGACATAGCCATAAATAGCTATTTAAGCCTCAGAGTATAGGAGTGTGGGTACTCAAACTTTTTCGCAGGACCTAAGGAATTCGATTCTGTATGAGATTTTCCATTATATCAAACTTTGACACCCCCCTCCCCAAAGGCTTCCACTGCTTAATTGGAATAAATATTGTTAATAAAATATATTCAGAGTATCATAATGCATCGTTTCTCTCATATCTGGAGGTGTCAGGCCTAAAATGGTCATTTCCCTTTGTGTAAGCACATTTTCAGTGATAATAAAATGGAAATGAAAATTGATAATTCTAAAATTATCATATCTGCATCGCCTGCTGACGCTTCGCTTGAATTAATACAATTATAGAGCCATATTAAACGCCAGCCATGTACGTTACTATTCAAAATATCCCGATTTATGTATGTGTATCAAAGGTCTACAATTACCTTGAAGCAAATACCCAGTTAAATTTACCCAATGTGTATCAAAAGCATAATTGTCTAGCCACTAGTGGACCATGTTTTATGCAAATGTTTTCAATTCATTTCCACACCTAACAGTATCAGGGATATCTAAAAATATTTTTTCATCTGTTGTTGAAATGAGTTCACTGAAATTTCTTCTTGTTTAGGCTCTGGTTTTGCTACATTGTTTTTTATGGAAATTACTACTTGGCCAATTTTATACTAATTTCTGTTACATACTTATATAGAGCGCAGTGTATAGGGTGAATACTATGTGTAGATCTTCTCCAGTTCGGATTGATCATAATTCTTAAGCTTGTGATGTAATTTTCTGGGGATGATCGCTTTGTAGCAAAACGTGTGGAATAAAGGGACAAATATGAAAATAGATGATTGACATCTAGTTGTAGACTTACATTGTTTGATTTCCTACAATATATACAAATTAGAGCAGAAAAGCTTTCCATCTATCACACAAGAACCGACTAATTCTTCCATTTCATCACACACATAATCATTGCCTTTCTATCCTATTCGCACTGACAACAAATATTCTCATTTCATGATTGTTTGTTACATGCTAGTACCACTGAAAGCCAACTTTTGGGAAGCTACTCAGCTGGAAATGTTATAAGCGCTTTCACACCATAGTCATAACCATATTTTTCGAAGCGCTTTCTTAACACACCCAAAGAAATCTTTCGAGAAGCAGATCTCTTCCAAGATTTTAGGTTTATATTCATGAAAAGATGACTCATCTACATATGTAAAGAAGAAGATGCAGAAGAAATGTCATTCTTGAATAGACAATTGAAGTGTGTGGTTCCATTGCCAAGTGCAAAAAAAAAATGAAATTTTGAATAAAGCTTTCTCTTGATTCCCTCTGCATTTCCTATAAGCGCTCCAAGAGTGCTTCCCTTGAATCTTCAAGGAGCGCTTTCTTCTGCGGACATGCACATATTAAACAAATATGAACGAGGATACAATGGGGAAGCCTTTTTGCATTCTTCTTCTTCTTTTTTCCCGGTGAGTACAAGTGTTGCAAGGCTTTTCTATGTTTATGTTTAGAACAAATACGATAAGACTCGAATCTGGTTTTCAATACTTGCTTTTATGAAGCGATATGCTGCCAATCATTTACTGCTTAGATGAGGCTCATGTATCTATCCTCAAAGGGTGCACATTACTCTCATTGTGTTCGTTAGGATTCCCTATGCTGGTGATGTTAAAAATGTTAGCGAAATTGTTCTTTGTTTATAATAATTATAGATATTCCTGAATAATTTCGAAGATCCTCGATATGCATCCGAAAATGCTCAATCTCCTCTTCTCTTTCTATAGGTATCATTTTATGATAAAAGTATAGGCACCTTCGGCGATGATGTTATAGCTCTTGAATGAACACACCTTCGTCAAATAGAATAGAATTAGATAAGTCACGCACTTTGATGAGACATTCTAAAGCATGACGTTGATAGGAACCTACAAAAAGTTGTTCCCAGTTTTAAGAAAACTATTTGTCGAAATGCCGCTAAAAATCGATTTAAATGGTGGTAGCGGTTATTTCTGCCGTATGTCCGAAAACAAATTAAAGAAGTACAGTAGGGAATACGTCCAATTTAACTCATAACCTCGTTGTTGTACTGTTAACTTTCGAAAGACTAATTGTTCGTCAAATGTATATTTGAGGCAAATATAGCTTGAGATTTCTATCTTTTCTGATGAACTTTATAATAGCGCCCTACAGATATATTTAAGCAAATAAATTTACTTCGGCATTGTGGTCATTTGTTTATATTGAGTTCGTCAATGATTTCTGTACTACACCTATCCAAGTGTATTTATTTTGTTGACAGCTACGGGTAAATAGCTCTTTAGTGATGTCTATCAAGCTCGACTAAATGGTTGGCATATGTTTCGTCAATTCGTTTGTCGTTGATAACTTGTTTTGTCGAACAGCGACTTTTATATGGTATGTGAAAACTACAATATGTATAAAAAAATGACATAGACTGCTAGATATCCAAATGATTTTAGATAAAACCGTACTCAATCTTACGAAGTTTATAAAATAATGCCAGTTGTAGTCCTGCACTATTTGCAAACTGACGATGTATTAGTATCGATTGAAAAGCAAACTTTGCACACTTATTACCAAATCCAGACACAATTTAATTTATTAATTTCAGTCGTAATAGTAGTAGTAGTAGCCAGGTAAGCAATTTGTATGGGATCTACTCTCCTCTACCTCTTCAATCCACTCTGAGCATTTCTATAAATTTGTACCGAACAGGACAAAGTTGGTTCATAACATTGTTGGGATTTTGATGTGCACTCATCTGGCAATTATAATCCTCAGATTCAGGGAATATTATTACAGGATCAATTCAACTGTACGCACAAAATGTAGCAGAATATACTGAAATCATGCATATAACACGTGTCTCATATACACATGTATATAAGTCCTTGCATATAGCGAGGCAAACAATAGTATTAGCCCTGACAGATCTCATGAACTCTGAAATATACTCGAAATGATTGTAGATCTGGGACCAGGAGGAATGATTACTGCCATCAGAATAGGGATGCAGGTAGAGTTTTGAATTTTCGGTATAAATAAAACGACGAGGAACCGAGGTACAATACTGATAGCAGGCACTACTGATACCCACCCTACTATCTCCACAAACACATAATATTGTAGTTCAGATGAACTTATCGAATCTTCTCCCGGCTGGGGTTGGTGGGTAGTGATGCTGCATGCATCTATTTCATTGCATTTTATAGTAGTTAGATTGTTCAGGCAAAATGTATTGTATTATATGGGTATAGAGATGAATTCACAAACAAGAGGATTTCGAATGCAATATAATGAATAATTTTCGACCTAAAGCTCAGTCTGAGGATGGGACTGAGTATATACAAACAGGTGCATAGATACATAGAGTCTAGGATGCAAGCGGTAGGCAGGAGGAATAGCACCAGGAACAGGAAGATCAGGTGTAATAGGATTTTCCTCATGATATTGGAGGCTTCAAAGCAGAGAGATTAGTGCTTATTTGCAATTTATTGCATTATTAGTTGGTACAGGATACGACCTGTGATGAGGTTTCCAATTTATTTTCGGTTTCATTTGTGATTTGCGATGAGACTTTCAGAGTGAGTAGTTAGTTAAAATTGGGCACTCTGAGTTATATGTAGTATGCATATATACAGAGCTATAGTCTAACAAGTGAAATTTTATGGTTGATAGATTTTGATGAGGTTATGAGAGGCACGGATGAAAATTGTTTACCATTGATTTGATGAGAAACCCTAATTTTATAAAACTATTTTCCATTTACTAAATGAAGTAGGGGTACTATTTGTCTTCTCAAGCCTCCAGTTAAAATATTTAAAAATTTTATTATCAGAATTCTTAATATCATTTTTAAATTCAATAAAAATTGCATAATTTTAGGAGTTTTCGTCGGATTTGGAGTAAATAAATCGTAAACAGCACAAAATGTGACAAGTAAACTTAAAAAAAAAGAAAAAAAAAACTACTGGCGTCTTATGTTGCAGAAACTTTATTATCTCTCTACTGATATCGATTTTAGGCGAAAGCTTTTATTCCCTCCAGGATCTTGTAAGGTTTAGGTGCCTTCCTGCATATCCGATCTTCTTTAAATGGTTTTAAAATGTTCAGCGCAACCAACTCATTTTCATCAAAAGGACTGAATAGCAATATTGCCGATGTTGCTTGCCCTTGTGACTTTGTAGATATTTTGTTATCTATGCTGGCTCAACATGCGGTTAGTTTAGCGTATTTGTGGTGTTTGTCTTGAAAGCGTTTCTTTTGGTTTCAATGGACTTAATTTTAAATATTCGCAGCTACTATCTGGTCGAAGGCAGACTGCAGTCAACTGTGGGACTATAGGTCCAAATATTGGCAAGTCATCCTCGCAGTGCATCTTCATATGCAGATTTAATCCTTACGTTAAATTGGGTTATAACCTTTGCTAATTCTACACCGACTATACAGCTTGAACAGGAACTAAGTAGCATTCCGATGATTGATCTAGGATGATCTTCCAGTGGATTTGTCGCAACATAAAACGTACATTCCGAAGAATGAGGCATGAAATAGTCCATTTTGTGTAATAATAGGACTTTCTCTGATCGCATGAATAAAATTAAAGACAACATTTTTTTATTTGTCAAAGCTGTCAAAACATTTTAAAAAGTGACACTTTGCAAGAAATAGCCTAACTGTAAAATTTAACAATAACTCTATTCTAGATGGAGGTCCAATATTGGCAGGAGGACGCTGCGACGATTAAATTTTTTTCTGTTATTCACGTCGTTTTGAGGTCTTTTTCAAAAACAAGAAAAAGAAGAAGAAGAAAGGCGATGCATCCATTTCTAAAAGTGGACTTTTTCTATTTCACTTGTCAAATAGCCGGTAGTGCTATTTTAAGGGAACTTTTCCATAACTTTTGTATAAAACTCAGCTGTTTCTACTTGCTCTTGGACGTAACGGTATTCTCAACCATTATTTCTTACCGGTGATTGCAGTTAATTGTTTTCTATTATTCACTGTAACTTAAGTCGTATGCCATATTTTATTTCCTCAAAATTTACAAGTTGACAGAAATTGAATTTAATGGTTGTCTTCAAGGCTGGTATATTTCGCGCACACGTGAAAAGATGTCCCTTGTGACTAAGGGAATGGAATTGTCAGATTAACTCTAGCTCCCATGAATAAATTAAAGCAGAGGTTGTCTGTATTTGTTCGAAGCCTTTTTAATTGATTCGTACAGTTTAGATCTCTTTCAGTAAAAAGCTGCCCTCTGCTTTTTCCAAGGAAGTAGACATAGACATAGATTTTCTAAAAGATATCCGAAAGTCTGCCCCTCCCCGTAATTCTTTTTTTCCTCAATCATTCTCTCACATATCCGTTATTTTCACAGAGATAATGTGCTTTAGGAGAGTTTGGTCTTACAAATTTGAAATTTCGGAAAGATATGTACCTATATACCGCTACTCGGGGTAGAGTTTCATAAAAACTAAGTTAAAGTCACCCGTTGGAGTTCAATTTACCCGAAAAATACAAAAGTTGCTTACCACACGTTTTCACTATTCTTAAGTCCAAAAGAAAAACACTTTCGAGCACTTTCTGTTTTTGTTTTCAATTCAGTGACGTTGCAGACATTTTTTTATGGAGGGTCAATTTCAATTTTTTGTAGTTTTTTGTTCTGGAACTATTATGTGTGGCCTAAAAAGACTTGTGGGATTTTCAGTCAAAAGAAGAGTTTTGTACTCTCTAGGTTTGGGCTCTCCCGTATACTTTTTTTTAATATATTACAACGCTGGAATTTATTTCCATTTTTTATTATTGAATTTTTGAATATCTTTTTTGTAGACCTCCATCTTTGTTATTATTATTTATCTAAATAAGGCAAGTAAGGTAAACGTCCCACGTGAATCTTTTTTTTTTTTCGTGGACTTAAACAGCCCTAGAAATCTTAAGAATCGTAACCTTCTTCAGATTAGTTGTCACAACTCTTACAAAGAGGAATATAAAATGAATAAATTTACGATCACGGGTAGGTCTACGGTTTTAACGCCACTTGGTGAAACAAGACAGGCTCTCAGTTGCTAATAAAAACATCACAATTACCACTTCTTATCCCGCTTATATTTGCAATGTTTTTATTACTTTTTTTTTTTTTTTGTTGGTTACAATCCCTACTCTCAACTGTCAAAGGAAAAGAAAAACAGAAGATATATATGCACCATTTACCGTTCACAACTGTTAGTATACTTAGGGTATCCTGCTGTGTTCTTCTCGCCTTCAGCCATAGAAATATATCTCCCTGCGGTTGTTGAGGCTCATTTAATCGAGCTTCCATAGAGCTCTCAGAACAGTAAATCGCCTCCTAATTTCCTTCTTATGAGTTCGTTTTTTGTGCTCTGGATTAGGGTTCCGTTCTTTCTATTTGTTTGTTCCTTTCACGTTTTCCCATCAAAAGAAAAATTTACAAAACTAACAAAAGACCTCCCTCCTTGAGATAGAAAACGATCAGAAGCCAGCGATTTTTTTTATTCAATTTTCCCTTTTGACTTAATTTTTTTTTCTTTGTTGTATTCTTTTTGCTTATAATAAAGAAGACAGAGGGGGATGAGAACAAGTCGCCCCGGAGATGTTTTTCTAATCGAAATTTCATAGCGCGATTGTGAATGGAAAAGGGAAATTGGAGCGAATTAAGTCTTTTCCCATCTCAATTTCCTCCTTTAGACTTTGGAAGCACTTTTTTCTTACCTCTATCTTTTCGCATGGATTATTCCTTTCCTTTTTTGATTTTTTCCTTGTGATGCGCGAACGAGATTCAGAATTAAATTAATTTTTTTTCTTTTACCTCCTCGCACGCCGGAAGAATGATTCGCGTTGGATTAAAAAGGGAGTCGAGTTGGCAAAGGGAAGTAGAATGAATCATAAGAAAAAGAGCGCACACCTTTCTTTCTGCTGAAACACAGATTAATGATGAAAGTAAGTTTATCTGATCTTTTTTCTTTTTTTTTTTTCATTTCTTCGTCCTAAAATTTAGTAGACGTTTGGACGATGGTGTACGGGCGAAGAGGATACCACCATCTCACCCATTATTGCTTTTCCAGTTCATTAAATTTTCTGCTGCTGGAACTAACCCATATTTGCTGATCCAGAGAGATAATGAGTAGAAGATTTATGGAATTTTTCGTTGCTATTTCGTAGAGATGTTAAAGGTGTTCGGATTTTAGTCAGTTTCAGCATAAAGTGAGGTTAGAGCTATAAAGTTAACCTGGGGGATGTGTTTTGCCTTTTCTCATTTATTGTTCAAAGCCATCACATTGTACAAATACCGACATACATCTAAGTAAACAAAAGAAAAAAAATTATTTACACTTTCTGGCCCCCTAATTTGTCTCTGAAGTTATGACCATAAAATTGACTTTATTAATTTTTTTTTTTAATCAGTGCCGATATATCAGTTTCAAAGAGAGATAAAAACTTTTCCACCCAATCGGTTAGACGAAATGGAATCTTTAGCGCCCCCCGCTGTGACAATGCCCACACATTTTATCCAGACAAGTCGCCAAAAAAGAAGACCGAACTCGTCATATAGAAAAAAAAGTTGCGGCATTTTATACGACCGCAGTGTCTCTGGCGAATGATAATACGAAATAAGGTCGAGGCTCAACAATTCGATCAAGAAATTATTGAACAAGTCAATTTACGTCATGCCGAGAAGCTGAAATAAGTTGGATTCATATCTGGTTGTTGCAGCAGCTGATGCTGTTGTTTTGAATCTTCTCTTAATATGACTAGCGGCATATTGTGGCGGCGGCTACTATACATACAATTTTGTACATATGTATTTAACTCATGCAGAGTAACGTGACGAGGCTCCAGTAGCTAAACGCTCTGTATTTGTGGCGGCCAACTTCAAAAGGTTTGAACAGGATGAAACTTCTGAACTGGAATTTATTGAGTCGACTAATTGAAGTTGTTTTGTTGTAATTTATTAAAATTAAAAGTCGCCCAAGAGTATGGAACAGTATGGAACATAGTCCACAAACCAATAGAGGACAGATGAAGACAATTTTATAACAGGGAAATTATGTTTTATCTATAAATAGCTTCGTAAACAAACAAGTTTATGTGGAGATTGAAGAAAATTTTGAAAAGACGACGACTCTTGGTAATACGTTCACCTGTCACATAACATATTCGCCGAGCCTACATTATGTAGGTAAAAGGATATTACCATAAAGAGGGTCTTCAGGAAATTTATGTCTATGTTTAAGACGATGTGTGATGATGGGTTTCGAAAGTAGCTAAGAGACGACCACTTGTGGTTCAATCTAGGAAGAAAGAACTTGGTATCTCTTGGATGTTGCATGTAATATATTTTGAATTCTAGGTTTATTTGCCGAACATTCACCAATTTAGAATTCATACCTCGCTTGAATGATGCATCTGATTCGCTATATCTTGGCTTGGGTAGAAGGTCATAACCCGGAAACATTCTCCTCTGAAGTCACTGAATCGGGAGTAATTTCTTTTTTGTAAAATACAGCGTCGTGTAAAAACATTATTCTATGGTTCTGGGCTCAATCCACGCTAGACGAGTCATTATCCTGACAACGGATCAATCATTATAAAGCTATTGGAATGCTGTAATATGCGAATGATTATTTTTTGCGGTGGTCCACCTAAAATTTTAAGCTCAGCTACAGTTTTCAGAGTCCCGGTTAGGACTCCTAGTAATTTATTCATTATTTTCTTGTATAACGATCCTTTTATAAACTTATTTGTCTGTCGTTGCGAGGTGGCAGCTGCAAATGGAGTTAGTGATGCGCAGAGTTGCCAAGGGAGGGTACATGTACAAGACAGGGGAAAGGCTGTATGCACACATATATGCTTCGTGCTGAAAAAACACAACTACTCTGATATCATTCATGTTTGTGTGTGCACGTATACATATAGCCTAGTCGTCTTTTCTTGGTACTTTGGTATGCTATAAGATGACAGGCTGAAATTTCAGCCTCTCCTAACTTGAAGGGCGGATCATAACTTTCACGTGGTCCACTGCTATTTTTTGTGACAATATGTTTAAGCCCGAACGGAGTAATCAGCCTCGTTTAAGGATCTGCATGAAGATCCACTGGGAGTACCCCTAGCCTTATGGTCATGGACTATGAAGCCATACCAATTGGGTAGCCGACATTGCTACCTTGAAACCAAGGGGTTGAGGAGCCCTGGATAGTTCTACTATAGTAGAACTATTCACCTCAACATAGGGAAGGCCCCTTGATTGGAGCATCGTGGTTGTTTTGGTAGCCCATAACCGGGCAGAGAGAGAGAGTGTCTGAGCCTACATGACTAAGGCGGACAATCTTCTATGAACAGAAGAGTATGTCCTTTGTATAATTGCATACTGCGTCCGAGGATCTGAAGAATGGTCGCTTATTAATGTTTACTTGGATATTTGGCTTTCGGCGAGGAATTACGCTAAATCAACCGGGTGCCGTGACCCAGAGATCGGCAGAGATTTTAGATGAGTCTCACTTCGACCAGTAAGTTCAATGTGAATGCAGTAGCATATACTGGTACTCATTGGGACAGGATATACTCTGTTTCATAAGGGCGCTGATTGTGGCATTGATAATCTGTGCATTAAGACTGCCGTGGAGTTAAAGTTTCGGCTAGGTGTCCACGTACAACCCCGATAGAATCTGTCAGTGTGAGGTCTATAACTCTTCCATTTTATTATATGATACCAAGCGTGCAAAGTTCGTTTTATGACACTGCTGGGTACCAACACGAAAGTAGGTATTATACAGGTATTACGCAAGTCAAGTAGACACACTAACATTTCGGTAAGCGTTGAAAGCTGTGAAATGCAAACGGAGGACCCCTTCGCAGCTGCACAAGTTACGAAGTATTTTTAATGGAATAGAACCCTGGTCAGGGTCTAGCACGTTCATGTCCTTCTGCAATTTCTTGGGCCAGACACTACCACCCAGGCCTTACCCTCTTAAATGATTGCGTAATTCATCAAGCAACATGTTCGAGAAATTTTTCATTATGAATTGCATAATTTTGTAAATAAAACAGAAACAATGTTACGAAAATGGAAACTTTGTTACTTTTTTGTTACTATTTCGTAAAATTGTCACCAAATGGTCACATTTATGGTCCAATCGAATCTCTAACACAATTCTATTCTGGTAACAAAGCTAGGCTAGCAACACGAATCAAAACTGCTCAAGCCAGATGAGAGGTTTAAAAGGTTTTTGTTTCGATTATAATGTGGCCACAAATTTACCAGTTCAGTAATAAATATGCTACAAATATGTTATTATTTTGTGCCAATTTGTTACAGAAGTTACAGAAGTTAAGAAAGTCAAGAGATATATTGAAATATCTTTGAAACATGCAATGTTCAACATGCTAAGTATGGAGTTCGAACAAGAAGGAATCACTCCAGGACTGTCCCGTCTCTTAAAACAAGAAATCTACCTTCGGTGAACATTTAATTGAAAAAATGCATCATATGAGTTTCCTTATTTTCCTAGGAGATATTTCAAGTCAAAATCAAGAGCAACAAGCTTTACGACTACTGGGGTAGCTTTAAAAAACAATATTAGGGCCAAATGTTCTGCAAAGATTGGTGTAAGACGTTATTTGACCTGATCTAAAACTGCCAGGAGCCTAGGGTCATCGTAAGGAGCTTAGAGTTCAAAGGGCTAAAAACTTATTCAAATAACCTGTGGCGTGGCAATTTATAATTTGCTTCGTTTAAAATTTTACTTCGACCTTTATAAATAAATCTCTCTCTCTCGCGACCACAATACAAACCCCCCCTCCCCACCACAATGTTTTTCGCTTAATTACATCCCCAATTTTCTTCCCTCTCGGTGGTAATGAATATCCCTGCTCTCAATATAAATCTCACATCATAAATAATTTGATCGAAAGAGTAAATAACTGTGACAAATTCTCTGGGGGCAGAGAATAATTCTTCTCCATCTCTTCACTTGGTATTATAATAAAATGTACCTACATAAGGCCGTCAGAATTAACCCTTTTCTATAGCACACCCTTCAGGGTTGTGTTTCGTTGTCGTCAAGTACTCGGATTCACTCTCACTTACCACCAGTGCTGAAGGGCTATGGGTGGTGTATGAATACCATTTACTCTAAAAAATTCCACTGAATGGGGTCATTTCTCTTGACTCACCACCACCGGGTGCGATGCTTGTACATATATATGTAGACCGCGCTCATTTAATATTTAACCTTTCTGAACCCTTCTCTTTTGTCTGTCCTTTCTTCTTGCCAGGATACTTTTTCTTTTCTTCCTTCTACACCAAGCACTTTTTAACGAGGCTGAAAAGATTTTCCACTGAAATTTATGCCCTCGTGGTGAGCGCTCTTGTTATCTGTGTCCATTTTGAATTTGTGCCTTTTTCCGCTTTTTTCGGATCGAAGGGATACCGTAAATTGCAAATTTAAAGGTTCGTTTATAGGACTCAAACCGTCCTTTATAACTTGCCTTTCAGGGTAATTTAACTCTTGACAAATTTTCACTTTTTTTTTCTTGTCTAATTCGTGGACTTGGGTCTACCAATTCATAAATAATGCCAACCGCAAAATTGAATTAATCTTTAGAAGGAGAAGGCCGCCAGACTTGATTGAAAGCGAAAATAAGCGGCCATTTTGCTTAGTTTAAGATTCAGTCGAGGATAAATGAAATTTCCAAGCAAAAAAGGAAAACAAATTTCTTGATTCGACTAAGTTGGGACTTGGTTATTGAACTTGGAAAATGAGCTCTTTTGAGGATTTTTTAGCGGTCACGAGTTCGTCAGATATTTTTTTAGTAGTGATGTGTCAATTTCAATCGTATGGGAGCTGTGGCTCTCAAGAAGGATCGTACTCGTTGTCTCTTTGAAGCTCGTTCGAATGTTGACAGCCCAAGGACCTGAAAAGTTACGACGACGAATAGCATTGTTGTGGTACTGTTATCATACCTAACCGGCATACTGTACCACTATGCTACCAACTACGGGGATGAATCGCTTTGGTATTTTAGTTGTCCCTACATGATCTGGGTGCGGCAAACACTTAAAACTCCATTATTTGCCAGGTCACCTTAATTCAGGTGACACGACTGAGTAAAAATTCATAGGAACACCTAACAAACAAAATAAAAATCGACAACAGCAACAGTGAGAACAGAAAGAAATGTGTGGTGAGCTCTCGATTTTTGTCACTTGTTCTGTCTATTCTTCATTGTTTTCCTTCGTTCCTATGAATTTTATATAGTCGTGTCACTTGAAATGAGGTGACAACCAATTAGCTCATAACTGATTGACTTAAGATAACTTTTCATTGGATGGGAGTATCTATTTTGGGTTCAGACTGCATGGATCTGGTCAGGCAAGCGGTCGTCAAACATACTCTTTCAACCTGACGTTAAGATGCACCCAAAAATAAATTGGCAATTGATGATTAAACTCAACCACGATAATCCCGTACGAGATCCTGTTATAATGCAATTGGACCTGATACGCGAAACTAATCCCAGGTTATGGGGGATGGGATGGCTTCGAATGGTGTTGGTACTACTACATAGATTTTTGTTCTTGCTGTTCGCCAATGGCTCGAACCATTGTACAAGTACTGTATTTATTTTATAGTGACTTTACAATGGGTACCTTGGTCAAGAAATATGAGACAGGTGAGAGCTGTGAAAGAGGTGGAAAGAGTGGCTATGATAGCCATGTGATGTGAGCTGAAAGAGGTTGTTTTTGAATTGACCTTCACGATCTATTACGTTTCATCAAGTGGTCAGTGCAAGAAGGAAAACAAAAAACAATAAATAAATCTGCATTACAAAAAGAAAACTCAAACGAAAATTTTTTCAAGGATTTCAATTTTCATTTTCTGCTAACTTCATCACTTAATCTTGAGAGTGCTTACTACTACTTCAACTACTCACAACAATACCAAAACCGTATAATAGGATAAAGCTATACCCCCACCAAGACAAGCCAAAAGCCTGGTGCATTTTGCAGAAAAACAACACGCCCGCCAGCAAAACACAAGGCAAAGATAAAACTTTGAACATTTTCAATTACGAGTTCAATGCAAACGACGAAACCCCATAATTAGCAAGTTCCTGCTAACCCCCCCTCCATCCTCCCAAACAACGCCAACAGCTCTGTTAATTCCAGTAATAATTTTCGTGATGTTTTGAAAATAATTCAGAACATGTAAGTGAGCAGACAGGAAAGATGTGAAGGCGCGGTTAGGAGGGACTACAGGGGGTGAACCGTATAGCACCACATATGTAGTTAGTCGTATGCTCCGCCGCAATCTGACTAAAAGCCCCTAAAAGTTTAATTTCCAGCTTTACACAATCATTTCACTAATCAAACACAAGTTTACTTTAAGTGCTTCCCTAATGAGCTGGCGTCTACGGCGTATTTATAAGAGTTACAAGGAATACAGTATCGTCGTTGCCATTGCATATATGTATGTATGTAGATATACATATGTAGATATATATAACACAATAAATGGCGGGGCAACCGAAGGAGAACAACAAGGAGCCAGGCAAGCAATCAGAGCCATTACCAGGCGCCATTAACCTCACACGTCTTATGAAAACGAAGAACGAGCGAGAAACCCTTTTACATTGCCCCCCCCCCCCCCCAAATCCTAACTTTCCCACAAAAAAGGAGTGAAATTTAGCTACCCTCAATCCTTTCTTTACAGCCCTCTGTTGTGAAAGTTTCGTTTTGATACTCCCCGAGTGTGTACTAAGAAGAAGCGTTCATCATGTGCAGAATTACAGTCGCATACAAAATTAATGCAAATAATTAATGGATTAAGGAGATAAGCGCACTCACGTAACCAACAGTTGGCGTGTGTTTTGTTTGTAAGGCTTATCAGGTCTAAGGGGGCTGGGCAAACAAAACCCAAACGGAATGGAAGACGAGGGAGGGTAGGCTGCTGGGATTTTGTATATTAGCTCCGTACACCTTGGAACAAATAAATTTCTGCGCTTCTTAAATAATTTATTTGCTTGTCGTTACCACCAGTATTCCCTTTTGGGGGGATTTTGTAAATCTGCCAAAAATGCACTGCAAAAAGTGAAGCTAACTGGATAGCAGATGACGGAAGACGACTTGGATTTGTATTGATTTCGGCATTTTCTTGTAAACGCTACAGAACTGATGCTCTTTTTACAGACTTATAATAACTGTAGTAAGTCAACATTGGGTTTCACAATGACTGCCGCAATTAATTTACGCGCAAGCATGCAAGCTCTGTCATCAATTAGATACAACATTAAGCTCTCGAAATTTTTCTTTTATTGTGGCGTGCCGTCGTCATTTTCGTTCCTCTCATGAATCATTACGGAAATGAATAAATCGTGAGAGCCATAAATTAGTAAAAAAAAAACAGCAGCAGTCGTTGCCCTAAGGAAATTCAACTCAAAAATAAATACATAAAATAAAAAATAAAACACGAACAACATGCACATAAAGGGTCCGGACATGAAACGACGGCGGCTACGATTATGTTGGGATCGGAAGTATATGGAAACAAAAAATTACGAAAAAAAAAAAAAAAAACTTGGACCAACGCAATTTCGACATTTCCAATGTTGACTGACTTTTACGATGATGTTGGAGCTATAATAAATAAAAACACAATAATAAAAACGAATAAGGAAAATCACTCAAGCAAACCGAACTTTTATTAATTACTAAATGAGTTGGGAGGAAGGAGGGGGAGTAATTATAATTTAATTATTTCATTACTTGGACATTAACAGCTTTGTTTTTCGGTGAACTCTGACTCTTTTTTGTGACTTAACTACATCAATAGAACCCACAATTCAGCAGATTGATGTAAATGATAATTCCATTTACATTAGGCATCAAATAATTGAATATTAAAACAAAAGAGTATAGGTCAAATTAGTGAGCCTTGTGGAACTGCTCCGCTTATTTAATCTTAATTATATAAGCGTACGGAGCACTTACACTTTTTTATTAATAAAACAAATAAAATAAAATATTTTAATACCACCGGAAGACGGTTGACTTACCAACGAACGAAAATAAATATGCATTAGTTGTGCTTACCTGGAAAAAATAGAAAAATAATCGGAATTACTTTAAATGTCATTGTAAAATATATAAAAATACGTTTTTTATGAAAAATAATACCACAAATAGTTTTTTAATAAAATTTGCGCACAGGTAGTTCCCGCAGGCAAACACTCATACAGAGACATTGTTTTACTTTTGTTATGGGTTTACAAAAATTAGTAGATTCAGTTAAGAGTAGAAAAGCTAAAATTCAAGTCTTTTCTATACAAACATCGCAAAAAATTCAAAAAATCTCAGTATCTACCTATACCAGCACAATATAAAATGACTTGGAAAAGAAAAGAAAATTCACCAAAAACCCAAACCAAGCAACTGATTGCAGCAAGTTGATGAAACTTGTTTAAAGAACACAAGGAACATATTGCAAACATGAGAATTTTCTAGCCCTATTCCCACATATTGATTACGTTCGTATTGGTCGCTAGATGGCGGAAATAGTATATATAGTAGTAATATAGTATTTTTCATAAATTCTCCCAGAGAATTATGAACAAAGGCAATAAACCTTAAACCTCGCAAACTTCTTGGACTAACAAAGTGCTCTGGGAGGGTGGGGGGTGGGGGGCTCCAACTTCAGCTTTGATATAGGTAGTAAAAGTTGTTAGGTTCTTTTGAGTCACTCTGACATAATATCAAAACGGAGGTCGTAATATTTATCTATACAAGCAACAAATATTGCAAATGTTCATCACATCTTACAGTAGCCTCAAGGATGATAGAAAATAGTTCTCGATAGACTGAAACAACAGCAATGATCTAGTTATTACGTACCTACTATACGGTCATACCCGGTAACCGAAAATTTCTAACATAAGTATGAACGTTCTCTACATATATATAAATTACAAGAAGTTCTGGATATCTAAAGGAGGCAGGCAAATTGCATTGTTATTGGTGTAGAGTGCATCGCCAGTAACCATGTCAGCTATACCAGACAAAAAAGCTCTTTCAGGATAAAGACAGAACAGGAAACTCTCTACGCCAGAAGCAACATCGATATAGTAGGTTCAAAGGATGATTCAACCATACGATTTTAGCTTAAGTCGACAAATGTAGATTGTGCTTACAAAAATACAAATACTCAAAGGATATTCACTCCCAAACTCCTTCGCACTCCCACATATACATATATGTATGTATATAGTCAGTTAGTCGGGTCGATTTACTTCCTTCTCCAGCGTTTCGAGTACGGATTTAATGGAATTTTTCCGGCTGAAGGACGAACGATTCTGCAGTATTAGAGCTTTTTACACGTGCATACATAACAGATATGCCATACCCCATCCTCTCAGCAGGGAATATTTACGGGAGGTACGTCTAAGGATTTGCGATGTATGAACAGATCCTGTTTACCGAACAAAATATCTCGTATATAGCGCCAGAATCAAGACGCATATGTACAACAGAACAAGCAGACTGAGACTTATATACCGGATTTGGATTACGTCCTAGCAATTTTCGTTAAACAGACATTTTAGACAAGGGTTGCGAGAGTGAAGTGCACATTCAAGTAACTCATATAAAGAAGGTGGTCTACCGTTACGCTACCCATATACGCGGGCATATTTGATATTTTCATACCCAGGAAGAGATTACAAAAAGAAGAAAACGGAAAAAGAGCATCATCCACGAAAATGAATTTTACCGTATCGGTCTCGGCCAAAGCGCACAGGTGAATGTTATCCTCCCACCCAAGTACACCCCTAGATAGGAGGTATGTGATGAGGGTTCATCATCCAATATTATGGAAATTTTAGGAAAGCCCTTTTGGCTTTTGCCAATTTCTGACTTTAATTAGAGGTTGTCAGTCAGTCAGCCAACCTTTGCGAGAACTGTGTGAAAGGAAATTTGCCGTAGGACAACGTCATGTCATGTTCGTTTGGTCGGTTCCTAGAATATTGCCCACTTTTTGTGTAGTATAGGTACAGGAAAATACATGCGGCCCATGTCGTTAAAAAGAGTATACCAATTCAGATTTATGATTCTGGCCAGAGATAATAAGGCTAACAGGAGTAAATTTCCATGAAATCTATGAACCGAGACAAATGAATTAAGTTAAACCCTTGCATACCCTTTCCCCCCACCCCTTATATTCTTTAGACTGGATGACCAATGATGGTAAATGTCTGCTTGCTAGCATGGTGGTGGCGGTATCAAATCATGATTTTACTCCTCTGCTCTCTTTTTGATAACGAGTTACGGAAGTACTTCCATTCAGGGCTTGTAATTTCAAAGGGCTCCATCATGATGATGATGATGACGACAGAACAAGAATGACACAGGACCGTCATCTCAACCCCCAACAAACCCACCGTCTGGTCTCTTCATGCTATAAGGGTGGATTTCTATAGAAATTGAAGTAAATGACATATCAAAGCGAATCAGGGAAATTGAATCCTCTGTCGATATTTAATGGAAAGGAAAGGAGATTTTTGAGTGATTGAATTCTACTTAGGTAATGGCAAGAAATTTAATTAAAGATTTAAGAGGGGTTCGGAAGTTAGACATAGAAGAATAGGGAAATTTTCATTTTTTTTTTTCTGCAAGGAAATGGAATTTCCATAACCACATTTGATTAGCTCCACCTTATTCTTGTAGGAATTTTTATGACATAATCTTACCTACATTGTTAGAAAAAAAAAGTGGGGGGGCCGTAAATTTTACATGATTTTGAGCAGAGGACTTCATTAAATATAGCCCGCCATATTTAATAAATTCAGATTCAATAAAGAAATATAATTTTGATTAGAATAAAGTTTCAAAGTGCAAAAAAAATCATGGGGATGGGGGAAGTAAAAATTAATTTTTCAGCACATCTTTATGGAAACATTAATATTTGCCTCCCCGCCCTCAAGTTGAAACTACATTGTCGAACAATTTTTTGGATATACAGGATGAGACAAATGGAACTATTTTTCGAAAATCGTAAGTTTTCTCTTCATTTCGAAAATCGTAAATGTTTTTTGTATTAAAAATTCGAAAATGATCCATTGTGTTCTGGACATTTTCGAAATTAGAAACTCTTTAAATGCTTTAACAAGAACAGTATAAAGATGAAATTGGCAGATATGTATATAGATGTTCTATTTGTATTCCTAAAAGGAAATCCCAGGAAATTCCAGCACATTAAAACTAGTATCTACACTTCCCGGGCTTTTAAAGAGTAGGAATCAATCAACCCCACTCATTGCAGTTCATGTTTCAAAACCAGACTAACGTTTAATAAAAAAAACATGATTTTCGATAATTCGATATTTTGTTGCATACATTTTCGAAGTTCGAAGTTTTTCCACTCTATTCATACAGATAGATAGATAGATGTATTTCACTGAGGAAAAATCATTACAGAAAAAAAAAACAACTGAGTAGCATTCCCATATTTTGTAACGGTATTTTGTATAAATGTATAGAAAAAAATCGTCATTTGTTTTAAGAATGCTCACGTAGAAAACTACTAAGTTACGGATCATCGGTGCATCAAGAGAAAAAAAAAGCTTACACTACTCATGTCACGTCTGTAAAATACTGTCGAACAGTTTTGGTATAGATATTCAAATCTCATAGGTTTTCTGTCAATTTTCCTAAGATCATTGTTAATTTTATATTTCCAATGATTCTGAGAGAGTTTCAAGTCAGTCGAATGGCGTTTCAAATTTTCCTCTAAAGAAATTTAGCATAGCCTTTTTTATTTTAAATAAATTTTCCCTATTTCAAGCAGTGAAAGTTTTCCCCAAGTCATGGCTTTATAAAGGGTGTTTCCACATAGGTGGTCCATAGAGCAGGCCATGAAGCTCTGCATACACTGGGCTCTTGACGGTGACCACATAGATCTGTAATTTTTAAGATACAGGGTGTTTTGTGAAAACCTAGCAAATTTTCTTAATAACTCTGTAACTCCGAAACTGTCGATATATGTATCTCCCCTGACATACAAATTTTCGTCTATTTCGGTGAGGAGTACTATCGCCTCCTGCTCTTTCGACAACCTAGGTGGAACCACTCTGTATATTGTAAGCAAGTAACAGATTTGATATTTGATAAATTTCTAATTTCTCACAGCTTTTCAGTTGATATATGTATGTAGGTGCATTCATCTCCCTGTCTATTATGTTAGGTGTTCCTCAAGGATCCGTCCTTGGTCCACCACTTTTTACGAAATCATTATTATTTTTACTTTGTTACTTGCTGGAATGAGTTCTTCGAAAGGTTTCATCTATTGACACAGATAAAAAACTGCGTGAATGAGTTAATTAGATCTGCTGGATATGATAGAGAATCGAACTTGGCTAAGAAAAATATTATATTGTAAATTCACAGCTTTGATTAGGTATAAATTCTGATTACAGAAAATTGTAAAGATATTATTAAATTTTCCCAGCGATTATTTACACATAAAAAGCTTCTCTAAAATTTTCCTTAAGATGTTAAGAAAACTATTGAACTGAAAATCAAATAAAACTAGTCGACTCTGTAATATTTTTGTAGTCTTACTCGATAATATCGCTTTATAAAGCTTGCGCAATTACTACAATCTATTTAATTTTTATGCAATTATTAAAAAAAAGCAGAGGCCTATGAATTGAACCCTATGGTACACCATTGACTATGAATTTTTCAATTTGAAAAGAAATTATTTTGATGACAGAATTTTATAAATATTTTTTTAATTTCATTTATTCACTACTACAGTACCTCTGATGGCCTCTCACATTGTAAAAAAATCCGAACGAGTTCCGTTTATATCAAATTTGGATAAAATTGGAGCGCTCTCCTAAATTTGGAGGTAAAACAAACGGAGGTTTTGTGAATTTTTAATAATTTTGACAAAATTGCCATTTTTGGAAAAAAAGGGAAAAATTCCCAAAACTAGATTTATTTTAATAGCAAAAAATTTGAATTTGAAGTGCCGTAAAAAAAGTATACGCAACATTGGAATGAAAATGTTCGAATATTCTATTGTCAAAATTTCATACACACAAAATTAAATGTGCACAAACAACAAGATAATACGAACACTATAAGTAAAACTCAAGCCTTTCCATTAGGTAAGAGGCATCTTCATGACTCCCCATTGCTCCTCTAATTTAATTCCGGCGGGTTATTATTTTTAATCAAGCCTCGATACAAAATTACAGGACTTCGGGACTGGAGAGATGAATCGACGAACAAAAGTAGTCTACAATTTCACCTGATTAATGTTCTTCCTTCTTCCCTTTTTTTTTCTTGGGCGTGGGGCAGACTTATGGTGAACGATTTACTTTGTCGGTTTTTATTCTCCGTGCGCGGTTTTTCTTTTTCTTTTCTTTTTCTTAACTAACAGTGCCATTTGCAAAGTTTTTGAAATTCTCTTGTTCTTTTCCTCAATGCCGACTTGGTTTTTTTTTCCTTTCACATGTCAAGAGGGAGTTGTTTAGCAAATTATGCACTCAGTCAAAAAAAATTTTTTTTTTATATTGCCAGAGAGTTGGATTGCATGATGACCTCCTTTTATTAAGGATATAAGAGAAGGAAAGGAGGGAAGAAGGGAAGAAAGAATGAATGAGTGCACCGAATAACGTGTAGGTAATAGGTACTACATACATATATACATATATAGGGATAGATATACAGATAACTTCCGTGCGCGGCCTTGTTTCACCAGAATCCATTTATCAGTTATGATTGCGTGCAATAAAATGATATTTTCGTTCCAATTTGTTATTTTTATGGTTCAATTAAAAAGAAGGAAAAACATTTCTCAGGGAACACATTTACTGCGGTGAGCCAATTAAGGTAGCCTCGAGTTAGTATTATACTTTTATGAAATGAAATGGAATTAGTGTAGGTGTTTTGTGATGGATACAAACATAATGAACTAACATTTAGCTTGAAATTGATGAAAGAGTTCAAGGTATTTTAATTTCGATAACGCTAGAAGATCCTATGAGAGTTAGATAGCATGCAGCCAAATCATAAATTGTATATATAATTTCACACTCAATTATACAAAGATCGAAATTTATTGACGTCATCTCTATGCCTTCTCGGTCTTGGAATTTAATTTTAACCACGAACATGAAGAACTTACAATTTAACAATCAAAATTCATTTCTCTCTGTATTGAGTGCCTCAGAGCTCCAATCTAGGGCCACTTTTATTTTGTCTATGTATTAATCATCTACTTCTTATGGTACTATACTATACTCGTTTACGAACTGTTCAACTCTGAACAGTGCTGTGCTGATAATATCGTAAATCTGAGCATTCTTCTCCATAGCAGGATGTCCTGTTGTGTTCCCTTTGGGGATCTACATAACTCTAATGAAAATTTAGATAAATAAGTTTCTTTAATCATGAACTGTCAATATTTCCTAGCCGTGACTTGGTCTTTATTTGAAAACTATATTATTGCATTCAGATTGGTATATCTATGGTCTTCGTCATGTTGATCATGTGTCTACCGAGTACCTTCGATTCTATACTGAGCTCTTAAAATATATTTTAATACTAAATCATTATATTTCCTTAATTTTTCCTCCTTTTTTCGTTTTGTATATTCAAGACTACGAAGTGACATAGTATTACTACCAAGATTATAGTGGTGCAGTTTAATCCCTCCGTTTTTTTTTAGGCTATTCGATCCTTCTTTTTGAGGCATGGAAAGGACTGGATCGAAATATTCCGGAATATATTTTTTGTTGTTGCATAACGTCATGTTTCAGTTGAGGAATTTTGTTAATTTGACGTTTCCATGGTATTCTCTCTTTATCCTTCATGTTCTGATAAAATCTGTTCTGAAAACGCAACAACTTGTAAATTCAGTCACGCTGCCACAATTAGATTATAATACTCGCAGTACTGTTAACCATCTACCCAATGGCAAACAACTATAATATTCCCTGAAGCTACTGAGCATCGTACTCCTACTGAGTACATCTACTATATATAATAACTGGATGATGATAAAACCCTGAGGTACAAAGTCCTAGTAAATACTAATAATTTCCACCACAACTTCCTGAATGCATTGCATGAACAATACGAAAACACTTCCCGAAGGCTTCAGTTCCGTTTAGACTCTAGTAACATAAGTCGAAAAGCTTCGTACAATAGCCGGAGATATCAGGGCATGCATGTAGTACAAGGTGTGTTTTACATGAAATATCATATACCTAAAGCAAATGAGACTCAAGTACATAAATGTAGGTGCAGAACTATAGTAGATCGGAAATATGGGAGCCCCCCTTTACATAATCACATGAAATATGCATAAGCATGAGTCAAAAGCCGACAGACAGTGTTCGTGGAATATTCAACATCGAAACCACCAAATATTCTCGTAACGTATTTATCCATCAGATCATGGTGGGTGAACGCATGACTGGGCCCAGCCGTATATTACATCCGGAATATGCCCCGAAAATGCATATGATGAGAAAATGACCATGGGGGCTATGGCCGGCTCCTAGGCATTGCAATTCGCCAATAATTTAATAAGCGGAGAAATATTGTTTACGCAAACCGAAAATTCCCAAGTTGGGGGAAGATCTCTAGCGCAAAGCGAGAGAGAGAAAGCTCCTCAAAATTTCTGTCCACTGGGACATATGTAGGTATGTAGTAAGAGTAGTTTCCTTCCGGGTATTATGACTGATGAATTGTTAAGTTTCGATAGTCTGCCTGAGCGATTCGAGTTTAGGTCGCCAAGAAATAGTTTAAATAATAGCCGCCGCCGCTTGTCTTTGCATCACTCTTGCATCATTGATGCTTTTACGTACGACTGACATATATCAGAGTCTCTATTTTTTTTTTTTGTAATACACAGTGAGCTCTTGAACACCTTCATAACTCCCGATTAGTGGAGGAAGCGAGGGTGGAAGGCAGTTATACATAAATACTTAGTTGTTACGTTCTCATGTATCATTTTAATTACAAGCAATCAAATGCAATTACCGCTGTTTAAAAAACAATTTGCTTGCATCGTTAATGCGCTCGCCTCCCCCTTGTCTGGCTGCTGTTAATTAAATTAATTATACACACACACAACACAGCGTTTAATGAACCGTCGTCGTCGGTTCATTTGGATTTTGTTTTTTCTCAGCATGGAAAAACGCGCAAATAACGACTATTGTCACTGGGCGGTATGTTATAACAACAATGTGGAAAGCGCGGCAGGGCGGGGCGGCACAGTGTGTCAGCATCAGTCTGATAGCTATGAATATAATTTTGTGTATATTAATTAATTCGCGATTATAAATAAATTTATTGTTAGTTGGGGAGTATTTATTGCCAAGATAGGCATTTATAATGGGGCAAATATGTATTTCTTATGGTGCAGTAGCTGCTTGCTTTTCTCTTTGTTTCAGGCTAATCGATAAATAAATTCCGAGCAAATTAGAAAGGTATTGCCGCCCCAGTTCTCATGTGATTTGCAACAAAGTAAACAATGTTGGAAGCAAATGTGTATACAAATCAAATGCTTTGAAATGGGAGAAAATTAACATCTAGAGAGTATCTGTGAGAATAGGTAACATACAGATGACAGCCCAATCACAACAAATCAATCACCACATTAGATGTCATTAGTTGAAAATTCTAATTAGAAACCAAAGCTGGACTTGTGGTTCGTGCAGCTGTATATAAAATTGGTCATATCCAGAATATCATCTCACAACACGAAATATACCCACCCCCCAATCTTGTCGGAAAGGCAGATATTTCAACAGAAATTAGAAATACTGTACCTACAGAATCCATTTCTAGACGGTTCTTTAAAGTCTGGTACCAAAACAATGGAAAAGTCCATGAATTAATCGTAGGGCGAAGCTGCCACCTGATTTACATACAGAGTGTTACCTCCATGGTGGTCAGTAGAGCATTGACTTGATAGCACTCACCCAGCCAAACAAAAAAAAACTAGTTTTTCACAAAACACCCTGTTTCATAAGCGTTCGGGGCGTGCGGTCTCAGCTAAGAGCAGAGCTTAATGGCCTTTCCAACGCCTGCTCTACCAACCGCAGGAGTTTTTTTAGTTTGACCTATTTATTTTTACAAAAAGGAGGTACGAGGCTGGTTGTGCAGGCATTGGAAAGGCCATGAAGCTCTGGATACAATGGGATCTTAGCTGTAACCGTGCGCTCTGAACTTTTGAAAAACTAGCTTTTATCTTAATCAAACTGTAACTCCGAAACGGTTGATATTCGACCCCCCCCCCCCCCCCCACCGTTCCATTCAATTTTTTGTTTCTAGGTGAGTATTATCACCACCTGCTCTATTGACCACCATGGAGGAAACATCCTGTATATTTAAGGAAGGCTCCGTATTAATATTAAAAACCCGAAAAATCTATTGTTGCAAAATTTCTTTCCTAACTTTATGTTCACTTGAAGATAATTTAATTAAAACTAAAATAAATGCAACGCTGCACTATTTTGCTAGAAATAATGACAAATAACGGTGTTCCATTAAAATACCGCAACATAAAGATGCCCAGAAATATTTCTTGCGATAATTTTTCTTTGATTGTGCTCCACACGGATTTCACATTTAATCCTCTTCTATACAGAATTGATACAATTTGCTTTCTTAATATATAGGGTGTTCTACGAATATTTGATAATAGCTATGTATGTGTATGTGAGATAAGCAACCAATTTTATGGCTGGACGATTTTTCAACGTTTTTCAATGCCTTTTAATAAGTTTCTTCTTCTCATTTCGTTTCGAAGTTAGGACTAAGCAAAATTAATATTAAGAATTTAACTGTTATTTTTCCTCGTAAAAAAATACGTCATAACACTAGTTTTTCATATCGAGTTTTAGAAAATCGGAGACTGCCACCTATCACAATCTCTACCGAAAATGCACTAATTTTTTTGAATTTTTTCTCGAGTACATCCAGCGAAAATGGATTTAAAAGTTAATTCACACAAAATTTGCCTACATTTAGGCATTTGTTTGCGTTTTTCGATGGATGGTAAAGGTGCAAAATATGTAAAAAAAAAAAAATTGTTACATTTGGGGTACGGAGGAGATAAGACTTTGAACTTTCTAAATTCAATATGAAAAACTGCTGTTGATGACGTATTTTTGGGAGAAAAATAGTTGTTAAATGAAAATAAAATTGAGTTAAAATATCGAAATTTTGACATTATTAAGCCCTATCATGGAAACAGAGGGAAAAGAATAATGAGGGGCATTGGGAAGCTCTATCTAATAAATCATAAATAATAATGATAGAATGTATCGTTGAGAAGTTATGGGTTGATTTATAAATATTCGAAGAAAATTTCTCTCAACATTTTTCCTGACTCATCTAGACCTATACATTACTGGCCGGTTACCAACTAATTGTAGAACACTCTGCATATTATAGAGGTATGTCTCATAATTCAGAGAGCTGGTAAGCCATTAATCCGAATCTCACCAGTTTTTTCTTGAAATTATTTTTGTCAAAAATTTAACTCGGGCTGCAGAGATGAATGAATTTTTTGAAGCAGTTCCCTTTCCAACTTGCCTTATGAAAAAAAAAACAGTTCTTAATTATGAGCAAACATTTCTCAACATCATGTTTATCATCAATTTCAACTTAGCTTTCATACATTAGCACATAAATAAACCAACCGGACATTAATAATGCCATTAAATTCATATCCATCCATCAAGGCATATGCAAATTTCCCATATCAACAGAAAATAAAAAACAAATTAAACTCATCAAAAATAATAAAAACCCACTCATTTCCTATCTGGATTTTATGTATTTCAGCGCCATATTAAAAAAGTTCTCTCAAATTAAGAATAAATCAAATAAAACCGTTATACATGCATAAATACGAAGGGATTAATTCCCGGGGAAAATCATATTATTTATCTCAGCAAAAATATTTCATGGATTCCATCGAATGTCCAATTTTCATTTTGTTCTGAGAGTAGAGTAGAAAAATGTAGTTGAGTGGAGTAGGTATGTGCCTCCCGGGGAAAAAAGGAGTTTTTTTTTTTTTTATAACCAAAAAAGAAAAATCAATAAAAATTCTCTGATGATGAAAACCCACGAGAATGAATAATTCATCTCGTCTATTTCGATGATTTTTTAAAAAATTCATTACAAATTACAATTGATGAGAGAGGAGATTTTCACATGAAGGAAATTGGAAAATACATATTTTCCTTTTAATGCTACTCTCTCTCAGTACAGTGTCAACATATTTTTAGTTTTATATTTGTTATGTTTTGTTTACATTTTTCATGTGTTTACATAAAATTTAATGTTTGCAGAAATTCTATTTTGTGTGAGATCTTTTTCAGTTGTTACTCGAATATTTCAATATTTTATGGATGATTGTGTTCGTTTTTTTTATGGTGGATATGATCAGTACCGCTATAAACCATGAATGTACGAGTCGCTATACCTGAACAAACGAGGGGGAAAAATGTATGTTACTTAACCGGATCTTGAAATTGTTCACTTTTTTTTTTGTTTTTTGTTTTTTTTTTTTTATTTCAGTTAATTTATCACCAACCAATTTGGATAAAACAAGACGCATGGAGTAGCCACCACATAATCCTTACACTGTAGTAGCACCCCCATCCAAGCAGGGGTCCCATAAGGTTCTATTTTTGGTCCGATTCTCTTCAATTTATACATATATATACTAGAAAAGAGGAAGAATATTAAGATGAGCGGATGGGATAGGAATTGGTGGCCGATCGCCGACAAGCAGTACACATGCAAACGAAAATCCCACAACTCTTCTGTAAGCATATGACTCTCTAATATACCCAAAAAATATTAATTCATCCATATACCGAACACCTTCAAAGGTCGCAATAAAAAAGTCACAAGAGTCAAGGCTATAGTGCTCGATATAAAGGGTGACAAATTCAAGTGTTGCCAGAAAGGCAGATATTTTGGTATTAACATCGGGTGAAAAAGGAATACACTCATTCAGACTACATTGATTTCGAATTCCCTGCTGAAGACGATGCTATGGACTTATTTTGATATACATAGGTAGATAGGCATGTTGTTTGTTCCTGTAATTCTACAAGGATCTGGAAGCAAAATTCAGAAAAACAAAATCCCGAAAGGAACAGTTCGAAAATAAAAAAGGTTGTAAATTGATAATACCGAGATGAAAATCCGAAAAAATCCTGGTGTCACAAATTATTGAATTGGAGCTGTTCTTAAAATTTGCCCATCCCCGCCCTTACTTTCCTCCACACACATCACATAAAATTTCTGGTTTAACGTGGTCTAGGATGGTCTAGAATGCACTGTAGTCAAACTTTGTCAAGAAATTCTTGTAACCCATCTTTAATTTCATTTAGTCCTTTGTTTTTTTTTTTTTTAATTCGATATCAGGCCTTAGTTTTCGCGATATATTATAATTTCGATTAAAAAATTGGCCCAAGAAGTTTGCAATCATTGGTCACTTTTTTTGTCCGTCATTCCAAAATTTCGTCTTGAACCGGGTATTCTCTGTGTACAAGAATTGTCTAGAAATTTGGCCAGAATATTTTGAATATTGCCACATGTATTGGCATTTTGGCGTATCATAGAATTATAATATCATAATATTGTAGAATCACAGTATGGCAGTACGCATATAAAAATCCTCGTTAAGTAGCTGTCGTATATTGTTCAGACGTGATAATCTAATTCTGGAATAAAAGTCGCAACAAATAGAGTTAATCGGTTGTTTTAGTATTTATTCAATAGTTTGGGTAGGAAGGGAAACTAAATTGAATTTTGAAAAAAAAAAAAAAACAATCACAAATCACTAAACTGTTTTCAAACTGATTTCGTAGGATGGTGCGAGTGGGTAATTTAAAACCCAACTGTGAATGAACATTAATTTTGATTTTATATACTTTTAAAGTTTATTAGAATTACTATAAAATGGCAGATGAGCAAAAAGTAAACAAGAATAAGAAAATAAGATTGGCCCGTAAATAGAGCCCTGAGGAACGCCATAAATGATATGTGGAAAATTTGAAATTATACAAAATATGAGAAGATATTAATAAAATTTGAATATCGTCGAAGTTAACCAATAATTAGTGATTTGCCTTGTTTCAAATTTTTTTGAAAAATCGAAGGGTCGTAGCTACCGCCCAACAAATTAAAAAATCATTTCCTGGTATACACAAATTTCCGGCGATAAAGTTGCGCAACAACAAATGTTACATATTCATCTCTTATCTAGCACGATGAATCATTACAGAAACTATAAAGGGACAAAGCTTAGAGAAAAAAGTTGCAATAGAAATGTTTTCTATAAAACAGTAAGAAGAAATACACATAAACACTTTCCTCCCATTCATCCACCACTTTAAGGTAAATTAAAAAAAAAAAAAAAAAGCAAACGAAAAGTAATGAAAGACGTCATCGTCTAAATATACACATTCAGACGTAGAAGGAATTTTTGCCTTTATCCTGGAAGCAAATTCCTATTTTTAAGCTTTTTTCCATCATCTAAATTCTTTTTACTTTGTTCAAAATCCTCTGAACATATACATAGACTGCACGCTGATACATATACATACATCATCTGTATTTATGTACATGCCTCCATCAAATGTATTTTATTCTTTCTATTTTTCAAACGACTTCTTCTCGTCGAAAATGATACAATTTTTCTGTTTTTAGGTAAAAATACAAGGCACACACACGTAGATAAAAGAATATATATTTCTCCTTTGATAACACAGTCTGTAGTCTGTTACTGTGCTAAAACCCATCTGCAGTCCACTTTTTCATTTCAAATGTGATTTCATCACCCACCACTTTTCAACAAGTTTTTGCTAGAGCTCCTCCGGGCTTTGATGCTAAACTCAATCTACAACACTGCGCTTCTCATCGCGTAGCAAAAAAGATGAAAAAAAAAAACGTTATTTCACTGCATCCCAAAGGACCAGGAATTATTCTTGTTTTTATGTCATTTAATTTCTTCTCGTTGAAATGTAAAATTTAATGGAGAAGGGCGTGGTGGACGTTCTTCGTGTTGCATATATACATAGTAGCAAAATCGTTGGTGATTTGGTCTTTTACCTTTTCTTTACATAGGTTCTTCTCTCTAGATTACATTTTCCAATAATAAAAATTCAATTATTTACAAAATGAACTAACTACCCACCGAAAGGGCTGTCGCCCCCAATAAGTCTCCTCCCTCATAACATAACAAGAACGCGCAACATTGTTTACCATTTAACGGCCATTATAAACCCATTACGTACCAACACGTCTTTATGGCCATAATGTGACAGCTTTAGTTTAGTAGCCAAGTCATGCCGTCAATTTCAGTATAAAAACGACCGTAGACAGCAATAAATTCAATCGAACTCACCGAACAATGCATATACAGTAAGAACGAACCTACGAGTATTCTGCACCATAAAATAGGTAGATAGGTAGGCACCCGCGCTCTCCTCGATTATAAATGCAAGACAAATATTTTAACAGCCCACAATTAGAGACTGTGAACAACAAGGAATATTTAAATACAGACCCCGGCTAGGCTTCGCAAGACAATAAGTCATCGCCCACCTTCTCTCTTGTATTCTGTCGGCCAAGCAATGTCATGCTATGCCAGTTTGCCTAGGTCTATACTATTTGTCTGTCTGTCTGCCTGCCTGCCTGCCTGTTCAAACACCTCCGCCACTCCGGAACTAATCAAACATTCTACAGCAATTCAAGTCGAACGCTATGACTGTGCTGAGCTGGGGGCAGTCAATTTATCTGACTATCTTCGGTTCAATTGATTTGCACCTTTCCATTTTCCATCCATTACTCAACACTGGTCAAGAGGGGTTTTTTTTTTGACAACGCTATTTAGGTAGGAGGAAGCAGGAATAATATGGGGAGAGGTGAACTGCTGAAACTATTTATAAAAGAGGAAGTGAAAAAACTGAAAAATTAAAAAACAAAAAAATCTTCAAGTTTTGGTGTCGGAATCCATTAATCGGTCAATTTTATTTGCTCACCATGTTTACGAATTACCGACACGGCGATACCCCATCACAGATTAATTAGATAATCTCGAATTTAGATGCCGGTAATCTGTGGCTGAGCATGCTAATGAGCTCTTCAGGTAAATACACACCCGAAAGTGTTTATTATTGGGCACGGCATGTGCAAATTCAATTGTTATTGCCAGCGGAATGTGTGGTGTGGCGGGGAGGACTGAAATGACGGTGTGTGTTTTGATTCAAATAAGTGACATGGGTTAAATGGGGAATTAATGAAGTTACTGCGAGGCCGATGTTTTAATAGACTTCAGATTTGAAGTATAAATTTTGCTTCCATGCTAATTGGTTATTTTGGTTTCTTTAGTGGGATTATGGCATAGATTTATCTCAAATATGTACAAATAAAATTCCATCAGGTGAAGTAAGATATTGACTTTAATTCAGCTTAAGACATCAGTTTTTTGGGTGCTACCTTTACTAAATTTTCTGGCGATTTGAACGCAGATATACTTGCCAGATATAGGACACACCCACCTAATAATCTAAAAAAATAAAACAGACCATCCAGGCCCTCTCATAACTTCAATGTGAAAATCCTTTTATCAACGATTAACTATCATAATCAATTTTCACAAACATTAAATTCAAAATTAGTATTCAAATTCTGATATTCATTATAGCCAACAAAAAACTCGACATTTACTAATTAATATTCACCAAGGCAAATATGCTGCTGTCATAAACGATAACCTACTCAGCACGATAAAAGTAAAACTAATGAAAAAAATCTCTTAAATTCGCGTGACAATAAAATTCTATCGTAAAAGGAAGCCAAACAAGTGTCGAATAAATAAAATTTCCACAAAATATAATAAAAGAATAAGAAGAAGAAGAAAAAAAAACAATTCCCATAAAATAAATGGTAACGACGCAATAATAACCAAAGTTCATTAAGAAGTTTATGTGAAAACATTTCGACAACGACTTTCTAATTCAAGGCGGGCGATAATAAAGTGACCATCACGTCATCTCTGTGTGAAGGGAGCGCGCAACTTAATGTGCCCATCAAATTGCCATTTAAATAAAAATAAAAGAAAAAAAAATCGAGTAAACATTTTATAAGACAAAGAAAATGGCGCGTGATGAGAACACAGCTCTATCCCGCCGCGACAGGGTGTATATACTTAAATGTGGGACACGATCGTAAAAACACCACCCTGTGAAGTCATAAATTCCTCCATTAGTCATTTCATTAACACTATTTGTCTCCCTTGTCTTCGTTTTGTATTGGTACAACTAAAAAAACAAAAAAAAAAAAGCTTGGAAGTATACTATAAAACTGGATTTATACCCCACGTTGCTTTATGTAAGAATGGCACATCAAATTTAGGCGACTTTTAAACCCACGTAGATAAAATTTTAAAGCCACCACCACCCAGTGGAGAAGGCACTGCATTTACAGCCATAATAATTTTTTAATAGCAGCAAAATAAATTAAAAAACACTTAAAGGCTTGTTTATCTGCCGAAATGAGCTGTTGAGCAAATTTATTGGGGGGAGGGCCATCCATGTACATCGATGAGATTAACTACCGCTGCGGGAATCATAAATCGCAAGTTTCCTTTCCTCTCCCCCATAAATTTTGGGAGATGGTAAATTTCCTGAATCTAAACTCCAAATTTAAATATGTAACCAAATTTGCAGCAAACCCAAAAGGCTGCTGACTTTAATCTGATTGCAGACAAGACCAGACATTTATGGTGTAACTATATAGGCGAGGAATTTCTAAAGTTAAGGGGTCCGCAACAAATTACCCGGCAATTTCAGTTAATTCCCGAACAAATTGCTTCGTACGTGTTCCACCAACAAATGGGTAGCCTCTCACTGTTCGGTTCAACTGTGATTCTATAGACTACAGAGAACGCTGTGAAATTGCACCTACCAAAGTCCGTCTAGGGTCTCTCTCTCTATCTTTGTGTACTACGCTCCTCTTATTATAATGTTTATGTTTGTGCCCTAGTGTAAATTTTCTATGTGCATGGATTTAAAGCAGAAGAAGAAGAAGAACAAGAAGAAGAATTATGCAATCAAAGTATAAAGGTGTCCGTGATGGAAAAGGTGGGTCAGACACTAAATTGCCATGCAATTCAGTCTAAATTTGTATCATTTACTCGGGTGTGTAATGGGGAAATGATAAATGGCATAAGTGCAGGTTTCTAGGCTCTCATTTTAGTTTCCACGGTGAATTAATGAGATTTACGTTTTGAATTAACCTGCGAGGTGAATGTAAATCATAAACCTCGTGGGACAATTGATGTACTGAGAAAAAATATAAGTTTTAAAGGAGGACTGAGGATGTCTCAGCAGGTCAGTCGCAAACGTAATTGACTGAAAGAAATGACAAGTGATATTTTATCAAAACAATCCACCAGCCATCATTTGATTTTTGAATGTCCGTCGATTCGTCCGCAACTAAAGAATATTTTTATTTTGAGTGAAGAAATTTTGTAGACAAACAATTAAAAAAACAAGTAAAAAAGCTAGAATTGGTCTAAGACCAATTCTTATGATACCCTAAAAAATGAATGCCCGTATTAAATTTCGTATGGTCACCGATTTATTCAAGTTTGATTTTGAAGTTGTTTTTCGCATATATTTCTAGAACAGTTTGTCGCACAGAAAAAATGGTTATAACCAATTTTATAGGATTTCGTATTCTGCAGAAGTTCTTAGTACAATAAAAATGTCTTGGACTGATCGTTTTCAAAGTATACGTAAAAAACCGAAATTTTTATATGGCAACACCAAGAAGAAGTTGCCCGATTTAGTTCATTTTATTTGCTAATGTATCATGTACGAAATTTCAGCTCTCTACGTCGCTGCGTTCTCAGGCAGTGTCCAAATATATAGCGGAAAACGAAATTTTTATATGGCAACCCCACGAAGGAGTTCTCCGATTTGTCTCATTTTCGAACTTAATTTTACATTTTTTTTTAAAGTCCGTGTACAAAATTTCAGCTCTCTAAGTATACGCGTTCTCGAGTTATCGTGCGCACAAACGGACAGACAGACGGACAGACATGCAAAAATCAAAATAACTTTTAATATTATGAATGGGTGTCCAATCCATTTTGCTCATCCATAATTATTTCGAGGTGTTACAAACGGAATGACAAACTTAGTATACCCCTATGATTTCATCTAGGATATAAAAATCGTAGATCAAAGTTCGGAAGTAGCGAAATCTGACTACTCTTTTTAGGGTTGCCAGAAAAAAATTTCATTTTTCACTATTAATTTGGTCATTGTGCAAGAATGTGTTGATGTAGAGGGCTGAAAAAGTGTACACCAGTATTTTCGAAAAAGCGATAGATCTCAGTTAAATCCATTAAGGTGTTCGTAGTGTTGCCATACAAAAATTTCGTTTTTTACTTCATACAGGGTAGCCCAAGTAAGACTGAAGGGTTAAAATAATTCATAACTTTTTTATGTTTAGTTATTTTTGTTTTTTCTCTATTGAAGGTTATTTAATATTTTTTGGAGATATACGAGTATAGTGGCTACGTAATATGATGTGCACCAACGCGTCAAAATTATTTAATTTTCTTATTCTTCTCAACTCAACGAAAATACTGTCATCATTTAAATGTCAGAACAGCACTCAATGACAACATGATTAGGAACTTAGGGTATACGAAGAGTTTACGGCAGATCCATCTGTCTCTACTCGTCGTCGTTCTGCTTAATTGGGGATCTCCAAAACATCTCTACAAGGAATTTTGATACTGAATCTTAAAATACTTCCGTATAAAATTCAAATGGTACAGCTTCTTCCTTCCTCAAGATCTTCAAGCTCGCCTGCAATATGCCATTCGTTTTCCACAAATATGCAGAGAAAATAATAATAAGTTTTTAAACAACCTTATAATGAGCGATGAAGCTGATTTTCACTTAAATTACCATGTGAATAAGCAGAATTGTAGTTATTGGAGCACTCGGAATCCTACAACAGCATCAATTACATCTCTTCAGATGTACTGTTTTGTGTGGTGTTATGGTTGATAAAGTTATCGGTCCATATTTTTTCGAAAATGAGGATAGTCGAAAGTTCGAAAATTAAGAATAATCCGAACATATGGTTCCAGCAAGATGGTGTCACTGCAAATACAGGAAGAGCCACAATGGAACTTCTTCGTAACATTTTTGGTGAACGAATAATTTCAAAAAATTCAGATATCGCTTGTATTCTCGTTCACCAGATATATAACTGTTCCTGATTACTTTTTGTGGGACTATTTCAATAAATGTCAAACAATTTAACAGGTGAAGCAGAATATTTATTCGGAAAAAAGAAATTTGGAGTCAGACTCTTTATGGTCAGCAATGGAAAATGCTCTTGAAGGACTCAATATTTGTCAGCAAGAAAATGGAAATCAATTGAGAGATATCATATTTCATACTTAGTTGTAAAAAATTTATATGAATAAATTATTTTAAGAAACAAGAAAAAAAATTGATAAAAATTAAACACAAAAGAGATACAGTTATTTTTGACCCTTCAGTCTTATTTGGGCCACCCTGTATTATTCGAACACTGATTAAATGACGTAGAGAAATAAAATTTAGTATACATTACGTTTTCTGTGAAAATATTAAATCTATATTCGAAAATAGGTAAAATCTGGCAACACTTTTGTATGTTTGCTATATATAAAAATTCTGATTTTGCACGTATATTTTGCTATTATTTGAAAACGCGCGAACATAGAGTCATCACTTTTGAGTGCAGTAAATATGTCCCTGGTAGAGATATCATGATGAACTCATCAATGAGCTCCTCATGAGCAATCAGATAACATTCTGATGAAATTTATTCGCGTATGAATCAAAACCGGGAAAAAAATTATTTATTTACTTATTCACATATAGTGTGCATGAGATATTGCATCTCTTTCACTTTTTGCTTCTCTTTTGTGAAGTTTACAATATTAGATGAGTAGTTTACAATATTCAATGATTACATAATGAGTGTCACGATGAGCTTATTAATGAGCATGTCAATGAGGGTCACCATGAGCTTAATAATGAGCATAGCAATGAGTGTCACGATGAGCTTATTAGTGAGCATGTCAATGAGTTTCATGATGAATTCATAAATGAGAATCTGAATTTAAGATTGATTTCATATATTTTTCCAAATTCAAACTCCGGTTGCAAGTCAAACTCTAAGACGCTGAAGCGTAAGGATTTGAGCATAACGTCTTTTTCAGCATATGGGCGACAGTCTTTCCGCGGAAAAAAAAAATCAAAAAATTACATAATTTAAAATAACACGGTGATGACAAGAATAAATATTTATTTATTGCTGGTTTAGTATATAGGGAGCAGTTTGATGCTAACCAATGAGCCCTTCGATGAAATTTTATTAATGCTCATCAGTCGGCTCATCGGGAATTAATTTTCTATATGTTTCTTCATGAATTGCAAACACCGATACTTTTCAATTAAATAATAACTGCCATTTGCAGGGCAAGAGACACGGTAAAAGCCGTGAGCAATTTCTACTAGAGGTACGATACAATTTTGAGTAGCATTTCAAAAACTTGACCTTTGAAGTGATGCCATATATGTACAAGTACAACCTTAACCAATAACATTAAAGTTTTCTTAAGAAAGCGGCTCAGTGTTGGCCGTAATCTGATTACAGTGTAATTTAATTAATAATTCCATTACAGTTTAGTCAAATTACAAAGTAATCTAATTAAATTGTATTCGATTACATATCAATCAGATTACTTATGAGAGAATATGTAATCTATCAAATGTGTAATCTGTTACAATATAATTAGATTATTTTGTAATCTTATTACATTGTAACAGATTACTTTGTAGATTACTTAAAAGTAATTAATAATATAATGAAATGAATTGAAAGAAAATAGTATGGTTCTCGTACGAAATTAGTTTTAGGGAGTTTTATGAAGAATACAAATATCTTAAATATCTTAAGTGTCTTAAATGTAATCATATTAATTAGATTAACATGTAGTGGGATTAACTTGTAATCAATTAATGTGTAATCAGATTAACTTGTAATCACATTACACGTTAATCGATTACATTATGTAATTATGGAAATGGATTACATTAGTAATCTGTTACAAAGTAATCTGATTACAGATTACATGGTTAATCGTAATTGTTAATCATTAATCAGATTACATTTTGCCCAACACTGAGGCGGCTATGTTATGTAGCTGGGTTTCTTATTCCCTGACCTGAACTGATTCAGACTAACTTTTGTAAAAAAATTGATCAGGCTCTCCTGGTTCTGGTACTACTATATGGAAATCTCTCCAGATAATGTCTCCAATCTAATTCCAAGAGCAATAATCGAGCTCATTAAAAGACTCGACTTTGCCTAACCACTTTAGGGGAAGGCACAATAAACGAACTATGGTCGTCTTGTTCGCAAGGTCCTGGAGGACTCTTAACATTAACATATCGAAATCTGAAGTTTAAAAGCATTTCATATTGATATTTTCCATTATAATTGAAATTTAAGGCGTGATAAATGAAATGAAAATCCGGTTCTGTAGGGAGATCTGAATGTGCATCAAATTTTCGTATTGTTGTTCTTGCTTTTTGTATGATTAGAGTTGAATCTAGTTCAGAGCGCGGATATTTACAACCGTTTATCTATCTAGGTTATTGTTAGAATTGTTCCTAAACCTTTGTCTTCCAAGAGAAGTGCTCCTATGCCTTTACAATGGAAAATCAGTACACAGTCTTCACGTCCTGTTTCTTGAAAGAAATTTAAGCTGAGAAAATTTTGTGTCAATGAATAGAGAGTCATGGACATTGATGGACAGAAAATTTGTCAATATTTTGTTCCATTTGCGGAATCTTCTGAGTTCTAGGTTGATATCAGCTGTCCCATGAGAGAAGACTTTGATACTGGACACTAGAGCTTTAAGAAGGACATATTCAGAATCATCAATTGTAAAGACTTAGAGCCGAAGAGTTGAAAAAAAAAATCGAGCATTAAATTTCAATACGAATTACGATTTCGACCAAAATAACTTGATACCGACTCATCTTTATTTATTGCGGTAAAATTAATTAGATTCTGAACCCTGTCAATACCAGCGTAAATAAAAAACATGGAATAGATCAAGCCGAGATAAATTTAAAACGTGGTAATAAATGTCGACTTCTTAGACCTAAACAAAAAAAAAAACACGCTATTTCACCTCACCTAATCTACCTGCGTACACGAAATTATGAAATAAGTGAGAACAACTTGCTGCTGAGAATTTTCTTTTGTTTTACGACTTCCGAAGTTACTTTGCAGTCAGCAACCGTAGAAAGCATGTTACGCATGCGAAACACATTTATCTTGATAACAACTTGAATGCGCAACGCACGACGAGTTCTAAGTATTTAACTACTCTACATAGTCATTCGCCGCCTTCGTCTCTCCCCTTCTGATATTCTTTCCAGTGAGCAGCAATAATTCTGTCTGCACGCCGCCACCGTCATCCTACTTGCTTTCTTTGTACTACACACAAAGGTGTTAAAAGCAGACTTTAAAATTCAAAGCGTAATTAACGTGCAACGAATACGTAAAAACCATCATCCCACATTGGACACACCTATCCTAACTTCATTGCTTTCTTTAGCGAATTATGCTCGTACCTGGAAAAACGTCAAAAATACTCGCGCTCGTCTGATTATTATTAGTTTTCATCGATGTCATCCTTTCTCATTAGAATGTCGCTCGTGAATTCATAATAAATTTACCGCATCAGAAACCTGATGAACAGTACGAGCACGACTATCTGTGATACAAACACCATCAGCCGCACCCTTCCTCTTCGGTTTGCAAAATTTCGGTTGCGAATTCGTTCCGAAACGCTGAACTGATTAATTAATATTTACGCAACAAGATCCTGGCAAGTATTTTAGTTTTAATTAGAAATACGCAATCGTGCGAACTAATTTAATTAAACGTTCACTTCGCTGCTATGAATTGTGTTGTTTTTTCCTCAATGAATTCGCACAGGAAGTTTACATATGGTGGGGGCTGGGATTTCTAGCATTTCATGAATCATATACGATGAAAAATGGCAGAAAAAGTGAAACTATGGAAATTGCAGAGCAAATATTGAGCTCGGTGCGCACGCATAGCTTTTGAATTGGATTTCATTTTTTATTTGTTATTCATATAATTTTTTTTTTTTTTTATAAGTAATCATTATCACTTGCCTAGTAAATTACACTGTGGCTTAAGCATGTTTTAATTCATAGAAGAGCCGGAAAATGGTTGTAGACAATATTGACATTTCGGAGTAGTTTCTGCGCAAGAGCTATGAAGCTTTAGAAAAAATAGAAGTCTGCCCACAGATGGGTTGGTAAAATTTTGGAAGAAATGTTTTAACAAGTTTTGGATGGAAATCCTTCCGAGAATATATTAAATAAGAGTTCTTTTTAGTAGATTCCTTATATATGACACCAGATGGCTAGTACTGCTTTTTTTTTTTCATCTATGTTGGATTAAACGTGTGGTGGGGGCAGGAGATGGGCGGAGGGGGGGGGGGGGGCATGACCAAACAGTATTCCACGGGTCCAATTTTGTTCATTCAACGTATATATGAAGAACGCTAATATAAAATATGCTAAACAAGAGTGGTCCAAAAATTGAACCTTGTGGAGTGCCACCAGTTCGACAGACTACCTGCTAGCTTTACATAGATCTTGTGCTAGACTGTTGTGATACCACATCCTCTTGAGGCAATATAGGGTTTTTCGATAAGACCTTCCTGAGTCTATCAACCTCATTAGTACATAATTTTCAAGTAAATTTGGCATAAACACATCTGGCCCCGTCCACTATTACTCAGAGCTGACATCCATATAAGCAATACCTCCATACAACAGGAGAGGGAGTTCAGCATGGATTTCCACTTCATAATTAATTTGAAATTTTCCAAAGGTATTTGAAAGCAATCCTTCGAGTTGATGAATGGCAATTATCCTGATTTTCCTTCTTAGTATTAAAAAAGATACCTTACTGGTTATAGTTTGGATTTTACTTTAAACTGGACCACTATGACATAGTTTTCGGTGCAATGTATCTATTTCTATAACAACGTTCTTGGAGAAAACATGGGATAAAAGAGTGAATCGTGTATTACCATTCTGCCCCAGATGGAATTTTTGTCTTGAGGCTCGCGTTTAGCATAGTTTCAAGGAGATAAAGTGCTGTCATAGTACAATACTTGCTCAGATACTAAGGCGAATGAGATTAAAGATTGCCAGTCAGGCTGACTCGCATCAATAATTGAACGTGAACGATCGGAATCGTCGGAACTATAACTCAGGATTTAGATCCAATACTTCCTACCCATACTGTGATAAGAGTCGGTAAGGACGAATTTTAGAAAATACGATGAAAAAATAAGAAGACGATATAGAATGAGAAAAGAGAATAACGGAAATATTGCATTCCCATGCAGGTAACCACAAAAAGGTTTTTGTAAATGTCCATTAGGAAAAGCCATTACAACTATTTCCAATAATTCCAAAAGAGAAATCTCTTAAACTACTCTCTAGAAAAAAAAAAAATACTAGATCCCAACAATTTTAGCTTGTAGGTAGGTAATTACCTCAAAATCCAAGGCTTCAGACATACCGACCTATACCTACCCAATTTAATATTCAACAAAATCAAGACAAGAAGTGATTAATTATGGACGCAAAAGTAGCTTCTACAGAACCATTAGTCAAGAGAGTCAGTCGAAAAGGTATCTATTAACTAATCAATGATAATTACTTCGCAGCTTACATTTAATTTTCATAGAGAGATCATTAATTAGGCGCGCGAGCGTTTCGTTGCTGTTTTTTTTTTCTTCTACATCCTTCGCCATTATTTATCGCATCACCCACGCCAGCTCATTTCAATTATCGCAATTTACATTTGCCAGCACTCAATCATTCTCGCAAGACTCGGAATTGCCCCCGTTTATTCACATTTCATCTAAGCAAATAACGTAAGAAGTCGTGAAAATCTGAGATTCGTGACTAAGCGAATTATTTCTATTAGAAAATGTTGAAAATGTGGTAAGACTCTCCTCGGTACGTGTGAGAGCTTTTTGTGACTTTTAACTTGTAAACGTGTGGAAGGCAGGGGTAGAGAGGTAGAGGTAGATATGATGGAGGGATTTAACACAAGAAATATAAGGTAAATGGTCTTTTATCCCGCAGAGATATTCACAGGCATCAAAAAGTGATTCTTTGTATATTTGGTAGTGTAATTAGCTGGTTTAATTGGCATTTTAACAATGAACGTAACAATCGATACCGCAGTTTTACCGCTGCGCCGCGCTATCTTCTCAGGTACACAAAGAACAGCAACAATTTTTTGCCATTGTCGGTTTCACACGTTTGTAGTGGAGCCTCTTATCAGCGAATGTCTATCGCCAGCAGCAAAAAAGCAATATCCCCCTGTTTCTTGTATCTTGTAGAAGATCGTATCTTTTGGAATGATGTTTTTTTATTCTTTTCGTTGTTTCGTTTAAAATTTTCAATAGACAGCGACCGCGCCAGGTGGGACCAGTAGCATTGTGCAAAGCCATAGTTCGGTCGAAAAAAAAAAACAACAAAAAACAAAAAAAACCAACCGATTGCAGAAGATTCACTCCTATGCAGCTAGAGATTGTAAAAGAAAAACCACATTCAGGTAGGGATACACACGTACAAATATATATGTTGTATACAGCTAGATGTTCTTAGCTAGCTAATAATAAAGTTGTAGCTACATAGAGAAGTCAGCCAGTTAAGATATTCCGAATTATATACATCAAGCCGTCCACATCACAATCCATAGAGGTCATGATCTGAACATGATTGAACTTTTGCATAGAATTGTTTCTGCACGGAGTCTACTTATAGTGGTGGAAAACAACAAGGAGTACAAGTAAGCATGTAAGCAAAAACCTTTCCTATAGGTAGTTAGCTCTATCACCTTCATTCTCTTGCATCATGTCTGTAAAAATGATAAAAATCAACTCAACAATGTACCTAGAGCCGTTCATTTACATATCTCGAAGTCGTTGGAAAATTACCAATGGAAATGCCATTTTGGTGCCAGTTCGTTGGTTTGCGTCCCCAGCTTTACAGGAGCCATAAGAAAGACAATCAACAGTGGTTAAAAATAGTCAGGGAGACAACAATACTTAGAAATTATAATGAAGCCAGACGTAATGAAGTGCGCTCAGATCATACTGCTGCAATCTTAGATCTTAGAGACCTGATATGATTTGAATACATGACAGCTTTTAATAATTAAGTAACAAACATTTATGGTTAGATAACAAAGGAAAGTTGGTAACATTGCTTTTAATACTAAATTAAAAAAAAAAAATTAGAAAATTTAAAAAGAGTAATCCGGCTCGAAGGACCGTATCAGTAGATCTTTTTTTTTTTTCTTATAAAGTGGAAAAACGTTTATGTAGAATCCAAGAATGTTAAGAAGGTAAAAAAGAAACAGAACAGCTGTCTTATAAAAATTCATGAAAGTAACTAAATAAGTAATGTACTAGGGTGGGTCAATAAGTACCCGTGTTAGGAATGAAAACACAAACTTTTCGCTGTATTCTTTTGTGTCCGCAGAACAGAGAATGACAAAGATACGCCTCATACATTTTCATAGAAGATTTAAATGAAGCTAACAGTACAAATAGTCCGCTCCAATTGACAGAAAAATTTGTTCTCTCCAGTATATGGGAGTCCTAGAATAGGGTACACAAAAGAACACAGATTTTAATGTGATACACTTTTCCAAACATTCCAAACATTTCTTTAAACGTTCTAAAATACGATTTTTCAAACGCATCAAAATAGGCTTCCGTTTCACCGATGATCACCTCATTTGAACTGAACTTCTTTCCTCCGAGCCACGATTTCATGTTGGGAAATAAAAAAAAAATCACAGGAAGCCAGATCTGGCGAGTACGGTGGATGCAGCAGCAGTTCGTAAAGCAGTTCATGCAGTTTGGCCGTTACGATTCAGGATGAGTATGGTGGTACGTTGTCGTGGTGGAGCAACACGTTTTTCTTAGTCAAATGGGACTTAGTCACTGTAAATTTTTGGTCGAATTGGTCCATTTACTGTAGTACACTCCCCTGTTATCGTTCTTCTTCTCCCCAGAAAGTCGATGTAGATGATTCCTTTAGAATCCCAGCAAATTCGATGGATGCCTTCTTCGGAGAAGTTTTTCCTGGAAATATCCATTGTTTTGACTGCTGCTTGATTTCAAGCGTATAATGGTGAATCCAGGTTTCATCCACGGTTAAAACCCAGCGCAAATACTCCTGCGGATCTCGCTTGAAGAGATCCAAACATTGCTCCGAAGTTTGCAGCCGCATCCGCTTGTTGTCCAACGTGAGCAATCGCGGCCTTTTCAACACAAACCACCACCAATAAACATATTGATTGCCGATCCGTAAGAAATGCCTCCGGCCTCCGCTACTTCCCGCAATCGGCAATTAGTACGAATCATACCATGAATTTTTCCCACGATTTCTTCGGTCACCACGGTGTAATGGATGACTTAGGCGCTCTTTAGCAAAAACAGACGTGCAGCCACGTTTAAATTCATTAAACCAATATCTAACTGTTGTCATAGATGAAAAATTGTTCCCATAAACTGCATCCAGCTTCGCTTTTATTTCTTTGCAATTTTGGCCGTCCAAAAATAAGAATCCAATCACTGATCGATACTGTTCTTTTTCCATTGTAGCGTGAAATTCTAAACACATTCAACACAAATGACTATTAATTCAAAACTAAACTATGAACTTATTCAAAACTCGTGTGTACTGTCATTTGACAGCTGACAGTAAACAATGGTAACAGCAACATTCCCCATCAGTGCCATCTATCTTCAAACAAGGGTATTTATTGATGGTCGAGGATACAAGCTGCAGTGTAATCCCAGACGTTAGCTGGATTGTAAAGGTAATCTCACTAGTCAAAGTACGTTAGGCTACGGCCGCACCCTTAGTACTTGTTTAACATTCTGCTCCTTGTATTTAGTCATTCAGGTAGAGTAAACATGATTTTGCTAGATTTTAGGGCTAACTAATTAGGATGTTAGGTACACGAGGGATAGATTTGGCTACGAAATTTAGGCTGGAAAAGATAAAATTCTGACTTACATGACATGCTGTTCCTAGCATTAGAAGACCTGCAGTTTAGGCATATATGAGGGTGGAACACCTTCGGATAGTCCCATTTTCTTGACGAGATAATATGACGTTGAAGTGTTTTTGATGTTATTGGCTTTTACATTTGAATTTAGTGTGAAATTTCAAAATTTCAAACTACCTCACATACAATTATACCGTCACATACGTAATCTTCCTTATATATGCATATATTACCCATGCATCCGTTCTCTATGCTGGAAGCCTAAGTTTCCCTACATTTTCCTTTACTTTCAAAAACATATCTAAAAGTAGCTGTGCTGGAATACTTGAAGCCAGCTTTTATTACGTCATTCGAATACAAACACACAACACTTGAAATGGAAGAAATATAATGCTACCAAGTCATTCAAGGATGTATAGAAAATGCCTGCGTACCTACATATATCACGACAAATCGTTCCAACCTTTGTAAAATATCCATTCAAGCACTACCTTCATGTTGCCATGTCATATCACAATTTATTTTATATCACTGTCAAGCATTCGCCATCGTACCTGATACCCCCCCCCCATGCATCAGAGTCCTTGTCGTCCTGAAATATTTGCATTTATACTGCTGTTGCTACTGATGCATTCCCAACTTGAAAATGCTTTTCAAATTAGGCACTCATATTTCCCAGTATTGTTGCACGACGTTGTTGATGTTGTTGTTGTTGTTGGTGCTGTTAGTGTTCCAAATATGGAATATGGCGCAGATAATTCAAAATACCTTTGCAAGTCATTCGTATATTTAAATTCCAGTTCCATTTGAGAACTTGTGAACTTATTTAAGCTTTGAAATTGAAATTCGTCAGTGCGGTAACAAGGTGGTTTCCAGGTTACTATTTAAGGTACTCTTTCTATTAAGGGATGTGAGGACATCTATTTTTGAATTAAATTAGTCTTTTTTTATATACATATATATTCCTTTTCTAATGTCATCAGAATTGTGGTTTTACATTTTGAATATTCATCATGATATGAGGATCAAAAATCTTACAAATTATATTGGAGGAGATCATCTCTAATTAGGGCTGCCGCCTTTATTTCAGTATCTAAATGCATACCTGTTCAACACATAAAAGTATTAGCGGTGATTGAGTACAGTTATAGCGCACGTCCCTACAGTCTTATGACGATGATTGGTAATTTTGATGTAACTTTGTTTTTAGAGACATAGAACTTGAGCAAACTAAAAACGACTCACACTTTATTGCGGTTCTAAGCATAATGTGATTTCACCAGTTAGAAGGCATGCCCGTCTTGTCTAGTAGAAGCTTCTGTCAGAATGAAATCTTAAGTCGGATGATCTTGAGTTAATTGTCTTTTTGAGTGCCATCTAAGATATTATGACATCTTCATAAGAGAACGTTCTTCTCCAATAAATAGATTCCAATTTTCTGAAGTCCGTTCACTACAATCTCTCCACTCAAGATTTGGAGATGCGCCTCTTAGAACAGCAACAGCCTTATAATCTGTGGTCTGTTGCTAAGTCTAGGGCTACTACCTGATCTTGTCGAAGGGCTGCAGTTTGTACTTTGAGTGAGGGTGAAATCGCTCTAGACAAATCTATAATAATAAAATTTCGAACGTGTGACTGTTTAGTGTCCATTTTAACATAATTTAAACAGGCCGCAACTATTACAATATAGTGAAGAGTAAGAGCCTGTTTCGAAGTTTAATTTTTCTTTGGAATTTAGGTACTTGAAAAATTTTCTCAGAATATTTTACAAAAAATACATATCAAAGTAGGAAAAATTTGTGAAATCAGTGATCATTCAAACTATTATAATTATGGGGGGCTCTTTACTTACAAACAAAGTCAAACCTCAAAGAAATTCTCGAAGCAGACAAATATTGTATATGAAAAGCTTGAATACTCCTCCATTCTGCAAGTGAAATTTTGAAACACCTTAAAAACCAAAAGCCTGTAAGGTTTTCTGCTTTTACCGTTGATTATTCACGAACAATTTGCCGTACCTATTATTGCGTCAATAGGGCAACAGACTACATAAGCAGGGATTATTTACTTCTAGTTTAGGAAATGATCGACAAACTAGTCTTGGCCATGTCGATTCTAATTTTCTTTGCCAATTTGTTGTTTCTCCTGATCTTCCAACTTCTACCCCCTCTATATTTACGTCTTTCTTTAAAATTTACTGGGTGAAATTGTTGGCTATGGATCGGCATATTTTTATATGGTTGTCTTAATTTTCATCCCAGAAAATCCCAGTCTTGCATTGGAGTTCGAAATTTTTAGATGTTTTCTATACACGAACTTCTATTTTTAAATTTGAGCTGATATTCGATGGAATAGTCTAACTTTTAACCACCTAGAACTATTTGGGATCATTATTGTTCAGCCTTTTTGAAGATGTTCGTATATTATAAGATTCTGCTGTCGAAGTTTTCAAATCTAGCTAATTTTGTTAGTCATCCACGGATTGATACAATTCTGGTTAATTGTTTAAAGTAACACATTAACTTTATCATAGAAAGTTACTCGTTCTAAAACATAACAAATGCTGCAGTTGCTGCGTACAACCACTTTTATCCCTGCTTATTTACATAATTATTAAAAAAAAAAAGTGCTTACTACAGATGTTGCAAATAGCCATTCCTAAACCGACGTTGGTAAAAAATAAGAAGAAAAAGAATCGAACCGGCAAAGCCTTCTTTTTCTTTTATGAGAAGTAGTATATAATTGCTACTAAGTTCTTCTTTTTCCAATTGGATTCTGTTCAGTAACAGCTTCTGAAGAATGTGTGTAAAATATGGAAATTTGAAATTGAAAAAACTCTTTATTATACAACCATACAAAAGCCTAATACAAATAAAGTTTGGCTGGCCTATGGCGACTAGGCCATCTGGGCTATGGAAATTTATCTGTAGATCAATCAGGTCGTATCTGTAGGATATGCCAAAGATCTGAAAATCTACTTTAATGGAAAAAAAAAAACATACCATTAAAGTCCTTACAGATATATCCCTACATACTCCTCCCCTGCAGACAAAGGTGGAATACTAGAAATTTAGCTGATTATGTTTTCTGTAGGTATTTGATGGAATATTTCATACGCAGTCCTTTAGTTATTTGCTAGATTGATTGATTTTCTAATATAACAATTTCTGTCGAAAGGATTAGTTCACTGTTAACTGGTCGCTTTCGGCAGGTCAGGATAGATAATGAAAAATATACAAGAAAAGCAGTACATATTGGAGTCCCACAAAGCTCTATTCTTGGACCTTTGCTATTTTTTCTGTTCATCAATGATGTTCCGGACGTACTCCATGATGGTAACTTTCATCTTTACGTTGATGATGTTCAAATTCATTCAACACTAAACCCTTTAAAATCTACCTTTATTGCTTGTTACAAATCTATCTTCCTGCCATATACATTAATGGAATAATTGTAACCTATGCAAGAGAAACTAAGAGCCTGGAATTACGTGTAAAAAATTAGCTCAGTTACTGTGAGCATACACATATGTAAGACAACTCTTGGCAAGATTGATATTGGTTATAGGCAACTGTAGTTATCTGGTTCATTTGATGTAGTACTAGACTGCCCTGTCTTGGGGTCTGATTGTTACTACAAGCTTATTACTGTTTTTACTGATATTATATGGTTTAAGTATATATGGCCTGAAACGTTATGACTATATTACAAAATTCAAAGATTATTGGGCACTAATCTGAAAATTGGGGCATTTGTGTCTTTACACAAACTATTTTCCTTCTTAACTGATAGAACTCTGTGATTTTTTACACTCACATCGACATTAAACCCTTCCTATACTTAGAACTTCATATATTGTGGGGCAGCATACCCTTTCTAATCATGATGAAACATTTTTCTAGTTTAATTCGAAGATGGGAACCGTTTTCGACAAACACTTATTTAATATCCATATATTTTATGTTGTTCTTCTTTTCTAAATAATTTCTTACATTTAACCAGTTTCATTTATTTTTAACTTTTCTTTTGAATTTCTCGATTTGCCATAGTTTACTATATATTTAAAAAAGATAATAACTTTGTGTATATAGACCAGAAATAAATTGATATTATTATTAGTATTGTGTTGTCCATCTAAAAACAATCATAATATTATAAGGGCAGCTATCTTGGTAGACTCTCTCTAATGCCCATTGCAACTCTATTTATTGCATTTCGTATCTAACTAACTTTTATACATATCTAACTTTTCCTACATACTATCACAAATTCAGAAAACATTTAAACTTTACTCGGTGGCATAAATGTCAAACAAATTTTGTTTTGTTTTTTTTTTATAGTATACGCAAAATTGAAAATTTGATATTTTATGTGAATGGTCCAGGTGATACCGATGAATTTTTGTTTTCTTCTTCATTAATATTCATTAGATGCAAATACGAAATAATTTATTATTTTCCGCATTGCTAAATTAATCCGGCTCGAAGGACCATCTTCATTCAATTCAATCGAAACTAATGGAATTTTCTATAGGATATTACACAAACAAACGAACACATTTTCTGTGCTACAAAAAAAAAAAAAAATAAATAAAAATAAATCGTTTGCAATCAATAACAACAGCAGTGAAACTGAGCCTTATGCAAATAAATTCCAAATCAAAAGTTCAAATCGATTAGAAAGGTAATACTAAGTGGTCAATCAACAAACAAAGCGCGCACCAATCATGATGTAGAAAATGTTAAAAGCCTGATATCCATCAATTTAACGACACACCAGAGGAAGCCGGGGGCAATCAGTCGATTTTAAAGCAGCAACTTTAAGGCGCGCAATTTTGTATATGAAAGAAACATTTTTACGATTGACAGTAAAAAGCAAATTTGAAAGTATATTTTCAGTTTTTAAAAATAGTTGACACAAATTTGAATAGAAACTTTGATGGGCTATAAAAAATTAAATTAAATTTAGCACACACATAAAAATTTTATTTTAGCACTAAATACATTTCATGTCGTTCAACATTCACCTATTAAAAAAAACAAAAAGGCATTTTTAATTTAGACATTTATACAAGTGCTCCAAATGCAGAGAAAAATTCGCCTTCCTTCCTTTCGTCCTCTTTTAATGTGAAATTTACGACCGCCTTGTCGGCGCGGCTTGTGGAAACCATAAAAGACGCGACCAAAAATTAAATTCTACCATCAACAAACGATTAATTTTCCAACTTTTCCACTTATGCTCAACTGTGAATAAAGCGTTCGCGGAAATTTCACACAGCAAGTTATAAAGAACTTTTTAATGATCTTAACGAAAAAAAAAAAAAAATGGAAAGACAGAAAAAAGTGATTCCACCCACTCCCCCACATAATTTTCAGAAGTCCCAAGTGGGAAAAAATATTTAACATGTGTGACGGTGAGGGGAAGGGAAGGGAAAGGAATGGGAGGGGGAGGCAGCCAAGGGGATCATCATGGAATCATAAAAATCGTAAGGAAAGTAAGTGCGCATTATTCTATGCAGCTTTATTATATCTTCCTGGGTATATACGATGATGATGACGACGATGAGGTTTCAACAAGGAAAGACGTCGTCGTCGTCCATCGTCGTCGTTAGGAGAACACTCCTCCGAGTACAACAACGTTTAAACACGATGTTTTTACGATTACGATTTGCAAATAAAAACGAACTTTGTGAACGAGTTCTTTCTAAACTGTGTGCGCGGTAGTAGTTTTTCATTCCATACTCTCCTCCCCCGCCAAATGAATTTTCACGAGGGTGTTGTAAAGACGTCATATTACCTTTTACCATACTCCGCGCGCGCATATATAGTGGAAGAATTTATTTTGCAACTTTGTGTTTTTTTTTCTAAACTCTTGTTATCTGTGCTCGAAAGAAAATATATCACTTCACTTCGGCAGCTTTGAAGTCTGAAGAAATATAAATAAGGAAAGTTGTAACAAAGTGGTTGAGTAGAGTATTAAAAGAGTCGTCGTAAAGTTGTTTACTATTATTGTCATGTTGGATCATCATCATCAGTTTTTTTAGGGACTCGTTGTGGATAGTGATTTGGTAAAAATATTGCATAAAAAATTCAGATGGAACTGGCAAAATATAAAATTTGTCGAATCCACACACAACAGCAAAACGTCGGTATACTTTGAATAGGAATTTGATTTTAGTTTGAAAGCTAGGAAACTGTAGAAGAAACTTTACTGAAAAGTTTTCAAATAGCTATTTAGATCCGAATACTTTTAATTGAACATTTTACTTCTTACAACATAATTGATTCGATGATAAACCAACTTCTTCTTCTTCTTCTCTTCTACTACACATGATGGTGAAAACGACATTTGCGCAATATTAGCTCTAAGGTAATAGGACCCACCAAATATCACCCCAGTTAGAAATACAATTTGGATTGTCAGCAGGAATGAATCTTACTAAAGGAAAAGTTCGACATCCAAACTTCTGGCAAATCTGATTGATGAATTTTTAGCGTTCTTATTGATCGATTTCAGCAAAGTAAGGATCACCCACATTACATTCGATAAAATGATCGTATAAGTTCGAAGTTCCACAAGGAACAATTTTAGGTCCAATATTTTTTGTTTGTTTATACATCAACAATCTCAACGAAGATGACTGATATTCAAATCTATTTAGATTAATCAATTGGTCTAATAGAAGACTGTGTTATTAGAACCAACTGTGAATAGAAGAAATTGCCTTAGGTCGCTTTCATTTTGGCGAGCAGTGAGCAATGAGCTGTGAAAGGTAAGACACCGCTTAGCCAGGCCATCGCTACGACAGTTTTTACATTGAAGAGCATCGAGCGGTGAGTATTGAGCTGTGTCGCCCAGTGGTGTTTTCACAGCTCAGCTCAACTAAGCGGTAAACGGTAGCTGTGCGCGTTGCAGATTAGTTGTGATGTAATTTTTCTAGAGTGAAGACATTCAATAATGTCTGTGCAATCTTGAAGATGTTTGTGGGATGATCGATATCCCGATTATAATAACAGGAAAATTATAGAAAAACTGTGGAAGGAAATTGGAGATCATTTAATAGGACTTTCAGGTAAAAAGAACAACAACGAAAAAAGTTAATAATCGAAATTGGCATATTCAAAAAATTGTGCATGATTTCGGCGAAGATCTTTGTTGAACACAGCTGGAAAGAAATAAAATAATTAGAACAATAACTAAAATATTTACTACTTCCCTAGACTAGAATTCCAAGATCCTGCATCCAGTCAGCACTAGCCTCCTGTATCTTCAAAGAAAAGTATCTGAAATGAGAAAAAAAAGATATATATTAGTTCAATAGAATCAAATGAATTAACTATTAAACAGTACAATAAAAAAATTTAAATACATATATGCATACTGCCAAGAAACAAATTTCTTGGCAGTACAACAACAACACTACATGAAAACATAAACATTGCTATTTTTCAGCGAAATTCATGTTACTGGCATAATAAACTATTGCGAAACATGCAATTACGTTTAAATATGCGAATAACATAAACTCGCAAAAGCTACACACACTATTATTAATGAAAAATCAACAATTGTAACCATTGTTGACACTTCATTAATCACTTTTTCATCACAAAATTTGCGCATAATTTGCATGATTTTTGCAAATTATGCACAGGAAAATCATTAACTAATATTTAAAGAATATTTTTATAAACTTACCTTAATAATTAATCCAGTTGTTGATTAGCAATACACCACACAAAACACGGCACTTCATGACTTAAACACCGCGAAACGAACTGTCACCGCGACGAAGTAAATAATCACTTTAATGAAGTTGGCCGCGCTCTACCTGTTGGCAATAATTAAAAAACGCGAAAATGCCCAGGTAAGGAAATATTTAGAAAAAAAGGTAATTCTAATTCCCATAATGAGTGGGAAAGAGAACGATGTGGAAACGAGACAGAAGAAAATTCGTGAGAGAATTTATGTTCCACACCGGAAATTAACATAGTATGATAGGGAGCGGCCATATTGATAAGTTTTAGAAAAATTGAAATATTTCAATAAATAAATTAGGAAAAATTATGGATAATTAAAAATAAATTAATTCACATAATTTGGAATATTTTGACATTACAGCATGGATTTATAATGTGCAAAAAATACATGAAATTTGCATTTTTTCATGTGGAACTTGTCCGAAAATGGCGGCTCGGACATTATAAAAAGGAGGTGCTCCCTAAGTAAACTCTCATTAGTTTGACAGCGATCGTACATGCAACTTAGCATAGATCCAGTGTTTTCAGAAATCCAAAAGTGCAAAAATTAATTCTCAATACAATCTTATATCATAAATAAACGTGCCTAGCAAGGTACAGCATTCACATGCTATCAAGATTTTAATATCAAATTAATAAGTTGGTGTGACTTGAATTTGGTGGTGAACGTTTTAGGATAAGTATTTGTGATATATATTCTTAAAACATTTGGTGGTGGACAATTTAATTTAGTTTTTTCACATAGCATTGACTTCATGCAAGCCACGCATAATTAATGCTTCATGTGAAAAAACAACGTAGATTAGTTAATATTAAGCTACACATGCATTATAGTAAGTAAGAAACAGTGAAATTAATTGTAATAAAAGTGAATTAGTGAAAATCTGAGGTATAAATTTGAGCACGTGTCACGTTACGACACCTCAAGAATACATGCCTCCAGATAATTAATTAAATTAATTAAGTACGTTTAAAGTGAAAAAATTACAACAGAATTCAGACTAACGTAAAATAAGTAATTTTTGGTTAATAAAGCAACAGTAAACACAAGCTCACATATCTTGTCATTTTAACATACCGCTACACTAACCTACCTAAAATGCAGTAATATAGCTGTAGTGTTCAATTACCGCTACATTACAAAACAATCTTCATTTGACTCCAACCGTTTTTTTTTTATTTCACAAATTCCTTTTTATACCCTGGATGAAATCATAGGGGTATACTAAGTTTGTCATTCCGTTTGTAACACCTCGAAATAATGATGGTAGAGCAAAATGGATTGGACACCCATTCATAATATTAAAAGTTATTTCGATTTTTGCATGTCCGTCCGTCCGTCCGTCCGTCCGTCCGTCCGTCCATCCGTCTGTGCGCACGATAACTTGAGAACGCGAACACTTAGAGAGCTGAAATTTTGTACACAGACTTTAAAAAAAAAAAGTAAAACGAAAATGAGCCAAATCGGACAACTCCTTCGTGGGGTTGCCATATAAAAATTTCGTTTTCCGCTATATATTTGGTCACTGCCTGAGAACGCGTCGACGTAGAGAGCTGCAATTTCGCACATGATGTTTTTACTACATTAGCAAATAAAATGTCAAAAATGGACTAAATCGGGCAACTCTTTCTTGGTGTTGCCATATAAAAATTTCGGTTTTTTACGTATACTTTGAAAACGATCAGTCCAAGACATTTTTATGGTACTAAAAACTTCTGCAGAATACGAAATCCTATAAAATTGGTTATAATCATTTTGTCTGTGCGACAAACCGTTCTAGAAATATATGCTTCAAAATCAATACTTGAATAGATCGGTGACCATACGAAATTTAATACGGGCATTCATCTAGGGTATCCTAAGAATTGGTCTTAGACCAATTCTAGCTTTTTTACTTGTTTTTTCTATCTTTAACCGGAAGTTATCGAGTAACCAAATATTTCTCATAAGCCTTGACACCATTATGTCCTAAAAGGTACAATGCAACTAAAATCTAGAGTGGATCAGTGTAAAAATTTGCCGTTTATCATGCATCCCTCATCGCTCGCCAATCTTCGCAATGAATGATTTCTTTTGAACCTCATTAAATTCAATTGTTTCAATCTAATACCAATAAAGCAGCAACTTTTGTATATTTGTGAATTTTATCTTGAAAACGCGTTACAGATTTTAATGATTTTGGGGTGAGAGAAACGGATTGGAAAAACTCAATCAAATCAATGTCACCATTTCTGACAGAAAACAATACGGAAAATTAGATAGGATACGTTCACAGTTGAATAATGGAGTACCACAAGATTCAGTTATAAGGCCTGTTCTATTTCGTTTTTTCATTTATGATCTACCTGAAGTTGTATAAAGTGTAAATATAAATTTGAATGTAGATGATGCAACATTGGATTGGTCGATAATTGCAAAGAATTTATAAGTGATCCTTACTATAAAATTGTATGAAAACATCTTTTCCTAGTATAGATGTGGATTGCACATGGATTTTCTACATACGACGCGACGTCCTAAGTTTCACATGATATTTAAAAAGATATAAAAAAAAAACGAGGAGAGTAAAATGACTTAAAACTAGCTGCCAGAGTTCATTGCAGCAGAAGATTCACCTTCCCAGAAATCATAATATGCGTGTTTGGACCGTTTAAACAAATGCATAAGAGCAGAAACTGCGGAGCTTTCAACATACATAATTGGAAAAAAAATTATCTTTTCTAGACTCTTCTCGATGCTTAGGTAGTTCATTTATTTATTATTATATTTATTTTTATTATTATTTTATTTTTGCTTTAATTTAATGTTACTTATGTTGTTTTTCCCCCACCACCTAATTATACGTTATAATATTTTGTGATTTTCTGTACAAGGCCGAATAAATGTATTGTATTGTATTGTTGCTCCAAGTCTGGGCATTGTACGACATGGCTTTAGATGTAAGCGATTTTTTTATGCATAGTTTACACCTTAACTTTGTCGAACTGTAGCAATACATGCAGTTTTCAATCAATTTAACAATGCGAAGTTACAGATTGTGCTTCAAATGATTACAATAATGGTGCAAAGAAATTGATTGAGAAAATACTATTTGTTGGATGGTTGGATATTGAACCATGTTTCCTCGGCATGGTCTAAATGGGTGATTAAAGGGTGATTTTTTGCATACGACCCCAAGACTATAAACAGCAGAGTTCAAAGTGATATTCACGATCAAAGCAGTCAATAATTAACAAAAAAATCATTAAAACAAAAAACAAAAGTTCATCCACAACTACAGTATTGAATTAGGATGTTATGATAATTTTTCCAAGGAGTAAGAATCAAATCTAAAGTCACAATTAAGAGAAGTAATATAACCGTGATCGTGTGGGGTGGCTACAGAACAATAGTCAAACACGATTTTACTTGTTGTCAAAGTTTATTTATAACAAATTTGAGTTTTTACCTAAGGAAAATGAACTTTCTTCTAGTGTATTTTACTCGTGAGGGTATATAGAACAGTACACAAATCACCATAATACTGAATTGTTTTTCATTTGAAACAAGGCTCTAGTTTTTGGCCTGAGTTTTTTTCATAACTCATATAGAGGCAGTAAAAGAAAATAAATATTACGTGGGTTTTATGACATTATCTAGTCTGGTTTAAAAATTCTTATTTTTTTCGTTCTAAAAATGAAATTTCCACCAAAGCATGAAATTTTCTAAAATTGATTGTTTTAAAACTGTCATTACTGACTTTCTCAAACAGGTAATTTAAGTCAATCGATCACAACAAAATGCTTACAAACAGCAACAACCGACAGATGTTCATTTCTCATATTTACAAAAAAAAAACAAAAAACTCCATAAACCTCCTTCATTCGATTCCTTTCAATGACGTAAACCACAAAAGTGAAACTCGAAAAAGGTATTTTGACCCACGAAAATTAACTCATTTCAAAGTTAATTGAGGAAAATAGTTGAAAACAAACAGAAATTCACCGAACAACCCTTGTAATAAATGTATTTATCATCCCCCTCCCCTCCTGAAACTGAAACGCGTCTATATATAAAAGGAAGGCGATGCCATTAAGCAAACCCCTAATAAAGTCAATGAGCGCTTTTACGGTTCATTCAATTCTTGTATTCCCTGTTCTCAATTTTAATAGGGACTCAACCACGAAAACTTTTGCACAATTCAGTGAGTTTTTATTTAGTGATTTCTAACTGTTTTTCTTGTCAACCCTGAAAAACATAGTCGTCATGCTTGTTGGCTCGACAGCCAATGCCGGTAGTAGGGAATCAACCCCTTTTCGTTTTTTATGTTTTTTTTTTTTTCTTTTGAGGCAGCAGCGGGAAGAGAATACATAATTTCCTGTCATACATTTGCGTGTGAATGGGTTGTTATTTTTCACATAAGAGAATCGGGGGTCGATTTGAATCGTTTCATTAAGTTTCTCTCTCTCTACTTAAGCAGGGGGTGATTATATGTATTCTCCATTCTAGGCAGGGGTGAAATTTCTTTCGCCTGCTAGTGTCGCTGAGATTCCTATCGACAGTTGATCACGTATGCAGCAGTGCGGTGTTTTTTCTTCTTCTTCCTTTTTGAATCAACACCCCTTGGGATTTCGTATATATATAGACAATCTATGGGGCATAGCAATAGGGAAAATATTATATAGTTGGGGTGCCGGATAGTACAACAACCCTTATCTGTTCCTGCTCACAAGTTGTCCTGATATACAGACAATCTAGAGCTACCTACTGAAGCTACCTCTTGTTCAAGTCCGGTCACGCGTGCTATTATTCTGATTAAGGCCAACAGGAGATGAAATCTTACCCTCTCGAAGAAGTTCTTTTTTTTTTTTATTTTTTTGTTCGTCGCAATTCTGTCGGATGTGCGTGCACAAATGGTCCGTGTTGTATGCATACCTCGCCCCTTTTGTGCAATGAAATTGAGTCCAAGGGTGCTATTAAATGGATTTCTTTTTTGTGCTCAATATAAGTATTTCCCGCCGTTCATGCCTGTTTTTCAGTTATTTCTGGTTACTTTTGTCAATAAGAACATTGCACCTCACCACATGGGGTGCAATATGAATTTAGGGGAAGCAACAGCAGCAGCCGCACAGTACAAGGTTGAGGAATAGTGCAAATCTGTGATGACATGATCTCACGCCACATTCGATTCGATCCTTCAAGATAAATGGCTAACTCAGGGATTGTATAGGGTTTTAGGTTGATTGGGATTTGAAATTAATATATACAAATGTCAAAGTGTCGGATAAATATCGAAATAAATTTTATTATGCGTGAGAAATGATGGCTTTCGTTGTGATAATATTTTCACCCACCCACATAATCGTAAACACATTTAATTTTCTTATACCCCTTCTCTGTCATAGTATAAAATAGGAAAAATGTGTGTTTCTTACATTGGTAGATAGATAAGTACCTACCTACCTACCTACCAATAACAGAAAAAAAAGAAATCAATTTTATTTTTGTGTCTTCTATTTCGTTACTCGAACAATTTAATTTCAATCCCATTCGGCCAGTGTTCATGGAAAACATCACTCCCGATACCCCAAAATTTAACCGCAAGAATTTATTACCTCACGTAACCACAGTTGCCTGAACTTATGCTTCTCAATTCCACTTTTCAACTCTGTTTGGAACTCCTAAATAATCCCCAATGACCAGGAAAGTCCTAGGACAGATCCTTGTAGAATTGAAACTATTTCACAGAAGTTGCTAAATTAAATTGAACCATAAGTACGGGCCACTTACGTTCAATCTATATCTTGCCATCTTGCTGAACCTTCCTTCATTCGGTGTAGTTTATGGATAGAGATAAGAGTTTAGGGATGAGGTGTAAAGGAGAACTGGATCGAATAATCGGAGAAATGGTAAGAAGAAATTTTGTGTGAAATTTGCGGAAGAGAATTGAGGAGATCCGGAACTTTAATATACTTGAGATTTTAAGAAAGTGTTTATACAAAAGGATAAGGAATGAATTTCAATGATGTTTTAGTTGTATAGGACATTTGTATGTGTACAATTGAAAATAGTACGAGTGAGAATTTAAGTTTTAAATAAGCAAAGAAAATACCTTAATGCAGTAATTGTAATTTGGGATCATAAAGAAAGCATACCTCATACGTTATAATAACTATGAAGTACCTCAGGGCTAAATATTGGATCCTAGTTATTTTATGTATCCGTTACCGTCAAGAAATGAAGGGTATCTTGAGAAATTTTACCAGCCCTAATATGATCAAAGGTACTAGACGAACTCTTGGCAAACCGTTCAAAAGGTAAAAAGATAACCATCAATGCTAACAAAATCATTATCATTCCCGGGCAGGGGAAGAAAACTCAAATTAAAAAAAATTACTATACATCTTTCGTATGGTAGACCAAATTAAACAAAATGTGATCAAAATTACAGAGTCTTCCATTCTTCAGAATTGCATGTCCAATTTTGGTACATGTCCCATCTCTACCTTAAAACTGATGTTGGGCATATCTCCTTTAAATATATTTCTGATATTGAAAGTATTTACCAAACGAGGGATAACTTTGTCTGATGGTGGACATAGGAAAGAAAGAAAGAAAGCAGAAATCGGTATTAGCATACTAAAAGGTTGTCAACACGTAAACGGAAACATCCGACAGACCATCCGTAACAACAAAGGCAATAAAATAAACATGGTTAGTGTCGTACTACGAAAGGCAAATAAATGAACCCTTACTTTGGTACCAGGGGCCAGATTCTCGGAGAGTTTGGGAGTTTGGGAGATGGGAATTTTCGTTTTCCCCGATTAAAACTCCCTAACTCTCCATTCCAGATTCTCTACCATACTTGAGGAGTTAAAGAAAACGTGAGAAGTATCGAAATATTGAATCTGTGTGGGAGCGTCGTAGACATTGGGGTTTTTTCTATGGATTAAGGGTCTAGAGTACAAAAATATAGGTGAACAATTTCTGGGGGGGGGAGGGTCTTTTGTGGATGGGGGTCGTACCATACCAATTGGGGGTTTTCCAAAATATGTCATGTTTGCTATCAAATTAAAGAGGGAGAAGCCGGTAATCGAGTGGTGGTTTTTTTTTGATCATTTTAACTTCATAACTGACTTCTTACCGCCGAAAGACGGATTTTTTGCACTTGGGTCATATACACCCCAGTTCCTATATTTTGCACATATTTCTTCCGTTCTTTGTGTCACATCCATTAGTACTCTGTTGTGAACATTTTTCTCTCATTTTTGTATCAAAAAACGGCCATTTTCTCATCTTCTTTTGCAGTTATCTCCAAAACTACCGGACTCAAAAACTAATTACACATCTAATTAGGGGACAAAATGTAAATGCGATTTAACCCTACATACAAGCTTTAACGTGCATATTTAAAATTGTTATAGCATCTCGTCTGTACTGGAAGACCGAATTGATCATTTTCGCGTGAATTACAATTTTTAACGTATACCTTGAGACACCAAAATACTTATTTCTCTGTAAATATTGCAAGGATGTCCATAATTTGCTTTTGTATACATAGCCAGAATATGCAGTGATTCCATAATTTAATTTGAAAATCCTAGGTACCTAGGTATCACCACAAAAAAAAAACAATAAAAACAGCCAATACTATCAGTTGAGAAATATTTTTCTTATTTCTCCACAACTAACACAGCCGAGAGTTTTGCCGAGTAAATCTCAATACAAATTTCCCGAGTTACAGAATTGCGAGTGGAGAGTTAGTGGCAAAAGAGCTCTCATCTCCAAAACTCACCGATTTAGTGAATCCGACCCCAGGACATACCTCAATCAAAAAGGGAAGCAAAACACCAATTCAGTGGACCGAACCTCGTCTGCAAGTTGAAAAAAGGTATTTAACAGGAGATGTAGGAGTTGCTTTTGTAGCAGATCTTGAAGAGAATCCGTCAACATCACTCAGAAATGGTTCAACTCAATTGGACATTGTAAATCGACCTTCATTGTGACGAATTCTGAAAAATGAGTTGAAGAGATTTCTAGACAAGAACCAAATCATTTAGGTTATACGCGCCATTTTTTTTAGGAGTACCATCCTAAAATGTGGCAAATGAAGACAAAACTTTTTGAGTCGATCGACAAGCTTCCAACATACAGGAAGCAATCAACGCAATTTCACCTGAAACATTAAGAAAAACCTTTTAAAATGTCTGGAAAATAACTGAAGCTTGTCAGTCTACTGGAGGTGGTCATTTGGCCGTTATGACTGATAGGACATAGTGTCGAATCGATTTCCGTGAAATATATGTAGTTTGTTTTAAAATTTGCTATAAGTATTTTTATTTTTTACTCAAAAAGATAACGCTGAAATAAATGGGAAAGAGCAATTAACAAGAAAAGACCAAATACTACAAGTGCCGATTTTAAAACGAAGTGGTAGAGCCTGTGAAGCACGTGCTCTGCAAATATGAAGACTTGGTGACCTCAGGAGGCCGATCAGAATGAGATAATAACCTTGCTGAGAAAAAAAAAATCTTTTAAGCCGCATTTGCTCAACTGATTTTAATTAAATTTTGGAGCAGATTTAACTACATACATCAACCCGCTAAAAACACTCTCATACTTTACCATAAATCTATTTTGAAGTCTTCCATTCCTTCCGGTGGTAACCCGTCATAAGGTGTGTAGAATAAAAAAAAATCTCTAAAGGATTATTACTGTTTAGCCCGCACGAAGAGAGTCCCCTTATTACCTTAAAGTGTGTATTCCGCCCAATGAATTCAATTGAAAAATGTTCACGATTGCGTTTCATTGGTAATAAATTAAGTAAACACCACCATAAAGCTGACAAAAACGACCTGAGTATATCAAAGCGTACCAATCGCATCCACACAAAATGTCACATAAACCGGAACAGAAAGGCAACCATAAACGCAAAACCCTCATTATCCCTCTTACGCTTTGATTTTATTGAATCGAGCAGTTCAAACGTGAACGATCATCGGTCGTTGAGCTGATTTTATTATGTCGGCCCAACTATACTCCAATGATACTCCTCCACACATTCAATATAGGTCTGGCTGTATCCCGTTATCCCGTCACCCTGTTCAGCAGCCATCATCTACATATAGTTGTGTCCATGATATGGTGTTGCCTCCTTCATTCATCATCTAATCACCCCCTCTGTCAGTGATATAGGAGAACTACTACTACGTTGTTGTTGCTGTTGTTGTTGTTCAGGGGGATTAACAATAGTAAAAACAACTCACTTTGCGACGAGTCCCTCTTCTACACACATTTTACACGCCACAGTAGAGGCTTCCCCAACAACAATTCAAATCCTGGTCGAGTGCAATTGATATCAACCACTTAGCGAACAACTGCTGCTTTACCTTCCTAGTCCTACCTACTTCACGGAGAACGCATATCTCTACGCACGTTTTACACATCCGGCAATGGTGACACACTCTTCTCCGGGACTTTTCAAATTACATGTATGAAACCAGGCAAGGATGAACGAACTGTACATCCATGTATGACATACGTATCCACGTGTGTATACCGACTTTCCCATCGCCCTAAATTTATGCTCTTCCAAAGGCGGATGGATGGATTGTGGAAAATTTGTTATACTCGGGTCGGGGTCGCCGGAATACACGCGCTTATGCGTACGATTGCTACTCTATTTGATTTTATGCGGTATAAGAGCTGCGAACGTTATATAACAATCGCGATGGTAGCTTTATGGGCCTCTTATGACGGGTGTAGGCGCTCAGCTTGGTGTACACACAACACCAGCTCAGAAAAGGGCTCTCCACTCCACAATGGAATGAGCAAAAATTATTGTGCGATTATAGATACTTTGCGCGCACCGAAGTGCTGAAGTCGATTTGAGTTATTGCCTTTAGTGCGATGTGGTGGGGGGACACGTGATTTATCTACACTTAAAATGTGGGTTTCTAGCGGTGAATTGTGAATTGAAAAAATTCGCTAGCATTGTACAGTTTGTTTTATAGGCGTAATGCGAACAGATTGCTTTCTGACTTATAGTAAAACATAAGTAGGTTTGCAGAGAATTTAATTACCGTTATGTTAGCAATATGGATTAAAAAATTGGAATTTTATGAAGAAGAGTGCTGCTTTTTAGAAGACCTAGAATTTATTGACTCGAAAGCACGCACGACAATGCTTTTATGGCCCCGTATATAACGAAGTGAGGGTATCCCAATATTGAGGATTTGTAATGAGATGAGACATCTATAGAGGAAGAGACAAAATATTTGCACGGTAAATCAATGGACTCAATTTTGATGAAGCGTCCACCGCGCACTTATGTACTTTTTCCCATTATCTAGTTTATTGTATTTGAAGCATTTTGTCCATAGTCCATGGTGACACGACAATCTTAACAAACTTCAACCGACTTCTACAAGAAAGTTGTTCAATACAAACCAGAAAGACGACTGCTCGAAGAGATATAGAAAAACTATAAAAGGTTTTGTCAAAAAATCCAAATTGTTGGCACCATGAGTAAAAAATAGTTGGATGCGGCACAAGTTATGATGACATAGAGCCAGAATATCATTCCAAAAGCATAAAGAAGAATTTCTGCAGCCCATTGAGATTATATGAAGAATGAATAAAAAAATGCTGCGCCTATAATAATCCTAAGAATCACGTCATGTGTGTTTAAAATGAATGCTGAAGCCTTCGAAAATGATTTGATGTTCAATTCTCTTGTTCATGATTGCGGTCTAACATACATAGGTAATAAATTTTCTTCTCTGGGTGTTGGCGTTGTGACTCCAAGGCATATTCTACATAAACGGAATAACATAAAAAATTCTAAAGAAAAATTGTCAAATAAAATCCTAAGAAAAATAAATTAATTTTTTTCTACACTCAGAAAAATTGTTAAATCCAATTTTTTTTTATACCTCTGTTAATTTCCAAACCCTACTTACCTGCTCTGTTTATATTCATTTTCTGTTGTATTGTTATTGAAAATTTCTGAGAAAAACGTATGTAAGAAGCGACGAGGTAAACGAAGAATTACTGAAATCGTTATTTTACTTTTAGTAGGATTTAATTACAAAAAATGTTTTACTCAAAAAGTTAAATTCTAATTGGATTGGGAATTGATTATGGTGTGCCTCAAGGAAAGCATGTGCGGCCACTTTTGTTTATTCTAAAAATTTATTAGAAAAATAAAACGACCAATTTTTTTGCATAATCGTGTTAATCGTGTTGACTATAAATATATAAGGGTGATTGTTATTAGCAGGTGATCATAAATTTATTAAAAAGGATGCTTAAATATAAGATTAAAAAATAAATAAACTCAACCTCAGTTTAAGCCAACAGTAATAAGTCTTTCGTAGACTTTGAGGTAAGAAATCATAAAAAGAAAACCTTTTAGCGATTTTGGTACAATTTTAATATCTAGGAGAACCAAATTCTCTCGAATGAGCGGGATGAATATTTGGCTATCCTAGAAGTTTCTCCCACAATAGAAAAATGTGATGCTCTGCTATGAGGCGGTCTGTGAAACAGAGATTCCGGCTATATAGAAACGGACGAAAATAAAAATTTCAAGCCTGGCTGCATAAAAAGGTGATAAGATCAAATCTCTTCAAATGAAAGTGGTATAGGACTGTACGAGTTTCCTGGACTTACACAGTCTAAATAAAAAAAACCAATGTTTAATCAGGTTTGGCGGATACTAGATCCGTATACTTACAAGATTAAGAACTAGAATGACCACAGATTATAATTCTAGATTCTATAAATTTCCAAATATAAAAGACTTACACCAATATATATACGACAGAAACGAAAGTATCTACTGCAATTAATCAACTCAATGACGAATTTCGCTGACTTTCGCCATCTTCTTTGTTTGTATAGAAAAAATTAATAATGTGCATAGAAATCTCCCTTTGGCAAGTCTAATATTGCTTGTCTTGACTTGAGTAAACAATCTAGATTTCGCTTAGTTGCCTTATTCTTCCATGCAGGTTTTTCGCCAATTCATGGCAAGAAATTTTTTCGTACGAACTGTCACCAATCAATTAAATAACTCAACTGTAATTTGATGTACGTTGATGTTCGCTCACTTTTCTGTAGAAGCTTTCTCATTGTATCGAACTTTTACGAATTTATAGCAAAGGTCGAATGAGCAACGAATGACGAATATCGCTGACTTTCGCTATCTTCTCTGTTCGTATAGAAAAAATTAAATTAACAAATTAAAAGTGTACATAGAAATCTCCCTTTGGCAAGTCTATTATTGCTTGTCTTGACTTGAGTAAACAATGTAGATTTCGCTTAGTTACCTTACTTCTATACAGGTTTTTCGCCAATTTATGGCAAGAAATTTTTTCATACGAACTGTCACCAATCAACTAAATAATTCAACAATAATTTGATGTTCGCTTACTTTCGCTAACTTTTCTGTAAAATAATTATCGTTGTATCGAATTTTTATCAATTTATAGCAAAGGAATTTTTGCTTTAAAAATATTGGACGTAACTTTCAAGATTCTTATGATATTTTTTGTTGTATATAGAAATTTATTATTTCGCCCAGTTACTACTATGTGATGCAAATTATTCGAACTAAGGATGTGAGTCTAATTCAATTGTAGAATCAGTTAAAATCTGCTTTACGTCTGCCCAGTACCTTATTATAAAAGACAGTGAAGTTGATTCATTCGAAATTCTGATACTCAAATGGGGGCACAAAATACTTCCAATGTCGCGCCGATGACCACAAGGGGATTTCATAAAAACAAAAAACAAAATATCAAAAGTAGGCTTATGCCGTAGTGCTCAAAGGCACAACCACACGTCATAAATCATATCAATAATTATGCCAATTTAGCGCTAAGCTCATTAACTAAATGTCTTCTCTTATTTCAAAACTGTCTTTTGCAAGAGGAGGAGGAAAAAGCCAAATGTTTTATCAAAATTAAATTAATACAAAACGTCGCCTTATGGAAATTATTCAAAAATCATAAAATCTCAAAAGTAAACTTAATCAAAAGCTCATAAAATCGAAAATATTCAAAAAAAACTCGAGACTAAATTAGATTTTCAGTCAAATAACGCTGTAATCTGCTTTTTAACGACTTTTATTGGTTTATTTATGCTTTTTTTTTTCGCTGAAGCGATCAACGACAAACAGATTACCATAAATATTCAGGTTCGCTACTGTTATCTAAGACAACGCAACTCACGTGTCATCTAATTAAAATTTCAAAGATCTCTGGGATCTGTAGATAATTTTGTGTGTCGTCGGTTTTTTCTCAAAATCATCTGCATATTTATGGAATAAATAAGAATTAAAAATATTTGGCAATGCTTTTCGTGACAATCAGAAGAAGAGCAAGAAGAAAAAAAAAGTGCACCACTGATGCTGATTACATTTTGCGGTGAATTTTTGGATTTCTTCCGATTTCATCACTTCATCATAAACTTACATTCAGATCGGCTAATAATAGAAATATTTCGACTCTTCTTGTTATTTTAATGGTTTTCTTTATTTTTTCTTTTTCTTATTTTTATTATCTTTTTAATTAGGGGATTAAAAAAAAAGCAATAAATTCTCAACACCACTTATGTGAGTAGAGAGCCAACATCTACACACATACGACATGCTTATATGCAGGTTTCACTTATTATTGGATTGAGGTTTTTGTTTCACGGAAATTCCGTTTTTTTATAAAATTTTTTGTTCTGTTTTATTTTATTAGTGTTGACGAAATATATAGATTCACGATTCACAAAAACGTGTCTGATTTGATTAATGGGATTTTAGATAGTTCAAATTTCTCAACGAATCTCATTTATTTACAATGAGGCCATACAGTACCTACTTTACCTACCTAAATTTGTATTTATTTCATACTCCAGTTGGGAACAGGTTCACAAGGTGAATTCATTTGAAATTCATTAAGTGAATTCATTATGTTTGCAGAATGTTCTCATACAAATATTTAAATGAAATGACGGAATTAAAATCTGAAACTCAAGACGATTAAGTAAATCTGGTTTGAAGACAAATCTTTTTCCAAATACATAACTACTTAGTATTAACTATAGTCACATTTAGAATTATCAGATAAAAGTATTTATATATTTTCAGAATTGTCCAAGTGATGTAATAATTAAACATTTTACATTTTGTATATTTGCTGTGATAAGAGTGATGAAAAGAAATGTGAAGGGCACTGCGAAAAATTTATAAACTCTATCCATAATTACAGTTTATGTAGACGTACACATAAAACCTAGTAGAATTAAATTCAAGATAACTAAATTTATATCACCGAACAGTCAGAAACATAAGATAACATAATAAAAAATTTAATACTTCTGAAAATCCATGTAAAACAATAAAATAAAAAAAAAAAGTGGAGATGCAAATAGAGAGCCTTGCGGTATATCACAATAAAAACAAACTTAAAATCCTGTAAGAAAAAAAGCTAATCTGGATGTTCGAAATAAACTTAAACTCTGACGTCGAAAACATGTTATGTATATACATTCCTGGAATAGAACCTGAGTTGTCAAATACAGTCTAGAGACCATATAAGTCTTAGAAAAACTGCACATGTTTCACATCATGGTTCACAGCAGAGATCCATGGTTTCCGATAAAATAAATAGATGTATGTAAAATTATTCGGTTGATTTTAATAGATTCGAGGTCATCTGTGGGTTTAGAAATGCAATCAAAAACCAAATTAAAATCGCTCTCGGCTTTTATCTAGAATAGGAAAAAATTGATTGGAGTTTCGGGTAACGATATAAAACTACAAATTAACATAGTATTAGCAGTGGGATTAGATTAAACAAAATGAACACAATTTAGCGGGTAAAGTTGCTTGTTAAAACTTTTTTGTTTGATTATCATCTAGAAACATAATCTGTCTTCTTCCATGCCTCTCTGACTATCTTGATCTAAGAGCACTGAGTGATGGACGTCCGTTTGAATATAGAAAACAGTTTGAAAAAAAGCATGCCTAAGTTTTCAGTTAAAACGGTGGAGTATAGGCCCCTGACCCTACCTCAAATCTTGATAAAAAAAATTGTTTATGTTTTAAAAAATTATCAAAATACAAAATCATTTTAAAACCAATCCTGCCGAAGGCTTCGTTTGGGAGGAGTTCTAAGTCAACTGAAATCTTTTAAAAACTACCCCTCATCATCTCTGGTTTACATTTGATCAAATATGTACCACTGTAGACTACTTGGTTTACAGGATTAAAACTTGTTCTTTATCAAAAAGAAGAAAAAAAAAAATTAAAAAAAAAAATGTATCTTGAGGGTGGAGCTTTGGCGCAATTTTGCAAGTATACGAAATTTTGCGATTGTATGAAGAGTGTCGAATATATCCAATCGATTTGCATTTTACAGTCGCCTTGTGGTACTTACGACATAAATTCCTCAAGTACGACTTTCGAGTCAAATAATTATCACCATCCTCATAAATTTGCTGAAATTTTTTCAAGGAATTTAATGAATACAAACTCTGTACGCCCGGTCTACTACTTACTATATATATGCCTAGTCAAAACCGAAGTCCTATCGGACCTTTTATATGACGCTCTCAAGGGTTGTTTGTCTTTCTACTTTAGTTGCTCATCTCAAATCATCGGTCCTTACGTATCATCTTGGAAATATATTAAAATTGGACTTAGATCCATATATAGTGCCTTCAAAACAGGAGCACGTTTTTAGTTCTAGATTTGATTTGACTAGAAATTAATTACGTCACGTTTGAGAAGCTATTTAATCTCCAAGTTCGCCACATTAAATATTCATCGCAATATACACACCTACGAACTACCAAACTCTCATATCTCTCACCAGAACGAAGGCTAATCAGTAAAAATTACATCTCAAATCGTCTCCACGTGGAGTAACGAAATCCATAAAAAGTAAAATATAAAAGCGCTAACGACAAAAGTTCTCGGAAACTTCAATTTTTTCCATTTTTTATGTTGAATGCAAACAAAAACATTAAAAAACACTTCTTACCTGTTTAGCTGATGTTTGTTGTTGTGGTTGTTGGTGATGATGGTGATGATGATGTTGCTGCTGCTGGTGCTGCTGATGTTGCTGCTGCTGATGCTGCTGTTGTGATGATGGTGTTACCAACTTTTTAGGGCTCTGTGGTCCCGCAGAATCCTGCGGGTTACCAGAGGGTTCTACACGTACTATGATCGCTATGGTTATAGATTGAGAAGAGCCCTTCTGTTATGTACAGAAGGACACTGTTCTCAAAAATTCTCGAAAAGAAGAAAACAATTTTCTTTTCCTTAAATATGTGGAGAGTTATTGGTGTGCGCTATTTGATCGCCGTTAAAACGACGATCGATGTCGGTGCTGTGAGAGGGTGTAAAACACCCAACCGTAATCCTTCCTTTAATAATCCATTTAAGTTGATAATCCGTTTTATAGGTAAGGTAATCCAAAACTAGACTATAGTTTAAGTGAAGAGTAATCCACAAGTGTTTTTTTTTTATATATGCAAACACGTTTTATGTGTAATTTAAGAACACTATTGTCACACTTTTTTTTTTTTTGATCTGTAAACTGCTTGAGCAATTGTTTCTAAACAAATTTGGTTTTGTTTTATAATCTTTCGGTAAAACAACCGTCTTTAACTATAAAAATAAAATAGAATACAGTTATTAAAGTAGGCAACAACAATATCAAAAAAAAAAAAAACAAAAGGAGGAAAAACCACCAACAAACAAAAAGTTAGGGTTTAAAGTAACTCAAGTCAATTTTTAAAACCGCTCAAATTCGAATCCGCTAGCTAAAATTGGGAATCTAATGCAGTCTGGTTTGAGTCCATGCTAATTGAAGATTGTTCAACTTTGGATCGAGCATTTTGATGCGATCAAACCCAGAAATTGAGTGAACTCAACCCAGTGATAATATTATGAGTCCGATCATAATTTTGAGTGAATTTTTAAATTTTTTTACTCCAATTCGCAAATTTATGACACAATCAAGTAAGAAGTAACCACCAAAAATTAGTTTTCATACTAAAAAGAAAAAAGGCAACGCCTTTGATAAATTTCCAATTTCATATCTTCCCTGAGTTTACACGTCCTTTGAAAGCCTTTTCGGGACGAAATTCCCAGAAAATATATTTCTCATTTTACATAGTCCTATCTCCGATGGTAAAAGGAAAAATACAATACCAACTCTGATTAAGTTATGAATAATTCACTAAAAACCAAGAATGAAACGGTATTCGTGCGGTGACTGAATTTAGTTTTCATCAAATGTCACAAAAGTTCCGTTCGAATAGAAATTTTTCAGGATATTTTTCTCTTAACATTTTACAGTAAGAAAAAAGAAGAAGAAAAAAAAGGAGGGAAAATTCTTTTTTCACAGTTTTTCCACCCCCATTGTCTCGTCTCTGTGGACTATCAAAAAGTTAGTTCAAAGGCAATAATAAAAGAAAAGAAAAACTAAAACTAAAAAACTTTTCTAGTTAATGGAGAGAATATTTTGGTCTGGCGGTTTCCATTTGTTATGCAGAGTCGACAGTTAAATAGCAATCGGAAAGAAAGGAAAGCATCACTTTTCTTGTATGCAAAGTAGTTAAAGATGAGAAGAACAAAAAACGAAGAAAAAAAAATGCTTTTTGTATGAAAAAGTTAGACAATGATGGAAAAGTTTTTATAACAAAAAAAACTAAGCTGAAGTTATAATTCAGAAGTGTTCTTTTTTTTTTAAAGCGTATTACTAGAAAAATACAAAGGAACGTTCTCAAATGACGAACCATCAACGATAATTGAGTTAGCCCTGCTGCTGTTTCAATAATTTACGAATAATCGTAAGAAAAAATCTCCTCAGTTCTGTCCCTCATATGGAAATAATTAAGTTTTATAGATTCAGTCATACCAAAAAGACATTGTAGCGAGGTTCTCCATCATAAAATAATTGCCTAAAAGTTTTAATCTGAATTTTGAAGTACCACAGGGCTCTCTGATTTTCCCGATTCTATTTTAAATAGACAGATATTCAGGTTCTAAAGAATATATTAAAGTTGTATTTAGCCCTGAAATTCAGTTCGATCACAATATATATATAAAAATAAATGCACCTCAAACACTTTCGGCTTAAGTCTATTATGAAACGTTCATATGGGAAAAAAATTGATAGTGGTTTGAGTTTCTTCTGTTTTTCAGCTACGACTACAGGAACTATGCATGGAGAATACTGGCTTTCATGTCAATGATATTCTTTCAGGTAACTATAAGATGTAGGCGAGAGAGCTTTTGAGGTACAGTAGGACGGACGTTAGACCTTTAAATGGTCTGATCTCCGGCCAATGTAACTGAAAAAGCACTATTGGAGTGGGCTCTAATCATATATGCAGAGTTTGACTGAAGTATGTTCCCAGTTGTAGGATTTTATCCATATCTGCAAGCTATTTCCTAAGATAGAAATCAAGATTTGTGTCCAAATCTCTTTTATATTCGAGTTTTCCAAATTAGGTTATATGGACCAGAGCATCACTGTTTTCGTTCTTTATCTAAGAAGTTCGAGCACACGATTAGCTTTCAATATTTTGTACATTTTTCTGCAGATTGGCCTTATCCGAATTTGTCCCACTATTTATTAAATCCCAGTTATAATGTAATTATCCGGTATAAAATTCGCAATCTGATTTCTTGCATATCGAATTTTTGGAATTTATGAATTTATGAAAAAAAAACTGTTTTCAGTCTTTATTCGGATAAGAAATTTGAGACTTATGATCCAGATTTGACATTTCGTGTTTTCTTAAGGAATTGTATTATCCGAATATGCAAGAAATTATTGTCACTCAATTTATACGAATCTGTCCCACTCTAGTTATGCTTATGGGACTAAAACTTCAATGTTATATGCTATGAATTTTTTATCCGGTTAAATTTAGCTGCCCTATTTTCTGAAAATATTATGCATCGATATTTGACCTGTTCTATCCGGGTTCGAGTAAAACTGAGCAAGTTTATATTAGCTCTGTACAGATAATCAGAATGAGGATGATGGTCCAAACATATACATACAATAATTAGTGATATTTATTGTATTATCCATTGTCCGGATAATCATTATCGGATAAAAATTACACTGGATTAGAAACAAACTAAAGAATGACAGAAGTAAATCTCCAGTCAAATATTTTGCGTGTATAAAATTTAAGCAGAACCTTTATTTCGTGTAAACGATTTTCAGTTTGTCTCTTAATCTATGTGCGTGAATTTTGGATCCTCCAGTCATAGATTTTATTCTTAGATTTTCAAATTCATTTTAAAGCTTGTAAATAACCAGAGTACAGAGAGCATTTAATAAAGCCTAAGTGAGCATAATCCTCCACCAATCCGGATAAAGTGTGCTCAATCGTACAAAACAAAAATTCAGTTGCAAGCACTCAAGTTCTTTTTTTCTAATAAATGTCTAGACCATGTTACCAATGTAATCTAGCAAATATCAAAGATCCCAGACAAACTGAAAACTTGAACAAATAATAGTCTGTCATTTATGTACTTTGGATAAGAGCCTATTTGTAGACCACTACTATCTATCTACTGCCGCGTATAATTTCCATTTATTTGAAACTTTTTTATTTAGCATGTAAAAAGACTCGGAAGAAAATTCCTAGCCACATACTTATAAACTTGGAGAAAACATTGATTTTTTCCATCGTTGGAGGATATCTATGTTTCTTTTCTTTTCTATTTTTTGCCGTCATCTCATCCAGCAAATGACGCAGACTCAATGTATTGTGTGGACAAAATTTCCACCAGAGAATAGCAAATAAAATTTAATCGAATTGTCCAGGCTAGAGGGCCACTACTATTAAAGGGGTGTGTGTGCATATGTAAAGAAACCCACGATGGTCCAATCCTTATTCGCAGCATATGAATATGCAATTCGAGTTCGCATACATTTTTAGGATTCAAAGCAGAAATATCCATCCAGGAATGACCAGCAAATTTTGCTGTACCCAAAATAGAAAAGAAGAAATGAACGAGAAAATCCCTGTATACAGATAAGCTCCTCTTATGCCACTACTCTACTGGTCCCAATATGATGAGCAACGAGAATTTTTTTCTGGGGGCATGAGTCCACTAACAACGGACGTTTCGTAAAGTTGTGAGTATTTTTTTTTTTTGCTATATTCAGTTTTATTTGTTCACCAGTTTTTTTTTGCAAGCTGCTTCTGGTGGCTCTAGACTCACCAGGTTACAGTCTACCGGGCAATATCAAACATACCTTTATGTGTATACATGCCGACGATGACCGGACCGAGCTGGACCGGGCGGTTCTATGGGCCAAAAAGAAACGTGTACATGAATTCATGGTGGATAGTCCGCAAAAATCTACGATTTCTTTTTTTTTTTTTTTTTTTTGTTAAGGCTCAAGTGCTGATAGTCTCCATAGTCTCCCGCTTGTGTGTCGTCCGACAACCAGAGTATAGTAGTCCATTGACAGGCAAAAATATACCCGTGGGGACGAGATTGGTGGTACAACGAACACGGCATACAGAAAATGGACTTCTCCTCCTTGTCGCAGTATATATTTTTGAAAAGAAAGGAAAAATCAAGCAGAAAAAACTTTATCCAACGTGTATAGCTGGAAATAACCAGACGAAGACCTCGGCCTGACTATCCTCCTCCTACCATTCCACTCCACATTGAGTGCTTATGTTTTTCGAGTACACTGGACTCAAGTGGCGCTGGCTTAATCTGATATCTCAAAATGAAGACAAAAAAAAAAGTGTTTTTTTCTCTTCGTCACATTTTTTTCTTTGGTTTTTATATTTTGCATTTTTATAAAATCATTCGATTTGCATTTCAGCCTTGAATTTTAATGTTCGAATCGAATTTCTGCATTCAGATAAACGCTTAAGACCCGGGGACAGGTAATCACTGAATTCTGTTGAAACACAGCCAGGTACATGAATCAATGGCCTAAAGTTGGAAAATATCGTTTGTTGGTTTTTTTTCTGTTTTTTTTTTCGTTTTTTTTTTTAAAGGTATACAAACAACAAATAAAAATGTTGAGATGATGGTGTATAGTGAGAAGATAAACAGAACAGTAATTAAGATGATACTTTAGGAAAGAGTTTTAGATAAGTTATACGTGGAATCCATTAAGATATTAAGATTTATCAAGGTAGGTAGGTTTGATTTTTTGGTGACTCATTTTGGTATATAAAAACGAAACTAAACAAAAAAATAAGATAGTAACTTACAACATTTTTATATTTAGTAATAAATTCATTATCCGGCTCGAAGGACCAAAGATAATCAAGACGTCTGTCGTTCTCTTTTTTTAAATTGTAATTATTCAGAAAAATGTGGAGATCGCATTTATTGAAAATAGTAAACGACCATATAAACAATATGTTGAAGTTAACATCGGGCCCGAAGGACCATCATTGGATATTCAACGCAATATAGCCGAATTAATCTTTTTTTAAGCCTGCCTGATTGTTGAAAAGCAGAAAACAAAATTCAAAAGCCTTCATGCTACTTAATGCTGGAGGTAAAATAGTATATTAATGCCCGGCTCTTACTGGTTTTCATTGACATTTTGTGAGCTGGAAGATGAACTTATCCAAATATACACATCTGTGAGATAACTAAATGGGTTAGAAGTCGCAAAAATGAATTTAACCTAGCAATGACTTTCGTTTGGAGGATCTAAGATGTATCTGGTATGTAAATCTACTTTGTTCAAGTAGACGTTTGTAGGAAATTGTAAAATATAAAATATGAAAATATAAAATATTTCTGACGTTTTCTTGAAACGAAAATATTACAAGTTTTAAAAGCCGTCAAATTAAATTATTGCGCTATCTGTCACCTAGCATGGTAAAGACAATACAATGGTATTGTCTTTACTCCATGGTACCTATATACTAGATTTGTGCTAATGGTATTAGAACGAAGATGATGGAGGATATGAGAACCTGTGATAATCAGAGTGGCGTAAGTCAAAATTGGATGGTTTAAAGTAAATTGATTTTCTCAGCTCGGCACATAAAAACTATAGACATCTTTTGTTTAAAATGACAATGAAATACTGCCATCAGTATCTATAACTGTAAATTTTGACTTGCTTCATGATGGTGCTTCGCGGGTTATGGTTAAGAAGTAAAAATCTGGTCTTGAAACTTATTGACTTACGCCACTGTGGTTCTCACCGGCTCATGTATTCTGAGAAGATATCTGTATGTTTAAGATTTCAGCACTTGATCATCTCTGAGGATTGCATCTTGTACCAGTGCTAGGTCAGTTTGAGTGTCTGATATCTGGTACGCCAATGATCCATAAATTTACGATTCTGCAAGCTGGAGATGGCTTTTAGAGAACAATTAGTTATACACATATAAATTTTTCGTAAATGGATCAACCAACTGTCGTAATTGTCATAATGACCACATGATGTTTAGTACAACTCATCCGAGGATTGAGAATTCACCTTCTTCTGTTCAAAATTTTTATACAAACATTCGTGCAAGCCTTAATTGATTTTATAATTCTATGGAAATTTATTTTATAGAAAATTATTCATAACTGTAATTATAATTCATTTAATACTATTTCATCCGGCTGGAAGGACCAATGATAATAGCGGAAAGGTAGCTTTTTAAATGTAATTGAGGTATGCAAAAATTGCTTTATATTTATATTCATGGATCAGCGACGGGGGGTAATGCAAGTGATAATATTATAACTTTCACCAATGCTTTTAAAGAATTAAGTTTGCGATAATTTCAAACTAGTATATGCATTCTGCACAGACATTTTTCGAGCCCAATTATATAGCTTTGGCTAAAACCAACCACAACATTCATTATAGTTCAAAATTGTAGCTGATACAAAAGATGGGATAAGATGGTGTCGAAAGATTACCTAAATAAACGAAAATAGATGAAAGCTTCACATAATTTCTAGCTACGAGAACTGTTGAATGAATAACACCATCAAGATATTAACGGGCTTATACGATAATTTTTTTTCTCATTCCAGGATAGAGTCGAGTCGTGTCATGGTAATGAAGGTTGGCATTAATTTAGATTTATGGAATTTATTACAAGTTTCAGGACGACATCATATAGACTCCACTCTAAATCATTTATCAGAAGAACAAAGGATATATGGGTAATGATAGATCCTTGTGGAACACCAAATCAGACTCACAATTTACTCCAACTACAATCTGTTGATGACGTTGACATTCCTTGATGTGTTAAGTTAAACTCAGACACTTGTGATTCGATCTAAATTAACACATTACAAACAACAAAACGGGTAAGGCAAAATCCGATCCGATCTGATGTAGTAATCAAATCACGTCTGTCTAGGATGTACCATTTGTTTTGAGATGTGAAGTAACGTTTAACAGAGTTCGACCTAAGATCACATATTAAAGATACTGTTCCAAACTGTCTAAAAAAGCCTTCTTGGTAAGTTCAGACTAAATATCTTTATGTAAGTAAAAATTACCAGAATTAGAGGACAAATTTCCATAAAATACGAAAACTATCATCCGGCACGAAGGACCAAACACAATCAATAGAAAATAATTGAAAAACTCTATCAAGCAAAAGAAAAACAATATTTCAAACATAATTCTAACGAATCTAATCCACAATTTATAAATGTAGAGCAAAAAAAAAGCAAACAAACAATCGCACGAAGTTTCCAATTTCGATAAAAACAACAAATACGTAAATCGTTCATAAATTTGAGCTTTTAGTCATAAATTGCTCATAAGAAACCTCCCATAAATCGTATTTGAACTGAAAATAATGTTTTTTGTGATTCCATTGAAATCCAATCCATATTTATTTCAAATTTGGGGTGAGGAGGAGGTGATAAACGCAAAACCACAATAAATAAATCATATACCGCCTCCTACGAAAATTAACACAAAAGAATATGTTTCTACTCGTGACTAGTAATAATTATTATTTTTTTTTGCATGATTTATCCAAGTATTACACAACAAACAGAGAGCAGCGCGTACTTACAGAGCTAATAATAAAGTGAATATTTACGTAAAACCAACAATAAACACAAAAACCCCTGTGTAATTACGCGCACTACACTAGAAGAAGAAGAACCGGATTATCCACATAATTTTGTTCGCTATACATACATAAATATTTGTGTATATTAAGTGAAATAAGCAAGCACAGCAGGCAAGCAGGCTAGCAGACAGACAGACAGATAGATAGACAGACAGAAAGAAAGACAAACGGAATAAGAGTTCGCCTTTTCCCATTATCTTGATTGTGTCATAAATTATTCCCCCGTTGTCTAAGTGCACTAAAGCTTATCCTCACGTTTTAATCACGACAATTATCCAGAATTATGTGCTATTCTTGGGTGTGTAATTACAAACAATGTTGAGAAATATTACAAAAAAAAAAAAAAAAAAAAAAATTTTTCTTTTCTTTTCTTTTTGTTGTTGTTGCTACTGTGTTGTAATATTTGCACTCAAAGGGAGAGCTTTCACAGAGGCACACCAGAGGCCGAGAATTGAGGAGATACACAATTTCCTCTCAGTAAAGGTATCATCTATAGTAAAGCACTTGTGAACAGTGCCTCAAGTAATCCGATACACTGCGGCCAACTTCACTTTGTTACATTTTTTGTTGTTGTTGCTGTCGCTTTGCGCGAAACTATGTAGAAAAAAAACATTTTTGATTTTTTCTGTACACTGGATATCACTTGTTTTGCTTCATATTAATAGCCTTGAGTATAACAAAAAAAACAAAAACAAAAAAACATTATAAGAAAATCGCAAAATTATCATTCACAATGGCATGAGACAGGCTTTTTTATAATTTTTTTTTTTGCCTTTCGCGAAATTACTATCCCGTCACTGAGGACTATGATTCGCACACACACTATCTCTGCCAATCTCTAATACGTCTGTATGCCTCGAACACAACTGCCAGCGGCGGCAACGACACAATTTGCATGAATTTTCTAAGCCGCGCTACTGGAAAAAAAAAACGCAAAAAATTGTGGTGGGCATTGGTCTCGTTGTAACCGTTGTTCGTTCCTCAGATTTGTTGGGAAAAAAATATTTATTTTTTCACAAATTATTATCACAGACACAATTCTATATTATCAACACACACAAACACATCCACGGAATGAGTAAATTAAATCTTTCTTTCTATTCCAATTCGACTGAAGAATTTACAGGGATTTTTGTTAAGTTGTTGATGCGGTTAGGAAACAATATCCGGTCCTCCCTCTACTTATAAGAGCCACGACGATGACGACTATTACTGCAACAACGAAACGCTGCTGGGTAAAGAAGAAGCATAATCCAAAGTAATCCAAAAAAGTGGTGCAAAACTACACACACGATAAAATAAAATTCAAAAATGTCGACACCAAAGACACTGATTTCTCAGCACACGGGTGGAAAAAGTTGATTATGATATTTTCGTGATTTTTTCTTTATTATTATTTATTTTTTTTATTTTTTGTATTTTCCACTCAAATTTTTCAATTTATTCACAATAAATTTCACCTTTTTTTGCTATTCCTTTTTTTCTTCTTTAATTTCAACACACCCGCTTTGCAGGTTAATCACTGTTAATTAGCACCATAAAATTGCTCGATTTTTATTAATTTTATCGAAAAATGTTGGAGCAAAATATGCTCGCGCGCGAGCTACATCGAAATCTCGGTAAAAAAAAATTTCTTTTTGCGCTACGTATAAACACGTCCTAGCATCGGGAACACTTTACTCGGTATGACAGCGCTCTCCCAACATGTACAAGAGGAGAATACTCGCTTCATGGAATCATGTCGCTGGGGGGAGAGGAGAAAAATTCGTTCTCTTCCCTCATTTTATATCATGAGAAAAAGCTCCCTTGTCACTCTTTACTTTTTGTTTACCGCTGCTGCAGACATTTTCTCTTCATTTATCTACTTTGGATTTGGTTAGCTTACTTATTACTTTTTGTTTTTTTTTTGTATTAATTTGAGGATTTTTATTAAAATAATTTTCAAATTTTATTTTTAAAGAAAAGCGAAAAGGAATTAATTTGAATAAAATTTGAGCAGAAAAATGTTCGTTTTGGAGCAGCCGCAAAGTAACCAGAAGCACAACAATGGTGCAAAAAGAGTAAAGATTTTTTCAAAGCGCAAATGCAGTAGATCTTCGTGTATATATCCATAAATATTTCTGGGTGTATGTGTATAGTTCATAGTTGCAACTGTGTCAGTCAAAATCGTAGTATTTTTATATATTTCCCTATGAATTTAAGATGCTAGTGCGTTTGCAGTGTTGCCAAGCTTGGAAAAAAATTTGTAAGGGTTTTGCATACAACTCAATTCCGTAATCGATGGTAGCTCTGCGGACAACCCAAATCCAATGGACACTACACTTCTGCTAAGTTTTCCTTCCATTCCCAGTGCAGGTAATGTTTGCAGTAACATCATGTAAGAAGAGTGTTTTCAAAGAGACAATTATATGAAATTCATATACGCAAGAAAGAGAAAACGATTTCTGACTTAGCGACATCTATTAGCGAATTAAGTAAAAATATTGAAGACTCGTCTTTAGTTGTGTCTTTTTTACGTGAATTTTCAATCTGTTTCAAAGGAAACATACCCCTGAAGTTGTGTTTTATGTTTATATGAAGAAAGCATGGAGAAAATTCTCAATCCCCTTGTAGTAGATACACGTGTGAAGGGGTTTATATCTTACAACGGGAAAACCAGGTTTGGACTAGTGAAGGCCATCGTCATCTAATGAAGACTTTTTGAAAGGTTTTGCAAATGAGCATAAATTATTAAAAATTAACTGTACAGTTAATGCAATGCATTCATCGCATGCCCTGGGTTTCTGTTATTATTAGTGGAAAAAAAGAAACGAAACTATACCGATCCAGCGTTGAGTTCACTGTAATTCTAATTTTAATAACACATATGAGGACTTGTCTTAAAGACATTTATGAAGATGACAATAAATATTTATTACATACTTGTTCAGCGCCATCTAGTTTTGACAATAAAAACACAAGACAGAGTGAAGCCATGTTTTAAAGACAGAAGCAGACATGCTATATGCAATTGTCTTTTGAATGTTGGCAATTAGTCTTTATTATCTACTACTCTTCAAAATTTGTTGGTCAGTCTTGGGTTGTTAATAAAATATGATACAAAATGGAGAAAATTATAATTCAAATTCAAATCGAAATTTAAAAAATATTTAGAAAAATTTTAAATATAGGAGCAATGACCCCGTCTAGACGGCTCAGAATGCTGCAACACCCGCACCAAAACTTTTGCGTAAAATTATGGTTGGGTACAGGATTGAAGCAGCAGAGACAGCATATTGACCCGTCTAAGCTGGGTCAATGTGACAATAGCTGTGTTTAGAGCGACATCTGGCTGGAAATTTTTTACTAATATGTGGTGAAAATATTTTAGTATAGCTTTGTTTTGATAATTTTGAGAAATTTATTAACTGGCCCATCAAAAATTATGCATTTGCGGGCACATTTCGAAAATCTGTTAACTTTCGTACTTAGTCTGGTGATCTTGTTTTTTTTTTTTTTTTTTCTTTTAGAATTCTACCCAGGCTCCGGCTGATTCTGCCCTTTTCAAATATAAAGATTCACAATTATTAGGTACGGGAACGCCTCATGTACCATATTTTTTATTTATTTTGAAAATAATGCATCAAATTACTTGTATTAAATTTTCCAATGAAGCCATGAAGACGTTGAAAATGAAAAGAAACCCAGCTGTTTGTCCTAAGCATATCAACCGTCGATGAAAATTTGGATAACAATTAAGGATAATGTACTTATAGTAATTGTTAGTGGCCATAAATAGAGTTGCCACCTTTGTTTTTTCTTTTAATTGTGGATTTACAATAAAAGCAGAGCAGCATCGCAAAAATATTGCTGAGCAAATGCTGGCTAAGTGTCGTGGAGAGCTAAAATGGAAAAGAAAAAGTACTATGTAAAGTTCGTTCGAATGTTGAGGTTCTCTTGACTGTTTTCTTTGAATCTGACGGCATAGTGCACTATAAATACGATATGTGAACATTCGGAGCATGTCAAAGACTTTTTGAGAATAAGTGAGGACTGATTCACAAAATGACCTTACGGATCTTTCAAGGTATAATAAAATCCATACCTTCTTCCAGAACTGAGCTCTCTGGTGGCCGAAATCGATGCAGCCACTCTACCTCTTTATTCAGAGTGAAGTAACGAATAGTATTGTTCGAAGGAAAAGGTCAGATGGTCTTGAAAAGCTTTTTTGGCTGTAACTTAGCTCATTTTTCTTACTGAACCGCCATTTTAAACAAGACAATCATGTGAAACCTATTTCAAAATTTTAAGGCTTACATTTAGGACTGTTAATAATAGATTTCACCTTATTCATTTTAATCTGTGGCTATTAAATAAAACAGTGTTGAACCTCACGTGTGATTGGTCAATAGCTTCTCCTAGGAACATGAAATGTGAAGAAAGAAAATCATAACGAAGACAAAATAAAGCGCCTTGTAAATTCAGGTATCGCACCAAAAAATAGAAGATAAACTATGGCTCAAAACATAATAGGTTTTCTGTGTCATCCCTTACAAATATCGCCGCCTAAAGAAACAATTTTGCACAGGTAAAGATTCTCCACTAACTCTCCCTAACTATAAAAACAAAAAAAAACCTCTTCAACCTCAGATCGCATTTAATATATAGTCAAAACCCTTCATTTTAAATGACAATTTGTATCCGAAATTACCACTATTTGGGTTTTTTTGCACCTTTCTTCATCAAAAGTGCTAATTGGGTGATAAGTGTGGCAATTAAAAATAAAACAAAGAATTACACAAGACCCAAAAAGGGCTACATTTTGGGTAAAAAGTGTGATAAGAAATTTTAAACTGAAGGCTTTGGGCATCTTAAATTTATAATGAGAACAATGCTTCTTCAATGTTGATAAGGTTTTGTTTTTTTCTTAGTAGGTAGTTATAATTTCGAAATTTTGAATTTGTTGATCTTTAATTTAGGAACTAAGGAAGAGTAGGATAAAATGTTCCACGACATTTTATGACCTACAAAACTTCATATGAAGTTAGACCTATTTCAATGTACTCTGCAAGATGTGACCCTCTTTTAATATCTTAATGGTTACTAGCTTAACTACTTTTCCATAGGTCAAGGGTTCGAGTCCATGTAGACATTCTTTTTTTGCTGTTATGGTAATATATGCCATATATAAGAAATTCTCAGGTTTTTGCTCTTTTATTTACCTACAAAAGAAAAACTGTCCGACTGTTGTCATTAACATTATTTTACACTACTAAACTGCTAAATAAATACACTTTGCAATATTTTGTGCAAACGAAGTAGAAAATTTTCAACAAATCTATTTGAAGTGAAAAAATCTGGCACCGCTGTAACGCGCAGATTTTTATTTCAATAACCGCGACGACGACGGTAGACACTACTAGGCAGGGTGTTTTTTTACGTTCATGCGACGACGACCGCCGTATTCTTCTGTCATAGCAACGGGTTAATACATCCACACATACACACAAACACACTCAAAAGCAGCATATATATATATATATGTTGAACAACGTGAAAGCTACGAGGAACGGGTGCTTTCCAGATGAGAGATGACACCACAGAAAACTTTTTTTAGTTGGTTTTTTGTCATGCTTTTATCCCTGATTTTTCAGTGAACAACAACAAAGCTTTCAGCAGAAACGAAGGGATTAAATTGCGACACGGACAAACTCAAAGCTTCAGCACTTTGCATTGCTCTGTTCTCCAAAGTAAAGAAAAGAGAACGCGCTTGATAACACTCTTCGCTTGATTTCAATGACTTTAAGAGATATGCGCGAATTTCGATGGTGATGGAACTTTATTTCAACTACTCAATCTCATACTTCTGCTCGCGGCATTTGCATCGTACTCACTCGTTTTCCCGCATTCAAGCACCTTTCTTCACCATTCTTTCAACCATGTTACCTGTCCCAGTACCACTGTTACTCTTTATATAGAGACGAAGCACTCGCACTTAGTATCCGACGAATAGCTGCTGCAACCGAGACAGCAGAGCAATCTTTTCCACGTGAAAAAGTTCTTCTGCTCTGCGCTGCTCTGCTAGTTACCTTCTCATCACGGACCAAGGTAGGACATAGGTAGATGACTATCCATTCCTCGAAAATTTGAAAGCTCCCCTCGGAGTTTCGCCGTTCCCGTTTCCATTTCACAACACAAATCTGGGGTGAATGTGACCGACTGCCGCCGTAGTAGTGTTGCGAGTTGAGCGGTGAGCTAGAGTTCAATTTGTAATGCAAACAGCTCAACATGAGCACGAAGCCAAAGTTCACTGAACGAGTTTTGTTTTACATACGCCAATCTTGGTAGGAACTGGCTGGCCTGACTGGCAGAACAGCCGACAACAACTTGGACGACAACGGTTACGAGGACGGCAGCAACCCAGGAATGCCTTTGTGGGATTTTACCGGATTTACACACGTTAAATCGATGATGGCTACAAAAAAAAATATTTTCTCTCTTTTTCTTGCTGTAATATTACGCGATTTTCGTTTTCTCTTTCAGGGCAATACCTGTGGACTCTGGATGGGCTTTGTATAGAGAGATATTTTCGGAGGCTATTAAATGGAATTAGAACTGCTAATGGATTTGTAAAATTGGTCAAGTGAAGACAAATTGAGCAGGCTTAACTTCGGAGTTAGTGAAGCATGCGTTCAGTCACTGCGCATAAAATGCACAGAGAATGCATCTGGAGGAAAAAAAATTGCGGCTGCACATTAAGAATTTTCGTTCGTAATTTATTCAATTTTTTTGTTTTTCATAAAATCTGGCATAGAAGAAGATGCGATTCAAAGAGCGAACCTTGAAGCTGAAATTCTCTTTAATCGTAACAGTATTCAAGAAGAAGGCACATGTGGAGTGTTGTCTATGCCTATAAAATGTAATAAAACATACCCCTGGAAGTTTACATCGAGGATGTAGTCCTCCATAAGTTTACCGAAATCTATAGATGTGTCGCCAAGGGAACTGGACTTCACTAACCTGAATTGAGAATTTGTTCTTAGAAAAATGAACCGGTTGAAATTACGATTATAGGGCTTGACGTAAACAGATGGCTTGCTGCTGTAGAAAAACTTGCCCACATGGAAAAAACTAGATCTAATCTCATTAGCTATGGTCACCAATTTCAGAGAAGACTATAACAGGACGCAGAGATGATAGAATGTGGGGCAATCACATTTTGTCATAGGTCCAAGACAATTTGACTGATAAAATTGTAGGAAGAAATTAAATGAGCTGAGTCACTTACGAAACTCCACAGGTTAGATTTAACTTGGTTACTTGTTTTCTAGCATTAAGCCTTTGTACCTGAACCTTTTTCTAGTATGGGTAATCACCTACCCGACAGTAGTTTTAATAAAAAGGGAGCAAAGTTTCAAAAATAAAGCTCTTAATTTTTCATACATTGCAAATATCGGTGGACCCTCTACCTTCCAAACCAGCCATCCGATTGGATCCATATTTCAAATATTCCTTGATAATTAAAATTCGTGTGTCATATTTTTATTATATTGTTATTTCGGTTTGGGTGGACGTGGGAAATTGGGGTGTTCAGGGGTTTTTCAATTACAACGCAGTCATTTGACCTCGGAGCATATAGGGGTGTTGGTATTCAAACTTCTTCTCAGAATCTGAGCTATTCGATTCTGGACTAGATTTTTCAAAATGTATTCAAAATAACTTTGACCTTTCCTCGGAGGAGCGCAGTATATTCTCTATTTTTTTCTAAAAAGTAAAAGCGTTCTTTAATTTCTGAGATTTTTCAATCCCCATACTCCGTTTTTTAGTATACTTCCCTTTTTCTATTCGAACTGAGGTACTAGATTTTTCGCACCGTAGATCGGCTCTAACTCGGTAGGGTTATGCACGATCGGCAAACTACTGTTTGACTCAGCTCATTACCAGCTACAATTCGTAAAAGAAAAATTTTCTCTGCATACCTTTAGGGTGGCGGACCCTGCGCGATGTGGGGAGGGGGTGGTTCCAATACCACATGCTGCAGATCAAATTGAAGGTCTCGCAAGGTACTATCCACTGATATACTTTTTTCCGATTCAGACAACTTTTTCAAGACGTCTTGACCGCCGAAAAACCCATTTTCATGCACTTGGGTCACATAAGCCCCAGTTACTACATTTCGCATACATTTCAACCGTTCTTTGTTTTAAAGCCATCAGTGTTTTGTTGTGAACATTTTTCTCATTGTATTTATATTTATAGTGTATGAAATGCTGACTCCTTTTTGTTTGCCCAATATAAAATATATAGGACCATAATTAGTGATGGCACCTTTCAAGCGCCGTTCGAGTTAAAGTAAAGAATATGATGCAAAGGATTAAACGCTTTCAAATCTCAGGAAGATTCACTTTAGGAGGCCAATAATATACAGTTCTATAGCCAGTACATAGTTAATCAAAACATCGCAATGCTTAATGAACTGTACAATAAAATCCGGCTCGAAGGACCAAGGGCATAGATTTTTATATCTTCATGAGAAGAAAACTATATTGGTAAATAATGGAATATCCACTTAAGTATTGTAAATCCGGAAACCTAAGAATGTGATCTTTGAATTGTGGAGCACTCTATAGAGACACATTTATAAGAAAAGTATTACCAAAATACAAAGAGCTTCCTAACTAGGTATATCACCGGAACGTCCTAGGAAGACAACAGCTTTGTTAATAATCACGGAACACTTCCACTTTTCAAAGGCTTAGGGAGTGTATATAGGGACTCCATTGAGCGACTTCTGTAAAAGCTGTATGGATGAAGAGAAAAAGCGCATTCAACATGTCAAGCAAACATCAGCTAATTTAAAAAAATAATAGGTAAATAGTTAGGGAAGGGGGAGTATGTCTTGAACCTTTGTGACTGGTTCTATAATAGTTTTCTGTAGTTTCAATAAAACTTTTATATCCATGATTCTAGCAGGTGGTATCACAAAAAACACCATTTGTAGGTCTAAGTCTTTGGTAGGATGAGTGAAATTACTCGATGACGGTCAATTTTAACCTAAGCTAATTCAAAGCAAAAAAAAAAACTTTGAAGATTTATTGCACAAATTCTCAAGCGCATCACTGATAAAAAATCATTTGGAATTTTCCTATGCAAACAATTAGAAAATTACTAAAACTATATAAACAAGTAAAATACTGAAAAACTTATAACTACGTTAACAACCAAAAATTTATTTACTTACTCTAAGTCATCATCATCATCATTATCATCAGCAGCAGCAGCATGTTATTATCACAAGGAGAGCTAAAGATTATTTTATGAAAATTTTCCCCATTTCTTTTGATAATATTCAAAGCTAAGAAATCACAGGTCCATAAAATAAATCCCCGCTAGATAAACGGGGCTCCTCAGATTCCTTACTTTGGACTTGTTCCTCACTCCTCACAAGAAGAGATTATTCAGCCGCAGTAAAAGTTTATTTTCAGAACTTAATTTCAAAGTGTTAAATCATGTTTTATTGTGTAAACAACCAGCCCGGGTAGAATTATTTCCTTTTGTTTACAGTGTTTCCACTGAAGATCTAATGTTAACAAGCTCCGCCAAATATTTGGATAATGATAAACGCAGCGAACATCGTAAAAGCACAATAACAGGAGGCAGAACGGAGCGGGAGATGCTTGTGTAGTACTATCAGCATCAGTAGACAGAGTGCGGTAAATGCAGAAGCAGTACAGCAGAAATTTATTTTGTTGTTGCTTTTTTTTTTTTTTTTAATTTAATTTCGACTACAAACGGCAACAAAATTTACCTCTTCCCCCTCCCATTTTAACTTCCTTTACACTCTGTGGATGAAAATTCGCTTATGGTGTGTGCTGCTTTGCAATGATAATAAAAATTAAATTCTGTAGAATATTTACAGCGAGGTTTATCGTAAAAGTTGCTCGACGTAGCTGAAATAAATTTAATGCTCGCCATAACAATTACTAAGGAATGTGTTTTGGGGACGCAGTTAAGCTTATTGTTTTGATGGGATCCTAGATTCTTCATAAATTGCAGCATATTTTTTGTTTTTATTTTTCACCTCCCTTAGGAGTATAGGGCTACTACATAAACTCTCAATCTGACTCTGTTAACATTCGAGGCTCTACTTCAGTTTTTGTTCATCAAGCTAAGGGGCTTAGATTGCAGTAGCTATCTAATAATGGGGCTGCCATCTGTCGTTTATTAGGAGAAACGAATTATGTTTGGAAAAGCTTTTGGTTGCTGTCATAGATCTTATTTTGGGTTTATGCTTCTGCTCACTTTTAAAGCCTCTCAATTGTTTTTTGGCTCCCTTGAAATACATATTGCGGGGCTGCTGGAAGAGAGGGGTGAAGAAGTTTTTGAGATAGGAGAAGCTATAAAAGTCGAAAGAAAACTTGATAGGGGGAGGAGCGCAGACCATGTCGAGGTCAATTCGAAACCACGACTACTACTATGGTAGCTGGCGCGCTTACCATCTGAGGTAATACCTATGCCAGAAATATATAAGTAAGTGTTCAAAAGAATCGTGAGAATCGAATGTTTAAAATATCACCGCGAGTCAAGTATAAAGACTTCACTCTTATATTAATCATTCTGTTTTATTACCAAAGTACTTTACCTCTAGGGAGTACGAAAATGTCAATTACATAGACCAATAGACGGTTCGGGTAAGCTTGAATCTCAAGTCCATGCAGATGAATATGCGGGCCATGTACTAAGAGAGATAGAGAGAGAGAGAGAGTTCATTCATGAAAATACTAAATAATAGGGGATCTAGTATGGAGCCCTGCGAGAAACGTTGGAAGCAACTTGGACGATTAAAGGCTAGTAACACAATATTATTGGCAATTTATTTTACCATTTAATATTTAAAAATTCTCTTAAATGGAGTAAAACATTAACGCAGAATTCTCCAGTTATCTGTGTGGACAGTCTCCTCATTGTAATCCATCAGCATAATTTCATCCACTTCTTTGAGACCATGATTTTCACGTCCAATTCCACAATTTTGAAGTGGGCATATTTAAACTCCAGTTAATAATGATGAGCCCAAGATTCACCTCTACTTATAATTTTTGTCAGGATCTTATCATTAACGTCGGCAGATAGTTTGGTGTTCAGGTAATTGTATTGGTAACAAAATCATATTCAACATTATTCAGAAGAGAAGCTACAACTAAGTCAAAAAATTAGATCAAACTTTTTTGTGTACCGCAAGGCTCTACATAAGGACCGATTTTGTTCATAATTTTGTTTGATTGATGAAAATCAACTACTGTGGAAGGTAAAACATGCATCTCTAAAGTATAATCCAATCAAAACGCAAAACTAGAGAATACCTAATAAATATACTGTTTTAAGGTCTTTCACAGCAACTTGTAAGTGGACAGCAGAGAACATTAGTAAAGTAAATATTCTGCCAAATTGTCCTTAAATTAAAACTTTGCTAAAAGACAAAAAAAAAATCTATTCGTACAACGCGAAATTAAAAGTGAACTTGAAACAATTATTAGCAAGCCAACAAAACAAAAAAAGTCATCATAGAAATACAAAACGAAATAAAACACAAATCGCATTGAAAAAATAAATAACAATGGCTCAAGTCATGCGGGACCAATCGATCAGCACAAATCAATCAATCACAGAATGAGAAACATTTGACAGCGGATTTATTGGGCTTGAATGGAATCACAACAATATCGCTGCGAAAATAATTGACTCCCGGCACTGAGTGATATTAAGCTGACTGATTCGGTTCGTTATCATTTAATTTTTGAACAGAAAAAACTGCCCCAGACAAAAAACATTGACTCCACTCAGCTGGTGGGGGAGTAAGTATCTTAATGATAATTATTGCTGATTGCAAATTATTATACGAGATTAGCAATGAAACGGGGTCATGAGGTATATACTTAGGTAGCATAATCAATAAATGAATCGAATGAGGAGGGTATTGAATGGAAAGTTATGTGCTAGAGATATATTTCGGAGTAATTTGTGTGTTAAGAGGGAATGAGGTTATGGGGGAAAAACACAATTATATTTGACTGAGTTATTTATTTTGAACTCGAAGGCTTCGAAGAGAGTTGTTCAAGTTCAAGGCATACTGTTAGATATTTTAACGTAGAACCTCTAACTTGATAGAGTTGATTGCTAGCACATCACGATCCAACCTTCAGCGCATGAGAGATTGTACAAATACATGAAAAATAGTTAAGGTGATTGGGTATATTATGCTCTGAATGATTTTACACATATTTCTTATAAAAGATTTCTCAGGCCATTCCACAAACCTTTTAATTAGAACGATTTTTAATTTAAAGAGATTTTTTTTTAAAAGTTTTGCATAAAATTTGGAAAATCTTTTACAACAAAACTTGAAATGTTAAAAAAATTCATTACGCAATGAGGTTTTAGGTCGGACATATGAGTAGTAAAAACATTCGAACTTTGTATTCATCACAAACATCAACATCGAAAAATATTCGAAAAAATTCGTGCGTGAAGTAAACATTTCAAAAACTAACTGTCATAAGGAGGCATGCAACACACGCATTACATTTAAATTTATGTCTTCGATTTTGGCTGACAAACAAAAAATAAATTCGAGTTGATGCGAGTGAAGAACGGGTATAAAACTCAAATGAGATGTGGTCTTTCGTCTCTATTGCCTAACTGCTGTAATTTGGTGGATTGAAAATGAACTGAGTTAGTAGTAAATCAGCAATCATAGCAATCATTATGCCGTTCATACAGAGATAGAAATTGCTACTTATGGCTCCATATCTGAGGGGGACCACGGTTGAAGACTTCAAATAAGCTACAAAGAACATTGACAGTTTTTGTATGGAAGATGGACCAAATGCTGTCCAGAATGAACACTTAGTGCATTTTGTTCCTCAGGCCAACAATAATTTATAAACCGAAGCGTATCAAATTCTGTCCCAGGAATCAAAAGTCAAGAGTCTCCCCCTCCTCTGAGGGGGAAAATCGAAATGCGGGCTTCATCTGCCTCCCCGCAATTGAGTTCCACTCCCAACCCCCTAGGTTTGGGAGCACCCTGAATGAAGATACGAGAGTCGAAATAAAGCAGATTCACCAAAACAAAAATACGCACAGTATAAACGGATCACAAATGACGCGAGGCTCTTAAAAAAACTCTTAAAAAAATACGTTAAGTTAATCCCTCTCGGACTGACATTTTTTTTATTATAATTTTTTATTTATACATTAATGCAAGAAACTTCTTGGAGGTACTTCCACTTCTGGACAGCATTTGGTCTATATCTGTCAATGTCCTTTACGAATTATTCTGAATAGTAATCTCATTGGGAAATTTGAATTCAGTCGGCGCCATGATAGAGCGACAGCATACAGTTATGGTCGTCCTACATTAATATTTGTGGAAGTTATCACGCAGTACTGCCGGTCAAGATTAATTTATTCCCTTAAGCATGCAAATGGAAACGAAGGCAGTTTTTGGCACACTATATAATCTCCTTTGAGTTTCTAAAACTGTTACTAATGGAGTTCCTCAGGCATCCATCCTCGGTTTCATATTATTTGCCATTTTTATAAATAATTTCTCACTAATGTCGGGTAATTTTAATTGCATTCGAATGAAGTTTTACATTGGTCAAATCCGATATACAAATCGACATGAAAAATATTTTCTTAGGTTAAATTTGACGGTTTAACGTGTCCAAATTGAATAAGTCGAAAATTTATAAAAAAAATTGTAATTAAAAGTGTATTTCCATTTCATGGCAAATAATTTTTACTGAAAAAATTAATTTTGCTACACTAAATAAGTCGTCGATATTCGAAATCGAACATATGTAGCGTTTTTCGAACTCGAATTTTCGAAAATCTAGTTAAAATTGAATTGAACGTTTTTTTTTAGTCTTAGGATGAAAGATAATTTTATCAGGATCTTTTTTGTTAAGTTGGCGAGAAGGGATATCTGGAAAAATATACTTATCTTCTTTTTCTTTTTTTATAACTTAATATTAGAAATTTTGGTAATTCGAATTTTTATGAGACTTGTTTTATCTGCGAAATTAATTTATTCTTGAGGTAGGTAGATAGATTACTGTAGGAGAGCGTTTTTGGGAGAATGTCAGTCGGGGTCAGTATTCAATATAAAAAAACATCAATATTGTATATGTATTATTTTCGCAAATTAAGAGAGAGAGAAACAATAAATGTTGCTGTAAATCACTAACAAAAAAACCGACTTTTCGATGGGGTGAAAGCCTATGTTGACTGTTTTATATTTAATCTTCAAAAAAAATGAATATTTTAAAGGTTTTTTTGAATAATATTAAATACTGGGATTAAAGTTCTTCGGATTCGTACCTATATGGTTTGGACATTTGCCCTCTTCCTTCATAACTGTTTTTAAGCTACTTTATGGTATGTGTGGTATCAAATTAAAGGTCTCCATGAACATGAATAGACTCATTCGAATTTCATTTCATTATACTACTGTGATAAACAGATAAGGTGAATTTGTTTATACAATGAAAAATCTTTATTAATTATGCTTCATTGATTTTTAAAGTACTCCCCATTCGACGCAATACACTTATGCCAATGTTTTTTTTCCTATTCTCGAAACAGTCAAAGAAATATTTTTCCGGAATTGCCTTCAACAGTTTCTTCGATTTGGATTTTTTTCTCCTCAATCGAGTAGAAACGATATCCCCGGGAGCGGTTTTTTAAGTTTGTTGAACACCCAGAAGTCGCACGGTGCTAAATGAGGTGAATACGGTGGATGTGGAACGATATGGATCGAGTTTTTGGCAAAATGTGCTCGAAGAACCAATGCACACACAGTGTGAGACGGTGGAACTTTTTTTTTCTAAAAAATTGAGTGTTTTTGGAATCAATCGAGATTTGAAGCGTCTGAGACACAAAAACGGCTTGGATTGATCCAAATGAAATGCTCACTACATCAGCAAGGTCTCTAATTGTCAATCGATGATTTTCGAACATCAAATCTTTGATTTCCTTGATATGTGGTTTTGTACAACTTGTAAACATTTTTTTGTGACATAACATATTTAATAAAGGCCTTCTGCAACATCCTCAACATTTCAATGTTCATTCCACAGACAATATTTAATGCAAATTCTTTGCTCAACAAAATTAGACATAGTAAAAATCGGAAAACTTTTGTATGCATACAAAAACACGCGTAGCTCTGCAGCAATTGAATATATTAACATGAAACTGTGCATAGATGTCATAGACACTACTACCAATCCACAGAAAAAAAATATTTTATGATTTCATAGTATACCCGTGAAGTTTAAATGAAAAATTCACCTTATTTTTTTATCACAGTAGAACGTCGTAGTAAATTGTAAATATGGTGGTGCATTTGTTTCAACTCTATTTTGTTGACTCGATAAAAAATCTTAGAATTTTGGAGTTAGTACAGCTTTAAACTAGTCGGATCAGATTAAAGGTGTGAGAGATGTGAGATGTATGCAGCATCACCAGTTCTAATTACATATTCGGGTTAGGAAGTAGTCTTAAAAATATCCACCATTGCTACATCCTAGATTCTATGTCGGGACAAAAAAAAAAAAAACATTTTTCATTAAAAAAATCATCCACAAATAATTCAGTGGTTGTCGATTGAATTGCCTGTTTTATATTATCCTTTTTCATTCCTATCCTTTTCTAACCCCCCCCCCCCCCCCCAGCAACCTTATTAACCAAAAATATATCAAAGGGAATTCCCTAGTGCATTGCCAAAATTATTTAAATTCCCTGCTCTACAAGATAAATACACCTGCAAAATTTGACAGCTCAATGAGAGTGATTCAAGATAAAAACATGCAAATTACCTACATATAAAATCCCCGCTCTCTCCCTCTCCTATACTCAATAGCTAAGATATCAATTAGAAGATGTTTCGGGCAATTGTCCACTAATTGACAGAAAGACAGACAGACAGACAAAGAGACCAACTCAATGAAATTAATTAATATAATATCCACATGAAAGCATTAAAGTGGGGGAAAATACGGGGAGAGGGGACGCACACCCAACCACGTATACTCACTCCCTCAATGAATGCGTTATGAATTCGGTCCAATCTATAGATAAATCTATGTCTGCTGCATAGTTACTATCTGCTATGCTCCCGTTTGGTGTAATTCGCGCATAATTGAAATGCAAATTGTCCGACAATGAGTAGTTGCTCACCTTGGGAGGAGAATTAATTCATTAAGTGTGTACGGTCGGTTAGCAGTGCTGACAGATCTGCTAACTTGAGTGCTTGCTGAAAATTGCTATAATTCACACGCCACGCCATGCTGGTCGAGGATGACGAAATTAATTTATATTTATTTTAAATAAATTAAGGAGGGGGGCCGTTTCGACGACGACCTCCCCCACTCCATACATCAGATATAAACAATGTTTGAATTAGAAGATTTAATTTACGAGGAAAGGTAGGCAATATGTCCATGTCTGTCAAAATTTCAGAAGAATAAGTGAATTACCTGAATGGAAATTGGTCCATTGTGCATGAGATTAACAGATGGTGGTAGTCTGGGTGCAATTGTACATACCTGGAAAGAAAAAAAAATCATTAGTAAAGTTTTACATTTGGCATTAATTGAATTTATAAAAAACAGAAAAAATTCTACGGAATTTTACCCTTAGGAATTGTAGATAAAGGGCATTCGACAAGTAAGACAAGACGCTGAGTTGTTACATGCTATTAACAAAAAACAACAAAAAGGTCAGAGAAAGAAGTCGGATGCTGCTAAGTCTGTGCGATCTGGGTGGCCAATCAATGTAACGCATTTTGGGATCAAACAACATCATTCTTACAAATTAAATTTTTCTTTGCTCTTTATGATTCGTGGCGCCATAATGTTAGATCCATATGTTTTCCAGTCATAAATCATCTATTTAACGTGAGACAAAATTCTGACACAATGCAATGTCGATTCCAACATAAATTCCACATTTCACTGTCACTTTAAGGGGAGTGAAATAGTTGTTGCTTCTGGATTAAATAAGGATTTATAGGATCCGAAAAATAAAAAAAAACAATTGCGATGTGGTTTATCATCACGTCTCAAAACTTGCGCTTACGTTGATGGTCGTTTTTTAAAAATTTCTTATGAATCATTTGTATTTTGGTGTTTGAGGAACGGATTTTTGTCGAACTAAAAATTTGTATTTTTGTATTTAATTCATTTTTTCGAGTCTATTAGGAAGAACATCATCGATTAACAGATTTTCGGATTTGTTTCTCTGTTTGATGAATTCATAAAAAAAAAACTTTTTAACGTAATTGATTAGTAATATATGATCTAAAATTTTGCTAATAATTATTTCTGCATGTAAGTTAATATAGGTAGGCTCTATCCCAGCACTAGCACACTTCATTCATTTCCATCTCGTGTTCCATAGGGTTCAGTATTGTTCCGTTTCTGTTTTTAATATAAAAATAATGATTTAGCACTTATTATGAAGCATGTACAGCATTTTGTCTGTCATAATTACATCTACGCAGTTTTAATTGAATAATTTCAGCACATATCCTTAATTGGTACACATCCTGTCAAACTTTAATTTTATAGAGAAAGGTGATATGAAAATCCAAGCATTTTTGTAGATCAGTTGAAAAGGAAGGCTACAGGAGTATTTTTTATTTTGTCGCAAGCATAATACAAGAATGTCCAGATATCAGATAAAACAAAAAACAAAATTGTGGCTAGGGGAAATCTATTGCGAATATCTAAAGAATCCTGCAAAAGTAGTCGGCACACATTTACAAGATTTTTTATCATGACACACAACAATAGCAGTATAAAATTCTATTCGACAACTAAATTAATTAAAGCTACGAATCATCTCACTTTTTAGGTATTTATCTTCTATTTAGTATAAAATATCTGAAAAAATAACAAAGATCTTAGAACCAATGTGAACTAATAGAAGAGCGAGGTTCCATAGTGAGCGATTTGACGAAAAGAATATCCCGAAACATTTGAAATCACTGTCCAGTTACGGTTGAATACCAACATTCATATAATTTGGCAAGCTTTACTAGTGCGGGCAGTAAAGGAGGATAAATTTGGCAGAATCTGAAGTTAGGTTCCCTCGAGGGAAGTTTTGAGAGTTTTAAAATGTATGAGCGAGGTGGCTGGATGCAAGGGGATCTTAAGTAGTTGCTTGGAAAGAAGTAATCAATACCCTACATGGTCAGATATAGTCAGTGATGATGACGATGATGTTTATTATTGTGTGGGTGGAGAAACGAGATATTAGAGGAGTCATACCATCCATTGTTAAGTAAAAGAACGAATGCTTATTGCACATCAGCACACACAAAATAATTTTTCCGAGCCCGATTTGATGGAAATTTTTGTCCCAAAGAAATGAGTCTTGCACATGTTTCCAACAAGAAAACTACTAAAAATAAAACGACAAACCTAATTTAGGGCTTCTATAGCAAAAAATTTTGAGAACATGATGAATAAAAGCAAAAACAGAAGCCAAAACAAAAAAAAAACAAAAACTTCCAACGATGACTGTTACACAAAAACCACTAAAAGGACAGACGCAAACGAAAAATATAAAACCAGAGAAAAAAAGGAATGAATTACTCTGCAGCTTACAAGGCGAGGAGGAGTGTAAAGATAAAACTACAAGATAAACTTGGGAACTCTCCTCGAATCCCCTGTTAATTCTTCCTAAAGACTAAAAATGGTAAAAACCTCAATGGGATTTGGCGTCATTTGAAGAGACGCGACATGGGATAATGTAGGGCTGCAGAATAGCCAAGAGTTCCCAAAAAAAAAAAAAAAAATAGTAACCCCAAAAATGTATTTCAGTCTCCATGTTTTGATGTCCTTTTTTTCTTGGCGAACGCTTTTACACAAAAATTCACACACTTATAACAGAGGCCTGGCAAACACACAAGTCCGGCCAAGCAATGCTCGTTCGCTCGACTCTGTTGAACCCACAGAGGGAATCGAACGAGTTGTGGAGGACCGACAGAAATTCGACAATTTTACAGCACAAATCTTGGATAAACGGAGCAATTTATCCAATCTGACACACCACCCACCCACTTATGTCGGGACGGTTGTTAACATCCAATTTACGACTTTTTGGTTGTTGCCAATTTCACCTCTTCTCCGTATCGTCATCGTTGCATTGCGTTGTAATCGGTCTGTTTTGCTTGCTTGCTAGCTTGTTTGCTTGCATTCGTATCTCTGCAAAAGAGTCTCGAATCGGTGTAAACATGTGTGCATAATACGGTAAGCAGCAGTTTTTGTACAGAGGATCTTTGTGGATTAAGTAGATGTTCACGATTATAAATTTTCTGCGCGCTGTACAAATATTAACTAAACCAAATCCACTCGTCCCCCGGGTAGGGTGTGCAGGGAGTATTTAGAGTAAATCTGAATATGCGCGCTATCATCACACTTTGCTTTGTCGACGTCGTAAATTATTTCAATATTTGAGCAAACATCGAGTGGGATTTGCTTTTAGCTATACGGAATAAGATGTTTGATGAGAAAACAATGAGAGCGCATCCACCCACCCTCTTGCGGTGGGGCTAGAAGATAAGAATCGTTTGCTTGTTAAACTATGTATGCAATATTTGTACAGCGTTTGTGCTTAGTGTGTACCAGAAAATGTCACATCAGTCAATTTAGAGCTGTTTGCGGCGCGACTCTTTTAGATATGGCTAGGCGTTGAACAACAATAATCTTCATACGAGAGATGAGATACAGCCTCGTGAGGATAATAAGGCGCAGTTGTTGAGCCTACACAATGAATGGAATGAATAAATATTATTTTGACAGATTACAATTGTGTGGATGTGGAGGAGGAGAAGTGTTATTCTTAGCTAATTATCTAAATTAGGTTAGTTTGTTCTTGTTTGTTTGTTTTGTGTTGATATAAAGATGAAAAGATTAAAATGTAAAAATATATCCGGCTCGAAGGACCAACTGATATAGAATGCAGAAAAAAAAAGTTGTTTTAGGCGTGTTTGATATCGTAATCAAAGTGTTAATTTTGGTTTTAAATATTATTTTGACAAATTTCAAAGTTACATGTCTTTCATATTCGGATGCAGATCCTATAAAAAAGTGTCATTCTCCTCGTAAATTTGAACGGGGTGTGTCAGGTTATCCGGTCAAGTCCGGAGTGTAGCACATATTCACATATGAAGAAGATATTTTTATTATCTAATGAGTATTCTACACAGTAAAACAATTTCCCTTAAGTGAGTGGCATCAATTTGTGCAACTAAGCTTAGGTATGTTTTTGATAAGATTAGGGAAAGCTTCACGTTGGAAAAAGTAAATAGGTTTTTATCCTTAAAATGTAGGTAGGTTACTTATGTAGAATAATACCTAATTTATTGAATGTTCTCTTCCTTTTTTTCCGAGAAAGCTTTACATTTCTGGAATTTTACGTACTATATATGTACACTGTAAAAAGGCACACAAAGTTGTCACAAAGTTTAGGGAAAAATCCCTAGAAATGTAGGGAATATTCCCTAAAATGTAGGGAATATGCCTTTTCACAGTGTAGGCTTTCTGCTGCCAAATACCTAGATCCATTGAATGGCCAATTGATGCGGGAAAATTAAACTGACTTTCTCCATATATTAGAGAAAATGACATTTATTTTTTAGGAAAAAACGTATCTTAAATTTAGGGAATTGTCCTACTTTTTTTACAGTGAACCCATGTTTTGGCGAACAAATAGGATATAGGGATTGGATAGGGTGTTGCTTCCTATTGTCAAGTTAGTAAATTGCAAGAGAACCTATTTGCGACAATTATAACTTTTTTTTTTTCACTGAGCCTTTACGGTATAGATTTGAATGTTTACTTCTATAGAGGATGCCTTCGGAATTGTTTCCAATTTCCAGTCCTGAAATGGAAGAGAGGATTTTCATTTTTATCCGTACACATTGATTTTTATTATAATCGGAAGTGGGTAAGGTACAGAGCTGGGCAAGTACCAAAGAAAAAGTACTTAAGTACACGTACAAGTACCGAAGGCTTGAGTACTTCAGCGTAAGTACAAGTACCGCATGTATGAAAAGTACTTGAAACTAAGTAATAAGTATATAAAAAGTACTGAGTACTTTTTGAAGTACTTTTTAAAGTACTTTTTTAGAATCTTTGTACGTTGGCAGTAACATAAGGAAGTTTATCGAGTTCATAAATCAATATCTTTTGAAAACTATAGTATGTATAGTAACCAGTGTCTACTATTTATAGATTTTTATACTTTTCGACGCTGCAGGTAGAGTAAAACTTTCACCTCTCATTGCTACACTCACAAAAACCATTATAAGTCCGCTCAAGCACCCATTATCGCCTCCATTAATGCATAACAATTCTAAGGAAAAAATTTCCAGTAAATTTCTAAGAAAAAATTGATGCCTTCCCTACATCAGGTCGAGGCATCGTTGATTTCATATTGGAGCGAGGCATTGCTTTCTGGTTATGTGAACTGACGTATATAATATGGACTGCTTACGTTTCTATTTCACGCGGGCACAATTGCTTATGTCAAAAAGGGTTCTTACGCCGCGCCGGTGCCAACATTGAAAAAATCATTGGCGGGAAGTTGAAAAAGTGAGCACGCAGCTCGGGAAGTGATTTTAATAAAACATTTGATTAAACAGTTTTTGTTAGTAATAACCCTAAATGATTAATTTAAAAACATTTATTTTGACGAATCCACTAATTTATTTGTTGTTTTTAGTTCAGTCTCAGTTGGTACTTGGTGCTTAGGTCGAAAGAGTCAGCAATATAGAAGTAAGCCCACTTTTTGCAATCCATATTATACATGTCAGTGGTTATGTCATCAAGTCGAGGCATCGTCGATTTTATATTCGAGCGAGACGTTACTGGTTTTTGTTCTACTTGCCCAGTCTTGTGTGCATGTTATTAGTTTGTCTAAGGTTCTGCCTTAACGCGTGAGTGTGGCACATTCTTTGACAGTTCTTTGCGTGCTTTAAAACTCAACAAAAAAGGAGTTTCGCTAGAGATTGTATTTGCCTTTTTACGAAGAGTTAGATATTTGTAGGTAGTTAATAGACACAGAAATACCTAAGTAAAAATCTTGGTACTTAAGTACAAAACTAAGTCTTAAGTACAAGTAAATAGAAGCAAGTACTTATGTTCAAGTACTAAGTAGGGGCATTTCAAAAGTATTGAGTAATAAGTCTTAAGTAACGAATATGTACTTTAAGTAGTACTTAAGGCTTTTTTTACTTAAGTATTGCCCAGCTCTGGTAAGGTATGCGATTGTGTTTATTGCTTTCTTTTCGCATTACTGATGACCGAGGTAGTATTCATCTATGCGGCTGTGAATGATCGACTTATTTTATATGATTCCAAATCGGACGGTATATGTTTATAAAATCCTATTGAAATGTTCTCTAGATAAGATAGATAGATAGAAAGATAAGATCCCAACCACGGAGGAAAAGGCTAGGCATTGTGCTAACCTGCAAGTAGGAGAAGTTATAGAAGTTGATAGGAAACTAGGTATGAGGATAGCGCAGGATGATGTCGAGGTGAGTTTCGAACCCAAGACCCCTGGGATGGTAGTCAGCGCACTTACGAACCGAGCTACCGAGACCCCTTTCGTTTAATAGATAAAGTTTCGCCATTAACGGCAAACAACCTACTCCACTCATTGTGGATTTATAGATTGTGATTTGTGATTTTTTATGGTTATTAATTTTATATTCAAATATGTCATCGATATCTTTTTTACGAACAGACATTTGTGACCCCTACTCTATCAAAAATGCAACCGTTTACAAGTTCGTTTGAATTTTGTTGATTAAATTTCTCGCAAAGTCAATAAGACAAAGTCATTTATTTCTAGTCAGAAAGGTGCTAATAGCTATAACTTTTTAGCGCATTTCAGATGAAACTATCCAACTTCAAATGATTATTAATTTTAATTTTATTCTTTTTGATTTGGTTACCAAATGAGTTATCTCGACAATTTTCTTGAAACTTGGCACGCATGCGTAATTCGGATGACAAATATAATATTTTCAGGTTAAAACCAGGTACGAAAATATATTTCTTCTTAATTAAAACAAATTTCAATTCACGCAATTGTGATTTGAATATTTTTCAAGGCAACCCCACATTCTTTAATCTGAAAATATTGTAGGTACTATAGTCATCCGAACTATATATGCGTTTGTACCAAATTTAAAAAAAAAAACTTAATTTGGTAGAGCTGAGTCAAAATATTCATTCAAAGTTGTCATCGGAACTAGGCATCAGTGCCGAAATTTAATCGCATCAAATCGGTTCATAAGAAATGTGTCAAAAATTAATTTCAAAACCGATTATAGTCTCTAAACTAAATAAAACAATCTAAAGCGAAAAATTCCCGTAAATGCATTTATTTTTGCAATTTACACAAAACTTAACTTAACAAGAAAATTATACTCATAAAAATTCTAAACCGCGTCTACACTGAACAAAACGTGACCACGTCGTTCTACTCTCTGAAAAAACGAATTAAGTATGTAGTGTTTACTTTTATGATTAAAAAGGAATAAAAAAAGCAAAACCAAACATAAAATCAGGAAAAAAACAAAGTTTCAAATGTAAATGGACTACAGACAACATTATTACTTCTCAGCGCACGTGTCTCAATTGCAAAAAACAACAATTTTCACTTGAGAAAATTCTGAAATTCAACGAAAGACTATATTCCTTGTAAATAAATGTTAATTAAAATGTTTCCTTTTGGTTCGTCCCTTTTCTATCGTCGACGTGTGTATGTATGTCATCCGCCGCCACCTTTAATGGGGAAACGGACATTGTTGTTGTTTGGTATTCTATATTCAACCCTCATAATACATATTAAAACAAGACTCCCGCACAAACATGTTACGAAACAAACAAAAATTAATACGATTTCGAGAAATCCCTGTGGATTACCACTTGATTCTAGAGTATCCCCCCACCTCACCCTTAGAATAAAAACAGGCACTTAACCAAGCACACAATTTTCAGTGTTCCGCATTCACTTAACGGTTAATGTGTACGTAAACATTTAAAACAAAGCCCAACAAATTAACAAAATCCCTTAACGGATATCTTCAAGCACCCTCCCTCCCCACAGGGCTTTACTCAAGTGGGGGGACTCTCCTCTACATAAATATAATGAAAGGCTGCCATAGTGGCTCTGGCTGGGCCGAAAGTGATATACCTCAAAGTCCAATTGGTGTATCCGCCGCCATCATATCCAGCAACTGCAAATTATACATTAATATAATTGCAGGATAATATCATAACATTCCGGGGCATAAGGGCAACCCTTCTGGACATTACCAACTATGCCCTCATATATGTAATCGGTCCAGTAGTGACTAGGACTGTTTGCTTACAGTACGGCTCCCACCACAAATATACGTTCCCCTCTCTTCCTGCCCCGCCGACCAACCCACACCCCCTCCCAAAACCAACCCCATCAACAGACGATTCATATCCTTTCCCTTTGCTTGCTATAGTCAATCCCTTTTATGGCTCATATGCTCTGGCTGTGTTTTGTAGCTCCTGCGGTCTCCACCATTATTGCAGCAGAATATCATCATCAACAGCTACAGCAGTTTCACATAATGGGCCCAATTTGTTACCCGGCTCAGGGTTGGGTCGTCTGTTGCTACTCTTCTGGGTGATGTTCATATTGAAACCCCCTCCACCCTCCGCCCACACCCGGGGGGTTGTTTAGAACGACAAAGTTCTGACTTTCATCGTATACATATACCGCCAATACTACCACAACTACATAAATACATCCAAATGGTTGCCTTGTCGCTATATTTGGCTTCTTGTCGCAAATTTCACTCTTTGCAAATGGCATGCGAAGTTAATTGAGTGTGTGTACTTAGACTGCTGGAAGTACGGCGGGGTAAGGGGGGGGTTTTTCGTATTGTGAATGTCCAAACTAGGGTGTATATTATCTGGCTTGGTAGCAAAATTATAATACCAGCAGAGCATCCCCGACTCCGAAAATCCTTCTGCTCCCCGTTTCCTGTCTCGACACTAGCTAAGTTGATATACTCCACACGAACTTGTTAATACGTCATTTGTGGTTTTTGCGGCGACTGCCCAGCCCCCCTTAGCAGACCTGGTCTTTATGTGGGTAGGTACCATTAATCTTCAAGGTGCAGGACTTACGTGTTTATGACGAGTAAATCATGAATTATGCTATATTACAAGGGGATGGTTGTAATGTGTACAGTGTGGAAGGGGAAGAGGAGACAGCAGTCTACATATGTGCACGAACGGCAAATGAATGGATTGTTATTGCTGCTAACCAATCTCACAGAAATATTCTATTGTCCTGGATTACTTCTGTGAGAAGAGGATTACGGTATTCGGGCTTCCTTTGTGCGATAGTCCTTTTGACGTTATTGTTAAGTACTTGTCAGGATTTAGCGTACTTAAGAGCTATAGAGGTACTTATAACATACCTACAGTCCTACAAAGGATTTACTCTTTGCAAGTAGTTTATCAGAAACAATATTGTGAGTGGTTAAGCAACATGCCGGGCATAGTAAAATCATTTGTCGAAAATCAACGAATTCTAAATAAAAACCTCTACGAAAACCTCCAAACATTTTACCGTGATTTTTTTTTCAAATGTTCCCTCCTGACATGAAAAACATAAAAGTCTTCCCTAAGCCAACGAAAGCATTAAAGCGCATAAATTCATGAGCGCGGAAGAAGAAGAAGAAGAAAACATATTAAAATAATTCCACTTAATCTCGTAACAAATCCCCTAATTTGAAATTTTATTCCTTTGGGAGCTTGAAAGAGCTTATAACATTGCGATTCCCTCTCTCTTATAAACGGGGTGACAAGAGTATGAAGGGTGCGCGCCATTTTTGTTTTTGTTCCTTTCCTTTTACTATATGTAGACAAGCTGAAAAAAGAGAGCTTGCAAGTAGGTACCCAAAACCAAAACCTATGTATAAGTAGTAACTGAGTACAGGAGGCTTAGCTCACTTTTAAGTAGATGCAAACATTTCACCATCACCACCCTTTCGCGTGTCACTTATTTGTCTAATCGTCTTTCTTGCACAGTTACAGTTACAGACAGACAGGCAGCCAAACAAACAAACAGTCCCTGTGGATTGTAAGTAGCTATATGGGAAGAAGCTTGCGGCTAATTATAGAACAAAACTGCGATATGTCAGTATCGTGTGGCTTGTGGGCTGTCGGTAAAAAGATTCTTTCTTTGGGACTTAAAATTTGTTTGCAATGAGATTTCGTTTCACTGAATTCATTTTGGATTACAGGACATGTAGGAAAGCCGCTGGGGAATTGTTGTTGGATTTTAGTATTTCATTACGTAAAGGCTAGGGGGAGGGAGAGGGGTAATTAAATGAAGTCAACGTAATTACTTCTATTTTGAGAAGAATTACTTTCAATATAAAATTTAAAAGTAATCGTGAAGTAATTAGAGATTACTTTCAATTACTTAAAAAATAACAGCAAACAATAATTTTAATTAAATCCTTTTTACTCTTATTATTATTTTTTATATTCGTGTTATCATTTATCTTATCATCTGCCTTTTGAATCCATTGCGCATCTGCTGTAATCGAAAGTAATTTTTCGACTGTATCGTCGTTTTGACGTGTTTTATCAGCGAGCGAAAATTAACGTTCTACTGGACTTGATGAAGTAAAAAGTCTTTTAAATTTTATTGTTAGATTTCTTAATTATTTGTGATAATATTTAAAGTAATTGTCAAGGTATATTTCGAAGTATATAATACGATTACTTTGAAGATCTTAAAGTAATTACATCATTTAATTATTTCTGATATAATCGTCACAGTAATTATTAATTTTAAAATATAATTAATTCATTTTTAAATGTTAAAACTGCTATTATCGAATAGCCAAGCCAAGTAATTAAGAATTTTTAATTCCTATGGAATCGTAATCATAATTAAAAATTTACAGCTTGAAAATGATGATGATGGTTTGAAGAGAGGATTTTACAGTCTCATGCAGATTTTTAATGGGATAGTATCTGTTGTCTGGTGTTCTACGAGAACGATAGAGGTTCGAGAGACCGGCACTTGTTCGATCCGTTCGAGAATTTTCCATACAGATTGGAAAATTTGAGTGCCTCATATTGTCAAGTGATAGTTGGGCGAATTCATTTTTGTATACATTAAAAGTGTGGTCGAGCCTTTTCACTGACACTCCCTTTTCTTTTTGCAGTCGTTCATGATTTATTGGACATAGTCCTGTAATTATTGATATTTTAAAAAGAAAGACAAAAGCATCACGAACGACCTCAAAACTAACGTCATCTTTTTATTGTTCTGCGTCTGACTTTTAAACTGTCTGTGTTTTATCCCAGTTGTCCTGTAATTTGGTATGAGCGCATCTGAACCTCGAATAATATAATTGTACGATTGTTTCCAATTCCCCTGCCCTATCATCCACTTCCAGGTCCACCACTAATTACAGGACACAGGAAAGCGGTAAGTATCTGAAATTTGTTCAGAGAACGCTTAAGTAATTTACTTAGAAAAAGAATTAATTATTATGCAGGAAACATGTAAAAAAAAGACGACATTTCATAGTTCTGCCTGCCTGACGCATAATTCTAGTTGCAATCCTTCCATCTGCACCTGATTCAACTTTGAACAATAACAGCAGCGATAATTTCTTGTCCCATGTACACGTTCCTGAAAATACGTGAGAGTGCGCAAATTATCTTGTATCGATATCAGAGTTGTTTCCTGCCATATGAAAAAGAAGAACAAAAACAGCCAAAACATAGCCGAAGCAGACAAGTTAGACGTGGACGCTTGAACGATACGTGATGGTTGCTGTGGATAGGGGACACAACACTGAAAAGAAGGAAGAACTACTCAGCGCCGGCTTATTTTTAGAGTAAATTGGCAAGGAGAGCATAGTAGGAAGGAAGGAAAGGAAGACACGGCACAGGGGATATATATCTATAGATAAGGCCTTAATTGAGATTCGCAAAGGTGATTAGCACCACAAACTTGATTATTGTAATTTAGTGGCATTAAGCGCTTGTAATAGATTCCGTTCTGCTCTACTGGGCGTCGAGCCACTTTCCACAATCTCATCCTTATCCAATCCCCCCGTAATCTCGTAAGTTGCAGCGGAAAATTATCGAGGCGTAATATCAGTGTGGACGTCGAAAGTCTCCACAAAGTTTATGATAACTATATCCAATCTGGTCATAATGAAGATAGCCGAAAGTATAGCAATCATTAGCCAAGTGAGCTCGCTCTACAGCAGCAGGCGAAAACGGAGAACGAACCGAAAGTGGACGAAGTTTAATTTCTTAAGTGAAATTATTCTCGAGGACTTCTGTTGCTGGTGCTGTTGGGTGGTGCTGGCCCAAGTGGAAACCGTATTTCAATTTCATGCCACAAACTCCGATTGCATGACAAACATAATTACACCCAAGTAACTGGCTAATTCTGGTTGAGAAGGCGAGCGGGCGGGCGGGCATCTGATTCTGGGTACGTAAGTACTTCAAGTAATGAGAGAAAGGGGGGCTTGTCGACCATACCCACTTCTATTTGTTGTCCAGCCTATTTCGATGTGGACATAGGCAGTATTTTGTGTGCCCATAATTGCTATAAATTTAATGTCGGACTAATTGTAATTATACCAAAGGTGACACCAAGATGTGTAATTTCACCTGAAAGGAAGTTGTAAACACAATTTATACCTTTTGTCAACGGAACCTGACAAGCAGGACAAGGTTAATTATGGTGGGCTTGATAAGGTTTTGAAGAAAGGGGGAATTTATTAGCGGTGTTCGAGCGTTGGTTTCTTTTTTCATGTCTCCCTATCTAGTAAAGTGAGGTATGGTAAATTTTCACGGAATGTTGCTAAAAAGGTAAATAAATAAAAAAGGCGGGATCATGAAGAAGTCAACGTAGAAATTTACTGATGAGATAAACTGAAAAATGAGCATAATGTAAATGAGCTTTCGCACTGTGAGCTAATTTTAACGATTTTTCTAATGTGATGGAAATGATAAGAATGCTGGCAAAAAAACTACTTTCATAGGAGAGTAGACCTCCTGAAAATCCCACAGTTAAGCAGGAGCAGAAAGGTAAAGAAATATTCTGGTAATGGACTGTTCATTATTTTTTTGTCCTTCAACTTTCGACTATGATCAGAGGTCAAGGCAAACCAATTTACTGTATACCGGCTTCTGAAGACTTTCTATTATTGTAATGAAGCGTAATATGTTCTGGCTTGACAAATTTGAGATTCTTAAATCTGAATTATTTCTGTTTGCTCAAACAAACTTTTGATTACTGCAGACGGGCAAATTAAAGCTGATTTTTCGAAAATCGTAACCCTTTCAATCTGATTGAAGTGTGGAATAGACTAAAAGAATTTAAAATATTCCATAACCTCCAACGTTCAAACAAACATATACAAATAGAAAAATCCAGAAAATATATTTTTGGCATGCAATTTTAATGTTTTCGAAATTCGAAAGCCACTAATTCGAAAATGTTATTTTCCTACAAAATTTCATTCTAATTGGTTAGATTTGCAGATTTGCTACTCAACTTGGTAGTTTCTACTAGCCTACAGCTTGAGAAGTTCATGTTCTCACACTTGACTTTGTGAGTAGGAACCTTCAACTGTAGCCACGTAAGCCCACAAGGACCCGCCTTTGAGTTCTCCTAATAAATTTTTAGTTTATGTTTTTGTTTTTCCTCTCATTATAACGGATGTTACAATAGTTTGGAGAGATGTTAAATGTGAACGGAGCTTAAAGTCAATTATTTTTTTAGGTTGGTTTTTTGTTTTGACATCTTCAGTCATTTAAAAATTGAATCATGCAAAAGTTGAGCATTGAACAACGTGTTCAAGTATTGAAGCCTCTTACGAAAATGGATGCTCAGAGAAAAGTGCATTTCGCGTTCTTCGTGAAATTTTCGGCCCGCATAATAGACCAACCGAGAGTGCTATTGGCAAAATTGTTGAGAGATTCCAAGAAACCGGGTCTGTGGCAGATGTTAAGAAGCCAGTAAGTGCTCGTGTAGGACGCTCACCCGAAAACATTACTGTGGTGGGGGAAAATGTGGCCAAGAGTCCAAACAGCTCTGTTCGACATCGAGCAGAGGAATTTCACTTGTCCACGACCACTTTGCATCGGATATTGACGAATGATCTGTCGTTGCACGTGTACAAAATTCAATTGCCATAAGAACTTAAGCCGATGGTGACAATTTAAAGCGCCGTACATTTGCCGATTTGATACATGAACAAAGGCAAGCGAATAACGAATTTTTCACTAAATTCCTATTCAGCGACGAAGCCCATTTCCATCTTAATGACTACCTATGTCAACAAGCAGAATTGCAGAATATGGGCTAATGAAAATCCAATTGTCGAAACACCAATACATCCCAAAAGTCACTGTGTGGTGTGCATTCTTTGCTGGAGGAATCCTAGGACCATGTTTCTTTTTTTTTTAATGATGCTGGGAATTCGGTCACAGTGAATGGCGAGCGCTACCGCGCAATGTTAAACAAACTTTTGTGGAAAATATTGAAAAATTATGACAGCGTTGACATGTGGTTTTAAAAAGATGGCGCCACATGCTACACAGCCCACCGTCACAATGGCTTTCCTGCATAAGAAGTTTTCCGGGCGCATAATCTTCCGAAACAGTGAAGTCAGTTGGCCACCAAGATCTTCATCTAGCAACTCAAAAATGAGATTTTACAGAGCATTGATGCGATTGTGGAGCAGTTATGCCGTTATAAAAATGTGTCGCCGGAGTCATGGCGGATATTTGGCGGACATTATCTTTCACACTTAATTGCAATGGATCAAATAACAAGTTTCATTAAAGAAATCTTCAATTTTGTATATCACTGATTTTTAACTGATGTTTAACATCGATCCGTCTTATTCGCCCTTTAGTACATTCAACAGGTTTACTTCAGTCTGCTCAATCAGTCCATCAGTTTTGTTGAATAAAAGGGGTGGGGGGCTTAGAAAAAGAAAAGCTTAACTTGAAATTATCGACCAAGCTTTCCGATGAGCTTTTTCCGCCATCTTGAAAAAAGGGGTAAATTTGTTTTTTTTTGCGATAAATCTGCTCTCCGTCATGATACGAAAATTGTGATTATATATTTTTTTGTTGCTTTTTTTTACGCTGTACAATTTAGGTGGTACGAAATTTTCACCTAGCGTTGAAAAATAGAACTACTCTTACCAGTATGTAATAATTGCTTAAGAACGATAGGAATCTTATTGATAACGCCACTTGTACAATTTTGTGAATATGACAGTAAACTGGATTATTATAACGTTATGATACACTGAAGGCATTTTGATTCTTTCTCACTCTCCTGGAGCCCTCTCTCACGACAATGGTTGATTAGGTTCGCGCCTCTACACGCTTCAGGCTTTCTAGGGACACTGGAAAAACTACTGCCCACAGTATCATAGAGTGGATAGGTCATGCCAGGAAGAGGACAGTACATCTGTGTCCTCCCATTGAAAAGGTAAGTATAGTGTAAGGGTACCTTCTGGACCGATTGTGGTGCTGCATGCATTGTGTAGGCATGAAAAGTTTTTGTATGTGGCAGGTGACAGCGGCCACACTCTCCGCTAATAGTCGAAGCGAACTAGCATGCCGACCGCATTCCAACGCTGTTCACCATGCTGGCAGTCTGAGCTTCATATCCAAATAGTACTCATTCAATAGTACTGCCATAAGAAACATGCTTTACAAGTTTTATAATGGATATTTTTTCGGTATGTATCACGAGAAAGAAGAAAACAGCAAAAAACAAGTTTCAGTCTAATTTTTTACTTTCTCGTCCGATATCTCAACAACGATCAACGCTATAGGTGAAAAATTCATACCACCTTAAACTGTACAGCGTTAAAAAGGCAACAAAAAAGTATATAATCACAATTTTCGTATCATGACGAAGAACCGAGTTATTGGAAAAAAAAGACAAATTTACCCCTTTTTTCAAGATGACGGAGAAAGCTCATAGGAAATCTTGGTCGACAATTTAAAGTTAAGCTTTTCTAAGCCCCCCCACACAATATCCAAAAATCAGCTTGCTCCATTCCCTTGCATTTTCAAAAGTGTATAATGACTGGACTAACCCCCTTTAAATCTAGCCTAAAACTAAAACTACTCTGTGCGTCCTTCCCCATTGCAATCTGATCGAATCCGGTAGAAATATGATAATCCGATAGACTTGCTTGCTTGATTGGTTCAGGTGGTGAGCCCTGACTGGGACTTCCAATAGCCATACTATTGTAGACTTGAAGATTATGGTATTCTGATTAAAATCCTATAAAGTCCCGTGGTGAATGCAAACTGAAGGTATAGATCAAGACAAACAAATCAACTTCAATTTGTGACGAAGTCAAGCCTTTGAAAGTGTCGAGTATTTTCATTTCATCGTAGCTTTGACAATATGAATTTAAATGGAGCCCCACCCCAATCTAATTGTATAGTGGCACCCGTAATGACCCACCACCATATGGGTCTCGACGACCTAACTGACTTCAATTTATTAATTTTCCCAAGAAGATTTGAACCTAGAGACCTTTCGTTGGTCTTGCAAGTCAACGGCAGTCTATTTCCTAATACCAAAAACCAAAGAATTCCAGTGTAAAAAAAAAAAAACAACTTGTACCAGTACCATAACTTGCTCGCAATTCTACTTTACTCCCCACATCAACCCTGATTCAAGTTAAGCTCTCAATAAAACTGTCCCCGTAATTTATTCACCTCGCAAATCTGCATATAAATTAAAATCAATTCCAGTTGAAATTTACGTTGATTTTCACTTTAATTTCGTAGTTAAATTACGGTAAATTGTATAAAATTACGATAAACGTAAATAACCCGACAATTTTCATACAACAACGAGTGAGTGTGTCTTTTTCGAACGGAGTCAATTAGCGCTGAGCCAGACCAGCCAGCCGTTCAGCTCGATATCGAGCGGGTAATTGATACCCGTTTTATCTCGGATATGCCCAACTCTGGTTAATTTGTTCGTTAATATCATCTCGGCTGAGATGGGATAGCTATCTCTGAGGGCTGAGGTTGGTATTGTGAGTGCACCTTTAAAAACGGTCATTTTACGATATCGCTTGACTTGCGTGTTTGGCCTGCTGATTAAACTCGGCATTGGCTTGACTTTGCGGTCTCATTTCTTTGTACAGCGAGGACTCCTTTAAAAAAATCCAAAGAATTACCGGGAGTTTCTGCATGGAATTTCGTTGACTTTTACCTTGAATTAAAGATGGCAAGTTGTGCGGCGCGGCATTCTGTGTCAGTTTTAGTTAAATAATTTTACGATAAAAACCCTGAAATGTATCATTTGATGGCAGCAGTGGGGTATAATTTAATTCGATGCACATACTGAAAGCATATCTCCTCTCCATAGGTATGTGCATATGTTCGTCGACGGTCAGGTACATAATAATAAAATTTATTTCAAAGACAAGTGCCTCCTTGACATGGTTAAAACCGCAAATAAACACACATTTTAACGCTTTCAAGATGGAATTCTAGCCGAGGTTGGTTGTCGTTGTGGTTTAGACATGATACCAGAGTGCAATCACTTTCGAGTTTTTATTTATTTACTTATTTTTTTTTTTGCATAATTTCTTTGATCAGATGTCTCATGATCAGCATTCAATTTGTGGTTATTTGATTGTAATTTAATGCGACAAGAGAATCATCAACAGTGTCATGTAATGGTGTTGGGATTATTTTACTTTTAGTGGTGGATAAAATTACTATCCGCAAATTTAATTAAATACTTGACATTAAGCAATTACAAATTAATTAAATTGTAATGAAAATTACTGCTCTCCTACTAATAATTCTATATTAGATATGACTGGAGGTAAATTACAATTTACCATAGTTACCAGAAATGGTAATTAAGACGATTCAGTAGTTTACAGAAAGTAGATAATTTATTTGTCATTACTTAATTATAATAATTGTAATTAAAAAGTAATTGAGTCTGTCTATCTGTGATTCGAATGATACATTATAATTTTAGTTCCATTGTAAGATTACAGGTTGAGTTCAATTTCGATTCCATTACAATTATAAAGGGTGTTTCCGCCTAGGAGGTCAATAGATCAATAGAGTAAGAGGTAACAGTACTCACCGAGGCAAACAACAAATTGTATGGCAGGAGGGGGGGGGGGGCATAGGGGATAGGGTTTAGGAATTACAGGGTGATTAAGAAAAAAAGCTATCTTTTCACAAAACACCCCGTATCTTAAAAACTAGAGGGCGTTCGGTCACATTCTTAAGATGATTGTATGCAGAACTTCATGCCCTTTCCACCGAGTGATCAACCAACTCCGTATCCCTCTTCTCGGATTTTCTTACCTGTTTTTTTACTTAGACATGTTCTTTTTTCTATAAACAGGTAGTTAATATAACTTTCTTTTACAAAAATTGTAACATGTGGACTCTCGTCTTTAATTATGTGCTATCTGTAGCCGTTAAAGAGTTATTAGCTCTTAACCTATTCTCAAACCTATTCTGAAAGGTAATTTGCTCCCTTAGTGACTGAAAGGACGTCGTTTAAAGCAAATTGTCTAATATCGGTATGACCTGAATATGTTATGAGCTAATAACTGTTTAACAGCTATCACGGTTATCACATAGGGTGTAATAGGTCAAATTAAAGAGGAGCTTGCACGGTTTTTGTATAAAGTTATGTAAACTACCTATGTACAAAAAAAAAAAAAAGATGTCACAGTAACAAAAAAGGTAAGAAAATCTGAAAAAGGGGGAGTTGGTTGAACACTTGTTGGAAAGGCTATGAAGTTCTGCATACAATCAGCTTAAAACGGTAACCGTCACCTGTACTTTTTAAGATACAGGGTATTTTGTGTATTATCATCTCCTGCACTATGCACTATCACTTCCAGCTCCTGGGATATTAAGTTATAACTATGTTTTTTTTTTTAATCAAAATTCGAAAAAAACAAGTCACAAGAGTTAGGGAACCTTAATAAGAATTCTTTGTATGCAGTTTCCGCCTGATTCGTGGAAAAAAAGGAACGAAGCCTACTAATTATATGTTTGGCAAAACTGAAACATTCACACAGCAGATGTTGACCGATCTCGACTTCCACTTCGCTAATAAAGCTGCCGCAAAAGCTATTGTATTTAGCTTGCATGTCTTCCTAGGGCATATCTTGGGCCATTCCTGTCTCAAAATCGTACATCCGATTAGTCAGTTTGCATGCTTGTAAATCTAGAGTACTCTTCAGTGACTCTAGCGACCTTCCTATGTGTTCTGCCGCTATGCATATATTAATTTCTGAGCCCTTCCTGATCAGAACATCAAGCATTCCTTAGTACATACATACATCACTTTGGTCAGGCGCTCAGCAGAGAATAACTCTGTGATTGTTGACATCCAGAGCGTGTACTTACATTCGATTGATTTCAAATACCGCTGTAATCGCTGTAAACAGCTTCCAATTTAAGTATTTTGAGATCTTGCTGACGACAAAAGGATTAGTTATATAGACCCTGAAATTGTAGAAAAATGTAAGAGTTCTCACGTCAGCTTGAGATCTAACAGACACAAAAAGACCAAAAAGAAAACTTGAAGATTTTTAAAGAATTGAAATTTTATAAAAAAAAAACAAAAAACCCCAGAATAATCAAGAACGATTCCGCACATAAAAAAAAGGATAATTCTCATGAAGATCAATACATGCCGATGTTTTCTTGTATGAATAAATAAAAATTACCTTACAGAATATTCAGCAATTGTAGTTTGATCTCTTACCTTTTTTAGCTGGTACCAAGAGAAAATCCTGCAGACCACACCGACATTATGGATGCTATCCCTGTGGCCGTCAAGTCGACATAGAGCCGACTTAATTCCCATGCCTTCCCAGTCGTCTGGATTCCCGAGCACAGACCTTTTGCGGAATAACACCCGTTCGGCTGTCAGAGGGACAGCTCGAACTTTAAAGGCGTATTCTTCCACCTGATTATCATTGTGGCGATTCTTTCCTGCATGACTTCCAATTCATCAGCAAGACAGTTTGTCATTCGTGAAAAAAAATATTTCAGATCTGAAGAGAGCACAGTCCCCACCTGGTTTTTCAAGTCTTCAGCAAGACGGTTGATTACTTGCAAGGAGTATATTTGAGGTCTTCTAAAGACAACACAGTCCTCAGCAGCTCACTTATCGAACAATTGTTCGAGCAGTATAATTACAACCAACACGAACTCCTGCTTAAAGTTCACACAGTATTCAGTTAGTCGGTTATCAAACAAGTGATCGATCAGCAATCCTTACAACCCTCGCGGACTCATGCTGCAAAGAAGCACAGTCCCCATCTGGTGCCGGACGACACCTATTCAAGACGACACATTATTATTTCAAGACAAACATCAGAGACCTGCTCAGAGCAGTTACAGACTTCAGGAGATAAAGCACTTTTGGGCTCTTTATCTCAACACTATAATTGATATTGTTCTCCAAAGATACTAGCTACAAGGTGATAGGATTCTTTTCTTGTATTTGAAAGGATGCTGAGTATACCGTGGCTTCTGCTCTCACATCCATTTTTGAAATATCTGTCAAGACAAAACATACCAGAGTCATTTGCCACACGATTATATTCCAACTCCTCTACTAGGAATGCTAGTCGAGAAACCTTTTTCAAAGTTAAGTTGTGCATTATTAATATTAGTTTAATTTCAATTATGAGCCGTTTATTGGTGTACATTCGTTCTTTTAATTTCATTCATTTGAAGTACTTATAACTTTACAAAAATTTATCCCACCCGTTGTAGAGTGAAATAAAAAATTCCACTTTATCCTTTGAAATTTTTTTTATTAGTTATCTACAAATAGCAACAGTTTTTCTTGCACAATCTCCATCTCACACAACTTCAAGCTTCAATTCCTTTGCGATACAAGGTATTCAGAATTCTTGTGAGAGGGTCCCCTCCCAATCCAATTTGCTGCCGTAGAAAGCTCTATATAATTTGCTATCCTAAAGAGAGACGTCCATTTCCTAATCAATGAAAAGATGCAATTATGCATCACTAATAGCCATGTGATGATACATCAAAGATATCTCACCCTTGACATTTATCTGCTAATGGCATCAATCCAACAAAAGCAGTTGTATCTAACTGACTAATTCCAGCAGTTCTCCGTACCGTAGTTGGCGAGGTTAACATGTGCACATATGTATGTAGCACAACTTAGCAGAATACCGATTCGGTTATAATTAGCATAGAAAATGGATTAAGTTTTCCTTCTCTGTAATTGCTCAATAAATTCATTTAAACCACTTTGGTAAATAAGCGGGAATCCTCTTCTCTGAATGTCTTCTTCTTCATCAGCGAAATCATTTAACAGAAAAACAATTTATTATAAAAGCATGCACCACTTATCTCCAGCTGATCTCTAAATCTCATTAATATTCATCGGTTATAGGTGGGACTCGATAATTGATTCTTTCTTGTCATTACGAACGTCTTTACAAAATCGTGTTCTTGCACACACCACAGGCAATTATCGCAAAAACATCAAATCGAGCCCATCGGACATATTCAATTAGCCCCTAATTACTGGTTGTAGCTCTCTTAATAAATACTTGATATCAAATTGGTATATCTATACGGACATACAGATAGATAGGCAGGCAGGCAGGCAGACAGACAGACAGACAGAGAAAGCGAGTGCGATAAATACTAAACTTAGCAAAACGGCTCTAATGCGATCTTATCAAGGAAATCCAATCGAGAATTGATAACATTAACAAGCCACTCCAAGTCGACGTGTTAACAACTTGCCGCAAAGTGCCCTGCTAATCAATAAATCTCTCTCCCGAGGTATTGGAACTACTTGTCGAAGTCGTTAGCATGGCGAAATGTATTTATTTGATGAGGGTCGGTTGGGAGGAGGGTGGAAAGAGGATAAATGAACATATGTATGTACATACGCACACAAAACGACAAAATCCTGACGCATTTCTAAAGACCTGTTGAAAGTTGGTGCACAGGATGGAGAGGGGGGTACCTGCGAGACTATGTACATAAAATGATACAGAAAAGAAGCAAATTGAAAGAAAACATCGCGCTCGGGAATTGACACTCCAAAGCTGTCCGCTTATTTTTTAAAGTACACGCCTCAAGAGCAGCCACTTAAAAATGTAAACCCACTCGACAAGATAAGTCTCGACAGCGGCGATTTCAATTTGTTTTTTTTTTTGTGCTTATTAAAGTGAGGAATATTTTACTAGATCGAGTGCTGGTTGTTGAGTGGATTGTTTATGGCCATGGCACTTGTTCCATTTTACGAATGGAAGTAATTTCGCACAAAAGAAGGGGTCACCACGAGATAAATGGGTCAAATTCAATGAATTTGCTTTTTATTTTGGTTTTGTTAGTTCTTAAAATAACTGCATTTTGGTGGCAACATATGTATTGCGAACAATCGCTTTCGTTCCATACCCTCTGGTTTTTGTAGATAGAATACCCCCTAGAAGATACCAAGCTTAAAAATGTCAACATACTCAGTGCTGCATAACAATGTGTATCGCCAAAGATCTCGCATACACCCCAGGTGGGTCTGTTGGAGCAGATTGTTTTTCGCGCTCATTCTCGTGAGAGTAAAAGTTTCTAAATATTTGGCTAGAAAAACACTGGTAGCATCAGGCTACACAAGATCACGCAACGGTACCACCCAAGCTGCAGCGAGTTTAGTATTTGCACTGACAACAAGAAAACCGGATTTAAAAAAAACGCCACAAGTGTTGCTGCGTGACCAAGAGCGCAAGTTACGGAAGGAAAGGAAATGGAAATTACTACGGAGGATAAGGCCAGGGAAATTAAGGACACACCGCTTCGCTGCAGAGTTTTCAGGTTGAACTGCAGAGGACAAAAAGAAAGGGGCTGGGCGAAATAGGAGTTCTGCTGTATCTGTAAACCCTAGGGAATTAACTTAAATGCTCCCGGCTCTAATGTCCTCCTCCTAGTAATATTTGAAGTTCATTAGATCCTTTTGATGGGTTTGCTTTTATTCAAATTGATGAGGCAGATGTCTATTCTGCTGCAATGTCTGTCAAATCCAACGCTGCTGGACTGGATGATCTGCATCTTAAATTTATAAAAGTTCTTATGCCTGTAATACTCCCAACGGAGGATCATCCTATTTCCATTTTTTCTTTTCTCTCTAAAGCCTTCGAAAAAGTACTTCACACGCAAGGTACCCGTTTTTTAGATAGGGAGAATCTCCTATCTAATCTGCAATCGGGCTTTAGATTTACAGCGCTCATCATCCTGGACTATTCCAAGGCTATTGACACGGTGGACCACATATTGCTATTAAGTAAAATTGACGTTAAATTCAAATTTTCAAATTCTACATACAAGTTGGTTTGGTCTTACTTCAGTGGCTGTCAAAAGAGTGTGGTCTGTTCTAATTCTGCTTCTGATTTCCCTACTTTTACTGAGTGGAGTTCCTCAGGGCTCCATCTTGGGATCCTTATTATTCATTATATTCATTAATGATCTTCCAATGATTCTGAAAAATTGTGACTGCCACTTGTATGCTATTCAGCTTTACATCTCTAGGCCTTTATAGGATTACTGGAGGATGCTATATGCCGTATGAGCTGAACTGGACCGATCATATAAATGAGTTTGTCTGCATGGTTTATAGAGCACTACGTAGATTTTCTGCCAGTGCAGCCTTTACTCCTGTTGACACGCGGATTATGTTAGTCAAATCGTTAATCAAACCTATCCTGACCTTTGGTTGTGAAGATTCAATAAGAAAAAAACTTTTTCTTTGGCACACCAAAAAGTTTCAACATGGTCGCCAGGGAAAATAGCCATACTTTTATTATGGAAACAACTGCAATTGATGTTAGTAAACCGGAGGGAAGCTTTCTACGAAAAAACAAGTTTGTTTGCCGGAAGATTCATTTTATACTCCTAAGGAGGGCTCATTAGATTTACCTGAGACAACAATTTCATATAATGTTTTATGAAAATGTATGAAAGTCTGATTGTAACTTAAAAATCGGGAAGGAAAGAAAACATTTTGAGCTTTTCATATACATAGTTGCTATTACAATTAATGGTAAACCATGAGCCAATCACGACATTCTACAGTACTTTAAATATATAAGAACGGTATAGAAATCGACGTATGGAAGATAGTTATACTATTATAATCTCCTCAGGCTACGTCAGTAATGAAACTATTCGTTGGCTGAACGAAAGAAACATCCAAGCCGATATCAGGATGACCAGAATAAGGTTTCGGCTAGGTAGCAAGACGACGGTAGAACAATTTACTGTTGAGAAAGTACATACGAACACTATGTATACTTGGGCTACCATACTCTTCTGTATAATCAGACAACAGCTCTACCTGTAGGGTTTGCAAGAACTAGCAAGAAATAATACAAAATCTGAACAGAAGCAACCAATTGCCGAGGCCATGAAAAACTGGGTATCAGTCCCTCGCCAAGACGAATCGACGGGATCAAGAGAACATCAAATGCAGAAGATCACTCTGTATCTATTTACCTCAGATGAAGAGCGCCAACTTCTTGAGGGCGTTTTCTCGATGGATGATGTCGATACTTTTGAGGAGGAAGAAATGAAACGAGAATAATAAAGTTCATCAAAATCAAAACATACAAACTTCCTCTTGAAAACTAACATTGTAAGTAGGGGAATATCGTCAAAGTCGGTCTCCTTTTTCACCTTTGCCAATAACTTCCGTTTAAGGACGAATTTAGTAAATCCAAGCACATGTTTGAAAAGGTCTGGGAAAAAGAAACACTTTTGCTGAGCATTGCAGATTGACTTTAAAAAAAGATGAAATACTTTCACGGTCGCTTGCCTTGATGACTGCAATTTTTTTCATCACTTTCTGGCAGTATTCACTGCTTCTAAAAAAACTGGGTTCTTACCGCACATCTTCAATGAACGACATGAGGTAGACAAACTGCAGAGGGATTAGAATGGAATCCCAGTCGTAATTTCATAAGAACAAAAATCCAGGGGCCGGATTCTGTAACACGGAGAGTTGGGGAGTTTTGGAGATGTGAATTTTCGTTTTTCCCGATTATAATACTCCCTAATTTTTCCATTCGGGATTCTCTAACATACTTGGGGAGTTAAAGAAAACGTGAGAAGTATCGAAATATTGAAAGATGGCTAACTCTGTGTGGGAGGGTTGTAGAGCATTGGGGTTCTTTTCTATGGCTTTAGGGTCTAGAGTACAAAAATATAGGTGAACAACTTCTGGGGGAGGGTCTTTTGGGGATGAGGGGGTCGTACAAACCCCAATTAGGGGTTGTCCAAAATGCGTCACGTTTTGTATCAAATTAAAGATGGAGAAACCGGTAATCGAGGGGTGTAGTTTTTTTTTATCATTTTAACTTCATAACTAACTTCCTACCGCCGAAAGACGGATTTTTTCGACTTGGGTCATATACACCCAAGTTCCTATATTTTGCATATATTTCTTCCGTTCTTTGTTTCACATCCATAAGTACCTACTCTGTTGTGAACATTTTTCTCGTGGAAGATGAATTTCAACGACTTACCAGTTCTTCATAATTATGAGTTGAAAATATGTCCATTTTTATACCAAAAAATGGCCATTTTTTCATGGAACGACTGATTCACTTACATACCTAATTAGGGGATAAAATGTAGTTGCGACTTAATCCTACATACAAGCTTTAACGTGCATATTTCAAATTTTTATAGCATCTCTTCTGTACTGTTAGACGACCAAATTGACCATTTTCGCGTGATTTAAAATTTTATTTTTAGCGCGTACCTTGATACACCAAAATCCTTATTTCTCTGTAAGTACTGGAAGGATTTCCATAATTTGTTTTTGTAAATATGGTCAGGATATGAGGTGAAAATCCTAGGTAGCTAGGTACCTTCACAAAACACAACAAAGAAGACAATACTGTCCCAGCGGCAAACATTTTCAGGCCTTCCAATGGAAGTCTTGTGTGGAAGCAATGTACTTTTTCTCAATTGCTTCCATGTCAGTCGCATTGAAGCTTGGTGAAAAGAAAATCAGCAGAAAAAATTGACAGGCCTTCCAGTGGAAGCTTGGAGGAAGCGCTAGAAAAGCTTTTTAATTGCTTCCTCCCAATGACATGTTATGTTAAAAAGAAATTAGGAGTCGAAAGAATAGCCATGCATCTATACCTTCTGAGTAGAGTTTCCGCTTGCATCCTGTGATGCTTCCAATTCCCGCCGGGGTCATTTAAGAAATATTCATCTTACTTCTCCACAAATAACACAGCCGAGAGTTTTGTTGAGTGGAATAGAGAGTTTGGTAATTTTCAATACAAATTCCCCAAGTTAAAGAATTCCGAGTGGAGAGTTAAGTGTCAAAAGAACTCTCATCTCTACAACCCTCCATGTTAGTGAATCTGGACCCAGGTGGGATTTATGAGCCAAAAACTGGTCTGGTACGTGATGCATCAAGTTGTGGCCTCAGTTCTTGAGCACATTCAATCATAAAACACTTTTTCCAAGCAAAACTATTTCGAATCTCCGTAATCGAATAGAAACACGTACGTTACGTATTTAACTCCATCACACAAAATACATGCCTCCCACCTACCATTTCTCTCTTAAATTATGCCCATTTTTTGTCGAAAACGTTTTTTTTTTGCGCCAAGTGGCTAACATCAGTATCAATTTCCCAAACTAACCCCTTGAATTAACACATCCATTTTAACCTTCTTTAAGAGTGCTTTGATCTTAAACAAACAATCAGACACGTTCGGTTCGGTACACTTCACAGTTCAGCTTACAAGAAGCAAAAAAAAAAAAAAAAAAACACTCAGTCTTCTCAAGTAGTTCATCGTCGTATATTTTCCATTCTCCTCCTTCTTCGTCGTCGTCTCATAACAATAAGAATCCCAATAAAGATTTCAATGCAATTTTTCAACGTTCAGAATGGGAATCCATAGAACGGTGCGTTCGCGGGCATAAAAAAACTCTTAAAACGATACCAAAAAGAAAAATAAAGTCTTGGAAAAAAAAACACCAGCTTCAGCATCTTTAAGTTTTGTTCTGTCGAGGAGGCAAAAATTCAAAGAAAAGGGAAGACGACACGACGATTAACTGACAAAAAAGCGCTTGAATGTAATCGCATTGTAGCCGAAGAACGGGCCGATCATCTTCTCATTTTCCTCTTAATTTCTTGAATACAAAGAAGCCGAGGCTAAGAAGAAAAAAAAACAAAAAGATTGAATTCTCTTGTGCCATTTATAGCGTATTATACCCTCACTTACACACCCCTTTTGAAAGCAGCTAACAAAACACCAACGTTCCAGCCAAGGCTCGCGCTTTTATTTGAATGAAATGAATAAATTTATGTGCAAGGGTCTGGTTGGGGCACAAGTCTTGCCCTGTACTGGTTCGAAACGATTCATTATATCAAGTGAAGTAGTAGATCCTCTTTGTGGGCGACTTGCTTTATTTTTCTTTTTTAAGCAAAAAGTTTCATTACGTGCCATAATTAAAAATCAGGAGTGAATTACTTTTAGTGATTTTTTGTGCCAACATTTGAAATTTGCAACCAGGCTCCGAAAATAAGATTGAGCAAAACTGACCAAGGCGACGCCATTGTCTAGTCTGAGACATTTCTTCTTGTTTGGATATTTTCAGAAAGTTCAACGTATTTAGATATCTAGCTAAGACTTTATGAAACCATGGTTAGACAACGATTCGAACATAAAACGCATAACGAAAACAAAAAATTCTATCAGATTTGCGATGAAGACATCAACAAAGACGAGAATACTTCTTGATAACGACGAAGAATAAGAAGACAATATTTGACGAACTATGTTTCCACGAAACAAACATTATTTTTTGAGAATATGAATTGGAGTTCCACAACGATGAGGACGTCATCCAATAATGTGAATTATATATATTTTTTAAGAAGACGAGTTTTGGATTTCTGCAGAGACGACAAGAGAGATGTGGATAACACGGTTTGGACCCTCATAGGCCGACTTTCTGCAAAGATAGAGAGACCCAAGAAGACGATGACAGCTCCAGAGAATTATATACGCGAAAATTAATTTTTAATTGTTTTATCAAAAACAAAGTAACACACGGCATACAGTGGCGCAATTGACCTTTAAAGAGCGTTTACAGTAGCAGCCTAGAGTGAAGTCACCAGATTACATTTTCTCTCCTTTTCTCAAGCTTGCACTCTAATATAGAAGTTCAATGATGGAGGTCACACCAATTGCCCATATAAATACTTTTTATAAAAAGTAAGTGTGAATTATATGGTGGCAAGATTTCTCATTGCACTTTTCAAATTGGGTGATTGTTCCCCCTTTTTGCCTCAATCATTCTTTTGCACTTAAATGCATTTTTGTAAATTTATTGAAATTATTTTCAATAAATTTCAGTCTGTTAGACGAGAAATCTTCTTTCCTCTAATATAAGTTCTTCGCGCTACCCACCAGAGTGGAATTTCACAGAGTAGCGTCAGATTGGAACAATTCCTAATCTCACGTTGGTAGCTTGGAAAGCTTTTAACATTTCTTTCGAAACACTAGTTTCTAATAGATGTCGCACCGATATTTGAAGCTTTAACTAACGAAAATTAATAAATTATATGATAAAAACAAAACAAATAAATTTTTATAAGAAATTAAAAATGTCTTTAGTATTTTTATGATTTAATTTTAACAAAATAAAGTCAGTTTAGAATTAAAAATTTTTTTTATGTTCGAATTGGCTTATCAATGCAATATAGATGGCAGTCGTTCATTTCGAAAGTGTCCATAATAAATTTCAATTTGTATTTGTGATAATTGATATTGTTCATAGCTCATTCTATTGTAATTATGTTAAACTGTGTTCTGTTTTGAAATATATTTCAAATGTAAACACATGATTATCTATCACATCATTATCATATGATTTCGAAAATCCGAATGAAGCTCACTCTCTATTGTGCGCATCCACGCTATTCTAGTAAAACCTCACTCCACTCTACTCTGTCATTTAAACACTCCTTTAAAGTTGGACATAAATCAAAATATGAAATAGAACATACACGATCGTTTGTATTATTTTAGTATACTTTACTGTCCTGCGCACAATAAACGGAGAGCTTACTGTCGTCAACTCAGTTCCGCTGATTATTAGTTGTGTTGGCCCTGGATCGGTTTTTAATTTTTTCGATTTTCTAATGAACACTGATTGTATATTTTATAAACAATTTTGCTTCTTGCCTCGATATTCGAGCTTTTTCAAAGTTAGTTAATTTTAATAAAAATTAAATATACTATCATTGCTTTCAGGGATTAATCCTAAAACAACGCGAAATGAACTTTTTGATGTTATGAGAAGCTCGGGCACAATGAAATTGAGAACGAAATAATAGTTTTGAGAGAAGAGATAAAGACAAGAACAAAATGTCCTGAAGAAAATCGTAAGAATTTGAACAAAACCTTAACACGCTTCAAATCAGATCTTAAATCTCCTCCAAGGCTCAGTATACAGTTGATATTGAATAATAAATAATAGCGTATGATATTTGCTGGTTGTTTTTTGACAAAGAAAAACACAGTTGAAAAAAAATTTTGCTTTTCGAAAAATGCAATTTTTTGTTAAACGAAATTTGGAATTTCGAAAATTTTCGAACACGAAAATCATTTTCTCAATAATTTGAAATCATAAAATTCGAAATTGGATTAAATTTTGATTACCGAATTGGTTTCAACTTTCGAACATTCGAATATACCTTTAATAACACCTTTAAAAAGAAATATTCAACATAGGAATCCATTCATTATGCCTGTGATTTATGGCCAACTTTGAATGAATGCTGCCCCACTGTGCGGCGGGGCTAAGTCCACACTTGTTTTTCGCTTCTTGGTATTCACAAAACACTGTGGACCTCCCCGAAGGATGAACCAATCAACCAAATCCACCATGTTGCAATTATTAGCGTTTAGTATTCATATTATCGTGGGTGCAATTGTACTGCTGATCAAGGGTACAAGAACATGGCATGGGCCTAAGACCTAAAAGTAATAGGGAACACCATAAAAAATACCACGCAGATAAAAGAGTATTATCAACATCCATATGGGATCTGGGCTTCTGAAAAAAAAAATAAAGAAAAGTGAACTTAAGCAGAGTATAAGTATGTAGACAGGTGCTTTGTGTCCCAGTTTCTATTGAAGTTTAAATTTCGTCGAGCACCTGTGATCAATATTTTTTCGCTCTCCAATAACTTTCACAATTTGAGAGGCAGCAGTGGGATGACAAGAATTAAACTCAAGTCGACATAAGAGACGGACACTTGAAGGAGAATGTTTGAAGTTCTATATATAAGAAGAAACAATTTAATCCTCAAATCGAAGACCTTGAAGTAGTTAAGAGAACGCAGCATGGTAACGTTTTAAAAACTTTTCCAAAATTTATATATAGGTTTTTTACAGGATGACGTCTTCTCGGGTTGGTAAAAATAATTGATATCATAATGTCAACTTTGATAATCATGAAGAATCGAAGATGACAAACTTGTTGTATAAACGAGAAAACTTACAACAGTTTTAATAAGATGACGATGGATGGATGAATGGATCGAAAAGTTGAGTTTCCCGAGGGGGGGGGGGGGGGCAAACTCGGGAACGTAGGCCACAACAAGGCCTATTGTTCACCCTCCAGACTTATTAGCAGTTGCTCATAGGTCCGAGCCGGACGCTCTAACTAAATTCAGAATTGGCCCCAATCCTACATGCCTTCTTTTTGTAGTTCTTTCAGTAGGTGTGAGACAAGGAATCTCTAACGCTTTTCGGAGAGAACCGGAGAAAGACACAAGATTACCGTTTCGGGTTCTTCTCCGCATCCTCTACATATATGATCATCAACGAGTCCCATCTTGTATAGGCGACCTCTGAGAAAAGGCTGTTCAGTGAGAATTGAATCAAGTGTTCTCAGAGTTGGCTTGTTAATCCCAATTTTTTTTAGTCAGATTCGGGTTAGGTTTACCACACAGTTCCTTAATAGTTCTGCCCGATGGATCATCCAGCCAGAGGCAACTGACGATGATGATAACGAACTCATAATTGAAGATTACTTAAGCTTCGAGAAGGATGATCAATTTAGAAAAGAAGATATTTATATATGAGGAAGCAACATTCGCTGAAAGTAATCTTCCTGTAGAAGAGATAACCACACATAACAATTTCATTGATATAATAAGCATGATCCTAGATATAATCAAGAGCACAAACCTTAAAGAAGAGATAATCGAATAACAAGATACTATGACTACTGAATGGGAGATAAGTTTTTGCATATCCGGGGCGAATGCACCACCAAAAATTTTATCGGTAGAATACATGCAACTGAATTAAGAGCCGAGTGGGAGGAGTACAACCGAGCGCTAACTATCTATTCATCATCCTACCAGCAATTATATATTTAATTTATATATGCTGGTCTTGGACCATTATTGTTTAGTTAAATGCAGCACGTCATCAAATATAGACGAAGGATAGAAGAATTTCATACATGCTTACATTCTGAATAATTCTGAGAGAGGACATCTAAATTTCAATTTTTATATGCCAATCAGACATTTGACCAAAATTTCAGCTTGCTAGAGCAACCCTACATTTATGTAAATATAAAATATTTGACAAAATTTCAGATTTCTTTTGTTGGACTGGTCCCATTTTTGGAATACCACAAGGTTCTTTGTTATGTCCATTACTGCTTAATATCGTAAACGATATGATTTCAAGAGTTGATTCTGATCTTTTGTCGTAGCTTAAGAGTATATTTTTGTCACATATTTTGACATTTCACCTCAAATTTGTCGTACTTTTATATTCACCATATTCATTTTGATTTATCCTTTTCATCTACCACAAAATAAAATGAAATTAATTTGCAGTGAATAAAACGTCAAAACATATGCCAAAAAGTACGACAAATTAATGAACTGCTTTAGAGGTTATGACAAAAATTTAAACTAGACTAAATGGATATTCTACACCTACTCAGAGAATTACAAGTGCTTAAATTCACAATAATATTTTTGAATTTGTGATGAAAAGTGTAATTTTCAGACCATTCTGCATAATTTAAGGTTTTGCTGAGCTGAATAAAAACACAAAAAAAAAAGCAGTAGGTACCTACGAAACTTCATGGCATTTTGTTGTATATTTTGACATTAAAATACGATAAAAGATCCAGGTTTAGGTGCCTATTTTCTTTCCTAACTCTCATATATAACTATTACCACCAGCTTCTAAAATGCCAGCAAATCACCGAAATGTCTGAATTGAAGCGAAAGTTCACAAAGTTTTACTTGAGCAGTTCTTCCAAACCCCAAAAAGCGAAAAAACAGCTTTCATACTTAGTAAAAAAGTTTCGAACTGAAAAGCTACCGGATTCGTAAAGAAATTATATACGTAAGGGATGGCAATAGATGTCCGCTGTATATGTGGGTATCGTTCTAATAAAAAGCCACAACAATTGTGAAAGTTCGTCAGCACTAGACCTTAAAACAACTGCAGTTATCAAACAATCACACCAATATACAGATTCATATACAGTAATAGGATTGCCACCTTGAGAAATAGAAAAGAGATGGGAGAAAACTTTTCCTGTACACTGTTGTTTTGCGTAGCTTTTATGAAAACCTAACTGAAAATTAGCAGGAAAACTTCTTCCTATTCTTTCACTTTTTCATTGTCTATCTGTGCCATAACATTTTCATGAAGAGGGGATTTACTGATTGAAGTTATGGTTGTTGTTGTTGTTGTTGTTACTTTCACTCTGAATTCCATCTACTTCCAGAATATTGTGTAGGAGTGATGGTGGAGGAGTTGGTGATGGTGGAGGAGTTGGTGATGGTGGAGGAGTTGGTGATGGTGATTCTGTTTTTGTTCCCAGTTACCCACTAACAACCGATAGGGGCATAAAGTCAGATAATTATTCTCACTTGAGTTGAAATTTTAACTGAGAAAATAACGGAAAAGTTTTGCAATAAATCACATCTCTTCTGTCCCCCCCCCCCCCCTCCTCAACCATTTCTAGTGGATTTACTTGTTCAAAGGTTTTAAAAGAAATTCCTTGAATACTTCAAGTGATTCTTCCTCTCCTTGCATGCAATATATGTAATGGAAAAAGGACAGGGTGTAAATATAGTGGAAAAAGTTTTATGAAGTCATAAAGTTTCTTAGATATGGTAGATACCACTAAGTAGGTAATATTTACTCGGGATCGAAAATCCACCCACCCTTTCAATTCTCGGAATACCATAGATCGTATCTATAGGAAAATTCATACAGCCAACAAATATGTGCTTGTGGAACAATTTACCATCTTTTGTTTGTCCTTTCAATACAATTATGCGTGAATGTAGAAAAAAATGTATAATGGTTGGACCCCAGATGAGACAATTTTGAGCCACCCTTTGTACTTTAGATGCGAGTTCTTTGATAAAACATGCAATTTGCTTTTATCAAAATTTATTACTTTTACTTTTTATGTACCTACTGAACTTATGTTAGAAACTGTACCGTGATTTTAATTCTTTGACTTTTAGGATGTTTTATGGTACAATTTTTCTATACCATCGATCTTTTTTGATTTTTTCGACCATTACTTTCCTAAAATACATAATTGGATTTGTTCTCATGGCTGCATTGTATTTTTATAAGGCGAGGGAATGTAGCTGGTCTACAGTCCAGCTGCTGCCAGATGTTGATGACATTTGGTACAGCTTTAGGCAGTTAATTCTGATCTTGATTCTTCGTGATCTGTTTATGCTGCTATAAATTTGGAGCTTGTCTGCTACAGTAATTCTACAGTGATTGTACAGAATTTGAAATAACTGTCCGCGTTCATCTTGATAAAATTGAGTGGTAGTAAGAACTCCTTGATTTAGATCTGAGTCAGAATTAGATTGGATTTTCATAAAAGGTGTGAAAAATTAGCCAGAGAATTACCAGTGAATTTCAATTGTGAATTAACAAATTCTCATCTGCTTAATGTTTATAAATTTTTTTTCTAGATTGGCTAATCATTCTGTATGGACGAGAGGTTTTGTCACCCTCTGATTTCATGTTAGAAAGTCACCACACAACCTGTACATATTTTAGTGCACTGACAATACCAATCTAGAAGGCTTGCGTAAAAAGAATGTACATTTCAGGATAGATATTGTCGTAATTGCGGGGGACAGGAGGGAGGGGCGAGGTAACATGTAGAGCAATCTACAATTATTATTCCCCAATTTACAAATACTCTGAAATAGCGTTCAAACTATTTCATGACAATTTAATGCATTCTAATCAGATATCGATCGCTGTTCTATGGTACTATGTCCGCAGGATTTGGAGGACTTGGTGAAATGATTATGGTAGCTTGTCCAGCCGTATTTTACCATTACCTATACATACATACTTACATCGTTTGAGTTAAATTCGAGAACATGAAGCGGTCAAATGATGAAACATTCAACTTCACTTGACAGGCAAAATTGTATCAATGCAGGACGAAATATTCCACAAAAAGTCTTTGGAATAAAAAAAAAAAACTACGGATGCTGAAATGAACAAACAATGTGGTGTCATCTTGGAACTTCGGATGTATATACATTACTTGAAGTATACTACGGGTTACGAGTTAACGAACGCTTTCTCCCCCCCCCCCCCCCAAATTTTTTTAAAATGATGCGTCCATTGTTTGATTCATATTCATACTTGGCAGTCCAGCTTTAACATAACATAAATAATTTATTTGGATAATGTACAAAGATTACATGATCTTAAAAGTACAAAGTGCAATGGTGTAATTACGGGAAGTTTTTTAAAATACAAATAGACTAAATTAACAAAACTTACAATAAGAAAAATAGAAGCTAGGTATAAAAAGAGGAGAACAACCTAATGAAAGTAATGAAACAGATGAACTAAAGAGAAAAAAAGCAATAAAATCAAATAAATAAATAAAAAATAAACAAAATAAAAGCAATAAACAATAAGTAATGATAAATAATAAATAATAACTTATCAACAATCAATAAAATAGGACAAAAATGAATACTGAAAAAAAAATCCCAATACGTATATATGTACATAAAATGAGAAACAAAACCAGTGCAAGAAAAAAAAATTAGTTAATAAAAAATAAATGATAAATAAGATCAAAAGCAAAATAAATTACACTTAGCTTTAGTCTATTTTATTTGTTTTCGAAGTTGGGAATTGTGGAGCTACATATATGTACATAAACAAAAAATATTATAAAGCGATTGTGGAACAATTTACCAACTTTAGATTTACTTTAAGACGAAGAAAATAATTTTCGCTCTCACCTACTTTCTCAATTATAATTGCAGTTCCCCCAACTAAATTTTCTTTTCCGCCTTTCCATCCAGCAAGATATTCCCTGCTGTTGGCCACAGTGTTTATTCCATTCAATCGATTTCTTAAAGCTACGTTCGGCAGATTCTAATATAAACGTCGAATGACATAGACCTAACGGAATTTAATCTCATGTCACCCCATGAAAATTCATTGCAATCAATTATTTTCATTGCCAATGAAATCACTTAGCAAGAAAATTCCAAAAAGAGAAAAACTAGTGACTAGCAGCATAAAAGTGGTAAAATCTAATCTCATCTGACCACTAGATTTGTAAGCAAATGACCACTTATACCTGCAAAGTGCATACATCTCGTGCGGATGCCCACACCTCCCTCACCTTCATCCACAGAACAACTAACCCACGATCAAATCTATTTGTGCACAAATCCTCTGACTCTGAGTCTCGTGCTCGTCTGCAATAAGGCGGCTATCCGCGCGCCGCATGGTTTAAAATTTATTTCATTTTGATTACCTTGTAGCCATCAATTGCAGCATACCTTCCAGATGTAGCCTTATCTATCATCTATGGCAAAAGTAATCGATTGATTTAACGAGCAATTGGGTTGCCCGATGGGCAAATAGCGAGAGATTGGCTGCATAGATTGCTACTTCCGTAATTAATAGGTCGTTTGGATTAAATTTGATTTCACCTTGGTATGCAAAGTAAATCCCATTTGGACGTGCCGTTTAATAGCCGCTGGCGGTGCTTACATAATCAGCAAACTTATGAGCCTTCGGATTTTGTGCTCATAGTTCTTCGTTTGACACAATGAAAAATGCAGTAACGAGTGCCCCGTGTGCTGGTCGGTCGAATGGTACCTACCTATGGGGTACCACCAGGTGAGTGTACAGTTTACGTACGTAAAAGGTCTAAAAGCAAAACAGTCACACATACGTTTTCTCATTTATCATAATTTGTAAAAAAAAAAAAAAACAAAAAGAAAAAATTACAAAATGGCGAAAGGATGGTCACAAGATAGAGAAGAGAGTGAGGAGGAAATCTTCAAGAAACCAACAACAGGTAAAATCTAGTTATACAAGCTGCTGCTGCTGCTGCTGCAGCTACTGCTTAACAATTGTAGGTTCATGTGAATGGCTGGTAACTACGACGACGACGACGACGATGATGATACTTGGTTTGTTCGAAACATGTTATTTCCTCTGCTTCCCTATAGCATTTTACTGCTTTTGTTTTTCATCACTAAAAGCCCAACAAAAAAGACAAAAGCGCTTAACAGGAACAAATCTTTGAATCTTCTCTTATGGTGTTTTCTCCTATTACCAACTTAGGTCGAGACTTTCAGAGGCTTGGGTTTGTTGGTTCCACAGTCTCAGTCTCAGCCCCCGGACAGCATCACAACAACCTCAAGGAGTATTATATACATATACCTAGCTAGTAGGAAGAAACGATAAAATCGTGGCACGGCGCAAAAAAGGAGTAGCTGAAAATTACCCCATGAATTATATGGTTCCATGGTGTGTTTAGGTTATTTATGGGGCGCTCACATTTGATTAATTATGATAGCGTGGAGATTTGCACTTGCCCTAATGGCGAGATTATCCCATCCTTCCTTCGCTGTACAGACAGACAGATAGACAGACCTACATATATATATATATTGTTCACATCGCATAAAAGATAGAAAGTAACTGGTGGAACCCGACCACATAATGGTAATTTAGTTGGATGAAACGGGTGATAAAGGTTAATGAGAGATGCTCAGTTGTGTGTCAAGATTAGATTGCGCGAAAGATTGTCGGTTGTCGTCCGTGGAAATTGTTCTATATGTTTTTTAGTCACGAATTTGTTAAGAATGTATTTATGTGGTCTTTTTTGTTTTTATTACTATTAAAATCACTGCAGGGGTTTCAGACAATTTAAATTTATTTTTTATTTTAAAAAAAAAAAATCATGAAGGAATAGCACACATTATATACATAAACGCATTTAATACAGTTTGTAACTCATGTAAATGAATACGAGTTGACTTTTAACATAGTAAAAAGTTTTATCTAAAACTTGTTTTATAAATCATTCAATGCAAACTTAATTAAAAGCTGAAAGCAGTAAACAATTTAATTCGATATCGATTCTTTCAAATGAATTTTCTACTTCGAAATAATATCGAATTAAATAAAAATGGATCCTTTGTAACTCTTTTTGAAAACTCCGAAGCCGAAGAAGTCAATTTGTGTTTTCGTATAAATCTATCTACAGTCTCCACGTACACACTTCAATGAGGGTTGTTGTTGAATTATTATAGGTAATTGTCCCACAGAAATCATGATTATTTTTTGAAATTTTTTGTATTTCGAAAATGTATTCATCCAAAAGAACGAGTTTTCTATTTTATAAATTTTGTAATTTTTTTTCTAAAGAAGAAAAAAGATAACCTTAAACTTATTTCTCTTGATTTTTTTTAACAGAAATGAAAATTTGTATGGGCTCTATTATCGAAAAATTTCCATTTCGAAATTCTGATTTATGTAGATTCTCTCCCACTCAGATAAATTTGAAATTCATTAATATATATTTGGCTGTTTTTTTTTTTTATATTTGCGATAATTGGAATTTCGAAATTTTTCGAACAAAATGTATGATTTCGAAAAAAGGCAATCTTGGCGACGACCTGAACACTAACTTTTTATAGTGTAAATTGAAGGATGAAATTTCGAAGGTTAAGCTGATAATATAATTTTCGAGGTCAAAATGACCCCAAACGATATCACACAGAAATCGAAAGCCGTGCCATTATTAAGAAGTTAGTTAACATCTTAGCTAAGGTTATTAAAGTTGAAATATTAAGAAAAAAAAATAAAGACTATCAAGGAGATGGCAGGTATGGAGTACATATCTTCTGTCAGTTGTAACTGTAACCAAAAGAAAACACCGCCATACAAAATTACATTAACCGGCCGAAATGTTAAATCGTTTATTAGAAGTTAACAATCAAATCAGTCTCTTAAAAATCTGAACATCATACTCACAAATTAGTGTAGTTAATAAAATGTACAGGGCCAAAATGACTACCTTAAGGAACACCATACATATATTGCGCATATTTTGTTAACATATGCTTAACGGAACATCATTTGTTAAGATATCTGCCACATAAATAAGAGTTCACAAACTAAAAGCCGAAAATATATTGTTTGTAAAAGGAAGGGAAGAGCTATTAAGATCATTTTCCTACTTTATGATTTATTTACATAGTAACGTAGGTAGTCTACCGAACTTAAACGGAATGAAAAGTATATAATTTCTCTTAGTGGATATAGAAATATACCAAAGTTCCACTGCTGTTGAATATTTTTAAAAATGACATGGTCAAGCCATTACCCCACCCCAGGCTTATTTATATAATCTTCAAAAAATTTCCAGCAGATTTAACTGAAGCTAAACTTTAGGTAAGTGCCAAAAATAGCACCACGTGTATCAATTAAAACTTAGCAATGATTCCACTAATTTGATATCTAACACGCCTTATATGATGGTTTAGTCCTTCCAAAGCCCAACCCACAAACAATTTTTAAGACAATTATGTATAGACAGTAAATATAAATTTTATAATCCAAATTTCCCCTGCCCCAAGGGTGTAAACTACAATAAATTCACTTCTCTACCACATAGAGGCTTTCTTCTGTATTGCTTCTTACTAAAGCATATATGCACAACATTTCCGTAAAATCTAAAGGGCAGTTTTGTTTCAAAGAAGGTAAAAAAAAACATATTATCATAATCTCACACCCCACTCCCTTGCAAAAGGAACCACAGACATTTATATAAATTCATCCTGATGAGTTCTTTTATTAGGCATATCAGATATAAGCGCGTTACTCTTTTACAAAAATAAAAATTTTAATTTCCCCAGCAAGCGAGAATTAAAATTCGCGTGTACTTCAAGCGGTTTTCTTCCCATAAACATCTCCCAAGCCACCTATATTTATTAAGAGCACTTCATTTTTCGAAAAACGATAACTTTATTCGAAATAGGTTTGAAATTTGCATTTTTTGTGCAGTTTTCAGAAGTCCAATGGACACCTTTCACAGAAAAAGAATAGGAAAATTTTCAATGCGCGAATAGGACCCTCCATACAAATGAATTTAGTGTTGTCAGTATTTCCAGTTTTTCAACCAATTTCCTAAATATACATTTTGAACTAATATTTCAAATTTCGAAAATATTCGACAACTGTCATTCTGTCACAAATTTTTAAAATTTCAAAACAATCGACGAAGTCACGTATTTAGAAACAAAAAACAAAAAAAATTCTGGAGTAGCATTTCTCTCCCACTTCTAAATAAACTCTCACCAAAACTTTCCTGTCCTCTTAATGACTTGACCCGGAGACTTAGTCTGTCATCAAATATTGCTTGTAGAACGAATTTCAAAATAACTCAATAGCCTCCAAGCTAACAGACACCATGCCCAAGACTCTTAGATTTAGGCGCCGCTTTGAAGTGGTTGTAGAAGACTACCAGAGCTGCAAAAACATTTCTCATGCGGATCAGTCGTCTGGTACACAGACGAATCTAGGAAGGTTGGTGCAGGTCTATGGATCAAGAGGTAAGTTATACAAGACCATGGGATCCTACCCAACAGATTTGCAAGCAGAAATCTATCCCATAGCAATGTCATTCTCATTAGAATCAATATAGACCCAAGCCGCGATAAGGGCATTAAACTCCAATACCTTCATTACAAAGCTGGTTTGGGACTGTAGGGATGTGCTCGATTTACTATCAACGGATAATAAAGTAACCCTTGGATGGGCCCGAATGCTTCTGCGGCCTTACAAAAACGCTCCTACATAGCAGAAGAAATAATGTCCAAAAGAGCATAGGCCCATCAGATACAATAGCAGACCACTCCTGGACTAAACCACACAAAGAAGTTCGTTTACTTCCCAAACAAAGACTTTAAAAAATTCAAGATAAAAACCAGATCAGGATAGTTAATGGCATTCTGACTGGCCATTGCTCACTTGGGTACACACTTAGGAAAATAGACAAGACTACAGCCGATTCTGCAACAAAGAGATAGAATCTGTAGAACATGTACTTTTCGAATGCGCAGGACTTGCTCACCAGAGACTTCAATCTCTAGGCAAGGGTTTTGCAAACTCATCAGATGTGCATAAAACTGATCCTCATGCGATAATAACCTTGTTAAAACTGACAAACGTGGATTGAACCTACTACGGTAGGGGCATAGAACCAAAGATTGTTAGATCGCAGTGCTTAGACACCGGCTATCTGGATAATAATAATAATAGTTATAGAGAATTAATATTGCTAGAGCATAATGCACAAGTACAGAACATATCAGCTTTTTTATTCTAAACTGTGCGAATGTAGAACAGTCTACCATCTTCTGCCTTTCCTCTGGCATACAATCTGCGAAAGTTTAAAGGCGACATACATCGGCACCTCCGCCACTCTCCTTATTCCCCATAATCCTTTCCCGATCTCCTTTCTGCCATGCTCTGCTTTGCGTCATAGGGTATCCCCTGACCTTGGCTTAATAATATAAAAAAAACACTTCCTATGTGTTTGTGAATAATTGATTTTTTATTGAAAAATAATAACCCCCCCCCCCCACTCCAATAACAGCAAAAAACATACACGGTTCGATTTGATGACGTCTTCAACTATAAAATTTCGATTAATTTTATCTCAAAAAATTTATATTCGACCTTCATTAATCAACCATCCCCCCCCCCCCCTTTCCAACATGAAGTATGTTCCACAAATAACACAACACGACACAATCTGGTCCGTTAAATCTGAAATGAAATTGCTTTATCAATTTTATGTGAGAAGTGATAAAAGTCCCATTATCCCGAAACTTCAAAACATCTCCAGCATGGCTATGTGTATACGCTTTAATCGTCCAGTGATACTCACACAAGTATAGTTTCAGGTGCTTATCGGCATTATAAATCTTAAAATAACCAAGACTGAAGAGCCATCTGCTCTGACCTCCGTGTTTTTGGTGTTTTTTTCATCTTATCCAATTTGGTTTGGACTTTATTTTTTATCTTCTTTCTTTTATCATTTTATCTGAAAAAAAAAAGGAAAACAAACCCGGGGGTCCCACAAACTCCAATGCGACAAACGAAAGACGTCCGTGGTGCCCCAGCAAATTGTACTAATGGAAGGCTGTCAAAAGTCATTTGTATTACATACTTAAATACACATACAAGCAAAGATGACTTCAAAGAGCCAGGAGGTGGTGGACATATACAGAGAGAGAGCACCGGGTATTGCGGACCGGTGCGGTGAAGCGATAAAGTTAGATAGATTCCTTTCCCTTCGTCCGCACTGCAATCATAAAATGCGGCAACAAACGACCATCATCAACAGGCAGCGATATCCCAATCCCATGAAGCCAGAGATGGCTATCTTAATTTTCTGGAGCAACAAAATTTATTGAACTGCCGGGTATCATCGCCGTAATTTGTTAATTTCACTTTATGAACAGCAGTTGCCTGCCATGCTCCCTGGCTCGCCTTGATATCATTTGTTTCCTTTCATCGTTTCTTGAGGCCTAAACCGAAGGGTTCAGCATCGCTGCCGCTCAAAGAAAGGGTCCAGACCAGCCAGGCACGGCCCGTATCTTAACTCAATCTTTATTTCCCCCTTTATCGTTGTGTAGACTCAAACTCAATCATATCAACCGAAACGATCAATTTAAGAGAGATTGAGGTCGACGATGTGAGTTTTCCTTTCTACTTTTTTTATTCCTTTTCATTCCCATCTTATGGTCCATGATGGGCTGATATCCATGGAGATGGCAACGACAACGATGCGACGTCTTGTGAGGCAGAGAGATTGAAGATGGGCACTTTGTTAATAGGCATCTTTTCGATACAATGGAGGACGGCAGATAAAAGATAAAAGGTATCATCTCACCTTTGTGGGTATAGTCTCGAGCGAAGGTCGAACGGAACATGGCTTGCATACATAATAACATCATGTAATATGGGATAGCATCCCAGGGGGTTGGCACTAATAACAAACACCAGACTATGGCGCAGCTGGTCGCAATTGTTAGTTATTGGATTGACCCAGTGTTGTTATTGTTGTTGCTGTTTTTGTTCGTCTTCTTATTTTAATAAATTTTTCCCGTAATCGTGAACAACACTTTAAGATCGGCAGGAAATTACAGGACAAATGTTTCCCAGCCATCAAAAGAGATTTACACCAGAGATAAGATTCGACGGTATACACAGGCAGCAACGCGCATTTATTCTCAACCTTTTTTGTTCGCAGTCCATCGCGCGTTAATTTCCCCCTGTCCTGCCCTTGTCCCCCCTGGTTTGTTAATAAGTCGTGTCCAAGCGCCGTTTTACTTTTATTACTCATTTCCTTCCTCGACTTTTTTCCGTTTTTGTGTTTTTTTTTCTTCTTTCTTTAGTTATCTGAGGAGGCGCTTAATGACTTTACCTGACACCTGTCAAATAAAACACTTTTTTGTTGCTGTTGTTATTGTTATTGGGTGCGTGCTTCATTTCATAAACACAAATAAAACCAACAAAATAAACATCGAGCCGTCAGACACCATGGTGGTAGCATGGCAGTGTTGGATAGAGGGTAGAGTGGGGTACGGTATGGTGTGGTGGGGAGATAATGGTGGACACGAACCAATGTTGATAAATTAATTACGCGCGAGTTTTTATGGAATTTCTCACAGACGTTTCAAAGTCCTTATCACCCCCACCCCCCCCTTATTCAGGTCCATGGTGTATAACTATACCTATATATCCTAAACTGTGTATAGGAGGGTGACAGATAACACACGAAGAGAGGAGACGAGCTTAACTGTTATTCTGTTCCCATCGGGATTTAGGGGAAACATTTCACACTTTGTGCGGGGATTAGAAGAAATGGCGACAATGATGGGACTCAGACACGTGATTTGGGTACAGAATTCCCCTTTTATGGATTTAAACTGTCGCTTTACGAAAAATAATAGTGCTCTCATGTTAAGGCCAAGGGATCATGGAGTTATTCCCTTTGGGTGGTTTACAGGTTTAACAGTTTGCACAAGTTTGTCGGCATAATGCGAAAATATTTCAATGGAATTTTGTTAGTTCCGTAAGGTTTGGGATAATATCATGAAAGATATTCAAGGTCGGCTGTAAAATTTGGAGGTCGGTGCTTTTGGGCGAATAAACGGCAAACAAGAACCTTGGTAAGTAGCCATTCTAGGATGTTTGTGTTGCATTCAAAATACTGAGGAGATTAAAAACATACGACTGGATGAGGTTTATGTTGCATTATTATTTTGGTGGATGACATGAATGTATGCTCCATGAATGTCCTATCAACATTGACCTTGAAAATGTCATTGAGAATCAAAGCATGAATCACGCTATTAATAAGCCATTAATGCGAATGGTGAAAGCTTATCATCCGTTTGGTGGAATCTCTTTAGGTACTACTTCCTTACATTATATCTTTGTGGTACATATGGCATAAACTATAGCTTTTCAGCGGACTTTGGTCTATGCGACAGATTTTAGGTAATCTAATTTCTGAGGGTCTGATAGAATCGCTATTTTCCTAGTTCTTTATTGTCTTCCAACCTGACGGCCTTATTGTGATTTCTGGTTCCACGGTTGATTTTGCCGGTCTGTAGCATGGCTAAAATCTTAATCCATTGTTGTCTCGCATTTTACAAATCTTCATTTGACGATTCGATGCAGACACCTATTTATAAATATGTGCAAAAACGGTGGTTTTATGGATTGGGTTATCATCTTGCAACCATACATAACGTCTCCGGTAATGAACGAAAAATATCTTAAAAGCATGAGAAGAGCTTATAGTGCCGCAAAAAAAACATAGAAATTGCACATTTAAAGGCCTACTAATGTTTATCCTTGTATAAAGCTACTCTAGCTAGAGGGTATGCAGAAAACTTAACGCCTGAAATTTGGTAGAAAACCGATATTAACAACAGGCAAAATTCATAGTGCATTAGAAAGAGAGGACATTTTAGTTTCAAATTGCGCCTAGATCCCGAAAACGTACTTGTTTTTCTTTTCGAGTAAAACGCCCTTAACGGCCTAGTGAAATCCGATGGTTGCGGTTTAGTTAAGTACACAAAAAATATTTCATATCAGTTTCTTTTAGCGAGCAGGAAGGTAGTGGCTCAGATACTTTTTAACAGGAATTCTACGTTATCTTTCGAAACCCTAAGACAACTTTCTCAAGAGGCAAGAAAGGATTTGATTCAACAAGAATCCTTTATGTAGATGAGACCTGGGATGACTGTAGTGTAATACAAGCTAATAACGGCTCTGTACTTAAGAGGACAGAAACAAGTTGGTGAGATGTCATCAACGTCCACTCAGTACTTTAATCACGTAGTACATTAGTTTTGTACCTTAAACAAAAATGGAAATACGCTCCAAAGGAAATTTTTTTATCAGAGAATGATCAGTATTTCAAGCACGGAGACTTGGCCTCAAGCGTACACATTCGCCAGCTAAAACAGAACAGAGCACTGTTCAGCTTACAGACCAGCAACACCAGAGTCGGTTACCATCCCGGAATGGTTTGAAAGCTAATATAAACAGTCAATCAAAAACTGAAATAACCTCAACCCAGGCTTCGAAATGTAAGACAAAACAATGGAGGTTCTAAACTGGAACCTTGTGCTTACCCAAGAAATATGTTAATAATTAAACTAAAAGAAAAGACCTTTAACATAGGCGTATGTAAAGCTTAGCTCTTATTGAAAACAGATACTGACGTTTAAATCAATGTAAAACAAAGTTGAAATTATTAACAACCGATTTTCGGTACTACGAGACTTCCATATTAAATCGTATCTGATCAATACTAATTCAATTACCTCACCTTGAATCTATTTTGCTTTTTTGCTAATATAAAGTAGGACAAAAGATCTTAAAGAGGAGACTGTCAAAAGAGATCCCATTCTTCTAGCTCCCTAAAGTAAAATAAAAATTATTTAAGGAACACATTTAAAGCCATTTAGAACAAAATATTCCCCCACTTTCCTTTCATAAATGGACCAAAAAAAAAAATCCTCTTCAAATATGCACTGCAACAATCATCACAGAGTCTAGTCTCTAGTAGTATGTAAAAGCTCTTCAGACAGGAAAAGGTATGAGTCCTGTCATAGCCGGCAATATAACAAAGAGGAAACAGAAACAGAGAAACTGAAATCGCTTCTAAATAAGAGCTTTAATTACACGAAGGATTTAGCACGGAATTGGGTTCATTCAAAACACAGTCCTTATGTTTTCGCTCGGCATACGCCTAGTCCTGAAGCTATTTACTGTGCCTTTGCTTTTTGCTAGGAGAGAGTGATGGGTTACTTCTTCTCTCTAAGGGTTGGGATTGTTCATTTTATCCTCAAAAGTAGCTGTCGTCGTCTGCTTTGTTTCCCGTCACGTCACTACATACATTGTGTAGTAGATATATAGTATAGTACTGCAGGCGCATTTACATAGCCTTTCTTTTCCTTGTCTGGCTTGCTGTGCCATTGCAATCCGTTCTTTTTGTTTTTTTTTTGGATTTTCTTTCGTAACGTTTTAATTAATTTCTGGCTCTTTTACGAGACTTAATATTCCAACTTTATGGAGAAACACGACCAGCCGAGGGTGTTTGAGGAGAACGGATTACAATTTCAAGAAATCACGTTGCATGGCAGTGAAATTGTATACCGCCTGCCATGCATTTAGATGACATATTCGGTCTCGATTTCATTAGAAATCCCTTTATTGTGCCAAGTCGTCCAAACTTCTTTTCCCAATCGAAATCAGCAAATTGCCACTCTCTTGAGTGATTAATTGATAAGAGACCTATTACACCACATTCATAACTGTAAAAGTTACACGATTTCCACTTCAGGCAACATATCATCATGTCAGGGGAATCTGTAAAACATTCAATTGGCCACCCGAAGATTACAATCAGGGACCAAAAGCGTTATTGAACTTGAGAGCTACTGCAAAACGTAAACCTCGAATAAAAATCAGAGGACGGACGTCGATCGGGAAGCAGATAAAAAAAAATACAAAAAATACAAAAAAAAAAAAAGAACAAGGCCCAACTTTAGTGTTCCTCATCATGGGCTTACTTATAATGACGGAGTGGAGCAGGAAGAATGAACGCAATCCCCGAGCAAGATTCGTGCAGATATCATGGAGCCTGAATTTATGTATACGTTTCTTGCTGGAGGCGAAATTTTATTATTTCATGAAACGTAAAGCGTCGATTTTTATTGCTTGCGTTTCCCTACGGCATGGCACGGCCCACCATAGACACCGCTGTTGTTGTTATTGTTTTGCAACATTCTTCTTTCTTTCGGGGAATACATCTGTAGGTACGTGTCAGGTATTTCAATTGAGAGCCCCCCAAAGATCGTGATTTGTATTCGACAGGGTATGTGCCCAGGATTTATATCATATTAAAAGTGCGGCATCGTAGTGCCCACAAATCGGGGCAAAAGTATTCAGATAAATTCCTAAAAACGATATTGTATTGCCTCAATGTTATGGTCACATTCGGAGATATAGAAGCAGAGCACATGATAACGTTCATGTGTGTTTTTTTTTACTGTTTCTTAAATGACTGACGAATAATTTAGTTAGCCAATGATATGTGCGCTGTTTAATTGATTTCTGGTAGTATTTCGACATACTGCCGAACGAACTTCTTCAGAAGTGAGAGCACCTTTGTACTATGTGCTGAAGATGTTGTTTGAAGTCTCGGAAAAAGCAGGATTCTAGTAAATCCTTCCTATCCTCAGTCTTGTAATCAAAACCAAAAGTATTTCGCACGTAGACGATTTCGATTTTATTTTTAGAAATTTAAAAATGAATTCGAGAGCTGGTCCTGGTCGTGTCTAAAATGATTTTTTGGTCCTTCGTAGCATACATAGATGTCAAAAAATAATTTTTGTAGTGACACTCGGTAAAAATTCATTTAAAAAAATTGAACAAATTAGTCGTCCCTGGAGGTTGCATCTTTCACAATTGGCAATTATTCGCTGAGAAATTACATGTCCAGAAATCTCTAGCCTTAATTTGGAAATCGAGTCAATTGTTACTGTAGATTTTTGCACGCGGCGTTCTCATTGTATAATATTTAAGAAAATCGAAAGATATCGCGAGAATAACTGAAAAACAAAATTTTAAGGAAAGAAGTGCATAAGGCTGCGTTCATAGTGACATCAGTAATGGCTATAAGCATGTTAGTTTTTTTTTTTTTTTGAGGGGGACGAAAGATCCCAAGCCCATTGTGCTGTCCTGCTAGAAGCTCTATCACCAAAGCCTTCCTGTTTTGCTGAGGAAGGTTTTTCAACTCCTCTACAGATAGAAGGGCAGAACCTAGAGTATCCAGTCTGCTTCGAGCAAAGGCCGGACAAAAAGAGTTCGGTTGTCTCAGGCTCTTCTTCCAGGCAGAACAGACACTCAGGGCTGTCAACAACTCCCATCCTTGTTAGATGAGCGCGAAGCAAGCTGTGGTCGGTGATGATGCCAAAGACAGCTCTACATTGTTTCCTTCCGAGCTCCATGAGAAAATGAGATATTCCAGTTGGGCCCATCAAGAAACATCTCTTCTGATGCTTCCTATGAACATCCGCTTTGATGAAAGACCCGATACTCGAGGTGGCAACGCCTATGGCGGGTTTCGGTCCGAGGAACGAAGAATCAGAGCCAGCCCTAGCTAAAAGGTCAGCTCTTTCATTCCCCATGATCCCCATGTGATCAGGAACCTACTGAAGGGACACCTTATTGTGAATACACAACTTATCCACAGACAACCTGCAGTCCGCTAGGAACTTAGATTAAGATGCTAGTATATGTAGTAGTAGAATAACATTAAAATCGCTGACTATTTTGGGAATAAAAAGAGCATCATTGCAAGACTCTCTTACAAAATTAAAGCAGCAAAAAATTACATAAGTGTCGATTGCATGAATACATCTAGTTTTTCGATCTCGATTACCATAAATAATTGCAACTTGGAGATATTTCTCTGATATACCTACCAGAAAAAGAAGAGACTCGAAATGAGATGTTATATTTCACAACTCTCAAACCGTCTTCCTCTAAATACAGGGTATCCTGTATGTGGTCTTGCACCCGACGGCTGTGGATAGGTCAGGCTTAGACAACGAAAAATTGTCTGGGTGGGGGTCCTAACCGTTTTCGATATAACGGCACTTAAAGATAGTTGGGTATGTTTTTATAGATCGGTCTGTAACTGGATATGTTGAGGAAAAAGTGCCAAAACCCCAGTGTTACATTTTGAGTCATTTTAAGGCGAAGCTTTTGGGGGTTTTAAAATCCAATAAGAAAAATTGGTGTTGATGGCGTGTTTTTTTATAAAAATAGTAGTTACATTAAAAACAAATTCCAAAATTTTAACTTTGTTGAGCAATAACTCCAAAGCGGAGAGGAGGAGGGGAAACAATTATAGACCAACGATTATCTATCCAAATCATCACCATAGGATGAAACATTCAGAAATTGCAGGGTGATGTATAAAAACATACCCAAATATCTCGTGCCGTTATCTCGGAGAATTTTGGGATTCCACCCCTCCACCCCCCTCCCACCGTTACAATTTTTTGCCTGTCTAAGCATGATTCATCCATAGCCTTCGAGTATAACACCACATACGGGACACCCTGTATGTACCATCGATTGATCCAGTGTCATAAAACCTGAAATATATTTGAAGAATAGAAGAAATTTAAGAACTAAATCAAATCATAAATACAAGAGGAAAAAACAACCGCCTCGTCCGAGCATTGAAACCGGGACCTTCCACTTCCAGGCGAATGCTCTTACTACTGAGCTAACGAGACAGATAATTTTCCCTCTTGTATTCATAATTTGTAACTAGCCTACTAAGGAAGGTCTCGGCTTCAAACCTCGGACGAGGCGGTTGTTTTTTCCTCTTGTATTTATGATTTGATTTAGAATCGTTAAAAATAAAAGTTCTTAAAATTCTTCTATTCTCCATCTTCGACCGATTCCAACAGATGTGGGTTTGATTCCCGCCTGAAATATAGTTTCAGTGGTCCTTCCATTCGATATTCACGATTACCTACACTGTAAAAAATGTAGGACAATTCCCTTCTCAGCTTAAGAGATATTGTTGACTTGTATAGTGACCACCTTCTTACCTTCAAGTTCCTTGGAAGCAGTGAAAATATTCGTAATTTCACTTGATCATCAAAAAGCTAGATTCCCAGATACCATTTCAAAGTTAGGAGAGGGATCTTACATAAATCATGGAAAAATCTTTCAACATTTATTTCGAACTTTAAATCTCAATGGTCACCTAATAAGACATCAATTCTGCTGTTCTCTAGTTTTTTATCAGCTACTCGTTACCTACATCATCTGCAATGGAAATTGTTATAGCTTAGTCCATGTAACCTATGACTTGGCTTTAAAGATTTCATGAAATAAACCGTTTTCTGTTATGCCTAAATTGCCCAAAAGAAAGGGATAAACAATGTCAGAGTCCATCATAGACGTTGCTTTATCGTTGTCGATCACCATCAACTGCTCCTGATTCAAAATAGGAAGGAAAAAAATTCATAGCAATCAGATTATGTTCCCAATTCGGTCGACAATTGAATGATGCAATGTCAATATGTCACTGAACGTAGATGCTCGTCCATTCTCAACGGGAGTTCATAAAAGATATTTATATTTTTGTAGTATTACACAACAGTTTAACATTATACCTAGTTGTGGCAAGCTTAAATGTTGTGAATGAAAATACAAATAAATCATTTTACACAAATTTACACTTGACTTCGACTTACTTTTATTGCGATAATCTTAAACTTTGCTTTAACCATAAGCAAGTTATTTTCTACTGAATAGTATAAATTTGACTTCCACCAAAGTAATACGAAACTTAACATCGACTATTTGTACATTTGTTACGGCTTTAAACTATAGCAATACAAAGGCATCATCACAAAAGTACCTTACAATCATGAAATAAAATTCGACTGGATTTAAGAAAAAGAAACTGAACCTACTACTTTTCACAAAAGTGACTGGAAACTACCAGGGATATCAGGATGATTGATGGCTCGTTACAACCGCCTGAATATTAGCTTCACCATGCAAAAAACAGATCCCGGATAGTCGGATTCCCTAACTACGAATCCGATTTTACTAAAACTTTTAATTTTAACTTACAATCTATAACAAATGGTTATTTAGGACGAAAAATTCATTAGTCAGTAGCAGAATTTTATCTGACCACACTAACAATGTCACATTATCAAAAGTGTAAATTTTACTAATTTTACTACATTTGTGATGTATAAATTTACAACACATATCATCCCCCGGTATTTTTATTAGCTCCAGAGTAATTCATAATCTTACTTAAGGAGTAATCTTACACTTAAACGATAAACGTTTTAAAATTACAAAAGTTTTTCTTGAGCGTATTTTAAACAAGTTTTTTATTACACCTAAATTTTTTTTTTTTCAAGCAAGAAAGCGATCTTAATCCATGCTCAATCTGCAATGACATCATATTTGCTCTAACAAATAATCACATTCCTCAAGTTTTAAGACTCTCTAATGGAGTCATTCAACAGAAACTTCATCTTAATCAAACAAACACCCAAGGTCCAATAAACTAATAAGAACAGTTAAGTTCACTCTTGTACCACCCATAAAGTTTCAACCCAAAAGCTCCACAGCTCTATTAAACTTTTATTGAATTTCCTTCAACACTTCTCTGGTGGAGGTGGCGGAGGAGGAGGTGGAGGTGGCTCAAACACAGAATCAATTAAAATTAAACATTTGGAGTTAGCGTATAACTTTCGTAGCCATAGGAGATTTAGCCAATTACTAATATACCAAACCATGCAGGTTCTCTGTCGACATCCAGCACCACCACGCCACTAAGCGAGAGTCAACTTTTCCGAACAATACATAAATTCAAAACCTATTCATAAGGCGAGGTAGCAATAATTCAATGGACTTGCAGCAGCAAGGTATAACCCCAAGGTACCAAGACAATGTCCAATTTTCAATTCAATTCAAAGACTTAATCTCCTTTGCCGAGATGGAGTGCACGTAACCGCAATAGCAACCACACAAACTTGAGCTCAGGTTCCTCACTAGCTGTATAGATGGAGAGTAAGAGAGAAAGGGAGAGAAAGAGAGACATATAGAGAAAAGGCTATGGTTGGGGGTCCAGCCATTTCTATAGCATAATACCCGAGATGCAAAAGGTCTTCGAGAGTGCATATAACTATGGAATGGACGTCATTTCGAATGCAAACCACATTTGCATGCACTTATGGTGAAGCACGGCTGGGAAGAGAGGGAGACTGAAATCCCATAGTAGTAGCCCTTGCCTTGCTACATAGCTAGCTCTATACCTGCGGTTGGATTGGTCCGTCCTTCTGCCTGCTGATGTCGACTTATTATAGCCCAACTGAATACTTATGCTGCTCTTGCATGCTACGCATACCTGCCGGCCCGTTGCGGGCTTATTTCGAATCAGAGCCATGGCTTAATTATAATTAGTCGACGGATTATGCTCGGCTAATATGGAATTGATGTCGACACAAATAAGGCTATATACCTACCTACATTTGTAGATAAGGCAGATATGGACAGGCATTCATTTATGGTTGGTGTGCGATAGAAACGCTACCTGCTGTTCATTAGATCAATTAGTTGGTAGTGTGCTGTCTCTGAAGCCATGGGATTTTTATTTTGTTCTTTATTTAATTTTAATTTTTATTTAGCTAGAAACGCATACCTGTGGACATTATCTTGGACATATTGCATTCTATCAATCATTCATTGGGGACGTGTATGGATGGGGCTTTGGTAGCTTTACATTTATGGATGCAACTTTTCAATATGGCAATAGGCAATTAAAGTTGCAGCATGTAACTTGGTGTGAATGGAAATCTTGAAAGTTTTGAGCTAACTTATTTAAATTGTTCTGCCTAATGAAGGAAAAATGCATAAGAAATTCGATTTTCCTGGCGGCAGATTCCTATCTATTGCGACGAATTAGCGAAACAACTTAATTATGAGAGTTTGGTTGGATTTCAAATACGTTTTTGAATGTGGAATTTTATCTTTATGTCTTACCTCCAAATGTTAAAATTGTGAGTTACAAAGATTTTATAAACAAATGAAGAAATTAATGACTGGCATTAGCTGTTCCTGTGGTAAAGATATAACTAGGTTCCTTAAGGAGAAGCATTTGAAGGGAGATTTACTAGCACTCAGTAGTAATTTAGGAGATTTTAGCATTCTTTTGAAAATATAAAATAACAAAATTGAAGAAAATTATACAAAGAAATGAAATTTAAACCTGGTTAGATAGGCGGCAGCCAGAATGGATGAGTGAATTACTTCAAACAAACCCGAAATATTTAAATTGGACAGCATATTAATTATAGCCCAATCAGATGGGTGCAAACATATTCCATATAACTTGTATCTAAGTGATCCTCAAAGGTGAGACAATTAGTTGATTTTGTCTACTCTGAATCATGAATAACTAGACAATAACTAACAACAAAACACAAAACAAAAATTTTTTGAGGCGATCATAAAAGGAAATATATTTTACTAATGCAAAAAAGAAAAAAATCAATAAATAGGATAGGTCCAAAAATACTTCCTTAAGGCATTTTTGAAGAATTTATGATTACAGTGGAAGAAGTTGCATTAAAGCAAACTGAAGGAAATTCAATTCTGTAATTATTTACATTAAAAACTTCTTCAGAGACCTGAAGAAAATATAATCAAACTTGAATCAATGGCTTGAAGGAAAAAAACAAAAACGACTTCATTGATGCTAGTGGGAACAGACTTAACTTTTATATATCAGTTTTGAAATTGCATTGACTGGATCTAGAATCCAGATACGTTAAGTAGCTATAGATAAATATCCGGATGACGACAAAAATCCATAGTCAATTCAACCATAATACAGTGAGCCGATAAAGACATCAGCAAACAATAATATAATGGCTGAGTAGTGACTAACGTTCAGTGAAGATGGTAAATAACTTTTTGCTAAAAAGATTCATAGTGAAGCTCAGAATTGACTGGAAGCATTAACGCGAAAAATTGGCTTATAGCAAAAAGTCTCTAGTAATGTTGGAGTAATGATATTTCGCTGATAAATTTATTGAGTCAATCTAAAAGCTCAAAGAAGCCCCCCATGTGACATTATATTAATGAATTGCTAAACAATAGTACCAGAAGACGTTAAGACGTAGTGATCATACCTGTTAACAAATCAGGTTAATTGTTTATCTGCAAACGATGGTTGATTATGGAATGCAAATTTAGTAGGATGTATTCTTAAAAATTAGATACTTTCAAGAAATACCATATAGTAGGAGTATAGCAGGAGCCTGAGTAAATCATATTCTTTCGACTGCTGGAAGAGAGACCACCTATGTAGGCAAAGAACTTCAGCAAATAAGCCACAGAACTAGAAGTAAGTAGCAACACAACCAGAAATATGCCTTTTTTCTATAAGTCAGAGGTATATGATTTGATTGAAAACATTACATATGAGTTCGCTTCTATAAATAAATAACAAAGGCTCTTAAATAGATCCCTGAGGTACACCACTGCAGACTGTTATAACTAAAAACATTCTACTGTAACGAAAGATACGGCCAAAGTAGCGAGCAAGAAAGGACAGACAGGATTTTCACTTCATCAAAAGTTTACCAAGAAGTATAAACGTGTATAAGGCCACCCGATTGTATTGGGATAACTCCAAGAGAAAAAAACAAAGTTTAATTATCATAGCCTACCTACTGTGATATTTTTGTCGTAGGGGATTTTTAGCAAGAAATAGTGCAGTGATGATCTTAGGCTATGTTTGTTGATATATATATATAAGTGGGCTGTGAGTGCTTGTTGCCTTCTAAATAAAGCCTCAAAGAGAATGGAGACAGATGTATGATCCATATTCACGAAAATTGTTTGACCTTTTCGGAATTTCTGAGATTCCCTCATCGTTCAGTATTGAAAAAAAAATAGGTGAGGTAAGACTACATCTTCCGAAGACTCTGGGCAGTTAAGAAATCTCTCCCCATCTTACAAGGAATAAAAAGCTCAGAATATTCAACTCTTACGGGTGAATTCAATTGTACTGTATGGAACCGAACCTTGGCTTGGTAAGAAAGCTAGTTTTCAACAATAAGATATTCTGGGCAACACAAACTTTACTAGAATTTGGAACTCTGATTAATCACACGCCAGGAGAGAGTAGGATCTAGATAAAATGAAGAAAATAGAAATGGAAATAATACGTGCATAGAAGATCTACATCAAAACATTACTTGTCAGACATTAGAATGGAACCCTGTACCTGTCGCTGTTTCAACGCACCCCCTAAATCTGACTAATGAAGAAATGAATAAAAGTGAAAGAAAATTAGGCAGAAGTCAGAAGGAAGACACAGAACAGAATCAGGTGAAGAAGCTTTATATTTCCAAGAGGAATGGAGGAGAAAGTGAAGGAGAAAAGCCAAGAGGAATGGAGCAGAAAGTGAGAGAGATAGAAAAATTATGGGAAAATTTATAAAATTAACCCAATGTACACAGCTACAGAAAACAAGGGATTTAAGATTCCTCAACAGTTTTTTTCTTCTTCTTCAGTTGGAGTGCAATTAAGAACTATAGTGAAACTTCTTTATCTAGTACACAAACGCAATGTAATAATCCTCCATCAAAGCTCAGTGACCAACTAATGAGACTTCACCTAGCTTCTTCGTTCAGGATTATACCATAACAATCGCCCAGAGTTAAGTTCCTATACCAAAAGAAAGCAGACTAGTTCTCATGCAGGGTATCAGATGTGGAAGGAAACATCATTGACCAAACCAATACCAAAGAAAAGATCATAAAAACACGAAAAGCTAAACTTCTTCCTTCCCTTAGGCAATCATCATCCATCCATTTACAGATTCAATGATACACAAAAAAAAAAAATGTTTTAAACTCGTTTCATATTTTCACTTCAAAGCGGCCATACGGGATGTGTGAAATTTTTAACATGTTTTCTTCACTTATTCTTTAATTTGAAATAATTGATTAGACCTGAAACGTTAATTGCTCCAGCACACCCTGTAATTTTAGTTTGTGTAAGATGTATTTACGACAAGCAAGTCTTAAGTGATAATTGCTCTTGTAATGATTTAAGTCATGCTGCAGATATTTTCAAATAAAAAAAAAAAAAAAACAAAGGAAAAAAAATGTCTTGTTGTTGTTGTTACACAACTCTGTAAACATATTTATATGCAGAGTCTAATATTAGTGCTAATTTGTTGTGGTTAAGCTAAACGATAATGGCGTTATTAGTATAATTACAGTTTACATTTCTAGATAATAATGGTGATAGGTTGCGATTTAATGATCTTGTTTAAGTTTTTTCTGGAAGATTTTGGAATGCGAATTGTTTACTCATGTTTTCAGAGAAATCTAATATGACGCAGTTAGTAGACGTTGGAAGTGGTTGAATAATTAGTATTGTTAATGGAAAAATAAATATTAACTTAAAAACTAGTTGTTCGAATGCGTTTTTTTTTTTAAATATAAGCTTTAAGATTTTTACAGTTTAGTTGGTACCAACTCTGCCTAATATGGGATAAATTATAAAGGGCTTAAGACAGAGCCTTGAGGAACACCAACTAAAAAAAATTATGCAGTTTGAATGACACAAGATTTTGGTACCATGCGGAAAAAATACACACCTTTATGTTGCCCCTGTGTGACATTATTGAATATTGGATACATTGAAAAATTGTATCCTGGCTTAGAAATTTTCTCTTCTCGTTTCCAGTAGCTTCATTCTAGTTTATAATATCGATATTATGATTTTCAGTTTCGAAATTAAAATTTGTACAGTAGAAAAATGTGTGTGTGTGTGTGCGTCGGGAGACGTACTCAGTTTCTGCCTGTCGCGTATTCGACGTAAATCTAGTATCCTTACAGATTAATCTTCATCAGATGTTGTTATAAGCAACAAAATGATCTATGAATGTCTAAAAAATGCATTTCTGTGACAAACTGGAGTCATAATAGCCTTTAAGTTCTTTGGTAGATGTTGCAATAATGTATATGTAAATTCCCGACCATTACAGAAGAGGGAACCTACAGCACAGTAAAAAATTAGTGTAAAATTGCACTGTGGAGTGGTGTAAATTTAGTCTTTATGTTTATAAATAAGTGTCGTGTTTTTTAATATAACCTTTTTCTTAGAAGTGCTTTAATAGTGCTTATAATAGAAATTCAGAAATTTGTACAGTTGCAAAAAGTCATAGTATCAACAAAACATTTAAAAAAAATCAACATAAGTTGTTAACTTCTTTAACGTCAACTGGACATGTAGCAAACGGGTTTAACGTCAACGCCTTAAGGTCCTACAATATCAAGTCAATGATAGTCGAGAGTATCTGCAAACCCTTAAAAATTTATCAAAAAGAAACAAAGTTATCCTCATGTTGGTACCTGGACATGGGAGCCATAGAAAAGGCAATTTCTTTTTTCCTAAAGGCCAGTTATTCCACTGAGCAAATCGATTTAAAATTTTAGCAAAATTGGCGATAGATGATTAAGTTTCTAATTTTAGTGTGTTATCTGTGAAACTTCCGACTATTGATCTTGATATAAAAAAATATTACTAAAAATTTCTACAATAATGACTACAGAAACATCTTAAAAAGGATACCACCCACACCAAAACTTCCTCGATATAGCCATCATGGCAGTTTTCCAGCCGTGAGAAACATATACTCGCAGGTCCACCTTTTTGTGAAAATTAAAATTTTAAAGAGAAAAAGCAAAAAAATTCACCCTCTGCATGTGAAATTCATTCAGACGATTTCCTATCGCAACGATTATTGTCTCCAGCTCTCCTGGTTACCGAATCTCTGGTGGTGCTTTGTGGGGCTCTCCCAGTTATTCATCAGTTTCCAGCCAGCTGAATATGATTTTCCATGCCGATGAATTTGAATTTTTGTATCAACAAAATCATCTGCTGAGTGCACTACAAGCGCGCGTACTATGTAGTAAAATGTGCTCAAAGCACCGCTGGAGCTCTTTCTTCGATCGAATATATACATATTTGCGCGTCCACCGTTGAATGATGCCTGTCGGACTACAACCTGAACCCTGCGGGACATTACTCGCTCCATACAGTTGTTTTTAAAGTATTCTACGCAACAGCAGCAGAAGCCGCATCACAACTGCTGATGATGTACTCACGATAAGACCCGCACTGTTGACAGTCTGGGGCCATGGTGATTAATTCGCTTTGATATCGCGTAGACTGGATAAAAACGTCCTCAGTCATTTGGACGAAGCTATATTATATACATACATACATATGTGTACCTACTACGTACATATGTACAGCTATTTCAAGCAGATTTTCTCCTGTACATATACCCTAAAAATCTGGACGATTTAAACCCCTTCTGGGAGGTTTAGTGAGCATTTTTTTCACGTTAATCCAGTTTATGTTATTCCCTGCGCTACATCAAATTTGAAGTAGGGTCACGGGTCGGCAGCCTCACAAACTGATTGAATTATTTATGAGCCTCTGGGAGTTTTCATACACATCATTGCCAGCCGAATTTACTTATTTATGCAGCAAAAATTAAGCGAGATATTATCGTATGAGATGGGAAAAAATTCAGATGAGTTTTTTGTTCGGAAATAAAAAGTAAAAAAAAAAACATGAATTAATCTATTCGAAAATAAATTCGAATATTTAATGACGTGGAGAGTTATGAAGTGTGAGGCCACTATAAAAAATATTTTGTATCGCACAAATTTGTGTCAGAATTTATTTAGCCCTTTTTTTTGCGGGTCGATTGAAGTTTTTTGATTTGTTGAGATAAAATTCAGCTGTTTGTTTTTTTTTTCTCTTTTGTAAATGGTTTATTTCTGTTCGATTGATTTTGATCCCTTAATTAACGTGTTTTCGATAAGTCTACCGGTAGCAGGTTTTTGAATAATTCCAGAGAAATTTATTTTGTCAGATTACATCGGATTTAAAAAAAAATCATTTTTTTCGCATTTATTTAATTTGTTTTGCTAATTTTTCAGAAAAAAATTCTAGAGCTGTTTCGATTGTTTTTCGGATTGTTCAAGCAGATGAGCATAAGCCTGTTTTTATATAGCGGCAAGATAAAAGGATTTTACCAGGGAAGGAAACGAAGATCAAATGACGTCAGGGCGATTGAGGAGACCAAACTAGGGCTGAGCAACTATCTAAATATTTACGAACTACTACTAAAGTTAGGCAGAGGATCAAAAACCAATGTTCTGTGTAGGCTTACGAGTGGCATACTTAAAAGTGTATCTAACATACACACGGAGAATTGAAAAATTATCACGGGGCAAACTAATACCAAGCATTTCCGGATGAATCCACAGAGGGTAAGGACCGATGATTAGCTCATATCCTAGTCTAAACAGCGGCTACTGGTAAACTGAAGAGGCAGCCTTCCACTGTTCATAGCGTCATTGATCCACACTTGCTGATATTAAAGCAGAGTTAGTTAGTAGAGCTCCACCAATTATAAATGGTATTCTAGTATGAGTTTAAAATTAATTAGAAGGTATTAGAAAAAAAATTTAGTATACTGACAATAATAGAATATTTCTCAAATTAGTCTCACGAACAATGAAACGTCTTTAATGTAAGTGATGTACAAGTAGTGGTTCTAGCTGACTACCTTGTGGAATACCAGAAGTATTATTTATTTCGTCAAAATATGCTGCGTAAAACATAATTGGAATTGTCAGAATTTCGTAAAAGATGTAACCACCTAAAGCGCTCTTTTTATACGTTCTCAAACTCTTCCTCGTCCAAATTGTGTGGAGCTTGAATACAGTATCCTGTGATAATAGTCCGGGAGGTAGAGTTGCATTTTAGGTAGTGTTTTTATGCCGATCGATTATTATGTTTTTCGATAGATTTGGTATGACTAATAAGTGAACCAAGCGTCGGCTGGCGCACAAGCAGTGGGTGTGGATGTGAGAGGCTGCGAACGTGTTTAAAATATTTTTTTTTTTAAGTAATAGTACGCTACTTGAAACTGTTTTTTATAAGTATATAGCTGACATCATAGTAAGTTGAAAAAAAAATCCTCAGCTACATCGTGACTGCGGATTATGCGTCAGCTGCTCGCATGAACTTATAAAAAAAAACACTAAAAATAAAGTTAAAGTTAAAATAAGTTCGTCGGACAGCAAAAATGATTATTAAAAATTTCATAGATTTAGTATTCTGCAATTCTACAATGTAAAACGTTTAGGCCTGATCATTTTCACACTATACTTAACCCAAATTTTTGTATGGCAACATCAAGAAGGGGTTGCCGGATTCAGTTCATTTTCGAAATTTCATTTACTATTGCTCTGAAAACACCATGTACAAAATTTCAGCTCTTTACGTCGACAATTTCTTCCCATTACTTTATTTTATGTGTTTTTGCTTTTTACAAGCAGCTGACGCATAAACCCACCTCCGCGATGCAACTGACCATTTTTTTTCCAATTCAATATGATGTCAACTGTTTATATAAAAAAAAAAAAAGGTTTTTGCCGGCGTACTATTACTTAAAAAAAATCTTCTTCTTTTTTACCACTTGCGTAGCCTCCCACCGCTGCTTGGGCAGCTGATGGTCGGTTCACTTATTAGTTGTACCTACGAGGTCAATTGTCAAAATCAGCCGGCGTACTATGACTTTTTCATTTGCAGTAAGGTTATACACATCACTCCGGTTTCTCCTTAGAAGAGTTTCTGTCTTCCCTATATCTTGTATTACAGCAGTCTTGATATTTCGCATGTTGGTAATTCCCCCATCTGCCCCCAATTAGCCAGCTTGCAGGCATATATATCTAGCTAGAACCCGTTTCGCCAATTCTAGGAGCCTTGGAATGGAATCTTTTGCTAAACATATATTCATATCTGAAGCGCTCATAAACTGTTTTATTCTCTGTACCATTGTGACCAAGTAGGTACTCAAAATAGAATAACTTTCTATTTTTTTGTCTATATTGTTTCCAAAGCTCAGGGAATATCCTATGATGCCGTAGGGAATTGAGGATTATTGGGCTTAAACAAGTAGGTGAGGGTGTGCATTAAGCTTGAATGTTTGTGGCTCATGGCTGAGGGGGAAAATAGAGGATGGCAAATTCTTCCACATTCGTACTGTTCTGCTTATGGATTCGCGAAATTTCACGGTATGGTCGAATTTGAATTCAAGGATGTGAAGGTGAGCTCGGGTTACAGCTCGTGTGGTGCGCATAGGAAGACTTCTACAAGGAATCAGGTGCCCGAGTGAATCAATCATTTCTATTGATATGTCATCGCAAATAAGCCGCAAGGCCTTCATTTGGACTTTGTCTAACGCTGATAATGCAATGCGTCCAACCCCTGCCCAAATATGAGAATTATATTCTATTATAATTTTCGGAGATTATTATGACAAAAATGTTCTAAGCGCGACCTAATGATGGTCGGTCGCAATTTACTACATTATTTATGGCTAGACTTTCCACTCGGAAAACTGTAGGGCAGATATGACTAATATTACACTGAAGCAGTGATATGGTAGTTGTGGTAGGTAATATTCCCTCGCCACCTTATTTTCCATTGTGTAACCTGAAATATTTTGGACAGCGCGAACACAATTTTGGAATTGTAGCCAAATTGTCTGTAGTATCGAGATTTCTTCCGACTTTATTGATTCAGCTTGTGGAGTATCACAGGGATCTTTTATTTTTCAGTATTAGAAGGAGCGATATATCTATCAATTTCGAACCGAATTTTGAATCCTGAATTTATTGTAAGCTACTATCGTCAATAAATCACAGCCTAAGTGTTGCCAATTTCTTGTAATCTATTTGTACTTAGTTTTAATAACTTAAAAACATGAAATTATTGAAATTATTTTTTATAGAGTCTATTTTTAGACGAACTCCGTATTAGCTTAAAGACCCCCCCCCCCCCCCCATCATAAGCATATTTGAAAAATTCTCCCAATCCCTTAATTCATACGAGTTTCACAATTTGCATAACATTACAAAAATGCTCACCTCTCTCCATACAAGAACGCTCTCCTCCACCACAAATAAAAACCTCAATAAACTTGTTACAGCCGTAAATCACTGTCATTACATGCGTGAGAACATTTAACATAACATCAAGCAATTATCGGCTTTAATTGAATACATTACGAGTATTGCAAGGCTTACCTCCTGCTCATAAAACTAATAAGCGGCTGTAGAATAAATTTCCCTAAAACCCATCTATGCCTTACGTACCTTACCTTTTTATCACCTTTCTCGCTACGTGGTTGACTGACGTATATCACAGAGCCTTGTTCAAGTGCATACCAGCATAGGCTTACCTATAAATCACGACTAGTATGGTGTCACTTACCTGAAAATAACAAAAAAAAAAAAAATCAATCATCATTCGAAAAGAATTTTACAAGTGTGATTGTGTATGTGTAAGTGTGGGGTAAAATGTGGGGGAGTAGACGTAGGTAGTGTCTACATCAAAAACTACATTTGATCGCATGTCAAATAATCATAAATAGCCCCCGAGAGTACATAAAAATCCCAAGAGCTATGAATATTCCCACCTTCTTCTTGTAAGTTTGCTGCAGGAGCTGGGCGCGCATAGAATATATTGTGGCAGTTGCCCTTTGGAGGAACTTGGCTTGCTTGCTCTTCAACTTACAAAGGCAAGTTAACCAGAGACAAGAATGCATGGTGGGAGGAAGGGTGAGGGATCAGTTTCCTCGTAAATCTCAGTATCGTGCTCCACAAATAGTTTCAAGCTCAAGATAGTAATAACAATAATAATAAAGGCAGCACAGCAACAGCAATTCGATTCACTTTTATCTAGATAAAATCCAATAAAAGGGTGGACTAATAGCGGGCAGAGCCAACAACAGCAACAACAACAACAATGACTATGACTTTGAGGAAAACTTAGCCTCAACATAGGACGGACGAACGATGATATTCGATATATGTCGGGCGGGGCAGGGCAAATCCTCTTGGTTAGTGGCTGGATACTTCTTAATCGAAAATCATTGAGAACAGCAGAGCTTAGCTGTTGTTTATTAAGTTATAGGCTACTGGAAATGTGGCTAGTTTGATAGTTTCTGTCGGCGCTCTAGATGGGCTAGGATGGGATGAGATGGGATGGGATTGGATAGATGATGCAGCGAAAACAACAACGATGTAACTATATTGCCCTTCCTACCATAGCTTTCCATCAATATCGACGACGATGATGATGATGATGATGCATGACTCTGTGGTTTTTCGTCATGTTCTTCTACTTGCAAAGTGCTTACTACAAGTTATGGGAGTCTACTAGAGAGATTTTAAATGATCCTTAAAATGATCGGTAAACATCAAGATATTATGGCGGAGGAGGTAATTTCAGAGCTAGCGGATCTTGTTATCGGCAAATAGATAATCTCATCACTGTGAAAATGGAGCATAAAATTAACTGAGGACGGTTCATCTAGAGATATTTATGACGTGATAAAATTAAATTGGGTAAACAAAAAAATAATAATGATAATAAAGAATCTGATGTTTTGATGGAGACGTGGTGTATCTATACAGGGTGGTCCCTAATTGAGTTAATAAAGAAAATTGAATAAATTGGTTTAGTTGTTGTGATTACTTTCGTACGTTTCGCGGATGACATAGGATTTTTTTTTTGTTTATTGTTTTCCAAAATAGTTTTGACATGTTTGAAATGAAATGTCAACACATCTGTCAAAATATTCGTCAATGGCGGCTCAATTTTCATTAAACTTCGGTTCATGACCATTGACCATAAAGCAAGACAACGGTCCTCACAATGACAAGTTTGTCATTCCGTTTGTAACACCTAGAAATAATGATGATAGAGTAAAATGGATTGGACACCCACGCATAATATTAAAAGTTATTTTGATTTTTGCATATCCGGCTGTCCGTCCGCATGATAACTCGAGAACGAGTTAACTTAAAGTGCTAAAATTAAAAAAAGTAAATTTAAGTTCGAAAATGGGACAAATCGGGTAACTCCTTCGTAGGTTGTCATACAAAATTTTCGTTTTTCGCTGCCTGAGAACGCGTCAACGTAGAGAGTTTAAATTCGAGACACAGTGTTTTGATATAATTTCAAAAAATGGACTAAATCAGGCAACCCCTTGTTGTTGTTGCCATATAATAATTTATCAGTCCTAGATGTTTTTATTGTACTGAAAAGCTCTTCAGAATATGAAATCCTATTAAGTTGGTTCTAAACATTTTTGCTGTCCGACGAACCGTTCTTAAAATATATGCGAAAAACCGCTTCAACGGTAAAACTTGCACTGATTGGTGACCATACGGAATTACATACGGGTATTCATTTAGGATATCATAAAAATTGGTCTTAGAACAATTCTAGCTTTTAAGGGCATTGAACACCGCGAATTTGTTCTCTCTGGAATACTGACGTTCATAAAAAACAAAAGACCGGAATTGTGATGCAATCAGAACTGGCTTGTCCACCATGACAACACATCAATGGAATTTTCTTATTCCCAAAAATTAAGTTGAACCTCAAAAGATGACCGAAGTTTTAGAGATGATTGAAGTTGAATCGCAGACGGTTTTTAACCATCTTAAAAAAAAAACAAAGATTTTATGGGAGCTTTTACAGCATAACAGAAACGTTGGATTCAATGTTTTAATTGCTGGAGGGCACTATTTTGAAGAAGATGCAGCACAAAATCTAATTTTATGATAAAAATCGTTTTAAAGTCAGTTTGATTATTTATTGGGAACATAACCTAGTATGGAATAAAGAGCCAACTTGAGGAGAATTTTCAGCAAAAGCTGCAACAATGGAAGAAAGCCCTGCAGTTATCTGAAACTTTTCATGTATCAGAGAATTTTAAAGTCTCTTAAATTTCTAGGAGATGGCGCCACTATTCATAAAATTGCTTTCACCCTTAAATAAGTTCTGTCACAATTTCATCCAGATGCTAACGTTTGACAGAATAACAGCATTTAAACACTTTTGAACGAAATCGGCATGACTGTGGATGAAATTTGGATTCATCATTATACATCAGGGGCCGAATTCTGTAACACGGAGGCTTGGCGAGTTTGGGACATACTTATGGAGTTAGGGAAAACGTGAGAAGTGTGGCAATATTGAAGAATGGCTAACTCTGTGTGGGAAGATCGTAGAGTATTGAGGTTTTTTCCTACGCATTTAGGATCTAAAGTACAAAAATATAGGTGAACAATTTCTGGGGGCGGCGACTTTGGGATCGGGGACCGTACCAACCCTCATTGGGGTTTGTTCAAAATACGTCATGTTTGGTATCAAATTAAAGAGGGAGGACCAGGTAATCGAGTGGTGTAGTTTATTTTTGATCATTTTAACGTTATACCTAATTGTTTTTTCACTGCCGAAAGATGGATTTTTCGCACTTGGGTCATATACACCCCAGTTTTTATATTTTGCATATATTTCTTCCGTTCTTCCATTAGTACCTACTCTGTTGTGAACATTTTTCTCGTGGAAAGTGAATTTCAACGACTTACCAGTTCTTCATAATGATGAATTGAAAATATGTCCATTTTTATACCAAAAATGACCATTTTTTCATCGAAGCTTTAACGTGCAAATTTAAAATTTTTATAGCATCTCTTCTGTACTGGAAGACGACCAAATTGACCATTTTCGCGTGATTTAAAATTTTTTAGCGGGTACCTTGATACACCAAAATCTTTATTTCTCTGTAAGTATTGTAAGGATTTCCATAAGTTGTTTTTGTAAATATAGTCAGGATATGCGGTGACTCCATAATTTAATTTGAAAATCCTAGGTAGCTAGGTACCTTCACAAAACACAACAAAACAAGACAATACTGTCCCAGCGGCAACAATTTTCAGGCCTTCCAACGGAAGCCTTGTGGAAGCAATGTACATTTTCTCAACTGCTTACATTTCAGTCGCATTGAAGATTGGTGGATGGGAGCTCAGCGGAAGAAATTTACATGCTTTCCAGTGGAAGCTTGGAGGAAGCGCTAGAAAAGCTTTTCTATTGCTACCCCCTAATGAAAAAATGAGGTTTCGAACGAATAGCCATGCATGTATGCCTTCTGAGTAGAGCCTACACTTGCATACCGTGATGTTTTCAATTCATTTAAGAAATATTCTTCTTACTTCTCCACAACTAACACAGCCGAGAGTTTTGTTGAGTGGAATAGAGAGTTTGGTAATTCTCAATACAAATTCCCCAAGTTAAAGAATTCCAAGTGGAGAGTTAAGTGTCAAAAGAACCGTCATCTCCACAACTCTCCGTGTTAGTGAATCCGGCGATAGAGATGAAAAAGCAGTCAAGACTAAGGCTGTTTTTGCGGCAAGGGAAGTGATGGCGATAGTTCTTTTTTTTCACAAGGGATCATATTGATTTGCAAAATATCTGCAAAAAGAAAAATCCATCATGGCCGTCTATTACACGTAGCATTATTGGACCGTTAGTATTCTTCTATCAAATCGGTAATCGTAATCTCCAAGTTGTTTGAACTAGTTGCTTACACACTGTATTCACCGACTATCCTACCTAGCCCGTAAGACTTCTTCGTCTTCCAAAATAATAATAAAAAATTTCACGAATGACGAGTCATCGGCGTTGAGGTCCGGAAATTATACAGTCCTAGAAAAGATTAAGACCACATAAGTAACTTGTCAAAATGTCTAACGAATCATAATTGTAGGCTATCTTCTGTCCAATGTAAGCTTACAGCAGAGAGTACCAACGATCAACGATCAACGATCATTGCACTAACCTGGGAGCCTTCTCATCAAAACCTCCCTGTCCTCTTAATGAACTGCATTAGGTCTAAGTGAAGTATGTTTTTCAGCTCATCCACAGATAGGAGAGCGGACCCAAGTGTAACCAGGCTATTCAAGGCAAGGCCGGACAAGCACACAGAATAGAAAGTGTTCTGCATTGTTTCCTTCCGAGCTCCAAGAGAAAGTCAGAGAAATTCTCCCATCAAGAAAAAGTTTTGCATACCTCCAAGTGCTCAGGTTCGCCCATCGCTGCTGATGTTTCATGCGAACATCCGAACGATGATAGGTTTGTGAAGACTTCTTCATTTTCAGATCGAATTGGTAAAGGTTTTCTGAATTTAAACAGTAGAAGCCAGTAAACAGCTAAAATTTAAAATTCAGTGAATTATCAAACATGGTCTTATGGCTGTGGACACACACAACCACTTAACGCATGAATTCCTTTGTGTAATTAAAATCAAAATAAAAAATAATAGCGCGCTATAATACAGAATTACACAGAAAACCTCGATGCTCTATCAAACAGGAAAGTGACATGAAAAGCATTACGAAATCCACTTAAAATTGAAATTACCCGGAAAACCTCTTGTGGTTCAATTTTCATCTGCAGAGAGTACGGCTGTGATGTGGCTTCCATTCAGATGGGCAAAACCAAAGACTCAGCTCCGCCGGCTGCTGTTGCTGCTGCTGCGATATTAAGTCCATGAAAAGCCCACAGCAGCTCTCCTACCTAACTACCTAACATCTATTGATCACAACGAATCAATCAATAATTCAATCAGAGTTAGTCGATTCGACTCAAATTGATTCAATTTTCGCCGGAACATGTGCTGAAAGCCAAACTGAGTGTACCGAGAAAATGATATCAATTACATGCCTTGGAGCTGGAGTACTTACACCACTCATGACTAAAGCCGCAACCTCCACCTCCATTTCCGCGATTCCCTTCCCCACAAAAAACACCATCCGCCATGCTATAGACATTTGGGAGTTCTCTTGTATGCTTATAGAATAATGAAACGTTTACACATTCGACCAAGACGCTCCCCGCAACCTTTTATCCTTCTTGAGAACCTTCTAGGAAACTCCAACTCCATAGCTTGCTGGTTGGAGGGGATGTAGATGAAAGGAAGAAAGGAAGGATGGGCGGGTGGTAGGAAAAACCATTTAAGATTTTGTTGGATTCAGTTTAACCCTCTCATTCTGACACATTTGTACAACGAACAGGGTTCAGTTTAAGTACACACGTGGGCTGTACACTTTTGCCCTGCGGAGTATATTCAATTCCTTGAGAAGAGATTCACACATCTTAACGAACATATGGTCTCCGTCGTCCCTCCCTCTTCTCTCCTTCTCTACCCACCTAATAGGTAAATTTCGTATTGCGAGTAATACCCTTACTCCTTGAATGGGATACATGTCCGGGGAATGTAGCGCTCAACTCGACATGCACTGTATTCACCCGAGCGTAGTGTTTCCTTTTCAATGGTGTATGATACAAACATGGCAAGAATAATTACCTGCAGGTTGCAAATTGTGTTTTACTGGGCGTGTAAAAGTGTGTATAGTTTTAAGGAAGCAGGTAACGGTAATTAATTTAAATCTTATTTAATTTCATGGTATTAGAAGACAAAGTGAGAAATTTCAGGCAGCATTTGTATACATCAGGGAAAGTTGGGAACGTTTAATACCATTTTACAGGAGAACTATTGTTCAGAGTGTCAGTGTTAAAGTGTTTGACCGACTGGAGTGGTGAATTTCTTTGATGTTGGTAAAATGTTCCTAGTTCTCATTTTTGGTTGGTTTTTTGTTGATATCGTGGGAATCAAATTAGCTGATATGTGATAAGTGGGATTATTTTAAATTAGGGAGCTGAGTTGGAATTATTTTGTATACATTCTGGTTATACCCTAGATGAAATCTATAGGGTATACTAAGTTTGTCATTCCGTTTGTAACACCTCAAAATAATGATGGTAGAGCAAAATGAATTGGACACCCACGCATAATATTAAAAGTTATTTTGATTTTTGCATGTCCGTCCGTCCGTCCGTCCGTCTGTCTGTCTGTGCGCACGATAACTCGAGAACGCGTATACTTAGAGAGCTGAAATTTTGTACACGGACTTTAAAAAAAAAGTAAAATTAAGTTCGAAAATGAGACAAATCGGGCAACTCTTTCATGGGGCTGCCATACAAAACTTTCGTTTTTCACTATATATTTGGACACTGCCTGAGAATGCATCAATATAGAGAGCTGAGATTTGGTACGTGGTGTTTTCATTGTACTAGCAAATAAAATTTTATAAATGGACTGAATGGGGAACCTCATTCTTGGTGTTGCCATATAAAAAATTAGGTTTTTTACGTATACTGTGAAAACGGTCAGTCCAAGACATTTTTATTGTACTAAAAACTTTTTCAGAATACGAAATCCTATAAAATTGGTTATAATCATTTTTTCTGTGCCACAAACCGTTCTAGAAATATATGCGAAAAACAACTTCAAAATCAAACTTGAATAGATCGGTGACCAAACGAAATTTAATACGGGCATTCATCTAGGGTATTATAAGAATTGGTCTTAGACCAATTCTAGCTTTTTTACTTGTTACAGCTAATTTGAATTCGTCTGTCTAATAAACTTACGTTAATTTTTATACACAACGAACCAAATTACTTATTTAGGAGGAAAAGGTTCATTTTTTATCACTTAGTGAGGAATATGTGAACACTGTCTAAGCTTCAAGTCTTCTTCATTAAGTGATCATTTTCTCGAGAGTTGCTTACAATATGTAGGAGGCGAGTTGGTGGAGGAAAAACAAAAACTATTCCTATCACCTCGGGTTGGCGCCAGTTAAAATTTACCCAGAGTATAATTCACTTTTCTATCACTTAATATTTTCAAATTGAAATTGAGTTTTAACAGCACTGCGCCATTCAACTTATCTCAAACGTCTAGAGATCTGTAGTAAGACTGTATTCTACAGTAACCATTGTGATTAAATTTTTTCCCCAAAAAGTGGGACAGTGTAAAAATATACTGTGTTAGCTAGTAGCTATAGGTAACGTTCAGGGCAAGTTTAAAATTTTTGATGATATTAACTCATGCAATTTTGCTATAAAAAAAAGAAAGAAACAAAAAAGGTTTTAACAAATCAGAACAGGCTTACGGGAATGAAGTCCTATCCAGGGCACAAGCCATTTTTAGATTGCCGTGGTAGACGAACTGAGGACAATATGAAAAAAAAGTAATGAATCGCATTTAAATCTGATCAATGTTTCAATGGCAAGAATGAATAATCAAACTTAGTCAAGACTGACAAAAATCCGCGCAAACTGGATTTCTATGGTTTTAAAGAATCTCACCACAGAGCAGAAGGAGAAAACAGAGACAATAATCATCCAGATTTCTTCAAAAATTTTATCAAGACAATCTTATTACTTTCTAAATAGGCCTTGTAACGTTGCACATGATTGGTGTTATATGTAGAAACGAAAGTCTTATAAGGAGGAGGTGGTTATATAAAATTATAAATAATAGTGGCCTGAGAATCGAACCTTGAGGTTTTACGCCACAATAAATTAATATAAAGACAGAGGACTCTTCACACGAACAGTAAACATTTTGCTGACGATAAATGAGGTCACATCTCATTGACATACTGGTCGAGCGTGAGAAATGAAAGTGCCAATCATCGTTACTAAGATCTTGTGAGCGCGAAAGTTTAATCTATTGATTTACCAATACCATCAGATATTTCTAGTAAGGTGGATGTATACCTATGCAAGTTTAACTTACTGTCCTAATCAGGGACCGAACCAGTTATGACTTTTTACGAAAAAAGCCAACTTTACCTGTTATTCCTGACCGACAATTATTTGAAGCTAAAAAAATCCAAGCTGGAAAGGCTTTTTATTTTTCCGAGCTGGAAGTAACAGGTTTTAAAGCTGGAAGTAACAGGGTTTAAAGCTGGTTATTTTTTGAGGAAGTATAAAAAGCCAAGTTGGTTTCTTATTTTTTCAAAACTATTACCGGATAAGAATAACAGTAAATTAAGCTTTTTTCATAAAAATTCGTAACTGATCCGGACGCTGAAAATAAGAAACCAGCTTGAGTTTTTATATTTCCGGCTTCAAAACCTGTTACTTCCAGCTCGAAAAAATAAAAAGTCAAGCTGGCTTTATATTTTTGCCAGATAAAATAAAAAGCCTTTCCAGCTTGGTTTTTTTAGCTTTTTTTAATAAAAAGTTAAGTTTTCAAAAGCTTTGGAGGAATCGAAACGGGTTTCACGAGACATCTTTTGGTATATACCACAATATTCCACGATCATGATTTATCCCAGCTTTTTTTGTTTAAAGTTTTCAAAATATCAGTTATTTTCGTTCCCTGGTCCTAATATAAGATTTATCCATGGAGTCAGTGATCAGTTCACTATTATGTGAACAATAGTTATGAATACTGGTAAAGTTGTTTTATGTAGATAAATTTTACGAAAGATAGACTTGCTGGAAGTTTTTTTTTTTATCTAATAGCCTAGTCAAACAGAAAATCTTCTTTTTTAATTATGGACTTATAATAAAGGCGTCACCTCCAGTCTTGTACTGTAAATTTCTTTCAATTTTAGGATATTATTTACGCTTGTCAAAACAACCATTTGTTTAGAATGGTGACATTAAAGTCGCCGATAATTATCATATTCATGAAAAATCTGTCCATGACGAATACATCAACTAAGAATTCTTCAGAATAGTCCACACTAAAATCCATAGAGTAGATGACATACGAATTACATAGTGGGCCACTTCATTACTACCCTTTAAAATGGGAATATCTACATCAAAATCACCAATGCGGAAACTATATATTCTACCTCTGGAACTTTGAAGTAATTGTCTCTTTAAAATAGCAAGCTATGATTCCAGCGAAAACAGCTTCTCTAACTAATACCACATAGAAGCGATACATATTTACACCTTTCAAGTTTATCCATCGATTCTGAAATTCTTTGGGTTTCAGCAATAGTGACATAAATGTACACAAGAAAAACTGACTATGACATTCTCAAATAATATATAATCGGCAATAGACGCAAATATCCAATTTTGAAACTAGTTCTATACCACACAAATAGGTGTCAGCTTAGTGTATACCCAAACCAAGTAGCTTATAAATAATAAATATCAACAAGGTGCCTTTACTGAATATTTCTTTTGTGCTGTTGTATGTGAAACACTTCTGCTCCTGCGTTGGGACTAGGCTAGGCCACATAAATATTTCGCCAACTTTTCCCAAATTATAAAGCAAATTTAAGGGCGAATTATTCCTCTATTAAAAGTTTCACAATTAAAATTTAAAAAATCCCAACAACCAACGACTACAATAAGCGCACAAATTTCCTCTCAAATTGTTTTTTTATTGCCCAACTTTTCTCTGCAGTTATCTCTCCGATAGGACATTGCATACAATATACCCCACCAAATATTCTCCATCCTATCTCCCTACCCCAAACTCTTTGCTCTACTACCCCCCCCCCCCCCACACCCACATACTACTCCTTTTGTTGGCGGCGGCAGAGAAAAAGTTGCATGAAGATGTTTGGCGGTCGGAATTCGATGCAGTGAATGAACCGAACGGGAAATTACACGATGAAAAACTTTGAAAAGTTACAATTGTTTGCGCAAAAGTTTTCAGTCGCACCAACCCCCGTAGCGCCCCGCCCCACACTTTTTCAACTTCCCCATCCACTTCACTCTTCCAGAGAAATCCTTACTCAAGTTTTCAAGTTTTTAGTAGTGACATGGAAAAGTTTTCGTTCGCTTTATTTGTCTGATTACTATTCATGGATGTTAGCTGAGATAGGATTGGATAGAGGAGGATAGGATAGGGATTGAGATGTTTTCTTTATTTTTTTATTTTTTTGTCTCCCGTCCGCCTGCTAGTCGGGTTTCAGGCTATACTTCTACTCGTTCTTGATAAGCTCTTATAAAACTTTCTAAGCGGTGGAGAAAATTGTTTTGTCAATTGCCTGGCGCAGCGATGTAATTTAATTAAAAAGTGGAAATGCAGCCGGAATTAAATCGGATTTGTCACAATTAAACCTATTTTACTGCTGCTCTGTAGGAGGGGTGGGTAGGTGAGGTGGGTGAGAGGTAATACTTTATAGACGAAGACCTCATAAAGAACAATTTCATGGCTTTATATAGTGACGATAAGGCGTAGTAGAAACAGAAAGCTGCTTTGGCTTTGAGTACTTGTCTGTGTCGTTAAAACATCGTAAAATTAAGGCTCGTCTAATAAAAGAAGAAAACGACTGTGATCGAGCATGCAGAGCATAGAGGCGACACTCTAAGGACTCATAGGAATAGACAAATGATGTACCATAATCCCTGGGTTTTACGACAGCCAACACTAATTCCAGTGTTATTTTTGTCGGATATTGTTTTGGACTGGTAGTGTTGTTGGGTTCTGTAACGATGGTGAGGGAAGGGCTTATATACATATAAGTAAGCTTTACGTTTTCAATTTTATCTTGGGATATTTTTTTTTGTCACCCCCCCCCCCCCCTCTTTTTTTTATTACAATTTTGTCATATACTGAAATTTTGGTCTTACTCGTTTTTTTTTTAGGAAGTACATAGGTAGAGTCGTCCATAACCTATAAATAATTTTATTTTAATTAAATAGAAATTTGTGACTCTGAGCCAGAGATTAAGAATGTGTCTAAACTGTTCACAAAATTGTACTAAAATCTAGTACAAATGTACGAACTAGAAGATCAAATTGACTCTTCAAAAGTAATTTCAAATTATGCAAAAAAAAAAAAAATGGGTAGGACTTGCGAGAAACTTGGAAACTTTTTTGGTTGCTATACAAATATTTTTTCCTGACAGTTTCAACATTCTGTGTAATAGCAAAACAACTATAGTCGTAGGCGAATTATATTTCGGAATATTGAAAAAAACAAAAAAAATGTTATGACAATTTTTCATAAGGATCCTGGTCAAAGTATTCAACGGAGACGAAACTGACTCTTTTAGAAAATCAAAGTTCTTTCTCCAGTGACAGGTCTGCCTATCAAAAAGTAATTTAAGGAGGTATGGTTCTCCTTTCGCCTGTTTTCACATGTGAAAAAATACCTGCGGACATTGCTGCAAGCATCCCTCCTAACTGGGAGATATTATGTCAATTAGAATTTGAGGTATGAATTTATCGCTAACACGTACCTATTACACCATCTCTGGTTATTCAAAAAAGTGATAGAAGCTCCTGATCTCATATTATTCATTGTTGGGACCTACTTGAATTTAACTCTTCAAACGATTGAGTTTTGTGCCAAAAATGTGGTAATTCTAGTGACTGTATCCTAACACCAATAATCTCACTCAGGATATGGTCGTGGAAGTTTTTAGATTTATGAAATTAACCTCAATTAACCGATTTAAAAAACAACATTTTTATTCCTATATTTTAGTTCTTTGTTGGAAGAGGTGTTGAACGACATATATCCATATACGAATTCAGAATGGTCTTGGAACTTGTGGAATCCGAATTACATTTACGACAATACAAAAACATCACGAAACATTTTTCAATGCTAAATAGATAAGCCTTGATCTTATTTCCGGGGTTCCACAAGAGTCAATTGGTGAACCACTACTTTTTTGTACATTAAATTGGTCGAAAGTAATTTACTTAACGATATAGTTGGAGAGATGCTTTAGAGGAGGTTGAATATGGTATCGTGGAGAAAAAAAACTGAATTTTTGAACTTTTCAAAAAACTTTAAGTTCCTCAAATATTGACACAAAAGTCATTAAAAACAATTCACTTCTTAATTTTAATTATGACGCGTAATAAAGAAACTTTTCGTACTAAAAAACTTAATTTTTCTGCAATAACCATTGAACGCAATTCGTCAACAAAGAGAAGGAAAACCGAGCCCCTCTCTGCTTCTACTTCACTTAATATAATAGTTCATTTCAGACTAGTGCAGAATTTGTGCCCCTACCAGACTCTTGCAAATAAATTTATTCATTTCATTCAAATAAAAGCGCGAGCCTTAGCTGGAACGTTGGTGTTTTGTTAGCTGTTTTCAAAAGGGGTGTGTAAGTGAGGGTATAATACGCTATAAATGGCACAAGAGAATTTAATCTTTTTTCTTTTTGCTTCTTAGCTTCGGCTTCTTTGTATTCAAGAAATTAAGAGGAAAATGAGAAGATGATCGGTCCGTTCTTCGGCTACAATGCGATTACATTCAAGCGCTTTTTTGTGAGTTAATCGTCGTGTCGTCTTCCCTTTTCTTTGAGTTTTTGCCTCCTCGACAGAACAAAACTTAAGGAGTTAATTACTTATCATTATACTTAGAATATGAAATCCTTCTTTCTTCGATATTTCACTGAAAAGAATAAATACTGTGTGAAGTCGGCGATATTAAAAATATGTCCAGCTCTCAGTATTTGGTTTTATGCGCGTTTTAATAAAATTGGATTGGGTATGAAAGTTCGAAGGCTTAACTTCCAAAAATCAAATCCCAACATTCAGAAATTCTCAGATGACAACATCTCGAGAAATCTCTCTCGAAATCCAGAACATTTAATTTATCGAGAGGCTAACTAAAATCCCGACGTTCTAATTTTGGTGAAAAAAAATAAATGCTTTTTCTGTGCTTAACTAAAATTTAGATTTTGAATATTAGAAAATTTTAACTTTTGGGATTATGTTTTTTTTTTTTTAGAATTTTGAAAATAGGATTTTTCGCTTTTCATTCCACGTTTTAATCAGAATTTTACTAGTTTTGAAATTCATGTATGTTTGGGTGTTAGATCGGGTATGAAAGAAAAAAACAAAAAATCGGGAGTAAAAATAGCTGAATTAAGTATTTTGAAAATCCTAGTATGCAGAATTTTAAAATCTCTTTTGTATGACACTCAAAAACTCTCTAGTTTCCTCGAAAATATTCGGATGAATTTACTGAAAAATTCTGAGAGAACAGTATTTCGATAATTTTCCAACAAAAGAAAAAAAAATAATGTTTTAATTGTGGGACAACTCCCTACAGAAGAGCAAAATCGAATGAAATTTTGTATCTGTATGATTTTTAGGAAACAAATTTTTTCTACCCAATATTTAAAAATCCTGGAACCCGCACATTCCCAGAAAGCAAAATCCCGGAATATCAAATAATTTTTTAATGATACTGTGGAAAAAGAACTAAATCCAAATTCTTCCGAGGGCATTTTGTGTTCTGCAACTTTCATTTTTAATCCATTTTCACTAGTTTTTCACAACACATAATCGAGCTAAAATATCTCGAGCTAGAAAATTCAGGAAGTCTCGAAAATCGCGTTGCATAAAATCCGAGAAAAATGTAGTTGGATATAGAATCCTAGAAAACAAAATCTTGAAAATCTCGATAATGAATTTTTCCACAGTTTTATGAAGTTTTGAGGATTTTATAAATCTAATAAAAATCTCGAAATAATTAAATAATTTAATTTTTTCCAAATGATTACAAATGGGTGGAAACCGTATTTTCAAAAATTGCAACATTTTTCGATATTCTTTACTCCGGGATTTTTTATCCAGCTGTTATCATTTGATTTCCTAAGAAGTCTAGAAGAAAACAAAAACAAAAAATTCGACATTTAATTTTCGAGATTTTTTAAATTTTAGGTTTACGGTATTTTGTATCAAATCTAAGATCTAGTTCGTCGAGCTTTCGGATTTGTCAAGAGGTAGGCACAGAATTTGAATAGTAGAAGGGGTGACCAACAATATTCTCTAACATTCATCACATGTATGAAGGAGAGAATGTCTTTGGGAGGACGGAGTTGATTTAACTTTCCAGCAAACATAGAATAAGTCACGTTAGCGTTACATTGGTTGGAGTCATTAAACTTGTTTGGTACTGCAAATATAATTTCAGAATTTTCACTACTAAGTATAAAGTTAATTTGCAATTCTAAACACATCTGTTTCTATCATTTCCATTAAATTACATGTGTGAGATCCATTAATTGTCGTCAGTCATACCCAAAGAAAGAAAATTTCTTTTTTTCCTTCCTTTGACACGTACAAATAACAAAAGAAAATTACCAATGAAAATTCCTCATCACGAAGAGATCAATAATTTCATTTCGAATCAATTTTCACAGCAGAACGCCTTAATCATAGATCGAAAAGAGACTAACTAACTAACTAGTCCGGTCCCGGTGACCAGTCAGCCGTGAATCTTGTTTCTTATAATACCTAGTCTCCAGTATACTTGGGATGGAATACAACATTAATTCCGATCAATCCAACCGTCAACCATGGCTATCTATAGGTCTACATCATCAAGCGATGGTATACGATGAAACACCGACCGACAGAGGACAACAAAACTATACTACAAGACTTGAGGCTTCGTTAAATGGTGAACGATGGATGTGGTGTGGTCTATTTCACTGTGATTCCCTGTAAACGGCATTTCGGTCTGTAGCTGGTAATTTGCAATTTTATCCGCCTTACCTGGGGACATGCAGCCCATCAGAGGTGTACTACTATCCTTGGGATGGCTTTAATGGACTGCAATTTTCCTCTCTGAAACAACTCAATCATTTAATGGCCACAAATTGCTATTGTGTATCCTAAAAAAAAAATCAATTGATTGCTTCTGATTGCTCGGTCATGATTCGGGTGGTTCGGGTGCAATTTCAAATTGAGCGAAACATTTTTAGGAAGCGTAAAAAAAATTTGCTTTGCGATCAGCAGTTCCAGCTAAAAAAAAATGGTTAAGTTTGGGAAAGTTGTGAACCTAAGGATTGTAGAAATTTCGAAAAATGCCAAATTAATGTAGTGGGGCTTGGGAGGGGGGGAGGGGGGCAGTATTTGGGTGTCTTGAAGTAAGCAATTAATTGAGAATTAATATAGATTCAAAGTACCTATGCTTCTGGCGAGGCCCAATTTTTTGTGGATTTTTCTTACTCGAAACTAACAACTAACCCAGTTTGTGTAAAATAGAAAAATACTAGTTGGTACGTCTGATAAAACAGAAGCCTTCAGTATGTAGATGTGCAAGCAACGGCAACGTGTGTACATGTGATATTTTGTCCATCTGAATCCTCTGAACCTACCCAGAAATAATTTAGACGTTTTGCTACCGACTGACTTTACTGGTACTCTTATGAAAACGACATCACAGGCTTCAGCTCATTCTTCTCGAAATGTCTGGAGATGCTTACACAGGGACGATACCCCATATTCATTGGTTACGACGGCCACTGAACTAGAATTGTTTGCACCATGGAATTTTTAATCTAGGAACATTCTTTAATGCAGGCAACTCGTCGATAATCCAGTGAGATCTCAGTAGGAGTAATGGTAGAGAAGGGCTGTGTTCCTATGTATTTCCTTAATTGATTCTCTAATCTCGTACCTAGTGACTAGGTCTCGTCACTAAAACTGAGAGATATGTATGTGAAACAAAAGTGAATGATGTCCCTCTTTGTATAACCCAATTCGGTATGTCAGTGTGGTCTTAAGGTCTTTTAAGACTGGTATGTATAGACTCTGCAGCTTTCATTCCATGTTAAATATATCGTTGTCAGTCTAGTTAGATTAGAGAGAGATCAAAGATAATCCCCCAGTATACAAAAATCTTTGGTTTATTAGTGTATGTATCTCTATAGACTAAGGGCGGAAATGTAAGATACATGCTTCCTTATGTCTCTTGACAGGCTGATTTTTAAAATATCACGTACTTACATCAGCTTTACAGCTACGGTCGCGTTATTGTGATTTCACTTAACCTCCTGCCTGTAGATTTGGTTAGTCAAGCAGTAGCCAAACGTGATATTTACAGGCGTTAATGAAAGCTCTGTTGTGGACAAGCATTTTTGGCATTTACACTGGAACTACATATACCCACTAGAATTTTTGTGTTATCTGCAGCCTATTCTCCGGTGAACGTTTCAACTTGGGAAACATGGACTAAGGACAAAACAGTTTTCAACGAACATTATCAATTCAACGAATTTTTATATGGATGCTTCTCCATCACAGATAAAGGAGATGGTGAAGATGTTTCTTTCATTAGATTGGCCTTAAGGTGGTGTATACTCTTCCAAGCTGATGGCAGAGAAATTATAACTTTTAACATGAATATCAAGGAGAAAAATATTGCTCTCCTCTCAAATACTTAGTCAGGATATATCTGCTCATTAAGAGTACAAGAAGATTCGAGTGAGTGGACGAAGCAGAACTATATGTCGGAACATCTTCGTCTTCGTGTTTGCGACTTGATGACTTTAATTACAAACAAATAAAGTTAAAGATAATAGTCGGGGCGACTAGACCACTAGGATCCTGCGGATATCGCGATCTGACATGATCTATTTTGTCTTAAAGAACGAATACATTCGTGCCACATTCCGAACTTCTCCTAATGATTGTAATTTTGGTACTATAAAAGCGTCTATGGCTTATAGCAGGATGTATATTATAAGCTAACGTTTCTATGGGTTCAACCGAAACTCTTATGCCACATTCACAATGCAAAGTGGAATATAGTAGCGTAGAATGGCAACTGGTATGCTTTTTATCGCACGCAGCAGTGTATATGGCCATCTCCATCTGGCTGCCATTTCTGAAAGCTTACAAACTGGAGTTTCGAGCTACTTTACTCTGGACTCAAACCTCATTCTGCTCCACTCTGCAATGTGAATACGGCATTAACCCTTCTAGAACTCAATCCAAAGCTAATTTTTCTCCTCATTACATCATCATCAAAAGGGATACACATGGAAATTTATCTAAAGATGTTAACACCATTCAAAAATTAACTCATTCACAACTTTCATGCCAAATTCAACAAAGAACTTCCGCCCACACCTTTCTTCTCACTTCTAACCATCTTGTCGTTTTCTGTTTCCTTACACCTACCGTTATTAGGTAGATATAGTAATTTTAGCCTGAAAAAAAAAACAAAACAAAAAAGAAGGAAAACAAAACTTCGTTCAACCCGCAGTGTTCATAATTTATTCTTTTGGCATAAAGAAAAATATCTCAAGAACGCATACAATAAAATATTTTGCCTCTTTAGGTCTCTTAAGACAATTTACAGGAACAAAGGGGAAAATGTTCCGTCTGAGACCGTCATGCTAACAATTGCAAAGTTTCCTTGCCCGCTGCAGCCGTGGGATGGGCGCTTTAATTAAAACTTCACTCTCTTGAACAGAAGAGCTCATTAGCAAATTTACACGGCTGCTAAGTTGTTGCCTGGTTTCATAAAAGACTCAGCCGCGAGAAGCGAGAAAAAGTTCTTCAATTAAGAAGAAACAGCTTTTTAAGTATTCTCCATCTCCTCCTCGTTCCCCCGGTGGTAGTTTCATCCAATGATGTGGTCCGGGTCGGCTTCTGATGGTCCTGGTATAGCACCGGGACTTCAGGATTCTTCATCTTCTTTTCACGGTTATGGTATAAGTGTATACTTGACGGTAGCAGGCAGGCAGGAACTTGTTGTACTTCTACATTTTACTAAATTCTGGTGAAGGGGGGATGCCGTGTAAAGGGGATGCTTGCAATGACTTTATACATAGACAGATATGCTTAGTGATATACATACATATGTAGGTATCAACAGTAATAGCAAAGATGCGCCTCCTTGACTTACCCTCTTGAGCTCCCTTGGCTTGATGTAATTAAATAATCCAAGAAAGTGATTATAAAAGGTTCGTTAACTGGAAAGGATTCTTTTACACGAGAATTTCTTTTCTCTTTCTCGGTGCTCTGGGGCCCCGAGGGCGTAGTATACCTTTTCTAATTGATCTATTGAGAAAGCTAATGGATGTGGTTGGTTGGTGGCAACCAGTTAGACTTATGCGCGTTGCAGGAGTAAATGGAATAAATCAAGTGAGGGTTGCTGTTTTAATAAAATTTATTTAACTCGAGAATTTTAATTAGGAAACTTCTATTAGGCGAGGGTGTTTTACTGGACTTTTATTCACAGACCATTGATTTTATTCTACTTATGATAGGTGAATAACAGACGTTAGTGAAATGACTCGACAATCTCATCTCTTCGGTGCATCAAATAATTTGGCAACTCAATTCATTTCAAACATCTTATGACACTTCCTCCGTTACACATGGTTCGACCTAAGATCTGACGATTTTCAATACATGATGGAATATAAAAAAATTCCGCGAATTACATCATATATACATAAAACATAATTCGTACAATAATTTCGAAATTCGAAATTATATTCGAAAAAGTTCGAAATGTACCAAATTTGATGTTCACACAAATTTCGATGTTTAGACCCTATTGGTCAATTCAGTTTGGCAGGAATGGGAAGAGTTTGCGGCCAGAACAGGAAAAATTAAACGGATTAAAATTTAAATTTCGACAAGGTAAATATACAACAAAATTGACATCCATATCCACAGAGGGCACAAATACATGAACATACATAATAAGATAACAAAGAAAAAAGTCGAAGACCGGAAAGTCCGCAATGAAGTGTATGTTTCGTGTCCCAACGACTGTTTTTCTGTCGATGTTTTAGGAAGTTGATTTTTTTTTGTGTGTATCCATAGCAGTTTTTCAGTGCTTTTCGAATTATCTTGTTGCCTTAAGTTTGAGTTTGAGCAAAAATTTGATAAGTTCAATTTAAGTAACAAAATTAACATCCGACTTTAATGTTTACGAAATCGGGGCTTCTTATTGAAAATTGAATCCAAGAAGGGATTCGAAAATGGCATGGCTGGTGTAGTTGGTAGGGCGTACAAATTTGATGTATGGATGGGATGTTCGAATTTCGCTAATAACACACTTGTATTCCGATCCCAACAATATGAGAGTTCAAAAGAACTAAAAAAGATGCGACATCTTAGATCAGATATATATTTTTTTTCAATTCCCACGTGATGAATACTACATTCATATGTATCTCGAAAATCGAATTTCGAAATACAGAGGAACATAAGATTTTATCGAAAAAATAAAAGTTGCAGAGGAATTTCTTCTGATTTTGCCAAACTAGAAAAGGTAATTCGAGAGAGAGAAAGATAAAATTCACCCCAAGAAAAGATTTGATAATAGCAGATGCGCTCTCATATGATTATAGATGAATAAGGAAATTTCAATGAAAAATAATAGGAAACTTTTATGAAACGCCCTACTTAAAAATTTCCCTTCTATTAAATACAGTGTCGAACAGATTAGACATTTTTGTAGCTTATAAAATTATGCAATAGTGCAGCAGGTAACGTAATCTTACTCAGAAGAATGACAAAATAAAAAATGTACTTCTAATCAAATCCAGATGTATTGAAATGATAGATTCAGCTTAGCATTGGAATTAATAGTGTTCTTATCATACATTGAAAACATATAATTATTCCAGTAAGAGCAGATCCAGGTGGGGCACCTTGTAAAGAATGAAGATCAAGTCAATCTGTTGAAGCTGAAGAATTCATTCGAAAATGATTGCTATGTTTATCAAAGTCACGCCTTTCGTTCATATCTGACGTTCCAGAACGTCCATATCAAATCATAGGTTAGAATTTATTTGTCAGAGATTCGTTAAGTTTGCTGTACTGGAAATCTAAACTCCACAATAACTCGTTCGTTATTTTACGTCCATACTCGCAAGGTATTGAATTCCAAAGCCTGTGGGCACAGAACCATAATTTTCGAATATGTCTATATGCCTGAATTTTGAAAAATTTGCAAAAGCCTGATGGAAGGAGGGTGAATTTCGAGGTCATGTTACATTCAGACTTCAATTTTTTTTTTTTTTTTTCAAAACAATGGATTTATGAAAGCTATAGTGAATATCATCAAACGCCCACTTTAAAATGAATCGAAGGCCGGAATTGCCTCTAAATTATTTATGGGAAGAAGACTTGAACTAACGGTATAGACTTCACCAGGCAGGACATACAAACTTAACCTACATTCAAACTAAAGAAGTCAATAAGCTAAAATAAAAAATAAAAAAACCAACAAGGCAATAGACTATATATTCGAAGACCAAAAGTCCTGAAATTTGGCAATGTTGTGTGAATTAAAAGATCTTTCTGACAGAGACGTTATGAACTGAACTTGATGTTTATTTCAGCGTTTTACTGTATCACCAGATAAATAAATCAAGTAAAAAAGCTAGAATTGGTCTGAGAACAATTTTTATGATATCCTAGATGAACGTCCGTACGTGATTTCGTATGGTCATCCATCTGTGCAAGTTTGATTTTTGAAGTGGTTTTTCGCATATATTTCCAGAACGGTTCGTCGGGCAGTAATAACCGGCCAAGTGCGAGTCGGACTCGCACACGAAGGGTTTCGTACCTTCGTACAAAATTTAACACTATACTGTACTTTTTATTTATTTTTTCAAATGTCATTTGAAAATCATTTGAAAAAAAATGCGTATACTTATGATAATAATAATGAATGAGAATAAAACGAAGAAAAACCGCCGAAAAAATCACGTTTCTTGAATGGGGGCCCCCTTTAATTTTTAATTTAATTTAATTTTTTTATTTGTTGTTATATCGCCAATAGAAAAACACAGTCTGTGAAAATTTCAACTGTCTACCTATTATGGTTCATGAGATACAACCTGGTGACGGACGGATAGCGAAGTCTTAGTAACAGGGTTCTCGTGATACCCTTTGGGTACGGAACCCTAAAAGTTATTAGCACCAATTTGAAAGCCCTTTATATGCTGAAGACCTTTTCAGTATAATAAAAACATCTAGGACTTTTCATTTTCACAGTAAACATAAAAAGCCGAATTCCCCAACATCAAAAAGGGGTCGCCCAATTTTGTCCGTTTTTGAAATTTTATTTACCATTGCTATGAAAACACCAAGTCCCAAATTTCAGCTCTTTACGTCGATGCGATCTTCGACAGTGTCCAAATATATAGTGAAATACGAAATTTTTGTATGGCAACCCTACGAAGGAGAAGTCCGATTGATCCAATTTTCGAACTTAAATTTAAGTTTTTTTTTTTTTTTTAAAGAGACAAAATTTTAGCACTCTTAAGTTATCGTGCGGACGGACATGCAAAAATCAAAATATCTTCTAACATTATGCGTGGGTCTCCAATCTGTTTTGCTCTACCATCATTATTTCTATGCGTTACAAACGGAATGACAAACTTAGTATAACCCTGCAGATTTCATTTAGATATAAAAAAGAAATCTGTTGACAGACATAGGCCTGAGAGAGAGAAAATTTCAAAATTGAGCAAAACGTACCTTGAGGCTAGCTGCTGGGCTTGGTCTTGTGTTGGCTCATTTAAAAACTCGTGTTGGATTTTTTTGACAACGCCTCGAGGCCTGGATGCGTTTCTGTCTTGACTTCCATACTACCTATATTTTTAATGCAAAAAACATATAATATTCAGCCCATTCTTATGTTAAGGTGTAGTACTATTACCTATTCCCTATATTTTAGGGGTAAAAACCTACTTGCCTTTTAGGGATAAAAAACTAATCTACGTTTTTCAAGGTGGAGCTTTCCTTATTCTAATCGAAAAATACCTAAGCTTTGTGGCACAAATTCTTGCCACTCACTTCCGGGAATTTTTTTTTACTGTTTAGCCTTTAATTAAATTATTGAACTCTGCTATGATCTTTAATCACATTTAGTAAAAATTTAATGACCCTCCAAATGAAATAATTTTCGTCCACAGGGTGTCACCTCTTCATGGCTGAATTTCAAATTAAGTCATTATGGACACAGTCTGCCTAGAGTATAATGATCATTCGTTCGTAATTGAACTTTTCAAAAATCGATTTACCTTTGAACTTTAATTTTAATTATTAAAAATGTGCTGTCAATTGTATACAAAAATTGAAAGGACTTTCGTTTTAAACCACATACGTTGGGTAACTTTATTTTCAAAAAAATCAATTACGAATGAATGATCATTGATTTTGTCCGTCTGCCTTGGGTATTAGACTCTGATCGAAAAGTGTTCATTTTGCCCATATTTTATTAAGCTAAAATATTACACCCAAAGGATTTGAAAAAGTACAGTTATGAAATATCTTATCCTTTTATGGCACATCTATAGATTTGTACCAAAGTAGGGTTATATACGACATCACTTTCACTTAACTGAAAATTGTTGTAAGAAATAACAGTTTTTCACAAATTTGACATTAATTAATAATTTCTGGATTAATTGGAGAATATTTCTACACTTTTCTCACGGATTGGACTTTTTTAACTTGGAGTTTATTTGGATTAATTAGACATAACTGTTCTTGATATATCTGGTGCAAGCCGAATGTTAATTATCCAGTTTTAACTGTTATTCCCTCTTAAGCATGCAGCACTGCCTTCAATGATTTTATTTGCTTCCGTCAACGTATGGAAACTTAATAAAGTTGAAACCATTTACTTGATATTTGTTACTTGTTAGTTGCTGTTCTGAATGTAATTATAGGCCTTACGGAGTTACATAGGTTAAAAAAAGATTTTTTTTTGTATTTTTTTTACCTAATACTAGGTACAATAATATTTGTAAGTCAATTGTAGCAAAAGTTAAGTCTTGGAGAGAGAGGCTTTGAAAATTATGCTCATTAGGTTAGATCGGCCGGGAGCGACGCAAGTAAGCATATTGAGGCAGCTGCTTAGCTATTATTTGTCTATCTCTCTCGGTCGCTCGCTACTCTCACTATATCTACGGATCACCTATTTTAAATAATTTATTTTGATATGCCCTGGACATTACAGCTGCAGCAGGATCTTTGCGTTATGGAGCTGGAATCGAAAATTTTATGTATGTTGAAAATACAAAATATTTTTCGTTTTATTCCTACTGAAAACTTTAATCGGTTTTTTCTAAAAACACTATTTTTGAAGTCGGTGGACACGATTTCTGAAAAACTAATGCAACGATCTTATTAAAATTTTGCATACTTCTTCAAAATAGGATTGACTAGTGACTGAACGAAGGTTTTTTTTCCGATTAGAACTAGTTTTACAAGACTACCCGTAGTGTAAATTGTACCAAAAATTGTACTTTTTTATACAGCTCTGCAAAAAAAAAAATCAAATTTTTGTTTAAATCCTTCGTTCAGTCACGAGCTACACTTATCTACTAACACAAAAAATTTGGTTTTTTAATTTGACCTGACCACCACGAGGACATTTTTTTTTATGGGTCTCCGGAAATTAAGTAATTAAAGTAAACATAATAGTTAATTCTTTTCTGCAGTTCGGTGCTAACATTGCCACCGAATCTGTCATTCTCGTGCTCTGTTCCTTTCCTACTTTGGGAAAAACGAAGTCGCGAAAGTACAGATTCGGTGACGGTGGATACATCGAGTCGCAGAAAAGAATTCACGAATATTTTCACTAGATTTCTATTAGAGGATTAATCTGCACCAGTGCAGCAAATCAGGATACAGAAAAGTGGCAGAAAGGCACAGTTAGGGGAATGAACTATGAGGAGGTGCCGATTTTAAAATGGCGGAATGAGCATCAATATAAATTCGTTTGATCAAGCCGATGGAGGTTGGCAATGCTCAACCTTTATTATAGAGGTATCGCCTCTAACTCACAAAAAAATTGATATTTCTTAAACTACCATAAAAAAAAACACTAAGTAATAGGTAAAAAAAAACAACAACATTTATTCAAGATCTAAGAACTAAATTTATAAATGTTTTTCTATTTTTGTTTTTTTATCATTTTTTTATTATAATTTTCTTTTAATATTTTTTCCATTAAAAAAAAAAAGCATGCTGAAACTCAAACGCGTTACAGACAGATTCTGGGTTTTTCTTAAGTTTATTAATATGAGAACTTTGCTTAAGGTCCTTCAAATGACGATGCAAGCATCCACTTTCCTTTTGAATTGTTTTCTATTTTCATAGGAAGACTCTTCTATTTCCTCAAGACATTTTTCAGTCTCTTTCAATTTATGCTTAAGATCGAATTCTACTTCGTTTAATTTTATTTCTTTGACAGATGTTTTCATTATCTTATTTAATTTTGTAAAAGCTGTCTTCCATTCGTCTTCGCATTTCTTTCTGTTATTGCATTTAACGGCGTTTTGTATTGACTTTTTGGTAGGTTTGAAAATGTTACGTGCTTTCGTTTTTAGATCTTTTGCTGCTTTTTTTATAGTTTTTATACCCTTTTTGTAACATTTATTAATTCCATTCAAGGATTCTGTAATGAATTTGGATATATCTACACCAATTTCATCGAGATCACTACAGACTTCTGTTGCATACTTTGCCTTATTTATGGTGGCAGTATTTAAAAACGAAAATTCATTTTCAGTCGATTTTCTAATTCGTGAAATCTTTTCCAGACCATTTAACATTTCAGTTGCAGCCTGACCTTCAAGATCAATAAATACGTCAACCAGTACTTCGAAACTCGTGTAAAATTGTACAACAGAATATTTAACAGAGGGCATGGACCTATTGTAAACGCTTTCACTTCTCTCCAACTTATTTTTCAATTTCTCTGTTATATTTTCAAGTACTGTGTCCAATCTAGTTTTCATAAACTTTTCTGCTCTTTTTAGTATTATTTCTAACCCGTTAAGCCTACTCTTACCTAATGTAAAGGCATAATTTATGAATCGAATAAAGAAGTCTTTGCTCTTTTCTGGATTGGTAGAAGAAACAAAATCTTTGGGTTTGGCAATCTCTATATCTACCGACTCTTTGACTTCCAAGTTCTTAGAATAACTGTCATCATCATCATCATCATCATCATCATCATCATTATTATTATCACCATCAACAGCATTATCAACATTGTCTTCGTTTTTGCTTTTATTCACATTTTGTTTTATTGTAGTTGTTTCATCTTCAGTCTTATTACCAATTTCTTCTGGAATTGTAGTTGTTGATGGTTGACCAGAATCTTGATCATCATCATCATAATAATCATCATCATCATAATCATCATTGTTTTGTGTTTTTTCAGTTGTGACACCTTCAGTGTTGTCATCCTTATCACCAGTTCCTTCTGTATGTTTATCTGTTGATGAATCTTGACCAACATCATCGCTAGCTTTTTGTTGACAATCAGACTCCTTATCATCAATGCAATGGTTCAAGTTCGTCACACGTTTCTTTATATCTTCTACTTCCTCATGAAGCAATTTTTTTGGTCTTCTATTACCGCCTTTCCTTTTTTTATGTGTGCTTGCTACAGTTTTATTTTGGTTAGTGCTATCACGGTTATCGCCTTTTTCTGTTTGCCCATTGTTATGCACCGTTGATGGACTTTTACTTCCAGTATTAGTTTTCTTACGTCTTGGTCTTTGTCTTTTACAAGAACAAAGGTCCAAGCAAATTATCAAAAGTATAAGTATAAAAATTGAATAAAATCTCATTTTTTATTGATTGATTGCTACAGCAATACTAAACGTTTCATAAGAAAAACATTATCTTTTATACCTTTTTATCTACACGTACTGTTTTTTATTTTCATAGCAATAAGAATAACAATGACGACGTGTTAAGATTAATAAAAATATGTGCAAAAATATCAATAAATAGACATTGTTTAATTAGCTGTACATACAAACTCTTATTACGCATTTTTAACCAAACGTAATATGTCGTTGGAGAAAACGTGGGTTTTTTTTCATATTTGTGGCACGTTGAATTTTTATATTTTCAATTAAATTCCAAATATACCACACATAACAGGAGCTTTGCGATAATATTGATCGACGAGTTGAAAAAATGTATGACTTGAAACTGATATTAAAAATAAAAATAAAAATTCCACAATTAAATTTCTATTCAAAAGAATGTTTACCTCATGTTTTTTTCCATCCATAGACCCATAGTTACCTACCATCTATTGTTTTTTAGATGACGTTAATCTCACACCTGACATTTTTCTTAAGCGCGTGTTTGGAAAATATGTTTTTATGTCAAACAATACAAAAACAAAAAACAACATTTTGTTGGCATACTTTTCAGTTTGGTAGTCCAAGGAATGTCGGAATACATATTTTGGCAAGTTTTTTGGGATAAGTCCTATAACGGCATGGATAAAAACAGAGTTAGTAAACGCACACTCATATCACACATACTTGGTCCCGTAGAGTGTCATAAGCTAGAAATTTTCGGCTAGATGTTATGACCGCCAATAGATGTGAAAGTTATACTAAATTTTATCAGTAATACAGAATTATTTCCCGATTTTTCCGTTACATACCGTTATTTTTATAGAAATCTGTCTTGCAGAGGATATACTTCAAAATTAAGCTCTGTAATACACACATAAGCAAAATAACTGAATTAGAGCTCGACAACTTGGATCTTCGCAAAAGTCGTTAAGGTCCCAAAAATAGAAGGCGAGGATACATTGGATTTATTAAGAATTTAATCTTCTTCAAATTTATATTTTATAGCCGTTGAATAATTTGTTGAAAAAAAGAATTGGTATCTTTAATCCAAGATGGCGGCCGCGCTAAAACTTAGTCTACTCAGTAACAACAACTATGAGAGGTGGTTTGTCTAACTGAAATCGATATATTGTATTCAGACACGATAGGCACAGCACGCTTGATGCTAATATTGGATTTTTAATTGCCGTAGAGAAGGGCTTCGAATTTGAATTAATTAATGAGATGGTTTGCGTTAAAATCAAAATCGAAAACTGTAGCCATTACAGTACCCTACCAAAACATTATAACCACTTATGAGGATGCCAAATTTTCACTTTTTTCTTTAAAATAAAGGAATTAGGGTGATATTCATAAAAAAATTTCACTGATCGTTAAACCTTGTTTATTTCTTAACGTAAAGACATACAAATTTTTAAAAGTTATCTTAATAAATATTTAGTAATGCCACCCTTGTTTTTTATCACACTCTTTATGCGCCTAGGCATGCTTTCTATGCAACATTTTATGCATTCAGCTATTGTCGGAGATCCATGCCATACTTCCTTAATATTTTTTATAAGGGTCTCTCTAGTTGGATTCCTACGTTTTTTTAGGAGGTGCCAAACATTTTCTATGGCATTTAGGTCCGGCTCATTTCCAGAATTTTTTTTTACCGATTTTGCAGTATGGCATGGAGCTCCATCTTGCATAAAGGTAAAACTGCCTGCATTTAATCTAATATTACCAATATAAGGCAACAAAACATCTTTCAGTACATTAATGTACTGATGTTGATTCATCATACCTTCAACAAAATAAAGGGGTCCAGGTCCTTTTTCGCTTATAACACCCCAAACCATTACGGAGGGTGGATGTTTTATGGTCGGTTGAATGCAGGAAGGATTATATTTTTAGGATGGACGTCTCCGAACGAACCTTGATGTTTCTGTCATTGCGTGCAGAGTCGACTCGTCACTAAATAAGACCTGTAAAAAATAATTTTATTCAGCTTTCTTAAACTTAATTTCCAATAGTGTGGAAAAACTAGAAGCAACAAATTTACCCTTTTCCAATCATCGACAGAAAGGTTCTGGCTTTCTTCATCCGATCTGTGAGACGTGGTTTTTTTGTTGGGACCCTGCAGCCGAAACTCATTTCAGCACTTCTTCGTTCTATAGTACGATGTGATAATTCAATTCCTTCATCCTGTAGGATTTTTTAATCTATCGAAATGGTAACTTCCGATATGCTGCAAGTGTTGCCGTGATCCTCCTGTCTGTCCTTGCTGTAGTTTTCCTTTTCCTTCCAGTTTCATGTCGCCTTGAAGCCAAAATGCAGGAATGGTCTCTTAGTTGCTTTGCCAAATTTGCGACTGTAGCATGACTTACTCCTTCCATTCCGCCAATTTCTCTATACGAGTGGTTTCCTGCTTTAACAAAAGCAGAAATCGCTGCTTTTTTCTCGCTGGTTATATCAGCTTTCTTTCCCAAATAAGTATATTTTAATTAATTTGTAATAAATTTGTACTCACTCTGAACAAAACACTTCCAGGAACAAAACTTAACCAGAAATATTATTACTCTATCTATAATATAAAATACGACTTAATTCCTTACAAAACGCCCTATTCATTCCACGCACTTGCAACAAATAAATACAACTTTTAGAAAATTGTTTTTCTCTAGATAAACAGCTTAGAAAGGTAAGTATTTTCTGTATGATATTAATCCGCAGTAATTCCTGGAAACATAAGCAACAACAATGGTGATCTTTTTCGCAGGTAAAACAAAAAGATACCTCCAGGTACTTCACAGTGCAATGTTTTTGGTAGTGGTTATAATGTTTTGGCAGGGTACTGTATACTTGTTGTCTTTACATTCCTCAAAAGAGTAAATTAAGCATATACGAGGAAATTATGAACAGCGTTACTATCGTTTCCCAAAAAGCCGAACCTAATTCAAAAATTATTATGTTAGATTTGAATGTTTGCTCCATAGAATGGCTTTGTTAGATGGCATGTCTTTTAGTTCTCTAGAACAACACAGCTCGCACACAAATATTAACAACAGATTACTCGACCTGGTATAGTCCAATCTCAGTAGTGCTGATATAAAAGTTGAACGTTCCTTAACGCCTATCTCAAAGGTAGACTCCCATCATCCACCATTTGATATTTCTATAAAATTTAAAAGTTAAGTAAGTATCTGGTTTCTCTACCATAGATATTTTAGATACTAACCAAGTTTGCACAGAACTTTATCGCATTATAAATAAATGTATTGAAGCACATGTTCTAGAGAAACAACATAAATCAAACAGATACGATACCCAACTTGGTTTTCAGATAATCTTATTTCAGCAATTAAATTGAAAACGAAGTTTAGCAAATAGACTGGTGCCAATATTTTATTGAAAAGAAAAAATTTATAACAGGCAAGCATCAGACGGAAAATTTAGTTAATGTTATAATTAAGAGAAAAAACAAAAATTAAACACGAGATAAGGTGGAATTGCGAAATGGGGGGTTGAAAGTGTTTTTTTAGCGATTTTCGGCGAAATGTGACTTCCTAGCGGAAAATGTTTTTCAGTTTTAGATAATAAAAATATCTAAAACTGTCATATAAGGCATTTTTCAATATAGGTTAGGTTAGGTAAGAGGGGTGCCGCCAGACGACTAGCCTGCATCACTTAGACCTCTAATGGGTCCATTGTGCCCCTTGACCTCATCAAGGGCGGATCCAGACATTTGGTCTAGGGGGGGGGGGCGATCGCCCCCATCGCCCCCTATAGCCGCACATGATATCAGTTGTGGACCGCTCTGTATAGCTTTCTCTTTTCGTTTCAGCATGAAAATTTCATTAGCATTCTGATATCACAGGAGTTCTTTTATTTATATAATATAAGTTTTTGACCCCGTAAGCAGAGAAAAATTTACTCTCGCGTAAAATAGACATTTTTCGATCACAAAAAAGTTCAAAAATTTTGCTTATATTGAAAATTCCTTAGTGGTATAGTTTTAAATTTTTTGAGAATAATTGATGACAAAAAAAGAAAAAAATAATAAATATAACAAATAACTTTTTAAAAAACTATCCAGAGTTTTCCATTTAATTAAATATTAAAATTAAATAACATTTGTGTATAAATTTTAAAATTTTCATGGTACACAAAGAAGCAAAATCAAAGCAAAGTAATTTAATTAAGTATTTTGATAAGCATTAGGAGTTTCAAATTTTACTGTTATTCACTGTAGTGTTAAAACTAAAACTGCCCAGGGGATAGAATCCGTAACTGTGAAAAATTTGCCAGTGCCCACGATTTAAAAACCTCACCGTGAGGGAAAGTGTACACTTAAATGCTGACTGAAAACTTTTCTGTGCTGAACGTTGTTTGAGTGAGAAAATAGTTTTTTTGAAGAAGTTAAGTTCAGTTATAAGAAATGAGTTACATGAATTCGCTAGTATTGAAGCGACTACGGCTTAGAAAAGGTAAAATAAATAATATAACAAATAATTTTGAAAATACCGGCTGACAAAAACTCACAGGTACCTCTTCAAAATTCACGGCCAAAATGGCGGGGAGAAAATATCAGTTAAAGTGTACAAAATTTTGACACAAAACTTCATTTCCATTTTTGTGGAATCGGAATAAGGTTTTTTTGTGCACGCGTAAATTCATAGTTCCCCAGATTTTGCTTTCTTTGTATACCCTGAAAATTTTAAAATGTATACACAATTGTAATATAATTTTATTGTTTAATTAAATGCAAAATAAAGGAAAACTCTAGAGAACTTTTATGATACATTCATTAAGTGAAGGGAGAAATTTTTCTCTATTTTTTTAATGCGAATTTAGAAGGTTTAAAAAGATTTTTTTTATTTTCTATTTCATTTGATTAGAGTATAAATTATGATTTATTCAAGCTCTAGGGGGGGCGATCGCCCCGATCGCCCCCCGCTGTATCCGCGCTTGGACCTCATGGGGTAACCTTACAAGCCTCCGATCCATCCTGCTTTCCTTAGGAAACTCAGGATTTACCTGAGTCTTTTAAACCTAGATCCATCCTGCTTCTCTCAAAAAACTCAGGATACATCTAAATTCTACACTTTGCAGCTCCCCCAGACTTGAAAAGAAATAGCTACCCAATAGCCTACCTATTTTATTCATCAAAGCGGGGCATTCGCAAAGCACGTGTTGGACGCATTCGATTTCCTCCGAGTCGTCCTTACAGCTCCTGCAGAAATCGTTCGCTGCTATACTCAGTCTTCTAGCATGGCACCCTATGGCCCAGTGACCCATTATGACGCCCACTAGCTTCCTGGTATTTGTCATGCTACCATTAAGCAGTTCACTTTTCCTGTCTACCGGAGGCTTGCCTTTTGATAGACACCTCTGATGATTTCATCTTTCAAAGCTCCGACTGGGATCCTGACATAATCTACTATTTTTTTTTTTTTTTGTTTTTCAATATAACCACAAATTTTTCCAGAAATTGGCGGAAAACCGATTTTTCCCGTTTTTTATTTTTTCTCTCGTAAAAATATTTCAAATTACATGAAATTTTGTGAAAGTATACCTTTTTCTGCATTGAATAAGCACAATTTTTTTTTTAAATATGGGAAACATGTAGTTTCCGACATATTTACAATTTTCGAAAATAAAACCATAATCTTCCACGAAAAACTTTATTGGTGTTTTTTTTGATTTAAATATTCTATCTGGGCTCATTTTAACCATTGAAATGTCTACTTTAAAATGGTCTACATATGTTAATGGTTTATTTTTGAAGAAACCGCTTAAAATTGAGAAAAACCAAAAAAAAATGACTTTTCGCATTACGAAGTTTTTAATTGTTTTTACGATTTTCAATTTTTTTTATTATTTACATAAATAATGGATTAAATTGCAATGACAGAATTTACTTTTAATGTAATATTACTAAAGTTGCATCAATTTAATTGTAAACAGAGGGGGAAATCATCCTGAAACTTAAATTTTTCATGGCAATGCATCCTACCGTACTGAAAGTCGTAAGCTAGAGTTAAGTAAGACTCGCTGGCCCAGTGTGCAATTTTATTAACGTATTTTTTACTAATTGTTCACTAAATAAATAGTGTAATGAGTGATATGTTTTAGGTATATTTAAATAAAATAATTTGTATACGTAATTATTAAGTAGAACAATGAATTTATTGATATTTTTTTATAAAAATAAATTATAAAATTCGAATGAATTTTACATCTTTTGCATTGCGGTTGTTCTTCTTCTTATACTTCATCAATAAAATATTCGATGTCTTCCTGCTCCCCGATTTCAATATAAAAACTCTTTGCTAACTCTTCATCAATAATCTCTTCCAAATTACTTACGTCTTCAAATATTACTGTATAAATTGCTACGTTTTAAACCATGTTTTCGGCACTTTCACAGCTGCAGCTAATACTTTTTAATAATTTTTCGGGAATTAATTCTGAAATGTCTGGGATAAATTTGGGTATCAGCCTATGTACATAGATAATCGTTCCAGCCCCATTGCATAGCTTTTTTGTTATCGAGCCCGTTGTCCAAATAATCAAGCCAAGTTTGCAATTGGTAATAAGTGACTATCAACACGGTTTTGTTTTTCCAGATCGTACAACTTCTAACCAATTTAGCACTGTACACACTGATGTTATTGCAAGCGCTTTGGATAGAAACTTACAAGTCGATACAAAATACACAAATTCAGTTCACTGGTTTGATTCATATCTAAGAAACAGAAGCTTCTTTGTAGTCCTTAACGGATTTAACTCAACCCAAAACATCTGGTGTACCACAAGGAACTAGGCTTGGCACCCTCATTTTCTTACTAAAGGGTTTTCCAATAAGAGGTGTTATTTTGATATTCAAAGAAAAATACCATTTTTTGAGATAAATGATCGGATCTTTATTTCATTATAAAGAGGAAGGTATGCCGTTAATAATGGGAAATAACATCAGTCAAATGACCACCATGACCACGCCTACAGGACCATATCCTTTTCATGAAATTTTCCATAACCAAATCGCAAAGTGGCTGCCCTATGTCCTCGATAGCCTCACGAATTCCATCTTTGAGGTCTTGAATCGACGCTGGGCTGTTGGCGTAGAACTTCTCTTTCACGTGGCCCCAAAGGAAGAAGTCGCAAGGTGTTAAGTCACAAGATCTCGGTGGCCAATTGTGATCACCTCATCGAGAGATAACACGGTCCGGAAACTTTTCCCGTAAAAGATCAATGGTTTGGTTGCTTGTATGGCACGTAGCGCCGTCTTGTTGAAAGTAAACGTTGTCCAGATCAATACCATCCAAATCCGGCCATAAAAAATCATTAATCATCTGTCGATAGCTCAACCCATTCACCGTAACTGTTGCTCCAGCCTCATTTTCGAAAAAGTAAGGTCCAATGACCCCGCGGGACCATAAACCGCACCAAACAGTCACACGTTGAGGATAGAGAGGCTTTTCAACAATAACTCTTGGGTTTCCCGAACCCCAGTTGCGACAATTTTGCTTGTTGACGAAGCCATCGAGGTGGAAATGGGCCTCATCACTCAAGATGAGTTTTTGATGGAATTCCGGATCATTTTCATGCATTTCAAGGACCCAATTAGCAAAGACTCGACGTTGTTGATGATCGGCCGGCTTGAGTTCTTGTGTTAACTGAACTTTATAAGCCTTAAGACCCAAATCTTTATGCAAAATACGGTGTAATGACGTTTGTGGAATGCCTAATTCCAAAGAACGACGAGGAATGGACAAACCCGGGTTTTCTTCAACACTTTCGGCTACAGCAGCAATATTCTCGGCTGTTCTTGAGCGACGTGCACGGGTTTTATTCTTCACATCACTAACTTGTCCCGACAGCTCGAATTTCTACCAATTTCCGTATTGCGGTCCGACAAGGTGCTTCACGACGACCCAAAAATTTTCGAATTTTACGAACCGCCTATGCCACATTTTCACCATTTTTATAGTGAATTTTAATAATTTCAATGCGTTGTTGAATCGTGTATCGTTTCACTTTTATAAATGGCGTAGTTTCTACTTGTCAAATGTCAAAAAATGACAGCTCCAAAAGTGACATCTACCGAAATAGCGGACTAATTAAAATAACATCTCTTATTGGAAAACCCTTTATTTTGAATGATACTTCTCTACTCACGTTTTTTTAATGATCTCTCATTAACAATAAAATCACCATGCCTAGTGTATGTAGAAGTCATTCATTTCAATATTCAGTCGTCAATGTTTGGAAAAGGTGTATTGTCTGAAGTTTTAATTTGACGGTTACAATAGGCATATTTTATAATTTTGTTTGTGTATAGTGAATTAAAAATTGTTATCCCGTGCACAGAGTTAATACTTGCTAAAACCCAAAAATCAGAAATCAAAAAATTTACGGATAAATTGGTCCAACAAAACAAAGAAAACTTTTCTCCAGGTAACATTGTTAATGGTTTAGACTTTTATACCTGCAAGAAATCCCTTTTTTTTTATATTAGATGATCACAATGAAGTATGTAGATAACGCCATTTCAAGCATAATGCGATGTGTTTCCAACGACTGTGTTTCGTTGGGTTACACCGAAGACGAAGTAAGGAATGTGGGGGCTGAATACGTAGATCAGCTGGTTCAACACACCATTTTGGTGGAATCAAATGTTATCAACAAACAAACTACAATAAAGCGGCTCATACACGGTTGAATTTAAAGTTGGTGTGATAAACTGAAACGTGTATGTGGCAGTTGAGGAAGTTGAACTGCAAATTGATAAGTTGATGGACTCGCACAAAAACTTGTGGTTGGCATCAACTTTTCACTGCGTGTGTGCGACGATTGAACACAACCGTTAACGCAATTTCGTTTTGTTACGAAATTGATAGAGGTAAGGACGTAGCTCCGAGTATTTTTCTCTGATCCATTTTATTTCACTCTTTAGAAACAACTGAAAGAACTTACAGGTTGATGCCAACTTAAGACGTATATGTTGTAGTTGATATGTTCATCAAATAATTGATAAATTTGAGGTAGATCAACTAATTGAAGCGTGTATGAGCCGCTTAAGTCCCGATAATCGCGATAACATGAGTCTTCTAGACCTTATAAAATTTCTACAGAGGAAGCTCATAAAGAGCTTTACCATGATCGCACTGAATTAACCTAGAATTCAAAAGTTAATAATATTTGGAATAGAAAACATAGAGAAAACCAGTCTATCTGGAAATGAAATCTGGTAAAACAAAAAGTGAAGGTTATAATTAAGAGAAAAAACAAAAACTAAACACGAAATATAAAGTGAAATTGGGAAATAGTGATATAAAAACTGTTTTTTGCGATTTTCGACAAAACGTGACCTCTTAGCGGAAAATTTCATGTACAAAAGTTGTAGATAATAAAAAGATTTAGAAGTTTGATATAGTAAGGCATTTTTTCAACATAACCTCAAATTTTCCGAAAAACTGTCGGATACCCAATTTTTATTTTTCTTATTATTTTGTTTTTTTTTTGTAAAATAAGCATTTTACTACATTTTTCAAAGTCGGCTGAACTCATAACTCAAACAAATTTCAACCGATTCATTTGAAATTTTAACAGTACATTTCAAATTACGTTTTCTAAGGCACTACATGTTATAGCCCAGTCATTTGGTAGTTCTACCTGGAAAGTTTTCTAGCAGATTAGGAAAATTTAGAATTTTTATAGATATCGACGTGCTTTTTCCGAATTTTCACTTTGCCATCTGGTATTTTTGCCGCTCGCAGCGCCATTTTGAAAAAAATTACACCCAAAAACAGTTTTTTGACAATATCTCCTTTCCGACTCAATTTACGATGAAAATATTTATGTAATAAGTTAAACTAGAGAAAATTTCCTACAACTTATTTCTGAACCTTTTTCTTTTTTTTTGTAAAATGAAATGTAAAGTCCAACACGCATACTGACACTAATCCGGCTTTTCAACGCGTAGTAAAAATAAGAGAGTTTCTAACTTTGCCTTACTGTATCACTACGGAATAATAGGTGGAAGATACCAAGTATCAAGTTCATGTCTGTATATTATAATACATTTCGACTTCCGAGGGTTTAAGAGAATCAAACTACCTGCCCAATCACTGATATTGCAAAGGTCTTCGTTAATTTTGCTTGCAGCATCTGCAACTAACCAAAGGGAAGATCCGTTATAGACCTGGACATCCATCATCGGGATAGAGGTGTACCTGAGACTGAGTTATTACAGAAGGCAGATCGTTTATGAAGCAACTGAAAAAAAGTGGACCTAGGACAGAGCCCTGAGGAACCCCTGATAATATTATAATAATAAACCCTTCAGACGCCCGAAAATGAGGCATTTTTTATGAATTTTTCTTAAGGTGATAAAATACACGCCTCATTTTAAACTTTTAACATTATTTTGCTACAGTTCTGAGGTGTAGAAAAACATTTTTCTTTTTTAAGAAAATGGCGGTGTTGTGGGGTAGTTCCTCCAAGTGTCTTTTGTTTTTTTCTATTGATCATAAACAAACAAGAAAATTATTTATCGATTACTGACATGTTCAGGGGAAGGATAAACCTATGAAATAAAAAGTTACGCTGTTTATAGAATGTCAGATTTTCGAACATTTTTTCGATCATTTTACCCCAAAAAATTAATTTATTTACGCGATATCTATAAGACATCCTTCCGATAATATTATAGACAGAAACCTCTGCAAGTTTCATCCAGATCGATCAATCAATTACTTTTTGATCTACAGCAGCAGCAGCTTTTGAAGATGCACTTTCGAGATAATCACGTTTAAAATTTCAATACGAAAAAACTTAATTTAGTGACTTACCAATCAATCAGTAATTCCAGGCGCATACAATAAGCGTTCAGCTTCCTCGAAAAGCTGATTGTTTTCCATTTGTTGCTGTGGGACAATCGAATTATACAAAGGTATTGTGAAAGATAGGTTGCTCTACCCCAAGCGTCCCGGCTACCTAACTCGCTAGTATACGGTATGAATAACTGCGATAACTCGGTAAATCTTTGCGTTCGTTCATATAGATAACTATAATTGAGCTTCACCGGAGAGCGAGAAAAATCAAACCTACGAATCAGTTTCGTAATTAAGATGCCAGTCGAAAATAAAAAAAATTAACCAGATTATTATCTATATTCTCACTAAGATCGTCGACAATTTTAACAAGAGCTGTGGTGAAAGATATTTCCTGTCCTGAAACTAGATTGAAATCTGGAAAGCAGGTTTTTGGAAGTGAGATAATCATTAATTTGCTAACACATTATGCGTTCCAGACTTTTCGACAACGGAGAGAGTATAAATGGATTCCTTTGTAGTCACTAACCGAGGAAGGTCGATTAATTCGAAGAAGAAGAAAATAACCGGTACGGTGTAGTGCTACAATAATTGGCTTTAACAAAAACTCTAAGTGCCATATCTATCTCTCTTTCTCCACTATTATTAAATATGTCGTGTGTGTTATAAAAACTGAAATCTCTTACAGTAAATGTCAACAAATAAAATTATGGTCATGATTTTCAGGTCATTATCACACTATCATGACGGACGAAAATGATTCCAGTTCACAGTCAAGAGACAAATAATGAAGAGAAGACAGGAAGGAAAAAAAATCTACAAAAAACAAACAAAAAAGACTTTCATTTAAGACCCGTGTTTCGGTCGAAGTTAAATAGTCTGAAATCTTGCAGCAACAGCAGTTACATACTCACTTACAAGGCCAACACCAGACGACCGTTGTATTTAAGGCAAAAGGCGAGAACAAATTAATTCTGACAACTTAATGTCTCCCGGTCACAGTGAGGGGCTCGTTGCTGGAGCTGTAATTAAATCAACTTACGACAATCTGATAATTCCATGTTTTTCCTCATCATGAATCCCTGCCTCTCTGGTCTCTATATACCTCTTAGCTGTCATTCCGCGCCGTTGGCTCGGATGGCCAACAAAGCCAATATCCAGCACCAGTACCATCACCAGCAGCAGCAGCAGCTATAGCAGCGCTTCAGCAGGTTTTTCTCCATTGGAAACAAGAACCTTTCTCTCATCCATCTTGGGTTTTTATGTCCCCCCCATTATGTCGAGGAGCAGCTTAGCAGCGTATCCAGGAACGTATAAAGAAATCATTAATTTAAGCACACGAGCGGATTTTGTAATTTCGTAAGTACTTCACGTTCAGTTGGGTACTTTAATGCGTGTTTACTTAATTAGGGATTGAGGGGGAATTTAATATTTCATCGGGACTGTAGTACGCGAACGGAATATTTATACGGGAATATGGCAAAGGGAGAATTTTTCTGGTTTTATATTTCGTTTAAAAAAGAAAGAAAAAAATACAAAAAAATCTCTCTCTTTTATGATGCTCTGATGTTGAGACGGTTACTCAGAAATGCATGGGTAACATGGTGTCATTGTTTTCACAAATAGATTGCAGGATGTTATGGCAGGAATTAAGACAGCCGCTTTGACAGTGATATGACAATGATATGGCAATGATATGGCAATTATATGGCAATGGATACCAAATGCGATCAAACAAAAGGAGTTTTTTAAGTAAAATAAATGGATTAGATAATTATTTTTTTAGAGAGAGAAATATAGAGGGAGAGAGAGAGGGAGGGAGAAAGCGGGAGAGGGAGAGATTATGAGAGTTAAGATCAATAGGCTAGCAAAGGGAATGCCCACTTTTCATACCACTTTAGGCCCGACAACTCCAGACATGATGCATTATGATACTCTGAATATATTTTATTTCAATTCAGTGGGGGAAAGCTTTGGCGATCGGATGTAGCTTGAGCGACTTTCTTGGGTGAAGAAGTGAACTTTTCTATTTTTCGTGACTGCGCGGAATTGAGTCGTGGAAAATGACTTCGTATGAAAAAAAAAATGTTTACAACTGAGCACTAATGGCCATGGAAGAAAGAACTGCGAAAATATATGCGAAATGTATTAGCTGGGGTGAATGTAACCCAAGTGCATGAAGAAAATGTGTTTCCCGGCGGCAAAAACGTCTGGAGAAAGTTTTCTGAATCGTGAAAAAAGTACACCACCCGCTGACTTGAAGCGAACAGTGAGTGAAACCCGTTTTTCGATCGGACATTACCTTACCGAGTTATCGCCGATCTAAAGTGCAAAAAAATCTAGTACCTCAGTTCTAATAAAAAGGAGAGAAATACTAAAGGTGAAAATGTACACCACCCGCTGAGCTGAGGCGAACAGTGAGTGAAACCCGTTTTTCGATCGGACATAACCCTGCCGAGTTAGCTCCGATCTAAAGTGCAAAAAATCTAGTACCTCAGTTCTAATAAAAAGGAGAGAAATACTAAAGGTGGATATAAATAGCTAGTTAGCCTCCGAGTATAGTAGTGTGGGTACTTAAGCTTCTTCTCAGGATCTAAGGAATTCGATTCTGTACTGGATTTTCGAAAATGTACTAGATCAAAATTTGACACCGCCGCCCCCATTCAAAGCTTTCCCTGCTTAATTGAAATAAACATTGCTAATAAAATATTTTCAGAGTATTATAAGGCAACGTTTAAGACATCACCCATGTTTGGAGGTGTTGGACCTAAAATTCCCCTTTGTGTCAATAAGTCTTCAAAAGTTTGGCAATGCCATATACGAAGATAGTCTGTGGAACTAATGGACGGCAATTGATTAGACTACTCCGAATGGTTCTGCCAGTTCATTCAGTATTGGTTGAAGTTAATGCTAATCACAGTCACATCAAATTGTAACCATTCTATCTTAGTTTTTGACTAATCCATTTAAATGTTTTATTTAGCGTATGTTTACAAGCATTATGTCAGCTATGAGGTCGTAGCCTCTATAGTATTAATATCCCTCTAATGCCCCGGTCCGCTTCAAGGTGGCGCTTTATCGTTACTGTTATGATGTGTAATGTTGCTTTAACCGTTAGGCATAAACGTCGAAGCTTCGTTATACATGGTGTTTCCAGCTAGGGGGTCCAAAGACAGCAGGTAATATTACTCACCTAGGCAAACACAAAATTTTATGGCAGGGTGTGGGGGGGGGGGGGTTAATATCATCCGTTTCGGAGTTACAAGATGATTAAGAAAAAATGCTTGTTTTTCACAAAACAGCCTGTATCTTAAAAAGTACTCCTCCTTCTGCTCTATGGACCACCTAGGTGGAAACACCCTGAAAGTTCGACAAATGTATCAGTTCAAAGTGAATTTTTACCGCAGAAAATACGAAAAGATTTGTTGTGTATGAAATCGAATCGTGAATAATCCAAAAATAATAGTAATTTGTGTCTGATTGATATGAAAAAAAAAATACTGGTGAGTAGAAAAATTTGTTATATTTCGTAAAGCGTAGTGATAATATATAACTAGCTAAGGCAGTATGTGTAGACCGGACCTGAGCTATAGGACGACTTTTTTATAGTTTAATTTTGTTTGTTATTTCTTCTTCTGTAGTCATGTCACATCGTCAATCTTATTACAATCTATCCGAAATCTCGGACGAGCAGATTTTGTCAATGATGGAAGGAGTTACAACCGACGATGAAGAAACACAGTGACGGTGAAGATTTCAGTACTGACGACGTTGTTGCCGACCCTGATCATGTGCTACCATAGGACTACTTTCCAACTCATCAGTATCTCAAATCCACAGATATTATTTATTTATTAACATTAATTGCTTTGGCATAGTTCTTAAAATTAAGACTATACCTAAATACAACTAATGTTTTTAGGCCCACGGCTACAGTCTTATTGATCTCTTGTAGTTTTATAAGTTTATTTCGGAATGTATTTAAATTAACATTTTATTTCTGCATTATATTTCCGGTCTTTGAAAGTTAGAACTGGCTCATCTATGATTAGCCTAGTAAGTACTGCGTTACAGTATGGACAATTGACTGGGTAAGGTTAAATAAAGTGGAATGCGAAAGGGATCTAGATTAATCAAATTTATGTTCTTCTACCATAAGTGGTTTTCCAGGTTAAGGCTATCTTATATGGTCTGATTGGATAGATAGAAGTTATTTAGTTCATTGTAAATATTTTTGGTGAAGGAATGGGTATTATGAGTGTGAAATTATTCTATATTGGCGAGGTATACTTAGAGAACTCCTTTCCAGGATTATAAGCATCTGTTGAAAAATTTACCTCTGCTTTTTCTTATGCTCCCTCTATTTCTCATTCTACTACTTCTCTGTTCAATAAGTGTCACAGAGAAGTGGATACAGAAGAAGAAAAAGAATAATATAACCCAACCTAGTGCTATTTTCACTGGCATCGTCAAGGAAGTTAGAAACGATTCATCGGAGCTCAAAACCATGATTTCGAAGAAGAAAAATCTACAGCTTCATATCAAAATGAGACGACTTTCCGTGGTTAAAAATAATCACCGGCTGAACTAAAAAATTGGAAAACTCCATATGACTGCATCTGCTATTTTGTGACCTGTGAATTCCTCCGGCTCATTGGAAACTAAATGAATTTATGCGCGTGCCAGGGAGATATAATATAGCCCGATTCATCACTGATGAAGCTGAGATTCGTAAATTCTATCGGGATATTATTTTCGTGCATGTCTATCGTTACCCACATGTCCAATCGTATTGCGGAAAGCATTAATTTGAAATAATTAGGAAAGCAATGACACGCCATTAGTTTGAAGAGATCCGTCACAGAATCCATTTCAACGACAATTCAGCAACAATTCCATAAAACTCTTCAACCGACGATTTATTTCCGTTCCAATGCGCCAGCGGCCTATGCTGACGAACAATTGATTTGAACAAAAATTAAAATAAGTTCAACACGTCAGTATATGCCTGCTAAGCCTCATAAATGTCGACCGAATCGTGTACCAAATATCAAACTATTCACAGAATTAGAGCTTACCAAGAAAAGAGTTAAGCGTGGTTATTCTGAAGAATATAATATAGTGACACAGTTTACGGCGTAATAGCAGATAAGCATAGTTTTTTGGATTGACACGAAAACTGTTGGTCTTTTATCGACCTACGTTGGTTCCAAACCCTTTGTATTTCGAAATGTAGACCAACATGTAAATAGAATGTGGAAATCGATTGGTTGGAGTACAAAAAGCACATGGGTGGTGTCGACCTAATGGATACTTCTTTAGGTCACAGCCACAATCGCATGAAGACCAGAAAATGAACAAACCGTATTTTTTCACTTGTTGGACTTGACTATGGTCAATGTCTATATTTTGTATTACCATTTTCACGAAGGAAAGACCAGGAAAGGAAGACCAACTTCCTAAGTTTCCATCTGAGGTGGCAGAAACTCTTTGCACAATGGAGTCTGTACAACCTACGAAACATGGTCGTCCATGAATTTCAGCATCCTCAAGACCACCGCCAGCGAAACCAAAGAAGTCATATTTGCCACTAGACAATATCCGATTTGATAGAAAACGGCGAAACAAATGTGCAAAATGCCAAAATGCACATCAGAAACGCAAGCATTTTATAAAAAATTTAATTTAGACCTTATGCAATTCAACTGAAAAGATTTTCATAATCGTGGACAATAGGCCACTCAGTTTTGACTCATTTTCATACCACTTTCTTTCAATAAAAAATTAATGTCAATTTTTTTTTTTAATTTGATCGGCTCAAGAAATAAATTATGGCATTAGAGGATTAAGGCAGAGCCCGATATGTGAGATAACACTGTTTTTTTCTTTGCCAAAATGTAAAAACTGTAGCGAAGAATATCATGGCAAGACCCAATTCTAGCAGAATACACATATTTAAAAAAAAGAAAAAAATCTGGTATGCTCACTACACTCCAATTGATCGGTGTCACAATTTTTTTTACATATCGGCTTTTTCCTTACTACCACAGATTGTAGATCTAGATTCACTAGCCAATCATGAATCAGTTCATTGACAAAACCTGAGAAGAACGAATAGTTCAGTTTGAAAAATGTCTGTCGAGTGATGGCGCTAGTTCCATGTCCGAATAGCGACTATCTTTCATATGAGTACGATTTTACGAGGGCCATAAGCGGAGCAAGGACGAGTCTAACATAGGCTGCCTTTCGTTTAAACCAAGACTCGTCTAAAACTATGTTGCTAGTTTCTAGATGGTCAGATTAAAAAGTTGTTGTTGTTTTTGGTTATTGAAATTGTTACAATTCAATATGTCGGAAGGTTACAATTAGAGCTGTACTTACAGAATACATAATTAATTTTTTTTTTGTGTTCTAATAAAAAACTCTCTAGGTATTATGAAACCTATCCACCAAATCGATAATGGAATGACCTCCCTACTTTATAAAGCATAAAAAAGAGCCTCCAAAAGTATTGCAAATATTTTCACTATTTTCTACTCACATAAAAAAAGAAATAACAACAAAAACGGAACTCATCAATTAAAATTCTTTTATAGATAATAAAAATAGAAAAAACCTAAACACTTATAATCCGAGGGCAATTAATCACCGAGTTAATGTTAATAGCGTGTGAGCGGTATTTTATCTGTGAACTATCATTCCAAAAACAAATCACAACAAATCGGCTCTATTCACTGTGGGGGACAGGAGAGTGGGGCCAGGCGGGGTGCGCGACGTGATCACATCACAACAACGGCGGCCGGCCATCAGATAAAAGGCATAAAATTTTAACACTCAATTTAATCTAGAAACAACCGTGAAAGCTCATTTAAAAAACGCAAATGCAATTAGCGACCGCGCATACCTAATACTCGTAGATGGAATACTTCTCTCTATGCGAAAAACATGACGTAGGCCAGCAGGTCGAAGAGCTATATGGAGGGGGACGAAGATAGTGTAAAACCCCACACCCACCACCACTACTACCACCCGCAAAGCTCTTGCATTCAGCTGACAAGCGTGGAGATTTATGGGGCACTGGAGGCATGAGGAAAAAAAAAACTTTTAAAAGAAATTGAAAATTTGCATAACAATCGCTAAACAAATTTAAATTTCTTTCTTGTTCGGAACAACAAATTAATGACAGCAGCAGCGGCAGCGGCGCAGCGGTGGCAGCGGGAAAAAAGAACAGATTCCGAAATGGTAATTAATTCCTTTGGACAGAAGAGCTGTAGAGGTTAACTCGACTACAGAGCGCACCATGCCGCTAGCTACATTTTTTTTCAATGGACGTTTTGTACGCGTTTTTTGTGGATAGAGTGGATGCTTCCTCTTTTGGAATATAGCAACTTCCCTCCAAACCGATTTTTGGTAAGTAAGAAACATTTTTTTTTTATCGTGATCCGGTAGACATTGGATTCCTCTTTCGTACAGTAACAAAATCTGAGCATAGACCTTATCTTGATGTATAACCTCATCAGAATATACCTTCAGGAGGGTTCGTATGGAGCATATGAGATGTGCAGAATTTAGGTCAGCTAATTGGATGTGAGGCCAAGTCTCAGCAACGTCCTGACTTTGAAGAAGATGTAAATTCATTCTGTCGGCCAAACTTGTGCTGCAAAATATTGTTGATAAGACCCTGTTTAGACGGGTCAGTATGCTGCCTGTGCCCCACGAAAACTTATTGGTAAGAAGATAGTTGGGGGCAGGAATGAAGTATCACTCTACCTACAGATTTCGTGCAGCAGAGTCAGCATAAAGACCTATCTAAAACTGGGTCTAACACACCAACGTTTGTCATAAGTTGAAATCAAGAAGGAAAATTGATCTAACCTCATATTTTCTAATGAAAGAGAAGGTCAGTGTTTTATGTTAGAAATTATGCCATATAAGGAAAAGTATCTTTTCGAAATCACCGGTACTTAGTATTTTGATTGTAGATCTTCCCAAATAGTAACACAAACTACATAGCTGAAATTTTAGTCAGGGCGAACATACTAAAGTTGTAAATGAGATTGCTTCTAGCCAAAAGAGGAGCGAAAACTTTCTTTATCGGACCAGAGCCATTTTATGGCACTTCAAAGTGTTACCTCAGGCCTTTGCCCTTTGAGATAGGTATGACTTAAGCACGATGGTGTTGGCCGAGACTTCATCCTGCCGCTTCTGTAAGGATGCTCATGAAACCTCGGACCACATGCTCTGCAACTGCGAAGCATTGGCCAGGCGGAGATTACTCCATCTCGAACATGGTTTTCCTCCACCAAATTATCTATATGTGGAACCTCAATGCCAGAATGCTTCTATAGGCTTTATTAACAGTCTGAATCTAGAAAGGGAATAAAGTTAACGGGGACTCATAATAGATCTTTCAAGGCGAGGCCAACGCCTGCACTCCCCTCCACAAATCTAATCTACTGAAGCTTTTTGGTAGTAACGAGAGTTGGAAGTGACCAAGTGAACGGTAAGTCACAAATGAGAATTAGAATTGGTTTCGGGATGATATCAAAGTGGTGGACACTAAAACGATGAATCCATACTATCGTACCGTTAGAATCATTTAAAAGGTTTCATAACCACCAAGCGTATTTCCCGACCAGAGAGACATGGTTTTATAATCAGCCAAAAGGTAAGCACCTACCACACTACTTATATAGGGAGTGTGAGTGAAGGGTATATTAGAATTTAGAGTCCTGAAAAATTAGGTTTTCAATTTATTGATAAGACCGGGTACTTATTATTCTCAATTATTTTATAGCAGTATCGTATACAGATGAACGTTACAATCGAAATAGCGACGGCAGATCATGGAAAGAAAATATATTTTTTGCAAATGTTTATGAACTGACAATGTTGAGGTATGAGGACAAGCGATGAAAGTAGGTCGTGAGAAAAGGGAAACGAGTGTAATGAAGATGACGTTAATCTGCTGTGGATTTTTTTGATAGTGTGAACCACATTCGACTTTTACAAAAACTATCAGTAAAGTTCAATTACTCATTCTCAGCTTTTAGTCTTATTCTTCATGGTTTATTTTCCAATCTATTTCAAATGGTAAATAATAATCATTGCTGTCTATTATTCGAAGAGTCCCTCAAGGTTCATTATTCGGACCACTTTATTTTATTCAGTACAATATTGGAAAGTAGAAAGATTTTAAGTTTCACTCATAAATCACGTATAAAAAAGAAAATTTTAGATTCTACTTTGGATTTGAATTATTTCTTGAAATATGCTGTAATGAGATCTACAGTTATAGTTGGGGCCTCCGAACCATCAAAAGATACATCACAGCATCCCAATAGATTTTAAGTGCGGAATGTCTCAGTCTTTGGTGGGCACAGTCAGATTGGACTCGGAAAACAAAAACCAAAAATCATGAGTAAAATTGAAATCTAATCCTAACAATCAGTTTTGATGGATGAATATTTCTCCTTCATTACCTACCAGACCTACACTACATTTAATGTAATGTCAATGAGCTTTTATGGGCGAATTAAAATCAATTAGACAAAAAATTAACTTCTCTCAGCCTGCCTAAAGGCATTAAAATCTCCTCTACTATTCATGGTTTACGTAGGTTCAGCAGATAAATTTATCTTCATTATTTCTCACTCGTCTACTCTAATGACTTGTAATCATCACACACTTACATAACCCCACGGGTCGTATACACAGATATACCTTACCTCTCCTGTTGAGAAATCAGAGCCACAAAATTGTCCACTTACCTAGAAATAAAAAAAAAATCCGATTAATAATAAACACTTCACGTCCTTCCTTCTATAAATAAGTTCTGAGAAAAATATTTTCACAAAAAAAAAAAAAAATCTGGATTATCTCATAATCACCGAACAGAAAAATCCTTTTCGCCTTTCTGGGCGATTTAACTTCTTTCCGTTTCCGGGCAGTAAAACAAAAAACAGAGGGGTCAAAATGAAGAAAAGACGACCAAGACTGAACCCGTCATGGGTGCGAGCGATAACGACTTCTCATAGAAACAACATTAAAGGACGCTCCTTTAAAAAATGGAAATTATGAAAACTCCTAAGAACTGAAATTAATTCCACTTAATTCCATGAATAAAATCATCATTGCGCTCCGATGGAGGTGCGTTTCAAAATATACGTAAACCACTGAGCCCAACGCGAAAGAAGGGAATAGAAAGGAAAGGAAAGGATCAGAACAGCATGAGACCGGGGCCACTATAAATATACATCAGAAGACTGCGCTGTTCTTAATGCTCTCAAGCGTAAAACCACAAGAAGAATTACAAAGTAAACAATGGCATTAATAGGAAGTCCTGCCAGGACTTTTAGGGACCTTGACAAAAAAACAAAAAAAAAACGGCAGCATAACAGGAGGAGGTAAGAAGGATAAAAATAAAACAAAATTAAGAAGAAAAAAAAACCGCAAACAAGTTATGGCCCGTGGGTAAGACCAAATATACCCCGTACTGCCGTCGTCGGATGGACGTCTTCCAGTTGCTGCACTGCCATTATCAATGCGGGAGTCCACACAAAAATAAGAAGTCGGGAAGAGGCACTAAATTACATACCCACTTGCGTCGATGTTTTATGAACTGAATGCGTACTAGGGGGAAAAAACTGGAAAAAAAAACTGAAAGTAACGCAAAAAATTAGAGCAAAAACGGGTCGCGCCATCAACTCCATAAATAATGCGCGAACACAAATCTTTTTTTTACCATAAATCTGGTCTCAGGATCGCATCTCAGCGCGTTTACCTTTCGGAGATGTGTTGACGACTTTTATTACAAAATGAATTTCAAAAGATGAACATCGCTAGCCATCAAAGAGACGAAGACGACGACAGAATATTTCGCACGTGAAATTATAAAAATTCCAGGTGGTCTAAATTGGGAAATTCAATGAAAAGCTGGTTACTAGTGAGGAGGAATTTAGTTGCGATTGCATTGAGTATCGCTGGCACTTGAATGTGACAAATTGACACCGGAGTTGGTATATTGTGGCGATTTTGAATATTTTGGAGGAAAGTCTATTTCATTTTAAGGTCAATTTGACAGCAGTGCCGAAGTCGTTTTCGTCGCCGTCCCATCTCGACGGTCAGTACGTTGGTTGCCGTGGTTATTAAATCTTTAGAGATTAATCTTAGGATTGGAATTGTTCCCAAATTAGCATTTATATGTGTCTTTGTTTTTTAATCCCTTGTGGAACAAATCACTTCAATATTAAGTCTTCACAGCACTGCATTGTTCGGCACCACCTTTCAGAAATGGCTAAGATTTCTGCAATCATCCACAACTGTTCTGCACCAGGTGGTAAAGGTTCCAATTTATTGATTGGCCATCTAAATAGGGTGTGACCGATCAAAAAGTGGCGGATTGGTACGTTTATTGATTGCTGTTACATTTTCAGTGAATTAGTCGCAACCTGAGTCACATTCTCTTGTTTCACAGCCGTTGTGTTGTTGACAGGTTAGGCATTTACCGTTTCGGCCATATCGGTATCAAATTGCAAAACGCTGATCTTGCAGTCTTCTACGGTTTTTTGTCTCCTCTGTAAATAATAATCATACTGCCTAGGGAACAATACACTTGCTGTGTACGGCACTTAGGTTAGATTAGGTTAGAGTGGTGGCCATCGTGTGAATTCCTACGATCAGCCTCAATTGGACCATTTGTGGTCCCTTGTGATACCACCTTATTGGGACTTGAGACCCTACCTGGGAAAGATACCTCAAATTTAGGGGGTTCGCTGAAACTAGCCAGAAGAGTTAATGAACATTACCAGGTCCCCAACTCCTTGTCTGCTAGCTCTCCCAATTCGCCGAAGAAGTAGCTGCCGAGCGCATTCCTCTGACGCCTGGCAAGGTTAGGGCATTCATATAGCAGGTGCTTAGCACTCTCAACATCTTCCTCATCCATACAGCTTCTGCAGAAGTCATTGCATGCACTCTGCATGTTTACCGAACAGCAATAAGGTTATGCACATCATTACGGTTCCTCCTCCGTACCTGAGATTCAGTCCTCCTGGGCCAATCCTTTGGCTACAGCTGTCTTGAAATCGCACATGTGGTCAAATCTCCCCATTTGCGATTTGCCAGCTTTCAGGCCTGTACATCTAGAATCCGCTTCACTGATTCTAGGAGCCAACTTACGGCTTCCTCTGCTAGACATATATTCATAGTTGAACAATTTCTGTACAGGTCATCCGCTGCCTCGTTCCAGGTATGTCACTATGACCAGGCACCCAATAGAGAATAACTCTGTGATTTAGCGCCCAGAGACCCGAGCTCACAGCAAAAGCGGTGTGAGACACTTAATCTTTCTCTTCTTTTGATGTCAATTTTTTTTACCGATACTTGGAGAGCCTTCTGCATCTCGACTACGCTCTTATATTAGCTGTGTTCTTTTTTGTCCTGCAGAACAGGGCAAAACAAAAGATACACAAAAGAACGCCTCATACATTCTCATAGAAGATTTATAAATGAAGCTAACAATACAAATAGTTCACTTCAATCGACAGAACAATTTGTTCTCTCCAGTGTATGGGAGTTCTAGACAAAGGTACACAAAAGAACACAGCTGTTGTAGGAATCGAAAAAAAAATATGTTGTCCCCAAGGTTCGAGCCTTGATACTACGTACTACAGGTACTCTTGTATAAATTTGTACTTTTGTTCCTTACTAAGTGGGCCGGGGCAGCAATGTGTCCTTTTTAGGGCTCCGTACACCCTTTAGCCATCAGGACGTTATTACAAAGCCTCCGCTGTCCCTCCGTCTGTCTGTCTGTCAGTGGGCTGTATCTCCAGAATCGTAATAGATAAACAGTTGAAATTTTCACAGGGTGTGTATTTCTATTGACGCTATAACAACAAATAATGAAAATAGAATAAAGTTAAAAATTAAAGGGAGTCCCTATAAAATAAACATATACGTTGGTACAGAACCCTTCCTGTTCTATTCCGACTCATACTTGGCCGATTTTTGTTTGTTTGTAATAACGGAGAATCACATGCAATAATCGAAGTTGACAAAAACTTTATAATAGTGATCGAAACTAGAACCTCGAGATCGTTAGGTCATCTATTAAAATTTTTCTTTACGAATAACCCAAATAGCAGAAAAACTGTACTTTTCCAATTTTCGATGCAGTCGAGTATTACTGCAACTAATAAAAATGGACTTCAGGTGACGCCAAAAGTTCACTGCCACTCACATCAGGACAACAATTTCACTTAGGCAAAATATTTGAACAGTTTTTTAGAATATTTTCATTGTCATAGGAAAGTAGACAGAACGTGGGGTGGGGAACTACATATGTAGGTAGAAGAAGACATACAATTTTATGTTCCAAGCATTCTTTGCGTGAAACTTGGATTACAAAGACTCTCTCCAATCTGGGTGAATCTATATAGTCAGTAAGAATTTCACTAGATTTCACTTTGTGAAACTATAAAAAAAAATCGCCCTTTGTTAAAAAAAAAACCCATAAACGATATCATTTCTATTTCATAAAAAATTCATCGCAACAAAATGATAACATTCTCCGGGTAAAAAGTAGACAATCCAAAAATAGATGAGAAACTCCTCAACGAAAAACTGCTATCGAAAGGGCACGATGATGATACAAGGGAAATGTGTCATCGCTGTTTTGTGGCAGAGTAGCTACTTACTTAGATACAACCCCCTGCTCCCGGGGCTGACGTGCTTGACAATAAAACTAAAGTGCAATGGGAAAACAAATCCATTTCGACACATAAACAAGTTGTCTAACAAATTGGATATTTATAAATAGATAAAAAACGATAAAATCAAACCCCGGCGTACTTGAATGTGAATACATTCTACGTAATATCCCCGTCGCCCCACACCGGTTTGGTTTGAGGCTTCGGGCGGAGTACCTAACATAACCTATAAATGATTTTAGTCGGTCGCTTGCTTTCTGTTTGCTACTTGCTATACTACTACTGTACTGCCTGCTCCTGGATATATCCAGTGGAATGGGAGCAGACATAGGGAAGGAAGGCAGTAACCATAGCATGCCACATTGCGATGATGGTAATCATGAAATGGGAAAATATTGAATAAAATTCATGGAAAATGGAAAATTTAAGGTTTCCCATTTTGTCTTCCATTGGTTGGCTGTGAACATAAAAGCGTTTTTTCTTTTTTTTTTTTTCTTTTTTGTATCTATAAAGTGGAGGGAGAATGTGCCGTAAGTATATGTTTTGCTAGAGGACAGAAAAATAATAAATAATGCAACAATAACAATTAAATTATGTTTTTCTTTTTATGTGAGAGGTTGGAGAGAATTGAGGACACAAGAAAAGCTATCCCAGATATTGACACTTTTTTAATTCACATGAGAAATTCATAATGAAAATTTAAGCGATGTCTATTACGCCTACCTCACTTCAAAATGAACTGGCTTATGAGGCATACATATATCAACACCTAGTCAATTACTGATATCTGATATACATAGCTATTAGCAAAGTAGATACCAATCGAAACATTGGTCCTTCGAGCCGGATGCTTTGTTTAAAAACCGCTAAGTACACAATTTAATTCTTGTTACTTGATTATTTACTGCAACAACAAAAAATGCTTCTACTGAGCTCTAGTGAAGTAGAAAAAGTTTACCGGTCAGCGGTATTCGCATGGTGGTTGCAATATGAAGATCTCTAACTGAAATCGTTAGAGTGAGTTTCAAGGTCTTCTGTAACCTCTGCCGCCCTCCAACTTTAATGTAACATTTTCACGATATTTAGGGTACAAGAAACCAAACCTAAGCGATTACACTTCCTCCTCTACGTTAGATAAAGAAATTTTTTTTGTTCTGCCAAAAATTATAAAAAAAAAGCAGTCACAAAACTGACATTCGTTTATCGAAGCAGAAGTTATCAAAACGGCATAGATTAGAGGGGATCAAAGTAATGATACCCCTCCAGATTTAGTTTGAATATAGTTACTTCTTCTAGCTTTCAAGTACCGTGCTGAAACGGAGGGTAAGACAAAACCCGGTCAGAAAACTATTCAACATGAAAAATTCTCTAGTACAGGGTTTTCCAATAAGAGGTGTTATTTTGATATTCAAAGAAAAATGCCATTTTTTAAGATAAATGATCGGATCTTTATTTCATTATAAAGAGGAAGGTATGCCGTTAATAATGGAAAATAACATTAGCCAAATGACCACCACGGCCACGCCTACAGGACCATATCCTTTTCATGAAATTTTCAATAACCAAATCGCAAAGTGGCTGCCCTATGTCCTCGATAGCCTCACGAATTCCATCTTTGAGGTCTTGAATCGACGCTGGGCTGTTGGCGTAGACCTTCTCTTTCACGTGGCCCCAAAGGAAGAAGTCGCAAGGTGTTAAGTCACTAGACCCCGGTGGCCAATTGTGATCACCTCTTCGAGAGATAACACGATCCGGAAACTTTTCCCGTAAAAGATCAATGGTTTCGTTGCATGTATGGCACGTAGCGCCGTCTTGTTGAAAGTAAACGTTGTCCAGATCAAAACCATCCAATTCCGGCCATAAAAAATCATTAATCATCTGTCGATAGCGCAATCCATTCACCGTAACTGTTGCTCCAGCCTCATTTTCGAAAAAGTAAGGTCCAATGACCCCGCGGGACCATAAACCGCACCAAACAGTCACACGTTGAGGATAGAGAGGCTTTTCAACAATAACTCTTGGGTTTTCCGATCCCCAGATGCGACAATTTTGCCTGTTGACGAAGCCATCGAGGTGGAAATGGGCCTCATCACTCAAGATGAGTTTTCGATGGAATTCCGGATCATTTTCATGCATTTCAAGGACCCAATCAGCAAAGACTCGACGTTGTTGATGATCGGCCGGCTTGAGTTCTTGTGTTAACTGAACTTTATAAGCCTTAAGACCCAAATCTTTATGCAAAATACGGTGTAATGACGTTTGTGGAATGCCTAATTCCAAAGAACGACGAGGAATGGACAAACCTGGGTTTTCTTCAACACTTTCGGCTACAGCAGCAATATTCTCGGCTGTTCTTGAGCGACGTGCACGGGTTTTATTCTTCACAACACTAACCTGTCCCGACAGCTCGAATTTTTCTACCAATTTCTGTATTGCGGTCCGACAAGGTGCTTCACGACGACCCAAAAATGTTCGAGTTTTACGAACCGTCTCTGCCACATTTTCACCATTTTTATAGTGAATTTTAATAATTTCAATGCGTTGTTGAATCGTGTATCGTTCCATTTTTATTAGTGGCGTAGTTTCTACTTGTCAAATGTCAAAAAATGACAGCTCCAAAAGTGACATCTGCCGAAATAGCGGCCTAATTAAAATAAAACCTCTTATTGGAAAACCCTTTAGTACCCAAAATAGTTCTTATACAAAATAGAATCTATAATAGGAAGCTGGGAGTAGTATAGGCCAGCTGCCCGCAGATGAAAGGTGTTCTCTCTCTACGGCTCACTCGAACCGTATGAGCTCAATTCAAAAAGAGTTGTAAGGAAACTACCAGACTCTAGAGTTAGAAAATCATTTCCCTCGTGGTTCATATGTATATTCCCGATTAAGGAAAAACAGCCTCGGATCCAATTGATATCAGTAACTACAGGGAATTAAATAGGAGTAAAAACTTAGGGGAAAGATTTTCTACTCCCAATAATGCATATTTTGGCATCCTCGAACTTTTACTTCTTATATGTCTAGCGGAGCTAGGTAGGTTGTGTAGGCCCAGCAATAGACTAACTTCCATAAAAAAATTCCAAAAGTCCTGCAAACTTAAAGATTTGCAAATTTATACGGGGTACGACATACAAAGGTTTATGTAAAATTTGCAAAATTTTTGCAATATTTGCACGACTGCAAAAAGTGAAAATATTAATTGGTGTTCATTTACGCCCTTTTTTTTAGTTTGTGGACCTTGTCTTACCAAATTGTGACGAACAACGATTTGAAAGTTTGCAACCCAATTTCATAACTTTTGGAATTTTTTTCGAAAGATGGCAGCCAAAACAGCAATTGCTGCTCTATCGATTTAAAAAAAAAAAATGTTGCGGGCCATATTTATTTCAGATGTTGGATTTGGAGCGAGCTATAGTTTCCACACAAATAGAAGTGATTCTTAGTATAATGTGGGATGTCGTTTCGCTGTTGTTCTTAGGGTAATTTTTTCCAAGAACTGACCATTCCCCGATGATATTACAATGAAATCCACGTCCATAAATGTCATGTAATTAACCGCACTTCTATCACACTTTTATCTATTCAGATTATTGCTTAGGCTGGAGCGTGAGAATGTGGAACATATGTAAGTACACATCGTCGTCTTCGTTAATTTATCTTTATCAGTCAAGTGCTCTCATCGGAAAAGCATTTCTTGTAGATTTTTTAATTTTCCAATTCAGAAGTCCTAGATAGGTCAAAATTAGAACAAATATAACTTCCGAATTTATTTTGAAAAAAAAAAAAAAAAAAAAACGACGATGGTGTCCAAGGTGTCAGTCCGATAATGACTACTCACCCTAGACCCTGGTAGAGTACAGTTTTGATGCACTACATATCCCCCGAGAGTCCTGGACTGACTATTCCATTTGTAAGCTGTAACAATTTGTCTAGCCATGATTGTTAGATTCCTGTACATGCCCACGTATATCCTTTGTGTATTTATTGCATCATGTGCTTTAGGAATAAGTTTCATTCCATTTAGCACGTACCGACGACTTAGACTAGAGAAATAAGACATTTTCACTGCTACGGGGGAAAAAAAAAAGAAGATATTCGGGTAGCGACATTCAACACGTCCCTAAGGAATGGATACGTGATCTTAGGAGCGATGCACCAACAGCAATAGTTTCTATATATGTACATAAAGGCAGCATAGACGAACGCACATGAAATGATGTCTTCAAGTCACCATTTTCATACTTTTATCAAGACAAGACACTCGGATGGCAGACTAGAAACTCAGGTCACGAATTCTGATGATGTGACATTCTTTGATAGTTTCCGAGTCCCCTAAGAGGATTGTGTAGCATCCTTCTAGCAAAGGAGTAGCAAGTGTACATATATATCACATATAGAATATCCTTGCAATCTTCATACTTCACTAGACTTGGCTCAACTACTGCTATAATGCTGTTCAACTGAATTCTTCTGATACGGATGACATCTCGTCCGGTGATTTGAATTTTATTTGCGACTTCTGTGACTCGGAAAAAAATGTTTTTTTTTTCTTCTTTGCATTCTGTCCTTGCTTAGTACCTACTTTGTACATTTGTTGGTATGTGTGTACGTGAAGAACTGACATGTCATGGCACTATTTTCACATTTTCATCGGTCTCCCCAGATCCATTTAGGGTGCCTATGCAGAAGTAATTTCAGTCATAGGGTACCAAATTTGAATAGAAATCGATTTGATCCTGAATCCTTCTTTGGTCTTTTTTTTTTTGCTATTCTGAAATGCCCGCTCCTTTCAACTCATGTACGCTCCTCCCATATCCCAGATGTTGGAGCCAAATCTATAGAGGCGAGAGATGAATGTAAATTTATTGAATTGCAAATTTCGTTGTGAACGTGATGAATTTTGATGCATCTCTCTCTCAACAGCACTGGGAATTTATGATGGTGAGATTTCTTTTTCTGCCCAGCGATTTGTTCGAACAGAGTAAATATAACTGTTAATGGATCAGATGAAACTTCCCATTTCGTTCGATGGAGGCGAGCGACTCGGGCTAATTTACGATTTAAAGTGAACGGGAAATATGATGACGATGATGATGGAAATATCTTGAAAAATGAGAATATGCGATTTTGTAGTGTTTTTTTGATTTTTTGAAGCAAAACATTTTATTTTCCTTTGATCGTGCAAATTTAAAAAAAAATGAGTACAATGAAAAAATATGTTGTAAGTTACTTAAAAAATATTCCTTTTTTTAATATAGAGTAAAGGGGATCAATTGATAATAAGGATATCATTGATATACGCACATATTGTGAACAACAATGGCCCTGGTATTGACTCCTGAGGTACACCTCTAAAAAAACAGAGACCAACTTGTAAAAGGGCTGGACACCCTAACTCTTTGCATGAGATTAGAGGTAAATAGTGCGTAATAGTTTGCCAGTTTAATTCTTTCTAAAGCATTTTGTTTTTATTTAGGTATGCTTATTTAGTGGCTCTTTGGATCTTTTCAACATTCCTTAAAACCAAGTGGCAAAAGGTTCTACAAGGTGTAAAGAGAAGGCACTAAGTAATCTAAAGAATCATAAACATAACAGAGTCAATCGGGTCAACAAAAACAAACTAAACTCTTACAGTTAAAAGAACATAAGAAAGTAACACTATGTTCTCGAAAAAGACTGTATACCTAAAACGGATACAAAAATTTTGAAAGATGCCTAAGAGATAAAAAACAAAAAAATTTCCAATACGTAATGAGTAATCAAAAAAGAATTTTAATCTTTCGTAGAAGTAACATGGCTCTTTTGAGTATATTACTTTATGTAAAAATGATAATGCTCTTTGGATCAAATAGGAACTTATCGAACATCCCAGGAGAGAATCACGATATGAGGACACGGCCAAATCTCCTTAAACCAAAGACAAACCTAGTGCAATCATTGAAACCAGCATTCAGCTAATGCAGACATATGCAATCCAAAAAAGAGTATATATCGCTGCCATAGATGAAGTGTTGAACTAATAATGCCTTAACAGGTTTCATACGTAACTCTGATGATAGCAAATTAGCCGATATTTGAAGCTATCGGAGGTCTCCATAGAGTTTACCAATAATATTTGCAGAATGACCACAGCAGCTCAGTTTGAAGTTAAGATAAACACCTAAATTTTTAACTTTTTGCTATAATTATATATATTATATTATCCCTGCTAATTGGAAGTGTCCACTGTAACTATGGATATGAAAATGTAGTTAGATTTTCTGGGATTTAGTTTGAGTTCCACAGATACTGACCAGTCAGAAATCCTGCTTAAATCTGAATTGAGTTGATATACATACTACTGCAGTGATTACAATGTGTACTTTACATACTCTAATATGATTTGGTACATCGTTTGTGAACAAACTAAAACCCTTTAATTAAGAGGGGACCCAGTATGGATCCTTGAGGGACTCCAATTTTCTAACTTCGTTAACTTTAACTTGATAAAAATTAAACTGCAAAAGAGTCTAAATTATGAAGGCAGCTTACGAAGCAAAAGCGTGTGATGTATACTGTCAAATACTTTGGAGAAATTAAGGAATGCAAGAATAGAAAAATTATTCTTATCAAGCGAGACCCGAATATACATATATATAAATTTGTTTAGGTAACATGAATTACTGATTAACTCGAAGGCCACTAGGAAAGTCAGTGATAATTTTAATTGACGGGCGCGAGTGTGATTAATTGTCTAGCTGAAAGCAAGTAATTATACTCTCGGAAAACCTGGCATTAGTTTTTTGAACTTCATGTGACAAGTAAACCGAAATTTTTATAGATCAGAAAACATTTACAGGAGATTAGTTTCCAGATACAAGAATAATATTTGCTGCTAAGTAAAGCTTAAGAGTTTTAGGTGTGAATTGAACTGCACGTGTATTTTTGAAATATGGATCTGAGCTACACGTGTATAATTTTTACATGCAATGCACGTATATCTGCTAAAGTTTATCGTGTAAATGTATTTTGTCTACACGAATCTCAGGAGGTCGAAGGTTTGAAACCGCTCAAAAGTTTTTAAGAGTTTTTCGAGAAATGCGGACTTGTGCTTGCGTTAATTATAGAAAATGCTGCTTGGGAACTGTGGTGTAATTGATGTGGTTAGGAGACGGGATGTACGATTGGGGGACGGTAGTAGATATTAATTGAACTGAAGCTTTTCAGTAATAATTAAACTATTTCTTATACTACTTCCAGAGTCATTTGACATTCAGAAGTTTTAAAGAAAGAGTAAACGTTGGTGGCATCAAAAAAGTCAGTGAGTGTTATGTAAATGTGATCTGGAGTTACATCGACCACCAATTTAAAAGAGCGACAATACCATTCTCTTTTTTTTTTCTATTTACAATCATCATACATTGATCATACACCTATTGCAGATTCTCCTGATTTTTGGTGTTCCTCAGGGCTCTAGTTTTGGGTCCATATTTTTTTTTGTAAGAATATTAACTGAACTTTTTCTAATGTTTAAACTCAATCCCTAGCATGTACCATTACATATTGCATTTCATATGTGACTTCTTGGGAAGACTTTTAGCTTAAACTTTAATTTAACAACAACACGTTTCACATTGTCCAATAATTTAAATTTTATGCCACACAAATATTTTTATTTCTCATTTTCACTTCAAGCAGTAGCGTGAACTCGTAATTCTAGTCCATTACAAATTACAGGGTACCCGATGAAACCACGTGGATTAGGTTTTACAATCAAATAATCCTGGCTATTTTTTGTATTTAACTTGACTATTCACTCTTACAATATAGCTCACCCACATTTACGTAATCTTGCCTTCACCATCATCAGAAAATGCAGAAGAAATGATAATGATGATGATGCATTCAGTAATAAAGAAGATATCCCTAAAACTCGCAGTCCAGAAGGGAAAGATATCATCGGAAACAGGAAAAATCCATTCGCCTTAATCTCTTTTCTATTTCCGGTAAATTGCTCTACGTTCACAGGTTTCAATCCATTTGATCCACTTATCTCCGGACGGATACAGGCGAGATTGCAAGATGGCATTTTATTTGGTTTTCGCATTTATCTCGTCTCTTTCAACATCTTTTCAGTTATCCAAGGAGATTTGTAAGAAAGATGCGGTGTTAAACAGGCTCCAATACAAAGATTATATCATTTCCACCTCTCCTCCTTCTCCTGCTCTTCCTACTCACCAGTATGCTTGGAGAGACTTCAAACTATTCTATTTCCTTTTTCCTTTGTGCTATACATACATTCGCCTAGGTATTGTAGAGAAACAGGAAAAGGGAAAGTAATAGGTATCTTTGCACTGCCCTCTTGAAGAAAAAAATCTCTCTATTCGTTGGTAGCAGGCAGCACTTGACACTTTTAACCATAACCATTTGATATAGTAGTTTTTTTCTTCCCGTGTCTTCCCTATCGATGACATGTTCAGGACAGACTCAACGGACTACCAGTAGAATACCAGCAATAAAATCGAAGGCATCCGCATTCGTCTTTCTTGACTAACGACTTTCTTCTCGAAAGAATCAATAAAATGAAATTGAGCGGGCAACAGAATATGAATGAAGATGGGCAGAGAGATTCTCGTAGGACGAGCGAGACGTGGTAGTAGTTAGCATTATTTGAAATGAAGGAAATGTCTTCGGAAAGCCATATTGAAGGACGACCAATTTAGATTAAATCTATGAAAGAAAACTTTCTTCCCGTGCTCCAATAGAGAGAGGGTGTTGAATACAAAGTGGGCATCCCCGATTTGACCTGAAGATGATTGCAAAATGATGGTTTCCTTGTTACGTCGATATGCTGTATATCCTGAGGTTTGGCGATAGATAAGCTGGTAAGACACGCCTGAAGGGTATGGTAGGGAATGTATACACATATGTTCACATTGGTTTGATTAGAAGCTTTCAACCGGGGAATTGATGGAAGTATGTTGTTTAGTTTGTTTAGAATGTTTTGTAGAAAATTTCATTATCTTTTGGCTTTGATGATTATTGATTGGAAATGAAAAAATTTTTATTTTTTTATGGTCTTATTACATTTGCAGGGTGGAGAATTGGGGACGAAGTTTGTATATTTTTTAAGTTCGGCAAAGTATACTCAAAAATTTTTGGTATTTTGTAGTATATGGGATAGATTGTCTACGAGAACATCGAACAAAATTGGATGAAGCACTGAACCCTGTGGGACACCTTAAAGGAGATGTGCAGATGATAAATTTTATTTCTTCCGACTGCTTGCCAGGTTTAGACAGAGGAATAATGATTTTATCGTAAGCCTGATTGAAATCAGTGAATTGCATAATTCTTCTCTTATTTTTTATGGGTTTTGAACTATCTTTTATCAAAGAACTAAGCTTGTTTATATTTTTTGAGTCTGTCGATAGAGGAATAATGATAAAAGTATCTAGTACCTCGGCATTTTGAGATGTAGGTATCAGGTAAAGGTGAATTTATTCAATGACATTCAACGCCAAATAATTTTTACTAGATAAAAATTTGAAGTTATATGGGAAAATTTCATAAACTTATAATTCCTTCAAAACATTCTCGGAAACTTCTGCCCAAATTAAAGATGGTTGGTGGTTCAAAGTCAAAGATCATTTCAATTCGCATGATAAATTTTTTTTTTTCTGCATAAAAAGAGAGCAATGTAAATATGCTGGAGTTGTTGACTGATTTGTGGATACGCATACGGAAGCCAGTCGTTTCCAACAATGCTTTTGTTAAAGTTATGAGAAATTTCCATTTCTTAAAATGATCAAATTGGAACTCTCTTGTTTCCAGCAGAGTGTCCATTAGAATAATATGCAAAAAGAAGCTTTGTGTGATTCCGGACTTATCATATCCGATGAACTCTAAACATGAGATAGTAATGGATCCTACTACACTGTCAATCCAGAGGTAAGTGTAGTGAAAACATTAGCTGTGGATACAAACAGATACGTCCAAGTAGTGCGAGGTGGTAAGTGCTGTTCGTTGGGTTTGATACTGATCAGTGTGTTAAATTCTGTTATCCGATCCAAGCCAAGGTGGAACACGGAGGGATGCATGGCTAAGGGGAACCATATTTTTCTAATAAACATTATTTTTTCTACTAATTTTGAAGTTTTTTTATCTGTGTTACATCCGACCCTATTCTCTGTTACAACAGTCCTCATGATGGGGTCAGTTGTTACATTTTACCTTTTATCTTTTATACCTCTCTTGTGAAGCCTAATCGTAGTTATAATGAACAGAAGTATTAAGTCAGTTTTTAGCCAAATAAATACGATTTATGGAACAGTAATCAGTTTTGATGTAGCTGTAATATCACGATTTTTACAAGCTGTTAAAATCGAAATGTTACAACCGTACCCAATCTCCCCTATGCAAACTCTGGATACCAGGCGACCTCCAATTTAAAATTTAGCCTTCCTGTGGTACTCGGGGCTCTACAGCAGGTGACTGTCCTTCCCTAGCTTCTCGTGGGAACAAAAATGAACCCTTTAATTAAAACTGACGAAGTAGAGGAGACCGTCTTCGTAACGAATGAGCGCATATACAGGTAGTTTCCACCTAGGTGGTCCATAGAGCAGGACTAACTTTTTTTTTATAAAAAATGTAAACTACAGACTCTACTCTTTAATTGGATTATTACACCATGCTATCTGCTACCGTTAAGGAGTTATTAGCTCACAATCTTTACTTTTTTACTTAAAAAGTAAAAAATAGAAACAGCTAATTTTTCGAAATCTTCCTCTGTGTGGGAGAATATTTATTTAGTGAAGTACAAATGGAGGAAAATAGGTGATAGATTATGTGAAACATGTAAGGTTGACTGGAAAAACTATTTGGATGTGTTTTTAAAGGAGGAAAACAACCCTTAGCCGTGAAAAGGGAAGGCAGTATTTATCTGATACCATTAGAAGGTAGGAGAGGTCCTTTACCTGTTAGAACCACAATGTGCTCATCAAATCTATGGTAGTTTTCTTCTACATACGATTCTAGTGAACGGGCCGGTAGACCTCCCTTGAGTACTATTTCAACGCCCGCCGTAAGTGTATCTTATATTAGTCCTATTGCTCGCTAAACAATGCTACCGGGACTTACAGCTTGGTAAAGTTACCAATCGCGATAAGATCGCGGCATAGAATGAAGCCATAAGAATCTTCAAAAGAATGTCGGTTTCACAAAATGATCGGCGAAATAAAGTATGTTTTCAAGGTTAGAATGAGATCAGAGTTTCAAGGTTTGAGTCCAATCACTGATTCCCACATACACATATATTAAAGATTACAACGGATATTGATTCTTCATCAAATAAAAATTAAGAACTATGTCTAGGAACTTTAAGCCGAGTCGAGTGGCCATTAAACTTTTATTAGAATGCACATACAGCAGGATCCATGACATCATTTATTTATCCAGTAAAATCGAATAGTCAGTAGAATTACTCATGAACATTCGCTGACATCATGAACCACAAAAGATAGATCATTAATGTAAGGAAATGATAGCAACCAACCTGGGGCTCAACTTTGCTTAAGTAATTGTGTTTACCAACAGAATAACGTCTTTAACCCTTTTGTCTAAATGCATTTATTTCAATGATTGTCAAATTTAATGTACTGATTCAATCGAAAAAAAAAAAAAATTAATAAAACAACGGTCCCAACACTGACCCTTGCGGAACACCACAATAATCCGGCGATTTACTCGATATGAGAATTTAACTTTTAATTTGCTATCATTAACTCGATAAGAAACCAACAAACTTATTCACCATAAACAAACAAACAACAAAGAGAATTGCAAATTATAAACTATTCAAATTCTAACTGACAATAAAAGCCAACAAGTTTACGAACAAAAAACTTTTCAAGCTTGCCATTACCCACCCACTCTCATCCCATCCTCTCTACCTGCTTTAAACTTTCAACGATTTTCAACTAAAGTCAAATTCATTTTGTTGAATATTTCTTTTCCACCCTCAATTGCACAGCTCTTACCCACTACTATCGTTCGCTTCAGAAAGGATAGCCAAGCTCTGTTGGTGCTCCCAACGATTTGTCTCGCATGACAAAAAATTATTAGCATTCAACGTCGTGAATTTTACACCTGGGTTATCAAATCATTTCACGTTTTCGTTACAAATTTCTCGTTCTGCACACCAAAAATACCTCGTGATTTGCTCGGAAGGTCCTTCTTTCATTCATACCAAGCCCGCCCCCGCCCCCCATGAATTTCTACAGTAAAGATATATAACAGGGATCAAGTCTGAAATTGCTATATAAATTCACTTCTTCACCGACATCATCTGTGAACATTGAAAAAGGTTGAAGAAAAGAGATGGAAGAAGTAACCGAATGAAAAATAGAAGGGTGGGTATGGGGCCCCACAAAATATAAAAGCTTTCTAGAGGTGTTTAGGATTGAATATAAGCTACCATCCCATCGCCAGAAGAGATGGAAACTTATGGCCAAGTTAAGTTCGGATGAGGAGTGTAAGGTTTGTGTGGAATGAGTTCAGAAGTCTTCTTCCAGTATGGGAACATTTTTGGTAGCTTGTTTGACTGCTCCTTAAGAATGTGCCCAGGGGTGACTCCTTTCAATTCTTATTGAAATTCTGATCACAATCAGCCGTTAGGGGCTGTTATTTGACTGAATGAATGATAAAATGGAAAATTTACAGCAGAAAATATCTGATTTTGCTCGAATTGAGAAATGTGTGTGGAAGCATTTTTTTTTATTGCCCTTTTTGTATTTGTTAGTTTCTTTCTAATAAGGAAAAACCCGATAGAAAAGGGCTTCTTTCTATATTTATAGTTTGAACCACTTGTCTAAAAGTACGCAAAGAATTTTTCATGAACGGTGATTTAATTAATTACAATCTTCGCATCGTCAGTACGTGTAAAACGGACAGCTGCGGATAGTATGTGAACAGAATCCACTAGCTAATGCGTGTACAACGGAAAGCCCTCCCGTCATACCAACAAGATCTAGGCCATCTAAATATTTACACTAACATTTAAACATTTTACATTTATAAATTCGGACGTAATCAATAAAAGTAAGTAAATTGAATTCAAACCAGCTGTTGTCATTTGGACCCCTTACTTCACTGAAGCCACCCAGAGGCGAAATTTGACGTTGTGCTATTAACCGAAATCATTGGAGCTCGAGCAAACCCTTGGACCGAGCGAACCACGTCACAAACCTCTATAGCAATTGGGAAAGGGTGAAAGGGGAGGGGCGTATTGTAAGATTACTAGTTTAAAGATTAAAAAAAAATTATATCATCATTATATATTTTTATGGGGTGTTTAATAGGAAACATCGATAACCCCTCTAACCACCCCTTACATGTCGTTGGTAACCTTCACCCCCCCCCCCCCTCCCCTCAAAGCTTTTTAGGACAATTTTGTTTGCTTATATCTCCCTAAGTTAAAGATTATAAAATATTTTAGGAGTTGAAGAAAAACCCCTTAAAATTTCAGTATTTGGGGTTAAGTGTCCAATCTCGTTTCACTTAGAAACAAGCCATTTACTAATTTAAATGAAACCAAAGCCAAATTTCTCATAACTTATAATGAAAACAAGAGTAGGAAAAATTTTGAGGTGTATATAAAAGAGTAGATCGCTTTATATGCGTGCCAAAATCTCAGGGGGTACGGGGTTCTCTCCCTCCTTAAAACTATTCCTATGCCGATAAAAATTAGGTATAGCCTAGATCTCCCTTCTAGCATACCTACAACATTTTAGGCTCAACATTTCGTTGCTGTCCTCAAACCTCCTAATTAATGTTTGAGAAAAGAAACTTAAATGAGGACGAACTAGATATGTATAAAATTCATAAAAATCATTTCATCCTTTCTTACGCCTATTACTAACATATGTACTACCTCTACACCTTTAGGTGATGGTTTTTCTACTATTTGTATTCTGCCTTGCGTTTCCAAGGACCATTGGAAGATCTTAATGATTTTGCTCGGTAGCAATTTAGGTTCCAGGTTATTCTAATTTCTAACTGTATTAAATCTCTTTGATTTTGGAGACCCTTCTAAACAACAAGTCATAAAATGCTAAAAAGAAGCTATTGTAAAGTTAGCATAGCGTAAAAAGATCCCTCATATAACTGGAGTAGTCGAACCGAGTCCAACTGACGTGCTTATGCCACAGGGAATTGCCATATCATAAAACATCTGTCAATTTTGGGAGTGGGTGACCGTTTTCACATGAAAATTTCGTTTGGAGAAATTAAATATCTTCCCCCATACAATGAATATTCGGGGACTATCCTAAAATTGGCAGGACCTATTTAACTTATTAACACAGAGAGCTCGTATAGAGGAAGTGTGATCACTCTAGGTCTCAGTTTCTCAGGTCTAGGTTCAAGTAAAAAAATAAATTGCACACATAAGATTTGAAAATATGTGCAGAACAGCCATAACACTTTCGGTCTCCCTTATATAAATGGAATAAGATAGAAGAAAAAATGTGAACCACCCTATTATCCGTTAGCTATTCCTCTACCATTTTTTTCCCTTCCTGCCAAATCCATGCAAATCTGTACACTTCCCTCATGGGATATCCACTTGCTTTTTTAAAGAGCAACAACAACAAAAAACAGAACTCCCAACTCCCGATATCGCTTTAATTCCCGCCCTCATAGCGGATATATTGCTATACATGACAAAAAGGACCACTCACAGGCATAATGGGATTCAATTAAGCCATCCGTATGATTCCACAAATAATTAATTACCAGTCCGAGCCCCCGTATGGATGGTAATTTACTGCCCAAATGGGATATTTGTGAATTTCGATTCAAACCCCTCTACGGAACGACCAAAGACCAATTTCATAAGTCTCTAGGTTTGCTATAAATGCAGACTACCCTCGTCCTTCGTATTACATATCCATATGCATATGAAGGTGTTTGTATGTAAGAGAGAAGTACACCACACCAAAGTAATTTCAAATACATGAGAAAAGGTGGAACAAGACAGGTGAATCTATGACACAAATCTTCTCCTTCCGACCTAGTTCAGTCGTTATGGACAAAGGGATATAAGGCAACAGCGCTCTTATAATTTACCTCTACTCTTCCGATCGTCCCTTTTGGTTTCCCTTGCCGCGACGACATTCATTGTAGGCAGTTCATTTCTTAGACAATATTGGCTACCTGGGGATGAGATGTAATCATTTAATGGGGTCTATTAGACGGGACAAACTTCTCACAATAGATTTACCGCTGGCTGTGTTATACAAAATCGTCTGGTGCCAAGTTCTGTTTCAACATTAACACGAACACGTCCTTTGAGGCCGTCATGATAGCCCTGCTTACGTGACAATAAGCCGTTCTAGAGTAGCAACCCTCACACTTTTCGGCCCATATATACAGATTGTATCTGGGCGCCCCTTAATGGTTTCAGTGTAACCCAGAAAGACCTAAATAAATAACTAACTACCACCGCCGCCACTGCCCCCCGAAGTTTTATAGGCAAATCCTTAATATACTCGAGCCAGAGAAGTGTACGCATAAACTTAAGCCACCTCCATTAATAGAATCGCCGATTAGAATTATCACTTGGGTCGAAAGACTTGCTCTAATGGGGGTCTGGGCTTTATGTGTGATCAGGGGGAAGGAATAGGTTCGCTTAAATCTTCTCTTTTGTACATCATGAATCTTAAATTAGGCACTGGGATTTGTCTTTACATTTTCATAGGCTCTGAGGGGATTTTCATCTGATGGCTCTGTGCGCCTGTATTCAATGGAGTTTTACAAAGGGCAGTTTAATTGAGCTTTTCTTCAAGTCGATATCTCTGGGAATCGGGAGAGAGGATTTACATATCTATATCGACCGTGACTGAAGTGAAAACGAAGGATGACGAGGAGGAGGATGAAAAGGAGGATTGAGTAGGCTGTAGTACTCTGGTGGAAACTTTATTGCATGGTTTTATGTGTTGCTTATAAGGCACTTTTGGATGTTGGAGCAAGACAAGATGGTTTGTAAAGGATTTTTGTGAAAGGGAAGTGGCTCTATTTGACTGTATAAGGGGCTTTGTAGGATAGACGACTATGCTTAGATAAAATCCCAGATTTCATGGAGCAGCTTTGTAAGTGGGTAACAAAAAGGAAGCTCAGGCATTTTCTTATATTATTATGGGAAGAAAGGATGGTCGTAAACTGACTCAATACTAGCATCGTCAATCTTTCAACTGTAAATAAATTTATTTCCGTTGTGGAGGATAGGCATTCTAAAGCTTAATTGTCCAACATTACCAAAGGAAGTGAATGGTTTGTGTTTATCAAATATTCGTATGTGGTGTTCTCTCTTTTTGTAGAACGTGACGAAGTGTTGAAATTTTGTATTTTCTTGTGTACCTACCAAGATTTAAGAAGGCGTAGATGATCTCCATGTAGTACATGAAATTGTGCCGCAGTTTTAGATATAATTTAGAAGTTGTTACTATTTACATATCGTTTTATGATAAAGGCATGGTGGTAATACACTTCGCCATTCTGAACTAACAGCCGTGTGTCTTTGTCGCCGTGGACTAACATTGAAAACTATTCGAACTATGAAATAATCGAGCTATCATAGTCTTAATCGGTGCCTGCCCAACTAAAACTCTTTTACACATATGAACATACTTCAAACCAATGCAGACATGATTCTGTTGACCTGGTCTTAATCATAACTATAATTTGTGAATGTTCGAATTCTTAGACTGAGAGAACACCAGATTACAGTTCATCATCCTGTTTACATAAAATATTTAAAAAATGCGCAATTTATATAGCCCAGGTGTGAATTTTTACAATAAGATATTTATTCGTTCGACAAAGTGAATCCACCTACATCTGTATGTACACATGTATGACCACTATACCGGCGATTTACACAGTCGTGCACTGTAAACATACTGAGACATATTAACATACAAGTTCGACAACTTAAACTAGCTCGAACTTTACTTTATAAACTTAGACGTGAACATGGATGAGTACCTATCTTCTTTCTTAAATATTCTATCCAGATTGATGCCCGCCCTGGAATACCCATTTTACAATTTTGTTCTTAGCATCAGCGAGGATATTAATTCGGTCATCCATAGATAGATGCTATTCTGTAGTTATTGTTGCTTCCGTTATCCTGTTTGATAAGCGGACGACAGCCGAGAAAGAATTGTGTGTAGTGACTGTGTTATGGTGTTCCGCAAGGTTCAATTCTTCGGCCGTTTATATTTCAAATCATAATATATCATCGTTTCCTTTACATGACGGCTGCTAATATATAGAGTTCGGGAACACGACAACCTGCCAATACGACGAGACACCTACAACATTCATCAAATCAGGAAAAAAAAATCATGGCATTTATATTTATACTACTATCACTTGGACTATCTAACAAAATTTCCCAGTTGCATACCTTGAACGAGAGAAAATTCAGTACCGCTTCTAATTTAGTTTTTTTTTTTTTTTACCAAAACAATGAAAAATGTTACTTTCGGCCGACGCAATATCTTAAAAGTTCCTAACCAAAGAAGAGACGTGCTCACAATAACTTTTTTTCTTGAGGTAATAAAAAAGCTAATTTACTATCCCCCCCCCCCCCATCACTTTTCACAAGTAATTAAGTGGTAATAAAAACATAACAGATTCCAAAAAGGTTCTGGTATCGTAGAACGGGAATAAGAAAAACATAAAAAGAGCCGCCATATCGCAGACGCAAATATATCTTTTATGCAGCTCGCTCGAGTTCACGCGCTGTCCTTCACAAAAAAAAAAGCTTTTAGATTTCACCATGATAAGCGTCATATGAAAAATTTATCAGCTGTCAAATAGGGGCGAGAACCGTCAACAGCATTCATAAGTACCATCTTTAGCCCAGAGTTTTCGGTTCACATCTTTTAAGCATAAGTTCCTGTCGAGAGTCAAGTATCTTGGGAGATATATATATATGCAAGATGAGATGTATCTATTGTAGATAGAAACGTGCCCTGCAATAGAAATTCCTGCCACCAGTCCATCACCCACCATCATAGTCAACTTGGTGGGTGGTAAAGGAGCAAGTGTTAGAGTATGGGTAGTCAAGAAAATGTCGACGCTTTTCACACTTCGTTCAAAGGGTGCAGAGCTTCAACTTGAGGAAAATTGTCGATTTAGTAAGTTGCCTCACTTTTGACATTGCTGATGTGTACACAGTCAGCCAATGCCCCCTCTGCAGTACCTCCTCCCGGGCACTTGCTTGGAACCATCATAAAAGTAGGTATGTAGGTAGGTCTAGATAGGTACCTATACCTAAATATAGATGGGGGTAGGTACTTTGTGATTTTCCTCAACATTAAATATTTGTTCAGTACGAGATGCTTGGGTAGAGAATTGGATTGTGCGAGGAGAGCTAAAATGTCAAAGGATATAAAAACGCGACATTGTGGCACACACAGCGGTCGGTCTATAGATGCGGCACAGAGGGTAATAGCAGCTACAACTGAAGGATTCCCTATGTGTCGTTGCCATTTTTGCTCGCAATATATTTTGCAGTCGTAGACATTCTCGTTACCAGTAGTGGTTTTGAGCTTTCTTATTAAAGGAAACGACAACGACGACGACGACGATGTACTTTACGACAGTCCATTAAACAGCACTCGGCACATTACACTCATCGCAATAAGGGCGACCGACGACGATGGTGGCAGCGCTAAACACAGCTATAAAAATGGCAGAGTTTAAGCCCAGACATTTGTATAAGATTACGACATTGTCGCCTCTTGGTGGTACTCCACCAGCGGCACTAACTATGACGTACTTTTATGTATATATAACAAGACACCAGAGTTATACGGAGCAATTTATAAAATTTTCAAGCTAAATTCGTGTTTGCATTACAAATTGCCAACTGGCATGATATCAAGCAATTTAGCAGCAGTATAGTATAGTCCTCCTTCATTACCGACCGCATGTGCTTGGTTAACAAGGAGTATGTAGTTAGTCTCAAGAGGACACAGAAAAGGAGTGCTTGCAATAAAAAACAAAATTTTTTCAAGCTTTTTATGAAGCTGAGAAAATGGTAAAACACCTGACGAGAGATATTTAATGAGGCGTGGTTAGAAGATTCGATGAAGATAATGAAATGACGCAATTGGAATTTAGAAGACCGTAACCAGGTAGATCACATGTCGTGGTAATCTCATCAGAACGACACTGAAAAGAATGAGTACTTGCCGCAACAAGCAGTGATCGAGTAAGGCAGATGTGGCAATCTGATGGAACATTTCATGTTGAACACAGTTGTTCTTCATAGGGCTCTTCTAGGGTAGATGATTACAAGATCACTAAGGCAATTTTAATTTTTTAGCTATCTGGTAGTTGAAAGCAGGTGCCCGGATAGGTTGTAGGGTAAGACAAACAAAAATAATAACGGGACCCAGGACAAAAATTATTATTATTGTAGAATATGAAGGTCAAGGGATAAAACAAGAAAGGTGAGAGGCAAATAATTGCAAGGCGAGATGGATTAAGGGTTAATTCCAAGGTCCGGAGGTTAAGCAACAACAGCTTGAGGGGAGTAAAGTGTACCAGTTTTAGGAAAGAAATTTTAAATAAAAATAAAAACTAAGCATAACTCGACAGAGCTCAGCTCCACATCAACATTAGAGAACGCTTCCGTATGTTTGCACTAACCGCAGCAGTATGGAACAACGGCGTTGCAGGTAGAATAAATATGACAATATTTCTCCAAATAATTCCTAAATATGTTATGAGTTACGCATGTTATAGGAATTCGATTCGACATTACAGAGTTCCCGGGTTACAGAGTGATTAAGAATGAGGTCTTGTATTTAGAAAAATACATGGTGTACGGGTTTCGCTATAATGTCGTTGCATGAAAGCCCTGACCTTTCTTTCTTAAGTTGCAAAATTAAATCCCTGGTCTCCTACCCTCCACTAATTCAATTTATGACGTTTCAAAGTAAAACTTTCGTAATTCAACTCGTCTATCGATCAGCAGTTAGGACGATGTCATCAAATTTTTATGTGTCCACTGTTGAATATCTCAATCACTTGGCATTTAGATAGCATTCAGTCCAAGATTTTTATTACTGTCCTGAGGGGATCACTTTATGACTGACAATCGAATCACACGGTTGTCAAAAATCTCTTTTATCTTAAATTTTGACTTACCACCAGTAAATTCGTACCTCGATATTTTTCTTTCTGCTCATTTACGTAATAATCTGAAATATTTATAAACTCCTCGTACATTGTTCGTTTCTCGAAAGTACCAATTTTTTCCTTCCCTTATTTTCAAGAAAGGTGCCATCAACAGAAAAAATTATTTTTGTGGTCTTAAAAAGGACAACACCTTTTAGAATGAACCACACTCCATCTGTACCCAAAATGCAACCCATATTTTGAATTCTTGGCACATTTTCTTATTTGGTAAGAAATATTATAAAATTTTCTCATAATCCACTCACAATAACTCGGACGAACCCATCCTTGCAACTTTGGTGGGTATCTCAATAAGAGGAATAGCCTAGCGCAGATATAATGACATTAGTAAGAGACACCTTATATCCAGAAATGTAAGACACCCGTAACCTAATGCTATCCTCAATAAAGCCGGCTGCCTAGTATAGACTTTAGACGCTTTGGTTGGTGCTGAAGTCTTGGGTCTTCCTGATATACTAGTTGTCTTGATGTATAGGTTCCTATGGGTTGTGACTTTTCCTCTGATCGACTGCTGTGGTACAGTAATAGGAGTAACAACCGCTTGTTAAATAGATCTTGAATTGAGAAGTCACTAGTCGGTTTCAATGTCAGTCGGGATGCGAGCGACAACCCAGAACGTACGTACGTCACTAGTATACGGGCAGTTAGTGTCTGCAATGCACATAGCAACACCTGAAAATTTGGTATTGATTTTGTAACGAAGTTACAAATTTTACTTAAATCAAATTATTGTAGCCCACCACTGGAACATTTTGTTTTTTAACTTACGTCCAATAACCACGCCACTGGGACATGCAAACAAAGCAACCATACCACTGATTGCATGATCAACACACAAGCATATGTACTAGCTAACACCAGTAAAGCTTTTCAAAAGAGCTTGAAAGCTTTTCTGTTAAACGAACTTGCGCCAGTGGAAGCACATCAGCCACTCAGTCACCGAAAAGCTCTGGCTCCGGCTATATAAAGCACACCAGTCGTACACAGATCTCAGTCTAGTCAGCGAGCTCGACGAGTGAAATGATCAGACTAATTTTTGAAGAGTGCTAGTGTTGTTTTTCCAGCACTAGTGACAACCTAGCATGCCGTGTGAATAATCCTCGTACATTTCTATATTTTCGTAGTGAGGTTTGCATGAACCATCCTACCTCATTATTGTTTTGGTTCGCCGTGTGTATAATCCCCGTACCACTCTTCCCCATCCGTCGTGTTAAGGCGTGAACCATCCCGCCTTAACATTTCCTTGGTACGCCGTGTGAACAATCCCCGTTCCATTCTTCCCCTTCCGTCGTGTGATCTATCCCCGTACCATGCCTCGTTATTCCAGATTATTCTGTTAGTAATAGAGAACCACTGGTACGCCGTGCTTAAGATCCCCGTACCTCTCTTAAAATTGCAATAGTCTCACGTTGTGTCACCGGCCTCCCTCTCAGGTTGTTGCAATGGTAAGCCGTCTATACACTTATAATAGCTGAGAAAGAGATTCAGGGTAATATAGTGACTCTCATAAGCGCTGGTGTTTTAATATTAGTCCGAAATTTGTTCTCGAGTGGTAAGCCGTGTGAACCTTCCCCTTACCACCACCCAGTCTCTATTTATAGCATAGACACTAAGTAAATTTAAATTAAATTAGCCTGTAAATGTTGGGCTAGTTTGCTTGAATAAAGATTGTTTATTAATTTTATTGTAACTGGAGGAGTTTCATTTCTAGAAACCCTGGCACGACGAGCTATCCACAGCCATCACACCGAAACTTCGTTAGAAATTTATAGGACCAAAATTATGTGCAGTGCATTCTAGCACGTGAATGCTTATGGTAGAAGACCGATATTGCACCTCAGCTTATTTAGTATTACTACTAACTTTGTCGAGTACTTCTTCGATACCGTTGACTAAATGACAGACACTAGTCAGAAGTGTAAATGACCAGCTGCTCCAATACCAACTTACCAAGGCGGATTGACCAATTCAGCCGTTGAGACTGGTTGAAACAGTCCTAGAAAATTTGGTGCATAGTCGGTGGACAGATCGAGCTATAGACAAGACCTAAAATGAAAAGGAGTGGAAACCGCTATTTGAGCGAGCATAAACATGAGTCTGAGATTGAAAGTCGCTTGTTGCTTTAAGTTTCCCAAAGTCATAAAATTTTCTTAGTATTGAAATAACTTCATCGGAACAAATCTGACATCAGACTAAATTTCTTATGTTTACAAAATTTTTATTGTCTATCGACGCCAAAAATAAATTGCCCGATTTACGCGGTGGCTGGTCAGTGGGGGTGGTGGTGGTTGCGTTCAGAAAAGAAACAGACGCGTCGCCACATAATGTATATCTGGCTAAAACGACGACTAATTTTTGTATGTGACGAAAATATCAACAAACTTACATGTTTTTGCTCAAAAGGTTAGAAATTCTTCTACTCACCACTCTCAATAAGTTGAGTAAACAATTCCGTATATATGTTAGTACATGAGCGCCAATAACGTGTTTAAAATTATGATAGCGAGGGACTTGATCATTACATTCATAAAGTGGGCTAATCACTACCACACCACAGACACCAACTTCTACTTGTACTCTAGCTTTTCTTTTTCTAACAGCTCTTCGCTGATAAAGTTAACTCCATTACTATCTCTCCCCAACACAAATAACAAAAATGGACTTAAGAGAAACTGGGGAACAAATGTAAGGGGGTTATCTAGCGTTAGTAATAACACATACCATAAAAATTTGTAAAAACAACCAAGTCTCCAAATTAACAGCATTTTTTATGACAAAATTCCAAAACATATTTGAATATTTTTCAAGAAACTAACAGCCCTCCATGCCACAACTCAAAAACTAGTACATAAAATTTTTTACAAACCTGAAACGCCTTTTTATTCTACACTGAACCTAAGAGAAAAAAAATATAAAAAAAAAGATCTCCTGTTGCCCGCAAATTTCCCGTTTCAATTTCCCCTTAATAAATCACTTAATTAAGCAAATGAATCGCTACTTCATGACTGAAATAACCTAGGGAAAAAATAATTGTGATTTAATGGTTGCAATTAAAAGCTTTGAAATTGAGTGCTGTTTGCGGCAAGCTAGATAAAAAAAAACAGAGAGATACGCGCAAAGATTGGGGGAGAGAGAGAGAGAGAGCGATAGAGTGAAAGATAGATGAATAAAAAAAAGGCAAAGAAAAAAATATCAAAGAACTCTGTATACGGCCCCGATTCCTCCTGTTAGTCCTGTTTATACATTTTTGAACAACACCATTTTTTTTTCAGTGTTTTTCAGATCCATTTAGTTAGAAAAACGGGAAGTGGAAAATTGAAATCTTTTCACAGCGCAGGAGATGGTAATTATTCGTCGTGAAAATCATCACAATCTGAAGAAAGTGTGAGTAAAAGGCCAGTAGAATTCGTTTCTATGGGGGATAAGTAGGTACAGAAAAAAAAATTAAAAAACTTGTTGAAAAGGAAGACGACTTAACTAACTATTTATAGAAATAATTTTGTAAATTACGCAGATGTTAAATTTAAGGAGGTGGAGAAGGTTTCCTTTTACGTAGATATCGCACACAATTTAACAAGGACGTTGCGTTGCTTGGAAACCTTCGTTCGATGTGAAATTATTATATTTTTTTTTAATGAGGTAAAAATGTACCAAGAGATACCATGCATGATTTAATTGTAGATTACGTCACAATTGGAGAAGGTGGTGGGGGGGGGGAGAGGTGTGTCTAAAGAAACTTGTTACTCAGATGGGTGGCTCTAGGTCTAAAAGTTAGCAGATTCTGAAATTTAAGGTATATTTTGTTCTTGACGGAAAATCTGTTTTCGTGGGTAAAAAAAATCAACTTTCAAAATTTGGTATATTAGGGGGGTTCCTCCTCTTTTTGAATGCACTTCCTTTTCCAGTTTAGAAAAATGTTTTGCTGATGTTTTTAAGCAAAGTTGTCAATGAATTTTATGTAAAATGGCCTTACTTACATGCATTGCAACATGAGAAATTTCATCGAATGCAGGTCGAGACTATTAATTGTGCATGGCTTAGGAAGATCAATGAATTATCAAGATGAGGTAATTTGCGGCTCGGCTTAGATATATAAATAGTTTCAGAGTAGTACAGTCTAGTATCCAACACTTTTAGCCAAACACAAAGCACTTGAGCCCCTTTTGCTCTTCTATTATGGATTGAAAGTCTTTTATCTATTATGGTTGTTAATTAGATGACATTATATCTGCACCTCACCATATAAATACCGGTGTGCCAAAGGGCTCTGTTATTTCTCCGCTTCTCTTCTTGATTATCATTAATGATCTACTTTCCTTTACTTTCAATTCTATCCATAGTTTTGCGATGACAGTACCCTTGATTTCGTTTACACCTTTGACATTCTAACAAATTCCAGAAAGATGTCGCATGTATCAAATAAGTATTCATGATTAGATCATTTAATAACGATCTTGACAATATTTTCGCTCGGGGCAAACAAGATCATAATTTTTCCACTACAGTTTCTTTTGATGTAGCACTAATTTACGATACACCGTCTTTATACATCCTTGTCATAATATTTTTAGTAAGTTAAGCTGGACAGATCACAAGTCCCATATCAGACCTAGAATGGAATAGAATTCCCATATCTGGGGCGGGGCTGGTGGCACAGCCTTATTTTCATTAGATATTGTCGCCGCAATGTAGAATGCCTTACGCTCCTTTATTGTTCAATGCATGGTCAATGTTCTGATGAATTATCTTGTCTGATCCCTTGTAGAATGATTCCTGCATGCAATATTCACGCTGCAAACTGCACACATCCATTTACAGTTCAAAAATACTGTCGGCAAAACAGTATAATTCCGCGATGGTTTTTTATTCGAAACTGTGCGAATGTGGAACAGTCTACCATTTTCTGTCTTTCCTTCAACTTCCAATCTGCGAAAAAAAAAATTCTCCGCTGTTCCATGGGCATCCAACCAGAAATGCTTAGGATGGAGTCAGGGCCAAGATGAGCAAATATTTGGAATTTTTTCTAGACTATTGAATATATTGACGCTCCTTGTTTCTTGGCAATTTCAAACTGTGCTTGACTCAATTATGAAAATCTTCAAAACCTAACATTGAAGACCGATAATGATAATGATTTGTTTAACCATTGATAGCTCTCTTTTTAAATTATATTTTTCTATGACCAGTAGGTACTTCTGCTTGGAATACAATTGAGGTAGAGTCTATGTTTTCAGATATTGTGTTTGGCGTCATACCTATAAGTTTCATTTCGATTCATCGCCACATCATTGATTGATCTGTATTGTTTTTAAAATTAATATGAATTACCCCCTCTTTGTACAAATACAATATGGAACTCATCAGGGCTGTATTTCATTTAGGGTCAATTAAAAATGTTTTTTCATTAACAAATATATTTTACTGCAAACTCGTCAACCATAAATTGATCTTTTTTTCACATAAGAATGCAGATACCATTAGTTTCCTATGGACAATCCTTTATGGTATTCGACTTTTTTAGTTATAACAATGGTAAACCGTAAGGATCTATCTTTGGTCTTTAATTATTTAAAAAACAAGTACCGTAAAGCAAAAAGTTCACCAATTTTATGGCAATTACATGTCGTCTGTGATATTGCAGATGATTAAGTAATAGTTCAATTAATTTTATTTGATAACAAACGAAAAGCGTTTTTCTTGTTGATTTCATCTTTCATAGGTGGTCGGGTTTTTTTTCTGAAACAGTCCTTATTTACAGGGACAGGATCCTATACAATCTACCGATCGGTTGCCTGGACTTCGTCATCTTGTACCATTTTCTACCGCAGTGTAGTATTGATGTTGACCGGATAACGTCGAAAATTGTTTTAGTTCCAGAAAAATATTTGCAGAGCAACCAATAAAAATGTTGAAACATCTATGCATGTTTAAACAAATGTTTTTAGAATATAGCCTAGTACTGAAAGCTATTAGCGGAAATTTATCCTAAATTTTAGCGAGACCAGTACTAAGGTCAACACGCTAAATTTGGCTTGTTCTTCTTGATTAGAAGTGTCACCACCATTAAATTTCCAAACAATTTAGCTTGCATTTATTGGCCAGGCCGTTTTTTAGCACGCTAAAAATACGTTTTGATAGATTTGTGAGAAAGGTCAACAACGGAAATCAAAAAAATATGTAAAATCATCAACATATTGGAAAATAATGAGTAAAATAATAAAAATACTTCTTTTTCTTCTTTTTTTAGTATCTCTCATCTCTGTCTCCGCTGTAATATTTTAGCTGCTTAAAGAACGGCCCGAAAATGGAAACTAGCTAAAATTTAGTTTAGCACGGACCTCAGAACTAGGCATATAATCTCAAAAGCACTTACTAGTGACAAACTTCAAAACGTCATGTCGCTTCGACCAGTTCGACATATTGCCACTTTACATTATTTACAGGTGGTTAGAGTCTCGCTAGCATCCTCAGAACATACTAGACGAAAGAAGTAGGGACACTACCTTGACTGAAGTCACTGCTGATATCCCATACGAATCATATGCGCACTAGAGCACACCACTTATATTGTTTTGATTAAATTTTCAGGTGCTATTACGTGCTTTACCGGTATGAACTGTCTGCATACGGTGGACCACACCAAAAGTGACTTTGAACTACACTTTAAGTTCAATCTACCGGCCGAAGTAGTCTACCGCCGCTCATGGTATTACCTTTCCACCAGCTCTCCTCAACGAACTGGTACTACTCAAGCTTTTCACGGTGTCTCCGCCATCGGGAGACTTCTACTTCAAGGTATTTAGGAGGTGCCAAAACTCTGTTATACACTCGCTGATAGTAACCTACATCAAACTAGATTAATACCATCAAGACACTGAGATTTACTGACAAAAGCTGTAACCGTACACCAACTCCCAACGTCAAAACAACTGATGGGCCCTGCGTTCAATACAACCTGAGCCCTCCAATAGCTATCAGTGAATAAAAGACAATAATAACGAAAAGAAACAAAAATCTGTAGAACCTACATAGAAAATAAAAGTCGAGTGAGTGCATACACAACCTACGAAGAGTCATTAAAGATTAGAAACTCAAATAAACGCCACCTGAACACACCAACCGAGCTCGAACGCTGAAAATCAGCGAACAGTGAATTACACAGATGTAAAACCTGAGCAAAGAAGGACCGTTCGCCAATTAGACTAGTGAATCGTGGAATCAGAAAGTCAAGAACAAGGAAGAAGCGAAATGAATTAAATAGGAAGGATCCTTAACCTGAATTCATTTATGAAGGATTTAACGATTTATAGCTAAGATAAAATTCAGGGGACACCCTAGTAATGAGCAACGATACAGACTGAGTGATCATACCGTCTCAAGCCATGAGCAAACCTTATACAGTGATTGAACGCGACATTAACTTTGTTCAAAAACACGATTTAGAGGTATTTTTGTATAGAAGGGTATACAAGTCCAGACCCTTGACTGGCCAGCGGTTTCCCCTGACCTAAACATAATTGAGAACGCGTGGGGGCATCTTTCACGGATAGTGTACCAAGGAGGGCGCCAATATGCCAATGTTGAGCAGCTCAAGGATGCCATAAAGGCTGCATGGGGAAGGATGCCAAAAAATATGTTAAAATGCTCTTTAAGTTATTAAGTTCAAGAATTAAAATAAAATAATAATAGTTGCCGTAAATAATTTGTGATTACTTTTCAAATCCTTTTCTCTGTGCTATTTACTTGTCGCACTCTATTCACTCTATTTACAGGTAATTGGGATTTCCCAGAATGTAAGCGAGGTAGGAGAGGTAGAAAATTCTGAATTACCTTTAAGCAACCTCTAAATCGTGTTTTTGAAGGTAGTGTGCTATCCAGTTATAGCGGAGTGTAAATGCACAAAATAAGAGTGGTCCCAAAATTGAGCCCTGAGCGAGACCAGATTTTATTTGTAGATAAAAAGAGTTTATCCAAAAGTAGCTTATTCTGAGAGCTATCTCGAAAGCCAAGTACCAAATTTCATGTCTATTAAGTATACCAGACGTAGGTCTGTTGTAGTTCTCAAGATATCGGAATCACAACAATGACTTTCCCGATATTCAAATCGCCATTACGTGAGAATGGCAAATGGCTCACGAAGTATTGCTCTAATTGATCACATATAAGCCTTTCTAACGCCTTAGAGAGGTAACACAATACACTAATAGGCCGAAAATCAGATGGAGTAGTGGGAGAGGAGGATTGTGCAATAAGTAACACTACGGCATGTTTCCAGATACGACGAAATACGGAAGTCGTCAGGCAGGTGTTAATTTTTGGAGGTATATCGTCAGATCCTATGGCTTTAGATTTTATATCCTCTAGACCAACACCACAGATACTAAATCCATCAAAAGTGTAATCATCAGTCGCTATGGAAGGAGATTCATTCAAGGAGCTAATGGAGCAAAATTGTGCATTCAGGATATCGGGATCACCATCAAGGTGATTGGAGCAGTTTTTCTTATGCACGCCGTATTTTTTAGATTATTCCACAGTTTTTTTTTTGTGGATTATTAACATTTTGAGTTTCTTTTCGAAATATTTGCGCTTGGCAACTTTAGTCTTCGAGTTAACCAGAGTTCGAATTCTCTTGTGAAACTACAATGAAAAGAATGCAGTTAAAAATCAAACTGCGACTTCTTAATTTTAATCTGATGCGAAAGGCAGTCACACACTCTGTGCAACATAAAACACCACGAGTGCATGTTTACGCCCAATCCCTAAAATTTTTTCGGAGTAATCAAGAATAAGAAAGAAGAATGTTTTGAGCCTGATAAGATAGGATCGGACTTAGATGTATAAAAATAAAAAACGTGCCAGAATTAGGCCTTCGAAGAGATAACTGCAATATTCCAAAGGAGCTAGTAAGGAAGACAACAAAGAAGACCTGGAACCTTTAAAGAATAAATTAGGCAATCAGGAAAAGATCTAAAAATGCTAAGCAATTTCAGCTGGACCCTATGCAAGAAGCAGTAAATAAGAAAATGTGATTTCTGAAAGTGATCCGAAATGCGAGGAGGGGGCGAAATTGAATCCCAGTATGTCTCCAAAATGAAAGTGATTCGTCGCCTACATACATACAAACGCAAGTTCTAATTGACTAAACAAATCCTTTCGAATCTGAAAATGAATGCCTCCCCACATACTTGTTAAGCTCCACATGTGCATTCCTATATGAAATCAATCAACATGCGTGCATTCCACCAATCAAACCACACCGCAATCAAGCCATGTCTTGATTATTCGCGCATTTAGTGTAATTTATACCTCATTACAGGAGGTGACTACTACTACCTTCCGCTCTGGTATCATCTCATAACACGAGCTTACGTTCACGTCCGTCGCTTCCTTGCCTTCCATGAAATTGCTGCTCTACCTTAAGAGGTAAACTCTGCGCTATTGTTCTGCTGCCGTTATATGTGGGCTCGTCGCTAGTTGATTCCCACTGTGAGTATCGTCTGGACGGATACCCCGGAGCAGCAGCAGCAGGTGTTGTATTACGTGTATGCTGTAAAACCAGGTAAACATGGTGCCATGAGGTGATGTTTTTTTTTTTTCAGTAGTTTCTTTTTTTTCTTTTCTTTCAAAGATGCTGTATCTTCTGTTTTGTGTTTGTTTGATTTTTTTGTTAGCGCAACCTTGTCGAATGGTGTTACTCTGATGCCAGCCACAACCACCACATTGTTGGGATTCATTACAATTCTAATTTTACATCAGTTGGGAATTTTTTTGCATGATTTGGTAATTCTGTGTAATTTTTCCTTTTGGCGTTTCCATTCTAACAATCAGGCTGCTCTTGTGATAGAAGTTTTGGGAAACGTTTTGGAGTTAATGAAAAAAAATTTCATGGAAATTTTACAAATAAATTGGCGAAATTACCCAAAAGACGACGTCGTGCTTCGGGTACAGGTAGTCATTTGAAAGTTTAAATTTTCGCAATAAAAGTGAATCACATGATCGATCTTGGCGACCATCGAACTTCGAGCGTAATAAAGTGGTTTTTAGTCAATTTAATTTGCTCATGAATCACGTGAGATTTTTCCGTGTCCAAAATTCGTCAATTTTGCTTGTTTACATAACGTATACAGGCACCGAGGTGAAGATAATTTTTTATGAAAAACTTAAAATTCAATTCACGAATGCGACACTGTAAATATGCAGCAGCCTAAGTTGTTTTAACCATGCAAATGAAACTGTCTCCCTTAATATAATAATAAATAAGTATTTAGTTAGTTTTATAGTTATAGTCAGTTGCGACATTTCGAAAGTCCTCATTTATCTACGCTGAGGCTGATTTTTATTTATGACGGTTTTATTATCTGAATTTGTTTAGTATTAAGTGAATGAGATGCTGATCCTTCTAATCCGAGTTCTTGGTAACGAGTGTTGATTTTTCCATTTATGGTACTAGAGTGCGAGGTTATATGTTTTAGGTCTAAACTGTTATCAGCATACATCTCTCTTATTTTGTTTATTTTTGTTTGGTAACCTTAGGTTGCTGCTTCGGATAACTTAATATAGATAACCATGTAATTAATTATATTAGCTTTACACCTTTCTGATAATTAACAGATTCAAGGCCGGTATTTAGGCCGACTGAAGTTCTGAAACTTTGAACTATATAACTTTCTTCTTTAGTTTATTGTTTAGCTAGGACTGATGGGTTTGACGCCCACTGGTTGTTTATTGTTATAATTCTTAAACCTTCTTTTGTATAGGTCTTAAGTCTCTATATAATTTCTTTTTATATGCATACCTTTAGTTGCCACACTGGCTGTTGGATTTGTTATCTCTACCTACTTGAGTACGCTCAATAATTTTAAGTGATTGCTAATTATCTTCTCTTTTGTTATTTTGCTTATAATTTACTAACCACTTTCGATCTATGTACCCACCGTTTATGGACGTCTCGCCTTGGCCAGGTTCTTTTAATAAAGAGGGAGGCAGGAAGGGAGGGATCTGCAGAAAAGAAAAACGAAAAAATTCAAGGTGTGCTGAGAAAAGCTCCAAGCATTTCTGGAAGAAAAGCAGCTCTTACAGCTGAATACTCGGAAGTAACTGTTCGTAGATTGCAGGCAGAAGCCGGTTTAAAGACATTTAAAATGCAAGTTACTTGATCATAGGGCTGTATGTTTACTCGAAAGTTTTTACCAGGGACCGAAAATAACTGGTATTTTGAAAATTTTAAACAAAAAAAGCTGAGATAAATCATGATCGTGGAATTTAGTGGAATATACCAAAAGATGTCTCGTGAAACACCCGTTTCGATTCCTGTAAAGCTATTGAAAAATTAACTTTTTATAAAAAAAAGCTAAAAAAAAATTAAACTGGAAAGGCTTTTTATTTTTTCTAACAAAAATAAAAAGCCAGCTTGACTTTTTAGTTTTTCGAGCTGGAAGTAACAGGTTTTGAAGCTGGAAGTATAAAAAGCCAAGCTGGCTTCTTATTTTTAGGGACCGAATCAGTTATGAATTTTTACGAAAAAAGGTTAATTTACTTGTTATTCCTGGCCGGTAATAGATTTGAAGCTAGACAAGCAAGCGCAACGGCTTGATACTTTTTTTCGGTAAAAATGTAAAAAGCGAGCCCGGCTTTTTATTTTTTCTAGCCAACCTGGCTTTTTATTTTTACCAGATAAAATAAAAAACGAAACCAACCCAAGCCAAGCTGAATTTTGCTAGATAAAATAAAAAGCCTTTCTAGCTTAGTTTTTATAGATTCAAATTATTATCGATCAGGAATAACAAGTAAAGTTTGCTTTTTTCATAAAAAATCATAACTGGTTCCGTCCCTGGTTTTTACCCAGGCTTCAAAGTTTTTACACAGACTCGAAAGTTATTTACCCATAATGTGTATGTTAACTTTTCGGACTAGAAAAATTTGACAGTTGAATGTAATTCCCCTCCAGAACAAAAGTTCATTCTTTTGTTTCATTTGTCATTTGAAATAATTCTTTCAGTTGTCAGGGCGATTTTTTAAAATATAAAATTAATAAAATTAATTAAGTCCGATTTTATTAAAAAAAAATTTATCTTGATTTTTGACAGATGATAAAATTTACGTCGATTTACCCAGGCTTTACTCATAAGTTGTATGTTAACATTTTTCATTCTCATCTTGTATTATCCCCTCTACCGGAAGAAAGTTTTTACATGATTTTGACTCAGGCTTTTTTACACAAAAATAAACGTACAGTAATACTCGTAGCAGTTCCCACTGGTATCATTTTTATACCAAGAGAAGCAAATCCACCAAACTACCCAGAACTGAAACTAGTGAAGAGAGATTGTGCTTTGGTCAAACTTGAGTTGAGAGCAAAAAAATAAAACATTTTAATTGGACGTCAGTGGCCAGAAAGATTGCAGAAGATACCGTAAGATCGTTAATGTGGAAGCAGTTTCAGATAAGGTCAAAAATTTCATACGTAACAACTTTGTAAAAAATTTAATTAACATTTTTGAATGATTTGCCTTTTAGCGTATTTTATATTTTTCATTGCATAAATTTATGATGACACAGTCCTTATGTCAATGTCAAAAAATATTTATGAATAAGAGAGACATTTTACATCCATGCCATTTGTTGGATCACCCTTCATTTGTTTCAACTGCGAACTCTTTTAAATCATTGGGGAGTTTCAGTCAGTTGAACCCTCTTCTGGGCCATTCTTTTAACTTAAACTTGAATTAGTAAATAGAAGTAGAATTCATTTGCCTCCAAATTTTCTACATCTGTCGCGAAGTACCATTATAAGATGAGATCTATCGAAATTATATTGTAAATCCATCTGGGAGTTAAGGCAGCCCCGGGGCATAATGACGAATGGGGGTTAGTAATGAATGAATATTATCTGTAATCAGTTAGTTTTATTCTAAACTTGCGCTGATACCTAGAATGCAGGGTTAAGTATTGCCAACATATAGTCAACATTTTTTCACATTAGTGAATTTTTCAGTTTTTCGGACGTTGGTTGCTCAAAAACCGAGAAATTTACATTTTGTAAAAATTTTGGAATGTCAACCTATTTATCCTAAAACTTCCCAAGCCCAGGAATTATTTTAAGGGGAGGTTACCGGAGAGAGGCATGAAAAATACATGACCTTTGAAATTTTTGTTTTTACGTAAATTCCATTTGTATTAAAAATAAAAAATATCCAGAATGGCGGCTCCAGATCCAATCAAACAAAACCGTGCATTGCGTGTTTTGGTCTGCGCGGGGCGCTCCACAGCTCCGAAACAAATAGGATTGGAAATGATTAAAATAGTTAAAATTTGAGGGGTCTTACCGGTTTTCGTTTTCAAAAATCCACTGAATAACAAAATGCCAGCCGTTTGAAAAAGAAGCCCATTTTTTTGCTTCAACGGACGAAAAATTATTTCTAAATCAATTTTTGACAAAAATTGCTTCCTGATGGCCACGCAAATTGAATTTATTTTCAATTGCGCAGATTGAATAATATATAGGCGTTAGTAATATCGAAATATCCTTACCGTCTCTCTGCTTAACAATCAATTCAATTCTTTCAATTGTCAAATCTATTTTACCTATTTACGACGAAATTCCATAATTTAGGGCGAAGCGCCCTATTTTAAGACGAAAATTCTTTAAAGGAAAAAATTATGATTGCCTTTGAACATAAAATTACCTTAACAGGGATTTTTGCTCTCAAAGTCGAAAATTTTGATTATTTCGCTTTGCCATCCAGGAAAGTCGTCGTATAAGGAAAAATTTTTAAGTCAAACTAACTTTTAAGTTGAGAAAAGCCATTGACAGTTTTTGTATGGGAGATGGACCAAGTGCTGCCCAGAATGAACACTTAGTGCATTTTGTTCTTCAGGTCAACTCGAATCTATAAATCGAAGAGTATCAAAGTTTGTCCGAGGAGTCAAGAGCAAATTCCCCCTCCCCAACCTCTGAGGGGAAAATCGAAATGCGGACTTCGTCTGCCGCCTCGCTATTAAGTTCCGCACCCAACCACCCTAGGTATGGGAGCACCCTGAATGAAGATACGAGAGTCTAAATAAAGCAGATACGATAAATACAAAAATTCGCATAGTATAAACGGATCACAAATGACGCGAGACTCTTGAAAAACTCTTTAAAAAATACGTTGATTTCTTTTCTCTCGAACAGATTTTTTTTTTATTTATACATTAATGCAAGAAACTTCTTGGAGGTACTCCCACTTCTGGGCAGCATTTGATCCATACTCTGTCAATGTCCTTTACTATGCGCCATATTTAGGTATTTAACGCAAAACATGACTGCCATATATTAAAGGAATGAATAAAAAATAGGGAGAAATAGGGGAAATGTTGCGTAGGATATACAATAAATTAAAATTTTCTACTGTTTGGTTTCTCTACACATAGATGTCACTGTTAATTTAGTAAAAAAAATAAAACTTAATTGAAGAATTAGTACAATCGTCCTTTCGAGATGCAAATCGAAGAAAAAAACTTCGACATTGTAGCCCTAAACAACCACAAATAGGAGTCAAGATCATCCATCAAATCACTTATTCCTCCTCACATAAAAATATGTTACCGCATGTTATAAAATCGAGTAGAATGCCACAATTCGCTCTTTTGTCCTCAAAGAAAAAAAAATTCAAGGACCGGGTATCCATATTCCTTTGTTGTCGTATAGCATCATATCCTTCCTCTGGCATTCTGGTAAGCCCGTATCGTCGGAATCAAAGGAATATATATATGTATGAATTTCACTAACAGAATCATATTGTGTTTGCCCAACCAATTTTCCCCAATGGAGTCATTCAATTGTTACCATCACCGACCGCACAATTTTTTCGTTCAAAGTCGAAAAAAGGGAACAAAAAAAACGAACCAGGAAAAAGAAAGAAAAAAACACCAGTCTTCGGTATCCACTCATATGACTCCATTTAGCCCATACAACAGTAGCAACAAAAACAGCAACAACAACAATAACAACAACAACGAACAAACCCAATATAGACTCTTGACTCTTCCATCGCTTCTTTGAGCAACCATTTTTATTGACGCTACTCCCCAGACGGTTAGAATAGTCCTTTTGAACGTGGAACAGATTCTGCTTATTTGGCTAAAAGATGGCTGCTTATGCTCCTAACATAGACCCGATTCAGCTGCTGCAGTAAATATCTTGGGGTTTAGGTTAAGTTTTGTCTCAATAGAGCAAGTCTCAGCATCTCATATCTCACTACTGGGAGTATCCTGATAGAATACAAAGCTCCCATGGTGATAGCGGGGTTTAAATTGAAAAATTATTTGACAACGAGAAGTTATCAATGCTATTGGGTGGTAGGTGATGGGGACAAAGTGAGCAAACGAAAAATGCAGACAAATGTTGCGCCCATCTAGAAAGGAATCAACCGAAGAAAGGAAGAAATGCGGAACATCAAGAGTTTGTGAAATTGATGAGTCAATATCTTCCCATTACTGGGTGCATCCACATCGACTTTATTGTGGCGGTATGAGATAGAAAGCAAAAATTCGAGAAAAGTTCAACTCCCTTAAGACCATGATCAAGGAATTGTGAACGGACGGACTGCCGGGTCACAGCCATTGTGTATACCACAGCAGGAGCATAATAGAAAGAAGAAAAAAAAACACGAGTAATGTCCCGATCGAATGATTTATTTCGATGAGTGGAAAATTAAGGAAAATTGTCCCTCGGAAAAGGGGATGAAAATCGTTCTTTGTATATAGTCATCGCGTCCAAGTGTTCCCGGTCATTCTAGATAACAATGGAACAGAAATGCCTTCGGATAGTTGGGGGTAGTTGTTGTTGACTGAAGCGGTCGGTGAGGGAAATCCTGTCAATTTGCAAAAATTTATTTGTATTTTTACTGGAGACCTTTTTCCGTTATCACATCAACCTTTTTCCTGTCGTTTTTACTTTTCTCCCTTTGTTATATTTTTTTCTCCTCCAAGTTATAGTACTCTCCCCTGGAGGGAAAAGTTATTTTGAAAATTGATGGCATGATGTCTCTATATATTGCTCCCTTGACAAAAAAATGAAAAAAAAAAAATCCTTTGATGGAGATAATAGCCAGGAGGCTTTGTACATTTGATTTGGAGTTAGATTGAGAAGGGGTTTCTGATTTTGATCGTGTTGAGATTGATAGAAAGGAATTCAAATTTTTATGTCCCTTGCGGAATGAACGAATCGCAATACATCAGCGAATGTGATTAAGAGATAACAATTTTTTTCAAGTTATATGAATAATATATGTATATAATATGAATACCGGGGGAGGAACTTACCTTATCATCGTCTCCTTCACTATCACACTGAAAGAAAAAATAGAGAAAAATATTAAAAATCTGGTTACGGAAAATAAGAGAAATTAGTAAATATATTCTATGTATCTAGTATAAAGAAAATATTAAAATTGTGTTATTCGAGATTCGAATTCGAATATCAGTTTTTACGAACTCAACTTTCGAAAATGTCTTCGAAATTGAACGATTGACGTTTTTTTTAAATTATATATGTCGAAACTGATTGAGAAGAGATTCATACTTATAGAAGGGCTTTTAATTCTATAGATCTTTGAATTTCGAAATTCGAAACTTATGTTCGAAAATATTTTGATGGCGAAAATTATATTTTCTTGCCTTACCGTTGCCATAGAAATTATGTACATAGAAAAACAAAAATTGTTATTTGCACTTTAAATTTAAAAATTTACATATATATTGATATATGTATGAATGTAGCCATCTATTCATAATATCTATAATAACACAGCAGTTATAACCCGCACAATTTTTAGCTAGTGAACAAAGATACCTAAGGCTACTCATGCCTGAGACCCGTCTGTTTTAATCAGTCAAAAAGTAATAGTATGATAATTCGTACCTATAAATAGGTTATACCAAGATGCGTAAAAATAACTACATACCACGCTAGAGTGAAGAGTGCACGAAAAACTTGATTTCTAAATCGTAGAAAATAGTATCACAGAAATTACAACTTACTTAATAGCAGAGTAGCTCAATGAGGTTGGAAAAAAATGTGAACGTTCACATATTACGTGCTCTAGCCGCTAAAAGAGCTAAGATCAGATGACAAAAAAAAAAAACAGAAGTCAGCACATACACCGAGATTACTAACCGTTCATTTATCTAAAAAGAGTATCAGTAAAGGACTAGGAAAAGACCTACTCTCAACAATTATCACAGATCAGAACAGATTTCAGATTCTGACAACCCGAACAATGAACTGGCCTCTACATGTATCCCTGAATTTCATTTGAATGCGCTCTTTCTCAGAAATAAGCCTAGAACTGTACAGTTATGTGTTGCACTTTATAACAAAAAACTGTACGGCGTAATATTCCGATCAGTTTGGTGACACAGTCTTTGACTAGTAATCATGGAGTGCGGCGTGAAAGAGAATCATATCGCTGTAATAGCACTCCATAAATGTGGAAAACTGCTTCTGAAATATTAAATTTGTTGAAACCACTAAAAAAAAAATTATTTATCGTGCTATAGAACGATTTAATAAAACCTCAAGCATAGATGACAGAGCAAGGACCGATCGTTCATGAGTCAGTCCTCTCAGAACTGTCCGAGAGCGCATCCGTAGAAATCCACTGTGCAAACAAAAATTTTGTAGAGGGAATTGAAAATCTCCACAAGATCGATGAGTAGACTCATTCGAGATGATGTTCATATCAAGGCTTATCGTTGGTCAACAGCCCACATGTTGACTTTAAAGGAAATAAGATTGGAAAGATGCAAGCGTCTCTTACTTTGGCACGCAACTAATGGCCATGAGTCCATCGTCTTTATCGACGTAAAAAAATTTACTGTGGAGCAAGTTTTTAATAACCAAAATGATAAGGTATATACAACATCATCAGAAGAAGCTAAAAAACACGGCTCCCAGAGTACAATGAGGCCATCATCCAGCTTCTGTAGTGGTTTGGTGGGCTGTATCCCATAAAGGTGTTACAACACTCGATGTTTGCGAAAAAGGAGTCAAAACGGGTGCGATGGTGTATAAAACCAACGTGTTAGAGGATGTTGTGAAACCTTTACTGCACACTCTCTTCGGTGGACGACATTGGGTCTTCTAGCAAGACTCTCCTCCTGCTCACAAAGCACAGAGCTATATTACAACATTTCTGCTTTTATTGTACAAGAAAATTGGGCACCCGGAATCTCAGATTCAAATCGGCTGGATTATGATTTATGGACAAAGTTAGAGCTCAAGCCCTAATAGAATTCTCCACCGTAATTTGGACAGTCTGAAAAAATGCTTGGTGAAAGCAGCAAATGAAATGTCGTTGGATACCGTGCGTGCCGCTACAGACCAATGGCCAAAATGTTTAAAAGCTTGTGTAAAAGCAAAAGAAGGTAATTTCGAGTAAAGTTATTATTATTTAATGAACAATATCATATTATCTTTTACTGTTTAGATTTCATGCTACTTTAAAGTTGTGACAGAATAATTGGCAGGACTAGGTATATGAAAACATTCAATAACCTTCACTGTTTTCTCTCTCCGTTCTATCTATAACAAAATTTCAGCAATCGGAAAACCAGCTTTGAATATTGATCCAATATTTAAATCGCGGTTTGGTGGTGAAAATTTATATTCGAATACTCTTTTGAACGATGGGTTTTTGGACACATTTTCGAAAATTTTCGAAATTCGAAATTGCCTTAATAACAATTAATTTTATTAGCCAAAATAATTGTGAGCCTAAAACAGTGGTACAGAAGACAACTTTTTTTATACTTTTGCAAAAGAATTGGAAGGTAGTAGCATCTATTTTGCTGGTACTAGCGCGCCTGAAGGTCTCAACTCCGAACGTCATAAGAAAATAGCTTTGTATATGAAGTTTGCTGATTTCTAATTAGCCTCTCATCTATAATTAGTATTTGGTACTGTGAGTCATGACTGAGAGTCGCCACTGGACTGAACAGGATGATATGATTAACTCTTTGATAATTCTGGCGATGTTATGATGCATCGAGGAGAACACATAAATTTGTAAGGAAGTATTGAGAGGAGAAAATTGATCGGTTTAGAGGTAGGAAGAACGTATTAACGTTCTTATCTTCATAATAGATGGAATACCCTCTAAGTTCTGAGCGAATTTATGGCTACAATATTAAATTTTCGAATCAAAACTATTTTTAATTATTTTTTCCCCATTTAACTACTATTTTTATCACAAACACACATCTATATTTTATCACATTTATATTTTATCACTTTTTCTTTGTAGTCCAGTCAGTAGGGGTTTTTGCCCTACAAAAGATAGTTGTGATTTTTATATATGTTATTCAGTTCCGGGCCCCAATGAAAAATCCAAGTTTAGACCCTTGGGGGTCCGCCCGGTTTGCCATCTTAGATTAAAGGTACCAAAAATTATTTTTTCAAAAAAATTCCTCAACGGTTGATCCTACGATAAAAATGTAAAAATATAAATATGAAGAATACTAAATTCCCTACATTTTTTGTAAAAACTGTTTTTTTTTGTAAGTCTGATGTGTAACGAGTTACAGCGGCAGAAACGTGAACACTAATACAGGGTGTTTCGTCCATGGTGCCCGTAGAACAGGAGGTGACAGTAGTCACCTAGTCAAACAAAAAATTGTATGGCAAGGGGCGGATGGCATCTCAACCGTTTTGGAGTTACAGAGCTCATTGTGTACAGAACTTCATGACCTTTCCAACAACTGCTCGACCAGCCCCGTTGTTCTCTTACTTTAGGTGTTAGGAATTTGCAAGTAGATTTTAAGAAAAAGTGCGAAAAACTCAAATGGGTTGCATTTTGAATTCAGAGTTTAATGGGTCCTTTTTAAACTGAAAGCTTTCGCCATCTTAAATTCGATGTGAAAAACTGTTGTTGACGTGTTTTTTGATAAAAATAGTAGTTAAATGGGGAAAAAACTTCATTTAAATTCCGAAATTTTTATATTATTGATTTATAGCTTCGAAAAGCATGGAAAGAGAAGAAAAGTCAGGTGCGAAATCCCTGTACCTCCTCAACAACGCATTTTATACTCCTCATCCTTCCATAAAATGTTTTATTTCTATCGACTTTCCCTATCAACTCGTTGCATAAGTGAAGAGTTGTTGCAGATCAGTCAGAATAGGCATCCTTGCTGATTCTTCAATTCTGTTCGTTCTGGCGATATGTAGATTATCTTGAGTATGGGTTTATGAAGTTATGAGACACATTATCCTCCAGCTAATAAGAGTTACAAAATTCTATTGGAAAATTCACTTCTGTCATTAGTTTTACTCGATATTCATATCGCACATCAGGATGACATCTTCGCTAAAGAGAGTTTGTCTTTAATGTGTTATTTTACAGTTGGAAGATATCAATCCACTAATGGCGTATATTTTAATCTTACACGTAGGAGCAGTAAAACTTTTCGATAATGATGATAATGGAACATGCTTTCCTTGGTAAGAATTATATCAGTGGAATTCCCAAATTCCTAGAATCCTATATATGTGTCTATACGTGTCAAAATCGTAGTAGTCTGATTCCGAAATTTTATTTTAAAACTTAGAGCAAATAATCTTGGTAGCCCGTGTAAAACTAGAGGAGCTGCCGAAGATTTGATGAATTCAGTAAAAATTGCGGCGATCTTTTACTTATAAAACTAGAAAAAGTACAATTGTAGAGTCGTGTTTCGAACATTATTCCCTGTAATGAAAAAACTTGTTTTCCATATTATGCAGAGCACACAAATGTAATTTATTACAAGACCTTGTAAATTTTTATAAAAAGGCGACAAGGTCAGCCTATATTGATTTTCGATTTTCTCCTAAATTCATTCACCTTTTAATTATATCCAAACCCCAAAATCTCCAGAAACTTTCTGCAAATTTTATATACATAATCCCAAAAATCACATCATCACCAAATTGAGTGGCAAGGCCAATTGGGTGTTTCTTCTGTCGTTTCCTTGTTATATATTTTTTTTTTCTAAATCACTTTTCCAAGACATTGGAGTCGATTACAGATTTACAGCCTTTTTCCCAATTTCAGCCTACCCGGAATATTTTTCATATTTCATATTTGAGCGATTTAAGAAGCAAATAAAAATGCAAAGTTCTCCGGGAAAATTGTTGGAAAAGTTCATCCACCACACACACACACACACACACACACACGCACGCACGCACAAGTTTCCTTCGTAAAATTTTATGAGGAAATTTTCTGATTTTATAAGCATCACATTCCGCCCATTGAAATTTCGTCAAGATATGAAAAATGATGAGAAAAATATCCGAACTCCAGGAAGACCATTGATGGGAGGAAAAAAGCCATAAGTCGGGCAGGGTGTGTGTGTATAGTGTATGTAAGGGAATAATATGAGGACGAGGGGAGGTGGTAACTTGGGTGACTTTTCAAATAAAATAAAAAAATCCTCAAAAAGAAAAAACGAAAAAGCAAAACAACAACAGCAAACAAACAAACATTTGAACACTGTTGAGTCGAGGACGACATTTATTAAGGAAATTTTATGTTTCAATAGACAAAACAACAAATCCAGCTCGTTTGAGTTTTCTTATGTAATATGAGCTCCTTCGGAAGCGTAGGAGAGTGAGATTTAACAAGGACTGGGTAGACGTTGGCCTTAGTGGGTGAGTAATGATGACTGTGACGGTTCACCAGTCAAAGGGATTTGAATTTTATGGAGCTACGTATCGATGGCACCGCCATAACTCTGCAAGAAAACTTTCCTCCTGCTGACTCTGGACTTTTACGTTTATTTTTTTTTTTTATTGTTGTTTTTTTTTATTGTTTATTTTGAATTTCCTTAATGGCTTACTTGAATTCGATACTTTTAAAGATAAAGAATTTCTTGAAAAGAGGGAAATGGGGAGGATATTTTCTAAGATTTTTGACTCTTATTAAAAATTATGCTTAAGTATGAGAAAGTCTTAACAAGGTAGAGAGACAAAATGTATTTCGAGTTTTCTTGAATCTATCTACGAAAACAGGCAGCTGAATCTCCTTTGGTGTAGCACACCCGCTATAAGACAGGCGAAGAAATTTTTCAACCTCTCTCTTCTCCAGACGTGCCAGCTTACTGGACTTAGCAGACAGTCGCTCAGACTGTTTGCTAACGCAGTCACTGGTCATGGCCCCTTCCGTCACTTCTTGAAGAAGATAGGCATATCCGACAGAGAATTGTGTCGACTATGAGAAGAGCAAGATGAAACCTCGATGCAAGTTATATGTTAGTGCCCAGCGCTTGCAGGTCTAAGGCTGCACATAACTGGTGGAACACTTATCTCTTCAAATAACGTCTGCAATCTAACTCCAAGAGCAATAATCGAGCTCGTTAAAAGACTCGATTTTGTCTAAAAACCTTAGGGGAAATCACAATAGATCACCTCTGGTCGCAGTGTTCACATGGTCCTGAAGAAATAGTCACTCCTACTCTGAACATTAACATTATTAACATTTAAAATATCAGCTGAGTCTAGAGAGAGCCTTCTCTTAGCTTGCCATGTCACCTACGTCTTCTTCAGCTCATATAATAATACATGAAAAGCTCCTAAAACAAACAAAAATGAACAGACATGAGAGATGTCTCAAACGATGCCTTATGATACTCTTAACAATTGCTTGGGGGTGTCAAAGCTTGATCAAGTACATTTTAGAAAATCTAGTACAAACTCGAATTCCTTAGATCTTGAGAAGAAGTTTGAGTACCCACACAGCTTAAATAGCCATCCACATAACTCACTTTTTTAGTATTTCCCTTTTTTTCGAACTATTAGATATTTCACACCTTAGATCGACTTAAACTCGGTGGGGTTATATCCGATCAGAAAATGGGTTTCACTCAGCGCATTATCAGCTACAATTCGTAAAATCAAATTTTTCTCTGCATACTTTTAGAATGGCGGTAGGAACCCCTGGCGGGAGAATGAGATGTCCAATTCCGCATGTTGCACATCAAATTAAAGGTGTCGCTGAGAGTACTATCGGGTGGTGTACTTCTTCCCCAGTTTTCAGAAAACTTTCTCGGGGCGTTTTTGCCGCCGCAAAACCCATTTTCATTTACTTTGGTCACATATACCCCTGTTCTTACATTTCGGATATATTTTTGCAGTTATATCTGCCATGGTCATTAATGGTCTATTGTGAGCTTTTTTTATCACAGGAAGTCATTTTCCACGAATCTTCAACTCTTCGCAAACACGAGAAGTAGAAAAGTCCATTTTTTCGCCCAAGAAAGTCGCTTACGCTACATCCGATCGCCAAAGCTAGCGCCCGTTTAATTGAAATAAACATTGATAATAAAATGCATCGTTTAACACATCTCTCAGATGTCGGACCTAAGCTTGTATGAAAAGTCGGGTGTAAATTTCTAGCCCCTATCAATTTCAGAGAAAATGCTCCAATTTCATTTCAGTTGAAATATAATCTGCATATGTACATCAGTAATGGATGCCTATCCGATTCAGATCTTTATTTAATTTATAGTGTCCTTTATGGCTTTAGTGGCTACGAGGTCCTTCTAAAAACCTTTTTGTCGGTTTACAATTCTCTTGCTAGGTTTATAAGTAGTTTACATGGTTACAAATCCAACCTTTTAGGGTTAGTTTTGTGGTACTGAATGAAATACCACAAAATGGTTCTATCCCGAAAGTCAGCATGGATGCTCATTTCTTGGTTAATTTTATTTTATGGTTCTTTGGGTGATCTCAGGTGATGAAATAGCTTTAAATACAGTTAAGCTAAAATTTAATTTTTTGTGTACTTCCTATTTTCAGTCTTCCTACCTTCTGTCCAACTTGATTGATTGAACCTTTTCTTGTACTAGCTCAACCCCGATATACATACGTATGCTTGCTCAGTTTAAAAAGAACACTTAAATATGTATACCAAATTGAGTTACCATTTTCCAGATAACAGCAACTTAAATTGTAACAGTGTTACCAGATTTCAATTTTGTTACTAAAATGTGTAAGCTCAGATGAAAAAAAAAAACGTAACCTTATATCTGATTGGTAACAGTACCTACCTTGGTCTGTGTTTTAAAACTGTTCTAGTGGAAAGCCTATTTGTACTAAAAATAAAAAGGCTACTTAAAACGCGCGTTAACCTAATACGAATCTTTGCAAGTTTTTGCCCACCGTTCTGCTATCAAACTAATACATGTGATTTCGAGACGCTTTTTTTCCATTTGTGATGTTCCTCAAGGTAGCCATCTTGGTCCAGTCTTCTTTACAATTTATGTCAATGACGTGGATTAGAATAATTCACAGAATTTCTGTTATACTGATTGATGATGCTGAAATTCTGAATAACTGCGTTCTTCTAAGTCTTTCTCTAGACATTTGTCAAGCTTGATGCTCTACCAATGTCCTACCTTTGAATGCTATTATCCTCCAGAAAAGAGCATTTCGAATTTAAAAATTAATTTAATTAGGAAAATTCTTGACTTCTAGTGCTTTATACGAAAAGGAAAATTGATCCCGCCTACAAAATATCATCCGGATATCGAATTTCGAATGGTTTGTAAAAATCAAAAAAAAAAAATTATTCTCCGATATTACCACCTATAAGATCATAATACGTGTGTCCACACAGATCTTGTAGCCAACAAAATTACTATTCGAAAGATAAATATTATTTTCGAAAAATTAACTCCAACCTCGTATATCTTTTTATTCGAAGTTCCAATGCCTTGAAACATATTTAAATTACGTATAACAGTGAACGTACAGTGATAATATGACTCTATTTAGTTAGGCGATTAATTGTTGTTCATAAGTGTAGGGAATAGTTGTGGTATACTAATGCCTAGGAGCGTAGAAAGAAGTAGGATTGGCAAGCCGGATTTAACAGAATTTAATTTGAAGCGATTATATCTTGCCCATTTCTTGTCCTATGCTACTCTACAGGAACACCGTCTTCTGGTAGCTCTATTAATTTCGAAAAATTTTAACAACTTAACTTCGAATTTTCGAAAACTCTTGTGCTGTGCAATAAATATACAAATATCCACGATTTTCGAAATTTTGTTTAAGAAATTTTCGAAATTCTTTTAGTGTGAAGAAAAATGTATTTAATAAGCCCACCATTTTTAGAATTTTAGAATCAGTCTTGAGGTTTCTTCTGATAGGATTAAGAAGTACTACTTAAAAATGATTATAATAAAGGAAAAAATACTTACGATATATCCTTTGCCGGAACTACAACGACTGCTTGCCTGAAATGAAAAAAAAAGCAATAAAATAAAAAATGAACGGTAAAAGTCGAAAACGTTAGAAATGTAGCGAAAAATGCAATTTTTTTTTCCCATACATGTTCAAGACAATTTCACACAAGGCTCCATTTTCAAATAAAGTCTGATTATAGGTAAGTAGTTTTTTTACTAATCCTAATCCATGCCAGTTTTTTTTGCTTTTTTAGAATATACTCTTTTAGAAGCCCGAGGAAGATTATTAATACTGTCATTCATCAATGTCAATGGAAATGGGCCAAAAACCTTTAAATACATTCATTCACCACCGTAGTCTTCAGAGCTCCCACTGCCCTATTCCATTGTCCTTCAAAATGGGGCAAACAACTTTAAATGCATGCATTCAGTACCGTAGGATTCAAAGTTTCCACTGCCTTCTTAACACGATCAATCTAGATATGTGACAATTGAATTTTCTTTTCTATGTATAGCGTTGATTTATCCAGACCCATCCAGGGAAAAAGGAGTGGTAGTAAAAATATTTTGATTTAATAGGACTCAGGTGTTACACCAATGACCTCTTGCCTTGGGTTAGCGACAAAAGTTAGTTGAATCTCCGATTCAAGAGAATCAGTTCTGTTGAGATAATAAGCTCCAAACACTTTTCTTTATACCTCGGTGCTTGATGTTCGAACTTCTCCAGATCCAGTCCAGTATTGTGAGCATTGAGACCAAATCCAACCAAGATACGATTAATAACTGCAACTTGTTGTCATACTAGTTCAACTTGGGGGATTTAAACAAAGGTTCTATTTGGGTATGCTCCTTGATTGACTTTGATATAGATTAGCGAATTTATTTTGAACATGGATGGTAGATAATTTTGCATTTCTCATCAATCAATCGAAGTTTTTAACTTTTTTACTTACATCACTTAGCCTATCCCTAGAACTATCAGCATCACGAGGTGCAACAGATGAGGTCGTTAGCCGCTCTGAAGCTCTCCCACTATCATCCGATGTTCCAGCATCTTGAGCGAGAGAAATTGAATTCTGTAAAGAAAAGAAGAAAAAATGTTTGAATTAATTTCGAAGATAAATAGAAAATTGTAAAAAAAAAATAAAAATCATGAACAAAAATGAAATTGCAATGAATATTTTTGTAATTCTGTTCAGAAAACAAAAAAAAAATGTCGCAAGCCCTCCACCACTAAAATGACAAAAAGAAAATAACAACAACAAGAACAAACTCAATTATAGTCGAAGATGAATGAAAATTGGATGGAAGTAATTTTCCCTCAACTACTGCAAAGGACAAAAGATAGAGTGCGGACTACACTTAACAAAATGAGGGTAGTAGTATAGTAAGAGTGAACAAGGGGAAGGGGACAGAGCCTCTTTGCCATAAAAATTTATGACAAAGGGAAATTTAACGATACGACCATATTCTTCCAGTCCATTAAATTTTTATGGTAATCGTATAATAGTGAGAAAAATCTGTCGTTTTTCTTTTTTTTTTTTTCATTTAATTCCATTTTTTTCTTTCTCTTCTGGAATATTTACTCCCCCTCCTAAATGTCGTACGGAATAAGTTTTGACAAGCCATAAAAAACTAGGGAAATTGCATCCTTTAAACTTTACGACTACTAAAGTGGACATAAAATGAAAAGTGCCTTTGCAAGGGTTTGGTTTTATTTTTATTTTCGAAGGCAATTATTGATCTCTGGGGGGGAGGGGCGCGGCAATGTTAGAATACTTATAAAAAATAGTTGAGAGAGATACTTTGAATAAACACTTTTTTTTAGCCTGAGCGGAGTCATTTAAAATGTAAGACTAACGTACGCAGTTTCTTGTAGTTATTTTCTTCGAGGGGTCGCAATGAAAAACAACGACGACACTTGAAGCGATTACGCGTTATTTGATTATTGCTTCCTCAAACACATCGGTTTTAAATACGTCACGGCAATTGTCCCTTATCTTCTGTATACTTACCATGGGGTCGTACATAGTTAGCTATAAAAAGATAAATGATTTTTCAGTTTATAGCCTCCAATTACGATTCGTGTCATGATTTTAATGTCTCGAGACTGAAAGGATGGGGGTCTAGCAGTTAAGCATAGATTCATTCATGTATTTCGCCCGTTAGATTTTTTTTTTTTAAATGAATTATTATTAGTTTAAAAAAAAATCATCTGACTATTTAACCCCCCCCCCCCCCAAATTAAATCGGAACACTTACCCTGCAACGATGACACACTTCACTTCATCTCACAAATCTTAGTCCCGTTTTCAAGATAACATTTACAAACCTTTTTAAACAGCTACAAATTTTTATTTTATGAACATCTTCTTAAAAATTGCTTCATCTACCTTGAACCTTCCCCGGATGTAGTTAACTGGTTCATTTGGTTCCCAAATCAGCCGAAGTATATGTATATTGCTATTGCTGATATCAGAGACCCTTTAAGATGTATTCGCAGAGCCTTTTCAAGATGTCTCTTTTAGTTTTCAGATTTGCAACGATGTTCGTCAAATGAGTTCTGAAAGATAACGACATCTCCCCTTACTTTCAGCTTTTTTTGTCAGACATACATTTATTATTAAGATAAAATCACGCGCATTTTTTTTTTAACTTGTGTAAGGCTCCAATTTCCAAGTATCGACGATGGAGATACTCTATCAAATAGTTGCATTGAATCAATGTGGTTTTCTCAGTTGTCGCGTTGTTACTATCCTGAAATGCTATGCACAAATAGGCTCCGGAATTATAAGAGACATTAAGGCTTAACAAAAAAGTGGAAAGGATTGATCCCTGAGGTAGGCCGGTTTAATATTATTTTTCGTTGTCGGTTACCATCTGAAACATGTTGTTACTGAACATGTTATTCATAATACAAGCTTACAGTTTTACAAGGTCTTACCCACAACAGTCTTAACGTTAGTTCATAGACAGCCGTTGGATGAACAAATGCTGTACAGATGTCTTTAAGCGATTTTGGAAATCGTCCTGTATAAACATTGTTAGCATGACAACCAACTTATCCAAGCAACTTTTGGTCAAGCTTAAAATAAAATATTACGTTAGTCTTTCTGTTTATAGCATAGACCCAGCAAAGCTATTGGACGATAGTTTCCGGTTTTAAGATCGCGAATATTATGGAGATTTTAAATTCCGGAGGGAACCTGTCGAACTGCAAAATATCAGTACAAAATTATGACACGACAACTTACCTACTGTGATTCTTTAGAAATGTTAGATAAATGTCACTCGCAATATCTGACCTGCATTAACTGATTTTTAATAGCGACATTCACTTTCTCTACTGTGGAAATTTACAAGTAAATTAACGAGCATAAAATGTTCCGTTTCAGTTCACTCAAATGATGTTTGACTGCCACAATATGTTCCCCATTTCGAACTACTCTAGCTGCTTAATGATGTGGTTTGTTATCTGATTTGGCGAGACCTCAGGTCTGACCCGAAAAACCAGTACACCACACATGAGCCACTTCAGCAGCAAACCTCAACACTCCCTCTAGGTACCTACTTAATGCGATAAGCTCGATAGTGTCATAAACCGAAATCAGAATTGCATAAAATTATATTTCTAAGCTTAATTTCATAAAGAAAAAAACTTCTCATATACACTGGCATACACATACATAACTGCAACAGCACTTTTTTTCCGCACCCACTACAGGCATAGTTCCGGTCATACAGCAACTCCAATTTCGTTAAAATTATTCAGATTAATTTCGTTACGCTCAATAAATATCGAAATTGATTTAGGCTAATTCAAAAGCATCACAGCAAGGCTTTAATTAGATGCTTGGCACCTCCGCACGGGGTGTCCTTATCTAGATAAAAATTGCCCTAAAAATTTCTATACCTCGTCATATATAAATGTTATTTTAGTACGTATACCTACTCAACAGGTGGCACTATGAATATCTCCCCCCATCATTGAAACCAGTACGCGTACAAACATTCCCGAACTGAACTCATGCTCTTCCCACCTTCTGCACCTGCCCCGCCGCTTCAACGACCTAATAGTTTCCCAGCTCGGCTATTAATTCATGAAATTACTAATAATTTAGCTGCAAATGGATGGTTTTACTTTTGCCCATAATTACTGTAATTTATGACATTTGATACACCCATGAGAATATGGAAATTAACGAGTTAATATTCACGACATGATGGTGTTCACAGCTTTTATGAAATACGTGCCAAGAGTGTGTGTATATATATATGTGTGTATGTGTGTGCGGTGTATCCTCTTGTCCTGTTCATTCTATATGGAAGGCGCTTTGCATAGTGGTTGGCGGCTGTGGTGGTGGTTCTATGCTACAATGATGAACTACTCGCTACTCCGAGTTCGATTCTTGTATGAGTTGTGGAGCTCGTTTCAGTAGTGTAGCTATAGTTGGAGGAGCGTCGTATTTTTGGAACTCTCGTGCCGCGGATAAATTATAGACAGACGGGAAGAAATGTGGTGTGGTGTGCGCGCGGTTTAGGGTGGGTAGACTATACAATTGCCTTCCCTATATATTTATGGTGGAAGATTAATATGAATTACACCGCCATGTGCTAACAGTGAATAACAAAATTAAATTGTTTATTATTTACGAGCTTTTGCAAGTTTATCCTGGGGCGAGTATAAAGCAAGAAGGTGCACGCTCGTTGATTTTCATATCTGAGATTTGAAAATTGAGAATGGATTCTAAGATTTATGTCCTTCTTATTGTTTTGTTTATTGTCTTAAGGATAAAATAAATAAACTCAATAGGTATTCAATGTACATAGATACAAGAGCATCAGAACTGTACAGATGTCAACTGTAGGAAAGGATCTGGAGAAGTGGGCTTCAGATAGCATATCGTTGTTAGTAGATGTTTTCCTTCCCTCTTTCAGCTCTAGCATGTATTTAAGGTTTCTTAAACGTTAGGATACATTCTGGTATGACAGAAAAACATAGGAATACACTATCTACTAATCTATACAAGACTATCCGCTTAAATGAAGTTAAACGTCAATTCGCGCATTAAATTAAATTTAATTTTTATTTTCAATACTGTCAAAACATATAAAAACGTCACAAAAATCAAAAAATAATGTTCCAAAAGCGACATCTTCCAGGAAATAGCCCAACCCTCCCCAAACTTAAGTAGCAAGTAGAATCGTTCTAGAATGAAGAAACATAATCTTTCCACAGAGTTTATAGATTTTTTCTAAAGACGCAGAGCTAGTAAACAGACAGACAGAAGTACTCTCCCATTCCAGGATGAACGAGAATGGCGAACGTTTAAAAGAAAACGGAAGTGATTTCGAATTTATGGAAATAAAAAAAAAAATCTTCTTCAAGCGGGAATTGATTGTGGCGGCCAGTATGGGCGCGATCGCTTATTGCAATTTCCTTGAGTGAGTTAATCCATTACTTCTGTTGGATTAAGGAAATCATCTTCAAAACTCCCAACTTTTATGTACACAAGCTCTTGTCTTCTTCTTTACATTGTCTTAACATGATTCTTATCTCTGTAAAATTTAATTGTTTTCTATGCTTTTTCAGCTGGTAATGTCTGGTATTGTCAGCAGCAGCTTCATTAAACGCTAGACTTGAATTCTGTTAAAAGTTTAGAAATTCGAAAATTGTATTCTACGGGTGTGTTGTGCTCTACCACTAACTTTGATTACCTGCACTTTACAATTTATATTTTTCAGTGTAGTTCTGCTTCGATATTCATGCATTCTTATAATCTTACTCTTGGAGATGAGATTGTGATTCCACAGAATGGTAGCGTGTATTTGGGGTGCGTTTTTTTATTTTTGAATAAAATATTGATTTGCCCCGGGCACCTATATTAAGGTTACCACATCTTAGTACGCTAATTTTGTACATGTGATTTATGTAGCTCTTTCTAGATAACGTAAAGAGGAATGCTCACTTTTCGCACAACTTTAGGCCTGACATGAACAGACATGAGAGATGTCTTAAACGATGCATCTTGATACTCTGAACATATTTTATTAACCATGTTTATTTCGTCGTCGTGGAAAATGACTTCCAATGAGGAAAATGTTCACAACAGTAGTAACTGGGGTGTATATGACCCAAGAGCATGAAAATGGGGCTTACGGCGGCATAAACGTCCCGAGAAAGTTTTCTGAATCGGGAAAAAAGTACACCGCCTGATAGTACTCGGCGAGACCTTAAGTTTGATTTGCTACAGGCGGCGGTATTGGAGGCCCACTCCCCGCTGGGGGTTTCTACCACCCCCTCCCCCTACCTCACCAAAAACTATGCAGAGAAAAATTGTCTTCTGCGAATTGTAGCGAGTAATATGCTGAGGCGAACAGTGAACCCCGATTCAGATCAGACACAATCCTACATAGTTTAGAACCGATCTAAGGCGCGAAAAGTCAAGTAGGTACCTCAGTTCGAATAAAAGAGACGGAAATACTGCGTATGTGGATGGCTATTTAAGCCTCCGAGTATAGGAATGTGAGTAGTCAATTCTTGTCAATTGTGTATTAGATTTCCTAAAATGTACTTGATTAGATCAAACTTTGACACCCCCCCCCCCCCCCATGGCTGCCCCGCTTAATTGAAATAAACATTGTTATTAAAATATGTTCAGAGTATCATAAGGCATCGTTTGAGACATCTCTCATGTCTGGAGGCGTGGTGCCTAAAATGGGCACTCCCCTTTCTACTTGGAAGACTTTATAGGTGTCGTCGTAGCTGGGATATATATTGACATTCTATCTCTGACCGCATATACTACTTCAAGCCCGATACACTGTATGGGAGCCATTAGAGCTACTGTTCCACAGATTATTGCGTGATATGTGGCCTGGTTGGTGTTAGTCCCCAAGCGTTCTTAAGAAGGCTTCTGCAAGCTCAGAGTGAAATTCTAGCCTTTTCAGCATGCATTTTTGTCTATGGTTATCCTTAGAAATTTTAACCAAACAGTGCAGAGTTTAGAGCTAATCTGGTACACCATCTAGTCGCCACCAAATTTAATGCACACCCTGTAGATATTTCGGAGTTGATATGAGGTATGGCTTGTTCTAAAGATTTTTATCAGTATGAGCACAAGCTAGGGCAGTAGTAGCCTGTTTTCTGGAAGTCCAGAAAAATTCCATAATACTCCTGGCGATTTGTAAGTTTGTAGATCTGTTAGTAGGTAAATAGTAGGTATCTGTTATGATGGGGTCAAATGTACCCTCGCACTGTTGACTAGAATTTATCTATATCCATGCTGCAAAACCTCTCTTAGCTTTCTAACCTCATTGTTGTACGTGACAAGTGATTCCTTGTAGGAATCCTATCCTAAATAATGGTGACATTTGCCGAGTTGAAGAGTTTCTTTCCAGTGATTTAAAAAAAACAAAGTTCATAAGGTTCAAAATGGCGAAACAAATTTAGAAAATTTTCTAGATTTATTCCATCTCTCGGAAATCCATAACGAAAATTTTCTAATTTTTTGATAAGTTAGCCTTGCATCTCTGGGTGATGCTCTATTGAGTTTCGACTTCGAATTTTCAGTACTGCGCTTTTTTGTATTTCAAAACTTGTATTTCAACATTCGGACCATTATAACTTGGTGACGAAACGTGTTTCTGCTATAAACTCAGCTCAAATTTGTATTGTAGTGGAAGCCGGGGAAAAAGCAGGGGAGGTGTTTTTTTGGCATCAAATGAAAAGCCTTTTAAGAGTACAATCGATTTACGTAAGTGTATTTTCAATCTGAAAAACAACCTCGTAACTTATTTTTTAACTCCCCTATTTCCGGGGTCGCACACACCCCAACTGCTACATTACCTTATGTACATTATTGTGAGCAACCAGCATCTAGGAGTATACATACAAGGACAAGTGTAGGTGTGGGAAGAGGCAAGTATTGTATTAATATGAATTAAAAACTCAGGCCGAATTCGTCATGTTCGGTCCTCTTTCCTCCATTAATTTTGTATGCTTTAAAAAATGGAACTATCCTGATTTTGAATAACAGAAATTTTCCTTTTTTCTATATCCCTCAATAAGTCTTGAAAGGTTCAACCTCCAATTTTGCTATGTTGGCGTATGGATGAAGGTGAAGGATGATGAAGTATATCAGACCATCCCTTTCCCCTTTTTGAATTTTTCTCCATAGAAGGTAAAAAAAAAAAAACTTTCTAATAGCAGTCAAAGCCCCCATATCCCAACAGAAAGTCGCACAAATACATTTACATACCTGTCCTTGGTGCAGAGTGAATTTTCCAAGGACCTTCCTTCCTGATAAGTACTCACAGGAGCATGGCAAGCAACAGAAAGATGAAGTTTTCCGCGATGAAAAAAAAAAACATACACAGCACAAGTAGGAAGGGGCGAGAAAGACGGGCTAACACAATTCAGAAGCTGTGGGTGGGCTATAAATACATAGACGGGCCCTCATAAGCAGAATGGGGAGCAACAAAAGCACAAGGAAAATTGGAAGATAGAAAAAGTATGCTACAAGAAACGGAAAGGAAAAATATGATCTTTAATACTGTTCGCGATTTATCGTTATGTTTAGTGCTGTTATGCGATTCTTTTATGAGTTTCACTTTTGTACGTTTGCCTGCGAGACTATTTTTTGTGGAGAGGTGTATTTATTGCTGGTGCGCCATTATATTTTCGGTCTGGCTAAACGTCTGAAAAAGGTACTTTTTTTTTGTAGGAGATTTGGCGGATTTTCAATGGGTTTTACGGTGAACAAATGGAAAATTCAAGGGAGGTTCAGATTTGAGGAATGAGCTTTTTTCATTATTTTTTTAAGGAGTTTTAAGTGTGGTTATGAAGGGATTGAAATTATTATGACATAAGTGAATTTTGTTGTTGTTTTTTTTTTAAAGAAGGGGGGGGGGAGAAAAGTGGATCACAGTAGGAATTCCAGGATTTTAAAGAATGTGAATACTTCAACACATACCATCAAGCTATGAATTTACCAGCCACAATAAAATGCTGTCAATGTTAGGTTCTTCCTCTCTTCTACGGGAATACTACTTTTATTGGGGTTTATAAAAGAGTCTCTCCATAGAAAATATTTTTTTCGTTTGACAATTAGTCTGTGGTAGGATCTTGCCAATTTGAATTATAGTTGTACGATGTTTTTCAAAATTATTATGAGAACGCACACTGGACTTGTTGAGCTCAATGAAGAAGTGAGAATTAAATAGAGGTGCCCTTTTTTTCCGATAGTGTTGGGACAGTGGCCGAAAAAGTAAAATACTATCTCAATCTCCATCCCGCACTCTTTGCATTCGGACTTGCATATTACGTTCACGAAGTATACCAAGGAAAGACACTTTTTCTATTGTCTGTCGAGTAAGAGTCTTCCCCCACGTTTTGGTTTATAATGTAGGCATGGAGTGAACTTTCAATGAATTCGCAAGCAGCTAGCCTACTTTCTCTTTAGACATTTTCAAGCACTCACAACAGGAAGCTGCTCTAGCCCTCTTGCCTACGTTTAGATCTTTTTCAATGCCCAAATATGTATCTTTGTATCTATGTTTAATCTAGCCGTTTCATTTGGGCTTGGTCATGTATTAACTATAGGTGCATCCAGTATACATAAAGGTTTTGCCTCCACCCCTATCATGGTATATTTCTTCGGTGTGAGCCCTTTATACTTTGTCTAGAGCTCGATAGCAACTACCTTCTTTGACTGAAATTGTTCCATGTTTTCTCCCATGCTAATTTTTAGCATCAATATTCATTCAATCACTCACAGATTTCACGGATGATATCTACTGTTGTAATGTTTTAGGGTTTTCGAAGATTGAAACTGAAATACGGATTTTCGAAAACCTTCAAAATTCCAAACTGAATTTCGGATTTTAGAAAACTTTCGAAATTGAAACTACAGTTTGATCTTTGTGAAATTACATATATTGATAAGGAACAATTGAAAATGAGCAAAATTAAACACCCATTGAAACTGTTAAAAGGAAAGAGCATAATGGCAGCGCTCAATTTTCAAACTGACAGCTTATGCAATATCAACAAACAAAGTAAAAGAAGCACGCCATAGATGAAGTTGATAAAAATGAAAAATCGCAAGTGGGAGCAGTTGATTTATTTTGTATTAAAATTAAAATTTCAGTTAAATGTACGGGCTCCAATTAAGAGCAAGAATTGCTTGAATATACCACTGCAAAGGGAATGGAACCCTATCTACCAGAGAGGAAATTCTTCAGAAAGTCGCAGTAGTCCTGTTAACAATGCTTCTCGAAGAAAAAATGTATTTTAAGCTGGAAATTTTGAGTTTTTAGATTTGACAAGCTATTTTAAAGAATATTCGTAAATGGCGCAATAACAGTATAAGGGAAACGAGAAAGACGAATAGATGTGAATCTGCTAAAATTTAAAGGATGGTAATTGGTGGAGCAATCTCTTTGAAAGGCGGCACAACTGAGTTCGTTGGAAACAATACAGAAAGTGTTGGCATCAGCAGCGGTAACAGAAATTCTTAAATGAATCAGAAATAAAAGTTAGCTACATTATTAATGTATCTAAACAATGAAGAAGAGTGGACCAATATGGCTGCCTTGAGGAACATTGAGTACGATCAAATAAGTAGAAACATATTCAATGTAATAGTGGAAAAGCCTACTAAGGATAATTTATGAACGAAAATTTTATAGGTATACCTATAATTAATTCAAAGCTCTAATTGAATTCGATTAAATTCAGTCTATTTGCTTTCCAGTTTCAAAAACAGATAAATATGTGTAACACCAGATATAGTAATTATTGTCATTATTTTGTGAAGATGAATAATAATGAACACTTTCCATGGTTCTGAGAAAATGCCACAATGAATAGAAAACAAGAGACGAACCATATACTTTCTCAAAGGAAGTTGAAATGCCATCAGTTGAGACGTAGCGGAACCATTACCGTCGTCAATAATGAAGTCTATTAGGATTTAAGTTCTGCTACTTACAAAAGTTTTCTAAAAAATAAAATTTACTTTCAACATCGTGAAGAATTACCCAAATAAATATAAGCAGGTCAACTAAGTACTTTGACTTTTTTTCTGGTTACAAAAATTTGCGAAAGATTCATTGAGTACCTCCCGCAGGAAATCTGGCCAGTCCTTTCACGTGAAGGCTTGTGGAAGCAGTAAAACTTAATACAAAATTATGAAAAAGCTGAAGAATTTTGTTGATCCATTCCAGCTTGATCACGGGAGAAGCTTGTTGAAAGCTGCAACGTAGCTTGTCAACCTCGTTCTTATTTCGTTTATGAAACCAAGTTCACGCAGTTGGATTTTCGCTTGTACAGAATAAAATTAATTGTCAATTGTTGTGATTTTTACTAAGGTGCAACATTACACAAGAAATAAAATGAAAGAAGAATTTTCTAAATAATTCATATATACAAAACAGGAACTTTTTTTAAATATGCGCGGGTGTCCCAAAAAGTGTCCAATGAACATGAATCCTCGTTCCTTTTAATGAAGCTAGGGGGAAGCACATGAAAAAGCTTGATAAGAATCTTGAACTGGTTCCTCCCTAGGACATGCCTTTACGACTGTCCAATATGGTGGCATTCATCATATCTTCCAAAGAAGGCATCCGATTTAAATGATGAATTATGATTCCGGCTAGGTGCAGTCTGTTCTACCCACAAACTTTATGGAAAAGTACATATGTTTTCTCAGAAATGTTGCTATCGAATGATTAAGAATTCTTTAAAAAGTGCAAGCAAATTAAAAATAAAACAATTATAAATGGCAAAAATAAAACTTCTTCCTCCCACTCACATATATAAAACAAGAAAACAAGCATGATAATTTCAAAATCCTTTAAAATAAAAAAAAAACACGTATGATATCTCTCTCATCCCCATTATTCCACTTGACATGGCCCATCCACTCGGCACCCTACATATCTTTACGTTCGAAGAAAAAGACAAAAGCACTCCATAAAGAGATTCATATCCTTGAAAATCTCTTTACCCACTTCGCCTTTTTATCATATTACCCCGGGAAAAATATCCTCTGCCTGGAGTTTTGTCTTTCTTCACATTTCACCACTTTAGCAGTGCTTTAACCCACTCGAGGATGCTATTCAATTACCCTTGAGAAGATCTCTAAGGTTCACAACTTTTCGATTTGTAAATTGATGATGTACCTACATACATACATACCTACAAACCTACCATATATCCCTAAAGGGAAAAGAAGGAAAAAAAAAGGATTGACGGAAGGGGGAATAAACAGGAATAACTGAATGGATAAGTTAGGGGAGTTAGTGCAAATTTTACTTCCCATATTAGTTGCTCTCCATTAGTCAAAAAATGTCTGCCTTGTCCTTTTTCACAACGAAACTTAAAAAAAAAAAATTAAAATCGAAAAAAAGCTTTTTTGACACCAACCAACAAAGAGAAACAAAAGGATCGATACACACACACACATATAAAAATAAACACAGCCAATATAGGCAGCAGATTTACTAATCCCAGCTTCCAGGCATCCCTCTTTTATCGATATATGCCGAAAGAAACCGATGGAGGGAGGGGGATTATATTGAGGTTTTTCTCCAAATGGGATTACTTTCATTTTGATTGATGCAAATGAATACGCTTAGTTGATAGAAGATGGATAAATCCCACTTTATCCCAGGATTTTCTTGGTATTAGCCCCAAAGATTCATGGAATATTGAGGAGAAAAACAATTTTGATCTGACTTCCTTTTAAGAGATCAAAATTCAGGAATCTTTTGATGATATTTAACTTCTGCCAATGAGATTTACGCTCTTATGCTAACTGTGACTGAGAGATGAATGGCTTCAGCCGTTGGTCGTCGTCATTTGGAGGAGATTTTAAATAAAATTATCCTTGAAATTCTTCTTCTTCCTGCATCACCTAGCAACAGATTTTGTTTCTTTATTTATTCATGTTTAACATTTAACCCCTTCCCCTTCAGCAATAAATTAAAAAATCGCTTAAGAATGTTGCTGCGGCACGGCGCGGCACGGTACAGATTTTCCTTGAGTACCTCTCTCACAAGTCAACTTCAAAAGGAAATTTATGAGCTCCATTGATTGCTAATAAAATTATTGAGCTGTCAATTACAAATAAATGCGCATGCGCAACTCGTGATTTACTGCAGCCCCTTGCTTTATGAAACCTGCAGCAATTGAAATTTGGTTTTGCCAGCTGCGCGCGCGGCTGATGCGGTTAGATTTTATATGCATGAGTGTATGAATGTATGTATGAATGTATGTATGTACAAGCAGCGTAGATTTTCTTTAGTTATTTATGCGCGACCTGATAATAAAGTCTCACAATGGAAGGTCAGCAAACAAAGTGGTTGGTGGTGGTAGTAATTGTGTGCGATGAAATCAATCTTAGTTGTGTGCTTTTCTTTTCATTTTCATTAGATTTAGGAAATTCAAAGATGGAGGTGCGGAGAGGGATATTGTTTTATTTATTATTGAGTATTAAACTGTGTGAAGGCTAAAGTGTGTGTTTGCCTGCATAATGATTTGTACTAGAATTTATTTATTTGATTATTTTTGACATGATTGTTGGGATAATTGCTAATTGGAACAGGTAACAAATGAATGAATGCGGAATAAATTTTGTATTTTAAAGGGTGGTAGGCTCGAAAATACGTTTTGTGCCCTTTACGTTTTTTACCGCTGACTGTTGTATTTCGAAATAGATTAACTTTTTAACTCTTATAAATTCCTAGAGATAAATTCTTTCTACTTTCTTGTAAGTTAGTTTGCCCACTTCCCCTTTGGGTGCATAGAGCCTCTACATAACCTCTTTATCTTTTGATTTCTGTCTCGATTCTCTCAGTTTCATCTTTCTTTATTTATTGTCCTCCTCCATGTTTTTCGCGGTCTTCTCAACTTTTTATGTGGATTCCATTTCGGATGAATGCTTGCTTACCTACGTCTCGTCTACCAATTTTTATTTTCTTCCCTTGATTGGGGTTGCTATTGGCACTTGGTGCATAATTTACCAAAACTTGTTCCTTAGATTTTTGACTCAGTGTTTATTTTTAGATGAACATCTCTACTGTGTTGATCTTGCTGTGCATATTAGGCCTATTCGTCTCCACCTGAAACTAGTCTTGAGCTTGATCTCCATCTACATAGTAGGTATATGGGCATATAAAACTGGGAGCATCCTTGTTGAGTGTAGCGGATTGCTGTAGAGTGCTTTGATCATGGCATATTGTAGTAGATTTGGTTACTTGAATTCCTCATAACACAACAATAGCTGTTTCAGTATTTTTCGGCTGACGCTCTCTCGTTTAAGGTTACCTAGTCAGTTGCTAGCATAGACTCGCGCAGTTAGGATCGATTATACATTACATCTGAATATTATATTAGTCTTAAGTTGAATTACATTGAATTAATTGACTCACGTGTTGTTCATTTAACCATAACACATATTATCTTCTCTGGTATTCTATTCCGGATTAGTGCCTTCCTTATTTCTCAACGTTTTATTATGTCGCCTACTCTTTCGAAGTCCACGAATGCTATGCACAACGCGGAATCGCAATCTAATGATTGTTCTCGACAATTAGTCGTAGGGAGTTGGATTGGTCTATTTGCATACACGTCCTCATCTTAAATCAGCTTGTTCGTCTTGCTTGTTCATATGTTCATCTAATTTTCCTTCCTTTCTAGAGAGACAAACCCCGGCGCCTTCATATTTATTATCCTTAAGTTTGCTCATGGTTTCTATTATTTCTGTCCAAATTTTGTGAGACCGGGGGTGGTACCTTGGCATCAATCCACCACTAATGGTGAACCTTTGTTTGTCAAAGTAATTATGTGGAGTAGCGATTCATCAGACGGCATTATTGGTATCCATGTGCAGGGAGTCCTCACGGCACATCTGTTAATGTATATACCGATAGCCAGGCAACCATCAAGGCGCTGGATGCTGGATTTGTTTTTGAAGTCCGTGTACAAAATTTCATCATTCTACGTGAACGCGTTCTCGAGTTATCGTGCGCACAGACGGACATGCACAAATCAAAATAACTTTTAATATAATGCGTGGGTGTCCAATCCGTTTTGCGCTACCATCATTATTTCGAGGTGTTACAAACGGAACGACAAACTTAGTATAGCCTACGATTTCATCTAGGGTATAAAGAGAAAATCATCAGGGGCGCCTATCAAAAGGCAAGGCTCCGGTAGACCAGCAGGGATACCTGCCGTATTGACAGGGAAAGGACAAGGGAACCGCTTAATGGCAACAGAACAAATACCAGGAATCTAGAGCGGGTTGTCACGGGTCACTAGGACATAGGGGACCATGCTAGAGAATATGGTATAGCGGCGAACGATTTCTGCAGAAACTGTAAGGACTCGGAGGAAATCGAATCCGTCCAACACGTGCTTTGCGAGTGCCGCGCTTTGATGATTAAAAGAGGTGGGCTATTGGGTAGCTACTTCTTTTCAAGTTTGGAGAGCTGCGAAGTAAGGAGTTGAGATATATCCTGAGTTTCCTAAGGGAATCAGGATGGATCTGGGGTGGATTGAAAGGCTATCCTATGAGTTCTAGGGGCACAATGGACTCACTAGAGGTCTAAGTGATACAGGCTAGTCGTCTAGCGGCACCTTTCTTTCCTAACCTAACCTAATTATTTGCAGTATGCGCATTTAGCATTCAGCTTCTTCTTCTTCTTGTTGTTGCTATACCCAGTAGGAAGAATTATGAGTGCTCCTTCTAGAAGCAATAAGAAAGCAAGTTAGATTACAGTACTGCTCTAAGGGAACTCCAAAAGGAGCAATTCTGAAACAGAGGTAAGGGAGTAAGATAGAATTGAATTATGCGCAAGTGATGAGTCACATATTTTTTTGTGCATCAGCGTTTCATTTTATTCTATAAAGCTCAGACCCCCGCGTTGTTTTAAAAAAACAATTTATAAAAAAGCTGAGAAATGGCGAACTCAGTTAATCTGAATTTTGGAAAATAATTTGCAAACTAAACGATCCTCGAAAAATCACATTTATCTAAACGTTGCTAAAAGGATTTTTTTAAATTGCAATTTAATTTGCGAAATCTCTTTAAAAATGAATTTTCTCTAAAAATAATTTCATTTCAGTAGAATAATTACTAAGAAGAGCTCAATCGCTCGATCATTTCAAACTAAGTGCTCCTCTCTAATGATATGACTATGTTTAAAGGATGTCAAATGGAGCTAATAATGAGTGCTCCCTGATTACTCTTACGATGATCGCATTTCCTACTGGATAACTTCTTTACATCCCTTACAAGCCTTTTCGTAACATTGGTGCTATAGATCATTTTTATAATCTTAGCTTAGCTCCCTTCTTTATTCAAATTTGGACCATTTTTTTGTCAGAAATTCAGACTTTTCTGGTTGTTCAATTTGGTGCCATCTGGCAAAATTTTCCTGTCTAGTCTTACTGTTCCTAGGACCACTTCTCGCACTTGTCGTAGTACACTTTCATGTTTTCTCGTCGAACGAAATTAGTGTTTTGATAAAAATGCATTTTTCGTGTTGTTGTAGATTAGTTTTTGTATGGCAATACCTATTTTCTTCGTGCTTACATTCAATCTTGTTATTAGGTATAGCTGGACTTAACCATATAGATGTCTCTGGTGAGTAACATATGATCGCTATATGTAGAGTTATATCTACTTCTCTCCACGCCCGTACATCACGTAGAAATTGCCTCCACCTGCGACTGATGCAAAAGTGGTCGATTTGGTTTTTCATACGTTGTTCTTGTGTGCAAAGAGGGTTCCACCAATCATCTTATTATGCTTCTGGAATATTTCCTGCTTCTGTAAACCACTTATCGCTGTTATTGATGATACTGACTTCATGCAAGTGTACGGATTAGTATTATTCCACAACCACCTTCACTATCATTTTGACTCCTAAAGTATACTAGGACGAATTCGATTAGTTTTTAACACAAAGAGAATCCTGGCAACCATTATCTATGTGTATATTTGCGCCCATTCTAATTATTACCCGTATTTTTTCTTAATTTTAATTCTATTTAAAATGTAGCATTTCACTATCAAAATTTTCTGACGTCATACTTCAAACAAACAAAAAAACGATTTCAATGCGAATCACGAAAACTCAACTAACTTTCAGCTATGAAAACAAACGATAGAAATTTACAGCTTCCGACAGATAAACACCAAAGGAAAAACGGAAACCAATAAATTACCCCCCTGAACCACCAGCAATAATCACATAAATTCGAATTTCTTTCCAAAGATTTCAACAGCTTTGAGAAAATGCGCCTGTGTACAACCAAAGATAGATTGGGATAAATTAGACTCACACCGCACCAGGCCAGAACTTTTGCACGAAAGAAAAAAAGTCAAGACTTTTAAAGCTATCTATCCTCCTCTAAACAGTCTCAACAACTTCTAATCCCAGATCAAGTGAAGTCTCGGACTGTTCGGTGAGGACTAACCGCACCGCAAGCGACTAGAATCCACTTCTGTTTCTGTTAAGTCTTCAATCCCCCTAATCCGAGCATGCATTAGGTAACTTAGCCTTAGATAAGCTGAGGAGAGCACAACACCACAGACGGAGTGTTCATGAGGTACTGGCTGCTGAACTGTACGTTGTGAACGGAGTAAACTAGTTTGACTCTGAATACTTCGGCATAGAGTTGGAGTAGCTATCTCTGTATGTAGTCCAACCTAGAGCCCAACCAACAATGGAGTTAAATCTTTCCTCTACATACTGCTACCGGGCGGTTGAGTTGAACCAAAGCTCCCGCTGGCGCGCCATCACATCAGGTATCTACTTAAAGAGGAAAGTTTTGCTTGATGTTTACAAGGTGCATATTTGCGACAACACAAGCAAGGAACAACACTGCACGGGTACGGATCCCATGTTTTTTTCTTGTTGCATTTGCGGGTCACATCGGTCGGTCGGTTGGATAAAATCTGTCCGAAGGAGCAGAATTTGTTGTGGTAAATTTGCGCAGAATCTGTTATGAAAAGCGCCCCATGGAAATTTCAATGGACGATGGAATTAATGCAGTACGAGGGATCAATGGAGAAAGGGGGATGGTAGTGGGGAGTAAAGAAGATGCCATGTCATTTGCTGCCATCTGTCAGATGCTTTTGTAAGTTTCTATTATTTTACATAATACATACTGTGGTGAGAGGAGCTTTTCCAGCTGGTAGCGAAGCTATATGGGAATTGAAGGTGAGATGCTAGGAAAATAGGAAAATATTAGTCAGTCACATTGTGAGAATCAGATGAGTTCGGTTCGAGTTTGAAAACAAGATCTGAATTGTGGATTTTGGGAATTTCGAGAGTGAGAAAAGTACTTTTAAGATTTCGACTAAATCACACACAAATCCATCCCTGGTTGTGGGAAAATGAAAGCTGCTGGGTTTTTTTTTCACAAACATTCAAGATTCATTCATCTTAAGGAAAACTAAATGATTTGCAGTTGATTTGATATCATCTTGTTTGATTCGATATCATCGTATAGGGGGGGCTGGATCAGCTTGTTAAAGATATTTAAAGTGTGATTTTCTTAAGGATTAGGTTTAGAATATATTTTTCCAAAAAAAGGCAGAAGAAAAAAGAACTCCTTTATTAGATGTTTCGAAAATAAGTCGAAGTATATCATGTGGAGATGCAGATTTATATAAATACTCGATTTCAGTTAAAGGCAGAAATAATCGCCACAATTAAAGTAGAGCTATGGCAGGCAGATCCAATTCAATCGACAGATGTCCTCTATACAATTGTAAAGGAATATGCCTGAATTCTGTGGTCGAATTTAAATCAAAATCAACCGAGTTCCGAATGCATAGAATACACCATGGCGAATTTAGAAAAAATCCCTCCCTTCTAGAGCACATTAACTGCTCGCGGATAATTGTTGAAAAATCGACGATCCTTACAAAAACTAACTTTCATCGACTATGAAAAAGTTTTCTTTTCATGCAATTTCATTATGACACCGCGGGATTCCCCACGAAATAATTGAATTGAGTGAAAAGATTTTTATATAAGAATAAGGTGCAGAGCTGTCCATAATGAAAGATTATCCAACAGTTTTAACGTGAATTCCAGAGTTCCACGAGGATATCCACTACTGTCACCCGGGGGGGGGGGGGGCGCCAATATCTTTTTAAAAATAAAGATAAAGCCGGTGCCTAAGTAACAATTTCAACGTCATCCTGAACTTTTTGGCAAAAAAAAAAAACATGGAAATCGCATTAAAAAAACTAAGAAATTACCAAATACTCACAGCCATCGAAAATGTGTTTTTATTTGGCAGTAAGCTCTTGGCGGCTGTGCTGATGTTTTGTATTTGTTTTTATCTATTAGGGAATTATATCATAAAATAGACTAATTTTGTGATGGATGACAGCCGATTAAAATTGAGCCCTATTATACAGAAATCAGTGACGTAGATTGATTTTGTTCTTTTTTAAAAGGGGGCCATACAATTTTTGTTTATACATACATTCTTGGTGTGATAACACATTTTGTAAATTACTTAAATATCATACTGAAGTTCAATATCAAAGGCGTATTGTTAGGAGATGGCGATGGGGGACGGAGAACTAGCGAAACCAAGGCAGGTTTTTTGACATCTTTCTAGTATGTGTAAAGCAAAGCGCACGTGATCAATTCAAAAATCATTTAAAATATTATGTTATGTAAACTATCAAGATCTCAAGAAAAATCAGTGGTGTAGATATTTTTAATTTTATTACAAAAATGATTGGGGGGGGGGGGTTAGTTTTGCATACAGCTTTGCTGAGGCTAATTATTTTATAAAATTATGGTAAAAAGAACTTAACTGGAAGGAATGCTGTCCAATTTTTTAGCTTTGCAATATAACGCTTTTATCAAAATTTTTAAATTTCTGCCTAGATTTTTAGAATGTTGTGTTGCGCTGTCAGACCTGGAGTATAAAAATAATTGCATTTTTAGGTTCCTGTTTGTGACTTAAGAATCAACGTAAGCCTTACCAATAAGTAAATGTATTAGAAAATTGAAAGAAAATTAAAACCGTTTTTAGTTTTAGACTGCTTAAAAAATCAATGGTATAGATTTATTTAGTTTTTTTTTCCGGGGAGGGAGCATTGTCCGTCCCTCTTGGAACAAAGAACCCTTCATATACTCGACAATTTCAATTTTTAACTGATTTTAAGGTTCTATATCTTAAGTCTAGTTGAAGATATGTCCCATTCTGCGTAGGGTTACGGCGCTTAAATTAAGTAAAGGGTGTTCCAATAAGAGGTGTTATTTTAATTAGCCCGCTATTTCGGTAGATGTCACTTTTGGAGCTGTCATTTTTTGACATTTGACAAGTAGAAACTACGCCATTAATAAAAATGGAACGATACACGATTCAACAACGCATTGAAATTATTAAAATTCACTATAAAAATGGTGAAAATGTGGCAGAGACGGTTCGTAAAACTCGAACATTTTTGGGTCGTTGTGAAGCACCTTGTCGGACCGCAATACAGAAATTGGTAGAAAAATTCGAGCTGTCGGGACAAGTTAGTGATGTGAAGAATAAAACCCGTGCACGTCGCTCAAGAACAGCCGAGAATATTGCTGCTGTAGCCGAAAGTGTTGAAGAAAACCCAGGTTTGTCCATTCCTCGTCGTTCCTTGGAATTAGGAATTCCACAAACGTCATTACACCGTATTTTGCATAAAGATTTGGGTCTTAAGGCTTATAAAGCTCAGTTAACACAAGAACTCAAGCCGGCCGATCATCAACAACGTCGGCTCTTTGCTGATTGGGTCCTTGAAATGCATGAAAATGATCCGGAATTCCATCGAAAACTCATCTTGAGTGATGAGGCCCATTTCCACCTCGATGGCTTCGTCAGCAAGCAAAATTGTCGCATCTGGGGCTCGGAAAACCCAAGGGTTATTGTTGAAAAGCCTCTCTATCCTCAACGTGTGACTGTTTGGTGCGGTTTATGGTCCCGCGGGGTCATTGGACCTTACTTTTTCGAAAATCAGGCTGGAGCAACAGTTACGGTGAATGGATTGCGCTATCGACAGATGATTAATGATTTTTTATGGCCGGAATTGGATGGTATTGATCTGGACAACGTTTACTTTCAACAAGACGGCGCTACGTGCCATACAAGCAACGAAACCATTGATCTTCTACGGGAAAAGTTTCCGGATCGTGTTATCTCTCGAAGAGGTGATCACAATTGGCCACCGAGATCTTGTGACTTAACACCATGCGACTTCTTCCTTTGGGGCCACGTGAAAGAGAAGGTCTACGCCAACAGCCCAGCGTCGATTCAAGACCTCAAAGATGAAATTCGTGAGGCTATCGAGGACATAGGGCAGCCACTTTGCGATTTGGTTATGGAAAATTTCATGAAAAGGATATGGTCCTGTAGGCGTGGTCGTGGTGGTCATTTGGCTGATGTTATTTTCCATTATTATCGGAATACCTTTCTCTTTATAATGAAATAAAGATCCGATCATTTATCTCAAAAAATGGAAAACCCGTTATATCATGAAAAGTACAGGGTGTGTCATCTATAGCATTTCAATTAAATTTAAAATGCTTGATGTGTAAAATAGTTATTTACCGACGTACATATACCGACAGCAACAAGACACGGTTTCTATTGGATATGTACTCCGGCAGCATATATTTTGCTGCCGTTCAATCGTACTTATGTCGAAAAACGAAATTTATGTCGCGGTTCTGCCAGATTGCAGTGCGTGAACGTTTGCAAACAGGCTAAAGCTGTAATTGTATGCAAACCTGCGACTATAAGAGAAAAAAAAGTGCTGATATTTTTTCTCTTATAATAACATGGCTTTAAACCGTTAGACAAAATTGCTAGAAAGGAAAAATTTATAAATATGTAAAATAAATTCAATACAAGTAGGGTGTCCTCACAATGGGGATGCATTGTCGGAGAGACAACTAAATTTAATTTTGGTCTGTGACGCCGAGCTTAAAATCCATTTTTCAGATTTTATTGGCTTAGGTAAGAGCCGGATTACAGGAGTCTCAGTTTGGCTGATGGATTTAACCGATTTAAGGATTCAGAACTATCAGAAAATCCAACTTTATTAAATCCGAATTTGCGATTTTCTCAAATCCGAACAGTTTCAATCCTAGTAACAATTTTAATTCATGTTTTTTTTTTCTTTTTCTTAAATCAAACCTGCGACATAAATCATAAATAATTCAAATCAATTTTAAACCTCTACGTTTGTACATCTCTTTGACCCACATCCAACCCTCTTGCTTTCCGCTAGTTCAAATGAAGATAAAATTGCAGAGATGTTTACATACATTAGATTGGTTCCTAATTATACTCAACCTGATTAATTAAAAATTTTGGAGAAATTAAATATCCTTCTTTCAAGAGACCTGACCTGGTCTGGCACTTTGAAAAATAAACTTGGATTGAAAATTGAAATTTCCTTAATTCCCGCCCCCAATCCCCAATATAAAAGTGACCTTGATGTACTTGACTCGCTCGTATCGAACTTATCAACTAGGTTAGCCACAGTGCAGTGTTCCTACTATTTATGATGACTTCAACTTTAACGAAAATCTCAATCTCAACCTCATTTGGTGCACTCAAAAAAAAAACAAATTAAATCATAAAAAGCTTTTCAAAAGTTCCTTCAATTAAAAAAAAAAGAACTGTCAAGAAAATCTCTGGCTGCAGCACTTATGGACCTGAGTCACTAAGAGCTTTCAGATCACGTAGGTACCAAATCAGCTTACAACAGCTGCTAGAATACTTAGTCTGAAAGAGATAGCAAGATTTAAATGACAAAACAGTAAAAAAATGAAATAATTATTGTAATTCACACGAAAAGGAGGAACAAACAAAAACCTTGTCCTCCAGGAATACTTATAACTGTGCTGCAAATATGTCCATGCTAGTAGCAACCCCCCAGGCTCCTCATCATGTGAGAATTAATTAATTTATGCTCGACTCGAGTATGACAACGGAATTTTGTTCTCTTAATTTTCCCTGATAAATTTAAAAAAAAAAAACAATTTTTTTTTTAAAATCCACTGACCGAGTATGGAAGGAATGCAGTAGTAGCAGAGCCGAGTAGCGGGCACACAGCATACTTTACACAACGTAGCAAGCAACACTACCAACATAACCATAGTATGCTGCTAGATGCTCCATAAGTCCGTGTATAGTTTATGTGGCCGAAGATGAAAAGAGGTTATGGGAGGTTGGGAGGCTGAAGGTAGAAGTGGTACCTAGGCCTGGAAGCTGAAAAAGCAGGAGCTCAACAATGGAGAGAGAACATTTTTCCAGAAATACATATATTTTTTTAGTGGTGCCATTATTATATCCCTGCAGAGAGGGGAGGGAGAGGGGGCCATCCTACTGCAAGTCGTCAGTTATTTTTATTTTTGTTCTCCCCTTCTTCTTCTTGTTTCCCCCTTTGTGTTGCCGAAACGAAAATATGGCGTGTTGTATCTTGTGTATGCCATTATTATGTTGTATAACATTCTGACAACGACGCAACCCCACCGAACTTACGGGGGGGATTTAGTCATGGTGTTAGCAAATTTCTTTCTTCTTCTTGTTCTTAGTTTTTTTTTTTCATATTTTTCTTCCATCTTTTTACTTCGCATACTTTCGTGCATTTTATTGTAATGACTTTGAAAAAAAAAACAAAAAAAAAATGAAGAAAATAAATAAAAAATTAAGGAGACTCCTTTGGCGTGAGGTTTACATGCAATGAGGCTCCCCCCAGGGACTTGTTTAACTTTAAATTGTTTTGTTGGGGATAATAAAAGGCGAACATTTTCGGTATATTTTTGTGTGATAGAACAAGAAACTTAATGGAGAAGTAGGAAAAGGTGGGTGCAAGAAGAGAGAATGAGAATGGCTGAATGTTGCCTTGTTTACATTCGAAAATTACTGTAATTACGGTAATTGCTTAATGACTTTTGGAATGCGGTAAAATTATTTTTAATGGCGCTTTAGTGATGATATCCTTGTAACAGTGTTGTTTAGTAAATATTTTTTAGGTTGTTGCTTACCTACATTATTGCGCTCTCACCTCTTTGTGGGTGGGTGGATTGAATGAAGTCCCCGCTACTCTGGAGGAGAGTGGAATTTTATAATTGCAGGTTGAATGAATGAAGTGAAAGGATAAAGTGGAAGTTATTAAAAAAAAAAAACTATAAATTGGTATTGGAGGAAGTGGACTTTTTAATTATGTCGTATGTGTATTTGTTTACATACATTTTCGAAGCAAATTTTCACAAGTCCATGAAGTTCAATATTGTGAGTTATGGTGAATGAGTATAATGCTATTAAAAGTGAAAACAATTGTTCTCCTCCACTTACTATGCACTCCACAATATTTCCATATACATATCTCGTACAACCGGTTAGAAACTTGTAAGAATGCATTGTATTTATTTGTTTATTTACAGTTTCATCAATGATCTGACTATTGACCAAAGGAAAAAGAAATGCAACTTTCACTAAGCTGATCCCTTCTCAATGCAATCCAACTGGTGGTTAAAGAAACAAGACATTGATGAAATCGGCTCATGCTTGTCATAGTTAGTACTATGTTGAGGAAAAAGGAAGAGATCGTGGTTCTTCAAGGAGCGCACAGGAACAGATATATTGAAAGTATTTAACAGCTCAGGGGAATTGATAAAAAAAAAAAGTTTAAGCCTGTCTACATTTGGAGGAAGAATATCATTGTTGTGCGGTCCCAATGAAGTCCACGCAGGGCAAATCGATGGAATCTTCACTGAAATTCTCGATGTGATTCATGCAGACAGCATACAAGGGAGATCAGACCGGATTGGCATATTCCAGGATGGGTCTAACGAATGTGTAGTAAAGGAACTATGTTCCATCATCGGCGTAGCCAAGTATTCTTAGATTAGTCAGAATCAGAGATAGGAATATCATTGATGTAAATTATAAAAAGAAGTGGTCCAAGATCGCTGCCTTGAGGAACACCAGAAGTATTACCTATTTCGTCAGAAAGAGCTATGCGGAATTATCTGCGTGCGATCAGATATAAAAGGATGATGCTAATTGATAAAAACAGTCAACTTAGGAATAAAAAATTTGTGATTGATTCTTTCAAAAGCTTTACTGAAATCCATAAAAATGCAATAGACTTGCTTTCCACATTCAATAGCAGAAATTGTAGAAATTAGTCCTAGTAGATTTATTTTTCATAAAGTAATGCTCAAAAGAGCGTATGAAAGGAATAATAAAAAAAAAGCTTCCTCTGTTTCGGTAAAACACCACAGGTTAAAGATAAATTAAATAAATAACACAAGACATAAACTATGGACGTACCATAATGTTTTATGAGCATGGAAAGAACGCCGTCCGGATCGCTTGAAAGCCACCAGCTATGTTTGAAATACACTTAGAAACAGACGCTTCGGCGAACAACAGGTCTTTAGGTTGACGAAAAGTCAGCGGAAGCTTCGTTAAATGGATAAAATTAATATAACTAATATCACAGAAGGCAGTTTTAAAGAAGTCACCAAAAATATTGATAGTCTCCAAGAGTCAACACTGTCTATGTTACCTAATCTCAACGATGAAGAGTATCCATTACAGTTGCGCTTAGAGTTCAAAAACTTCCAAAACTGCTTTTATTTCAGTACGCAAGGTATACTGCAAGATGAAAGATAGTAAAACTTCAGTAAGCCTATCAATACATGAACCAACAACTCAAATATCTCAGCTGATGAGCATGGAGGGTTGTAATCTGTAGGTTAGGTAAACGGTGTGCCGCTAAACGACTAGCCTGCACCACTCAGACTCCTAGTGGGTCCATTATGCCTCTAGATCTTATGAGTAACTTTTCAAACTGCCCTAGATCCATCCTGCTTCTCTCAGAAAACTAAGGATATATCTGAACTCTTTACTTTGCAACTCTCCCAGACTTGAAAAGAAGTAGCTATACCCAATAGCCGGCCTCTTTCATTCATCAAAGCGGGGCTCTCGCAAAGCTCGTGTTGGACGGATTCCATTTCATCCGAGTCCTTACAACTCCTGCAAAAATTGTTCGTTGCTATACCCAGTCTTCTAGCATGGTGCAATATGGCCCAGTGACCCGTAATGACCCCTACTAGATTTCTGGTGTTTGTTCTACTGTCATTACGCAGTTCCCTTGTCCTTTTCCTGTCATATGGAGGTAACAATTGCCTCGCAATATGGCAGGATTCCCTGCAGGTCCTTCCAATGGCTTGACGTAATCTTTAGCAATATATACATTTTTTTGTGAAAGCTTGAGAGCCACACATACAAACTTCAGATCGCCGGACTCAAAAAAGTCGATTAACGTGCACGGAAGGTCGCAGCGAACGGCGCAAAGCACTCTACCTGCAACGGGAGCATCCAGAAAGACAAAATGGCGGTCACGGCGAAACACCAAGAACTCGGGACTAGAAAGCTCTGCATCTGCTATCTTTCCACACACCCAAATCTCGGTCAAGCAGACTACGTCGAAACAGGAATTCGTCGAACTTTTAAAAAAGCGAGTCCTTTTGGAGTGAAGACCAGTTGTGGACTAACAATCCAAGGCCAACGTTGTCAAATAAGCTCTCCGAACTAGTTGTTGCCTTAGGCATTTAGTTGTACTTTTGGGCCTTATGGTTGCACTGAAATTGAACATCACTTCGCAGACGTAGATTTTCTGTCGCTATTTGGTTGAGTGAATTGTTAGCTTGAAAAAGACGAAGAAATGAACAATGATTTATACCAATTTATGTAACGGTTCAAAAGGTATGAAGAGTTAACCTATTCTAGAGTTCTGCTACTTCACACCATCATCCGGTAAACTTAAGATTGCTCATTGCAACACTAATTCACCGCACCCTATGAATCTTTGATAACGAGTAGGTACTTGGTGGCTCTGAATTCAAACACATGTATGATGTTTCGAGATCTAGCAGATATAACGGTTACTGAAGACACAACAAGAGACGTAGAATTCTCTGACGCATTCTCCAAAAGTAGTCGGCACACTTCAAACAAGCTTCTTAAGAGTTCCACAACTATCGCAATCAAAATTTTCTAACACGGAAATCAGTCACTACCACACAAATCCAATTTTAAGAAATATACTTATTGCCTATATGACGAAGAAGAATTGAGGAGTGTGTTGCTTCAAACGGCATTGTTATTTGATAGCCTAGTTAGTCAGAGAGTTAGACAAAATTTGACAGTTTCTGTCTAAAAATCTACTTTGACGTGGTCTCCATTTAGGTTGCGTCTTATTTAATAGAACCGGAAAACATCTACAGAGTAATTTACAACCCAATTTGTTATATGGTTCGCAGATATCAGTCAGTGACGAAAGTAGACATTAAGTTGTAAGGCATGCTTTCACGGATTATCCTACGCTTAATAGAGGATATAGATTACAAGACGGGTGATGGTAGTTTGCTTACCTGAAACGGTTGAACTATGAACTTGTTTGAGATCTCTTAGTGATTTATGATGATGAGCATAATAAAATCTATCCGAATTTGATGATTTGGAATGAAGAGCACAGTAATCGAGAACGAAATGTGCTCTATGGAAATACGATGTGATATCGATGGTGCTATAACCAACGATATTGACGAGATGTATGACGTTCAATTCAACCTTCCTCGACAAACGAGATGTAGATTTTCTTTCATCGATTTCATCCTATCCCCTGAGGTAGAGTTGACGACCAAGTATTTCACGGCTAAATGTTTAAAACACAAAACTTCGTTAGCAGTTCTTTTTTTTTTATTTTCTTTAGACGAATGCAAAAGCAAAGCATAATTTAAAGCGATTGTTTCGTCAAATCGCATTCTTACCTTGAACTTTTCTTTAGTTGGTCCCATTCTCATTTATATCTACTAAAATAGGGAAACAACAAGCAATGCAACTTTAAAATGGAAAGCCTGTTTTTTCAGTTAAATGTCATTCCCGACTAACATCTTGTATTCCTTTAAGTTGCCAGCAAAACCAAATTTTTACAATTATCACTCTAACATTGCACAAAACTCGACTTCCTCAACTTCCTCGAAACATGAAAACATGAAGATTTTTCTCTAATCCTTTCACTTTCTATTGCAACCACACACAAACACACGCCGTCATCAAAATTTGATCTAAATCCAATTTGAAATTTATCTCACGATTTCTACCGACATCGCCGAACTAACTAACTAGCTAACAAAACTTATCTGTCGACCTAATTACAAAAGCCGACAGCAGCATCTTTGCAACAATTTTTGATTTATCTGCATAAATCATGAGATGGGAAACCACCAGCGCTCCATATTGCTGACCCCTTGTCAACATGTCTGACCTATGAGAAACTTTTTTTTAAACTGGCTACCGTCATCATCGTAGTTGTAGCGTACGCGCAACCATCGTCATATATACCTAGATAGGTACATACGTACTTACTCTTCTATAAAGAGATCTCAATGGACCGAAATAAACACAGGAGAAAAATTTTCTGTCATGTTTCCCATTGGCCATTCATAAATCATCATCAGTTCGGCGAAATGATTTCAGTCAGTTGTGAATATCCATCACGGCAATGTGCTGACATTTCGGAGCAGATTTTAAGATTTCATCTCGCTCCTAACATCAATCAAGCGGTCGACACTTACTACCCGGTGGTATCATACTGTGTGGTTGTATGTAATGCGCAACAGATCTTTCTCAATATCTCCTCCTCCTCCTCCTCCTCCAGCTGCTGGACGGACATACATTTTTGTATTATTCCTACGTCTCAGACCATGGCTATAGCAATGATTTTGGATTCTTGAATTGAATCTTCGCAAGTGAACGAATTTATATAAAAGGCGAACGACAGATAAATATTTACGACGACCAAGACGACGAACACCGCGAACAGGACTACACGGAGGTAGCAAGTCACCACTTGGACTCGGCCACCATAAACGTCGCTCGTTTGTCTTGCTTACTAAATTGGAATATCTTTGGCTGCATTTTGTCCTAAATTCCTCATCATGTTTATCTATTTTGATCCATCCAAGAGACATCTTCCCGAATGAATGACAAATGTATGCTGGAAGATGCTGAACACTTCTTGGATGATGCTCTCCCCTCTCTAGCATAACCCAGCATCTCAGCATCTCTGACTAAACTAAGATGTCGAGGGGAGTTTTTTTTTTAAATATTTTTTTTTACATCACGGATTTATCTTGCTTTAAATCGGTATTAATAGATCCAACCATGTCGTACTGCTGGTATACATTGAAACGACGAAGATAGAGTCTAGTTTTGGTTTAAGAGTTGTCAAGTAGTGATGATAGCAGCATTCGATGCTTGTCAAACATTAGATGAGAAGATAAATCTCTCTCGGTACGGGTGATTTTTTTTTTTTATTTTGTTTTTTGTAAACTGACAAATTGCCACTCGCTTAATTACCAAAGAATTTCATTCTGACAGGAAGATAATCTGGGAAGATTATTTGTGGTTACGCAAGTATTGGAAATTTTTTCAACAGGTTTCTGTTAAGCTGTTTCTTGCGGAGAATTTATTTATTTTTTTTTCTTTTGCTACAGTATTGAAACTCTTAGGAGGATGCTGAAGTTAAGAAAAATCGGAATTTTTTCGATAAAATTGTATCTTAATTCGAGTTTCTTATAATCTGGATATGTGTATTTACCTACATAACTAACGGTAAGAAATTTTTAAATATGATCGATATGATCGGTCCACAAAAAAGAAATTACTTGCAAAAACTTTGCAATTGACCATTTATGACGAACCATAGATGGCGGCATCAAACAGGTAAGAAAACAGTGAACAGAAAATGGAAAATAAATTCGTGTTAGTAGGAAACATGGTCGAATCTACGCAGATGAAAAACAAACCTCACACAGTCATTAAAGGCTGTCTAAATCTATCAAAATAAATTTTAGATTTTTTTTTTTTAAGGAATGGAGGGACTAGAAGAAATCTTACAAATTTGCTTAGCCATATAGCGAGCTATCCAGCATACAACCGCGATCTTCTAAGTCAGATGGATATTTAGATACCTAGCACGGTTTTAGTATGATCGCAACAGGAGAGTTTGAAACCGAGAGTGATTTAGACCAACCATTTTAACCAATTCGGTGATCTCAATTAAGCTGAACATTACGTGGTCCTCCATCACTTATCACGGAAGACTGTCTATGTGTGTACATCAGAAGATCTTCAGCATAATTGTGAAAACGCAAAGGTATCAGTATAGATCCTTGCGGAACACCACACAAACGAACTAGCTTCAATTAAACTGTGTTTTGACAGGTTTATAGCTATCTCTAAGGAAAGAAGATGAAAGTTTAATGAAGGGGACTTAATCATCCTGGTCTCGGGAGAATTTCTACCGACGATCAGTGAGGTAACTCAAAGAGCATTGCAAAAGCTTCTTATTGGGCTATAAGTTGCTGCCTAGGGCAAAGGCCGAACTAGTCCTTTTTACACGGAGGAAAGTTATTCCGACTTTAAAACCCCCAAAATTAGGTAACATTACTCTTGTCTTAAAAACTGAAAATAGACGAGTGATATTAGACTCCAAATTAAATTGCTGCTTACAACTTAGGTACACTCTAGTACCTAGCAATTGAGTCATTACGATTTGTATTGACAGCCAAGCTGCAATCATAGCTTTGGACCATTGGATCGCACCTAATGCAACGGTGACGATGTGAGCTCGGGAAAGTGGGTGCTAACCATAAGTTTTTTCTCTGCTGGTTTCCTGGTCACAGTGATATACTTTGTAAAGAAGCGGCTGATGCTCTAGCTATAAAGAGCTGCGATATGACCACCTGTTTAGTGGAACCCGTGGATCGGTTCATGGAATCAGTGAAGAGGATTCTAGACGTAGAGGCATGTAAGCTGGCAGATCGCAGATGGAAAGAATTGACCACATGCGCAATTTCAAGACAGCTGTGGCTTGAGGTTTCTGCTAGGATTACCGAGTCTCTGCTGAGGAAGAACGGCAATGATGTGCGTATCGGAGTTATTACGGGGCACTGCCACTATGGTAAACACGCAGAGCGAATTCAAGCTCCATACAATGACGTCTGCAGATGCTCTATGGATGAGGAAGAGGTTGAGAGTGTTCAGCACCTGCTTGCCAGGTATAGGAGGAATGCGCTCGGCAGCTACTTCTTCGGCGATCTATGGGAGCTGGAGGACAAGGAGTTGGGGGACCTGGTAAGGTTCGTTAACACTTGTTGCTGGCTTCAGTGCACCCTCTAAATCTGAGGAATCTTTCCCAGGTAGGGTCCCAATACGGTGGTATCACATTGAACCACAAATGGTCTCAGTGAGGCTGATCGCAGAAGTTCGCGCGATGGCCGATCAAAATAAGCACCTTTATCAGATAACGGAGATACTGCATCAGTGTTATATTGTTATGAATAATCATTATCAAATGAGAAGGAGCACCGCTTCACATTTACAATTATTCAAGAGAGAAGGTTTGTGATCTTTCAAAAAATTGTATTGAAAACAAACAAAAGAATCGGGGTATTCCCCCAATTTTATTTTATGCATGAGTTGTGAGGCTGACAAAAAAAAAATCTTAAATAGTTCGCCTGGTCTCTTTCTCGAGGATAATTCTATTTCCATTACATTTTCAGATCACGCAAAAAAACATTGGTAAAATAGGCAGTCATTTTTCAAAATCAAGTGAAACTGTATACGAGGGCTCAGTTGGCGGCAGTGATGCAATTTCAAAGGCATTTTGAATTTCCAATATCTCTTGTTGGAGCGTAGACCAATTTTCCAAGTCGGATCGTTTATTAGTCTGTTGTAGGCCGTCATAGTACCTATACTATGGATGAAAAAGAATTTCTTGTACTGATTAAACATTACTTTTTCAAAGGAAAAACGGACGCAGAAAATCAAAGCGAAGCAGCTGCATAAACAATATGGTGAGTTTGTTATATCGATTAGAACTGTTTACAAATGGTTTAGTAATTTGCGGAGTAGTTATATGAGCACAAACGACGCTGAACAATCTGGCCCTAGGCGTATTGAGATCATAACTGCAGATTGTGGAAAAAATCCATGATGAAATGAAGGAAGGCAGAAGTTTTAAAGAGCGTAATATTGCTAAGACACTAAGGGTCTCAAATGATCCGATTGCTTTTTCATAATGGTTGATGAAGATTACCTAACCCACCAACCTGAGAGCAAGAAACAGTCAAAACAGTGGATCACATTTGGAGAACGTGCTCGAAAGACATCCCCCTTATTTACCAGATTAGACTCCTTCGGTTTCCTGGTTATCGGTTTCCTGATCTTAAAAAGTCGATTGGAGGAAAGAGATTTACATCGAATGATTAGGTCATCGGCGAAATAACTGTCTATTTTGAAGACTTGCATAAATCGTAGTTACTACATTATGGATGGAATAAAGAAAACTGCAGTATCATTGGACATGAAAGTTAAGTTTTCTTTATTTTTGTACGAACTTATCGAACACCCGTCGTTTTTGTGATTTTAGTGAGATCAAATAAATTATTGTCCACTGAATCGCTTTAGATCTGCAGAAAAATTCGCTACGAAACTAATTCGACTCCTTCTAATGTTGTCTAAGTTGAGAAGAATTATCCTTTATGAAGGTTTCCGGAATTTTGTTATCGTGTTGAAGAGCTAAATCATGTTGTGAAGTGATTTTTACCTATTGAATTGTTCGGATTGTTCGTTTTTTCCCAATATTGCATTTTTTCATAGCCAATTTCACACTTAAGCCGCATGGTCAGGCTCAATCTAAATCGAGAGCTACACACTACACGCTACAATCTACAAATGTCAGTTTGCACATATGACGTACCGTAAAAACTGCTACATAGAAAGTTTCAAGCTACATGAATTCACTACGTTCATAGAAATGGGCTGAATTAGCTTGTACCGTGTAGCTCTCGATATAGATTAGATCTCATTATATATTTTGACAACTGATACAGCAGTTTGTGAAAAAGTAATTCTGGGCAACAGTTTCTGTTTGGTGCTCTATGCAGTGATCACAGAGGTCTCATCAGTATGGTTATCTCTGATCGCCAATATGGAAAGTCAAAAGTAGCATTTTCGGCATGTTTTACTTTTTTACTATCGGAAAAAGTAGAATGCTGCTTAAGCAAGTAAAAAACTTATGCGATGTGTATGGAGAAGATATAATGACAGAAGCCAGTGCGAAAACTGGTTTGCAAAATTTCGCTCCGGCAATTTTGATGTTGTACGTTCTGGAAGCCCAGTTGATGCTGATGAAGACAAAATAAAATATTGATTGATGCAAATCGTCGAATAATAACTCGTCAGATCGGTGATCAGTTCATGATCGCATGAAACGCCTTGGTCTTCCACATGTTCTTACAAAAAGAAATATCTCCTCTCACATTGACGTTTGTGATTTACTTCTCAATCGTCAAGAAAACGATCCATTTTAGAAGTGAATCATTACTGGGGACGAGAAATGTGTTGTATACAACAAGGTTAAGGCGGAATAACAGTAAACAGAAAAATCAAATTTTTAGCCCATCCATGGGTTTGAGCATGAGAAAAATTTTTTTTTTATCTAAACATTAAAATTTATTTAGATTAAAAAGACACACCTGTTCTCGAGATATCGGGTGCAATCCGAAGGTCAATTTTTACTGGTATTCCCTCTTAAGCACAAGAGATCATGGAGTCAAAAACATAAACCGGTTTGAAGTACTTCAAAAGCAGATATTGATAAAAAACAAAAAAGGTGATGCTTTCGGTTGGTGTGAGATTTCAATTTTTTTTTTTTTTACCGGACAATGCCACGATCAATTCTGACGTGTAGGTACTGTCATCAACTGGACAAATTGACAGATTCATTCAACTAGAAAAAGTCAGAATTGTTCAATAGTATAACAATAAGATAATGCGAGACCTCATAAAAATTTGGTAACTCGCCACAAACTTTTGCAGTTTGGATGGGATGTACTACCACATCCACGATATTCTCCAGATCTTGTTTCGGGCTCTACAAAATCTTTTAGACTGCAAAACAATTACTTCAAATGAAGATGTCAAAAATAACTTTGAATAGTTTTTGGCCAGGAAAGATCAAAAGCTCTACGAGCATGGAATTATGCTACTGGCAGAAGGATGGCAAAAGGTATTGGACCAAAATGGAGAATATACAATACAATAAAATAATTATACACTATAATGGAAATCTTCTAAAAAAAATTGTTTTGATGCGAATTAATACCAACCACCACCACATTAATTTGTCCAATTGATTAGCATAATTTGGTTGAAATTTCTAGTTGTCTAGTCCATGTTTGGTATTAAAGTGGTAAATAAAATGCCATACATGATGATATTGTATGCACGATGTAACTCGTTTTACAGTTGAAAACATTTTTGCGTTTATTATTTTTTTTTAATTTCATGTTCAGAGCGATAATTGTAATTGCAAGCAGACATAAGCCATTAACGCCTAATTACTCTTTTCAAGCCCATAATTATGTATAGAATTTGTGTTTTTTGTATGTTTGCGAGAGAAAAATATGTTTGCAAATACTTTAAATGACTGGGCTCGGTTATGGATATCATGTTACGCTGTCGATGAACATTCGTAAAATATTTTAGGTAAATGTTAACAAAGGGTTTGGTTTTAGTTAGAGATTGATTTTGAAGGGTAAATGTTTACATTATTTATGATACCATCGTTTGAATTTGTTTTAGGTATAATAATAGCAGAAACAGAAGTTTTATTTACTTTTTTTTTTTTCCTTTTTTATGCAGAAGCAGAGAATTCATCAAAAATTAGTGGACAACTATCTCTATCCTGATGATTTTTTCTATACTACCTTTTAATGCGTTGCAAGTTTTCTCAAGAAGGATGAAAGGGTGGGCGACGGAAATACACAACAAATCTCTTATTATGCGTGATTAGCCCCACTAATAACAGTTTTATGACTAATTACTGACGCTCAGCTGACATGGGTCATAATGGAACCCAATCAATGTAAGTCTTGATGTCTCCGTTCTACTTCGCTGTCGATATGACGGGATCTTGGATTGAGCTTTCACTAAGTTCTCTATTTGACCCTGGCTGATTTTATCATATCTGTAGGATTTTGCGCAGTAGAAGATTTAATTCACTCTAGTTGAAGAATAATATCTCTCGTCAGGGAAATTTCAGCTTAAAAATGTGAAGATTTTTAGAACATCAAAGACAATAGCTTTCCCCCACCCGAAAGTTTTTTATACCCTAAATCAATTCATAAGCTGTTTTAAGTTTCTCCTTATCTGTCTATCCACCCGTGTGTCGCTCTGAACTGAAATGAATGTGTTGATTTTGAAAGCTGAAATCACACAGTTTTTTTTTTATACATTATCAATTAAAAGCTCGAGGAAAATCGAGCAAGGTAAGGTAAGGTGGCTGCCATACGAAAACGAAATTTTCACGGAAATTGCATAATTGGATTACGACCAACTCTTTTTTTTCTAGTTTTTATCATAAAACCAAAATCTCTTCAGTAGACGCATATTCGAATTCGATTTCGAATTGTGAGTTATTTGTAAGAACATTGTTGAGATGTTTTGAAAAAGTTACTTTTGTCAGAGAATACGATTGTTTTAACAAAAACCGTAGTTATTTTGACAGATATTTTTATTTTTATGATGTAAGCAGAGAGACAAAGTCAGACATATAAAGGCTAAGACACAATGTGAGCGACACGGCAAATATCGTTGGTGTGTAGTATAAAAGATGATGTTGATGACACCGTTCGGCATTTATGTCGAATTCAAGTGAAATTTGAAATTTGTCGCGCGTAGCATCGTTTCACAGAGACTGCATCATTCTGACATCTGTATGGTGTGTGTGTGTGTGTGTGTGTGGGTATTTAAATGACGAAAAATTAAGATTTTGGGTTGCCTTCATATGTATTGTTTAACGTTTATCGTTATCATAATATGTTTGGCTTGATAGATTAAAAATATCAGCAAATAAACAATGCCGTGGATAATATCAAAGTGAATGAAATAAGAAATGGCCAAAAAGTTAATTGAGATCATAAAATGCCACCCTTATTTTATACGAAAAGACGAATCCGCATAAAAACCCAACTGCTGCCACACAAGCTAATTTAATTTTTAATTTATTCGTTGAAATGTTTCCTATTTTTAAGTTAGAATACAAATGACATAATAAATTTAATTACGGATTGGCAGTTCTTTTGGGGCGTGTGTCGTTCCCATTGTATTTTCACGGACTTTGGTCGACGTTTTTTATGGCGTTATTTATCGTGTCGCTTACATTATGTTTTAGCCTTAAATGTTATATTCAAAACAGTACAATCGATATACTAGATGCTTATCAAAACGTATGTCAAACATTTGACCAACAATTTGTAGACAGTGATAAATATTGGTCATATGTTTGTCAAATGTTTGTCAAATATTTGTCAAATATTTGTCAAATATTTGTCAAACATCTGATAGGATATTTGTGAGAAAAATGTTTTCCAAATGTTCAGTTTTAATCATTTCTGCGAGTGAAGTAACGTGCATTGCAGCATCTTTCGTCATACTTGCCACAATATTTGAGGAAACGTTTCGAAAAGGAGGTGATGAAACAGAAAATTTTTAGATAGAAGATTAGAGTACAGTGGTCGTGATTTATTGAATTAGAAATTGATGATCTTACCGTTTTTCGAAATTTCGCAAGAATTTTTATTTGGATTAAATTAGAACTTTTTTAAGAACCCATAATTATAAAATTTGCGTCATTAAACATTCCGCAAATGCTTGATAAATGTTTGTCAAACATTTGGAGAATGTTTGCTATGTGTGGATGCGCCTTTAGAAACTATACACTATATATTTGTCAAAAATCCGTTTTGACAAATTTTAATAAGTTAGTTATAATCTAATATTTTTTTAAATTGATGCTTCAGTTGCCGGAGGGTTTTTTTTTTTTGTATAATTGGCTAACTGCATTAATTTCATCAAAATATCTTTCATTTTCTAAATGTTTCACACAAACTTTGTTAATTTTAGAAAATATTAAGAAACAACTTAGTTTGTTATAAAGATAACAACATTTATACTCAAACTGAAATTGTGTGCCTTTTACAACGATATTTCATTTGACAAGGCCACATTAGTTTATAAGAGACAATATTTCTCAATAAAAGTACGTGAAGTTGTCTAGAAAAAAAAACTACGCTATTTTTGAAGAAAATATGAAGTTTTGACCAGAAACCGTGATTTTGTTAACAATAACAGATTTAATTTTGATAGAAACTGCATGATTTTTGAAGATTCGAAAAAAAACTCTACCAACTACTTTTTATAGAAGCTATGCTGTGCAACAGTTTCCAGTTTTAAATAAATGAGTTTTGAGATTAAACTTTCCAAAAATTTTGGATATTTTTACAGATTAGGTACTGAAACACAGAAACGAGCTCGTTTGGTCTCCTTTACCGACAACATACGGAAAGTGCAGGCGGAGACACAGTATTACAATTTTATATTAAACAGTCATAGATGTCTAGAATAGAAATTAGAAGATATTATTACCAAGGGTCCCAGTCATATCCAGATAATACTTAATAATTAGCGCCCACCATCGAATTGAATGGCGCAAGTTATGACTGGAATTAATTTTTTTAATTCTTTCTAAACCAGTCGAAAACGGTTTATCTGAATTTAGAATTCCTATAGCGATAAAAGTTTAAATTAACAATTTCAGTTTCCAATAATTCAGTTGCAGATACCTTCTTCCGAGCAGGAATCTTCGTAACGATGACTTTTCTAATTACGTATTCATGTAAATCTGCTTAGGTCTACGGACTGTATACAGAGGTTAATTTTAATGCCAGTTTATTATTCGTAAAATATGTCCTTCGAATGTGTTCGTTCCAAAAGTGCCAGCCACAGCAAAGGCAATCTTAAGTTTAGCTACATACAAAACATGCTTCCATCCCTCTGCTTAACATTTTTGTAAGGGGCTAATTTAATCTGGTCAGTTCCCATTCCCAGAAGCGCCACAGCAAAGACCTTTAGCATTGTCCTACTAACCAGCCCGGCTTAGAAAACAAGAAATAAACAACTTCACCAATTGCCAACCTCATTCAGTAGGCTTACAACATGAAGAAAAAAAAAACCTGCCATTCACATCAAATTCATAAACATACTCCGCCATTATTCCATATCCAACTCTCATGAGCTGCTCTCAAATAAGCTCAGTCAAACACAATGGCAACTCAGTCAACCGGTAAGAACAAGACTCACAAGTTACAATACGACAAACAAACAAACAAACAAAAAGGCAAGGAATCCCTACACAAAATTGTCCATGAATCCTCAAGCCTCTGCGTATGCATAATCAGTAGTTGACAACATCTAAGTCAAATGTAATCATAATAAGATGAATGCTAACCTCATAATCCCTCATCCAATCCTAATCCTCCCCATTTTGATAGTCCCTTGTGCCTAGGAATACAAAAAATAGGACAAGAAGATAAAGAGGATTCACACGAAGACGACGGCGCTCTGTTTTGGGAACATCTTGAAATCCTGTGAGCCCGAAAGAATTTTTACACCCTTCTAGCAGACAAAACATCTTCGCTCACATGCTGCTCCCCTCTCTTTCGCGCCCCTCGTCTCTTCTGCTGTTTAATGCTAATGGTATATATGAAGACTGCCAAAAGAAGCATAAGGTGAAATCTATGATTCTTAGGGAAATATCTGTAATTTGAATAAATTAATTAAAATTATTACACCCGGGGTGAGCTGCTGGCATCCCTTACTGCCTGCTTGTAGATATTTTGTATACGGACGGATGTTGGGGTTGTTGTTGTTGTTGTTGTGTTGTTAATATTGTTGCTGGCAAAAATTTGTACAACTCCACCCCAAGCTGGGAAGGAAGCTCAGAACTGAGTACCTTATAAGAACCGAAATAAAACTTAATGCATACACGTGAGGTGAATACTTATGAGGCAAATCTAGAAGAATGCGCCCCTTACGGCACCATCCCTATACCTATTCAGGGGCACACGTCTCGTTTTGTATCCACTTAAAATCTTCCCGCAGTTAAAATGTTGAAGACATTTCATGAAATCATGTCAACGGTGAAATTACCGAGTTGCTGTTATGATAAGGGATTTTCGCCGCAGGTCCTTTTTTTAATAGCGCACCGCGTCGCGCCCGCCCGGACATCTCGCTGTTGTAAAACACCTCGTTCCAATATTTCAGTTAGCAGCTTTATGGTTTCTTGTTTATGTTCTCCTTGATTTCGTTTTATGGCTGCTGCTGGTTGCTGCTAACTTGTTGGTGGTTCTTACGAATTTCCTATTCCCAGTCCCTTCACGCCCTTCCTACTCTTATCATCGCAGTCCTAACTGTAAATGCCCTTCGTAAAAAACCGAAAAAAAAAGGAAGAAAAAAAAAATCGACAAGTTGATGAAGATTTCCTCTTAAATTACCGCCCAGTCTATATCCCACTACCATTAACCCACTTGCATGAACGCTGCTTGTTGTTAGGCAACTGAACGCCAGCGGAGAACAGAGAACGCGTTTCACGTAAGTCATTTTCCATTAAACTTTCATAGAGATAGCTATCCCGGCTGGAACTGTTTTCAAGGATTATGGCATGGAGATGCTGGCAATTTTTAAGGAAATAATCAAATTTAATTGAAATAAAAGTGAATAAAATTCTTTGGGGGTTTTTTTTTCTTCTTCTTCTTTTATTTAAACGACAGAGGATAACAGTTTTTTGGGAGGCAGATTAAAAATGCATTTCTAGGCGGGTTTAACCAGTAATAAATATCGGAAAAGATAGATTTGTTGTTACCGGCGAACAGGGCTCGAATCTAATTTTCAATGACCTACCCATTGGGCCACCAGCATCTTGTTCGATTCTCCTCTTTAATTTCATTCTTCTTCCCTAAAGTAGAAACCTTCATCCATCCCGCATAATATGTATGTACATATGTAGGTACATATATACCCAAGTATCGACATACAAGTAATAAAATTTATTTTGCGTAACTATGATACACTAAAAACAAAGATGGTGGGATTTTCGAACTTAAATTTCGAAAGAGAGATTTATTCGAAATACAATCATGATATTTGAATTTATAGTCCCAAAACAGAATCGGAAACAAAAGAACATAAATAAGGAAAAAACACCTTTGTGGGGTTGCCATACAAAAATTTCGTCTTCCACTATAGTATATTCGGACACTGCCTGAGAACGCGTTGACATAGAGAGCTGAAATTTGGTACATAGTAGTTTCATAGCAAGTAATATTTCAAAAATATACTAAATCGGACAATCCCTTCAGAATACGAAATAACAAAGATTTTTAGAAAAATATATGCGAAAAACCACCACAGATAGATGACCATACGAAATTTCATACGGGCATTCATCTAGGATATCATAAGAATTGGACTAAGACCAATTCTAGCTTTTTTACTTATCTACGGTATTTATTAACTCACTTTAAATGAAAGTTTGATTGATTTGTGGATCTTCGAAAATTTTCGAAATTCCTTTTTCATTTTCAAAAAGGTTTGGGTATTCGAAAATAAGTGGAAATGGATTTTATTAATTGGTTCATTGCGTCTATGTCAAATTGTAAAGCTATAAAAATTGAAGAGTATGGGAATGAAAGTTGGGTCTATGGAAGCATTACAAAAATTGTATAAGAATTTTCTTGTTAGTTCTTGTACATAACGTGTATGGCCGGTAAATGATTCGAACTTTCATTGTTTTGATTCTGGCACAAAACTTTTGAAGACTTTGAAAATATCTATTAAATTGAAACAAAAATATTTTCGAATTTCGAAATATGTATTGCTAAATTTTCTGGTTTATCTGACGCTATGGTCTAGACACTGATATTTATGGTCTGAATAAAATGGGATTTGGTTTGCAAGTTGACCTTCTAAAGATATTTCGAATTAAATACGAAATTTTTCGAATTGCAAATTTTTCCGAAAAGATGTACATAGTTTACAAATTCCGAAATATGGCATTTAAAACTATAGTTGGGTCTACTACCTATCTACTTGTAACATATGATTCTGATGACAGGAAATAGTGCACTTTTTGATTTCAGTGTGGGTTGTCCAAATTTTAGCTCTGAATGAATACTTTTTATTGTCACATTTAAGAGAAAAAAGGTTTGCCACTGATAACAAAGCTTAATTTTAAATGTAATCAATCACAAATCAAGATATTTCTTAAAAATAATAGGGTTAATGTTGAAAGAAATTAAATAATAAAAACTTGATTGCGGAATATTTAAATGCTGTTCACACAATCTACGTTCTTCTCAATAACTAACTTAACGAGTTCATTCTGCTGGAAAATTAATTTTGTTGAAATTGAGAAAAGTGTTAAAGGTTTGAATATCATCAGTGTAAGGGATCTTTCAAGTTAAAGAATCCCAATGAACTAGCTTCATCTCTGATATCTGCTCTTTCAAAAATTATATGACATACGAAAATTATTAGAGTTGTGCAAAATTGGCACCTTTTCCTTGTCCACCTTGCTCAGCGGCTACAACCCTATCTAGCAGTAAAAATTTCGTACTTCATTAATATTGCTTCACAGATTTTCGGAATTCGAAACTCTTTAAATCCTGATCAAATGAAAAATACCGAATAAAATGTTAAGTCTTAATGGAATTTGTGGAAAAGAAAGAGAATTTGGCACAAATGGGATTTTGGTAAATAGAAATTTCTAAGCCTATTTCCAGAGATATTTTGTTTTTGAATTCTTACTTAAATTTTTCGCATCTCTAAAACTATAAGAATTTTTAACAAACATTTATTGAGTTGATTTGATTTGAAAGATTGTTTTAAACCGGTGATTAATCCGTGGCCGATTTCAGTCATATTTGCATAACTATTAGTATTCGACACTAAGGACGCTTTTAATAGAAAAATGCTGCTGATAAACACTTTACAACTAGCTATTGTGACCAGCAACAAAATAAGTCTTGCCAAAAATCCACAGATAGTGCGATTATATAAATCTAATTATTCATAGAAATCTGAAAACTTACCCTAATCTAATCAACAGTGAATTAACAATTACCAGTCTTCCGCCCGGTCGCACCACAACTCGGTTATACTTTACTTCAAAATTTCACAAAAACAAAAAGTCCGGTCAAATCCAAACATGCAAGCATCAAGCATAAAAAGTGAAAACCATGGTCCAGTCATAAATCGTTTGTTCGTCGTAATTAAATTTCAATTTATGAATGTCCGGTCAGCACTGGCTAAAAACGTAATGAACACAAGGAAATTCCTGGAAAACGTTTATTTATTTCACAGCAGCTCTGTCATTTCACAAAGCCAGTTGCCAGTGCTGGGCGGCATCGAGGGTGGCAAACACGCAGCCCCAACAAAAATGGAAGAAAATCCCGAAAATCCATTAATTTCAGACTTTTCGAAAAGCCAGATTGCATTCGGCATAAATGTATGTACAACGGTAATTAATTAATAATTTCCCATTAATATAAAAGCTGAAACGGATGTGGTGTAGGGATGGGGGAGGCAATAGGAATAAACAAACCATGGCTGGCGGTGACTTCCTGCCATTTCTGCAGCATTGATCCAAACCGTATTTAACTTGTCCTTCTGGAAGTATTTTTTACAGAGTTGTTGCTATGCACATCTACCATGGGTCGATATTATTTCGCGGACTTTTTATTGATACTGAGACTGGATAGACTGGATAGATATAGGCAAAGCAATACCACCGGAAACAGACGATCCGGGTCTATTCAGAGAAGTAGGTATTCATCCTCAGCATAGTTATGACGAAGTTTTATTTCTTAACAAAATTGGCCAAGTAAGCTGTAAATTTCCGTGCCATTTTCTCTTGTCATGGTTCAGAAATTTTTTGAAAACTTTCGGCCTTTCCCAAAGTACTCGTAAATTCGCTCCGAGAGGGCTATAGATTCACAGAAATAGTTTTTCAAAGTTTATTTTCTCCCGTCGCGTTGTGATTTATTGAACTTTCATGATTTCTCCACTGCTAAAGGTGAATTATGACCACAACCTGGAAATTCTCTGGTGTTTTCCGGTTGATTATTATTGTTACCGTGCAATTCAAGGAATTTTTCTGTCTTGCGTGCTTGGAATTTTTAAAACCGTCCGTCGTCAAAACAAAACTCAACCCGTACAAAAATAGACTTTTGACAGTTATTTTTTTTTGTCTTTTTTTCTTTTTTTGTAAAATTTGTCCAATTGTAAAAATCAGGGTCGAACCACCGAGCGATATCAGAGGTCTTAAATTTATTTTCCAAAGCTTGTGTTTATATTTTTGTTTCCCTATTACGACGAGATGGCTTGTTTTTTACGGCACGTCTTTACGAGTCCCAGCCCAGCAGAACTACAATAACTTTCCCGAAATAATTCATGTCGTTAACTTCTTCCATAATTACACTTAGCCAATCTACAAATTTTTAAGTCTCAAATTCTATTGACTGATTCTAGATGTCAACTTATGAATTTGAACCTCTTTCACTAGCAAACCCATCTGCTTTTTCGATATCTGGTATGTTACTGTGACACGAATACCCAACGGAGTATTATCTGATGAGAGGCATTTAAAGTTTAGGGTCTATTACAGTATCACTGACGTAAGTAACTAAGCCTTGATAGTGTTTTCAATCGCAGTTTAACCGACAATACCAATTCTGATATCCTTGTCACGTGATGTGTTTGTAATTGACATTTGTGCATTGCAGTTTTTTTTTTTTGAATCCCAACTTGGAAGGCACTTAAGTGTAGTCTAACACTTGGTAGAATTCTTCAAGGCATGAATATAACCCCGCTACACCCCCCCCCCCCTTCACGCGATTTAAGGAACTAAAACAGAGCACTAGCAAAACTAGAGCAGAGCAATAAAAGAAGAAAATCAACACAAAATTCATTTATTCTGCACGTCCAGAAGAGATGAGATACCGTACAGGGTCCATGCCACTGTTCGAGTTGTGCACAGAGTTTCTACATATAATACCCCCAAGGAAGTAGCTTTTATGAATCTTTATCTAAAAAAAAACAACTTGTTGATCCTATCTGGCTTTTTTGTTTTTCTAGAAAATTTCAGAAATTTTAGCCCGAAAATCTCTAAAAAAAAAATATTCGAAATTCAAAATCGATTTTTATTTTGTCGATTTTTCTTCTTCTTTAATTTCGGAATAGTAAATGTACGAGTTTGTCCAAGTTGGGGGAAAGATTAGTCCCACATCTGCTTGACTTTTTAATTACACATCTTTTAACTTTCGAAAATTTTTAAAATTCGAAATTCAGGACAGAATTAAATATATCTATATCATTGCATTTAATCATTGCAATTTAATCTCGCAGGCTTCAATGAGCCGCTATCCAATCCATTGGGTATGAAAGAATTATTTTGTTGTGTCTATGGCAGGGTTCGAGGATATATATCAAATGATTTTTTGTGATATATGTATATCAATACAACACGACTCGCGGCAAATTATACCTTATTCCTATTTTATTAAGAGACATAATGGCATATGAATGTATATCAATGCATAGAGAATGAACAGACGATATTGACTGTTCGTTTCCCGCCGATTTCGTCAGTCAAAGTCAAGGTGGCGCACGCTCGTGTGTTTTTTTAGTGATTCATAAATAAGTTTAGTGTTATTGTGTGTGTTTTTCTAATATTATAGAAGAAGTATGATAAATCAATTCTTATTAGATTCTCATTAGATTACTATCAAAATATCATTTGTTCACATAACACAGCCTTGGGCGGTTTGAGTACGGGTGCACCGAGCTTTGCCCTCTTCATATAAATAAACAAAAGCGTATCTAATTCAAATATAAACAAAAACTAGCTGAGTATATGTACGTCTGTTGATAAGAAATAAGAGTCATACATAACACTTATAAATACATAATCGGCCAAGTGCCAGTCGAACTCGCGCACGAAGGGTTCCGCATCATCGTACAAAATTTAACACTTTTTATTTATTTTTTTCAAATGAGATTGGCGTCATTTGAAAAAAAAATGCGTATTTATGATAATAATAATGAATGAGAATAAAATAAAATTTTACTTTATTTTTATTATTTGTTGTTATATCGCCAATAGAAAAACACAGTCTGTGAAAATTTCAACTGTCTACCTATTACGGTTCATGAGATACAACCTGGTGACGGACGGACAGCGAAGTCTTAGTATAACAGGGCTCCCGCTGTTACCCTTTGGGTACGGAACCCTAAAAATGGATATATATCACATTTTTATAATATATCGGATATATATCCAAAATATCCGATATTTTGATATTTATAATAAATATCGGATATTTTCGAACCCTGGTCTATGGTACGTTAATATCATGAACTTTCATTATCGATAGGATAAACCAACCACCTACTAAAATAGACCAAAATGTGGAACAAAAAAAAAACACATACATGGATAATGCAGATAAAAAATAACTTTTCAGTATATTGAAGTAGTGATGGGTTGGTCGCGGACGATTCGGTCGTTTTGACCGGGTCAGTACACTGACTCAAAAGACCTGAGTCACCGTTTCAAAATCATATCAGTCAATCGATTACTTAGACTCAAGGAGAAAAAAAATGGCTTTTATTGACTTATTTGTTAAAGGCATATTTTAACATTTTTTTTGCAGGGTTATGTATGCAGCTAGATCTTTAGCTAATATTTTTTGCAAATTAAAAGAAAACTTTTGCATCTAGTTCACATTGTATATATTCCACTCACATCTGTGTTTCAGTAGCGTAAGAAACAACAAAAATTTGCTACTAGGCATCCAGAAAAGAATCCTTTCTGATTGTTACTACCCAATCCCTCAACTGCCAACTCTGTCGCCAAATCGTAGTTTTCGTATTTACCGCCCTTCTGCATATGCACAAAGGAGTGCTAAACCAATGCAAGTATTAAGCCCTTTATTACTACCAGAGGTCGAAAACGACCACAAAATTAATTCATTTACGTTTTTCTCTAAAAATCATTGAAAATTCTCATCGCTCATTGTTTTAAAAGCGTACCAAGATAACTGAAATTCAATCGGTGCCAATATAAAAAAAATCTGTGCATTTCTTCTGAGAAATATAAAGGGTCGTTTATGACCCCGCGGTAGAAAAATCGCAATAGGAAAATTCCAGATTTTTTTTTTTCAGGTAAAATTAACAAAACCCAATAAGGTGAAGGAAAAGATTACAGTTTTTCGCAATTTTTACAAATTTGTAATACCTATACCAAAGGTAGTGTGGACAATTTTGACCAATTGTGTCACAAATATGGTGTGTCAAGAAAGACTCGTTGGTGAAGGAATAAACGCGTTAATACCTTTACGTCTTTCAAACTCAAGGAACACAAAAAGCTGGTGAAAAAAGACGCGCTTGTTTTTACAAAATTTAGCATTAAATCTTCTGTAGGCGTAAAGCAAAATAAAATCAATATTTAATCTGGTTACACAGATATTCTATTTGCATATTTGCTGCACTGCTTATCGCCTAACGGTTGCATCCAATGCCTTCAATTTTGGTCACTGTTAGAGTGATATTCTGTACCAGTAGAAGTTAGTCATTAAATGAGTCTGAAACTAACCAGCTGCCTTGTTATTTAGTGCCGTCCGTGCCGTTGTTGTTTTATCCCATTATTTTGTCTACACTTCTACAACCATATTTAGAGGAACGTTTTGAACGCCGCACTTTTCCTACTTAGCTGAAGGACAGAATTGCCGGAAGAATTGAAAAGGGAAGACATGTTGAAGAGTTAAAAGTTTCTCGTGGAAGGAGAGCAAAGTGCTCTTCCTGTCCACGATCAAAAGATAGAAAAATCAACTCCCAATACGACAGCTGTCAGCGATACTTCTACTAAATACATTATAAAAAATTGTCTTATAACTGCCTTCATAGATAAAATAAAATGCATAAGTAGACGGCATTTGTACAATAATATTATTCCTAAATTATTAAAACTTTCATATCTAAAAAAAAAAAAACCTTTTGAATTTCCTAGTAAAATCGGCTAATCTCACAGTGTGGTCATTCTCGACCCCAGGGTAAGAAAATCAGGGCTGAAACTATGTTGCTACCCAAGAGTTAAGAAACATGATGAATAATCTTTATAGTTTACAAATCATTATATATTTTGATCCCCAGGTAAATACTCGTAAAAATAGACACTTGAACCATCATTTAGGAGGACAATTGCACTTTTAGCTTTGACGTTTCTGAGGTAGGTAATTCTAGGGTATTAGATGATTATTCCCAAATGAATCAAATTACTAAATTCTTTACATGATTCAAGTATACCAAAAAGACTCGTATAACCTGAGTCACCAAATTGACCGATTTTGGTCATCACTATCTTGAAGATAAGAAGTCATTCACAACATATTTTTCCCTAACTTTTTAAAGCTTTAATTAAAATATGTAAAAATTTGCCTAATTGAAGATACTTTGAAAAAGGAATATTTTATAGTCCTACATATCAAACTAAAAATATGTGGAGAAACTTGCATATAAATCTAAAAACAACTAGGCACCTACCCCTGTTAAATGGCGCATCAATAGGACATTACTCAGACTTTTTTATCTATCTTCATACATGGATGGTAGATACAGAAGAAGAACCAGACCTTTTTTGCCTTCCACTCCGCTCCCACCATACAACAATTTTCTTCAAACATTTACAAAAAACAAAAACAAAAAACAACATTCAATATTCGCACGAGATTCCACTAAAAACAAGTTGTCGGGAATGTTGTTCCTCCAGGTTTAGGGTATAGAGTAAGCAGGAAGGATTTAGGTGGTACCTTTGACGATCTTACAGTTCACATATTCATCATCTACAGAATCTCATTAACTGCACCACGTTGAAATTGTACAACTTTCGTACAATCTCTGTAAGATTTTAATTAACTCTTCAGCTTAGAGAGAGCAGTGATGTAATTGACGTTGTTGTCGTTGTCGTTGCTGTCGTCGTTGTTGTTGTTGTTGTTGTTGTTTTTGTTGTTGCTACTAATATGTAGTATATACATGGAATACATCACCTGAGTAGATTAGATGAAATACGCTGGAAATTAGCTCTTTCTATTTTCACCGCCACACAGCTGCGCATAAATCTCTTCGAAAGATTTCAGTACCAGACCAGATACCGCCAGTGATCGCCCACATGCCCACAAATTACACCACACATTTCAGAGTACGCCGCCGGGCGACGACGGCAATTTATTTATTGCCGAAGATAATTATTAATCGCATAATTGTTAACAAGTTGGTCAAACAAATCAACAAATTACGACAGCGCTCACTTTATTTACTCTCGGCGAAAATATTTACGAGCTTTTATTATCCGCACGGGGCCCGCGGGGCTCACAAGGAAGTACGGGGGGCGGAGGGCCCCATCAACTTACTATAGAGTCTGTTTGTCCTCTCTTGGAATGTATGTTTCCCATCCCCTCCCCGCAGCCACCCACCAACATTTACCACAGCTCATTCCGTAATTATTCCAGCGTATTTAACCGAAAGCGGACTGAAACCATCTGCGGAAGTGGAAATTTAATTTGCGGACAAGTTGGAAATTATTTTATGGAATTTTTCGTGGATTATTCATGGAAAATGCTGAGAGTTTGTGAAATAATTTTTAATTTCGAATCTTTTATTTTATCCTCTGTTTATTCTCGTTTTTTTTTTTTTAATTATGCACTTGCACTTTATCGTTTCATTTAGTGATGCAAATTACGGATGCAATGTGAACACGAAATTATATTTTAATGCACGGAGAATTTTTGAATGTTTTTCAGATAAATGTGCACCTCGCCTGTGTACGAAACGTTTGCTATTTACGAAAGCGCTTAAAATTATAAATTTTTTAGGATAATTCAATTGAAAACATAATGAAGGTAGGTAGGAAGTATTTTTTTTTCATATATGTATATAGGTAGGCATGGAGGTATTTTCTTTGGCGATTTAATTAATTTTTTTTTTAAAGGAGTGCAGAGTGAAAGGTAGATTCTGCATGGGACATGAATAATTTAGGGTTATACATTTCCTTCCCATTTTGTTGTTGTTGTATATAAAAAAAAAAAATAATATCAGAAGGAGTCATTGAGTTTTAAAGGGTCGTACTCAAATTTGTCGAGTCGTTTTGCTTTTACATAATATATAGTTTTTTGATAGGTTTAAAACTAAAATAATGAAAATTAAAAAATAAACTTGGGGTAAAAAAGTAGAAGACTCGAATCTCATGTGTGACCAAATATACATTCACATATACATTTGGGTATAGCCAAGGCTTGGGCAAGGGAGCCGTCCTCAATCGTCGTATCTCCATATAGGAGTGATGAAACAACCTGAGTGTCTGTATTGTCGACTTGGAGATCTGCTGTAGTCAATTGATTGACTAGGATGACTTGCGTAGTCGAAAGTTGATAAATGGAATAGCGTGGCTCTGATAATCACAGTCTTCTTAAATGTAACTTTAGGCGGCAAGTAATAATGCGGGTCTGATAACCACAGTCTTTTTAATTCCAACTTGAGGCGGGCTAAGCGGGCTAGTGAGGTCCCTTAGTCCCTTCTATGCCTATGACAGCCGGAACGAGTATTAACTACTATCGATCGGACCGTAGTCCCGTACTAGGCAAACAACTGGGTGTTTGCTACGTTCGACAGGACAACAGTGATGAGGATATCTACAATGATGGCCGTTTCTGTAGTAACAGGACACCTGCCCTAGTAACCACGATTCCGATGTCCTCACATTTTCTAAACTATACTACAAAAATATTGGACGGAATTCCAATATTTATCCAAAAAATTCCAACACAGAACGAACAGTGGACAATTGTGGACAATATTAAAAACTGTTCTTTGATTTGTCTGTCCATTATTTTTCTTAAAAATTCCTTATATGAAAATATATTGAGAAAGTGTGGACATACTGCAGAAAAAGTAGAAATTGTAGTCATTACTTTGTCCAAAGAAATCTCCATTCTTTTTTCTTCATTGGAAAAACAGCGGACAACTGCTATACAAAATTGTTGATAAGCTTGTTGTTCCTTTTTTTTTTTTATGGAAAAGTGTGGATTAACAGTGGAATTGATAATTCTGGACATGCTATGGAAATGCTATGGATATTCTTCAGAATGAGTGCACTGTATTCAGATTTTATCCATTCAAATTCCGATCTAACAGTGGAACTGAAAAATTTGGACATGCCATGGATATTCTTCAGAATAAATCTGCACTATATCCAGGCGTTATCCAATGAAATTCCAATGTTTCATTGTTTCTAGGAAAAATTATTTAGGGTTTTGGTATGGAACTGAATGGTGTCGTGAGACGTCAAAATCATTTGCATTTAGGCTAAACGACTCCACAAGAAAAGAAATAAACAGGAAAAGAATGAAGTAAGATGTAAGTTTAGTTATTTTATTACTTTTAAGGCTAATAACTTTTACGTTCACAGAGAAACTGGAAGAAAAACACCCAGCATTGCATAAATTTTTAATTTTTAATGAATTTCTAATTTCTTTTTTAACACTAATATCTTTAAAATGATTTTTATTTATTGTAGCAGAATATCCGGAAAAACCTTCCATAGAGCATCGGTGGAATATGTATAACCGCTAAATTTCCAAAGATATTATTCTTATGATATCTGAAAAATTTCTGTAGAATAATTCTGCAGAATATCCAAACAAACTCTCCATAGAGTATCCGCTGAAAATATCCGCAAGTTTCCAAAGACATTGTCCTTATTATTTCTGAAGAAATTCCTTGGAATAATGACGGCATACATACTATCCACGGAAAGCGTAACTTTTGCCCCGTAACAATCCCATAAAATTCTTTTGACATTCTTGGGAATATTCCATGGAACTGATTCTTCAAACAGGAAAATTTGCTAACATCTGTTGAACGTCCTAGGACTTGGTTACTAGGATGGGGGGGGGGGGGGGGGGGGGGTGATTCTGATCTCTTTGTCGTAGTAGCTTGGGCGTATTTTTTTGTCACATATTTTGAAACTTCACCACAAATTTGTCATAGTTTTGTATTCAGCATATTCATTTTGATTTATCCTTTTCATCAACCATAAAATAAACTAAAATGAATTTGCAATGAATTAATGTCAGAATACACGCCTAAAAGTACGACAAATTAGTCAACTGCTTCCGAGGTTGTGACAACAATTTTATAATGTTGTAAATTTATTTTCTACATCTAATTAGAGCAATACACGTGTAACATTTTTGTCACAACCTCTTGAGCAGTTGACTAATTTGTCGCATATTTAGGCGTGTTTTTTAAAGTTTGCTCACCATAAAAATCATTATAGTTCATTTTGTGGTAGATAATAGTGAAGACACAAAATGAACTGTGTTGAAAGGAAAAGTACGACAAAATATGTCAAAAACACGCCTAAATAGCACGACAAAAGATCAGAATCAACTCGTGTTGAGTAAAACTTTGAAAGATATTCTGAAAAAATTTAATTTATGTTATGGAAGCTGTCCCAATGACAGCAAGCGACAGAGCAAGGCGTTGCTCGTCAATATCCTAACATTACAGCGGAATTTTACTAGAAATGGAATCGCAAAAGGTTCTACTCTTGCGTGTCGTGCAATAGGGATGTTGCTCTCAAACACAAAAATAAATTAACAGAAAAAAAAATTAATAAATTCTAAAATGCATTGTTCCTCTTCAGATGCGTCTGTAACTAACGGCTCTTTAGATAATTTGATAAGTGAACTCAGTTCTGGCAATGATTATTATGATTAAGTCTGTAATAAATGTTCAGTCAAGTAAGTTGCGGGTTTTTAAAACTATTTTTCCCTACCGAGTATTGTAAAACTCCTACAAGTGTTAGGTTTTCCCTGGTGTTTTCGTAGTCTAAGCGCCGAACGATAGAGATATGGATATAAGCGGGATTTTTTGTAAGAGAACTTTTGATTTCCTGTAAAAGAACTTCAATATATGTAATTAAATGAGATTCCGATTAATGTTGTCGATTGAATGGTTGAACTATTTTCTTCAATAAAGACTATTTTTTGTAGAAGTAATTTTGCTATGCTTTATTAACAACAATCTCTATTTATTTTAGTTATCTCGTAGAATTTGTTGTTAGCTATTTGACATTATAAGGAATAATATTGACATTGTTTTTTATGTTTTTATTACATCAATTCAAAGTCTACCTAACTACGACTTTCCACCTCAGCAAGGTTTTACTAGCATGAATTGTGAGATGTGCTTTACCCGGTTTACATGTTGGTTTGACAAGAGATTGGAAATGGTCGAACGGACACAAACGCGTTGTCACATACATACACAGCGATTCCATACCAAACCGAACAGCTATCACCAACGTAATTTAATGAAATTTACCGAGATAAATGCTGTCTCATATTCTGAATAAATCTGTATGAATCGATAAGATGATGTCATAATTTAGTTCTGATGAGCACATAGAAAAGAAACGAAACATTTTTAACATTTCCTCCATTTAAAAAAAGCAAGAATAAATTCGTTTAAAATTTTGTTTTTCAAAAACGAAGCCATTTTCCAACAAAGAAAACTTAACCTCAATTGTTACCAGAACGGCCAAAAACGAAACAAAACACAAATTGAAATCGTTCTGCTTGAATCCGAGGGCATTCAGAACCGAGTCTACCCTTTTTAGGAGCGATTAAAGTTTTGCGAATTTTGGGTACACATGATTTTTAATTGGTGGTCATAAATGCAACAAGTGTTAGGTTGAAGGGTTAGAAATAAGAAATTGTTATGCAGAGGTGGGGACAATTTTGACCATTTTCTAGGTACAGGGTGATTCAAAACTAAAGATTTTCAGATATCTAACATAACGTTTTTATTTGTACCTCCGCTGATTCGTAACCTTTCGACTTGAAACAAATACGCTTTCCTTTCACATTTACAGCACAGTAGAATTTCGTTTTTTTGAAAAAATCTAATTTCTCGTCATTTTCCGCAGAATATAGCGTTATTATCGTGTAAATTTTAATGCACCTCGGAAAAAACCCCAAATATCCCGTTGACAGTGGCATACCATTTATTGTGCCTACTCGTCCAAAATTCAAAAATAATTCTAGGAAAACTTTTGAGGGACTTCTGTATGAAATGGCGAGGGCACACAATTTTTTGTTTCTGACATTTCAATCTAGCCCATATTTCATTTATGACAACCAATTATATAAATCTGCATTTGGTGGAGAAGCGCATTTTCAAAAAATCATATCTTAGTACTGACTACACCAATTCAAATGATTGAGGTCTCAAAATAAAGGGAAATCTCAACAAAAAACAAGTCGAATGAAATTTTTGTGAATAATAATACTTCTTGAAACTTATCAATTTTTGGTCCAGTACAGACTTCTAGTGAATTTTTTTTTATAATTTTACTTTGAAGCTATCGATATTGTGACGTCGTAGCAAAGCGTCGAAATTCAACTCTTGGTAAATTCAGTGGAGTAAGGAGTCTAAATGACAACAGCTGGTTTCGTTCTATTTCCTGTTATATTACTTACGTTCCTAATATGTCTAAAAACTAAAACTAGCTGAGATGTATACTATTCATATCTTTCCATTGCACATGTACTGACTAGTGGGGTCCGTTGTTCATGTATTACAAATTAGTTCTCCATTTTCACGCACTGACGATAGGGTAGGCGTTGTCAGATATTATAGGTTTCGCGGACAAGCCAGTTTAAGTTCGAGAATACTTGGAGCGGACGATCAGGTGGGCGTCGGAAGTTGACGGTCAAATGACGGTCTCGCTATATACAGATTCGTTACAATGTACAAAAATTTTCAGCTGTAGCTCGTATTTTTGAAACAAGTATGTAAAATTTGCGTTGACACACAGCAATTTTTAATACTCTTTGAACATTTTTTTGATAGAATTTCTTGAGTAGGTTCGCGTCAGTCTGTTATATGTATATGTGGCGAAATAGGCGCTATGACAATCTGTAAACTTGATCAACTAACAAAATGTGAAAAAAAATCAGTTTTCATATCCTTACGACGTCTCCGAGCTATCAAAATAACCATTGCAAACAGTAAATTCTTTTGAGTTTGCGAAAATGAATTGAGACATGTTTTTGAAGTTTTTTCTTCAGTTCGTAACACTTACTGTCACCTCTCCTCAGCTGGTAATCTTTTTATATTTTTTGCCCGAATTTCTTTCTTTTCTAGAAGGAAAAGGATGAGAGCAACTAAACTATTATGAATGGAACCAAATACCTTAATAGTGGCTTAGTCCATAATTTCACACAGTCAGTGACCTTATAACAAATGCACAAACGGCCTCTGTTGAATAGGTCACTCTTGCGTAATTTTTTTTTACTCTTTCTATAAGCCAAGAAAATATACTTCCACGAATACCAGGTATAAACAGAAAATTCAAAAATCGAAACCAGGGAGTGTAGATACGTCATAATTTTTATGAGTTAGGGAACTTTTAATCTAAGGCGTATATAAAACAAAAGGAACCACCGATACATTCCTAGTTTGGAACGTCAAAATTAATAATTACAAGAAGGACAAAAGTAAATTCAAAATCTTTTCAATCACCTCATCTTATAAAGGGTTTTCTAATAGGGACAGGCTGTGGCGACCTTATTGTTTTTGGCGGCGTCAATCAAATCTGTTGTTTATTATTCAGTCATTGATGGCAAATCACCAAATCGTCCAAATGATAAAACTTTATTATCAAAATGAGTATTCGTGACCAGATTCAAGACGAGCAGTTCGGTAAACAATCAGCCCACATCCGTCAAAGGAAAGCCAGATTGGCAGAGAACATCGCCGCTGTTGTCCGTGAAAGTGTGCAGGAGAACCCTAGGCAGTCAATTCGACGCTGTGCACAAAAGCTCGGCCTTTCGCAGACTTCAACTTAACGAATTTAGCACCGGAATTTGGGCCTGCACCCGTACAACATCCCACTGACCCAGGAGCTCAAAATTAATGACAATAGACAGCGCCGTTTGTTCGCTGACTGGGCCTCGGAGCGTTTGGAAGAGAGCTCCAATTTTGGCCGCAAAATCATCTCCAGTGTCGAGGCGCATTTTTAAATAAATAGCTATATGAAAAAGCAAAATTGTCATATATGGGACGATGCCAACCCACACGAGGTTCACCAGATAGCAATGAATCCACAAAAAGTTACTGTCTGGTGTGGATTTTGGGCCGGGGCAGCGTCATTGGTCCGTACTCTTTCGAAAACGACGTTGGTGAGGTCATCACCGTCAACGGCGAGAGCTACAGATCGATGATAGCCAATTTCTTTTGGAATTAAATGATATTGGCGTGGACGACTTGTGCATCCAGTAGGATGGCGCTATATTCCACACAACAAACGCCACGATGCACCTTCTGCATGAACTCTTTAAGGGTATGGTTGTCTCTCGCAGAGGTGATGTGAATTGACCACCAAGATCGTGCAATTTCTTATGGGTCCTTCAGAAATTGCAGGTCTATGCCAATAAGCAGCAATCGCCAATAAGGCCATTGCTCAAATTCAGCCGAATCTATGCGGCAGAATCATTGAAAATTGGTCATCTCGGATCCATGCCAACGTGGGAAGTCGCGGCGGACATTTGGACTATGTCACATTCAACACACAATAGCATATATGGGCCTGTCAAAAGTTATGGTTTATCAATATCAAAATTTCGGATTTTTTTTTCTTTGTTTCAATTAACTACTTCTTTTTATGAAAAAACACGTCATCAAAATTCCCAAGGGTAAGCAATTTTATTTTTTGAACGAGCTTTTTTTAACTCATTTTCTCCGGATATGGTTCAGAAGAAGTCCAAAAAGGATCAGTGGATATCATTTATATTCTTCTTCCTCAAAAATCCTTTGCAGACAAAATCAGACAAATATCAGGACTATAGCAGTATGAAGTCAAAGGTTCAAAAACTTTCCCTTGCAATTCATAAAAAGAGATAATGGCAAACTCCGGGTGAAGTTATTACGGAGCACAATGCACTTCATAGTTTTTTAACCTTCAACCTAAATGTAGAGTGCCAAAAAAGTTAAGACACTTCTTAACCACATTTACCCCAGAACGGCAATTGATTATCACACAATAACACAGCAACTGGCAGTCATTTTCTCAATGGCACAAAAATATGAATGAGTCAAACAAAAGCCGGACAAAAGACATCAAAACATCAACCATAATGAAGTTAAGCGGAGATAAGTCTCTCAGTTAAGGACAAAAACTCTTAAGACAAGCTGAAGCAAAGAAAAGGTTCATCTTGGATCAAGTCGATTTTGTGTGAAAGGCAACACACAACCACCAGCAGCAACAACAACAATAACAACAACAACTCACGCAAACAATTCAGCGACAGAGTCTTTCAAGGTTCATTCAATAAACTTCTCTACCAGCTTCTGGCTATTTTCTGAACCCACAAAATCATCATCTTGTTATGAGGACATTTGATTTTTCCGGGCATATCCATCCACATCATATGTAACATGCTCATAAAGCGCTATAGAAGAGAAGGCGGAAGCAACTCTATATCCTTTGGACGATTAGGATCTAGCAAAGAGGATTCCTCTCACAATGTCAACAAAAAGCTGTGCGATATGCTACTGCTGTTCTGATGATGTTGATGGCACCAAATAACTACCCATAGAAAATCTTGTCCAGTTTTCTCATTTTCATCCCCGCCCCCGAGAGAAACACCACATTGAATTGTGGTCGGGTTGATGTTTAGTTTTGAGGCTAGGATGAGGAAGAGTGATGAAAACCCTAATAATGGGGTGGAGTTTTGTCGGTATGAAATTGGTGAGAGGAGAGATTATATGAACGGAGCGGAGCATACATAAATAGACATCCCCATAGAATGGAAATCAGCCACATGAATTCGATTCAATATGTTAAAGCAAGATTCTGCAACGTTTCTAATAGATAAATTCTCAGGGTATGAATCGAACAATGGACTTACAAAATATAGATATATGGCATCGATGGGAGTGTAAGAGAAAGAGGAAGAAGGAGGATAGCAGAGATGCATACGATTTGTTGATGTTGATGCTGGTCACTTCTGATTATTTGGGTATGAGCTGATTTCGATTTTCGCCATCCTATTTAACCCTGATGACTGAATTGAATAGCATTAAGTAATTATTGGGGATGGAATCTCGAGATTTTGAGGTTATGCTATTCATTTGGAAGGATAATATTTGGTCGGATTTGAGTTACCAAGGATTTTTTTTAATTTGCTTGCATAATTATAAAAAAAAAACTTTGACTTTGTTGTTCGCTTGGTTAAAAAAAACTTCTAAAATTTACCCCACCTATACCTTTTTTGTAGTTACGCCACTGACACTATTAACAGTAGATATTTTAATCTATCGGCTTATGAAAGTCTAGATTCGAGATAACAAGAACTTTCCCTGATTTAGGCTAATCTTATTATTCCATACACCAGCCGTAATTCCTTCTTCTGTTTACATCCACTTTTAAACCAGGTGAGCATATCCAAAGATAATTCGATGCATTTCCGTTTGCATCTACTCCTAACGGATGTTAGTGTACGCATTTGGAATGTCTTCTTAAGCTACAGATATTTGATCACTTCGTGGAATGACATAATTTCTTCCCATACTACCTTGGTCTTTTTCGATGGTCCAAATCAAGGCTGTTTCTAGGGCACTTGGTGAAAAATTAGTCTATTATGTTATGTTTCTACTGAGATTGACCTTATGCCAGCATGATATGTCTACGTTTGTGATAGTTCGTTTAACGCATGTATGTATCCGAATTAATACTTTCAAGTTCAAACCCCGTATATTCTTACCCACTCGAAGACCATCCAAAAAAGGTTAATAGCCGTATACCAATTATATTACTCAAGCGGATTATTGGCCCTAATCCTGGTGTTTTGGTGTGCTGGTCTAACGTCGAAGAGAATGTCTTTAAGAAATGTTAAGCGGCCCATACATGGCTAATATGTTGTCTATCTTGGTGTGTCAGATATGAAAGTTTTTTCTCCATACATTTTGTCAAACATGTTGTCCAACATCAGAGCAGGAACGCATACCAAGAGCTGCTAACTCTTAGTTTTTATCTTTACTTTAATAGAGCTCACTCAAGAATGGCGAATGGGTGACAAACATCACCCTACACGATACAATAAGTTGTCAAACACGTAGCTCCGCCCTTAAAAATCAAACTAATTTGATTTTCGTCCAACCGCTTGACATACTGCTTGTGTACACACAAGATCAAATGTGCGTGATAACATCGTTGTTCTACTCTAGTTGGCCAATATGCGTGACCGTGTATGGGCCCCTTTAGAAATGTACTTTCCAAGAGCTTTTTCAGCTCTCAGCAGTGCTGGTCAACTTATACAACAACCAACTAAGTCGAGGATATCTACCGTAGAAACTACTGGTTATGTATATGTTGTTAATAGCTGACGCTCTAAACAGCCCTTACAGACGGCAACACATTCATTCCTAGAGAGAAATATGACCAAAAAATTTGTGGCTTCCTCTCATAAAAATATCATCACAGTATGTAGGTTGTCTGCAACGCAAATGCGGGTCACCTTGATTGATCTAAGATCTATGTATGCCCGTAGCAAGCCTGTTGATTTAGGCAGATTTACAGAAAACTCACTTCGATAAAAAATCAGAAAACAAAAGAAACAAATCACCTGATGATTACAAAGGAGACCTTATAGTACTCACTTATAGGATGTCCATATATTTCGAGAGAAAACTCAAGTAAACTTGACCTATGTAAAGGGCCCAACATATGCATTTTTTCAGCAGTCTGAGGGAACAATATACAATAACGGCACTTTCAGAAGAAATATTATAGTATGTACGGGTTGAACTATGCCCACTGTGAACGGACCCTATCAAACATCACTGTAGGAACCATAACAGTCATCGGCAAGGCCACTTTAATTAGAAAAAAATTGACATTTCACTTCTCATCGAGTCTCATTACCTTGATATTTCCCTGATAGTCTCCGCTTTACACTTTTTTTTTTTAAATGTTTTTGCTCTCAAATATATTTGCACTCAAATTCCTGCAACCAATTAAATTCTTGTGATAATGCGCGACCGCATAAAATACGATAATAAATCGCGCTCATAATAAAACTTTACCGCGACAGTTTTATGACAGTAAAACTTGAAAATCGAGCAACCGCAAAACTAAGCTAAGCCCTCAATTCAACACCCAACGGCAGAAATTATATCTGTCACGGGCATGCATAAAAAACAAACAAGAAAACAAAAACAAATATTTTTGCAGTTTTATAGTTTTATAATTTTATTAAAATGCAAATTTGTCATGCCATTAATTATCACTTTGGTGGCGTGCGCGGTCGAAATCTATTAATTTATCGTCGGTGAAAGAGGGAACGGATGGGGTGGCGCAACAACAGACGTTCCTTTATGTTCTACTCACTGGGAACGGTCAGATAGAAGAAGTGAATCTAGGGGAATTTGGGCCAACTATAGAACAGAAGCAGCAACAACATCTGTTCGAATTCGAATGAAATAAAGTTCGCAAACAAATGAGCCGGTGACGGGACAATTTATCTTCTCTAATTAATTAATTAACTTCATAACACGTTTCGGTGGCCATTGTTATCTACGGTGCAAGGCAATTGCAATTGGTAGGGGCTCCAACTCTGACTGTATAGAGGACTATGCATGCACATTGGTTCCTGAGGAAGACGTTACAGCGACGTTACGAAAATGGCAAAATGAGATGCTATGGGGGAAGCGGGGACACAACATGATGTCAGTCGGTCGGTACACCGGAGCATCTCTCAATCAACGAGATAAAAATAAAATAATACCACCAGGGAAGACTCAAGGGAAATATGTGAGGTATGCGGTAAACGGTCGCTGGTCGGCAAGTACACGCAATCGTTGACAGTTTAACAATTTGTTGAATACAATCCGAGAGATAATGGATTCGCTTGTTGTCCTGTCATAGAGGACAGAGCCCTCTATAAATGCGCGTCTACTATCTCACCATATTTGAATCCCAAGAGCCAAGCGACTTGAATGATTTTGTAGAGCCATTGAGATTATCATAATAAGCATCTGGGGATTTATACAGTGGGATAGTTTTGTAAAGATTTTTTTTTTAATATGGCTGCGGTGGTCAAGATGTCCATGAGGGGTGAATTGTTTTTTGTTTTTTACATAATTTTTCCATTAACACCCTGTAACAGTCTCATTACACATCCTAAACACTCCGTTCCTATTTTCACGTCAAGGTAAAAAAAAACAAAATTGGGAGGAAAAATCCTAATGTTACCAAATTTGTACAGTTTTCCCGCCCCAAATGCATCCCAAGCAGAAAAACGTATTTATCTCAAAACCGGTTACAGTAAGGAAGATACGATTCTAAGGTCTCTAAAACTTTTAGGAAAATTTTATGTTAGTATGCTTTTTGGCGGGAAAATCGCCAAAATTTGAAAAAAAAAATCATAATCTTTTAGGTTAGGTTAAGTTAGGTAAGAGGGTGCCGCTAGACGACAAGCCCGCATAACTTAGAACTCTAGTGGGTACAGACCTAATGGGATAACCTTTCAAGCCTCCCCAGATCCAACCTGTTTCTCTTGGAAACTCAGGATATATATGAACTCTTTTCTTTCCGGGCCCCCCTAGACTTGAAAAGAAATAGCTACCCAATAGCCCATCTCTTTTATTCATCGAAGCGAAACAATCGCAAAGCACGTATTGGACGGAGTCGATTTCCTCCGAGTCCTTACAGCTCCTGCAGAAATAGTTTGCCGCTATACCCAGTCTTTTAGCATAATCCCCTATGGTACAGTGACCCCAAATGACCCCTAATATATTCCTGGTATTTGTTCTGCTGCCAGTTCCCTTGTCCTTTTCCTGTCATATGCAAACCACAATTGTCTCGCAATACGGCAGGTATCCTTGCTAGTCCACCGGAAGCTTGCCTTTTGATAGGCGCCCCTGATGATTTCTACTCTTGAAGCTCCGATTGGGATCCTCACATAAGCTATACCACTGTGGAGCTATCCGTTTCAGAGCCCTTTTTGGCCAACTCAACAGTCATTTTGTTGCCTGAGATATCCTTAGGGCCAGGTACCCAGCATAGGGTCACCTTGTACCTTATAGTGTATTCATCAAGGCTGGTCTTGCATACTACACCAATTTTGATTTAACCAGCACAGCATCCAGCGCCGTGAGGACTCTCTGCACATGGATACCAATATTGCCATCTTATAAATCGCTGCGAGCTCTGCGTGAAAAACACCGCATTTGTCAGGCAGTCTGTAAGTTTCATACCAATGGAGATCTCTGGATCCCTGTGCCCACACTCGTCTTGGAACCATCCGTAAAAATAGGAATATTGAATGTTACGACCATTTCATTCCTATCCCAGTCACTTCTGGTGGGCATTATTGCATTGACACCCCCACCAAAAATCAAAGCGGGTACTTAGCCTGTTTCTTCCCTGCAATCACTACAGTCTATATTCCGAATTATATTGAAGTGGCCAAAACCCCTTCCAATCACCAACCCCCCGCCGACAGCCAGAAAGCCCCTACACCTCTACAATAGACGTCCACCGTCAGTAAGTCAAGCATGAGCTCCAGTGCCGCCGTGGGCGTGGTGGGCAGAATCGGAATCTCTTACTTTTGTATATATAGCTCACGGCAAAATAGGACTAAGCGGTTTACCATCATTCAATAGATAAACTATTTTTACGATTCTCCAAAGCAACGGTAGCGATATATCCATATAATACCGAAGAAACAATCCACCATTCGCTTCGAAATTTTTCGTGTGTGAAAAATTTTTGTTGGATTTACATGGCTCATCTTGAAACACTCATACGAATATATCCAAGATTCGTCACCTGTGTAGACGTTAAAAACGTATTTTGATGCTCCATAATCGTTTTTTTTTTAATTTCTTTGCACAAATCGACACGAGCCCTTTTTTTAGCGATTTTCAAATTATGCTGTACCCAACGTGAACAGAGCTTTCTTGCAACCAGGCACTGTAATATTCTTTCTAAGATGGTCACACTAATGCCAAAGTCGCCTCTAACTCACGATAAGTCACATGACGGTCTAGCAGTATTTCCTTGCGTACAGCGTACACAGCATCTGTGTTTTCTGGCACAACAGTCGATTTCGAACGACCTTCACGAAATTTATCCGCCAGCCAAGTATGGCCACGATTGAATTCATTAAACCAGCGATACACAGTGCATTTATATGGGGTTTCTCCAGCAAACACAGATTGAATTTTATCAAGACACTGCTGAAAAATTAGGCCACTTCGAAAATCATAAAAAAATCATTTCATGAAAATGTACACGATTTAATTCCAATTTTTGGGCGAGACGAAATTTTCAAGTCAACAAAAAGTAAACAAATGTCAAACTTTATTATGGAAACGTCAGATTGCCTCAAATGAGATTAGTATTGCCACATTACAAAATTTATGATACAGACTATGTAATAATAAAAAAAAAACCTATACCTTCGCTCAAAATCCCAAAAACCACCTAAATTTCACCCATCCCTAATATTTTTGGCATTATTTCAACTCCAGCTTTCGAAATATTAATTATAATGCCCGAATTTCGAAACACCCTGTATATAAAAAATAAATATATTTTTTTTTTACTTACATGTGATGTGTGATTTATCAAATTATTCTGTGCATGATTGCTAGTTGTGTTGTTGTTGTTGATGTTTGGATTCTTGTTAACAATGTGATTATTCGAGTAACTGTTCCATTCACGTTCACGATCACGATTATCTTTGTCACGTTCACGATCACGTTGACCGGTATCTATTATTTTTGGTGGTTTCTCTTCAATTACGTACGATGTTAGTTCTTCGAGTGCCGAAAGACGTTTCTCTTTCCGTTTCTGTGCATATTTGATGGCATACTGAAATTGAAAAAAGAGAAGAAGAAAATTATTATTTCAAATTTTTCGTTGCTTTTATAGTTATGAAATTATATAAAAATATGGGAGTAAGCTATAAATTGCAATTAGTCACTTTAATTTTTGTAAGAAGGATGTTTTTTGTTTTAAAACTAAGTAAAGGTCGTCAATGTATTTGGAGGCGAACAACGACACTAAATCCCTGCGAAAGAAGTTTCTCTAAATGCCAGCCAATGAAGGACAATTTGGATTTTACTGATTTGTTCATGAAATTTCTAACGAGTGTTCTTTTATAGGTTCACCACGCTTTATTTATTCTATGGATTTATGCATTCTCTTACGGAATGACGAGTGGACGAGCAGTACTACTGCATTTTCTCAGTTGGCCCGCCCTTTCCGCATCAACTTCTCTTAGGATTTGATTTCTACAATCCAAACCCCTAAAGAAGAATAAAAAAAAAAAAAATTATTTTATTTTTAGTGCTTTGCTTGACGCCATGAAAAACAATTGTTAGTTGTAGAACAAGTCTTTTTCAAAATGTGAGTCTCATTGTGTTTCATATAGATTTACAGAGGTGATTTTTGTCATAATATTGTGCTAATTGTAGTAAAGACCTCCTGAGGATTCTTAGTGACAATAAGCGAAACGTTGAGGCAGATTAAAGGCTGAACGAGAGAAAAAAGAGACTTGTTTATTTTTTCTTCTTAAAATATTAAACTGATCGATAGCCCAAGCATACTACGAATATTCTGTTAAAATAACGGTCAAGAAGATATTCCTACATTGGCAGTATTAACTCTTCAATGAGATGTCTTAAGAATACAGAAATTTTTAACTATTCTGAACGATTCAATCCAGATTTAGTAGGATGTCATTAACATAACAAAAAAATGTAAAACCGCTGATTGAAGTGATGTAAATTTACACCAGATTTAATATATAAATACGCGTGATAAATGCAATTTTAAAGCTTTGAAGTGTGTTTAATACTTAAAATTACACTCAAACATTAAAACTTCTACAAATACAGTGTAAAGCAGCAGATTACTTTTCCAACACACAGGACTCTTGCGTTTGCGTGTTCTTCGTTTTCGCGTTTAATCCTCGGTGTTCCATTATGATACAGTAACCAGTCAACTTAAGACGCCCGGTCTTGTTACATTCTTGGTTGGGAGTTAGCGTATGTGGTGGGTTTGGTACTGCGTTGTTATTTTTTCTTCAAGCGTACTTTCTACAGCACATTTTACAAAATAAAACCGATGCATCATCAGCGGCGCTTTTCTACTCTCTGCAACAATAGACGACTATCAGTTTTTCAATAAAAATTATGTAAGATACCAAGCAAACAACATCTAAAATATTATAAAATAAAAAAAGACTTGTGACCACCGATTCGGGATTGGAATACGATTGAATCCATTTTATCAACTCCTCCTACAATACAAAATCATTTGAGATTTTTTGCCTTCAACCGTGTCATCTACTTCTGGAGTTGTATGCATAATCGAAAGCAATACAAGAGCAAAAGGGATTAAGGATATTGCTTTATGCCTGGATGGTTGGAATTATTTAGGAATATAGGGATGATTCTTACTGAATGATGATCCGAGGAAAGAAAGCCAGTGTGATTTATTAGCCAGAGGAGGATAGTAAAAATTATTCCCGAGCCTTTGCAATGTTCTCATAGATTCATTACGACTTTCTAAGTTATATATTAGATGTTATGAAGGACAGCAACCTATCAAACTAAGTGTAAAATACATCTTTCCTTAAAACTGCACATATGTAGCTATTCTATCCGGCGCAACGTCAATATGTAGTACCGGGCTTCTACGTACGGAAAATAAAAGGTGTAGATTACTGCGTTAACATAAAGACTAGGCATGAGTTTAAGCTATCAATATTGCCCATGTACACAAACATAGATAAATTATGGACATAGTGAGTATATTTAGAATATATATGTACCTACATATGTAAAACAAATCGATGTGAGTTAAAAATATTTGCTTGAGGGTAAGTCCGGGTAAGATGGCCACCATGGGAAATTATTGAATATATTTACAGAACGCCAAAAACAAAACAATTCAAACCTGCATTAAAAATTGTATAAACTATTTGTTTACTAAAACTAAAATATGGTAGTCCTGTGATAGCTTTTGATTTCCGACGAGGTTGTACAGATCTATGGAAATTGGTCATCAGTCCCGTAATGCCAGGGTGAGATTGCCATTTTTTAATTATATATGATGCGCAAGTGGCTGCATAAAACTACGCAAGTTCCTTCTGTTTATATTTAAATTTCTATTTCAACATAAAAAAGACTTTCATTCTGGTAGGAAAAAACAATTAAGAAAGTATAGTAGGAACTACTTATTCATAAAATTCGTGCACTGCTCGTGTAGCCAACGCAATCACTTAATACAACGTATCCAATCTGCTTTTCGTTTCGTCGCAAAATAACTTTCCAGACAACCAAAACATTCATTCTCATCAAAATCGTTTTTGTTTTGTCATCGCTTTCCAGAGCCATGTCAATATCCGACTCCGAGCTCGAACTGACTTTCCTTGATATTTTGCAAGATTTTTTTGATAGCCTTTCCTTTTGGACACACTTTTTCGCTAAAATTTTTTTTTTTAAGGGTCCTTTCTCGCAATTCGGTAGTTCTCAGATGATGGTAAAACAATTCCAAGATTCTTTGAACCTCTTTTAATTTTTTCAGGGAGTGTAGGAATCGAAGAAATCTGTTGTAGGAGATTTCCTGGATTGACATCTGCCTTACAAGTACTTGGGTGTGTTGACACTTCCCTACAACCAACAAAGAAGCCTTGTTATTTGGTGTTGAAGTTTGTGAGCTTTCCACAATTGCATCCGAAACTAAAAACGCATGGTCGGGAATTTCATCAGGGTTCAACGGGAAAATTCCAGTTGCATTAAGTCCTGATACAGCATTTGATACCGTGCATGATTTCCGCCAACTTTGCATGAGCAATTGACCGAATTGAAGTCGGATTAATTTTCTTCCAGCATTAGCACGAATCCACTGTGACAAGTACTATAGAAATATGACTTCAAAGATTTGAACACTACTCTATCGAATAGATGTAGGTAGTGAGTCGTTTGGCTAGGAAGACACAGCAAGACAACATTATTATCCCGAGCCATTTCAAGTAGTTCCACAGGGCTAGAGTGCGATGCATGCCCATCCAAGGTCAATAGCACCTTACACGCAGGCTCTCTAGGAATAAAATGATCTCTCAGCCAACGGATCCGGGTGGCATACCATCTTGATGTTCTTCCTTTTTATATTTCCCCTTGAAAATGCAAGCTGTTGGGAGAAATGTGCTTTCTGCATTGCAACAGCTGATGCACGATATTGTTTCCCTTTTCTGAGCACGTAGTCATGGATACATTTTTGGAACCTTTTTTAACAACTACAACACCCGTTTTATTGTTCAGTTGTAGCCCAGTCTCATCGGTATTATAAATACAGCCTGGTTTGTTCAACAAATTATTTTTTTCTGAAGAAGTTGGAAATAGTTTTCAACCTCTACTCTATTCATTCCTTGAATTCGTGCAATAGAGACACCTTCTGCTTTTCTGAGGGATAGATTCAGATGTCTCCGTAGAAATGAGTTAAATCAATCGTATCCCGTTCTCTCCTTTTCTTTATTGAATCTGTTCGGTATTTTGAGCTGTTCTGCGATAAAAAGACTACTCATGGGAAATGCGGAGCTTTGCATTCTCTTCAAATGATTTGCAAGAGTTAATTCGTTTTGTTCTCCTAAAACAGACTCAGGACCCATACGTCTTTTAGAAGAATCATTTTTATTAAATCTTCTTTCTAATGTTTTTCTAGGGATTCCAAAATTTCCTAGCTGCAGCATTAATCGAAGAGCCATTTCTGACAGCCAGCATGACCCTACTTAAGTCCTCTTTAGTCCATGAGCCCCTACCTGATGTTGCTTTACGCTTATAGTGGCTCGGCATTTTTATTAAAAGAAAAAATTACATAATTGAAAGTTGCTCATCTGTACCGCAAATATCCTGACCATCTCTCCCAATTATACGGGAGAGATGGGCACCAGAGTATAAGCAATCAAAAGGATAGAAAAGCGATGAATTTGAGGATATTTTTGACTTCCATCTATTTTTAACTCACTTATCGTAAAACACCAAATTAAACGTAATTTACAGAAAAACTGCAGTGGAAATTATTGAACACTACCAATGTGGCAACGTACAGGTCACAGATTTATCGACGTTGGCAATCTCACCCTTATGGTCATCTCACCCGGACTTACCCTACTATAAATTCTATAAAAACCAATAAAACAAAGTAGGAGCTAGATTATATGATGACTAAATTTGCTTAAAATTTCTCTGCTTGGAGTGTAAAATTACTCATAACTCTGTTGTAACTTTAAACTTTACTTAACTCATGTTATATCGTAATTTTATTCCTAAATTTATATCCAGAATTGCAAACATTGTTTACGTAATTGATTTTTTAAAAAATTCAAAGACGCTGAAGAATTTTTTTTTATTGCCTTCAAATTGCTGCATCACAAGCCTTATGCATCCAAACCAGTTCTCATATATCAATCGCAAAATAATTGCAAATAATTACAAACTCTTCAAGACCTTTCATTAAATACCAAATATGTCACATTTAACCAACATCTCCCTCACTTTAGAGGGGGATATAACCCGCAAACCAAAATTTACACATAAATTTACTCCTAAAAAATGTTGTTTATCATGGCAGTCATAGGGGAAAATACTCTTTACTGCAACAAAATATTATCCACGCATTAAATTGATATAACCTTTCGTTTTTGAAAGTCAGTTTAAAAAAAAGAAAGCTGATGTTCTCTTGAAAGCATATTTGAAAGAGAAATTTACTAGAAATTGAGATTTGTTTTTGTATATAGAGAGAAGCACAACCTCGACCTCAGTATAACCTTAAGAATTTCAACCTGATGAGCCTTGCAAACTTTTGCAACTCACAATACTAACTTTGACAACTTCTGTATGATAGCAATTAATTGGGCTATTCTCTTGAAATTAGAAATTATTTTGTTATAATTTACTACAGCAGAAATAATTTTTTACGTTAATTATTTTTCCCAAACTTTTTTCAACAAATTTCTCGTACACTTTTTCCAGTAAACAATGCTGGCATCAAATGATAACACAAATTCGCTGTCAAAGCTGACAAAGTTCCAGCAGAGTAGAAGTCGAGTTCAACCTCAACCTGATCTCATATATTCTACTGAACTGTCAAAGTTGGTTACGCCGGCCAGGTTAGAAAAGCCAGCACTTTTTTTCACGCTTAGAGACTATTCATAGTTGTGCTACTGCTCTCTACTAAAGTTTACCGAAGATATTCACATGGTAATTAATGTTAAAAGAGTTGTCACAGTAGAATTCGTGTAATTCTAAAAAAAAAAAAACTTCTGACAAAGTTGGTTGTGTTTTGTTAATAAGTAAACTGAAGACAATTTTTGTTTTTCTAGTCCGACGTGTAAACATATTTCATCTTACTTTTGCGGTCGAATAAATTTTGGCGTCCCACAAGGTTCGATCTTGGGTGCATTGCTTTTCTCGATTTTAATCAACGATTTGCCGAATGTAATAAAATATGTCAGTTTAATCTCTATGCCGATGATATAGAAAGTTATATTTCCATGACACTAAGGTTTTTTGAGGATAGCATTGATAAACTAAATGGATACCTCTCAGTAATTTCCGACAAGTCCAGAAAAAGTAAATTAATACTTAATTCAACCAAAAGTAATTCAATTATAATTTACATATTTTCCTTGAACACCTCATAGTCCTAACTCCTCGCTATACCCTCCAAAGTTGCAATTGAATACTTTAAATTAGTTCTCGCTGTACCTTTTCTTCACAATACAATTTGTTGTTTACATGTATTTTTAAAGTACATTTTGGGAAGCTAATTTGGTCTTTCAAGACTTCCTGCAGATTAGCTTACTTTGCCTGCAAACCAAATAAGCTCCAGTCTGCATAAAAGAGCTTAAATAAGTTCCAAAACATAAATCTTAAACGCGGCCTTGGTCTGCAATTAATAACAGCTGCTTTGATGTCTTTTCAACTTTTCTATACAAGTTCAGTTAGAGAAATTACATATATTAAAATGTAAAATATTGTCTTTACCGTTACACCGAGTATAAAAGAACAAACCGCTTTTATTTCGAGATAATTTGAAATGAATATTTCAAGGTAGACATTTCCCAATGCAAAATTATTTTTTAGTGCCGCTCTAAAATATTTGATTTCCACCATTTTGAAAAAAAAATTTGAAATGTCAAATTTCTGTCATCTGCACTGCGATGGTTTCTCATCTGTTCTACCTAAATATGTACGGCAGTTTAGATCATAAAAGCAAGTAATGTGGCACTACAGATTACATGCAAAGCATATCCCCGAGAAGCATTACTTTTGAGAGAAAGTTCAATACTCCCCCAGTCAATTGCGAAAGAAATCAAAATCAATTTTATCGCTTTAAAAAATATCACTTACGTGACCGTCAAAATTGCCCAAAGTCCTTGGAAGAACGGATCACACCATCTCAAGTTTCTATCAAGAATTTTTCTTTTCCTTCTTAAGCGTTTGTGTGAGAACGTAACTACTCTAATACTTTAAACCCCACAGGGCTAAAAGTTGAATCCCATTTCATCGTATACGTATAGTTTAGGGATATCTAAAGCTCCAAGCTTGCAAGGTCGTTTATTAACCTGTCCGTAACTTCGTATAGGTGCATATGTGTGTGTTTATGGCAAATATTTTTGCCACTCACCTGTCTAACAACAACGAATTTTAGTAGTCAGAAGGGGGTAGGGGGGCTTGGGATATACCCGTCCAATCGTTATGTGCATTCGGAAAATATTTTCATGACTTGACTCCACAAAATGTTGGAGCTTATGGAAAATATTACAGTGGGCAGCAGCAGCAGCAGTAGCAGCGCGATATGAATGCAACTTACTCCATGAGTTGTGATAGAATTTTTCAGTTTCATGAGGATAAGGTGAATGAGACGCAGTCGGACGGAAAATGGAAGAGATTTGTTGTGACGTTTAGAACTTTCATGTTTTACTGCGGTCATAATAAATTTCGAATTTGTTTAAGAGCTTAAATTCCTGGGTGTTCACATAGAAGGACAAATGATAAAATACGTCAGCCCCGTGCAAGATGTGAGACGTTTTTATTTTTATTTGATTTATTTTGGATGTTTGAAATTTTTTTTTTTTTTTGTAATTTTTATGAACTTTATTTCTGTTTGTGAAAGTTTTTCAATTATTTTGATAAGGGGGCGAATCTTAAAGCTGTTGTACCTGTATTTCTGGATTTTTTTCTTTAAATGAAAAAAACCTCCAAAAAGTTGAACCGTAGCTTTTCATGATCGAATCGAAGAAAAACTAGGAAAAATAAAATTGTAATTCGAAGAATACGTAAGTTCTGAACAATTTTAAATTTGATTTGATATTTCGAAAGTTTTTATTGCTTTTTCTGGTCCATATAAGGAGTGGTGGTCCAGAAAAATTTGACCCATTTATTTTTGTTTGTAGTAAAAAAAACTAATGGCAATTGTTTAATAAAATTTCTTATATAATGTTTGTTGCGACTTAAGGTCAATGCACACTTACCGGCACAGACAGGAAAAATATTTTTATATGAAACCAAATTAGCTAATTCACATCAACCGGGACAGATACCGGCACGTAATGGAAACTTCATTGCCGGTCGCTATTGGTTGCTAGAAACCAGACCGGCATTTGTCGATTGGTCTAGTTACGAAGTTAACATAGGATCACTTTTCTATAGGTTTCTCGCTATACTTGCCTTAATTGAAAGTTTCCTTTAGGTTTTACGTATGTCGTGCCGGCTCGTGCTGTGCCGGTAAATGTGCATCGACCTTTAAACTCTAAAATTCAAATGTTATTTCTAATACATTATTTGTTTTTGACGAATGTTTTAACTATGTTATTCAAGCCGCGCATTAGATTTAGAACAGTTATATTAGTAACATTTCAATATGCTCTTTTCCATTTATTTCGGAAATCAACCCAATTTTTGGTCAATATCTTTGCTTTTCTAGGCTTCTTTTTCATTAATGCCCAGTACCTCTCTACTGGACGAAGTTTAGGCCAGTTTACTGGATTGGCTTCCGTTGGCACGATATTGATCTCATTGGTTCTGTACCATTCCATCGTTGCTTCTGCGTAATAATAGGTGGCCAAATCTGGCCAGAAAATAACAGACCCTTCATGCTGTTGAATAGAAAGTAGAAGTCTTTTTTGAAAGCACTCATTGATGTACACATTTGAGTTTATTGTACCTTTGATGATAAATTCATTGCTTCGTAAACAGCAAGAACTGTGGGGTGATTCTATGGGTTTTGTTGAACTTGAATGTCAAAAAAATCGACTAAATAAAATGAACTTTTCTACTGATTTTTTCGTGTTTTTATTCAGTTCAGCAAGCCTTGCATGACGTATAGAATGAACTGAAATTGACACTTCACATTGCAAATTCAAAATAATGTTTGGAATTTAAGCAATTGTAATGCTCTAATTAGGTGTAGAATTTCCATTTACCAGTGTAAAATTTTTGTCACAACCTCTGGGAGCAGTTGACTAATTTGTCGTATATTTAGTCGTGTTTTTTGACGTTTGTTCATCGAAAATCCATTATAGTTCATTTTGTGGTAGATAATAGTGAAGACACAAAATGAGCTGTGTTGAAAAAAAAAAAAAGTAGACAAAATATGTCAAAATTCACGACAAAGAGCACAGAATCACCCTCCTGATCGCCTGCCAAATCATCTACTTTTTGTAAAATTTTGTCATTTCTTTTGTTGAGAATTCTCTGGATACTCCGCTCCGACTTTTTGCAGTAAAATATTCGTCACCTTGTATCTGTGAAAAGTCCGCTTTGGAATAGCTTTCATCATCCATAATGACACAATCGTATTTCGTCAGGTAGTTCTCATAAAGTTTTCGCGCTCTTCTTCTTGCTGTTTTCTTTTCTTCTTCCTTCCTCAGCTGCACTTTTTGCACCTTATAGCACTTGATCCACAGATTTTTTTTATATCTGTGCACTGTACTCTTTGATGTTCCTGCCAATGTCGCCATATCACTTTCCGAGGTTCTCGGTTTCCGAGTTTTATGACGTCTGGATGGAATGGCCCTAGTTTTCTACCTGACCCACGTATCCTTTCTATTAGCAAACCTCGCTTATACTTGGCTATAGTCCATTTTACCGTGGGATTTTCCAAATCTTTGGACAAAATCATTTCACACACTTCTTTTTTGCTTCGAGACATTTTAACTATTTCACTTCCAATAGGAGAATGATTCATATAAATTCAGAGTTCAGTATTCATGGAATATTTTAACAAAAAAACTCAGACCTGGAGGGTGATTCTGATCTTTTGTCGTACTTTAATGTCAAAATATACGCCTAAATGAAATGAACTTTTCTACTGATTTTCTCGTGTTTTTATCCAGCTCAGCAAGCCTTGCATTACATAGAATGAACAGAAAATGACACTTCGCTTTACAAATTCAAAATATTATTTCGAATTTAAGCACTCGCATTGGTCTAACTAGATGTAGAAAATAAATTTACAACAATATAAAATTTTTGTCACAACCTCGGAAGCAGTTGACTAATTTGTCGTACTTTTAGGCGTGTATTCTGACATTAATTCATTGCAAATTCATTTTAGTTTATTTTATGGTTGATGAAAAGGATAAATCAAAATGAACATGGTGAATATAAATGTACGACAAATTTGAGGTGAAGTGTCAAAATATGTGACAAAAATATACGCCTAAGCTACGCTACCCCCCTGGATTATTGTAATTTTGCAGGTATAAAAAAAACTTAATGGGTAAATTTTTTCTCGACCTCTCCTTATATTATAAAACCCTATGAATCAATCCTCTAAACCTATCTACCAAATCATCTTTTTTTCGACTTCTTTGTTCTCAATTCACAGTCGAAATGATTTCCTTTCGGTACTGGAAAATTCTCTCTCGTAAGGGCACTCTTTTCAGGTACGGTACCTGTAGACGATACTTGCGTCTAAAGCAGTTGCGGTTCTGTCCACACATACCGCAATTATTGGGGCTATACCGGTGTCTTACACCTGTGTCGAAATCAAGTATCAGCAAGAATTGTCACATGGAGTCTTAGTTATTTGAAGTACACTTGATCGGACGAACGCGTTTTTGTCGCCGTGGTAGCCGCTTGTGTTATAATAAAAACAAAAACAACGAAATCGAACACAATCGATTGGGCAATGGAATGGAGGAAAAGATCCCTTTGTTTGCTTCAATGCTTTGGTCCATAAATTAAAACTTGATGATGAAAGGTTTTATAAAAATTATTGGCATATGTCAGCTGCAGATTTCAATAAATTCGTTGAAAAGTTTACTCCTGTATTAATAGAGGGAGAGCTGGTGACGAGAATACTTACGTCATTTCATAAACAAAATTTTCCATCTTATCATATACTCTTAACATTGTTGATAACTTATCCGGAAGTCTGTCTGGCTTCCAGTGGTGATGGACGGTGCGAGACGCCCGCGAAGGCTTAAACAAAATCGGTTAAGTTACGTGATTTCATAAGGGCTGATTTTGACAGCAGAGGCAATGGTAAAAATGGCAGACAATTTGGTTGGTGGAAAAAACTTACGTCATACAATGATAACTCGAGAACGCTTTCACTTAGAGTGCTGAAATTTTGTACAAACGGGCTTTTTCTTAGAAAAAAAATGAAAATTTAATTTCGAAAAAGGGACAAATCGGGCGGGCACCTTCGTAGGGTTGGCATACAAAAATTTCGTTTTTCACAATATATTAGAGCACTGCCTAAGAACGCGTAGACGTAGGGAGCTGAAATTTGGTACAAGGTGTTTTCATGTAGTACCTAAATAGACTAAATCGGGCAACCCCTTCCTGGTGCTGCCATACAAAGCTTTGGATTTTCACTATATTTAAACACTGCCTGAGAACTCGTCGTCGTGCAGCGCTGAAATTTTAAACACGACGTTTTCATAAAAATTGTAAATACAAGTTCACTAGCTATACAAGTCTAGGGCGCTGTACTCACGCTAAAATTTAATGTATAGATTTGATCTAGATACAAAGGTGCGGTCGTGTATTCCCGTACAAGTGATTACGAAAAATTATTGAAATATTCACAGAAACTAACATTTTTTAATATTTTTTGTTTTTTTCGGATATCGATGATAATTTTGACCGCTGCATGTATATCGCCCGCAACGCTTCTCTATTATGTTTTAAATCCCGCAACCATTTAGAAATATTGCTAAATGGTGAAGTTTGATCACCAAATACTATAACTCAGAGCTTCATCGGAATCTCAGTAGGTGGGCCCACGTCGAAAACTACAGAAAATCTACAAATTCTCATAGCTGAGTAGATCACTTATTCACACAACTTCTTCTTACTCGTTTCTCCCATTGATGCACTTTAAACTTACTTTGGTTTTGGTTATAAGAAGGCTGCGCCTATAATTTGAAAATGTGTGCTCATAAGAATTAAATTAAATTAATTGAAATTTTCGAAACCGGCTGTAGGATTGGGTGGGGTAAAAGTGTCACCTTTAATATCTCGTATTATAAAAGGGCAACAACACAAGAACGTATATGCAAAGAATGCTGTTGGCGTGGGGTGATATTCGCCACATAGCCAGCCGCTGCAAGGCATTAGGTAAGAACACACGTGCCATAGTGCTATTCATTTGGTAAAAAGTAAAAACAAGTTTCCACTATACCCATATCCTTACAATACCATTCGATTTTTTGATTATCTGTAAGCGGCCTTTCAGGAGGAAAATCAAACTTACCATCACCGCAGGTAATCAATGTTAGTAACAAGTTTTACGTTGTCAACTGCTTCTTCCCTCAACTAAAATGTTTAGCCACAAGTGACTCTACGCTGGTATTACAAGACCCGAACGGCATCGCTCTGCCGAACAGAATTAATAGATGTTAAAACCCTCGTATTGGACAAAGAAAAAAATAAATAAAATTGCAAAATTTGTCAATTTATTTGTGCGGTTTCATCGTTACTGTTTAATACCAGCTAAAAGTAACTGTGCTACTTAATAGGTTAGATAAAAATTAAGACATACAAGCTGCAAAAGCATCTGCATATCGTTAGGTCAGTGGTGAGGTTATCGCCCGGAAAGCGAAAGATCGTCCTTAAAGTTTTTCTATTCTATTTACACAAACGCAACGCCAAAAAGAAGAGTTTAAAGTTTTTGGCGATAAGTTTCCAAAAATTATCATCTATTCAATTATTCCTCGGAAATAAGCAGCATTTCATCTTTCCCACATGGAAATTCTTCCAGCACAGGGACTTCGTTCATCGTCAGATCGACCACTATCATCTACTTGTTGAGTCTATGAATCTCACTTTTAAGGTGCTGATTAAGTATTTTTTCAGTAGCCCTGGAGAAAAAAATTGCATAGAACAATAAGGCCATATACTTTTTCTTTTATTCAATTATAAGCGCCACCTTCTGGTAAGTTTTTACTTTTGGGATTCAATTCACATAACTCACAAAAAAGAACTAAACAAAAAGATTCCAAATTTACTAAATTTAAAGGTTTTTTGGTCTACCGAATTACAGAAACTACTCAAGAGTGAATATTCTCAATTAGAAGCATCTACCTCGAGTCGACTTTCTCATTTAGCATCCTCATCGTTCCCACATACACACACACATTCATACACAATTTGTTCACAAAAAACCAACAAACTTAATTAAATCATTTTTAACCTGAGAATTTTCTACCTAAAATATGTAAAACTTTAATGAACGCGCGTGCAGATAGATCTTGATCTACATAATTCCATAAAATGCTAACTTTAAGTTATTTCGCTCCCCCCCTCAAGGTATGGTAAATCTTGTTCAGCAGGTACCTTTGTCTGATTCGAAATTCAATCGAAAGCATTCATTCACTCACAGCTTAAGGGTAATTTTCTCGATGAATTTCATTAAAGTGTTCCAAACTACTTTGCATAATTACTCTGTGCGCCAGGCCTTTTCAATTTCATTTTGAAATTGCTCCCTTTGGGAAAGCGAGAACGAACGACGAACGAATAGTACTCGTACACACGTTGAATTTTACCTGAAGCACAAAATTACAAGCAACGCAAACACCTGTTTTTATAGTGTGACATTTACGCCAAGAACATCGGGTATAGACGGACGCAGGAAGATGTGGTTTGAGGAGATACATCGCTCACACATCGATGACATGTGAGACTTTCTTTAATCTTTTACCGCTGCATAGAACAACAAAATGACCGTAAGCGTTTCACACCTGACAATTACCCACACATAAGGTGTAATTATGTTTGACAGACTGAGACAGCTCAGCACGTTAAGTTCCGGACTACAGAGCGCACCTTGCTTTGAACAGTAGCGACAATGACAATAACTTGACGACGACGACGACGACAACGACAACATTGCTGGCAGTTGTAATCATAGACGGCCAGCAGGGGAGGGTATACATTATAGTACGAGACTTGGTGTCATATATCACGTTGCTCTTGGTTCAATGATGCAACGAATGCAAATTGCGAAAGTTGAGCCGTGCTCTATACCTATGTATAGATATGGCCCCTCATCTTGTTTGGTGAATGGTGGATGAAAGAAAAACAATTTAGCAGCAATACGTCAGCCGTTTTAGAGACCATCTCCGCTAAACTAGACCAGAAGGATCAGAGGATTTGGAAAATAAAAATAAAAATAAAAAATAAACAAGACAAAACTAATCCTGTTCAGTTCACTCAGTTTATTCTTCGGCGGAAGCATTTTTCAACCTCGCAAGGGTGTCCACAACAGGAAAATTTAATTAGAGTACGATTGTAAAATGCTAAAATGGAATGCACCTGAAGGAGCTTTTGCGCTGTGGGGCTCCTCTTTATACGGGGCTCCACGTTAAATTCATTTAATTCATTTCTGGTCGCTTGCACGCGGCTCTCTAGCATTCAAAGTGTAATTAAGTACGAGAGTGCACTAGCTGCTAATTAAAGTGAAGGGAAACTTGAAAGCGCACAGATAAGCCATTGTCGATGGGTAAATTCACGAGCAAAAATTCATAAATTTACGATGATTTATAAAATAGGAACAAGCACTGATGATGGCGAGGGAAGAGTGGAAGTAGAAATCTTCATAGAAACATAAACCCGCTTTTAATAGCAAACATAAAACTTTTGCCGCAGCATTGAGTCGCTCATATGCATATATGCATGTATGAGTTTCATGTGTGTGTATTTGCTAATGGCATTAAAGCGTGAAAATAGATAAATTTAGGGAACAAGTTTATGCGGTTTGGTAAAAATTTTCGAGTTCTTTATGATTTGACGCCACTCTTTAACAGAGAGTGGGAAGGGGATTTTGGAAAACTATTGCAATTAGCATTGACACGACGCGACAGTACGCTATGGACAGATTTTTTTGTGTCCTTATAATCGCGGACGTCATTGCTATATATATATATTTTTTTTTTTCATTTGAGTGTAATGAAGATTGGTGATGGCTGGGGACATATAAGAATATATAAAAATAGTAAAATAAAGTTCCGAAAATTCTGTTTACTATTTTTTAGAAATTATCTGTCAGATAATTCCAACTTTGGCATGAACACTAAAATTCCATATAATTTAGAGATAAATCATTCATAAATAAATAATAGAGGGGCTAACATAGAACTTTGAGGTATCCCACACATTATTTATTTATTCCATTTCATCAAAATACTACTCACAAAAAATATAGAAAAATCTTAACCACGCTGATTCATAAGAACAAATTGCTGTTGAAAAAGCAAGACATTGATCAAATGGCCCGCAGTTAATGGTGTGTTTACGAACGAAGAATGCGCTAGAATGTTTTAAAATAAATTTCGATAAAATTTATCACACTTTGGTTTGTGCAAAATTAGTTTCGTCTATTTTTAAGGGTATCCAAAGATATAATGTTAAATTCTGTTTTTATACAGAGGTAGATGGGGAAGACAGGGGACCAGGCAAAATCACAAAGGATAACCCGTCTCTCTCCTTATACGGAGATAGAATGGAGAAACTAGAGGACCAAAGAAGATCACAAAGGACGAATCTCTACTGAAAGGCTCTCGATGTGATTTATATGGACCGGCTAAAATGGAGACCACATATTGCAGTTTTGCAATTAGTGAATCATTAAATTCTTTGGACCATCTCATCATAAGGCCTGAAGTCGTATTAACCATTTTTGTGATAGCTTCAGTAAATTATTCAAAGAATAGAGGATTGTTTTTAAAAATCCACTTACTACTGTGCCCAAAAAATAAGGTGACATTTGAATTTAAACTGCGCGCGTCAAAGGAGTTGGCGAATTGGTTTCTTTTTTAGGTTGGTAGGACTGTCTTTGACATTCCTGCCAAATCACACGTCAAAATATTCATTAGTGTTTGAGATATGCTTCGTTTTGTGCGCTGCTAATAGTGAATTTCTCGTTTTTTGCGATGTCGAAATTCGTTGAGCAAAGAATTTGCATTAAATTTTGTTTGCGGAATCAATTTTCTGCTGCGGATTCATTGAGGATGGTGCAGAAAGCCTTTGGTGATGAGGCTATGTCGAAAAAAAAATGTTTACAAGTGGTATAGTGAGTTCCAAGCAGGCCGTGAACGTGTCGAAGACGAAGAGCGCCCTGGGCGACCATCAACCTCAACCGACCAAGCTCACGTCCAAAAAATTAAAGATTTGGTGTTTGAAAACCGTCGATTAACGATTAGAGACCTAGCTGATGATATTGGCATATCGAAAGGCTCAGTCAATACCATTTTGAAGGATGCTTTTGGGCCTCAAACGCATCAACTCACGACTGGTCCCGAAATCATTGAATTTTTTGGAAAAACAGCGTCGCGTTGAAGTGTGTGAAACAATGCTTTCTGACTACATTGACAAGACGAAATGAATGATCACTGGAGACGAGACTTGGATCTATGCTTACGACCCCGAAACGACCGATCAATCGAGCGAATATCGTGCCAAGGGTGTGCCGAGACCAAAAAAACTGCGAAAAAGTCGCTCAAAAATCAAGGTGATGTTGACTGTTTTTTTCGATTATCGTGGTGTTGTGCATTCTGAGTTCCTTCCCCCGGGTCAAACAGTCAACAAGGAATATTATCTGAACGTTATGCGTCGGTTGCGTAACGCTATCTGCGACAATTTGACGCATCTTTTTGACCCACATTTTACCCATTAAGAAAGCAATATATTGCATACAATTTTCATAAAAATAAGTAGAATTTTAAAAATCGGAAAACGTTATTTTGTTGCCTTAGGTGTTTAAAAAAAATATTCCATTAATCAATTTGCGATTTATTCAAAAATCTTAACACCCCGCCCCATCTTGCTAACTGTGCACCGAGTTACCCCAATTATGACATAGACCCAGCGTTAATGTAAATAATAAAAAATAAAAAGTAATGGGCCCACATGGCTGCCCTGTGGAACACCAAACATAGCAGAAAAGCATAATTTAATAAATAACATAAAATGGAAACAGCAGTGAATGAACCAGAAACCAGTAAGAACACAGAGGGAATGACATCGAGAAACTTTATGACATGCCTGAGATATAGCTACCTTAAGGGAAGGTTACCGACGAGAGGCATGAAAAATACATTTTTTTTTTTTTTGCACAAAATAAATACTTTTGGAAATGGGCTTTAACGTATTTTATTCTTCTATCAATGGTGAGTAAATTCCAATTTTATTTATAAAACAATTCCAAAATGTCGGCTCAAACTCCCATCAAACAAAGCCGTGTACCGCGTTTTGGCACGGGGCGTTCCATAACTCTGCCAGTTCATTCGAAACAAATGTGGGTGAAAATTATTAAAATAGATGATGAAATTTGGGGGGGGGGGGTGGTTTCCTGTTTTCGTTTTCAAAAAATCCTCTGAATAACAAAATGCCAGGCGTTTAAAAACAAAAACATACTTTTTTGTTTGCTTCAACGGGCAAAAAAAAACTATTTTTATATCAACTTTTGACAAAAATCGGTTACAATGACTCCGCAAATTTCCTATCAATTGCGCAGAGATTCATATGAATCGGCTCATCCGTTGAAACTGTAGAGCACCTGCGCGCTGAGAAATGTTATTCCCAGAAAAACTCATATAAAATTTAACGTTATAAAAAATCTTTAACAGCTTACTTCAACCAATTCCAGCACTATTCAGAGGCTCTTCTTCTTCCTTCAAGAACTGATTGTGCTGAATCTGAAGGTTAACGGTTTCCCAAAATTTATGAGGGTAGCTCGGGTAGCGAGAAAAAGTCACCTCAATAGGTACCTGTTTTCCAGACAGGCGGCGGACGGTTCCGCTCTTAACAGGCTGTGAACTCTAAAATACTTTAGATATGAAAATATCCTTTTACCTACGTGTTCCAAACACTTTGAAAATTGTGTAAAATAAAAATGCACAAAATATCGAAATAACGCATCACGTTTTGAAGTGCCAGTAGTCACTTTTCGGATTGTATTCCAACACAATTTACAAACTGCGAGTTGAACATACGCAGAAACTTTATCACAAGTCTCTTGTATACAAGATTACGAATTTCAAATAAGTCAGAATCCCGTCCAAGTTCTTAAATTGTAGAGGGTGAAAGCAATAAACATCGCCAAATCCCAGCGATGAGGGAGTAGGTATCCATTGTAGTGGTGCTTAGAATTTACGAACTTTCAGAGTTACTTAAGCTCAAAGCGCAGAACAAACTACATTTCCCTATAAAACCGACATGTACTCAGTACGCAAAGTAGAATACGTTAAATACCTCCTAAAGGAGCAAAACTCGCACAAATATTTCAAAATGTGAATCCTGGCACTATCATCCATTGCCAGACTAACTTCTCAGCTCATCTAAGAAGACTATGTACTTGCGCCGACATTCACATTAATAAATGTCGTTCCATTTTTGTTTTAAACCAGGCCGTCCCATCACGTCCCGATATTTAATTGAATCTTTTACCCCCAGAATAAATTCCCTTTACAAATCTCGACATTAATTCAAATCGAAGGGACACATGCAACCATCACAGACAGGAGGAATCGATGCTTCACCTCCTCCATATATCCTTATGAATAAATAATCGATGAAAAATCGACAAGAAAATATTGTTGGGACCCGCACCATCATGCGCATCCATAGAAAAGCTGGAACAGATTCGTATGCAAAATGGATCGCGCGGTGGTTGCTTGGAATGGTGCCTCTGCATACTTGCTATAAAGTCTCTATATGCCTTGACTATAAGTCCTCATGGCGTAATATGCAATAAAAAGCGTTTTTGTATCTCGAGATGCTCGAAACCCACTAAAATTGTAAGATTAAGATACAGGAAGTTGCGGAAGAAAAATCGGGCTCCATGATGCTACACAGCAGCACAGAGATTTCTGGTAAGGAAGAAACGGGGATATCGGGGGCAATTGTTTTTGTTGTTATTGTTTCTCAGTTTTTGCTGAAGTTGCTGTCTTTGCTTCTCCATCTGTTATGCCAGTAGCAATGATACTGTGTACGGTGCGGTGGTGTGGTATGGTATTCCCCTTCCTATACCGTTACCCGTCGCAAACCTCTTTGTCGGTATGACTGCTGATGTTGCTGCTGCTCACTGTTTAGCTAAAGCTAGCCGCCGTCTCCGTCGCCTCCGCCCGTACTGCCTATCTGTTTATTCATTTACAGAACCAGTGAACGTTCTCCTCCTCAGTGTTTAACTTTGGCGCTGTTTATGTTATTCATCTCGGATTTTTGTTTCTTCGAGTTTAATCTCGTGTTTTGTTTGCGCTCAAGTTTCAAATGGGATTTAAGTTTTAATGGACTTTTTGATTGAGGCAAGAACCTCTAAGCATTTTGTCGGAATGGCGAGCTAACGAGGAAATGAATTTAAATGCTTTTCGATTCGAGTATGATTGTTGTCCAATTAATGATCGAAAACATTTCATCTGACTTTTTTCCCGGGGAGGGAATGTGTGGTGGGGTATGATTTTTGGCGGACTGATGGTATTTTGTTATATGCCAGCCTTAGAATTATCTCTGTGGATTGATTTGCTGAAAATTTATTCTGGTATTTATTTATAGACTTTGTGTTTGGAATTGATAGATAAGATATGCACGATAATAATAATTGTAGCGAGGTCTATTTAAGTCATCTGATTGTATCAGGTCATTGAACAGAAGCGGTTTAAGCTTGTTGGTTCAGTTGACAGGAGCTATTCAATTAATTATGAATAAAGCAAAATACCTACTTAGAACAAAATGGAATGCTGCGAGAATAGTTTTTTTGTTTTATCATATTCCATTCAAGATGAACGGAGCTTGTAGATTTAGTAAAATTAAAAGCTTTCTTTCCCAGTGAAAGGTTAATTTACTACGACTAATCTGCTGGATATCATCAATTTCTGTATATGGATGGGTTATTGCAGGTGGTATTGCATTTTTACGGATTTCACAAATCAAAGAATTCAATTTCTGAGGAAATATTTAAATAAAATTTCAATAGTTTTCGACAATGTATACACAATTCCAAATTCATAACTCCGATAACTTTAGATTTAGTTAGTACTCGTCTGCACTGAATAGAAATTTTCTTAGTTAGCGACTCAAGCAAGTTAACGTCAGTGATTTACTTTTGATAAGAAAAATTTACCATTTAATTTCAAAGTACCTCAAGGCTCAGTATTGGGCCCATTCTTGTTCTGCATCCTACCTACCTACATAAACGAGATCTCCGATTAGAATGACATTCAAATATATTTTGGTAGATAAGTTTGTCTAATAGAAGATCGTAAAAGAAGCTTAGCAATTTATTATGAAATTATAAAAACACGTCCGATCTCTAGTAACATTTTATTTAGAAGACCTTAATAGAGTTCATTCGTTACCAATGAAGAATGAGTCGATCGATTGTTATCAGCGATCACGCACACATAAAAAGACAAAAATCTCAGCTTTCAATAACTATAATAGATCAGTTGACAAGAGCCGAACGACTCATTCCTTCATAACAATATTATACAGGGTGTCTCAGAACGATCCAATGTTTATTTATAGTTACCAAAATGTACAAAGTGAACGAAATTTTACTTTTTAAAAATATTTCCTTGGTTAAATGACGGCCGTTTTTTATTGGAGACACTCTTCAAATCTTTCGCGGACATTATCGAAAACTTTTTTTAAGAAGTTGTTGAGGAATCAACTTTATCTTTTCTTCAATATTTTTCCTTAAAACTGCGGCAAACAGTACTCTTAAGATAACTCCACAGGATTAAATCCGTGGTGGCCACTCAATGTCACATCTTCGCGAAATCACCTTTTCGGGGAACAATTCGTGCAGTGCTGCCAATGAGTTGGTAGTGGTATGCGCAGTGGGTCCATCTTGCTGGAACCATGAGATCCGATTGTAATGCTCACATTCTTGAAGTTTTGGACCAAAAAACTTCCGTGTCATCTCGATATAGCACGCCGAATTCACCGTAATCGCTCTGCCTCTATGGTCTTCAAAAAAGTAAGGTCCAATAATGCACTTTACCGACATTGCGGTCCAAACTGTAACTTTGGGGCTGTGTAAAGGGCGTTTATGATCTAGTCAAAATTGCATCGACTACACAACAAACAATAGAATTATAGAGAAGCTGATTTTGCGTATCTTATGAACTTATATCACTTTCGTTCGAAACCCAAGAATTATGAATTATATAAAAACAACGAAGTAAGCAAGATGATTGCATCCGATTGATTTATGGATTGGAAAGCAATGACTATGCCTGCCCTTTCCAGAACTCTTTCTTGGTATTTTGTTGGATGCTTATCATCTAAGTCGGATAATTTTATTCTTTTTTCATGATGACATTATGGCATACCAACAAGGATCAATGATGTAATATGCAGATGGTTTTAAACCAAAATAGTTGAGTTGAACGGTGCATCTATAAAGTCGCATTCCCTGGACTCTATCCCAACCATTTTCCAAGCAAAAGTTTTGGCTATAGAAGAATGCGCCAATACCAACATTAAAAAACCTATAAATGACACAGCTATCAATATTCTCCTGGCTTGGCTATCCAATCTCATCACTATGAATTCCTTCATCATTTTAAGTCAGGCATAGTCTGGTAGTGTCTAGTGATGAGGAATTTCGGGTACCCAGATATGAAGTTTGCCTCTATGACAATGAACGTACTGTTGGCCTAGGTAAAAGAGAAACGGAAACAACTTTTATTATACCAGAACCTTTTGTAAAGCCTCTCGAGCAACCCTGAATATATGGGCGGAAAAAGGCTTACATTAGAACGGGCTGAAAAGACTACGCTGGACAAAAATTTTCATCAACATCCTTGAGGAAAAAACAAAAGAACTCCTCCTCATGAAATCAGAGCCTTAAATCTTCTCAAGTCACTTAACTAAACAAGATTGGCTTAGCTGAAAAGACATTCTGCCACTTCTGCCAAGTAGTTTTCAAAACTTCGATGCATTAGCGAGGCAAAGATATTTCCACCTCGAACAAGGACAACCTCCCCACAACCATCTGAGGAATATCAATCCCAGAAAAATCTTAGACTACATCAACAGTCTTAATCTAAAATGGAAATAAACAAAAACCAGGATTCATAATAGTTCGTCGTTATTCTTTTAGTATGTCATTGATGACAATTCAGATACGTCGCATTTAAGACCAATTAACTCACGAAGGACTATAGAGCTAGTATGGGACACCAAATATTTTTACATCCTCCAGAATCAAAATTCTTCAACAAAACAAATAAATTAAAATTGGTGACATGTTTTGTTGCATGTTGATCGAATCAAGCACTAAAACGTTCTCAATTACCCGTTTATACCTTTCGGCACACATTCCATTTACAATCGAGGTCGTCAACGTCTATATTGTATCCCGACGATAAGCCAAACAAAATCACCTTTATTATCGTTCGCCGATTACATTTTAGTATCAATAACACTAAAAGCTTGACTTTGATTTCATTCAGCCGATATTAAAAGTAACTCGTGAATCGATAGCCTCCACAATTCCTCCACAAAAACTCAATTGAGAAAACTAAATTCCCAGTCATTACCTCTCCAGTAAGCTTTTACATAACACCAAATGTGAAGGTTTAATTGTTGCCTTTTATACAAATTGTTTCTCAGGCCCCTTTCGTTTACCCCTTGATTAAAGGAAGAGTGTGTGTCTAAAACACCCATTCGGAAAACGAAAACGAAAAAACCACGCCGTAATTGATGGGTGAAAGCATAAAATGACGTACATAACTGCCCCGGAGTGACATCGAAACAAATTTTAGGCCATTTCATCGTCACACTTTAAGCGCAGGACACTGTCCAATGTTCATGTCGACCGGTATAGTACAAAGCAAAAATAAGGTGATGACTGTTCGTCGCTTTCATGTTCAGAGTCATTTCACTTCGTTTTCACGTTCAGCAGTCTTTAGTTTTTCACAAACCTTCGGGGGTAAATTACAAGCGCGTGTAGAACACTCTAGCCACCCTTTCTCTTCCCGCCACCCCCTTCTGGTCTTACGAGAACAATGTTTGCAGGCTTTTAACTCCACTTTCGCCTTTTTATGTTGGCATGCGTATACGTATGTGAACAAGTCCCAACCACTTCATCCTTCCTTCCATCCAAAAGGATGATGGTATGGTCAGGTCTGGCTGGGAATACAACCGCCAAACTGAATTTTCCATTTCTATCATCAGCAGTAGCAGCAGCAGAACACCAGCAGGCAACAGCGTTAGTCCTTTTGACCATTGTCTATGTATGACAGAAGCATGGTAGTAGAACAGGGTCTGCAGGAGAAAGGAGCACCCGAAACGCCTTGGTGCGCCTTTTGTTTAACGCTTTATATATATATTTTTTTTTGGGGAAAAACGGATGCAGAAAACAGGAAATGGGCTGGAAGCGATGTTATGAATTCACGTTTCGAGTTGATTACTTCCGAGCAAATATGCTCAGAGTTTTTGTTGAATTTTATTATGGAAGTCCGCCAGCGAACGCCAGTCATAGCATAGTGCAACGAGAGAGTTGCATAGTAGCAGAACAGCAGCAGCAACAACAACATACATAGGCTAGCCGAGGATGTGGTCATTTCAGTTCGCCATATATTTTCTGCCATTTATGTGAAAGTTGAAACTTTTATACAGAATTCCCACGAAATCAATTTATGGACACGGAACAGAACAGAACAGAATATGCAACAGGAAGTAATCGCTTTGGTCTCCCCCGCCCCAACACCCAAAAGTCGACAATTTAATGGCCGTATGCCGAAAATGGAGCTCTCATAGTCGTTATAACTGCTCTGCCGGCACATTAAACAGTTTTTTTTTTTTTTTTTTCTTATCGCCCTATCAGATCTCACTCGTCCTGGCACACAGAGTTTTTTTTTATTTTTTTTTCTGTATACGCCGAGTGTGATTACCATGATAATCGGTCATTTTATTTGACACCTGATAGCTCGTGTGATTAATTATTGTTTTTTTACTGTTATATGAGAGACCTATCGAGGCAGTGATTCCGAGAAATCAATTTATTTTATTTTTTTTTATTTTGACTAAAGAAAACTGAGTTCGATGATGGAAAATTGGCAAAGTTATTTTATTTTATTGTTTTGTATACGCATACAAGTCTGTTTGTCCTTTCTATAATAACGTTGTATCTGTAGGTATGCAAAAAAAAAAAAAAAAAAATATTTGGCCAACCAACAACAAGCAACATGGAACGCGGCGTGAAATTCTACTGTTTATAACACATTTTCTCTCTCTGCGCTTGCTGATTTAATGGCAATGAAATGAGGAGAAAATGTTGATTACATTCCACATAAATTATGTATGCTCGACAACTCTTGGGCTTATTTCCCAAGGATATTAATGAACGAGGCTCGTGCGCTATTTTGACTTTTGTGTGAATAATTGAGTGTTAATTACGCAATTTACGGGGAAATTCTGACAGTAATTGTTATATGAGAGTGAGGCAAAAATTTATATTTTTCACTTAATGTAGGTAACATATGTATGTAGTTGTGTGGCAGAGAATCGCTCGAAAATTAATCATCATAACTGTGAAGTAATCAAATTTTTTATGACAAGATTCAGCATTTTTCAGTTAGTGTGATTTAGTGTTTTTTGTAGTTGATTAGAAGTTTAATTACTTAAATTTCCTCAATTGTTTTGGGTATAAGAGGTACAACAAGTTCGAACCATATGTGCCAACTACAAAACAATATGATTTCGAAACTAATCAGCTGTTAAAATGCAAAGCTGGGAATATCTTTTATATGTATATAATTCCACTGGACCAGAATTCCAAAAACAACTTCTAAATGAGATTTACATAGAAACTAATTTGTCATCGGATACGACAGTAATACATTTCACTTAGTTGGGAAAGTTTTGGTACAAACAAACAAATTTCCTATCTCTGCTAAGCTAGTGTTTAGGGAATAGAAAGGATTCCAATATAGGACAATTGTTACTGAAACTTCATCAAGTGTTCGAGATGCCTCCTATAACTGTGAACTCTAATAAGTAATTCCCTATAGCAGACCTGTAAAATTCCAAGTACCAATACCTGGACTTGAAATATTTTAAGTACAAGTCCCGGAACTGATACTTAAAAACATTTCCACTACAACACTACAAGTCCCGGTACTGGCACTTTAAAATTTTTCAAGTACAAGTCCAGGTACTGGTAGTGATGATAGTACTGAAATACCAATGTACTTAAGTACTTTACAGGTCTGCCCTGTGGGTACTGCAGCTGAGAAAATAAGATTAGCAACATTCTAGAGCTAGAATCGGTGAAACGATGCCTTGACAACAGACTAATTTTACATTGACGACCTTGACTGTTAGACCAAGAAGACGATTTGACTGACAACTATTTCCTGAACTATCGTATAAGCCCAAAGCACCAATGGCAACGGTGACCTTTCCATAGAATTTTTGAGATTTCATGAGTTGGTCATGAGTAGTATTCACATGATTTAAATATAAAAGTATACACAAGGCAATCGAGGGATTAACTGGAATACAAATAACATATCTATGTTTCTGGCAAGGATTGTTACCTACTTAGAGCATATATCAAATGCGGGTATCGTATAAAATTCGTGTACATGAGTAAAGCTCTCTTCTTCTCATAATATCTCGAAGAGGTCGATTTTAACGATGAAATGCAAGCACAAAAATGACAAGTAACAAGTGGAACCAACAACCATAAAGCAATGGTATCGCGCCGCAGAAATGGGAACAATTTTTGCACTCTTATTAGAATAACTTATCTGTCCCTTTATGTCTTCATGAGGTCTCCCAGCTGTTTATACCTGCACTGAGCTCCCACACTAGAAAACTTTAGCTCAACACCAACATGGAGAAGATTCACTTAATTTGGATAATAAGCATTCCTGTTTGATACGTTCTAAGGTTACAGTAACTCCCGTCCAGCAGTTTTATATTCGACAGGTCTAGATGACTTTCAGGGCATGTAACCAAAAAGTTGCTATTTCTGGATGTTACTCTACAAAACCGTAGATCAGCTACAAGTTCCCGAATATGGCACGGAAGAAAGCATTGAGTATACTCAAAGCGATCAACAGGAATGTATCAGGAATAAAATATAGAAAAATCAACCAAAAAGATGCCAAGAAACTTACAACGAGTATTATGAGCTTTACGTGAAAGATTCGTTTGACGAGATAAAAGTCGGTAAATCACTATAAAAAAAAAGAAAAAAGATTCTAGAATAGAACCTTCTACAAAGAATACGTCGTACAGGGAGATCCAAACAGCTTGAAGAAAGCCATTTCAATAAAAGCTACATCAACTGGAATTACTTGTCGCTGGCGTATAAGTATGACCCGATGAAGAGAACTATGTGTAAAGGTGGCTGTGTTGATTTCGATCGCTGATCCTAAAGCTTTTATCTGGTACAGAACGAGCGATGACATCTTTCTGTAAACTGAAAAAGCAGGTACTAATTGACATCATACTCCACGATTGAGAAAAAACGATTGAATTCGAAGGTTTAACCAACAAATGCACTCGACGTTTCAAACGTCCTTCATTTTTATGAAACCTGAACGAGCAGGGTCGATCGATACGAATATGGATATGGATAACTTCCTAGTTAACTAAAAAACAGAAGTTTCTCTCTCTTTCTGTGTTATATTGGGATGCTACCGAAAGGTTTGGTTTTATGTCAATCCTATAAAAAAAACACTGCCCTGATATCTTTCAGTAGCAAAATCAATATAAAGGGAGACTTGGAGAATTGAAAAATCTTTTTGGATATTAATAAGCAAAAACAATAAGAAAGGGACAGACGAACGTAACATATAGTGGTAAAGGTTCAACCTCAGTCTTGGGCATTTGGATCGCTCTATTGGAAATTTGTTAAAATTTCAGTCGAATATTTGCGATTGGCCCCAAATGTACTTAGGGCAAATGAGGATTAGTTTAATATGTTACTTGACAATTGTTATTGCTGTCAGCATTACGATTTCTTTATTTATTCCACTAATATTTTTCTACTTGAAAAAATTGTAATCAACTGAAATTTGAATCCAGACTAGGTATCTCGACCCATCCAACTAAACTTAGTTCAGCAAATATGTAGAAAAGAGATTTTCTCTTTGGCCGTATACCATGTGGTGTACTTGATGAATTTATCTCTAATCCTAAACCCATTATCATCAATGTCCAAAGCTGCCTTTTTTCACTAAAGCATGAGATCCGCAAATGCCGCTCACCCAATTTTGTTCTATGGAGTGTCGATTCCTCCGTCCTCAACATTAGAATAGAAATATCGTTACACAAAAATGGGCTTTGATATGGTTAAATAGCTGTCAAGAGTACCTAATTCTGAATCTAGAAACAATTTAATTTATAGCAACAAACTAAACAGATTTGCCGTCCTGATGAGATCGTCCTGCACTGCTGACCGAAAAATGTAGTATCTACCTATGCTCTCAAAATTTCTTTATGAAATTTTGATTTTCGGCTACAAAGCCTGTAACTGACCAGTACCTCGGTACTTGTCTTTTAAACATTGCTAAACAGATTTCTACATCAACTCAATATCAACCAAACAGATGTGTTCAGAAACTGGAAGTCAAAATCACATAAAAAGATTATTTAGTTCAAAATATGGCTTGGCTTATTACAATTTTGGCCAGCGCCTTCACTCATTAATTAAGGGCTCTAAAACCATATCATACAGGACAATAATTTCCAGTGACATATTTACTACCTAACCCCTCTTCCACGAATTTCTCCTTACGACAAGATTCATCTTTTTACAAAAATTTAAACCCATTTGACACAAAATTTCACATAGAAGATTTGAACTCATGACCTCTTACTTAATGGACAACCCAAATGTCGAGGTTAATTGCAAGAACAACAACAGTTATTTACTGAGTGTATCTAGTAATCTTACTTTCGTTTTCATCTATGAATAAATTGGAGTCAATTTTTCTAGATCTTCTGGATTAACCGTCTCTAGCACTTCTCAATTGATTCTACCTATTTAATCGTAAATAAGATAAAAAACCTCAGCAAAGAAAGTTTTCAATTTACCGCTCGCAACAATCATTCAACAAATCCCAACAAATCTTTTAAAAGTTGGCTATAATGACCTTAAATCAGTAGAGCCAACAGTCCTGCACTAAAATCCCAATATAAATTCGACTTCTTTTTTTTTTTATATAATTCGCTTCAACGCAAACTCTGCACACACATTCAAAAAAACCGAAATTATGTCTGCAGAAGTATTGCTTGTTACACTATGAATTCTCCACTACACATGAATCCTACCAAATGTATGTATGTTTGTGTAAACAAGAGGCAACAGCATGGCTGGATAGAACAACATAACTTGAAAGTTGGTGGTACTGACTGACTACTGAGGTATATCTAGCGCCAGCCAGGTAGAAAAGGTAGCTAAGGAATGGGGGAAAATGACTGCCATCCCATCCTAAATAGATGTAGATACATGTATACAAATCTTGTGGATAAACCGTATACCTACCTGCCTATCTACCTATCTACAATGGAAATTGAATCAGATGTGGAACTGCGGGAAATTAAATAGCTATCGGCTGTACAAGTAAATGCCTACCTGCATGGATACTTTCGAGTAACCTTTCTTGTCGACTAGGTAAATGGGCAATTTATTAGGCAAGAAACAAATTTACCTGCAATACCTTTACTTGGTTAATGATTTTGATTGAAAAAAAAACATGTACTATCAAAATGTGGATTAGGTCGGGTTTTCTTTGAATAGTGGACACCTAAGGGTAGGTTTCAGAGAGACAAGCAAAAAATTTATTGCAGGCGGGGTGGATAATCCTTAAGGTGTTGCAGTTGTTGGGGAGGTTGAAAAGTAAATTTTAGTAGACACATAGTAGTTAAAGCTTTCAAATGCCCCCTTTATAATAATATTTACCCTTTTCCCGCCGTTTCGAAGTTAAGAATATCGAAATTTCCAAAATGACTTCAATAAAAATGAAACACTTTAGCGGAGTTTGCACCATCCAGCTAAAATGACTTGAAAAGCCTTTAAATGGAGGTAAATTGCCTTCTCTAAAAGGTATTTATTTGCGTTTTTCTTTCAATTTAGAATGCAAAAAATAAAAAGGATCCACTATATGGATGCAGAGCGCCATTTTAACTAGAAAGACTTTCAGCTTCTTAAATTCAATAAAAAACAAAGAGTTTTCTGATAAAAACACAAAAGTGAAATGAAAAAAAAAAATCTAAAATTCCAAAATTTTGAATTTCGAAACGAATGGGAGGAGTCGAGCTTCAGAATTTTTGAACCCTTCAATGATTATCTAACCTCAGCAGAAATAGGGTGACTCGCATGGTAAGAAAAGAGAAATTTTCAAAGGTGGCCTGCAGCGTCAAAACTTGGGAATGCAGAGCGGAAATATGCCGAGGCCATCTGTTAGGTCCAGCCAGAAGTTTGAATCACAAATTTGAAGAATATCGAAATTCGAAAATTCCTTTAACAAAACTGGGGATTTTTGACAAATCACAATTCTTTGTTGTTTGTTCGGAAAGGTTAATGAAAAATAACATTTATTCACTGAGCCTTTACAACAATTGTCTCAAGGACAGGGTCTACCGGAAATTCGAAAATTTAAATTCACGAAAGTCATTGCGTTTTTATAGTTATAATTGTGGCGATGGGAAATTTTGTGCAAAGATGCACACAGAACTTCTACCATTCAAGAAATTGCAAATTTCGAAAATTTTCCTAACTGAACTCACGATTTTCGAAAAAGGTATAGTGTCGTTTACAAAATGAAAAAAAAGACAAATACAGGGTGGGCCAAAAGTCACCATGGGGTTTAAAAATTAAATTGGTAACATATGGTAGGATGAAAAAAAGGAGGGGTAAGGCGGGGTGGGGAAACATGCTTACCTATGAAGAACAGACAGTTGGCTATCAAAAAAGGAATGAAGAGAAACGGTCAACAGGGTGTGGAGCAATGTACAAACGAAAAAGTTAGTTATTTTTAAACCCCATGGTGACTTTTGGCCCACCCTGTATTTATTATCCAATTTATTTTCCAATGTTAGGGCAATTTCTAAGTCAGGTCGGAAACTTTTCACATAATACTCAAGATGATTTGGTTGTTTATAGATTGAACAAGTCCCTAATTCCTGATGAAAATATATTCGTTGGGACGACTTAAGATCTTGGAACCCTGAGTCAAACAAGCTAGCTTAAGATGAAGAAATATTTAAGGTTCTCTGCATTAAAACTTAGAAAAAAGAAAAATAGGGCAAACGTAATGATGTCAACATCTGCTTCAAGTTACTTGAATAACTTTGTGCTTTTTTTCAACCCCCCCCCCCCTCTCGACTTCTTTGGAGGCACAATTAGGATCACTCAAGATGCAATCTATTATTTCGTTATCTATGTGAAATGACATACATCAAACATAGAGCAGTTTACCACTTTCAAAGCTACCGTAGGTTTCTAGATTGCAGCTTTTCCATTCCAATTACTGTATTCCTTGTTGAAGGACCTTTATTTTTAGGTTGAAAATTCCTTCAATAGGCCTCTGAGTGTGCCTTTTATGTTGAGTATGTTCTTTACCTAAAGTCGTCTTTTGTTATTCGTAACCGGTATCTCAAGGCTTTGTTGAGGGTGAGGCTCCCTAAAAATCTTTTTTTTTTTTCCTTTCAGGGGTAAAGCTGTATTTTCCACGTCTAAATCGCGCTGTGGGAGAGATATACAGAAGAACGAACACTTGGTCACGAACTCAAACAGCTGCTGCAAGACTGTAGAAGAATGTATGAGATTCAGTTAACTATCACAGACGATCAGTGCCCAGACACTGTTTGTATAATTAGATGAGGAATTTATATTTTACTTCATTGAGAATTAATTCTTCATCAAAGTTGCTAGCTACTGTTTCCATCCGCCAATTTTTATGTCTTGCTGGTTGCCTTTTTTTTTTTTTTGTCTATTTCGTAAGTTCATAAACTTTTCTAAAAGATTTTTTGTTTGTTTTGTTTTTCTTTTCTAATCCAACTTGATGGCGCCTATCTTATAACCTAAAGCGAAAAAAAAAACGAATAAAGAAAACAGATCCCATGGTAAGCGAGTAGCATATAATTTTGCTGTTATGGCCATTAAACTTGGTAGATATATACCTGCGTCTCTCGCGGTGGCTTTTATATTCACCGTGAAAAACAAACAGCATAAAATTTAAATTATGTAATAAATGAGTAGCTCGAAAAATATGTACACAGGCACATCATCCAGCTAGCAGCAGACAGTTTGCTACGTTTACATTTTTATTCATTCTTCTCGTCACATCTTACTGCCTCCCGCAGTACCGCCAGGAGGTACTGGTTGTTGCTGATGCTGTTTCTATATTGCTTTCAGATGGTGGCGGCTTTGTCGTCGTCGTCGTCTTCAGCCACCATATCACATATGTTCCCTCCTCGCTTGGATATTCATAGCCGGCTTTATCGATGAATTTCTTGAGAAGTTTTCTTTGAATTTGAGATGAGTTTCATTATTAGAAGGATTTGCATAAATTTTATTTACAGGCAAGATGAATGGTTTTTGGCAGTTTTATCACTGTTTTCAGGGAATTTAGTAACACTTTGCATGGCAGTAGGTATTGGTTACAGCTATTTTGATTACAATTATTTCATTCAAGTGTTGTAGTGCCTAATTCAACTCAAACACTACACTAGGACCGATCGCACCAAAGATACGAGCAATTGAATTTAACAGGTCAACTTTCGGCAAGCTAAAACAAAAACTGTTCTTGTCGGTGCCCGAACAACCGGTCCCCCTCTTGTTCCTTATCCAGAATTACTAATTTTTCCATTTTATGATCGCGTAGATAATTAAAAAGATTTGAGAACTGCAAAAAAGAACGATATTACAAAAAGCAGCAGAAACAATAGGAAGATCATGAAATGAACAGAAGGCTGTCGCACTAATCCTAGTTCCATTGAGAGCTGCTATTTGTGTCCTACATTAGTAGAGAAATAGGTATGTGTTGGCCAAGAAGTAAATGCGGGCACAAAATCTATGGAGCCCAATGAACCCATTCGGTGGGCTAAGTAAAACCGGCCTTCTGCCCTAACTTACTTTTCACAAGGAATATGTAGGTTGTGGTCATGTCATGTATCGCTCGAAAAAAAAAAATCCAATCATAGTTCAATGACTGACAAAAGTATGAAGTCCAAGTCAGTCGAGGTGTTCAAGGGGAAATTTTTGAAAGCGATTAGGCAGGCATTTTAAGGATAATTATATACGAAAATTCTTGAGGTCGGTGTTATCCCATCACAGCCATATACGAAACACCCCCCCCCCCCCCCGCCTTAGACATATAACCTAACATCCTAACTCTGAAGATGGCGTCAAAATATGTGATTACGGACTCTGTCAGCTTTGTAAAAGATTGCACCTTAAGCCGAAACCTCACGACCTTAATCAGATGGGTTCGGTAGCAGTATTAATTCTGGTGCATCACTCAATTGAAGACCTTCTTCATATCTTGCAACCTATGGAAAAGTGTAAGTCCACATCAGAAACAAACTAGTTCCTTCTCAATGAACCATCAAATTTGGCTTAGTCCATCGATCAAGATTTGTTACCGGATAATTATGCGAAAGCCTTTCATTTCCTGCCCTGTGACAGCTGCCATTGGGATAAAAGTCACCCTGATTTGACTGTCAGATTATGAAGGGATTGAAGGAAACCTGGGGGATGATTCTGATCTTTTGACGTACTTTAATGTCAAAATATACGCCTAAATGAAATGAACATTTCTACTGATTCTTTCGTGTTTTTATTCAGGTCATCAACACTTGCATGACGTAGAATGAACTGTAAATGACACTTCACATTACAAATTCAAAATAATATTTTGAATTTAAGCACTTGTAATGCCCTAATTAGGTGTAGGATATCCATTTACCACAATATAAAATGTTTGTCACAACCTAGGCAGCAGTTGACAAATTTGTCGTACTTTTAGGCGTGTATTCTGACATTAATTCATTGCAAATTCATTTTAGTTTATTTTGTGGTTGATGAAAAGGATAAATCAAAATGAATATGGTGAATAAAAAAATGTACGACAAATTTGAGGTGAAATGTCAAAATATGTATGTGACTAAAATGTAAGCTACAACAAAGAGATCAGAATCACACCCCTGATTGGTGTTTAGTATATCAAGCTAAAAACATTGAACACAATAAATTGGAACCCTTCTATAAAATGCAACAAAAGATCTCCAGAGCACACAGTGAGCGTCATGCAGATTAAGAGTGAATAGGACATAGTCCCCATATTACAAAAAACAAACCCTGAGAACAATGACCTCAACAGGATGATCAAGAAGGATAATAAAACTCATTTCAACAAAGGCTGCTCATAAGAGGTGTTCTGGGGCGAGTTGAATGTTTCTACACAAAATTTTATCTACTACCTACCATTTCTGTCATATTATAGAGAGGATGATGATAACATATAAATTAATTGCACGGAATAAAATATCCTTTCTACGAATTCTTCTCATATCCTTTCTGCTTGTCATCCATATCCAAGCATTCACTTGAAAACCCCAAGAAATTTCAAATCTAAAGGAATTCCATATTTCATGTCGCATTTATGCGCCAACAAAGGCAACAGGATAGTAGTCCCTCTCTGCTGGACAAGTAAATGTTCTACTACTACTACTATTACTACTCCTACTGTTATGGGAAGGCTACCAAGGATAAAAAGCTACATACATGTACCTATGTATATAGGGGACCTCAATTCCAATTGGTACAAATTTATTCGAAATGTTTGGCACCCAAAGTGCTTGCCTTAGCAGTTCTCAAGGATATTTTCCGATCAAAATGATTTTATTATTATTTCGGGAGTTCTTTTCCAGTTCTCCTCGAAGATGGCAATATGGCATCCGCACAATTCTCTGGCTCGTTTCTGCCAAAATGTGAAATCGAATTTCGTATATACATACATACATACATACAAAGATGAACGGACACGGACGATGGGAGATGGTTGGAAACAAGTATCTCTTCCACTTATCTACAAAGAACGACGACTTAATGGATGTGTTACTGCTGGAAGAAAATATGTAGACCCCCCACAAGTTGAGTGGGCTAGTCGTGTGAATATTGCCCATATTAGGGTTGAATATTGATTTGAATTGAAGTAATGCGTGAAGATATCCTAAAAGTTCCGAATAATGGGGGCAATGGCGTTTGTCCCTTTTCTATGTGGTTTTATTGTTATCGCGTTCGAGGGGGGGATTGTGTTAGGAAATATTTTTATTTTTGTGTTTTTTTTTTCTTTTTATGGATGGATGATGATGATTACCTCAATGATTGAACTTTTGTGAAATTATGTATCTACTTCTTTCTATTTAAATAATGACAAACTAAAATTATCCCCCATAAAAGAGTAATAATTACACTGAAACGTAGCATACCTCATGAAATTAATCCCTTTACGGTATGCGCTTAATCCATTCATCTCAGTACATATTGAATTAACTCTGTCAAGTACCAAAATACCCAGATTTACCGAAACTCTGTTTTCTAACAACATACCACCAACCTACTACCAAGAATAGAGAACCCACTCGATATGGCGAATCATCAAAGGTATGAGATGGTAAAATATATGCCCCCACCCCATCATGCCGATCTCCCTCTTTCTAAGTGCAGAAAATTTCGTTAAACTTTGCCATAACTCCCAAAAGTTCTTCAACATTTACCTCAGTCCACACATAGTCGACAACTTCAATCGAAACTTCTCCCCGGAAATTCAACTTAAACTCAATTTTCCATGGATTCTCATTATCTCCAGAGTTTCAGTGAATGAAGGAAAATGACGGGCGGGCCAAAGAAGAAAATTCAACTCGGCTCGTCTCGGAATGGAGAAAATTTAAATCTCTATTTATGCGTTTTAATTTTTAATTAAAGTTGTTACCCCTACTACTCTCCATCCCCGACCATCCTTACTTCAGCTCCACACAGAGGTATCCTATCCATTTTTGTGTTGTTCCACCACCACAACCACCGCCTCCCGCGCACAATATCTACACACATATATACTGCCGCAGAATCAGACTGCCACCCCATTGTTGTGGGCTCTTTATCAAACACGGCGTCGGCGGCGGCACGATGAAGCTCCATCATTGGATTCGATTAAATTAATGAAATGTAACACCGCACCGGAGCGATGTGAAGCTTTTTGTTGAAAACCGCCGGAGGCCAGCCCTAAAGGTCTGTTCTCTCCTGTCTTTCCTTTGTGTCCTTTACTGTTTTACTTTATTTTGGATTGGAGGATAATACACGTGAACATGCCTATACCCGACCCGAACTTGACTAACCTAATAAAATCCAGTGCGAATTTAACTGACTAAACCTAACTAAATGTTTGGTTATGTCTCGGAAGGTGGCGGGCAAAAGAGAGAGTATGAGAACATGGGGCTCCCCGTTTAATGAGTGCGGGTGCTGCTGTTGGATTTTCTGATTTTCACAAATAATTTCGATGTTTGTTCTGCTAATGGGTTGATACTCTGCGAGATAATTCCGGCATCGAAAGGCCTTATTTCAGTTTTGTAGCACCCGCCGAGGCGGCTCGCTTTGTTTACTATCTCCCACCTTTACTTTAATGAATCCCATCTGTCCATTTTCGCCTGTTGAAGGGTATCGTCGTAGTCGTACATATCATAGGGAAACAATACATGCCCGGATAGGATGGACATAATTATGAATTTTATGTTGGATGGAGTGTACTCGATGCAAAATTGGATAAAATCTGACTCTTGGATGAATATTTGGTTTATTGAGATTAGCCTCCCTCTAGAAGGGGAGGGGATAAAAGTGTTGACTGTTCGATAATGACAATTCGGTTATTGTAAATGCTACCAATATCTACAACTTGAATAAGCTGATAACTACTAAGAAAAGTTAGAATTTGGCACTTACCGAGCCAGATTATAGTAAAAATCGAGATATGAACAAAAAAATATTTAAGCAAGGGTGAGTCTCTTTTGAATGGTTAAGGAGGTAATCCAACTGTTCTAATTATTGAGCAAAGTGTTCTGATATTTTACATTAGAGCGTCCAAACTTCTGAACAGAGGGTGACATAATATTATTAAGATTCATCAAGTACTGATTACTTAAAAAACTAAATTACATACTAAGATTACAATGATTAAGAAAAGTAAGGTTACGGAGCTGGGGATTTAGATTAGTGGAAGTCTATGAAATCAGTGCGATCGTTAAGAAAATGAAACATTGATCTAATAGGCTCGTGCATACCATATTTTGCACGGTAACAACGGCCCTAATAATTTAGGGGAATTAATCCCGCCTTGTAAACAGTCAAAAGCAAAAAACCATTCTGGAGTTGATATGTCTGATTTCGAGAGACTCCAAAGAAATAACCTTAAGTCGATCAGACTGTGTCTGTATAGTCGAAGAGGATCAGTCCTGAGTAGACCACGAAGGGCAAATCTTGCAAATCTACGCTGGACAGCCTCGACGCGATTAATATGAATCGGAAAGAAAGGTCGAACAAATGTACAATATAAAAGCGTCGTTATATATTGGTTATTAAGCTGCTTCGACAATCTCTTAATGAAACCCAAAGAAGAGTCAGCTTTATTTGTAACTGCGTCAATATGAACATCAAACATAGACCATAGCCCCCCCCCCCCCCAAGTTTTGTGAAATTTAATTGCAGAGGATTTCTTCGGCGAGAAGACGACATTAGTTCAATTATTCATGTTCAAAAGAAGGAAGTTTATCGTGCACCATTTATGAGAAGCGTCAAAGTCCGTGCTGAGAAGAACACTTTCATTCTCACTATAAGTGATACGGACAATTTTGGCGTCGTCAGTATAACAGAAAAATTCTCGACTTAGACATAGTCATAAATACATCATTGATGTAAAATGATGAAAAGTACCTAATGGTCCTATATGCCGTCCCTGAGGAACACCTGAGATATTGTCGATTTAATAAAACACGGTGCGTACGACCTGACAGGTAAGAACAAATCCAATTGACAATGTAAGGATAGCAGCGTGCTTATGGATAAGAACCCTATAAATTAATTCTATTGAAAACTTTACTAAAATCAATAAAAATGCAGTCGACTTGTTTGACACCTTCAATTGCGAAAATAAAGGGTTTTCCGTGTTATTTTAATTAGCTCGCTATTTCGGCAGATGTCACTTTTGGAGCTGTCATTTTTTGACATTTGACAAGTAGAAACTACGCCAAATGGAACGATACACGATTCAACAACGCATTGAAATTATTAAAATTCACTATAAAAATGATGAAAATGTGGCAGAGACAGTTCGTAAAACTCGAACATTTTTGGGTCGTCGTGAAGCACCTTGTCGGACCGCAATACAGAAATTGGTAGAAAAATTCGAGCTGTCGGGACAAGTTAGTGATGTGAAGAATAAAACCCGTACACGTCGCTCAAGAACAGCCGAGAATATTGCTGCTGTAGCCGAAAGTGTTGAAGAAAACCCAGGTTTGTTCATTCCTCGTCGTTCTTTGGAATTAGGCATTCCACAAACGTCATTACACCGTATTTTGCATAAAGATTTGGGTCTTAAGCCTTATAAAGTTCAGTTAACACAAGAACTCAAGCCGGCCGATCATCAACAACGTCGTGTCTTTGCTGATTGAGTCCTTGAAATGCATGAAAATGATCCGGAATTCCATCGAAAACTCATCTTGAGTGATGAGGCCCATTTCCACCTCGATGGCTTCGTCAACAAGCAATATTGTCGCATCTGGGGCTCGGAAAACCCAAGAGTTATTGTTGAAAAGCCTCTCTATCCTCAACGTGTGACTGTTTGGTGCGGTTTATGGTCCCGCGGGGTCATTGGACCTTACTTTTTCGAAAATGAGGCAGGAGCAACAGTTACGATGAATGGATTGCGCTTTCGATAGATGATTAATGATTTTTTATGGCCGGAATTGGAGGGTATTGATCTGGACAACGTTTACTTTCAACAAGACGGCGCTACGTGCCATACAAGCAACGAAACCATTGATCTTTTACGGGAAAAGTTTCCGGACCGTGTTATCTCTCGAAGAGGTGATCACAATTGGCCACCGAGATCTTGTGACTTAACACCTTGCGACTTCTTCCTTTGGGGCCACGTGAAAGAGAAGGTCTACGCCAACAGCCCAGCGTCGATTCAAGACCTCAAAGATGGAATTCGTGAGGCTATCGAGGATATAGGGCAGCCAGTTTGCGATTTGGTTATGGAAAATTTCATGAAAAGGATATGGTCCTATAGGCGTGGTCGTGGTGGTCATTTGGCTGATGTTATTCTAATTATTAACGGCATACCTTCCTCTTTAGAATGAAATAAAGATCCGATCATTTATCTCAAAAAATGGCATTTTTCTTTGAATATCAAAATAACACCTCTTATTGGAAAACCCTTTACATGGAGAATTCCAGTAAAATTAGTAGTTATGGATTTTCTCTTCATAAAGCTATGCTGAACAGAGCCCAAAAAAAGTTTACAATGAAAATAGAGGACATCACAAGCCACGTCGTCGAAAATCTTAGCAATTAACGACGGGTCGATAATTCGAAATATCAAGTTTATCACACATAATTTCCAGAGTTTCGGAAAAACACCACAAGAAGTAGAAAAATTAAATTGGTGGCAAAAAACAGAAACAATAGGCAACCAAAAATTTTTCAGGAAGTGCGCAGAAATGCCATAAGGACCCACTCAAGAAACTATCAGCCCAAATCGACGTTAGCGTCGTTAGACACAAAGTTCTTGGATTCAGGGAAACTCGGCGCAGGGTAAAATACTTAATATTAATATTACAGTCAATATCCAAAACGCAGTCATCAAAGACATTAGCTATTGTCAGATGGTCATTACTTTAGACGTCGCACATGTACGCTTAGAATTAATAAACCAGAACCGCTTAGGATCAGTTAGTAGAGTTGTCTTAATTCTATCCAAGTAATCTTTGTAGGAAGCTTCAACGCAGAAGTAAATGGGTTGCAAAACATAGAGTAAGATCTTGAAGAGAAAAACTCCTTCTCACAGAACTGTTAATGCAGGGCTGCTCCGTAGGACAATGTTAATGAAAAATAAATATTCAGCTAGTTCCCTTCATCAAACCCTTCTTCCGCTCTAAATAGTTATGACTACGTAAAACCATTGTAAAACTAAGAGAAATGAAACAAAAAACAATTACATCTTGCAAGAAAAAATCTACAACAAAACACAACTAGCGTATAGTTTGAGGAACCGCTACTAGATGTAGTTTTGTTGATAGAGAGAGGCCAGTGTAGGTACTTTTTATCTTAACACTCTGTAATACTTTTATTAAACACCATATAAAAATAGTCTGAGTGCGAACTGTACCAACTACCACCATTAATCCCATTTATTCCGAAACATCCTGCATATATGTAAGTACGGTCCCTATAATATACTAAAGCTACATAGATTGGCTAGAAAACTTATGGTTTTATGGAAACACAATTTCTTTGAATTCCATTACCGAAATAAATGAAACCGTTTTAACTCGATATGCGTCCTGCCTGGAAGGAGAGCCTAAGACACTTTCTGTGTTCTTTTCCGGCCTTTGCTCGGAACAGGCTGGATATGATTGGGTCTGCCCTCCTATCTGTAAATGAACTCTTACCTAGACCTCAACTGGTGAGAGCTCGAGGTATTTTTAGCAGCTTAACACAATGGGCCGCGTTACTTAGGATCTTTCTTCCTTTGCCCTTAAAAAAATTGATATTCGAGTTCGAAAATAAGTTTTTCTAACTCAACGTTCAAAAATATCTCTTCAAAATTTTAGCACATAATTTTGCCAGAGAAAAAAAAATTCAGGGATTTTTTATAAAACTGTCAAATGTGTCAGGCGAGAACACAATCTCTAAAATGATCAGAAAGGGTATAAGGTATTTTTCCCTAAAACCTAGTACATACCTAGTACATGGATAATCAAATCTCCTACAAATTAGACCCAATTAAATTTGCAGCGAAAAAAATATGCTTTACATATTCTACAGATCCCCGTCCCCCCCTTTGCGTACAATGAACCATTTCGAACATTAAAATTGGGCCCTATTTTGTTCAGCTGGATAAAAGCAAGTAACTTTAGAGATGCAGTAGTAGGGCGAGAAAATTTTTGGAGGATCGGATTTTCTTAAAAATTATTTTGGAAAAGCGTTAGTTTTTCACGTAGGTATATAGATAGACGTTGATTTTGGGTAATTGAAAGGAAAAAAATTCAATGTGGAACGTAAAGCTATTGTATTTCTCAGTATCGTAAAAACACATACACATATGATGATGTTTCTATGAAATCAATAGACGCGGTATTTATTAAATTAAAATTTCGAAAAGGTTCGAATTTCGAAAATGTCTTACAAAATTTAGAATTTCGAAAATCTTTTAAATTTTATATTTTCAATTTTCAACGTAACTCATTGCTGACTACTGCGATGAAATATTGTACAGAGTAAACATTTAAAAACGATCTACTTGGTTAATAGGTAACCTAGATTATTATTATCTTGCCACAAGTATTTGCTCTTCTCATAATTCTAAGGTTAGTATTTTCTTAAGATGCATATCTTAGTAGGCGTTCAAGTTCATTTTACGTTGTAGTTATCTAATTAATTAAATAATAAAATCTAGTCTAGCTCTCTTTGAAATTAATGTCATCTCTCCCAAGTTTTCGAAGGGTTCTGCTTCAGAAAATCAACTACTTTCTCTACTAAGAGGTTGTGGAAATATCATAATGTGATACAATTTCCACACAATTTAAATAAATCGGGGTTCTTTTGATGGAGACATCAGCAAAAAAGTAGTAAACCTGCATCCTGCGGAGCCAGAACAAGTACGAAACCAGAAATTTTAATATTTCAACACATGAAGCCAATGTGGCGGTATCAAATTCACATTTATAAATATGAAATCAGGATAATAGTCCGATCAGGCGATTTCCGTTCACAACGAAAAGGAAGCAAAAACAAAAATGTCCTACCAAATGACAACTTGACTCCATTCAACTGAAATATGCACTGCTCCTAAAGGGTACATGTACAGTGCATATATATACATACCTTTCTACATATGTGAATTTACCCTTTTTAAACTGTTTTTCTCCCATTGCATTGCCTGGCTTCGAATTGCATCAGCAGTAGCAGCGAGTTATAGTAAATATTTCGAGTTCAGGGAAACATAATAGGACGGAAAAGAGTTGAGATATAGGACAGACAGAACGTATTTCGGGAGGCGATGATGGTGGGTAGTGGTGGTAGATGGTCGTTATCGATTCTACACAACCGCATAAAACGTCCTGACGCAGTCCCCAGTTGGTAACGCTACTCAACTGTGGGGCGGCGGAAAAGGGTTGGTAACAGATCCTGTATTATCCCATGTCGAACTTGGCTTTTACTTGTAAGCCCTAAAATGTTGATATACAGTGCACGTATGTTCCTTGGATGATATACATATTGTATCCCATCCGATATTGACAGGAGGGAATTGGTGCGATGTTTGCATCTGTTCAGCCCCTTCCTGTGAACCACCCTTTCGAAATGTGAAGTGTACGGGCGTTCGTCGAAAGTGGAAAACAAAAAATTTTTCTGGTATGTGATTATTGCCGAAAATAATCCACCTCCACACTTGATACGATTGTTGCAAAGTTCAGCCCCTGAATGAATGATATGCATTGCATATAAACCGGGAGCGTGTACTTTTTTCTTTCTTATTCCCCTTTTGGGTTTGTGTCATCGTCCACTGTCCACATGGCATATATACAATTCCGGTTAATTTTAGGGTTGTTTACGGCTAATTTCAATGCAAACTGCAGATAAGTGTTAATGGTTGCACCATTTTGTGTTTGTGGCAGGTTAAACTCTATAATCGTGTAATTTACGGTGGGGGTGCAAGAAATCACTTTGTGCATCGGTAACGGTGATTGATTTGGGGCTCTGAATGGGGTTAAATGTAGATTTAAAATGGCAATTTATGTATGTAGGTCACTTTAAAGCATTAACTACATTGGGTGGGAAGAACTATACTTAGATGAAGAATGGAATGATCGATTCGTGTCCTCGATATATCTTTAAGATGGATTAAAGGAAATGACCCTGTTTTTCTAGACATTAAATAAATCAACAGTAAACAGTTTGTGTTGGAAATAGGATTAAATTGAATTAAACAAGAGCAATTGATTTTTGTAGGATCTGTAATGTGATAGAAATTATAAACGCCAGACGTGATATTCTCGGAGTAAAAAAATAAAAACATTTGCGGAGATGACTGGCTGCCCAGGGAAGAAAGCGCAGCAAGTCCGCACCCAGCTGAGCGTTCAGTCTAGAAGCCATATTGAGACCTTTGAAAAGATGGTTAGTTTCTACATAATTCGTTAGTTCTATATTCATGACTAATTCAAGGACCTTGGCTTAATTCCACGCGATTTGGAATCATCCTACGGAATATGATAAATAAAATAGTTTGCAATTTTTAATCAAGAGGAGGAAAAAACCATTCGACCTGCGACTTTGAAGACATTGAGTTCTTAATAGCTTAACAACCTATTTAATAGGTGAATGGAAATCTGGCAACTCAATGATGACCTTTCTACTATCATGTCAAGACAAAACTGGTGACTTTTTTTTTTATGGTTTTAAGAAAACTCCCGCCTGAAATACCTACATGGAACAAATCCAAGAAAATAGCTTCATGACAACTGCATCAGGAACTCGATGTAAAATAAAGGGCTTATAGAAAAAGTAACGGACACATACGACTTAAATAGAGCAATCTCTTAGCCACGGGATGTTATAAACTTTGAAAATATTTTCAAAAGCGTATTCTGTGATAATGACACGGAATATATTTTTGTTTCAATATGGAAGAAGTTTTGTCGATTACGTACAATGTATATTATAAAGGTTCTCAATACTGTTGATAAAAACAATTTTACAGTCATCTTACGACTACAAAATCTCTCTAATAAAAAATAATAAACAATACTGGTCCTAGTAGCGATTCTTGTGAGACCCCAAATACTTGTAGTAGGTACTAATAGCATTTATCATCTTTTTATTAAATAAGAAAATATAACATCAACTTTCTACAGTCACAGTAGTTATAGTTTCTATTCTTAGTGAATGTTGTCCATTTTCGAACTAGTTTTTTTTTTTTTTTGTGAAAAAAATATTTCAAATGAAAAGTATTTTTTCTATTTTGGAAAATAAGGAAATGAAAAACGGACACGAACTGATATGTAGTCAAGAACGTTTTACGAACTGATCTTCGAACACTATCTAAAACTGAAAAAATAACCGCTTTAAACTGTTGGTCAATGATAACAATTTCGGAATGCAGGAAATTCCATCTAAATTACTTAAAGTGGGTCCAAGCATATCAGCCTTGAAAAAGTATGGAAGACCTGTGCCTTCCCGGTGGATTGTATAAAAGATATCTTAAAAAATTCCAACGAATAGAGTTGAGATTGCTTATTGGCCGCTAAGTGGAACTCCTATTGACCCTATGAAATAAATAATATTACAAGCAATCTGAGGACTAAAAACCTTAAAGCAAAATCTGCCTGACATTTTGAGATGTAAAGTTAAAAATAATTGATTCGGATTAGCACACAGAGGACTCACAAATGGAGTGGTCGATCAACTAGTAGGGGTTCCATGAAAATATAATACGAGTTCAAAAAGGATATTTACTTCTACTTGAAATGAGCTCATTTATACGAAGGAGATACTGATCATGGTCCATTGGCATTAATCCTGAATAATATCAATTCTCTGGGATGCATGCAATAACTAGAGCAAAAGCATTGAACGGAAGTCTGTAGGTCCACCAAACTTCGTTGGAGTAGGCAAAAAAAAAACACTGTACGAACTTTATTTTATGACTCAGAAGCAAAGCTGTGTTTCGCATCTGTATTGATTACTGTACGACTTAAAGCGTGCCATACACATCTCTTAGCTGGTGTTTAAGATTTTTGAAAGTATTTTCTACCTGTAAAGAGTGTCTGTTTGGTCCATATAGTGAAAAACAAATTTCGATTTCCTTCTTGCTCCTTCACTTGCTATTCACTGCTAATTCACAACTTCCACACTTATCACAAGTAGATACCTCTTACTCTTACACCAGCTCCGTACAACATCTTATTTAGCCGAAATTACTTTTGTACTTGGAGTTTTTGAGGTACTTAAGGTGCCCTACTTATCTATGGCTTCATGACCAAATAATAATGATTCGTACAGCAAGGCAAACTAGATTTGCTGATTTAAGTCACTGTGTATGCAAGGTATATGATCCACCCCTAGTAATATGCTGCTGCTGTTCTTGCACTTTGACTAAACCTCCGCACAAATTATTTTATTTGATTTACTAAGAAAGATTTCTTACAAACTTTATGGTGAAAACTAATTTATGCTCAGAGTGTTCAAAAACTGAAAAAAAAAAACTTAAACTGGCGCTAGCCATCTATTAACATCAAATTACTCACTATAATGCCATCGAGATGCTTTAATGGGCAAAAAATACTTCCAACGGTGTCCAGAAACAGATGAATTTCTTTATCTATCCAATTATCCTTCCAAGTAATTTAAGAGAGTTGAAAAATATAAAGAAAAGACCTCCCCCCAGCAGCAGCAGAGTCATGACATAATAATTTTCACACTTCTCTCAAATCATTTTAAACGCTCGCATTTTCCAGATTTAAAAAAAAAAAAAATCAAGCATCCATCTCATTTTGTGTCTTGTGCGGAATTTCTGAGCGAAAATGTCCCATGCATAAATCATTCCCAGTTAATGCCGACAATTATTCCAATTAAAAGATTTGTGTGCCACTTAAGTAAATCAATCCCTGTACAACTAGCCGGCGATGACAAATGAAGATTAACTGGCGGCAGGCAGTATTAAGACATTAGTTTGGAGCACGTTGTCATAAGGCTGTCATCACCATCGCAGGAGTTCATTTAATGACAACCAGCACACCGCAAGAGATTGGTTCGGGATTTTATACATATTCTATATCGTCGCTAGTGAATATTCTTGTCTTATGCCCGACGTACACATTACCTGTGTTGTCGTCGACACATTGCTCCATCATATCTCGTCTCGCGTACCATTTTGCCAGCCTGCTGAGCTACGACTGCCTTTTATCTTGTTGCTCTGTGACATTTCTCGTAGAACATAGACGTGTCGTTGTAGAGACATACAGATTAGTGCTCACACGCTTATTTGAACAATTCCAAGTAGAACTCAAATCGCATTAGAATTACCGTCGTTCACAGCAACTCTTATAAGCTCTTTTAGCGTTCCTATATAGGGAAAACGACAACGACGAGATCGGTACAGCAGCAGCAGCAGCAGCGTATACCTGGCGACAGGGAATTTTCACAATTTCTTGAATCTCTTAAACCGATTGAGTTTAATAGGAATCGCAGCAAAAGAAATTCGCAACGTGAGCTTTTGTGTAAGCACTTAGCAGAGTTCACACACAGTTTTGTCGTCATTATATTATCGCACCTTTGCTAATTTTCACGCTTCATTTTCACCTTTCTTAGGGTATATACGAAACCAACCTATCCGCTAGCCCACCCGCCCGCCACCCACGACCCACCTTCGTTATCGTTGCTCTACTGCCAGTATATAGTGAAGCTCGAGGAGAAGGGTACACACTCAGTTTTCACTTTATATTTTTCAACCATTCTCGCACTCACCAGTTTTATCCACCGCACACACAACCGATTCTCATCCAAAGCAAGTGAAATGATGAATTTTCCATTTTGTCGTGTTCCCGTTTAAATTTTCTTTTCACGATTTTATGAGGAATTGCTCGCTTGACATTTCAAATTACTCTCCCATAAAAGGGAAATATACCCACATCCAGGCGTGCAAACAAACCAGCAAGCCAGACTGCGTGATTTAATGGATTACGTGTGTGGGACTGTGTCTGGATGTGTGCCGCAACGCAATTTAGTCGCGCTTCAGTATGCATATAGTGTCATCGATTACGACGGAACGGGTCCTAAGTGACACTCAAATAAGGAAATTACCTGTTTCGAGTGGTCTTTTTTTGAATGTTTAGTTACTGTTCACACACAGAGGGAGTAACAGTAGACACTCGACGACAGGGATCAGTTCAGAGAGTGCATTTGAAGTTGAATGGGTTAAGTGAAATCATCATCATCATCATGTGAAAGGGAAAGGGGAAGAATGAATGAATGAATTTGCTTGGGTTTGCTGTAAATTTTTGATTTAAACATTTTTTTTTTTTTTTTAATAAAAAAGGGGTGACTCGACGAGTCTTAATTAATGCGTCACCTTTTGCAAAGTTTATTGGGGTTATCAGAGATTCAACAAAAAAGCAGAAATACAAAAAAAAACCAATTCTTTCGATAAATTTTATGAAAAAATATCGAATTTAATCAATGAAAACATACCGCTGCTGTAGAAGGGGTTAGAAATTTATTGAATTTATTTACTTTTGACAAAATGGCATTTTTCATATGAAGCTAAATGTTTTATTTTTAATTACAAATAAGAGAAAATGCATTCGAAAATCGGAAGTAATGTTAGCAATGAGATCCTATCCTACGACAACCATACCTAAGACATCCTCTGGAATGAAAGCCACTTCAACATTGCTAAATATGAGGAATAGAGACGCTGGCCTTATTACCTCGACAGATTCACTCATAGCAATTAAGTTCTGGGGAACAGATTATAAATATATATATATATTTATATATCTCAAAAGCTTTACCAAACTCTGCCACTTATTTGTATTTAGATTCTGAATAACTGATTCAACTTCCTCCACTTCCCCTCCCCCCTGTTCAGGTTCTTCTAAAGAAAAAAAAAATCAATCTCCCCTACTTGGCAAAACTCCTGATTCAATCATAATTTCGTATGCCTTGTTCCACTTGAAAAATGACTATAGCAAACAATTTATTATTCAACGCGATTTTTAGCAAACGAAAAATTTTCGCAATGCATTTAAACTAAATAATGTTAATGTCAATTCAAATGAACCGTTTTATCTAAAAATGAACTGAATTCTCAATGGAATAACTTTCAAGTAACAAGAAATTTACAGGAAATTTCAAATTCCAATTCTTTTGCTTTTATTCTACACATTCAAATACATAAATACATAATTGTAATTGAAATTTATACAATTACATATTTGTATTTTATATTAAGAAAGGATTAATCTGTAATTAAGTAAAAAAATTAATTGAAATGATTGAAATGGAAGTAATTATATCATAAATAGTAGTGAAGGCATTTAATTAATTAATTAATTGCAACAAATTGAACGTTAGCATCACGAACTTGATTACCCTCATTATTTGAATTACAACGGAAGAATAGATATTTGTGAGATTTGCACTTCTGAATAATTTTAATTATTTGTTTTTTTTTTTTATATTTTACTATGGTTGTTATAGCGGGGTGGCCGCTACAATTCACAAAAAAACATCAATCTATTGCGTACAAACTCAACACTTGAAATTCGTTTTCGAGGGAACCATTGGATTTTCCGCAACAATGATATCAACATTCATATTCTGCTAGATCTGTCCCTTCTTAAATACAGCATAAATGGAGAAAAAAAAGGTATTAGAATTCTAACTATAAATACTAAATAGATTCTGAGAATATTCCTTCCATTACGATTCAACTAAAATAACCAAACCTACTTACAGCCGGCAGCTTTATTCAATACAATTCCAGGCATTCAATAATTGCTTTTATAATTTACACACTAGTCTCATTGTTGAATATATTTTTGTGTAATAATGACTAACAAAACTTATTCATTACTAAATTTTCAAACATTACTCTCAGTTCAATTTTTTTTTCCATTATGAAGTACTTAATTAAATTGAAAATAGTTTCAATTTTCAAATAACTAGTAATTGTATTTTTTTTTTTCATAGTCACTTTAATTATTTGTAATTGAAGTTTCTTTTTTTAATTATTTTTCCTAAATCTGCTTGATCTGCCTCCAAGCACCAAAACTACAGGTGGCAGGTATGATATTTGCGAATTACATATAGGTTAAAGACATATGTTTTTTTCTGCTCGTTTATACTAAAAAAAAATAGAAAAAAAACATTTAGCAAAATTTGAAATGAAAATCAGTGGTGTAGATTTATTTATGGTTTAGAGAAGGGGGGATAAATTGCTAACGGAGTCCAAAATAAGTAGGTACTTCATAGTATTAAAATTTTTGGCTGGCATCATTACGTGTAGGTATATGTTTGGAGCAGTGGCGTCGTAAATATTTTCAATTTTGAATTGCCATCATAATAGCTCCCTCTACCATAGATAACGTCTTTAACGCAAAAATAAATTTTCAATAGTCTAAGTCTGCATTAAAAGCATTCATCACCAGAGGAAGTCTTCTCACCTAAATAACTTTAAATAGAAGTAAATTTTTCTCAACAGTTAATTAGAATTCTTCAATTTCCTTTTTGTTCATGTAAATCAAATAAACAAAAAAAAAAAAAGAACACCCTCTCTGAATATAGCTAATTTCCAATTTTCTTGGTGTGAAAATAATCCACAAAACTCAACTCTTCAACGACCACCATACATTTGCTCGGTTGTCTTTTCATGTTCAAACGTTCATTTGTTTACATTTTATACTCATTCAAGTGATGAGTTCCTCCACAATCTAAACATAGCAGAAACATACAGAACGGAAGAGCGCCAGTAACCTCTTATCCCATTAATTTCGACATTTATCACGTTCATCCGTTCAATTTAGAAAGAAGGAGAACAATTTTTTTTTCTTCTCTTTTATTTCACAGATTAAGATTTTTTCGATTCACTTTCATCTCAGATTCTTCGAATAAATTTTATCTCCAGCAGAGGATCCACAACGGACGATTCAAAATTATTTTCCAAATCACATCACAGTATATATATAAAGATTGACAATGATTGGCTTGCTCCACCAGAGCTAAAATAAATATGACGAAAAAAAAAATCCATTTTATGCGATGAAATCGAATGAAAATCGGATTTGTTTTTTAACCCCGTTTAGGTTTCATTTAATTTTCATCCTTCGGCGCTTTGCCTCCTTTCACTTTTTGATTTCACGCAACTTTTGAGATGAAAATGAAAATTAACAAGACCTTAAAAAAAAAAGGCGACAAAGGAAATAATCTCCTCTACTATGCCCCCTCTTCTTTAAAGCTTTTTTTTTTTGATCTCTCGTGTCTAATGTTTTTTCTGAATAATTAATTTGAGAAGAGGAAAAAAAAAAAGTAGCGATCCCAATACAACAAAAAAAAAATGAGAAAATACCATAGAAGAAGAAAAACGTTTCTGATTTTCATTCAGGAGAAAATGAATAGAAAAACATTTTACTTCAGCAGGCCCTGGAGGACAGAATTAGACACAAGCATCAGTGCGCCAGGTAAATGAAAAAAAAAAAAGAAAAAAAAATCAATCCTGGACAAGAGAAGGGAAACTTCGTTTTCCTCCCTGATTCACTATACTTATCCTGTATTGATTTGAAACTTCGTCCCAACTTAACTCCAACCAGGGTGACATCATCATTGTGGAACGCGACCTTTACTGGACGAAGTCATTTCCAAGCTCCCTTTGATGATGCTGATGACTGTTGTGAAAGTCTGACGAAATGTTGATGATGATGACAAGAACAACGACGAAAACGGTGCGAAAGTATAGGTATAGGTAGCGCAAGTTGAACGCAAGCTTGAACCTTTCAAATATGTCAAGTGTATTTGTCTTGTAAACTAATAAAGAACTCTCCGCAAAATTACATCCCGGTAAAGGTACAAGTATAGTAGAGGATCTCCTGAATAACTACTATGAGGTCGTCGCGCAATATATAGATGATGGGATAGAGCATCAACGTCACCACATGCTTTTACCTACTTAGTTAAGTGCGCTCTATAGAGGAGTCAGTTTCACCTAACTGTATGATCAGCTCCGGTGATAACTAGCGAATCGTGGAGAAAAGTCACATTCATAGCTCTCACTATAGCTGCGAAAGAATAAACGAGATTGCATCGCAGTCACGTTCACCTGAGGTAAATGCTCTTTCTCCTACCTGGAAATTATATTTTGTTGGATAGTAATTAATTTCGGATTTCATAACGCAGGAAGGGATTAAGTATATCCAGAAGGAGGGAGGGGAAAGTTGCGAGAAAGTTGGAGGAAAGGATGTGAGTTGGTCTATATTGTGATGGGCAAGTTTTTATAGGGTAATTTATTCAAATGTTCGAAAACGATAAAAACTGTGGTAATGTATCTTGGATGATTTTCAAATTCCCGTTATATTCCCCCACCTTAGCAGGGGTTTTTCTTTTAAATTTGTCAAAAAGCAATTAACACTTCTAATTTAGTAGAGTTAAACACATAGTAGAAAGCATGAAGCATGTATACTAATGATGGAGCTATAATTTGGTTGATATTTTGAGATTTACAGGGTGATCCACAAAAACAACCAAACAGTTTTAAAGTGAGGTTATCTGAAAAAGTATGAGTCAGAATCTTACATAAAGAATCCTGTGGTATAAACATGGACCAACATGGACGATGGAAGTGCTGAAAGGACACAAGAGAAAACACTGCCGGTTTTACGTCATAAAAAAAAAACATGTGAATTTATATTTTCGAAAAATTCACTATAAACTTAGGAAAGACAGTAAATTTTTATATATTCTAGTTTTAACTGGGTATAAAACTCTTGTTTAAATTCACTAATTTGTATAGTGATAACTAAATTGTCAATTTCGAAAAGGTATCAGACGCAATTGTTTTTTTAATTCCCTCGATCCTGAATAAAAACATTACACTTCGTCCCCCATCCCCCAATTATACATTGGGCAACTACCTGCCAGGGCTAATAGTTATGTGTAACGTTGCATTGACGAAGAAACGGAAGGAAGTCGCGAATAGTTAAACCCACGATTCAACGACTTGGACAACGCAAAATTGAAGATGACATTGTAGGACTGATATTTGATTTATGCAGTTTCTGATGCTAATAATGCATTCTCTCCAACATGTTTTTTACCATCTCCAAATTTAGATCTACAAGCAACGTAAACACTGACAAAACAACTTTTTGTACATATCATCCCTCAAATTATATACCAATTGCCCTTACTTCGATTCTTTCGTAAGTTTTCGAAACACTAAATTGATGAAATATCTAGAAACTAATCAGCTTATTAGCGATCGCCAATACGGCTTTCGAGCTGGCCTCTTTACTTGAAATTTACTAACGTTCCATACCGAGCGTTGGAATTAATGTCTCCATAATTTTGATGAATCTGAGATCATTGCATTAGCTTCGAAGGCCTTCTATAGAGTCTATCAATCCAAGTTATATTGGACGGAGTTACTTCTGACCGTTTTATAACCTATGCTGGTGTACCGCAAGGCTCTGTGCTCTCGACAGCACCCTTGATTTCGTGTACTCGTTCGACTCTATAGCTGATTCCCGTGGGAATATTATAGTTGACAAATAAAGCCAGTTCTTGCTTGGGTCAGAGCGAATCGGGTCTTGTTTAATGCTTCCAAAACGCAATGATGTCTGTTATCACTTAAACGTACTTCAACACCCGCTCAACCCATTTCCGTCGATGGAGAAGATATCTCGAACTCACCATCTCTTAACATCTTAGGCATTGAAATATCCAACAATCTTAGTTGGTCCGATCACAATTTTTGTATTGCCAAAAACGCGATGAAATGCCTAGGATTCTTGCAAAGATGCAAGAAATATTTTACTCCATCATACTTGGCGCAAATCTACAAGTTTCATATCAGACCTAGATTAGAATATCACTCCCATATTTAGGCAAGGTCTGGACACTCTGCATTGCCTGTGTTATACAAAGTCCAAAAAAAGGTCTTCCGGCTTATTAGCGATGACATATCAATAGCAACGATTGATGCACTAGAGCACCGATATAATGTCGGGTGTCTATCTCTCTTTTTTCGGTACTTCAATGGTCATTGCTCTCGCGAAATTTCTAGACTGATCCCTTGTAGAATGCGTCCTCGACGCACCACACGAGCTGCAACACGAGCTGTAACACGAGCTCACCCTCACACACTTTAAGCCAAATTCGGCCGTACCGTGGAATACCCTGAACCTTATAAACAGAACAGTACGAATGTGGAACAGTTTGACTTCATCTACTGCCCACCCCCCCCCCCCCCCCCAAGCTATGAACCACAAACATTCAAGCTTAATGTGCACAGTCACCTACTTGTCTCAACCCAATAATCCTTAATTCCCCACCCCTTCTTCGTTTCCTGCTAGGACTGTGCTACGGCACCATAGGGTATCCCCTGAGCTTTGGCAACACCTATAAAAAAAAACATCAGTCTAATGTGTTCTAGTTCTTGCACCAATATAGCAATGCTAATTTTCCTTCTTCTGCAGCCAAAAGTTACACCTATTCTGTGGTGGATCACCAAAGCAGAACAAGGATAACACAATGATCAAGTTTTCATTGACTCTCTGTTCTACATATGGAATACGAGGATACACCTCAACTTTCCTGTAAGAGGCCATTGATTTAATGATTTTAACAGATACTCTACGCACGACTGAAACGACAGAGTAGAAAAGGAGAGAAATTGTTTACCCAAAATAGTAATATATTGACATTGTGCATAAAAGAGATCTCAACGTAGACTTTCAATCTTAAGTGACCCACACACGTATCAATCTGTTGCTTGAAGTTGGCACAACGGTTGATCAACTTGACAACATCCCCACACACTTCTCAATTTCAATTCAACAAAAATCTCAAATCTGTTGCTATTGAATCTTAATAAAGATGACATCGCGATAGGAAGAAAAGGCCAAGTCTACGGTTCTATAATCTTTAATAAACATTTTTATTTATACTACGATTACAAGTAATTTCCATTTTCTTTCTTTTTTAAGGGTGTCCCATGCGATCAATAGCATACCTCAAAATTTCAAATTTGAAAATTCCGGGGATCTCTCCACAGATCCCTCCAATATCCGTACAGACCATCAGGACCATTAAGGCAACATTTTTCGTCATCTGAATAAATTATCTAATGGTGAGGTCCAGATGGTCTGTGCGGATTCTAAAGGTATCTGTGGAAAAAGCCCATATATTTTCAAATACGATTTTTTTTTGGCGTGTTATTGATCGCATAGGACGATTTTAAATATCATCAAAAACTCATTCCGTGTCTTACGCACTATTCTGGCGATCATTCCATTTCTCAACAGGATAACGCTACGATCATCCACATAAGACACTCCACAAAAGATGGTTCTTGGGGTACAATATAAACTATCTCGGCTATCCGACCCGTTCTCCTGATACGAACCCTATGTATGGGGAATGGTTAGTTCCAACAAGGAATTTAACACCATCAGTTGAGGCTGCGTAACTAACCTTGATTCCACAATGTTTAGATCCTTCGTGGATACAATGCCAAAAAGGCTTCTGAACATCGTGGCGAACAAAGGCGGAGCTACGGATTATTAATAAAAGTTGTTTATTTATTTTTGTGTAATCTCATTATTGTTAAAATAAATAAAGTTAATTGCGTCTATAATAATGCAACACTCATTTTGCAACTTTTTATCCTATTAGTGCCACTCTAACGGAAAATCTTTTCTCGGTGTCAGCGATAACAAGAAGGCAGATGTGTTTTGCCATCACACATTTCTATCCGTCTTGATGCAGAAATGGACGACCGCACTATTTCATGGTGTGTCTATAACTTTACAACGCACTGTATAAAGATATATCTAGACTAGTATTGAATTACAAAAAACTCTCACAAAAGTTTTAAAATTTCAAAGTTCGACGGTTCGAAAAGCTTCGAATATAATGAAATCATACCAACATTTGAGCAACATTCCCACATACGCATCAATCCGTTTATGCCAACCGCAAGTTGCTCTCAGACACCCTTCAACAGCTAGCTCAACTTTACTCTCAACCGGAGATTGAGGGTCAACCGGCCCAGATACATATCAATTTATCGCCTCAACTTCAAATTGAGGTAAAGTTGGACAATAAATTCATAAGTGTACGGGCTACGTAAGTTCGGACTGTTTATCTCAACGCAGCTATGGGAAGAATGTCTTGATTACATTGACAACGAATTGGTTACCTGGTTTCGCTAGCCAAATACCAAGGAGCCATTCCATTTCTTTCGACGGTCTCATTGTATCCTATGCTTCTTTAAAATTCCAATAACCCACACGAAACTCCAAACCCTTCTATGAATCTCTAAAGACCTACGGCCACCTTATCAATTTGCATCGTTAGTTTCAAAAAGGATTCATATCCGAGCATTCAATAGGGTGCCAATACTGTTTTTGATGGGTTGGCGTTTTTTGTTTTTTGTTTTTTTTTTTTGTATGAAATTTGAATTTAAAGACATGAAACCAGTTCAAACGTTGTTACTGAAACCCTAAATCAAATGAACTACTGCATAAGGACGTCAACCGTACACAGCTACCAAATTTCTATTCACATTTAAAATATTCTTAGAGATTGTGTAAGAACGACGAAAAAATTAATAATCATGGTCGTTTCCACTTACTTACAGAAAAACTTCTCTTTCCCTTTTTCCAAAACCAAACAACAAATATAAAAGGGAAAGCAACGGAATGAATTTCTGCACAACACATTGTTGACACAAGCCAAAAAGTCACGTAAAGCCATCTTTTCACGACATCATCGCACAAAATTTATAAAATTGAAAAAAATTATCGTAATAAAACCTCTTAGGACCTTTAATCCCCCCCCCCTCCATCCCTCCTCTAACTTCATTCCCCACCCTTTATTCAAATATTTATTTATCATCAATAACCGAACACTTAAACTTCAATAACAGGAACATGTCATTAAGGAATGGGTTTGAAACTCTAAAGGCCTATTTTTTTTTTTTTTTTTTTTAATACGGGGGATCAAAAAAGATAGACAGAAAAGAAAAGAAAAACGTTTGGCCCGTGGAAGAGAAGGGGAACGAAGGAACGATTCACCAATGCTTCACCTTTGACACAAACGAGGAATGTACACCAAAAATCTAGAAGTAACTCTGTAAGCGGGCCATAGATAAAAGCCTCCTTTCAGAACGTCGTCGTCGTCGTCGCCCTCGTGGCCGTCCGTCGTCCTCAATTTTATAAAACACCCTTCAACTCCTTGGATAGTTCAGAATTCAACTTCATGTAAAATTTATGGACCTTTCCACTCATTGGATTCCATGTAAATAAAACGAGCGAAAGCTAAGGAAAACTGGTAGTGACTATGGTGAGTCGCCATAATATTTTGGGGTGGTGGTGAGCCAGTAGAACAGAAGCGAGGAATGAGCTGGCCCAGGTCGTTGAAGATAAGGAGCAAAAAGAACGGTTTGCATTGAAAGCGCGTCCTTCGTCCTTGTGTATATATAGTCAGTCAGCACTGTAAATCCCCACTTGCCCCTCCGGACTGTATTTATGGATCAAGTGGAACGGCATATTGGCGTGCCTTTATTGATCCAGAAAAGTTTAGCATTAAAGCGAACCGATGTCATATGGTGCATGATTCTCTAAGCTTTTTATGAAGGAAATCAAAGAATCGAGGAATTTCACTTTTCTCAAAGGCGAATTATTTGTGTGATGTGTGACATACAAGGGAGGAAGGAAGAAGCATCATCGTTTATAAGAGCGTATGACCGCATGGATGTATATGGGAGTTCAAGAAGTCAGTTAGATGCCATTATGATGATGGGCGGCGAATAGTGTTGATGCAGGACGAGCGACGGAAGAAGTCGAATCTCGTATGTGTGATGAAGTACATTCATATGTGGCAATTTATACATTTCCCTAAGTGCTTGTCAAAACATCTCGACTCGCACCGACTTAATTGACTGCTCCAGATTGATGGGAATTTCTTATGCTAATGATAAATGTGAGTGCTTTTAAAAGACGTTTACCGGATGGCTGTGTGGCTGTTTTGTTGTTGGGTGAGATGTCAACAAAGATATGAATTTGATTTTGTAAGTCACGGAATGTTTCGTTTCCTTTGAATTCCTTGAATGTTAGTTGTGTGATTCTGTGAGAAAGGAGAGGAGAAAATTTGATTTACTCTTTTGTAAAGAATTACGACAACAAATTCCAGGATTGATACTTTGCTGTGACTTTTAAGATATGAATTGGCGTAACAAGCATCAATAGATTTTTAATTATAACTAATTGGTCGTGGTTCCATTTGTCGTGGGTTTGAGTGTCATCGGTGCCCATGATACAAAGATAACAAGGCATAGCCGATTCGAGAGGATTTTTTTGTGTTGCTATGTCATGAAGTGACAATGTCATTTCCAGCGTATTTGTTTTGAGTTTTTCGTATTCTATTGACTGAAATACGTTTTGAATATACAATTAAAAAGGGAAAATTAATTATGTGCTAGTGAGAAAGCAAAGAAATTTCCAAATAGAAATTTTCTTTCACTTTGATAAGGGCGATTGAAATTGAGACAATTGTCGCCAAAGCAGGCAAGCAACCAATTGACAGATAATTCGGTCATACCTTGTTAATCTTTGTATCATGATCGGTGCCCATACACAGGACTACATCATGAATCTTATCATGACATGAATTATTTCATTGAGCAGATTGGAAAGAAACCAACTAAGACAGATTGTGGGTGTAATTTTAATATTCTACTAAGAAACAGTGGAATGGAATATCGCAATCTATGTATGAAAGTAAGAGATAGGAAGAGAAAGAAAAGTAGAGAGACATAAAACAGAAGAAGAGGAGAGAAAGATATTGGATTTAGCGGATCCTTCTCTAGCAAATTCGTCTGGCTTTTCCTTGACTACAAAATCTTGCTGTCATGGTATTCAAATAACAGCGACCCGATTTCTTCTGACTGGGTTTACCTTCTCTAGGTAGGTACCATTTCTACAATACCCGGCCTAGATATTTTTACTTACGTATGAGGTTATAAATTCAATTATCGACTATCTATCAGGAGTTGGCAGTGTGATGGATAGGTAAAATATTTGCTGATGATTCTATAATCTGCCATTGAGAAGCTTTAATGTGGTACGAGTAATATTTTAGACAGTGGCTCGGAACACAAATCAAAGAACCGTTGAATTACTCCATTTTATCTCATTTTTGACGGGATGGAAAGAATTTAAGAAAAAAGATGTTTGAGAGAAATTAAAGCTGCTCTTTTTAAGCTATTATGCTTACAGAGTAAATGTCGTACTGAATGCATTAAAACGAGGTTTTATTTCATCCCTAAGAGATTCCAGAACTTGACCATTGCTAAGCCCAAAAGTTCGTACAAAAGCTTTAGAAGTGATTAGTTTTTAGCATTGAATGCTAATATATTACGGGAAAATATACCCTGAAGTCAATGTAGTAGCCGCGTAACTGTAGCCTAGACTTTAGATGAAGTCTTCTGATGGGGTACTAGCTTGCTTAGTACAACGAGCATTGAAGATTAGCTGGAATCTTAGACTTTAGCTTCGAGCTGATAGCCACTGGATGGTACCAATTGTACCACCATATGGCTTGAGGTTGTAATTGAGAGATGGAAGCAATGCCTCCAACACTTGCTATGAGAAGTTATATTATCTTCAGCTGAATGTGTTGTCTGAAGTAACCAGGTCGGGATAGATCCTGGAACTCCTGATAACGTTAGTGCTAAGCTACGTCATGTGGACGGTAACTAGAGGATGCTAACTGGTAACTGCTAACCGGCTAAAGCTGAAAAAGAATCAAATAAACGTGAGGGTCGGTCGACGATGGTGACTGGCTCTCACAGGAACTGCTAGTGTCAGTTATATTCGCTGATCCCCAGACTAGATGATCAAATCGCCCCTATGTTGCCTTGACAACCGACCCAATACTAACTGTGACTTAAATCGAGACAAGATCAAGCGTCCATGTGTTAGTTTAAGTGGAACTGATGTCGACTTACGAGAACTGGACGAGCATCCATAGCTCCATACTGCAGTCGCCTGAGGAACCCACACAACTCTTCCAGTCGACGAATGAGTGCACGTTACCTGTAGGAATTCTGTAAAATAAAGCTATTTTACCAGGCACAAAAGGGGGCATAGGTAGAAATCCTTGGAGAGCATTGGAGCTGAATAAACTCTTCTTGGGTGAACTGATTTATTGGCTCAATCTTACAAAACTTTTTCTGCTCCCATTAGCAATTAAGGCAGAAACACATCCAAGCAAGCCTCAGGCCTGGCCTCTCTCAGGCCTCCCCGCAGCTCGCCTCGAGGCTTGCCTCAGAGAATTGAAAACAAAATGATACCACCGGGCTCGGTGCTGCCATTGTCATTTTGATAGTTGACAGAAGTAAGCCTGAGAGAGAAAAATTTCTAATATTGAGCAAAGCGCGCCTTGCGGATAGGCCTTGAGGCTAGCTGCTGGCTTGGTTTTATGTTGCTTCATTTTATTTTTATTTTTTATTTATTATTTATTCTAATGTCAACATTATCATCATTATTACTATTAGCCTTAGTTACAATTCCTTAATATCCTTTTTTTTTTTCAAAATCCCCCTTTCAGACAGCTTAGCTGGTTTAAGAAAGAGGTTGAAATTCATTTAATTAACTGCAATCTATTTATTCCTTATATATAGCCTAATAAGAATAGCATGTTCTAATTCAACTTAGTTATATTTCACGAAGACTACATATATGGTTTCTTACTTTCTTTGTGAAGATGTTTATATTCGAACTGATTTTAATCTCAAAAGGAAGTCTGTTGAAGATCTCACTGGATGTCGCCAATAATCCTTTACGAACCCTTTCTGTCCTTGCTGCTTCTACTCTTATATCATTCCTCTGTCTTGTATTGTGCGTATGGAGATCTGCTGCCGTAGTGATTTTGAGGTTTGTTTTAATTTTTTTGTTTTTCAACTTATAGACAAATTTAACTTTCTCCACGAAGATTATTTGCTTTAGAATAAGTTTTTCCGTTCTTCTTAGTAATTCCTTTGTAGACGTTAGCCAAGGTATATTATATAATGTTTTAAGAGCTCTATTCATAGTTATCTGTGTTCTATTAATTATATAGTTGGAGGATTGGGACCATACAGGTATGCTATATTTTATGTGTGATAGTACATGAGCATTATATATTAGATTTGCTGTTTTGTTATTTAATGTCAAATTCATTCTTTTGATAGCGCCCAACATCGGTATAATTTTATTAATTTTGCTGTTTATATGACTGTTCCACCTTAATTGCTCATCTAATATAAGACCAAGATATTTTATTTCCTTAACTCTCTGCAAGCTCATGGATCCAATTTTTATCTGTGGGTCAATATCTTCCTTATTGACTTGACGAAATATTATAAATTTGGTTTTTTCTTCGTTCAGCGAAAGTTTGTTTCCATCTGTCCATTGCTTATATCTTATGAGATCCCCGTTCATAGTTCTTTGAAGGATTTCTTTTGTTTTCGCCCCATATATAATGTTTGTGTCATCTGCATATATATGATAGTCTCCTTTAATTCCTGCATTCTGCATGTTATTTATGTATAGTAAATAGAGATTAGGTCCCAGGATGGAGCCTTGTGGTACACCAGTGCGGAGAATCTCCGGATCGCGATGTATTTTTTGTATTTATGTAAACAATTTCCTATTGGTTAAATAGCTTTCCACCAGTTTATTGGCTATACCCCTTATTCCAAGCTCATCCAGAAACTTCAGAAGAAGATCATGGTCAACTGTATCAAAGGCTTTTCTAAGATCTACAAAAATTGCTCCAGTATATAGACCTTCATCTAGATATTTGTTGATTACATTCATTGTCTCAGCTGTGGCTGACTCTGTTCCGCTGTACTCCTGAAAGCCAAATTGTTTCTGATCATATCCTCCAGTTTTGTTTATAAAACTCCTGAGTCTTTTTTCAATTATCTTCTCGAATATTTTTCAAACACAACTGAGAATTGCAATTGGTCTGTAATTACTCACATCCTTTTTATCTTAACCTTTATATATTGGTAGTATTTCAGTCTCCTTTAGTATATTTGGATAAATTCCGGTTGAGATGGTTTGATTTACAAGATTGGCTAAAGTCGGGCTTATTATATCAGCCGCAACAGCAAGATCATTCGTAGTGATTCCGTCAAGCCCAGGTGCAGATTCTTTTCTGAGACTTTTAATTACAAATTCTATTTCTGCCGTATCAGATGGTTCAAGAAAAATTGATTTTGCTTGCCTTTTATTTGCAGTAGGTGACTTTGTTGGTAACTTTTCCTTAAGTTCATTGCCAATGTTGACGAAGTACTGATTAAGTGTGTGTGCTATCGTCTTTGGATTAGTTTCTATTTAAAAACCAGTGTTGGAAATTTTGACAACGCTTTGAGGAAGCTTCGAGGCCTGGATGTGTTTCTGTCATTAATTACAATTCGTTTTTATTTTTTCGATTATAAACTTTTCAAACGTCTCCTAGCTAAAGAGCTCCCCTTGGGTCATCAGTAAAGTATCTCAAGGTATTTGAACTGAAATTTAATTACAGCGGATACAGCTATGTTTGCAATCTATCGAATGTTCAGTCTGGAATGAAAGTGTCGCCACAAGTTCATAAATCCAACCCGGGCGTTCTTATACAATTGTGAATGGGTTCCCAAGCTTACTTCATACAGTTTATTGAAAAAATTGTATCTCTAATGTCGTATTCGTTTGAACATCAGGTTCGCTCTGGAGGCAAGCTAAGTGTTGTCAAAACGTTCGTTTGAAGTAAAAATAACGTCATGGGTTGTCCGTGGAAGCAAGACAAAAAGCATCAGGTTCGCTCTAAAAATTTTCTCGGGTACCCTATGAGTTCACTCAGACACACAAAGGCTAGTTGTCATTTTATATTAATCTTATTTGACATTTTTACATTTGACACTATTTTAAAGGCAACAATTATTGTTAAGACCACTCTACTATTATTATATTATATTATCCTCACAATCATTCCGCAAATTACTAACCACCATTCACACAAAATTCATAGCGTACTTTGACGTTAGCATTTGTTCAAGAAAGATTTTTTTTTTTATTCTCCGGTATAGCCAAAGCTAAACATTTTTTTATTTGTTATTTAATCACACAACCGATTAGATTTTGGGTGACAAGTTTCAAATCTTGGTTTTGACTCATCAACAGGTCCCGAATAGCGAAATTGAGTGACTTGAAAAAGAAATGAAAAAAGCAAAATATTGAGAAAAGTAGAGAAAAAATGTTTATTCAAAAAATTTAAAAACCAGATTCAATCGAACGAATTGATCCTGTGTACGCCCGCAGTGGGCTGAATAAAGAAAAAAAAGGAAGAAGAAGCGTTTCGTGTTAGCAGAAAACCTAACACTCATCGGTACGGCTGGATCAAATTGATCTCATCTCATATAAACTCAGAATAAATTCTGGATGTGAATTATATGAGGCAAAAATTCATATATTCCACAAAGGAGGAAGAAACATAATTAGAAATTACTCTTTAAGATTTTTTACCAGGGCAAACTTATAATTGTTCAAGAAGGCATTTTTTTTGGATTCTCCTGTATATAGCAAAAGCTAAAAAAAAAAATTTATTTGTTTTTCAAGTCGCTCAATTTCGGTAATTGGGACCTGTTGATGAGTCAAAACCAAGACTTGAAACTTGTCGCCCAAATTCAAATGAGTTGTCTGATGATATCACAATTAATAAAATTTTTTTTAGCTTTAGCTATATACCGGAAAATCCAAAAAAAATTCCTTCTTGAACAAATATAAGTTTGCCTCGGTAAAAAATCTTAAAGAGTAATTTCTAATTTTGTTTGACGTTAGTGTACATACACAAGCGAAATTTTTCAGGTGCACTCTGAAAACGTTCGATTGAACGGGGTTGCCTCCAGAGCGAACCTGGTTGTTCAAACGAAAACGACATAAATATAGAGTGCCGAATAATAGCACAGAGATGTGTCACTGTTTCTGTTTCCTCTCCGTACCATCTGTGTCTTATGTAGGTGCCGACGTAATGAAGAGTGTTCGGTTATGAACATCAAGATTTTTTATGACAGCTTAAATCAGCCTCAATAGTTTTTTGGTTAAGTTTGTACTTTTTGCCTCTTTGATTGTTCTACCCATTAGCATAGGCATAGATGCCTACTATCCTCAATTACACAGGAAGATCTTCCAGCATTGTCCAAGACGTACGAGTTCATCCGCCCTCCACTTCCTTTACTTTATTTCCCTTGCATATTGAAGAATGTCTAAACATACTGCTCCAATTTAAAGAAAGAGATTAAACTTCGCCTATAGCACTTATAAGTGCTTCAAAATATGAAGAAGTTTATTTATTTATTTTTTGGAAGGATGTGATTCATACTAAATGGTATTGGAACACTTTTATCGGGAATAATGTTAAGAGATATTTAGAGTGAACTTAACCTATAAAGTTTGATGTTTCGCTTTGAATCGTTTCGACTACTAGACACCCCAAAGTAAAAACTATTAAAACTCACTCTTATGGTGAAGTGTATACTGAGCGTCTGTCAAAAGAGCTTTTCACCAACTAACTACATCATACGTTTCTATGCTGGCTTCCAGCAAGTAAGAAATATTATTTCACCTGAAAGACACATACATTATACATAACAGCTCAAAATGGGTCCTTAGTAATTGCAGGAAGAAATGAAGGACATCAAACCCCCTTTTATATGCTTTCTCCAAACAAGATTCATCATACTACTGAAATACCAGTCATCGGTCTTCTTGGTCATTATACCATGAAAATCTTCCCAGTGTATCTTTCCAATCCCATATTAAAAACTCAAAATTATGGTGTACCTCAAGATTCGATTTTAGGTCCATTACTTTTATTATGAAATTTTTAACATTTGTGCAAATACCCGTAATACACGTGCACTTATATTAATAAAACTCATTAGCATAAGAAACTTTTCCAATTCAATTTAATTTCCATTCGTAGACAAACACAAATCGACTATAAGCCATCTCATGTTAGCACAATTGTGCAAAATCAAACATTAAGTTCCAATTTATAGGACACCAAAAACAAACAAGCCATTATTGCGTGCTAGAGTTGCCTGAAACTAAAAGCCACATGCTGAGAAGAAGTAAAACGATTTCTCAGTCAAATTTAGAGCGTTGAATTGCGCTGCTGGTTACATCAGTTCGAATGTATAACTACATGAAACGTGCGTGTATACCTATTTAAGTTTGTCCAGTATAAAATCGTGCAAAACCTAAGCTACATAGATATTACCACAGAGAGAGAGAGATACCGAGAATCCAATAAAATTTATTGATGGTGCTTAAGACATTTATGCGAAATACATCAACAACATTGTCTAAAACAAAAGGTGAAGTAAGAGCGTAGCTCACAGCTTCTATTAGTTTATAGCCCAAACATGATATAATCGTGTGGAGTGAAACAAATGGATGAGAAAGTGCAATTGCTATAGTGAACTAGTAGTACACATCTCTAGCTAGCTAGCTAGCTAGATAACCCAACGTCTAATTAAGTCAATTCTCTATACGAAAGAGATGAGACGAAACCGTTGCAGTCTTCAGACTGCAGAGTAGTTTGGCCGACTCGATTCGGCCTGGTAATTTTTCCTATCATGCCTCTCTATGGATGTTGTTGCTGTGTCGCGTGTAAATTTCATGCTGTCAACGTTAAGAGACGACGACGACGACGACGGGGTATAGCACTTAATTTTTATGGGCTAGTGTATAAGATGTTGTTTTAATTATTGTAATTGGTTGAGTTTATGGTTGGACAATTGTTTGTAAATCGATTCGCGAAGAATTGAAAGGATGCCAGATAGACGAGATAGAGATGTCCGACAACAATTTTCTTGTGCGAATGTAAGGTGTTTTTTTTTTTTCTCCCTTTATAATGTGCTGTGAGACTGATTAGTGGTATAATTGTAATCAAGTCGATTTTAATTTAGTTGGAAGTAAAATTATTCTGTTTACATTTACAGAGTAGAATTTAATATGACGTAAAACGGGTAGTGATTTAAAGTGCACAGATTAGAAACTTATATTAATCATGCTTGAAGAATTAAATATTATTTTCTAGGAGTTCTAGTTAATTTTAAATACCAAGGAAGCTCTCACATAACTCCGCCAAACTCATGCTCACCACTTCGTGATTGCCTTTGGATAAGGCGAAGTAAATTTATTAATTATTTTCCGCCCTTTTCAGAGTATTCGTGATCCACTACTTACCAGCAAACTCATCATATATGTATCTTTTAACGAAGAATTTCTACCTCCTGGGCGCAAACAGTGAATGAACTCTGTTATCGCGATGTTATGAATCAACTAGTGAAAGATATTCCACACACGTCATGTCTAAAATTGTAACGCTATTTTTAGCGAAACGTAAAGCTACTGTGATCCATTCTTCAATATAAATCGCCTGACTTGTCCCCGTAGGTCGCATTTCTTTTTATTTCATACGCGCTACAAAAGATATGAGATTTGATAGTGTTTTCACTATTCAGAACGTAATCACGGCCAATTTGTATACACAATTAAGAATTATCCTGCGATGATTTTTGATTTAATTTTTATTGCATCTGTTCGGAAGCTTGTCTCTCCTTTCTGTGTGTGTTTGTTGCAGTTGCTTGTATAGGTAGGTAGATATATGTGCTGTAACTTGTGAAAATTTCGACTTTAGATTGAAATTTATGTGGCCCAATGAAAAGGACTACACTTTGAAATGCAATAGGTACTATATGGAAATTCGGTATCATTTAATGAGGGTTATGGTCGAAATCACGGAAATCTTGGAGTCTTGGATCTCAAAATCTCGGAATACTGGAGAAAATGAATGAAAATAAAAATTCTGGAATTTTAGGAATCGATATTAAAACCCGATTACAAAATCCCGGTCAGCACAATCCCGGAATAAATATTTCTTTAATTTTATAGAAAAGACGCAATGGAATTTTCCAAGATGCCAAAAGTATTTTCCACGATTATGATGCTCCGGGAATTTTAAATAAGACGTGATTTTTTATTTCGGGGGTTCGAGACTAACCTATTGTGAGTGGGGGTGTAGTTTATGTTCGTAATAATTCTGAAATTTTTAAAATATTTTATTTCTGCAGGATTTCCAACTTCGAGATTTTCCTTCTTGGGATTTTACATTTCTGTTACGAGTTTTTTTTTTGTATTTTTTTTTTTTTTATATTATTAAGTTAAGCTCAGGAGATACCCTATGATGCAAAACATAGCATGGCATGAAGGAGATAAAGAAAGAATTACAGGATTTTATCATTCCACAATTATGAGACAATTCTTTGTGAACATTATGAAAATATCATTAGGCGTTGAAGGATTGTATCAATCTTGATATTGATGCTTCTCCTCCAATTTCTTCACTTTGGGAGCTTGATATTTATAAAGGTTTAAAACAAAAAACTTCTTTTTAGGCTTCTTAGATTAACTACTAGATTACAGACTGAATATCCTTTTTGCAATTACCAGTGCTTCACTTTTCCATAAAATAAGTATTTGACAACTCACTTATTCAGTATGGATAAATGTCCTAGATATGCTTAGCGGGGTATCAAACCTAACCTAACCAAATTATTTAAAAGTTTTAAAACAGGAAGATCAACTACAGAATAGATTTTCAATGTGTTCCAAAAAAATTTACAACTGCTTGGAAGGAGGGTAGACCGGGGTTAGTTGACTATAGGGGTATATAGACTCATTGCGATTAAATAAGTGAACATCGACATCGAAGCTGTCTAAATTTGACTGTGTATTCAGTTAAGGTACCCGTCTCAGTGTAGCAATAGTTATCGAAGCTAGCGCACGTCGTTTGCGTAGTTATAAAAAAAAAAAAAAAACAAATTACAAGCACGTGAGTAAAAATTTTTTTTCATACTTAAATTGTCTTATAGTTCACACATTCATTATTTTGGTTTGTTTAGTGATTTTTATTGAAAGTGTATGCATTGGTTAATGGTGTTCCCTACTTGATTTTCCTGTGATTGGAATAACTTTCTGTCGTTTGTGTTTCAACAAGAAAATGGCGGGCTGGGGCTTATTGACACGCAGCATAGCGGGGTTAGATGACTCGTATCAACTAACCCTATGTTCCGTTTTTATATTGGTTATCTCTTAAGTTACAGTTAATAATGCTTTTCTAACATTCAGAACGATGACGACCCACAAACGAAAAACGGAAAAATTGACTACATCTATAGATGGGATGGAAATTGCTTGCAAAGAGGCTATCAATGACTAAGCTTAAAGTGAGGAACACCGCTGAACAGCTCTGTGGCTGGAGCGAATCGTCCCGAACGGTCCATTGTTGCATCCACAGCATTCCCCAACAACCCATCTCTAGACTCCTTAAGTACTAATAAACTCGCGTATATTATAGATCACTGTATGTTTATGCTCCACTTTTATACATTGCAGTTAACAGGAAGTAATGTCCAGTCCAATAAAACTAGACTTTTATAGAACTCACCCTTTCACTATATAAGTACCTGAAAATGCTCGGAAATTATTAGGACTCCCCACCTATCATCCACATAAGCCTCAATATCTTTAATAATTCTAAGTTCTTGCGAATGCATTGAGATCACCCATATCATCAATGTTTTATCATTCATCAATTTAACCTCAAAAGGACTTATTAATTATTTTCAATTTCTTATGTATGAATGGGTCTGGCTCAGCCGTAGCCCCATCCCGTCTAAAACGTCGACATTAACGCGGATTTGGATAATCGTGCATCATACAGACCGTTATTATCATATACATATACTTTCATCATGTTTTAGACCTCTGCACCATTACCACATATAGATTATTTAAAAATTTTGAATTTTCTTTATTTCGTAAAAGATGATTATTTTTTTCAAAACTTTGTCTTTATTAAATTGATATAGTCAATTAACCCCGTCCACTGAGTCAATAAACCCCAGGCATGGGGTAAATGAACTCACGGGGAAGCTTTTTTGAAAATGGCAAATAATACTTGGAAGCTTAATAGGGAATAAAATAAAAGGAACTATTAAAAAACCCATTGAAGTAATCAAAATGAAAACGTATTTATTATGCCTAAAACGTTACAGTAACATTCTAATAAAATTAGTTATGAAAAATGGGTCTACTAGCCCCGGTCTGCCCTATAACGTCAAACCAAAATTACGGTGAGTTATGCCTATGCAAAACTGATAGGTTTTCATTGTGCCCTACATTGAGAAGATCGTCAAAACGCAGTTTCAGGATTCACACATACATTCAAGGTAACACTACAAAGAAGTTCTTAAATATCGAAACTTTGAAACAAGGTGACACGGTTAATCTGCAGGTTCTTGGATAACCCAAGGTTTAGGACAATCATGAATGAACGGACATTTGATATCATACTAAAATCAACTAAAACATTTAAATTCTATTGTTCTGCACATAAAATCAAGCCTCAATCAGAAATGTACATCGGTCCGCAACAATGTAGCCGATCTGTTTATGCACCAAAACAAATATCCCCTCCAGTTTGTAAAACATCCTAATAATAATCAAACATTTCCTAAATAATCATCATCCATAATACAAAAATTCTCGTGATAGAAATTTGGTATTGAAAGTGTGTGTGTGCTTGGGGGGAGGGGGAGCATAAACTCATTTTGCAGGTGTATAAAAACAATTTCACTTTACCGTGATTTGCTAACAAATCGAATATCTTCCATGTCACCGGTTTCATAAAAACCCATTTCAAAAATCTACTGATGACAGGCGACAACAAAAATAACAGTGTCGAAGTGTAGGAGGTGGGGAGTATAAAACCTGAAGAGCAAAAAATAAAAAAGCAAACGATTTCTACCATTCGTTGCGCTACCATCGACATTGTTGCTGTTCTGCTTTTCTAGAACCTCTGTGTGTTTTTTGCCACTTTTTCGCTGGGTTTTTTTTTTTTTCTATTTTACGATTTGATCTCGGCGAGAGATGAAAAGCAAAAATGTCCTGAAGCATCAAAATACGACAATCAATTTGCATATGGATTTTTATACAGTTTTGATTTTGTTCGCGTGTTTCGTAGGGTTGTAAATGGCGGAGGAACGTACCCATCTCTATGTGTACAAGCTATACATTCATCCATATATTTCAATACTCCAGATTGTAGTGACAGAATCAGGAGGAGCATCAGCCAGGAAAGAATTGCCCCAAAAGATGAATATTTCATATTTAAAGTGAACATTTTTATTGTCCAACGAGCTCTGCTATGTTAGATTTATCACTGGCAATATACTTTTGCCGCTCGTTCTCTGAATGCATTCTGCCCCGTCAGGGAATTTCTATATGCAATTTGGTCACAAAATAGTTTTTCACAGAACTTCCTCTATCATCCTGGTGTGGAATCCTATGATTTTGAAGGACGTGGGATAAAGGCTTCTACATTGACGGTTAGCTTTACCAGCTGTCAGATGTTTTAAACAATTTTTTTAGCTTGCTTCCATCATGGAGGTGGTGGTGATGGTGGTGAGGGTAGTAGTGGCAGGAAGTAAACAACACAAGGTTAAAAAAAAAAAGCTCAAAAGCGTTTCCTGAAAATGACGATAACTTGGTATGAAAGAAAAAAACTTGAAATGAAGCTTTCTGCTGTTTACCTTTTTATTTATTACTGCTCCAGTTGCATCCAGTTGATTGAAAATATTTAAAATAGAATATTGCCTGCATATATCTACTCACAGTTAACTAAACAGTTTTACTGTTCGTTTTTGTGTGTAATCTTGTCACAAATTCCGTTTTCTAAGGCGGTGTTTGTAGTACCTAATGATCAGAAATATTCTCTTCGTTAGAACTGGCATGTTATGGAATTCCATTAGGCTCAGTAGTTCGTCCTATATTGTTTTTATTTATATAGCTTATATGTAGGTAACTTATCGTAACAATAAAATTCCTCACTATGAGTTGGTGGATGAGGGAATTTTCGCTATTCAGTCTATAATTGCGTGGACGATTAAATTGAACAATATACATACCTACATACAATAATCCAACGTCAACATTTTTTATACGGGTTACAAATGTATATTTCCAGTATTCAGGGGGAAAGCAGACTAATCAACTAATCTGCATGAAATTGTGCTGTTAAAAAATGCAACAGAAAAAAAGGCCAGGTGCAAGTCGGACTGGCACACGAAGGGTTCCCGTCCCATCGTAAGTATTCATACTCCATAGTACCTATATGCAAAAAGGTCAGACCAATTTGACGCCCTTATATGGAGCAAGAACAATTATTATTTGTTCTTTTACTTGTATTGACCAATATAGTCTGAAGTACGTTTTACTGTGAACGAAAAATAAGGTAAATTTGTTTATAAAATGAAGAATCTTTACTTCCGAATCAACTTCATCGCCTTTAAAGTACTCCCCATCCGACGCAATGTACTTATGCCAATGTTTTTTTCCAATCCTTGAAACAGTCAAAGAAGTCTTGTTCCGGGATGGCCTTCACAGTTTCTTTGATTTTGCTTTTATCTCCTCAATCGAGTCAAAACGATATCCCCGGAGCGGTCTTTTAAGTTTGTTGAACAGCCAGAAGTCGTATAGTGTTAAATCAGGTGAATATGGTGGTTGTGGAACAATATGGGTCGAGTTTTTGGTGAAATGTGCTCGAAGTGCCAATGCGGTGTGGGACGGTGGGACCTTTTGACTGTTTTTGGAATCAATCAAGATTGGACGGGTCTGAGGAACAAAAAATGGCTTCGGTTGATCCAAATGAAATGACTTCAAGTCTCTAATTGTCAATCGATGATTTTCGAGCACCAAATCTTTAATTTCCTTGATGTGGCTTTCATCGGAAGATATTGATTGTCGTCCGGGGCGCTGTTTATCTTGAACTTGTTCTCGGCCTTATTTGAAGTCTTTGTACCACTTGGAAAAATTTTTTGTGACATAACATCATTACCAAATGCCTTCCGCAACATCCTCAACATTTCCGCGGCAGAAAATTTAATGCAAATTCTTTGCTTAACAAAATCACACATAGTTAAAATTGAAGAACTCACTTTTGTATGTTGTTAACAAAATTGCGTGTAGTTCAGCAGCAAGTGAATATATTGACATGAAACTGTGCATAGATGTAATAGACAATACTAAAAATCCACAAAAAGTTTAAATGAAAAATTCACCTTATTTTATGGATCACATATGTTTTGTTAGTTAGACATTTGTACATATTTATTGTAATTATTAAAATCGAAGAAAAAACGCCAAAAAACACGTTGTATGGGGACCACTTTATTGTTTAACTTTATTTTAGTGTTATTATTTGTCATAGCGGCAATAGAAGTACATGCTCTGGGAAAATTTCAACTATTTACCTATTATAGTTCAAGAGATACAGCCCGCTGACAGACAGACGGACGGACAGCAGAGACTTAGTTATAGGATCTTGTTGACAACTTTTGGGTATGGAACCCCTAAAAACTAGTGACAATAGGTTAAGTAAGGTAGCAGCGGGAACTTCACAAATTGTTGTTAAAAAAGGCAAAATTAAAACTAAATATTAGTGGACCAAGATGAACTCCTGAGTCACACCCGTCGTCGAGAGATGTGTCGTATGATTTTGATCGATGATAAAATTCTAGATTAAACGAATTTAGGACAACAGAAAGACTGGCTTATACTTTCAAATGCTTTGGAGAGGTCCATGCAACCAGGACGCTTAGTTTATTATTATTCATAGCGCTACAAATGACAGTAGTCACCTTAATAAGAACAGTCCCACAGTAATAATTAGTACGGGAACCTATTATATGCCAAACACTAATTAATACCAGTACCTACCTCAATCAAAATGTTGTGATGTTTTGGATCTATGCGACATTTTTCGCCCTCATCTTTAATCTCCTGCAATTGAATTTTATCCTTCAAATCATGTTGGTTGTTGTTGTTGTTGTTATTTTTGTTGCAGCTAATTAAATGTGCAAGTGAAAAATGTCGCATATCTTCACTGGTATCAATTTAAAGGTGAAGTTTCGAAGAATTCAAATTTTACTAAAAATCTTAGGTTAAGAAATTTAGAGAAATTTACTAAAATTAAAACAACAACAAAAAACTACAAAAAATTAATTTTTTTTTTTTTAATTTTATAATTTATGGGAGAGGAGAAATTATTGAGGACTCACTGAAACGGGAAAATGGTTTTCTCTCAAATATCACTTTCACAGGATTGATGAGATGTATACAAAAATTCTTACAGGTAAGTGAAAAATCCCACCTCACCCTAGGAAATGAAACATTTATCTCCGCTCTACTCCATACAAAATCTGAAATTTGTAGATAAGTGCGGGACACCCTGTACTGAATAGTTGGTATACCTTCTAGCAAAAAAACAGTTTTTTTTCTAAGCAGATAGAACATAAGCAAAGATATTGTCCTTGGAGAACAAAAAAAAAATATTTAAATCAATGCAAAACAAACGCTACTCAATCCAGGCATTTCCACAAGCTCAACTAGCTGCTTCCCACCCGGCTCATTACTACTTTCGCTCCTTATTTTCATAACGTTTTTTACTTCATTGCTTTCTGCCATATTCCCTTCCCTCCAAATCAAATCACCCGTGCGTTCAAACGAAATAGCGTGATTCCTTCGGTAAAGATATAAAATTCCATATTCCAGCAACGACCAGGCGGGAAATTTATTTAGAGAAGGTTTAGGCGACCGTAAATGAGCAAGTACCTACTTGGGGCCAAAATTGAACTTAATAAATGACTCAGTCTTTGTTTATCACTTAACGCTTGAATGACTACGGTGAGGTTCGCTTAAGGGCGCTTGTCCAACTTATACATATTGAGCTGAGAGAGAATCATATCAGGAGGAGGCTGTGTAATAACGTTTAATTTTTCTTCACTTATTTTGTTTTTAAATTTTGTCGGTTTTGAGCAAATGGAGGAGGGTTATCACTGCCCTAATTTATTACATCAAATTGCCATAGAGCCTTTGTCCGCTGGATCGAATTAAATGGACCTCCTTGAGTAAGTATACACTCAAATGGAGAAGGGAGGAATTTAAATTCTAAACAAAAGCAAATACGTGCGAAAATATTTCCTCAAAAATTCTCCACCTTCAAAAGCCTTCATATCTGTCAAGCGAACCAATTTCATTTTTTCATTCGATATTCACGCTGCTGGCACAACTTAAATGGCCCGCAAACAATCAATTTATCAAGTTGAAAGGCTACTGCTGTTGGTGCTGCCGGGAGGCTAATTATAAGATCAATCAATTAAAAGTGATCAACGTTGTAATTAATTTCAATTCCAACACGAATGGCACAATTACCACAATCTAAGGGGTTGGGGGATGTATATATGTATGTATGTATATGAGAAAAAGATATGTATGTGCGCCGCATGCCATCCTTCATCGATGGCGTCTTTTGATGAGAGAGAACAACCACCACACTCATTCCTCCCTTCCCTTCATACAAATTAACGTCGAAATGATCCGAAGGAAAAGGAATTTCAGACATTCGTTTGGCGTTGAGCCTTGAATGCTTTGAATTTATCTGCGCGTACTCAAGAATCCACCTGGCTGCTTCTTTTAAGATTGTGCTAAACGAAGCTGTGGAAGTCATCATCAGTTGGCCGAACATGAATTTCTTTGAAAAATTATTTAAAAAGAAGGCGAGATAAAAATGGAGAACAAATTGAAATGCTACCGGGGTTTTGGGAGCAAGAAATTCTTTGATTACCTTCAGATGATGATTGAAATGGTCATGTCATGATCAAAAAGTATAGAGTTAATTTGTTGTATACATTCTGCATGGCGGGGAAAGGAGCTTTCCTTCAACACTGCCGTAAATTATATAATATCGCTCTACATTGCTATCATTAGCCCAAAGCGAATCAGTCGGTCATAAGTCGAGGCTTGCTGTCATACTAATGAAAACAATGTGGGGCCCTGTCTGTAGCGTGTACGTGCCATAAACCAATTAGAACGAATCGCGTGCTTATGGGCAACTTATTGATTGCTGACTGACTTAACTGATAACAAATATTTCTTACGCCGAGAAAGCGATTTGAATAGTTTTATCACGATTAGTGCTACCACAGTGGCTGCTGCTGCTGCTACTACTACTATTGCTAGCTGTTTGTTGCTCCTCCTCCTGTTTTGTATATATCGCTCTCATAGCTCACACAGTAGTTTGTAAGACGCATGAAGGGAATTGCTGTTTTTTGCATCTTAATAAATCCATTAAGGGACGATTTATGAGCTCCGATTTAACCACATTTTTTTTTTCTTTGAATTATCTCTGCTCAACACACAGCACATTTACGTTGGGAATGTGGCAAGTTTCATAGCATATTGATTGGTAGCTATTCGATATAATTGAATTGTGGCTGATAATCGATTTTATGAGGGGAATTAAAATGAAGATCATTTCTTTTGTGAGGTCAGAGAGTCAAAGTGGACTCGGACTACCAGAGTAGATTAGAGATGAAATTTCAAATAAATAAAAAAATCGGTGTAAATTCTTGAACACCTTCCTTTACCGCAACCAAATAAGATCCTTTGTGATGTGCACTATTTTCAAGATATCCACGTAATCCTCTTTACGAAGGCTATCTAGGTCTTTTCTGAGTTATCACAGTCCTGCCAAATGATGTATTGGATATGTACATGACTGTCAAAAAGATCCTATGTGTGAAGTATTTACATAGTGACCTACGGTAAAGCTTAATATGATTAAAACCAAATTGAGCAGTATACAGAGAATGGCCTATCTATACACATCACTGATAGAAAAACCTTATACCTAAGCCACAGAAATCTACACCTGGAGATAGAGAGTGCAGCGTACAGGTTGATAGTGGTAGGTCTACTACGATAGAGCCTCAACACTACAATTGGAAAGATTTTAAAGGAAGTTCTTGAATTCAGAATTTTCTTCCTATGGAATGACTAATCTGCTAAACGGATAGACCAAAACTGGAACAAGTGTCAGAACTGGAGCAATCCCAATTCCAGTTCTGACATAATCGCTTGATAAGGAAGGGCTACCAAAGAGCAAGTGGGGAAGGATGAAGCAATCCTTCAGGCCCGACACCTTCAGACATGAGAGATGTTTTACACGATGCATTATGATACTTTGAACATATTTTATTAAAAATATTTATTTCATTACTAACAATGTTCATTTCAATTAATAGAGGAAAGGGGGGTAGCCTTGGCGGGAGAAGAGGGGCTGTCAAAGTTTGATGTAGTGCATTTTGGAAAATCTCGTACAGTATTGAATTCCTTAGGTCCTGAGGAAAAGTTTGAGTACCCACATTCCTATACTCGGAGCTATTTATATTTATAGCCATCCTCATACCCACTTTTTTTTAATATTTCCCCCTATTTTATTCGAACTGGGGTAGGTAATAGATTTTTCATACCTTCAATCGGTTCTAACTCGGTAGGGTTATGTGCAATCGGAAAACGGGTTTCACTATTTACCTCAGCTCATTATCAGCTACAATTCGTAGAAGAAAATTTTTCTCTGCATAATTTAAAGGTGCGGGGTCGGTTCCAATACCGCATGTTGCATATTAAATTAAGGTCTCGCCGAGTACTATCGGGTGGTTTACTTTTTTTCCAATTCAGAAAACTTTTTCGGGACGTTTTAACCGCCAAAAAAATCAATTTCACGACTTGCGTCACATAAACCCCAGCTACTAGATTTCTCATATAATTTTGCAGTTCTTTCTTCCATCGCCATTGGTGCTCTGTTTTGAATATTTTCCTCATAAGAAATCATTTTCCACGACACACCAATTCCGGGCAATCACGAGAAGTAGAAACGTCTACTTTTTCACCCAAGAATATCGCTCAAGCTAGATCCGATCGCCAAAGCTTTCCCCCGCTTAATTGAAATAAACATTGTTAATAAAATATGTTCAGAGTATCATAATGAATCGTCAGACATCTCTCATGTCTGGAGGTGTCGGGCCTGAGGTTGTATGAGAAGTGGCCATAACTGAGTAAATTCCAATCGAGTTAGTCTACAGAGTGGAGCACCAAGACTCTGTTGATTGACACGGTTCATCTAAGCCGATGCCTATATGTGTAACAAAGATAGGTGTATTAAAACATGCATCTTAATGGCAGAGCGTCTACTACTAAAGCAACATGGCGAAGCAGAGCCATCACAAGTGATTCATGGTGATTCTGTTGATGAAAAAAATTAGGGAACTTCTATGGTAGCTGGTCCGATTACCGGCTATTGCCAATAGAATGTATGAATGCCGGGCGATAGGTGGACGTCTGTTACTTGCCGACCGAACTCGACAGATCTGTGGATTTCTCATTCTGGACAGCGTGGAGTGGGATAGAGAATTGACTTGTAGAAGTAGAAATATGGCTTTCCATATTCCCTGGACAGTAAATGCAACTAGGCAAGTGTTAGCAATAGTTCTGCTATATATGCTTGAGCCGACATTTTCTCCTCTTACTGGTAACGAATCGATTACATAAATTTAGATAAAAACCAGTATACATAATAATTTTCCGCATATAGAAACAGGGATCAAAACCCTAAAAAAAATTATTATCTACAACAAAAATAAGGAAACTTGTCGCTATAAGTTCAATAACGAATGAAAAATAACTGCCACTTCCATCTTTTTTTTTTACGTAGAATAAGTGTTCGCACGACAATAAAACAAAAACCAACATAAACAACAGCAAAAACAACAACAATAAGAGAACTAAACAAACGACAACGGTGAATGTAATTAGTATACGGAGCCAAAAAGACTGCCGTACGAATTCAATGATGCTGACTCATATAAGAACCACAGGGGAAAAATTACAAGAAACTACATTTGACTAGCTTACAAATCTAGCTGCCGACGATAGAGTCACTTACCGATCACCAGGTGGTTAATTAATCAAGTTATTGGCAAGTTGAAAACTTTCATACTACGCGTCCCTATACAAAGAGAACTCTTAGCCGAGGGGTAACCCCTCGAAAACTTGTTAATTCATTACCCAACACGATTAGCACAGACAGATGGATTTGATTGAGAAGTAAGTGTGTTTTTTTTTTACTGTTAAATAGTGCTGCACTAATTACAAAAAAAGGAAAACGAAAATAGACAGTCAGTCATTGGCAGTAGCAGATAAATTAATAGAAGTACTTCGGAATGACTTCAAACTGTAGAATAAAAAGGGAATCTTGTCTTCTCACAAAATCTGTTGATTTATCACTCACTCACTCACACTACTACTACACAACTCACTACAGAATCCAAAAAAAAAAAAAAAAAAAGGGAAGAAGATCTATTCAGACCAAAAAATTCCTGTAAATGTGCTAAAGATAAATGACTAGAAATTGTTGGGATTTGATTTGCTTCACAGCAGCATCGAAAGCAACGCGCCTGTGAATATTTGTCAAGGTTTCACCTGAAATCCATTTATTTGCTGATCAAAGTAATTGACAGGTGGGAGAGAGAGGAGACTGTTTCACTTAAAAATCTACAAATACTCGCGGGCTTACAACGAAAAAAAGGAAGAAATCACATCGTTGACAAACGTCTGACATGTTGCTGCTAAACTTTTTCACTGCTGAGGAAATCGCAATCTCATAGTAGACGGGGGTGGGTTCGGAACAGAGCGCAGTACATTTGAGGTACACAAAGTACAGAAACCATTCGTAAAACTGTTGTAGAAGTCGCAAGGGATAGCAGGAAGACGAGGAGGAAGTTTCTGTGAGGGAATCTGGTTATGTTGGATATACATATATATGTATACAAAAATGTGGAACGATATCATGTGTACGTACGTACATGGAGCGTAACGTTCAGCTTTCCGCTCTCCCCTATCCCAACATGTTTGAAATTTAATATGATTGTGTTTGATAACAATTTCTTGTGGGACGTCACTTAGATGGTAATTTATTGTGATGACGAGTTGTTACGCGCATTTAGTAAATAAAATTCGTTCTTCGGAGGGATCATTGTCGGGGATAACTCTAGCAGAACTACTTGTTTGTGTATACACTTTGCGATGAATGTGAGAAATGGCGCTGGTTTGGTTTTAAGTTTATTGGCAGGTGTTCAAGCAGAAGGTATGCTCGTATGTAGATATGTATGCAAAGTGGTTGGAGTTATTATTATCTGTTGGAGATATGAGGTTTGTATAATTATGCAATTTAAATGTATATGCAAAAAGGTTAAAGGTCTTATGAGCTTATTATATATGTAACTCCATACAAAAAAAGGTAATCCAAACATTTACGTACGTTTTTAAGTCGGTTCCAATTGAGAAGGGCTACGAACAAACTTAATCAAGCCGACAACTTGTATACAGATACCAGTAAGAGGCTAAACTTTACCAATTAAACAAACGACGACAGTCAGTTAAATAACAACAATATAAGGCGACCAACTCAAAGTTTTCGGTCAATTGGATTTATGCAAGCTAAAGAGCCTATTCTCGAAAGTGCGAAGTTACATTATGCTGACATCCACTTCATGGTACCTACCTACCTACATATTTCAAATTGAACGCAACTACCAACTCTGTCGACTGTAGTCAGTATCAGTTCCAATGAAAATTTTATGATGGAGTGGCTGGTGGGATATATTTGCACATAATGAAAAAGCATGTATTCAACGCAAGAATGTGGAGAGTTGGAGGAATGATGGCAGTTACTAGGGAAGGAATCAAAAAAAGCACTTGTTGGAAATATTAAGGCAACAAATAGGCAAACCCCTTGGAAAGTATGTCAACAAAAAAATTCTAGAAAGAATTTTCATTTCGAAAACTTCTAAAAGGACTCGATTGCCGCAAAGTTCCCAAAAATGGAGTCCCAAGAATTCTAAATTTTTTGAGTAGTTCTGAAGTGTTGTCAAAGATCAGTAATCCGTGAGAACTACTTTGGGGATTGTGGAGATGTTTATTTTTAAAACAAGTTTAAGTCATCTAAATGGGTCAGATTTGAAATAGTAGTTTTTAATGTTGCAAAACTTGCGTTTTTTGCACAAATTTAATAAATTCCAAGGATAGTAATTTTCTTCTCTTAAGGGGTAACACCACTTTAGTATTTTGGAAATATGGTTTTTGGTGTTTTTGGCTTAAAAAATACTTTGGGGTCATAAAAATAATATGCAGTTGGTGCTGTAGCGAAAAAAATCAATTATTGACTATTACTCCACCAGGGTTCACAAATGCTATAATATAGGCAGCAATGTATAGTGCAGGCATTACATATTAAGGATTAAAAAAACACAACACAACACTACTTATTTTTTGGGCAAAAAGTCTAGATATTTGTTCAAAATTGCACCAATTTTTTCAAAATTTGATAACCCCCCCACCATCCCATAAAATAAATACTTTTGGAAATAGGCTTTAACGTACTTTATTCTTCTATCAATGGAGAGTAAATTACAATTTTATTTATAAAAAAAGATCCAAATTGCGGCTCCATCTCATCTCCCATCAAACAAAACCGTGCACGGCGTGTTTTGGTATGCGCGGGTCAATCCACAGCTCTGACAGTTCATTCGAAATAAATAGGGTTGAAAATGATTAAACTAGATAAAATTTGGAGGGCCTTACCGGCTTTTGTTAAAAAAAAAAAACACTTTGAATAATAAAATGCCAGCCGTTTGAAAAAAAAAATATTTTTTTGCTTCAACGGACGAAAAAACTATTTCTAAATCAAATATTCACAAAAATCGCTTCCTGATGCCCCCCCCCCCCCCAATTAAATTTTTTTTTCAGTTGTGCAGAGATTCATGTGAATCGATTCATCCGTAGAAACTGTATAGCGCCCCGCGCGCTGAAAAATGTTGTTCCCAAAAAACTCGTATAAAGTTTAACGTTGAAAAAAATCGTTGACAACTTACCTCATCTTCCGTCAAGAACTGATTGTGCTTAATCTGAAGATTAACGGGTTCACGAAATTTATGGTAACTAAGTAGCAAGAAATGGACTCCCCAGCAAGCGCACTCCGAGTGCCTCAGCTAGCTGCTTTCAAGAGGCTGTGAATTCTAAAATACTGTAGAAAGGAAAATGATCCCATTACGCACGTGTTTTAAACACGTTAAGGATGAAAATTATGTAAAACAAAAAATCAAGTTTTTTAATTAGCTTTTATTTATAATAATAGGGTGACTAATAAAATATAGGTAAAGTCGCGAAGTTATAGAGAAAATATGTGACACACAGACTTTTTTTTTTATAACTCGAGGTCCTCTTCTATCAGGTCCGGAAATTTAAGTCTTAAATTACAGATCACCTTGTACATAATATAAGACTTCAATATTTAAGCCACTGTTTCGAAGGCTGGAAGGACTAATGTAACAAATCTGGACCATAGCACAAGAAACATCTTGTAGATACGTTTCAGTGCTGAGCGGTTATGACTCCAGCTTCAACCGCAAACACAATAACCAAGAAGGATTCATACAGATCGATGTTCCAGAAACAGATAATTTTTCAATGTTCACATGGCTGCCTTTCTGACGCAGATATAACACCTTCCTCCTGATTCACGGAATACATATAATTCGCCAAAAATTATAGGACAATCGTCCTGATAAAAAAAAAATTTTTGAAAATAATTTTGGACAATACTTTTCTACCGTGTCTTCAAAATGTTAACGCAATGCTTCATTGCCACTATCATTGTCATCATCACACAATTAATAACTGGGAAACTTCCCTCTCTCATAAATTTCAATTTCGAGCCAAAAATTAAAAGCTGCTACGAGCAAACAACAGCTCCATTTCAATGGAAACTCATTACAGATAATTCAAAACGTGCCAGTGATATTGTGAGTAATAATTTTTCGTGCTCGAACGAGAGAACGATTCAATTAGCCTTGGTAATGGCATCAATAACCAGGCAAGCGTATGGAGAATCATTCTTTTTTTTTTACAATTCCTGCACATACACACAAACCGACAGACACAAACACATGTTTACTGGTCCGTTGCTACAAAGTTGAACGTAACACTTTAATGTATCTAGAGAAGGAAAACGTGAAAAGCGTCCTGATCCTTTTTTCTCGTCTATTCTTTCCTCTCTGCCAACAGGAAAAATTGAAAAAAAAAGATACTAGGGTGGTAAAGAGAACGCAAGAGAGGAAAGGAGGGACGAGGTGAACAACTGTAAAAACTTTTTTATGACATTTTCATAAGAGTTTTCCGCACAACTTGAATTGCTTAACACACAAAAGTTTTTTTTTTATGTGGTGGTTTTTTAGCAGTTCATGGTGCGGTTAGAGCGATCCTTTGTGGGAAGATTAAGTAGAATGCTGGTGGCGTTTTCGTCGCACGAATTAGGATACCATCAACGTGTTGGGTCCACAGGATGTTTAGAAAACCGAGCTGAGAGGAATTGGCAGAGATGGAATAGAGTGTGAGTGAACAGTGTATAACGCCATAGTCAGCAGCATACATACCTACAAAATTCTGTTTATACTAGTACCGACAAAGTCGCTTTTAACTGGTGGTGTATAGCTAAAGTTTTAGACATTTTTCCTCGCTTCTATTATCGCGCCATACATCCTGAAAATTAGCTCGCTTTATGAAGCTTTAACTAACCAGACAACGTACGTACGTACATACATACAAACATAAGAGAACGCTTTCAGTTACAAGAAGCTTTACAACTTGAACTTTCGACATGAGCTTGGTATAAATGTAGTTAGGTACCAAGGTATGTACCTAAATTTTAATAAAATTGACAGCGTACAGAATTTCCTTTTGCATGATGCCTGCTTTAACGTTGAATTGCGAGAAACAGAAGAAAAAAGTTATAAAAAAAAGTAGTCCCTGGAAACTTGGAAAAATATCAAGATCTGTATGAAAACATACTTTGCCTTCGAAATTGTTTCAAAATTTTGTTTTTCTTGTTTTTTACTTTTATCAAAAGAAATGAAAAAGCCAAGCTTAAAAGGGAAAGAATCTAATTTTCTATATACCTGTACCTACTTATGGAACACAGAACGTCAAGAATATTTAGTTTTCTATAGTCAGGAGTAAATTCTTGTTTTTAAAAAAATGGTTTTCCATAATAAATATGGAACAGGTAAAAAACGCATATGTAGATGGCAGCACATAACGTTTAATCGAGGAGCAAAATGTTAAATTTCAGCTCAATGTTTTTCTATTACGGTAACTTTTAGAATAGAATTGGCCCATAATGACGATGACGAAATGAAGGAGTAAATACAGCAATTTGCAGGGTTTTTTTTGTGGGTTTAAAAATTATCCAAATTTGGAATTTGTTTATTAATGCCCTAGCTCAGAACTCTTCTGCGTCTTCCCCTACTGTGATCATAATAATTCCGACTTAGATGAATGGTTACATTTGCCCAGGCATTTTACGGCTTCCACCCATATAAATTATGAAACATGTAACCAAAATTCAAATCTATATGGACAGGAATTCCTGAAACTCACCTTGGATCAAATTGTCTAAAGAACATTTTTTTTTTGTTAAACAAATGCCATCAGCATAGATTATCGATCGTAGGCCTGTTATATTTACTGATAGGTAATAATAATAGACCAATGCATTCCACATATTAAATTCAATGTCGCTTGTTCTTGCTTGTCTCTCTTTGTCCGCATGCCTAAAAAAATTCAGAACTTCCGTTCCGTAAATTTTTAAAAACCTCATCAACTTGCAGACCATGGAATACATTAAGCGGGGAATAATTTATTATCCACTTGGTAGTCAGACTATTGCTCATCTGCTCTTAAAAGTAACCTCGGACATTTAAGTGACTTTGGATATGACACATTTGAATAATTTTAACAAGGCTTTCCTCGACTGACTTCAAATTGAATAATTTTCCACACGAAGTTTTCCTGTTCCTTTGCATAAAAAGCATGGAGAAAACAGTATTAGAATCAGGATTGAAAATTGTATATTCAAAAATATTTCTCAAAAAGCCTCTAATTTACTTGTAATAGGGACATGGGACGGACACACATTAAAGGTAATACATACAAATAGAATTTATTTGCTGATAGTGTTTTGTCGTTACAGATGTTTTATATGCTATGCAGCGCCATTCACATCTACATATGTAGTACTTTGGAAAGGCATAGGTATGTGAAAAATTTAAAAGCTTATTCGAGTACAGCTTTTTTTTATAAATGTAGCGATTTTGCTCCATTTCAAATTTCTAGTCTGGTATTGTTTCCATCTGATAGCAGCTAGTTGGTTAAAATGGAGGTAATATATCATCATTCAAAACCATTTATTATTGTGGAGTGCCTCAGAGTTCAATACTCAGACCTCTTTTTATTTTTCTGCCTTTACATTAATTATTTGCCTGAAGCTATTAAAATAGAGATAATTCAGTCGATCTCCTGACTTGATGAAGAAGTTTGTTTCTATTTATAGCAATGATATGAACTTTGGCAATCTTCCAGCTAGAAGTATTACTCAACAATGTAGTGCCTTCCAACAAGGATTTTCTCAAGAGTTTTGGAATTCCCTTTTTGCAACCTAAAAAAAATTTACGAATGTTTGAGAAAATAATGCGGCTTAAGCTTTATGTAGGTTGCCTCTTATGTTTAAATCTTTGTTGAACAGTTGGCTAAAGTACTAATAATTCTTGATTTTGTATAGGTCATCGTATGTCTGCAGCTAACAACCTACCTGTATAATGTCGCCTTAGTTTTGTTTTCAAATTTCCGATTATATTACCCTCGAGGGCCCCCTTAAATACATATTTGGTTCACTGGCTAGACAAAGTTAAACGTTATTATTTCGCGTTCAGTATTCATTTCTCGCATTAGTAAAAATAATTTACAAATTAACTATAAATAAAATACTTTTTTTAGATAGTTACTTGCCCCCCCAATAATTTGTGTATGATATAAAATCTTGCATAATTCCTATAGAAACGTGCTTCGTTTTCTTTTTTTTAATACATCCATACTAACCCGGCGTATACCGTCATTTAAGGCCAACGATTCTCTATTCTATATGCAACTAATTTTCTTCTCACCCACGTAAAACGGGCTAAATATAATACACGGCCAAGAAAAACACTTTTCCTGATTGGAATTGTGTGCCCAAGAGACAAGTTAACAAGATCTAAATTTATGGACTCCCTTTGGCATTGATTTTTCCGGTCCTTTAATTCAAACTGAAACTGGATTATTTATTTTATTTATTTTTTTGTGCGTCGCAGGTCTTGATGAATGCTATTTTTTTTTTTTCTTAATTTTTTACACTTTATTTCTCATTGTCATTTTGTGGTTCTTCTTTTCCATTGTTTGCTCGGTCAGAAGAAGTGCAATTCCCCTTGCCCTTTTTAACACGCATTTTCATTCTTGGTCAGCGCGAATTGTTGTACAAACAGAGAGGTGAACAGGTTGATGACTTGCGCATGAAAGAAGTGAAGTACAAAAACACAACAAAATACATATCGAAAGGAAAAAATCAGAAATGCAGTGTTTATCATTGTCATCATATCGGAACATTACCTAATGGCATGAAGGAATTAAATTTGCTTTCTAAGCTTTTAATACTGAATATCACTTAGCGATTGCATGTGAATAATTTTTAACGTTGCAAATATACCATTAGTATTGGAACATGTGACAAAGTAACACGATTGTAATTTGTATTAATAGCTTACTTAATTCTCTTTACATAATCTATTCACAAAAAGCCATTTTGTTTTTATCATTTAATTCCTTTGGCTACTAATTCTCATGTTAATTTTGACGTTCTAATTACTAAAACTCGCAGGTAATCTTCCTTCGAAATTAAATCTTAAATTTATATTTCAGTAAGTATTGGGCAATTAAATAAATTAGCGGTAATTTGTTGCTGAGAGAAAAATTACTCGATTAAAACGAAATTAGAGAAAGCATTAATGGCCCAAAGGGTATGTCACAAGTACAAATAAAGTATCAAGGTAAAGTGTCAATCACCGGTGACCAAATATTTTTGGCAAAGTTGTAGGGGGGGGGGGGGGGGCATATCAACGATTTGAGTTACAGGGCAATTAAGAAATTATGCTA